>CM028131.1:168292500-169542500 GCA_016271365.2 Neoceratodus forsteri | reverse complement strand
GAGGTCCAGTAACTTTCCCTGCCACCAGGGAGAAGGTAATCAGGTTGTGGTCACTGCTGCATACTAGTTTCCTGACTCTTGCACTGGCGATGACTCCCCTCGTCACATCTCAGAGCAATGTAATGGATGTCTTCCAACATAGTATCCTGTTGAGCATTCTGTACTAGTAAGTAGCCTAGAAAGGTGGACAGGAATTTTCTCTCAACCCTGCCACTAGCCTAGTCAAGGTGCCAGTCTGTGCCCAGGATACTAAGGTTCCCCAAGATCACCACAGCATCTGGTTTGGCTTTTGTCATGATTAACCTGACTAGCTGGGCATCATGCTCCGCTGAGCTATTTGAGGGCCTGTAACACACCCCTAGCATCTCTTCTATTTCTCTTTCCTCTTGCTTGACACAAATGGACTCTGTGACATGGTTGTCCCCTTGATGTCCTCCTTGTCTTCTACAGTGACTCTACTTACAAAAAAGATTCACCCCACAAATTTCTGTCTGGCCTACCCCTCAAAAATAGTCTGCATCCATCTATCCTAGTTCCCAAATCATGTTCTTCCCACCACCTATCAAATCTTTGTAAGGGCCACTAAATCCAGATGTTAAAGTCCATTAGGCTCCCAATCCCCAGGGTGTGCTCCTTCTGTTGGACTGTATGCAAGTTAAAATATATGTCCCCAAGAGTTCCTTTTCCACATCCTAAACTGCACTGTGGTCTCCCCTCAATGATCCCCTTTATCTGCCTTCTGCCCCTAACCTCTAGTTTATATCTCCCCTAACTGTCCTGCCCCATTCCTTGACTAGTAGAGCCAGTCTCTAGTCACTGCCCAGGTGGAAGTTAAACATTCTGTGGCACTTACCAAAGAAAAGTAAGGGAATTTCTTATTAGTAAAAGTACAAAAAGCATAATTTCTGTCAGAAACTCAAAATGAATTCACAAATATACAAAACAAGATGTCAGTAAAGGAAGTTACAAAAAATATTACCCCAATGTACTTTCATACCATGCATAACAGTTAGGTATACAAAGTTATGTACAAAAAGGAAAATGAGAAAAATCACCACATTTGAGAACAGAGAACTTGATATAAGGTACAAAACAAACAAATATTTTTTTGAAAAAGCTTTTGGTATCCAAACACAATAATTCCATACTACCCAAAAAAGATGAAAAGGGAGGTTCTTATATTCATTACTACACACTTTAGTAAGCACAGATTTTACCAGTACCACTATGTCATTAGCCTCAATGAATAATTTCTGTAATACTTATGCTTACCTGATCTGCCACAGATAGTATTTGCATACAGTATACAAGTAAGGAACTTCATGAACGGAATTCAATGAATTCCTGGTATTGTTGTACCCTAGTAGTAAAATCAGCTTGTAAAAGTAAGCCTCACTGGAGAAATATGACAACTTTGTTGTTGTGAGCTATATAATCAGGCAATGAGACACAGTGAGAGAGAGAGAGAGAGAGAGAGATGAATTGCGAAGACAGTGACAGCTTCTTTTGTTACCAGGAGTGGAGAATCAAAGTATAACTCCCTGAAAATCTCTCCCTGTCCCCCATGTAATACAATGTGTTTGTTTCTCTCCCCCCCCTCACTATTTTTGTTAAGCAGAGCACCATGTAATGCTGCTATTAAGCCTTAGGCAGACAACATAATTAGAATGTATAGGAATTCTTGCCTGATGTATCAGTATGTGGAACATCAAGGGTTAATATGCACAGAGGAGAATCTGGAAATGTCCCAAGGTCTTGTGTTTATGTAAGTTTCAGGTTTCCAGGTAGAAGGTCACCTGGGGGGCCAGTGATCATCACATGGTTTGGTTCAATTCGGCCACTAGAATTAAATCATCCCATTCCAAGGCAAAAATATGGGACTTCAGAGGAGCTAACTTTGATAATATGGCCAATAGAGTTATGATAGCCCTGGCAGGAAGAAATACAGGTGAAGGTGTACAGGCAAAGTGGGCATGCATTAAGGATGCAATACTTGAAGCAACATCCCATTGTGTTAGAAAAGCAAGAGCAAAAGAAGGAGGAAACCACTTTGGTTCTCAAAAACAGTAGCAGAAAAGGTCAGAATCCAAAAGGCTGGCCTTCAGGAAATGTAAAGGAATGCAGCGGGACGAAGATAGGGAGGCATACCAAACTTCCCTAAGGGAAGCAGGGAAGGCAGTAAGGCAGGCAAAGGCCCAAACCAAGGAAACACTAGCACGAACAATAAAAGAAGGGGACAAGACTTTCTATAGATACATTGGTGAAAGGAAACAGTCTGGGGGGGTATTGCTAATGTCAAAAGGGATAAGAGGGGAGTATGTGGAGGAGGACCAGGGAAAAGCATCTATCCTAAATAGATACTTCTGCTCAGTATTTACTTAGGAGAAAGTAGGGCAGGGCCCACAGCTTGGCACCATGGACATGGGGGGGGGGAAGGGTGGTGTGCACTAGTCCCTTCACAAAACAAAGGGTCCTACAAGAGCTCAATAAGCTCAGGGTGGACAAGGCAATGGGACCTGATGGCATACATCCCATGGTACTAAAGGAGCTAAGGGTGGAACTAGCAGAGCCATTAGCAGAACTGTTTAGTAAGTCTCTGTGCACAGGAGAGGTCCCAGAAGACTGGAGAAGGGCTCATGTGATCCCACTCCACAAGAGTGGTAGCAGGGAGGAGGCAGGAAACTACAAATCAGTCAGTCTTACCTCAGTAGTGGGCAAGATTATGGAGGTATTCCTTAAGGAAAGGATAGTGCAACACCTGGAATCCATAGGAGCACAGGATCCAAGACAACACTGGTTTACAACTGGAAGGTCCTGTCAAACTAATCTCATAGATTTATTTGACTGGGAAACCAGAGTGGTGGACCAAGGGGGTGCAATTGATGTCACCTGCCTTGAATTCAGCAAAGCTTTCGATACTGTTCCACATAGAAGATTGATTAATAAGCTGGGTAGGCTCAGGGTGAATCAGAAGTTGGTCAACTGGGTGTCAAACTGGTTGGCGGGCAGAAAACAGAGAGTGGTGGTAAATGGTATACAGTCAGAAGAGATGAAAGTCACAAGTTGGGTACCTCAGGGATCAGTCCTGGTTCCAGTCCTCTTCAATATCTTCATCAGTGACATTGCAGGTGGACTGGAGGGTAAGGTTTGTCTGTTTGCAGATGACACCAAGATCTGCAACAGAGTAGAAGAGCCAGATGAGGTGGGCAGAATGATAAGAGATCTGGATAAACTGGCAAAATGGTCAGAGGATTAGTAACTGGGGTTTAATGCAAAGAAGTGCAAGATCATGCACATAGGGAAGAGAAACCCTGAAGCCACCTATAGGTTGGGAGGGAAGTTGCTGGCAATTACAAGGGAAGAAAGAAACTTGGGCATCATCATCACTGATGACCTGAAATCATCCAAGCAGACCACTAAAGCAGTAGGTAAGGCTAGAGGGATGTTGAGGAGTATTAGTAGGGGTATCATGAGTTGTAAAAGGGAGGTAATAATCCCTCTTTATATGGCACTGATTAGGGCCCATCTGGCATACTGCCTGCAGCACTGGAGGCCGCACCTGCACAAGGACATTAACGAAATGGAGGCAGTCCAGAGAAGGGCAATCAAAATGGTGCAGGGACTACATCAGAAAACATATCAGGACAGATTAACAGAGCTCAATATGTATACCCTAGAGCAAAGGAGGGAGAGAGGTGATACGATCAAAACATTCAAACATCTTAAGGACATTAACAAGGTGAAAGAGTCTAACAAGTTTCAATATAAGAAAAACAGCAGGACAAGAGGACAAAGCCTGAGATTAGAGGGAGGCTGATTAAGGGGTAATGTGAAGAAGTTCTTTGTCACAGAAAGGGGGGTGGATGCATGGAATGCCCTACCTCAGGAAGTGGTGGATATGAATACAGTGCAGGGCTTTAAACAGGCATGGGATAGGCATAAGGGAGCAATACAGATGAGTATGAATAGATAGACCATTGACAGAGTAAAGGCCTATGGCAAATTCATAAGGCAGAAAAAATGGTCAGACTGGATGGGCCTTGCGGTCCTTATCTGCCGTCAACTTCTATGTTTCTATCAGTTCAACTGTCCAGATCCCTTTCATTCATTCTCTCTCATTCATTCTCTCTCTCTCTCTCATTCATTCTCTCTCTCTCCCCCCCCTCCAAATATGCTCTCTCTTCTCCATGTCTGAAAAACACTGCCAATTGTGCAAGGCAGCTTTTGTTTGTTTTTTTGTTATTAAGTACAACAATTCAGTCCGTAGATCAGTCCTGGCAATGCTAACTGAGGAAATTTTGGGTGACTGGGTCATGTGGTGCAGGTATTAGCCTCAACGTTTAAGTGGTAGGCAGCTCTCAAAGCAGGGTAGAGAAAACAGGAAACTAGACCTAATTTAAATAGCCCACTTTCAGAAGAGATAATGGGTGTTTACTCACCTGGTAAAGGTGATTGTGTTGGTTGGTGTCCATAGCACTCCAAACATTACATCATGGGTTTTATCCCACCTGATAGGCTATAGATGCACATGTGACCTAGTATCAAATTTCGCAGTATACCTTGGTCCCAGGAATCCCTGCTCTCCAGTTCGATTGTCTTCCCAAGCTGAAACAAGGTTAGTCAATAGCAACATACACTTCGCTCTATGTACCATATTCAAATTAAAATAATGGAGGAGACCATACGATGTACCATAAGGGCTTATTTCCTATTGCTACAATGCTAATGCTCAGGCTTATTAGGCCTAACAAGATCATGAATAAGTCTCTTATCCACTCTGTTTCCAAACCCACATATTTTTTGGCCCAGAATTTATGCCCACTCAAATCTCTCCGTGTGCTCTGACTGGAGGGCTCTGGAGTGCCATGAACACCGACCAACACAATCACCTTTACCAGGTGAGTAAACACCCATTGTGTTAGTCATGTGTCCATGGCACTCCAGACATTACTTCATGGGTACTTAAGGAGCAGTACTCTATCCATCAGGGTGGGACAGAGCGACTAAAAGTGGGCATGTAGGGAGGCTGCAAAAGGAACTTGGTGGCAAAAGAAGCCCTCTGTTTATACAGGGTTTCTGGCCTGTAATGTCTTTCAAATGTGTGGATGGATGTCCAGGTTGCTGCCCAACAAATATGCTTGGACAATGCGTTGGCCCTTTCTGCCCAAGATGCGGCTACTGCCCTGGTTGAATGAGCCTTGATACCTTCTGGTGGGGTGACATCCTTGAGTCTATATGTCTCTTGAATCATCCTCTTTAGCCAACTAGCAATTGTTGTCCTTGAGACTGCCATGCCCTGTCTGTGTCCTTTCACAATGACAAAGAGCCTTTTGGCTTTTCTCAGGTTCTGAGTTCTGGTGATGTACATTATTAAAGTGACTTGTACGTCGGTGATGTGGGATAGGGTTGTCCCAGACTCTCCTTGGTTATACAAGGTTGGGGACTCTATTGTCTGTTCCATATGAAACTGGGGCGTGGCCTTGTTGTGAAGGCAGGTACTGTTTTCAAGGATACCCCCTCGGGAGTAAAGATGGTACAGGGTTCTTTACATGATAATGCCCCAATTTCCCCCACCCTGTGGGCTGAGCATATGGCTATGAGGAAGCAGGTCTTCAACCCCATCCAGTACAGTTGACTGTCCCATATTGGCTCGAATGGTGGCAATACCAGAGCATCCAGGACCAAAGTGAGGTCCCAAGGTGCTACGGATGGTCTGGTTTGAGGCCTCATCACCTCTGCCACTCTCATGAATTTGATAGCGTCTGGGTGAGACCCTGGGCTATATAGGCCCACCAGTCCTAATGCTGCCCCATGGCTGAGAACTGGACTCTGAGGGAAGAATGGGATAGTCATTTTTCCATACCCTGCTGTAGAAACCGCAAGACAGTTGACATATCTGCTGAGTTTGGGTCTTTGTTCCTAGTGCAGCACCAAGTGGAGAAAATGTTCCACTGATGGGCATATGTGGACGTGGTGGAGGACCTTCTGGATTGCAGCAAAGTGGAGACGACTGCAATGTGATTCCCTGCTTTTAGCAGTCTCTGCCTCTCAGGAGCCAGGCCGACAACCGGAAGGATTCCAGTATCGGGTGGCTCATTGGGCCCTGGGTTAGTAGGTCCAGCCTGCATGGGAGCTTCCATCTGTCCACTGTCATGGCCATGAAGAACCATGCCCTCTGTGGCCGGTAAGATGCCACCAGAATGATGACCCTCTGAGATTTCCTGATCTTGGCTAGTACTTGGGGGATTAACGGAATTAGAGGAAACATGTACGCCTTGTCCTGGATCCAGTCTTGTGACAAGGCATCGACTCTCTTGGTCTTTCTCTCCCTGTACCTCAAAAAGAAGTCTTTCACCTGGTGATTTGCTTCTGTGGCCATAAGATCCATAGTGATGGGCCCTCACCTGCTCTGAATAGATTGGAATATCTCCGGGTGGAGTTGCCACTCCCCGGGATGAATCCATTGTCAACTTAGCCAGTCTGCCCTGACATTCAGTTTATCTGTGAGGTGGACAGCCCCGATGTGTTTGAGGTGGACTTGCACCCAGGTAAATACCCTTGTTACCTCGGCCATCATGGCTTGACTTCTTGAGCCCCCTTGTTTTGACAGATAGGCTACCGTGACCTGGTTGTCTGTGCATATGAGGACATTGTGTCCCTGTGCGGTAGCCTTGAATGCCTTTAGTGCAAGGAACACAGCTCTCATCTCCAGAACATTAATGGAACATCTGGCTTCCACTGGAGTCCATAGGCCTTGTGCCGATGGGGAGCCTAGACATGCCCCTCACCCGGTGAGGCTGGTATCCGTCTCTATGGTTATCTTGTATGTCAGCTCCAGAGGAGTCCCCCACTGGAGGTTGTGCCTGTCCAACCACCAAGCAAGGGAGTGTCTTATCTGTTGTGTTAGAGTGACCCTGACTCCCAGATTCTCCTTGGATGGGGAGCCCTGGGTCAGCAGGTAGGTTTGCAGTGGTCTCATGTTCCACCTGGCCCATGGGTATGCAGGAGGCCATGCATCCTAGCACTTTTGCTATCTGGCCAATGGTGGGTCACTGGCATGCCTTTATGTCTTTTATTAGACCCGTCATGTTGTCTATGTGTCTCTTTGATGGTCATGCTAAGCCTGTGGCCGTATCCATCTCCGCTCCTAGGTGCTCCAGCTGCTGAGCTGGTACCAGAGGAGCTTTTGCTGTAATTGACTACCCAGCCAATGTTCTTCAAGTCCAGGCATCTGATCTGTGCCCTAGCCACATAGACTGCTGATGGCCACCCTTGCTGCCAAGCCAGTGATTTCAAACATCTTCTTTAACACCTCTACCTTCTTGTCTGTAGGGTCCTTCAAGGATATTGTTCTGCATGGCTCTTCCTCGAACCCCATCATAATTTTTATGGCTTTCATGATCCCTGAAATGAGGTTGAAGGAGCATAGTTTAGAGGTGAGAGAAGGAATAGACTGGGAGACGTCCATCTCTTCCTCTTCTGAGTCCTCCCCCTTTTCATCCTGTGGTTCCTCATCTCTTTGTCCATTGCCTTGCTGAGGTGGGGCGGGTTCCAATGGTGATGTGTTCTTATTGCCATGGTCACCTGGAGGGGATGTGGGTTCTGGTCTTGGGTTCAGTGATGAAGATATGTTCTGGGCAAGAGCCTCCAACTTCTCCATGACCCACAACATAAAGTTCTGCTGGCTTTCCATCATGGCCATTGTGGCCTGTTGATTTTGGATGAGGCAGCACCTGGGTTGACCACATGTTTCGCTGGTACCTGGGATACATGGATCCAGTGTGGGGGATTGCTGCTAGGATAGTTCTCATCATCATGGAGGCAGGCCAGGCACTGTGGGCCTGTGTTGTGAGGCAGGAGGGGCACTGCAAGGTGCACTTTCTTATTTTTGCCATCTGAAAAACATAAGTGGACAAAACAGGTCCAATTAGGGGTGAGCCAAGCAGTGAACAGGTGGGGGCAGAACCAGTGTCAGTACCTCCTGGAAACTCACACCTTATGTATGAATAGACAAACCCGAAAACACTGAGATATGACCTCTGTCCCGACCCGCTTGTTCAGTGGTCTGGAAGAGTCACTCCCAAATACTTGTCTCCCCTTACTACTGAAAGCTGCCGCTGTTAAGCACCCCCGATGGGACTAGATGAGGTTGTGAGCATTGATCCACTAGGATAGGTGATCGAGGCTGACCTATACCCAAGGTATGGGGAAGTAGAACTCCCATTATAGTAGATTGTATTAGTAAGCTGCCGCTGCTAAGGGGCCCTCCAGATGGGACTAAAATGATGTAGATGCCTAAATCTGCTGGGATAGGGGAGAGAGGCTAACCTTAAAAAACCTCAGATAGTTATGAATATTGCTAATAATTAAACATATATGCTGCTGTACTTTCTTTCGATCCACTACGGGAGTTGACCAAAAGATTAGTCAGCTAGAATCCTGGGAGTTACAAAATGGTGGCTGAGCACCATGCTCTAAATGGCTGCTGCATCTCCTGCATGAACATGGCCGCATGCATAGACCAAGAGTATGAGAGGGGTTACAAAATGGAGGCTCTAGTCCCCTTATACAAAATGACTGCCATGTAGAGGGCCTCCATCTCCATGCCACGTGGTCTGGCGTGGGGGGGGACCAGAGCGTGAGGTTTGCTGCCATGTGCAAGCGCTTATCTTTTAGTGCTTGCTGTGATTCCTGCCATAAGGAGAAGCAGGAGAGGCAGGCCTGTGACCTGCTCTGCTTGTGAGGGAGAAGGCTAGGCCAAAGCACTTTGCTGCTGTGAAGGAGGTAGATTCCTGGGTTATTGCCATTAAGGGGGAGCTCGCAGATGACCGCTAATTATAGGCATAACTCTGCTGACTTAATAACTTAGAGATAAAAGACAAACCCTGAGATGTATATACATTCTGTGTCCCAGGGGGGCAGTATGACCTTTATCCCGACCCGCTTGTGAAATGATCTGGAATGGTCACTCCCAAAAACTTCTGCCTTACAACTGAAGGCTGCTGCTAATTAGAGGTGCCCCAGATGGGACTAGCTGAGGTGCGAGCCTCTATCCTCTGGGTAGGTGATCGAGGCTGACCTATACCCAAGCTAGAGGAAAAATTACTCATATTACAGCAGTTTGCATTAGTGAGCTGCGCTGTTAAGGGCACTTTGCATGGGGTTTAAAGATGTGAGGTGCCTAGATCTCGGGGATAAGAGACAAGGCTACCCTTAAAAAAACACAGACAGCTGCGAATATTGTTTAAAAAACAGAGTGTCTATGCCATTGTGCCTTCTTTTGATCCACTATGGGAGGTGATCAAAAGAGTAGCCAGCCAGAAACTGGGAAATTACAATGGTGGCTGAGCACCCTGTTCAAGATGGCCACCAAGTCTCCCAGCGTGGTCAATGCTGAATGTTAGTCCAGAAATAGGAGAGGGGTTACAAAATGGAAGCTTCAGCCCCCTTACACAAAATGGATGCCATGAAGAGGGCCTCTGAGTCCATGCCACGCAGTCTAGCATGGGGGGAGCGAGAGCCGTGGGGGTTTTCAGCCATCTACATTGCTGTAGACCCCTCGATTTTCTGATTCCCTACCATGAGGAGAAAATGTAGAGGCAGGCCTGTGATCTGCTCTGCTTGTGAGAGAGCAGGCCAGGTCACTTCACCGCCATGGGGGAGGTAGACTCCTAGGTAATCACCCTTCAGTGTGGGGGCTCGGAGGTGACCTCTAATTCAGGGCAAAATACTCCCAGAGCAACAACGCTATCTGCTAGTGTGAGGGGTCCTGCTAGAGTGAGGGAGGATAGTCATCCCCCGCATGGTTGCAGCCATGGGGACATCCATGGGATGAGACTGGCTCCCTGAGGGATCAAAAGCAGCAACCGCTCGACTAGCATTGACTAGCGCTGCTGCATGCTGTGTTTTTTTCTCTCTCTCTCTCCTCTGGCACGATTATTTGAAACAAAGGCATGTACCTGTTGCCTGCCGCATTAATCTAAAATAACATCTCTCCTACAACTGTTTTCATCCACAAATGGCTGTGTTTCATTCTGAAAGTGGTATAATATGAATCTCTCTCTCTCTGATCACAATCTAAGCAAGCGTTCACCAAACTTGTATTTTATCAACTTTATAAGCTTTAAAAAAAAAACACTTCTCAAGCGACCAGCAAAAACACCAACTTCAGCTTCTGTTTAAACTATTCTGGTCAAACTCCACTACCTGACCAAATGCCAATATCAGCTTTGTCTCTTTTCTTTTAAAAGAGGAATCTAATCAACTTTACACTGATCATGCTGCTGGCCTTAATTAAAGCTGTGATTTAGCTGTGTGGAACCCAGGAGCCAGCATGTGCGCTGCATTAGGAGCTGCCCGACTAGCGCCGACTAGCCCTGCTGTAAGTTATGGGTTTTCTCTACCTCCTCAGGCACGATATTTGAAACAAAGGCAGGTGCCTGTCTGCCTGCCGTGTTACTATTAAACGACCACTTCTCCCACAACAAGAATCTCTCTACCTGGTCACAATCTAGCCAAGCGCTCACCAAACTTCTTTCTATAAACTTTATATAGCATTTAATCACATCTCTAGCGACCAAAAACACCAACTTCAGCTTTTCTTGGTTTAAAATAATCTGATCAAACTTCACAAACTGTCTAAATGCCAACATCAGCTTTTTCTTTTCTTTGAAAGAGGAATCTGAACAAACTTAATCTGATCAGACTTCACAAGCTGACTAAACATCAGCATCAGCTTTTTCCATTTTTAAAAGAGACTGTGAACAAACTGGTTATGCTGCTTGCCTTAATTAAAGCTGTATCAAGCTGTGAGGAGGGCCCCTCATTAATTAACACTTCCAGCATTCAGCTAATTAGATGTTAGAGCCAGCATTAACTAGTTCTTCAGGAACTCCCCATGGATGGTTGATTCCTGAGAATGCAGATTGTAATACAGCTTTCTTTTTAGCAAAATCAAAGATAAACTTCTTGTCTCTTACCTTGTTTAGGATTCTAAGCAGGGACCCCTGTGTGCTAGCCTTTCAGATGCACTAGAGAACTGGAGAGCAGGGACTCCTGGGACCAAGGTATACTGTGAAATTTGATACTAGGTCACATGTGCATCTATAGCCTATCAGGTGGGATAAAACCCATGACGTAATGTCTGGAGTGCCATGGACACACGGCCAACACAATGGTCAGTGTTGAAAACTACTGAATTCTCCATATGGTATGAAAAAAACAGAGATACTAGGGGCTATTAAAGAGACTCTAATTAATTCAATCACCTCCCTTCTAAAATTCACAAGTGTACTCAGTTTCCTGGCATCTAAAAACTAATGCATTTGAGGAACAATATGCAGTATAAAAGTGCATATTAGAATCATGATTGCGGTCTCTCTGTCTGCGAATTACTTTTATTACATCATGATATACTAAAAAAACATGTTTGCCAATCATCCTGTGTCATCAGCTAAATTGAAAAGAAAGTACCAGTAATCGTAATCTGATATCAGGATGGCAGAGTATGATACCCCATTCCCACCCCTTATTTTACTAATTGCTCAGATCATAGTCCGGACTAAACAGCATCACTGCCTTTCTGTCAAAGTTTTCAAGCATTTCATGCTCATAGTCGGATCCATACCTCTCAACCTCCTGCCTCATAAATCAGGGAGATGACTTAAATAGCAACTCTGCACTTGACAATGCGTTCATAAATAACATGTTTCATCTGCTACAGTTTACTACATAATACATTTTTTTTGCATTTTCAATGTTTCTGCCCATGATTTACCACATAGCTTGGTGGCCCTAGTCCATCTAAAAGGTCTGTATAGAAAACAGTTGAAAACATTTGCCTCTACCTTGTTAACCTCACAGTTCCTTTGTTTATGACATCATAGTGGTTGCCATGACAACAGACTGTCATATCATAAACAGCAATTGTGTGGTTAGCAGAAAACAGTCAGATACATTTTGAAAGACTCAGTGAAACAATTACTGCATTATCTACAATATTTAGTAGACTAACAGAAGGGGAATAGCAAAATAAATAAATAACTAGTAAACAATAAAGTGAAAACATAACTGTTATAAATCAATAATTGTACACTTTTATTATAACAGAGAGTTGTTCTTAAAAAAAAAATCATGGACAATAGACCAAAATCAGTGGCACATCTTCAAAATTGGTGATACCCACTGATGAAACTTGTAGAATTAGAGGCTTTGAGTAAAATGCATTTTGTAAAGAACAACAAGTGTGTAACTTTAATGTTTGACATTATTACATGCTTACTATCCCCATTGTTTGTTCATGGAAACAAACATTTTAGGAAGGACGGAGTGAAAATTTGAGGCAAAATCACAGATAAATGAGAGATATGGTTGGATCTGTTTCTCTGCCCTAACACACACACACACACACACACCACCATTTGTTATATGTATCACTTATTCCATTATGTAATCCTGTCTGATCATACTAGACTGCTTGTCCAACATGAGCCAAACACTGGAGTTCCTCAGATACATTACGATGACAGTACACTAAAAGTGGGATGGGGCTTATGAGCATGTACATCCAACCTAAATGGCCAATTGACCAAACTAGTTACTAATTGTATAATTTGAGGACTGTTGCCAAAGTACTGTGTTAAAGCAGCCAAAATCATAAGTAGAAGTTTGACTTTTGTGCAATAATTGATTTATTTTTGCATTGTGATTGTAAATATTTGTCATCAGTGTGCCAGTGCTAAACCAAAAGTGTTGCTGACTACTCCACATTTCTATATCAGGGGCTATTGTACTTCACACTGGAGACAGAAGCAGGATTCCACTGAAAATTAGATGATGCAACTCATTTGAGCTGTCCTGGGCAAATAAATCAGGGATATGTAATGTCTTTACGATAAATGCTGGATTTATCTACACAAGCTGTGTTTGACCTCAGTGACCTCATGGTTGTACAGCCACTTTTGTTATATCTCTATTGATCATCCCTCTATTTCATTGTCACAGTCTTGTTCAGCAAGAGTTCTATGCATTTTAATGTTGCTTGCACGCATGTGCAAGAAACATAGTGCCATCATCGGAGTTTTCGGAGGTGTGTCAGCCCTCTTCCAATTCAGTCAGTGTGTTTGCAGGCATGGCCGCAGTTCTCCAATGCCTGCTGGAGCTGTCTGACAGCTCCAAAATGCAGTGGCATACAGTTGAAAGGGGAGCTACGCTTCAGTGAGCAGCGATAAGATATCGCCTGCTCATGCGGTTCCCACACACACACACAGGCAGGCATACTGCTTTCCCCTGCAGGTTAAGGTCTGGTTTCAAAATCAGCGAATGAAGTGGAGGCACTCAAAGCACAGAAGGAGAAGAACTACACAGCAGCAGAAGACTCCTCCCGCGTCAGCCACTGTGGAAACGGAGCCGACCTCGAACCCCACGCTCTGATGAGGGCTTGATCTCTGTCAGCAGTGAAGTCAAATCTCTGGACTTGCAGGACAAAAGTGGCCTGGATGTGACACAATGTTCCATGTTGATTTGGCATTTTTCCTGTAACCCAGGGTGATATTCCTGTGTTTTCCTGTAGATTACATTATTTCCTATGGAAGCAGAATTGCCCTGTTTTCCTGTATAACCAATGCAAGTCTATGGGAAGAGTTTTCCTGTAGATGCCTCAAATCTCTGTAAAATACAGGAATCCCTGTAGATATGGGAGCCCTGGCACATATTCATAAGAGTAGTGTCATCAAGTCCGGGACAATCCCATGCGGCAGTGCTGAAGGGCCACTAGCAGTACCAAACAGTTTGTCCAGCTCAGAACCGTCAGCCCGTCACCTAAGTGCACAAATGATCTTATAGTGCTGGGAAATAATTGGGTTAAAACAATGAAACTTTTACACACCCACACACACACACAAAGGCAACTCCACAGAAAAGAACCCACCCTGATGGACCTGGCAGTATTAAGCCTGCAGTGTTATTATTATTATTAAAAACACTATATATGAATATGCTGAGCGGAGAACTTTTTAAAGGAGATAGGAAATGATTTTCTGCTGTAAATAACATTTAAACAAAATTATAACTAACTGACAGTGGCTTTCGTGTGTTTGTGTTTTTTACAACCTTTAGAACACACATTTATATACATATCCACGTTATGCTGAAATGACTGTGGGCTTGGCTGTGAGTTTTTGTATCGGGAGTCAGCGCGTGACAAGCTTTGAAATACACACCTCACAGACTCCTGATACAACATTCAGCTAGCTGCTTAACTGTGTTAACTGATAACCTGCTGCTATTCTTATTTCTTAGGACATCAAGTGAAAGAACTGGCACTGAGCAACCGTCTTATAAAAATCAGGCAGCGCTTCATTTCTTAGGAAGATAAATAAACAGCACACTTACAGATGCTTCCCCATGCAAGTGTATTCCAGTAAGTGAAGAGTACAAAAAAATAAATTCGCTGGAGACTCGCCCGTTTCACTGGAAACTTTCTGAACAGACTCTGTTGCTCACTACTGGTTCTTTCAGAGTTTGTGTGTTTTATTCAGTGTATTGCTCTTCACTTGTTTGTATGGACACAAGACTATAACTGCAAGATTGTTTGGCAACTATCAACCTCCCCCACACACACACACCCGCCACTTGCCATACAGATATAGAAAAAGCAGGTAGTCAATAAACTGTTTCATTTGTTTGGGAAAAAAATTATTTATTTACTCCATTGTGTTATGTGCCCTTGCTAACCCCTCTGCTAAGGAATCTCCTGAGTACTTGACATAACTTCATGCCCTGTGTGGGAGACACCGGAGCACAGAAATCATTTTCTTTGCAGATGCATCTTCAATCCTCTGGCACTCTCATGAACTGCAACTGGGCTGGAAAACAAAGAGAAATCTGCAGTCACATAGTAGTGTCATAAGTAAGTTTTCTGTGGTGCGTTGTTGTGCTTCCTGATCTATAGTGCTGGCTGGCTTGCGGGGGTGCATGTGGGGTCCTGGGTGCCTGCAGATACATGGGCACATTGATGTAGCCAGCAAGAGCTGATCTTGCTGCTGAAATGGGCTCAACAAACAGTATGCTGGTTATTCAAGAACACCAATTTGCTGCTGAGTTTATGTAGGTGACCCAGAGTATGAACTCTCACTCGCAATACAGTATATGCAGCAGATTTCTTGTGTGTTTCCCAGCCCAGCTGCAGTTCGAGAGTGCCGGAGGATTGAAGATGTATCCCTAAAAGAAAAAGGATTTCTACAATCTGGTGTCTCCCCATGCAGTGCATGAAGGTATGTCCAGTATTTGGGAGATTCCTTGTTAGCAGAGGGGTTGGCAAGGGCCCACATGACACAATGGAGTAAATAAATAATTTTTTTCCAAAACAAATTAAACAGTTTATTGACTACCTGCTTTTTCTATATCTATATGGCAAGTGGCGGGGTGTGTGTGTGTGGGGGGGGGTTGACAGTTGCCAAATGATCTTGCAGTTATAGTCTTGTGTCCATACAAACAAGTGAAGAGCAATACACTGAATAAAACACACAAACTCTGAAAGAACCGGTAGTGAGCAACAGAGTCTGTTCAGAAAGTTTCCAGTGAAACGGGCGAGTCTCCAGCGATTTATTTTTTTTGTACTCTTCACTTACTGGAATACACTTGCATGGGGAAGCATCTGTAAGTGTGCTGTTTATTTATCTTCCTAAGAAATGAAGCGCTGCCTGATTTTTATAAGATGGTTGCTCAGTGCCAGTTCTTTCACTTGATGTCCTAAGAAATAAGAATAGCAGCACGTTATCAGTTAACACAGTTGAGCAGCTAGCTGAATGTTGTATCGGGAGTCTGTGAGGTGTGTATTTCAAAGCTTGTCACCACGCTGACTCTCGATACAAAACTCACAGCCAAGCCCACAGTCATTTCAACATAACGTGGATATGTATATAAATGTGCGTTCTAAAGGTTAAAATACAAAACACACACATGAAGGCCACTGTCAGTTAGTTATAATTGTTTAAATGTTATTTACAGCAGAAAATCATTTCCTATCTCCTTTAAATTATAAGACGCAATGATGGTGCATATTTTTGTAATGCTGCAATATTTTTGTATATATTACATTGGAGCTTACTTCTGAATTCATCATATGCGGGTACATGACAATTCATTCTCGCTAATTCGCTCCCAACAATTCATATCTTTACATATACATTCCCTAGCAATTGTCTCTTTGCATATTCACTCCGTGGTCATTGAAAGTGTGCTAAATTAATTCTGAACTTGCACTTGCAAAAATACATTTGATCTGCAGATATGTTGAAATAAATCTGCACTTATTGTGATAAACATTCACTCGCTCTGCATTTCAGTTAAATTAATTATGCACCTGTACTTGCAAAAATGCACTCACTCTGCAAATATGTTGAAATAATTCTGCACTTGTTCTGTTAAACATTCAGTCGCTCTGCATATAGGTTAAATTAATTATGCACTTGCACTTGTAAAATTCCACTCACTCTGCAGATATGTTGAAATAATTCTGCACCTTTGCATTACAAGTTTTATCTTTTCAATGCAAATTGGCACTGCCAGATGGCCTTGCCATTTAAACCCCACTTGTGGAGTGTGCATATAAAGTATCAGCATTGACAAGCTTCTTTCTCTGTCTCTCTGACAAAATGAAGTGGGCCATTTCGGATAACAAGGTAAGCCAGGAGTGTGGAGGAGCACTTACTTATAAATAAGGCAGTAATAAATTCACAATCTTAAATGCAGTTTTTCACGGCTCCTGCACGGTAGAAATTCATTTTTGCACGGAAAACACAACATCAATATTTACTGTTAAACGCTGTGATTTTTAATATAGAAAATGTGGTTATAACATCAAGAATAAAAAAAAACATGTATTAGCATGTGAAGCTTGTATAAATAAATACCAGAATAAAATGTTCATTTAATGTCCAACTCATTTTGCTGCAGCACTGAATACATTTTCAAATTACCAGGTTTGATGCTTAGTCAGGTGTCTGTGAGCATGGCACCCTAGCGAGAGAAGGATCTCTCTACACTGGCACTGTGTAGCGGAACACTGAGAGTATTCGGTCCATAACCACTGTGATGTCAGAATAACTGTCGGTTTTAGATGGAGATGTAGGTTTCTGTGGCAAAGACATTGGCATTGTCTAGCGTGTTCTCCAGCAGTTACTGCTCTACCCAGTCTGCACAGGTATTTTGTTGTGTTATTGAATGACTTGATGACTGAGTTAAGGACTTAATGAGTTTCTTGATTACTGCCTTACTGCCATAGTTCTACTTTAAACAAGAGATCAGAGATCGCAGGAAATGGCTGCTTTAATGACTTAATTGCATAACCAATTCAGTGAATCCTACATGCTAAGCCATAGTATGAACGAGCCAGCACCTAGCAACTGCCAATTAACTTAATTAAAGTAGATGGGCCATTGAATTGTTTGATTCTGTGTAGTTTGAAAATTAAAAAAAACTGGCAAAATCACTGTCTGTTCTCCATTTTGAAAAATTCACAGCAACACACTGTTTTCACAGAAATTGTGATTGCATATGATGGGAACACGTCAATTCACTCCAGCAAATTCATCCCGACTTTCTGCTCCTGACAATTAGCTCCCGGTCATACTCACTCCTTCCTAATTCATCCCCAGACAGTTTTGTTCCTGCACAAAATTCACTCGCTCTGCAGAAAATTGAAATTAATTATGCACTTGCTGTTTTGTGCAACATTCACTGCGCTGCAGATAATTTTAATTAATTCTGCTCTTCCTTGTGCAAAAATTCACTTAGCTTGCTTCTGATAAAAATCAGTTGTTGTAAGATGAATTGCTAAAGCATTTTTATTAATTGTGCACTTGCTGTTTTGTGCAACATTCACTCGCTCTGCAGAGAATTTAAATTATTTGTTATTATCTGTACTCATTTTTCTGTCTGTGGGGTCCTCTGCACCCACTGTAGGATGAGAACTATTTTTTTGTCACCAGAGGTTCTGCCAATGTGGGAACCTAGCTAAAAGGTGCTGGCAGTAAGTTATCCTGTTTACGTACTGCACATATCTAACTTAATACAGTTATGTGAGTTTCAGAATGTAAACTGTACATCTGCCATCTCAACTGCTTTAAATCATGTTTAATGTCTGATTTTGTAAATGCAAGCACTGTTTTTTTCATTATTTTATCTAAGCAGAATAACCCAGATGAGAAGCCACATCTCATTTCAGCAGTATCATTCTTCTACCCAATTTTACAGCTTAAGGAATGGAAGGAGGGAACTGTGGAAGGGAACTGAAGTGCTTAGAGTCATGCATAAAATCAATGGCTGTCCTAAGAGTCAAACCTGGTTCTCCTAATTTATAGTTGTCAGGCCACAACACCTTCTTTCCTTCTTTTGCAAAGAATGCCCTACTTTAACTGGACTACAGCAAACAACTTTGGTTTTAAAAGTTAGTGTATTCCTAAAACACAACAGTGCAATGCCATTATGCAATACATCTTGTTTAAATGGTGGCCCTCACATTTTGCATGCTGCTTAATCTAATAATGCATTACATTACCATAATGCAGGCATTTGCACTTCTAGAACAGTGCAATCCCATCTTGTATAAAGTTTTCAAGGAGACAACCAAATTGTACAGTATTTGCTTAGGAAAAAAACTAGAGTATTCTGTTGTTAGCAATCCACATTATTTTGGAATTATATTTTCAAAACACTTTTTCTTTCCTTTTAAAGAGGAGATCTAGAAAACCCATACAAAGTACAATCTGAAGTCATGCACAGAATTAATTGTCAAAGGTTACTTGATTAGGGACTTAGTGAATGAATAAGTCCAGGGGTTGTGGTTCATGCTGATAAGGCACTAAAGAAAATTCCCTCCCACTGTTGGGAAAACTTTAAGGAGGAAGCCTGAACTAAGACTGCCTAGATAAATTAGAAGCTTCTTTGTGATATGGAATGTTTGGGGTTTATTGTTTTATAAGAATAGTCTTTGTAAGACAGGGAAGGGGAGTGAGCAGCCATCCGGTGTCTAGCAATTTCTAATATGAGTCATTGTAGAAGAAAGAGTTCTACAACTGAAAAACTGAAAAGAAAAAAACTAATGAAATCGGTTAGATTTTTAGTACAGAAATAACATGAATGCTGGCCCGGTGGCACTGAGGGCTGAGGTGCTGGATGCCTTACCTCACACTACACCAGTGACCCATGTTCAGGAATGAGCACGGCCCACTGGGGGTTGGCAGAGAGGAGAAGATAGAGCATCCAAGGGACTGATCTCCTCTCCAGGAGGAGGAGGATGTCAGTGGTGGGCTATCGACTAACTTATGCGGAGGCTGGGGCCAGTGCACTGATGCTGCAGAAAGGGATGGAGATGTGGCAGATGCCTGAAGGAGCACGTGCAGACGTGTGTGTGCTCCCTCTGCTGGTATCATTGCACACCACATCTCCAGGGCAAAAAGCATAAAATTGGCTCCTGGTCAGGCAGCATGAGCTTCTGACCTCCACGGGCCCAACACCGAATGGCACTTCCTCATCTGGATCCATTCAGGTGAGTTGAACTTAAGGGGAGAGGCTCCTCACCCCTCTGCCACAGGGGTCAAGCCATGGGGGAAATGAGGAAGTTGGTCTGATGTCAGGGGTGCAGGCCGGAGGGCGGTCGGGATGCACAGCTAACCAAGAAGCCACGGGGAAGAAAAGTATATCCAAAAAAATAGGACATAACATGAACAAAAACTCTTTTTGTAAAAAAGAGATTCATAATTTGTGACACAGAGCAAATGAAGTTAGCATCAAACACTCAGATTAGATTTGTTAGAAGGCAAGGCAACTTCTATTGGAAGAACATAGATACTTTACATTGTTGTTACAGTATGAAGGGATTTGGTGCCATGCTGCACCGTTCAAAAGGTCATTTAGTGGTCTGAACCAATGGAACATGCAGTATTTAAACAAGTTATTTACAAAGGAAGGGAAATATAACTTGTTCATTTTATTTAGACTGCTAAAACAACTAATGAAATGGGCATGGTTTAGCCACCAACATGATGGCAGCCTAAAATCTTGAGCTTGTTCGGTTGGGTGATATCGAGCTGTGGCGTCTAAACCCTGGGTTATTGAATCCCCAACCATTTAATCTGAAGGATAACATTCCCTTACCTGCCAATGCCTGTTAATATCATAGCTGGACATGTTTTTTTATGTTGCTTGCACACATGTGCAAGAAACATAATGCCATCATCCGAGTTTTCGGTGGTGTGGCAGCCATCTTCCAATTCAGTCAGTGTGTTTGCAGGCCCAGCCACAGTTCTTCAATCCAACGCTGCAGCTGTCTATGACAGCAGTTGAAAATGCAGTGGCTGTACAGTTAAAAAGGAGAGCTATGCTTCAGTGAGCAGCGATAAGATCACATGCTCATGCGCACTCCCCCCACACACATGCATGCATACTGCGTGCTCCTGCTTTCCTCCAAACACACACTGTATAGCTGACAGGGGTGCCCAATCCCCCATCAGCTGTGCTGCACTCCTACCTCCCCCAACAGAGTTCCATGTGCCACGCTGGGAGCCCACCCCATCATGTCAGTAGTCTGTCTGGCAGACAGAGGTGACCAATCCCCTATCGGCTCTACTGTTCCCCCCCAAGACTATCAGGTGCCACTCTCGGAGCTCATCCCAGGGTGGAAACAGGTCCTATGGCTGACAGAGGTGCCCAATCCCTGTCGGCTCCACTGCCCCCACCCCCAAACAGCCTTCCAGCTGCCACGCTGAGGGAGCCCATCCCAGCATGGCACAAGTTCCAGCATCGTCAAGTTAAAAAAAAAACCTAAAGAAAAAACCTTCCCTCGCAGACTGTCCTGACCCCCTTCCCCACCCATGCCCATCCTCTGTGTATCTACCTCCTCACCCTCACCTCACTCCATACTTACCTCTGGTGTGCCAAAAGTATGAGCTTCGTGGTCTGGGGAACACGTCTGCACTCTTCAAAGCCGACGCTGAACTGAGGAAATGCCGGTAGCTGTATAATGGAATAAATAGGGAGTTTTCAGCTTTACTGCATGTCTCGGGCATTTTGGGAAATTTTTTCACCAAATTTTCAACATGGAGTTTTTGGGACCCCACCTCATGAATTCTGTCACTGTCATGGTGTTAATTGGCCCCGAAAGGTGATTTTGCATTCACTGCACAGAACCACCTTTCGGGGCTGATTTATGAAATGACAGTGTCAAAGTTCATGAGGTAGGCCTCCAAAAACCCTATGTTGAAAATTTGGTGAAAAAATTCCCAAAAATGACTGTTTACAAGCATGCGCTATGCCTGTTCCTACACGCTTGTAATTTCATGAATTTTAATAATCGTACTCAGACATTCAACATTGCCATTTTACCACACCTCCTATGAGCAGTACAGCTGTCATTTTTCACATGTTGCCCAAAATGTGTTTCCGTGCATGGTGCACAATGGCTCAATCGGTGTGCATAATCAATGTTTGGAACCGATTAAGAAAATCACAGTGACACTGTTCATAAGCAGATGTCTTATAATGGCTATGTTGAAAATTTGGTGAAAAATTCACTTCAGCCATTCTGCAATGTTACTAATGAAGACATTGAACAGGACTGGCCCCAGGACCGATCCCTGCAACACCCATTGATCACCCCTGCCTCCTAGACTGCACTCCATTTACCACCACTCTCTGCCTCCTGTCTCTTAGCTAGTTTCTAACCCAGTTTACCACACTTTCCCTCATGCCCAGCCTACCCAGCTAGTTTATCAGCCTCCATGTGGGATGGTGTCAAAGGCTTCCTGAAATCAGTTGCTGTTGTCCACTGCCCCACCCTGATTCACTCCTTTGTCACCCAGTCAAAGAAATCAACCAGATTTGTCTGACATGATGTCCCACTGTGAATCCATGTTGTCTATGGTCCAGGGCTCTGGTGGTTTCTAGATGCCCACTATCCTTTCTTTAAGCAGTATCTCCATGATCTTCCCCACTACTCAGGTGAGGCTGAACGGCCTATTTTCCCTCCTCCTCCTCCCTGCTGCCGGACTTGTGCAGAGGGAGCATGTGCCTCCTCCATTCACTCATGTTGAATGACTCAGTGAACATGGCTGCCAGAGGTACTGCTATCTCCCTTCACAGTTCTCTTAATATCCTTGGGTGTATGCCATCTGGTTCCATCACTTTGTCCACCTTCAATTTGTGAGCTCCTGCAGGACTCTTTTGCCTTTGAATGGACTATTGTCCCCCTCTTCACCCCCTTGGCAACTGCTGTACTGCTGTGGCCCTTGCCCCTCCCACTTTTCTGTGAATACTGAATGGAAAGACACAGTGCATATCTTGGGAGGAAGGCATGGAACTATCACTTCCAAATACCTAAACAGCACATACAAGCAAGCAACATTCGGCATTGACAAATGCTTGTTTATTTCTATCATGGCTCCTCATTTACGGTTCAAGGAAATTTAACAGAGAAACATTATGATTGAAAGCAGTGGAAATATTTAGTTTGTCATAAGAAACATCTTCTTCTTCTCTGAGGAAGGGGTATTTTGGACAACCCAAAACACTGGAGGACTTTGAGGGATTTGATGGCACAATAAACCTATTTCATACACAGTGTGGTGAGTGGTTATTGTATTCCTGTACATTTTGCATAAACAATTCAAGTGTTCTCTATTTGCAGACTGCAGAAGTCTTTGATGACAGCATGCTTCTCATGTTCTGGGGGTACAAGAGGTCATGCTTCATTGGCCACGTGCAACTTGCACAAACCAAGGAGCATCGATGATGGCACTGAGTTTTTAAACCCATTTTACAAATTAGAAATGCCAAAGTAATTGTTTCCATGCTGCTTTTACGTCAGAGTGGCACTGGGGGTACAATAGAGTGTAAAATATAAACCCATTAAATCAAATGCTAAGCTTTTATTGCTGTACTTTCAGTTGTAAAGTCTAGTATGGAGCATGGCTCTATTTGATAAAGGGGTTAAGTCTGAATGGGTCTCAGATTAGGCAGGTTCAAATTTACAGAGAAAATGTATTGATACTGAGCAGTCATGCAGGGTAACAGTTTCTACCTCAGTGTCACACAGTGGAGCTATTACTCACATACTACAGTTTTTACCTCAGTGTCACACAGTGGAACTACTACTCAATTACTACAGTTTGTACCTTAGTGTCACACAGTGGAGCTATTACTCACATACTACAGTTTTGACCTCAGTGTCACACAGTGGAACTACTACTAACTTACTACAGTTTGTACCTTAGTGTCACACAGTGGAGCTATTACTCACTTACTACAGTTTGTACCTCACTGTCACACAGAGGAGCTATTACTCATTTATTACAGATCGTACATCAGAGTCGCACAGTGACGCTATTACTCACCTATTACAGTTTGCACCTAAGTGTGACATATGTGCAGCTATTACTCATTACAGTTTGTACCCCAGTGTTACACAGTGGAGCTATTACTCACTTATTACAGTTTATACCTCAGTGTGACACAGTGGAGTTATTACTCACCTACAACAGTTTCTAACTCAGTATTACACAGTGGAGTTATTACTCATTTATTAAAGTTTGTACCACAGAGTCACACAGTGGAGCTGTTACTCACTTACTACAGTTTGTACCTCAGTGTCACACTTTGGAGTTATTACTGACTTACTACAGTTTGTATCCAAGTGTGACACAGAGGAGCTGTTACACACTTATTGTAGTTTGTACCTTAGTGTCACACAGTGGAGCTATTACTCACTTACTACAGTAGTACCTAAGTAAGACACAGAGGAGCTATTACTCACTCACTACAGATTTTACCTCAGTGTGGCACGTGGAGCTATTACTCACTTATTACAGTTTGTACCTCAGAGATAGCAGCAGAGCTATTACTCACTTTCTATAGTTTGTGTCACACAGTGGAGCTATTGCACACTTACTAGATTTTGTACCTGAGTGTCACACAGTGGAGCTATTACTTACTACAGTTTATTTCTCAGTGTGACACAGAGGAGCTGTTACTCACTTATGACAGTCTGTACCTTAGTGTCACACTTTGGAGCTATTACTCACTTACTACAGTTTGTACCCAAGTGTGACACAGAGGAGCTGTTACTCACTTATTGTAGTTTGTACCTCAGTGTCACACAGTGGAGCTATTACTCACTTACTACAGTTGCAGTATGACACAGAGGAGCTATTACTCACTCACTACAGATTTTACCTCAGTGTGACACAGTGGAGCTATTACTCACTTATTAAAGTTTCTACCTCAGTCTCACACAGAAGAGCTATTACTCACTTATTACAGTTTGTACCTCAGAGTAACGCAGCAGAGCTATTACTCACTTTCTATAGTTTGTGCCACAGTGTCACACAGTGGAGCTATTACATACTTACTAGATTTTGTACCTGAGTGTCACACAGTGGAGCTATTGCTTACTACAGTTTATTTCTCAGTGTGACACAGAGGAGCTATTACTCACTTCTACAGTTTGTGCCACAGTGAGACACAGTGGAGCTATTACACACTTATTATAGCTTGTACCTCAGTGTGACACAGTGGGCTATTAGTCATTTATTACAGTTTGTACCACAGAGTAACACAGTGGAGCTATTAGTCATTTACTACAGTCTGTACCTCAGTGTCACACAGAGGAGCTATTACTCACTTACTACAGTTTGTACCTCAGTGTCACACTTTGGAGTTATTACTGACTTACTACAGTTTGTATCCAAGTGTGACACAGAGGAGCTGTTACACACTTATTGTAGTTTGTACCTTAGTGTCACACAGTGGAGCTATTACTCACTTACTACAGTTGTACCTAAGTAAGACACAGAGGAGCTATTACTCACTCACACAGATTTTACTCAGTGTGGCACAGTGGAGCTATTACTCACTTATTACAGTTTGTACCTCAGAATAACGCAGGAGAGCTATTACTCACTTTCTATAGTTTGTGTCACACAGTGGAGCTATTGCACACTTACTAGATTTTGTACCTGAGTGTCACACAGTGGAGCTATTACTTACTACAGTTTATTTCTCAGTGTGACACAGAGGAGCTGTTACTCACTTATGACAGTCTGTACCTTAGTGTCACACTTTGGAGCTATTACTCACTTACTACAGTTTGTACCCAAGTGTGACACAGAGGAGCTGTTACTCACTTATTGTAGTTTGTACCTCAGTGTCACACAGTGGAGCTATTACTCACTTACTACAGTTGCACTTAAGTATGACACAGAGGAGCTATTACTCACTCACTACAGATTTTACCTCAGTGTGACACAGTGGAGCTATTACTCACTTATTAAAGTTTCTACCTCAGTCTCACACAGAAGAGCTATTACTCACTTATTACAGTTTGTACCTCAGAGTAACGCAGCAGAGCTATTACTCACTTTCTAAGTTTGTGCCACAGTGTCACACAGTGGGCTATTACATACTTACTAGATTTTGTACCTGAGTGTCACACAGTGGAGCTATTGCTTACTACAGTTTATTTCTCAGTGTGACACAGAGGAGCTATTACTCACTTCCTACAGTTTGTGCCACAGTGTGACACAGTGGAGCTATTACACACTTATTATAGCTTGTACCTCAGTGTGACACAGTGGAGCTATTAGTCATTTATTACAGTTTGTACCACAGAGTAACACAGTGGAGCTATTAGTCATTTACTACAGTCTGTACCTCAGTGTCACACAGAGGAGCTATTACTCACTTATGACAGTTTGTACCTCAGTGTCACACTTTGGAGCTATTACTAACTTATTACAGTTTGCATGTAAGTGTGACGCAGAAGAGCTATTACTCACTTATTACAGTTTGCACCTAAGTATGACACAGAGGAGCTATTACTCACTCACTACAGATTTTATCTCAGTGTGACGCAGTGGAGCTATTACTCACTTATTAAAGTTTGTACCTCAGTCTCACACAGTAGAGCTATTACTCACTTATTATAGTTTACACCTCAGAGTAATGCAGCAGAGCTATTACTCACTTTCTACAGTTTGTACCTCAGTGTCACACTTTGGAGCTATTACTCACTTACTAGAGTTTGTACCTCAGTGTCACACAGTGGAGCTATTACTCACTTATTACAGCTTGTACCTCAATGTAACGCAGTGGAGCTATTACTCACGTACTACAGTTTCTAACTCAGTATTACACAGTGGAGTTATTACTCATTTATTGAAGTTTGTACCACAGAGTCACACAGTGGAACTATTACTCGCTTACTATAGTTTGTACCTCTGTGTCACACAGTGGAGCTATTAATCACTTACTACAGTTTGTACCTTAGTGTGACACAGTGCAGTTTTTACTCACTTATTGCAGTTTGTACCTATGTTTCCACAGTGGAGCTATTACTCACTTACTACATTTTGTACCTCAGAGTCACACAGTGCCGTTATTACTCACTATACTACAGTTTGTACCACAGTGTAAGACAGTGGAGCTATTACTCACTTACTAAAGTTTGTTCCTCAGTATGACACAGTGGAGCTAATAATCACTACAGTTTGTAGCTAGGTATGACACAGAGGAGCAATTATTCATTTACTACAGTTTGTACCGCAGTGTCACAGAGTGGCGCTATTACACATTTTTTTCAGTTTGTTCCTCAGAATCACACAGTGGAGCTATTAGGCACTTACTACAGTTTGTACCTTAGTGTGATACATTGCAGCTATTACTCACTTATTGCAGTTTGTACCTCAGTTTCACACAGTGGAGCTATTACTCACTTACTACATTGTGTACCTCAGTGTCACACAGTGGAGTTATTACTCATTTGTTACAGTTTGTACCTCAGAGTCGCACAGTGCAGCTATTACTCACTTATTACAGTTTGTGCCACAGTGTCACATAGTGGAGCTATTACTCACTTACTACAGTTTGTACCTCAGCGTGACATAGTGGAGTGATAACTGACTACAGTTTGTAGCTAAGAATGACACACAGGAGCTATTACTCACTTAGAGCAGTTTTTCCCTTAGTGTGACACAGTGGAACTATTACTCACTTATTACAGTTTGTACCTCAGTGTTACACAGTGGAGCTATTATTCACTTACTACAGTTTGTACCTCAGTGTCACACAGTGCAGCTATTACTCACTTATTACAATTTGTTTCTCAGTGTGGCACAGTGGAACTATTATTCACTTACTACAGTTTGTACCTCAGTGTCGTGCAGTGGAGCTATTACTCACTTACTACAGTTTGTACCTCAGCATCACGCAGTGGAGCTATTATCACTTACTACAGTTTCCACCTCAGCATCACGCAGTGGAACTATTAGTCATTTACTACTGTTTGTACCGCAGTGTCACAGTGGAGGTATTACTCATTATTAAAGATGTACCTCACATTTACACAGTGGAGCTATTACTCACTTACTACAGTTTGTACCTCAGTGTCACACAGTGGAGCTATTCTCACCTACTACAGTTTGTACCTCAGTGTCACACAGTGGAGCTATTACTCACCTACTACAGTTTGTACCACAGTTTGACACAGTGGCGGTGTTGCCTCACCTACTAAAAGTTTGTACCTCAGTGTGACACAGGTGGGTTATTAATCACTTTCTACAATTTGTACCTTATTGTTACACAGTGGAGCTATTAATCACTAGAGAGACCCAATGAAGCTATAACTCACTTACTACAGTTTGTACCTCAGTGTCACACAGTGGAGCTATCACTTACTACAATTTGCACCTAGGTGTCACACAGTGGAACTATTACTCACTTATTAAAGTTTGTACCTCAGTGTCACACAGCGCACTATTACTCACTTATTGCAGTTTATACCTCAGAGAAACACAGTGGAGCTATTACTCACTTTCTAGAGTTTGTTCCACAGTGTCACACAGTGGCGCTATCTCTCACCTTCTACAGTCTGTGCCTCAGTGTCGCACATCGGAGCTTTTACTCACTTTCTACAGTTCGTACCTCAGTGTCACACAGTGGAGCTATTACTCACTTGCTACAGTTTGCACCCCAGTGTCACACACTGTAGCTATTACTCACTTATTACAGTTTATATCTTAGAATCACACAGTGGAGTTATTTCTCAAGTATTACAGTTAGTACCTCAGAGCAACACAGTGGAGCTATTACACACTTACTACAGTTTGCAATACAGTGTGACCCAGTGGAGCTATTACTCACTTACTACAGTTTGTACCCCAGTGTCACACAGTGGAGCTATTACTCACTTACTGTGGCTTGTACCTCAGTGTCACACAGTGGAGCTATTTCGCTTAATACAATTTGTACCTTTAATGTCACACAGCGGAGCTATTACTCACTTACTATAGTTTGTACCTTAGTGTTACACAGTGGAGGTATCACTCACTTACCACAGTTTGTATCTCAGTGTCACACAGTGGAGCTATTACTCACTTATTACAGTTTGTACCACAGTGCCTTACAGTGGAGCTATTACTTACTACGATTTGTATCTCAGTGTCACACAGTAGCTCTATTACTCACTTACTACAGTTTCTCCCTCAGTGTGGCACAGTGGAGCTATTACTTACATACTGCAGTTTGTACCTCAGTGTCTCACAGTGGAGCTATTACTCACATACTACATTTTGTATCTGTGTCACACAGTGGTGCTATTACTCACTTACTACAGTTTGTACCACAGTGCATGACAGTGGAGTTATTACTCACTTATTGCGTTTTTTACCTAAGTGTCACACAGTGGATCTACTACTCACTTACTACAGTTTGTACCTCAGTGTGGCACAGTGGAGCTATTACTCACTTACTACAGTTTGTACCTCAGTGTCACGCAGTGGAGCTATTACTCACATACAGCAGTTTGTACCTCAGTGTCACACAGTGGAGTTATTACTCACTTGCTATTGATTAAACTCCTGAATTAGCCTTGCTATTTTGTTGGTTTTTTCAATATGGTAACCTGGTTACATTTTGTTTGGGGATTATGTGATTGATTTGATTTTTTTTTTCTCCATACCTGAATGTATTCTCTAGAAATATAATATACGTAGTACAATTGATATTTTTTTGTCCTAGGAGTTATGCAGAATCCCTTTTGAAGGGGCAGGTTCGATCTCTATCTGAACTCATGGCAGGTAGGTTGAGTGATATAGCCCAGAAAGTGGACACCTTTTTATTGTACCTCAGTGTGACACACATGGTGCGGTGAGGTGAGAGTGTTGCGTTACTCCAGTTTGTTCATTTAATTAATATGTTTATTTCTGTTTAGACAGACAATTCATTCATTTATTTATGTTATGAGCATTTCATAACAAATGGGAATTCTTTCATTATGAGATACAAATAGGGGTATATTGAAAAGAGGCAGGTGGAGAGTTGCTGAAGACCAGATAGGGTCTACAGAGGAGGAATAGACAAGGAACACTTTGAGACTGATTGGACCAAGCGGTCCTTTTCTGCTGACAAATTCTGTTTCTATTTAATTTATAGACATGGTTTTGTTATTTTTTGTTTATTATTTTCTAAGTTTGGTTATTTTTCTCTCTGAAGAACAATACCCCATTCTGTGGTGGCAAAAGAAATATATAATGTAATTTAAAAGGGTTTACCTCTACTGGTGTGAGAGCCATTTTATTGACACCGATAGGGGCGTAGACATTGCAACTCCTGGAGCCAGCATGCCAAAGTGCCATGGAGAAGAGATCACTGTTTTGCATGGGGCTTTGCCCCTACACACCAGATCTGTTCCCCACCCACGAAGAAAATATAACTAACTCTGGGGTGGGCATGCCACAAAGAGAGAGAAACCGCTAGTGAAAACATGACGAGAGTGCTGGGCAATCAAAATTAAGATCACCCCAGTCACTCTTGCCATTGTTACAGTGCGCCCTAATTGCAGTGACAAAATTAAGTGGTTGCTCGGATGGTATACCATTTAAAAGTGGCTTTGTTAATAATTGTGGAAAAAAAGTTATATTTTAACAATCTTTTTTCTTTTTTAGTCTTTGGTACCCAGGTAAGGCCCACTAGGCACAAGTGCCTATTTTCAGGGGCTACCTGGGAGCACTGAGCGGTTAAGTGACTTGCTCAGAGTCACACAGTATGCAAGTGGAGGTTGTGAGAATCAAACTCAGGTCTGGTCTGCTGGATGTATCAAGCTCGTTCTCACCTTGTTCCTCTAACCTCTAGGCTATACTGCCAGCCCATCTTGTTTAGCAGCAAAACAAAGGATAGTTTTAAACTGAAGACTGCTTCCAGCTTATGCTGTTCTGTACCAGTTGATGCTGCAGCCAAATAAAACATCAAAAGGTTGCATGCCTTTTTTAACACTAGTGACAACGTTTTCGGTTTTAAGTCTGAGGCAAAGAACTGAGAGAGCCAGCAGAGGTTTTCTTCATATAATATGACAAGTAAATATGGTGCTGAAATAAGAAAGGCACCATTTTAAAGAAGACATAGAGGACAGTGTATGGGTCGCAATTGATAATCAGCTTGCTAACTGTTGAGAGGTTGCATGGTGATCATGTAAACCTCTGGAGCAAAACTTAAGAGGTTTACGCCACCATGGCAGCCTCAAGACAGTTAAAAGTTGGTTGCCGATCGGGACCCATACATTATCTGTTATAGTGTTTGGGTGCTAAAGAATGAAAAAATGCAGATACCTTAACTGAAAGTGATTTATGCCACTGCAGGTTAAATTCTCACCACCACGTCCATTTCAGGGAGCCACTTGCTTCCTCTACTACTCATGTGCAGATCAATCATGGTTGTTATACCATCGATGTGACATACCATCAATGGGTTTACAGCGAAGTGACTTCACATCAGTGGCATAACAACCATGGGAAAAGATAGATTTTGGTAGATAATAAGGTTCTACCATACATTATATTAAAATCTATGTGTACAGCTAAGACATATTCTTCTCAGAGGTGTATTAATGAGGTTAGGGACGCATGTTTTTAATACCTGAAGTACAAATATTGTATTTGTCAAGTTTGGACCTTTTGGGACCAGCTATTCATAAGAAGTCTGAAGATGTAATTCTTAATAGTAATGTTATGTTAGAGAGTTATAAAATATTTAAGAAACCCTGTGACCGTGATGTTTAAAACTGTACTATAAAATGTACGGACATGCTTACATTGGAGATTTCAACACAAAACTTTTACTAAGGGAAGCATATTTCATTGATCTATTTCAAGCTACTAATCTACACTATACTATAAATGAGAAATTGGATTGGCAACCTATTATATAGATTAGAGCAGCATTACATCAGATCCCAGCAAGATCTCCCCCAACCTAGCCCACTCATGCCAACATTAGCCTTAATATACCCTCCCCCGCGAGCTTATCCTCAGATATTACTGGATCAAATGTTACTTTAAAGGGGACAGGAAGGCCGTGTGGTCTATACCATAGCTAAGTGATGCAGTTGTGATGGGCTGTGGCTGCCGTGTAACTGTCAGACACTGATACGATGCATGTACACACTGCAGTAGTGCTGTGTTGGAGAACAGTGTGATTGGCAGTCATGGCAGATGCTGTGCTGCTGTAATATGAGCATCCTGTTATGCGTGGCAGTGTGTGACATCATGTGCAGTGTTTGATGTCACGTCATGGTTTGTGTATGATTACACTGAACAGGAGTCCCAGCTGATGACTGGTGCATGAATTATCGACTGTGCTGTGCCAATACCTAGTGTAGTGCACAGATAGACAGTGTTGGCGGCCCCTGTGAGCAATGTGCACCATGTCCCAACCCACCCTGAAAACATTCGTGGTACATGCCACAGGATTCATCCGAGTGACTTCCCACATGAGTAAACGTACTCTAGCAGCACATCCTCCTCTGTCATGTCAGGCTTTGTGTTAGCCAGACACCAATGGGGGGAGAGGTGTGATGCCGCCCCTGTGGAATGGCATTATGACACATTGCCAGATAGTAGACATGTTACATGTGATAGGTATGTGGACTATCATTGTCTGGAAAGCACACTGCAGCAGCAATCCCTCGTTCCATGTGTTCCACGTGGAATGCTCGGTTGCCTTGGTAATAACCCATATGGCCGGCTGAGGAAGAGGTGTCCTCCGAACTGCATACTTCATAATGTACAATGACTAATGTACATTAAAAAGCTAATGGAATGCAGATGACAGCAACCATTCCCTGGTTTAGAACCCCTAATCTGTTGCAGCAGGGACCAATGCCTCAGCCAGTGAGCCAGTCATTCCCTTGATATGTGTAAGTGCTATTTGGCTCTTGTTGTGACTGTACGTGGCTACATTAGGACAACAAACACATTCAGCTAACACTGGACGTTGTCAACAGTAATGATGCCTAGTCATATAGACACACATACGAATTGTATCTGGCAGGTACAATTATGCAATAAATGCTCAGTAGACCCGACTTGCACACATAGTCTCTGATCGGTTTGTAAAAAGGGGTGGATGTGCATGCATTACAGTGTAAGCTGTTGGTGATGTAGGCACTGGACCTTGGTCATTAGGGTTATGGGTTCATGTCCATTGTCAGAGACATGGTTCCAGTAGCGTGCTTTCTGATAAGTATTTTTGGTAACATATGTAGCCATAGTTGGCTACTCAGTTATGATGTGGTATAACATTTTATGAACATCAATCAGTTCCATTACTTGGCTGCTGCCTGTAGACATACGTGGATGAACCATGTATGGGTTCTAGTAATACTAGCAGGGTAGGTAAACCCATACAACATGTCTCATATATCCGGTGTCCGCTACATTCTGACTGACTATTGTGGGATGCAGGGTCTCCGCTACATATGAACCATGGTTTGGTGGCATAACTCCACTACCATCTGCCTCCCATACAGTGCTGTTCCGCATGTGTGGGCTTTTACTGCTCATACTACCCATCTGCTGGATGGAATGTAGTGCACATTGCAGCTTGACACAGCAGGTGAGCAGCTGTAGGAGATAGTGGCCTACTGGTACAGGGCATTGCTATGTGCTGTTACGCGTACTGCTGATGCATGGCTCCAATCTGTTACATGGTGCAATGTTATTATTGAGCCTATGGGACTCGGGGATAATTGCACATAGCAGCGCTCAGTGTTCAAAGGGGTAACACAGTCTATTCATCAGAGCCAGACACACCAATGTGAGTCATAGGGCAACATACTGTACATCACACTTGCCGAACACCCACCATTGGTTTCTGTGGGGCCGCACTACTGCTCCACACTGCCACCAAAATGGGCATCATAGCACTGAACCTTGATGCTACGTCATCAGGAATCATACTTCCTGCTTCATGCACTGCACAACAGACAACGGCACATGGAATTGGACCACACAGATAGATACCTTGGGGCACTATGCATTGCACTACACTACACATATTTTTGCTGTACAGCATACCTTGTCTGGTGCAATGTGACATCACTTCATCCCCCAATGCCTTCCATTTGCTCACTCACACAATTCCTGTCCCCTTTAAGGGAGAACTCAGTTCCCCTCAGTATAACATGATAGTAGCTCACTTGGAATCGGATAATGTGCAGAGATGATTGTTCATAATGTATATACATAGTAAGAGAGTTTTGTTAGCCCTCTATGCACAATATATTTTTGCATCTGTAATAAAGGGAAAATATTCCTTTTGAAAGGAAATAAGAATGTTCAAGGGCCAGATATTCAAAACTTAGCCCGGGGCAAAATTAGCACTCCCTGTCGTGGGAAATTAGCCCGGACCCATTTGCATGCTATATTTAAAGGAATAGCCCTGGGGCTAAATCAGTTGAATATAACATGCAAATGAAGCTGTGCAAACAGGACTGAGAGTGCGGTGCAAAAATAATCCAGCAAACAAGACAGCTCTGAAAATAGCAAAGAATATAGAACTGAATATAGCAAGAGGGCAGTGCAAACAGCAACAACAGCACAGTGCACAGGAGAAATGTGACCACTGGGGTGCATGCAAAGAAGTGCAGCCCAAAATATGAACACTGTAGCATACAGCAGTGTACAACATGAACAACAGCAAATAAACCAGCAAAGGCAATGCTAGCAAAAAACACATGAACCAAAAAAAGACAAAAAAGAGCCAAATAAAATAACAGTAAAGTGAAACCATAAAATGTAGCAACACATTACGGATGTGAAGTGTGGAAAAGATGTAGAGATGGGACAGTGATGATGTGACCCTCAGAAAGGAAAGTCCATGCCTGTGAGGCCATACAGACCCAAGCAGTGCCCACTGTGCACAGAGGGAGGGGACAAGGATCCCCAACACAGAACAGGTGAATGCACACCACAGGATATACAGTGAGAGGACACGGTGGGATGGATGGCAGCCATGGCCAGAAGGATGAAGCCCCACACAAGCCCACAGACCAATGCCCCCCAGGCACTGCCATCGAGGTGCACCCAAGGAACAGGGAACAAACCATGTCCACGGGCAGACACAAGACAGATGTCACCTGCAGCACACACACACAACATGCAGGTACACATGGAGTACAGAATGTGACAACCATGTGGAGGAGGAACACACCATGACCAAAACAACCTACCACCACATGCACAGCCACAGAAAGTGCAGGGAGGGCTGTTGTGGGACCAGCAATCTAGGACATGCCAAGATGGCATCCACCATCTTGAACTAGATGGACAGTAGGTACAACACACCACAGTAGTGACACTGACAACAGTTTGTTTATTTATTTATCTATTTATTTAAATTTTGGTAACCAGGGAGGCCCACTGAGACCATTACAGCCCCTTTTTCAGGGGGAGACCCAGAATTAATTACAAATAACACAGAAGATCATACACTTTACATGATACATCATTTACAAACATAGGTACAAATGTAAGTACATCAGATAAATCACATTTGATAGATGAGAGGGACAGAGGGGGACATCATGCAATACAAGGGGCTTATCCACGGCAGTAAGGATATAAATCGAGGAAGTACATCAGTAGATTGAGGGAATTGCACTAGCATGAAACTCGCATACAAAATAAAAAAAATTAGCACAACATCCAACACAGTCATGTGATCACCTCCAAAACTAAATAACTGTTCTTGACTGATTACAAGTGCAGCAGTTCAACTCCAGTAAATGAGCCTTGAGCCCTTTCTTAAAACTCCCAAGATAAGTAGCAGGAAAATCCCAGCCTCCCAGACAAAACAGGGTACTAAATGAGAAAAGACCGAGGTAGACAGGTCTGTGGGGATGCTGCAAAGAAGGTAAAGCCATCAAAAATGGAGAGCAATGAGTACCAATGCCCGTAGTCTGAGTAACAAGCTTCCTGAATTAGTGGCCTTGATGGAGGAGGAACATCTGGATATCGTGGCAGTCACAGAAACATGGTACACACAAACCATGACTGGAACATAAACATACCAGGTACACTATCTACAGGAGGGACAGGGAGGGTAAAGAGGAGGAGGAGTAGCTCTTTACATAAGGAAGGAATCAAAGTAACAGAACACAATGGAAAACAGGGAGGAGAAGAAGCACTGTGGGTACAGTTTGGAGACCGGCAATGGCACCACAATCCGCACAGGGGTTGTATACAGACCCCCTTCTCAGGGGGAGGAAATGGACAAGGAAATGATAGAAAGAATACTTAGAATGGCAGAAAAAGGGGAGATATTGCTGATGGGTGATCTGAATATGCCAGATGTTAACTGGAATGCAGTTGCAGCAGCCACTTCAAAGAGTGGGGTTATTCTAGATGCCCTACAAGGGGCATGCCTTAGACAACTAGTATTGGAGCCCACTCGAGAGGGAGCAATCTTAGACTTGGTTCTCTCAAATGGAGATGAAGAGAGGATCACAGATGTAGAAGTGGGTAGCCATCTGGGAACTAGCGACCATCGAACAGTATGGTTCACAATAAACACAGCAATAGAGTCAAGCATACAAAGGCAAAAGTACTGGACTTTAGGAGGGCTGACTTTGCCAAAATGGGTGAGTGCCTAAAGAATGCACTAGCAAATGGGCAGGAAGGAGGGGTGGAAGAATAATGGGGAATAATAAAACTGCCATCACAGAGGTAACAAGCCTTTGTGTGAAGCAAATTAACAAAACGAAACAATGTAAGAAACCACTATGGTTCTCAAAGGAAGTGGCAGTGAAGGTTCAAGAGAAAAGAAAGCATTCTAGGAAGTACAAGGAATCACAGAAGGAGCAGGACAGGAACTGTATCAGTTAAAGCAAAAGGAAGCTGGGAAGGCAGTCAGAACAGCAAAGGCCCAAACCGAGGAAAAGATAGCCAACTCAGTTAAGAAGGGGGATAAAACCTTTTATAGGTACATCAGGGAGCGAAGGAAGATCAAGGGAGGGCTAGTGAGGCTTAATAAAGAGGAGGGAAGGAGGGTGGGCAGAGGGTGACTGTGAAAAGGCAGAGATACTAAACAAATATTTTTGCTCAGTATTTACAAAGGAAGTGGGGGAGGTACCTAAAATAAACAGTAGAAACACTCTGGATACAGAAGTTGATACCAGCCCATTTACAGAAGAAAGGGTTCTGAAAGAACTCTTAAAACTGAAGGTGGACAAAGCAATGGGGCCTGATGGGATTCATCCCAGAATTCTAAAAGAACTAGGTGTAGAACTAGTGACACCACTGACTACCCTCTTTAACAAATCATGGGAGGATGGGGTGGTACCGAGGACTGGAGGAGGGCAGATGTGATTCCCTTCACAAAAGTGGGAGCAAGGCAGAAGCAGAAAACTACAGACCTGTTAGTTTAACCTCAGTGGTAGGGAAAATGATGGAATCACTTCTAAGGAAAGAATTGTTGAGTATCTAGAGGCCAGAGGGCTCAGGACCCAAGGCAGCATGGATTCACAGCGGAAGGTCATGCCAGACAAATCTGATAGATTTCTTTGACTGGGTGACCAAAGTAGTAGATCAGGAGGGCTGTGGACATGGCCTACCTAGACTTTAGCAAGGCATTTGACACAGTCCCACAAAAGATTAATAAACAAGTTAGCCAGCCTGGGAGTGGGTCCCAAGTTGACAGCCTGGGTAAAGAATTGGCTGGAGAATAGGACACAGAGAGTAATAGTAAATGGAGTCCACTCCTGAAGAAGAGGGGTTACTAGTGGGGTACTTGAGGTTCAGATGATGACCGGTCCTCTTCAATGTCTTTATAAGCTTACATTGCAGAGGGACTGAAGGAAAAGTATGTCTCTTTGCAGATGACACAAAGATCTGCAACAGAGTTGATCACAAGGTGTGGTGGAAAGGATGAGAAGGGACTTGGCAAGGTTAGAGGAATGGTCAAATGTATGGCAGCTTAGATTCAATGCTAAGAAGTGCAGGTAATGCACCTGGGAAACAAAACCCAGGGAAGAGTACACAATGGGGGTGAGATACTAACAACAACAAAATGGAAAGGGACCTGGGGTAGTCATATCAGATGACCTAAAGGTGGGCAAGCAATGTGAGAGGCAGCAAGGAGGCTGGGGGATACTGGGATGCATAGGAGGCATCACCAGTAGAAAACAGGAAGTTATTATCCCTCTGTACAGACAGTTGGTGAGACCCCATCTGGAGTACTGCGGCAGTTCTGGAGACCCAATCTCCAAGGACATAGACAGGATGGAGGCTGTCCAGAGGAGGGCACCAAAATGGTGCAGGGTCTGCACCGGAAGACATATGAAGTGAGACTTAAGGAGCTGAATATGTATAGCCTCGAGGAAAGGAGGAGAGGGGGACATGATAGAAACTTTCAAGTATCTCAAGGAATCAACAAAGTCCAAGAGGGTCGATATTTCAAAAAAGTAGATGTGAACAAGAACACAATTTGGAAGATAGAAGGGGGCGCCCAGAGGTAATTTAAGGAAGCATTTTTTTCACAGAGGGTTGTGGATGCATGAATGGACTCGGAGGAGGTTGTGAAGTCAAAAACAGTGGTGGAATTCAAGCATGCATGGGACAGTCATAAGGCAATTCTAGGGGTGGGGTAGAAGAAATAGGCTGCTGGTTATCTAGGATCTGCAGCTTATCTAATAGGTAGGGAAATGGGCAGACTGGGTGGGCCAAGCGGTCCTTATCTGCCATCAAAATCTGTGTTTCTATGTTTCTAAGAGAGGTGCATTCCTGAAGACTGCTGGGGAGTCTATTCCAGAGAGATGGGATAGAGAGGCAAGTGACCTGGGCCCTAGGTAAGTAATAAATCTAGAGATATTGAGAAGCTGGCAGGTTAGGACCTAAGTGTCCTTGCATTTCGTTGGCGGTTACTGTTAACTAGGCTTGGGGTGTGTTGTTTTTGTTGGAGCTTGAAGGCAAGCCACAATAAAGGGTATGCTAATTTACCCTGAAAAGAAGGCCAATTTAATGACTGTAACACTGTACAGTGGTGTTTCCAGGGTGGGCACCAGCTGTGAAGCATCCAGTCCTGTGACATAAGGTTCAAAACCTTGCACCTCTACAGTTCTTAGTCTGAGAGAATGTAGGATGGGGACCCATGTAGCAGTAAGGTTAAGAATGTACCTGGCTACTTTCACCAAGATTCCTGTGTGAGGAGAGAGCCCAACCTGCATGGGAGACCTAGTTTTGATTTATGGTCTTGATCAAATGATTGATATGCAACTTATAGGTGCAGTTCTGGTCTAGATGCACCCCAAGAACTTGATAGAGTCCACAAGCTCAGTCCTAGCACCAGTTGAAAGAGTGTGTGTCAGTAGTTGTGACCTATTGGAACCAGATTGTTAGGTCCAAACAACATGGCCTTGGTTTTTTTGCCATTCAAAACTAATCTAGAGAAACCAAGTCTCAGTTCATAGAAGGTTACCAAATAAAGAAACAGGACACAAGAATGCAACCAGAAAAAGATGTATTAATAAAAATGCTCAAATATACAGTAACTCATTATTTACAAAAGCAAGAAATATCAAACTGTGGAGGGGGAAACACAAACAGTACAGTAACCAACTATGTACACCAGAATGAAAAACCAAATTGGGGGGTGCGGACAACAAACAAAACAGTATCAAACTATTTACAACAAGCATTTGTCAATGCCGAATGTTTGCTTGCTGGTATTGGCATTGGTAATGCAGGAGTTAGACAGATGCAGAATAAGAATGGCATGAAGTACTGAACTTCACGCCAACCCCACCTCCATCCTGCAGAGATGGACAGGCATTGGGGTATGTGTTTGAGTTGTCACCCATGACGTTCATGCCATGTCACCTCACCCTATCCTGCAGACAGCGACACGTGTTGAGGTGTGCCTTGGGGTGTTAGGCTTTACAGTCACCCTATTCCATAAGGACATACGCTGAAATGGGTGCAGTATAGGAAAATGGGGTGAACTCTGGGGCCGAAGAGTCCAAGGTACACCTCGATGCCTGTCACTGGCTGGGGTATGGGGGTGGGATGTCATGAGCATTGCAGTCGGCAATCTAAAGGCACACCTGATGCCTGTCAGTCTGTACAGGGTGGGAAGTTATGGTTAGAAACCCCACGCCCTGGGCATTTGTTGGTATTTGCATACACATTTTCAACATGGCTTTTTGTGACCCCACCTCATGAAAGCATTTGGGACCTCTTCTCATAGAGAGTGACAGTGTGATTTTGTAAGTGTCCTGAACTTTGAGTTCCAACAGCAACTGTGCCATTCTGCGCCAGATGTATGGAAAACACAGATCGGGCAGGATGTGAAGAATGACAGCTGTACCATCCATAGGGAGGTGTGAAGATGGTAGTGTTGAAAATCTGTAGTGAGAATATTGAAATGCTCGCACTTCCAAGCACACGTGGAAACTGCACAAAGCATTAACATAACACAGACATTTTATGGACTTTCATCACTAAATTTTCAACATAGGAATTTTAGGACCTCTGCTCATGATCAGTGTCACTATGATTTTCTTAATGTGTCCTGAACACTGATTTCCCACAGGAGCCACGCTATTCTGCACCGGAAGTGCAAAAACACATTTTGTCCAGGATGTGAAAATTGACAGCTGTACTGTTCATAAGGAGGTGTGGAAAAATGCCAATGTTGAAAATCCGGAGTGAAAATATTAAAAATTCGTGAAGTTATGAGCTCGCATGGAAGGTGCACAACGCACACTCGTAACACAGTCATTTTATGGACTTTCATCACCAAATTTTCAACATAGACATTTTAGGACCTCTGCTAATGAACAGTGTCACTGTGTTTTCGTAATGTGTCCCGAACAGTGATTCACACAGCAGCCGTGACTTTTCATGCTGGAAGTGCGAAAACATTTTGTCAGACAAGCCTTGACTTTTGGTGGTGAAGCCTGAAGACTTTGCTATACTGCAGAGAACACAATCATACTCATTTTTCAGAACTGGGAGCCTGGAAAGGCATAATATTGATTGGGACCTGTGAAGAAGGTTTGAAATACAGTTTTACTGATACTTTCATTTTGCTTATTTGAATTAAGAAGAAGCTTGCAGGATTCAATTTCAGGAGTGTAATTTTATAAGCAGAGGAGTAAACTACTACTGAATTTGCTTTTCACTGTGTTAGATCACTGGAGTAGAGGTCTAGTATTTGTAAGGATATTTTGCACCTTTAGAACTGTACTTTGGCTGAGGTTTGATTTAATTATTATTCCTGGGTTCACTGGAGGGATTGTATTCAACCCAGACAAAGCAGACTATCTTCACAAAAGGCCTGCTTACATCACAGGTGTGACACTAGTCAGTCAAGGGTTTCTGGGTGGAGTTTTTCAGTGCTGCTTTGGAGATTGAGAGTTTAAACCCAGAGGGATTGAAATAACTGTTTATTATTTCTTTCCTGGTGCACAGCTGACTTGTTTAGGGGCTGATTGCTTTCAGAGCACAAATCGCCAGGCTGTATTGGGGCTGAGGAGGTTTACTTGTGTTTGACTCAGCTGTTTAATTTTTCTCTTTTTGTTTAACAGGGTAATTTCTCTGTTAAATTGTTGTGTAGGTTGTCTTGCTGATAGGAAGGTCAACACTCATCGTAGTGGTGGTTCAGAGCTTTCAGCTGACTGTTTCGAGAGGGCACAGTTTGAGCCCAAATTCCCCCATCCCCTCACCCCACCCACCCCTGGTACCATTTCCTTTATACCAGGGGTTCTGACATCATTTCCTCAAACTGGGAAGGTGCATACCACTGTCATATCCTTTCTTGAACACTGCATTGACAATATAAGTGTACACAGTATATAATATATGTATATTTATATATAACAAAACAATAACTGGAAGGAGAGAGAGAAAAAAAGACAAGAGATAAAAAAAAAGAACTTTGCACAGGATAAACAGGAAGATAGACAGACATGTGGGGAGTAGTGCAATGTACTGGCTGTGGGTCAGTAGTCTTCCGGGAGTCTTTCTGGAGGCTCAGATGCTACCCTATTTGCAGGCAACTCTCTGCCCTGAGGGAGGAGATGGCCCGTCTTCAGGCCACACTGGACAGTAGTAAGGGAACCTCTCCCGCCCAGGGAGCACTAGGGCCACCACCACTGCCTCAGAGAGTGCCAAGAAAGTGCAGCAGTTGGACCACAGTGGGTTTAGGGAGGGTTAGGTGGTGGAACAGAGGCACACCCAGTCAGTTGTACCACTCCACACTCCATACACCATTCTGGGGGAGCAAAGTTCCACTATGGATGCACCCGCAGAGGAGACTAAGGAGGTTGTGGACAACTGTCACCAGGGAGGCCCACAGGAAGGAGGCAGAGGACACCACAGGGAAAGGAAGCAGCTCCTTGTGGGGGACTCAATTATTAGGGGGCTAGAACTGGGGGGAGCAGGGAAAACTGAAGTAAGGTGTCTGCCTAGCGCCATGGCTTGGAGGGACAGGAAGCACATCCTCGGGATCACGAGAAAAGCTGAGCAGGAGACTAAGCTGGACATCATTGTCCACCTAGGCATGAATGACTTGGCTCAACATGAGATTAGAGCAGTGCAGGAGGACTTTGTGGAGTTGGGGAGCGGCCTAAGACACGTAACACACACAGTATCTTTCTCAGAGGTGCTGCCTGTCTATGGCATGGGTGAGGTGAGGGCATTTCGCACCATGCGATTCAATGAATGGTTGAAAAAAATGGTGTGGAGCACAGGGGCTTGGCTTCATTGGGGACTGGGGTTCCACCTGGAGGGATACCAGCCTATACTGGCAGGATGGTCTCCATCTGTCTAGGAAGGGAACAAGTATTCTGGGCAATCGGTTTAAATACTTCATTGGCAAGCTTTTAAATTAGTCAAGGGGGGAGGCACTGATAAGCAGCAGGAATTCCCAGCCTCCCTGCAAAACACGGTATTAAATGAGGAAAAGACCATGGTAGACAGGTCAGTAGGGGATGTTGCTACAAGAGGTAAAGCCATCAAAAAATGGAGCGCAATGAGTACCAATGCCCGTAGTCTGGGTAACAAGCTTCCTGAATTAGTGGCCTTGATGGAGGAGGAACATCTGGATATTGTGGCAGTCACAGAAACATGGTACACACAGAACCATGCCTGGGACATAAACATACCAGGATACACTATCTACTGGAGGGACAGGGAGGGTAAAAGAGGAGGAGGAGTATCTCTCTACATAAGGGAAGGAATCAAAGCAACAGAACAAAAGGGTAAACGGGGAGGAGAGGAAACACTGTGGGTCAATTTGGAGACAGGCAATGGCACCACAATCTGCATAGGGGGTTACTGACATATAAAGCCCTACATGGACTGGGCCCTGACTACCTGAAAGAGCTCCTGATTCCTTATCTCCCTGAGCGACCACTCCGCTCGGCCAACCAGGGGTTGCTAGAGATTCCGAGGGTGACCTTAAAATCTGCGGAGCCTGGGCATTTATGTTCGTGGCCCCGACCCTCTGGAATTCTCTACCCCATCGGATTAGGGAGTGCACGACTGTGTGGGGGCTTCATGCAGGCTTTAAAAACATTTCTGTGGAATAAAGCATTTAGTGAAGGTGTCAGCTGACAAGTATGTATTTACTTTATGTGCTGATGTTTTGTTTTATATGTTTTAACTGTTTTTATTGTCATGTGCCTTGGGTTATGAAAGGCGCTTTACAAATAAAGAATTATTATTATTATTATTATACAGACCCCCCTCTCAGGGGGAGGAAATGGACAAGAAAATGATAGAAAGTATACTTGGAATGGCAGAAAAAGGGGAGATATTGCTGATGGGGGATCTGAATACGCCAGACGTCTTAGCCACTTCTAAGAGCGGGGTTATTCAAGATGCCTTACAGGGGCCATGCCTTAGACAACTAGTATTGGAACACACTCGAGAGGGAGCAATCTTAGACCTAGTACTCTCAAATGGAGATGGAGAGAGGATCACAGATGTAGAAGTGGGTAGCCATCTTGGAACTAGTGACTATCGAACAGTATGGTTCACGATTAACACAGCAATAGAGTCAAGCCATACAAAGGCAAAAGTATTGGACTTTAGGAGGGTTGACTTTGCCAAAATGGGTGAGTGCCTAAGGAATGCACTAGCAAATGGGCAGGAATGTGGAGTGGAAGAACAATGGGGAATAATCAAAACTGCCATCATAGAGGCAACAAGCCTTTGTGTGAAGCAAATAAACAAAACAAAACGATGTAAGAAACCACTATGGTTCTCAAAGGAGGTGTCAGGGAAAGTTCAAGAGAAAAAGAAAGCATTCAGGAAGTACAAGGAGTCACAGAAGGAGCAGCACAGAAAATTGTATCAGTTAAAGCAAAAGGAAGCTAGGAAGGCAGTCAGAGCAGCAAAGGCCCAAACCAAGGAAAAGATAGCCAACTCAGTTAAGAAGGGGGATAAAACCTTTTATAGGTACATCAGGGAGTGAAGGAAGACCAAGGGAGGATAGTGAGGCTTAATAAAGGGAGAGGGGCAGGCAGAGGTTGACTGTGAAAAGGCAGAGATACTAAGCAAATAATTTTACTCAGTATTCACAAATGAAGAGGGGGAGGTACCTAAACCAAACAATAGGAACACTCCGGATACAGGAGTTGATACCAGCCCATTTACAGAAAAAAGGGCTCTGAAAGAACTCTTAAAACTGAAGGTGGACAAAGGAATGGGGCCTGATGGGATTCATCCCAGAATTCTAAAAGAACTAAGGGTAGAACTAGTGACACCACTGACTACCCTCTTTAACAAATCATGGGAGGATGGGGTGGTACCTGAGGACTGGAGGAGGGCAGATGTGATTCCGCTTCACAAAAGTGGGAGCAGGGCAGAGGCAGGAAACTACAGACCTGTTAGTTTAACCTCAGTGATAGGGAAAATTATGGAATCACTTCTGAAGGAAAGAATTGTCGAGTACCTAGAGGCCAGAGGGATACAGGGCCCAAGGCAGCATGGATTCACAGCAGAAAGGTCATGTCAGACGAATCTAATAGATTTCTTTGACTGGGTGACCAAAGCAGTAGATCATGGAGGGGCTGTGGACATGGTCTACCTAGACTTTAGCAAGGCATTTGACACAGTCCCAGATAAAAGATTAATATACAAGTTAGCCAGCCTGGGAGTGGGTCCCAAGATGGTAGCCTGGGTAAAGAACTGGCTGGAGAACAGGACACAGAGGGTAATAGTAAATGGAGTCAACTCTGAAGAAAGGGAGGTTACTAGTGGGGTACCGCAGGGTTCAGTACTTGGACTGGTCCTCTTCAATGTCTTTATGTGTACATTGCAGAGGGACTGAAGGAAAGTATGTCTCTTTGCAGACGACACAAGATCTGCAGCAGGGTTGATACACAAGGTGGGGTGGAAAGGATGAGAAGGGACTTGGCAAGGCTGGAGGAATGGTCAAATGTATGGCAGCTTAGATTAAGTGCTAAGAAGTGCAAGGTAATGCACCTGGGAAACAAAAACCCAGGGGAAGAGTACACAATGGGGGTGAGATACTGACAACAACAAAAATGGAAAGGGACCTGGGGGTAGTCATATCAGATGACCTACTGGTGGGCAAGCAATGTGAGAGGGCAGTAAGGAGAGCTGGGGGGATACTGGGATGCATAGGGAGAGGCATTGCCAGTAGAAAACTGGAAGTTGTTGTCCCTCTGTACAGCAGCTGGTGAGAACCCATCTGGAGTACTGCGTGCAGTTCTGGAGACCCACTCTCCGCAAATACATAAACAGGATGGAGGCAGTCGAGAGGAGGGCAACTAAAATGGTGCAGGGTCTGCAGCGGAAGACTTATGAAGAGAGACTTAAGGAGATTAATATGTATAGCCTCGAGGAAAGGAGGGAGAGGGGACTTGATAGAAACTTTAAGTACCTCAAGGGAATTAACAAAGTCCAAGACAGTAACATCTTTCAGAAAAAGAGGTGTGCAAGATCAAGGGGGCACAATTTGAAGATGGGGGGGGCAGCTCAGAGGTAATGTAAGGACATATTTTTTCACAGAGAGGGTTGTGGATGCATGGAACGGCCTTCCAGAGGAGGTTGTGGAGTCAAAAACAGTGGTAGAATTCAGGAATGCACGGGACAGTCATAAAGCAATTCTAAGGGGTGGGGTGGGAAGAAGTAGGTTGTTGGTTAACTAGGATCTGCAACTTATCCATTGGGTAGGGAAATGGGGAGACTGGGAGGGCCAAGTGGTCCTTATCTGCCGTCAAATTCTATCTTTCTATGTTTCTAACACATTTCGGCCAGGATGTGAAAAATGACAGCTGTACTGTTCATAAGGAGGTGCGGAAAAATGGCAATGTTGAAAATTTGGAGTGCAAATATTGCAAATGTGCGAATTTATAAGCGTGTGTGGAAACTGCGTAATGCACGCTTGTAACACAGTCATTTTATGGACTTTCATCACCAAATTTTCAACATAGACATTTTAGGACCTCAGGTAATGAACAGTGTCACTGTGATTTTCGTAATGTGTCCCGAACATGGATTTCCCACAGCGACTGCACTATTCTGTGCTGGAAGTGCAAAAACACATTTCATCCAGGATGTGAAAAATGACAGCTGTATTGTTCATAAGGAGGTGTAGAAAAATGGCAATGCTGAAAATCTGGAGTGGAAATATTGCAAATGTGCGAAGTTATCAGCATGCGTGGAAACTGCGCAACACATACTCGTAACACAGTCATTTTATAGACTTTTGTCACCAAATTTTCAACATAGAAATTTTAGGACCTCTGCTAAGTAACTGTCATTTTTGTAATGTGTCCTGAACATGGATTTCCCACAGTGACCGCGCTATTCAGCGCCAGAAGTGAGAAAACACATTTCGCCCAGGATGTAAGAAATGACTGCTGTACTGTTCATAAGGAGGTGCAGAAAAATGGCAATGTTGAAAATCTGGAGTGAAAATATTGCAAATTCGCAAAGTTACTGAAATGTGCGTGAAGTAACTGCGCAACGCACGCCCATAAAACAGTAATTTTTGATTCGCACCAAATTTGCAACATATACTTTTGAGAGCCCACCCCATGAATACTGGCACTGTCATTTCCGTTAATGCGTCCTGAAAGGGATACCGCACAGTAACTGCAAAATCACCTTTCAGGACCGAACAATGCAATGACAGTGCCTGAATTATGGAAGAGGGGTCCCAAAACCCCATGTAGTAAATTTGGTGTCAGAATTCCAAAATGCCCGAGATATGCATCAAAGTTGAAAAAAACTATTTATGCCATTATACAGCTAATGGCATTTCCTCAGTTCATGGTCAGCTTTGAAGAGTGCAGATGTGTTCCCGGTCCACGAAGATCATCGCGCCAGACTCCGGAGGTGAGTATTGGGTGAGGGTGTGGGGAGGCAGGGTGCGCAGTGGGTGGGCGCGGGTTGTGGGAGGGGCAGGGAGACCACTGTAGGGACCGCTTTTCACAGATTAAAAAAAATCAAAGGACTTTTTTTTTTTTTACGGGCATGTGGTACGCTGGGGTGGGCTCCCAGCATGCCAACAGAGTGTTTTTTTGGGGCAGCTGTAGCCATTGGGATTGGGCACATCCTGTTGGCACAAAAGGGGGCGAAGAGCCGAGGGGATTGGGCACCCTCTGCACAAATCTACAGTGTTTTCGTGGGGGGGGGCATTATGCCGATGGGGAGTGGGCTCCCCGTTGTAAAACAAACTGGGGAGGGACATAATGCGATGAAATTGGGCTCCCCTGTCAGCAACTTTGACTAGGAGGACTGAAGCTTTGTTGTGGGGGGGCACATGCTGCCGAGGGGAGTTGGGCACCCCCTCGACAGTGGGGCTAATTAATATTGTTTGTAGGAGCAGGTGGCAGCCGCCTGCCATGTCTCAAACAATATTAATCTTTTCCGCCCAGCAATGATGGGTCGCCTCCCTCATTGCAGTGGAATGGCTGATGCTTCAATGATGAGGCGTCCCCTGATTGCTGCCACAAAAACGTTAGACCTTGGTGGCACTTTTGGAAGTGAGTGTCATCAGCACACTGTTGCCTCCATTGGCTCACCACTGCCAAGCCCCAAATGCTGTGCCTCCTTGGCTGCCACAGTGCCGCCCTCCATAACCTGCTTCTCTCCAGCTGTCACATAATGTTTCTTGGGCATGCACACAAGCAAACGTAATAAAGGACAACAACAATGGGGAGGGGTGGGAGAACTGGGAAGGGTGAATAACAGGGGAAAAAGGGATTAAGGGTTTGAAGGCTGAGCCTGGGTGGGTGTAGAGATCATCTGCTCCAGGATGGCTGCCCACATGCCTGGTCTCACTGATCAGGACCACCTGCTGTTCAATGATAGTTCTTTGCTGTCCATGCAGCTGCCTCAGCAGGACATCATGGCCCTTGATTCCTCTGGCTGCCTAGCCCACAGTGAGCTCCTATGTGAACCTATGAGTGGAATGGATGACCATGTAAGGAAGGTGTGCTGAGAATGTAGAGCAATGCAGACCTGAGAATGTAGCCCAGGGTGGACAGCATAGTCATTCACCTAAAACTGTGAGCAGTGGACATGCCACCTGACCTGTGCTTTGATGCAGCAGCATGAAATCCCATGATACACACCACACCCATACCACAAAGCTGGGAAGACCTGGACAGCCATTGCTACCACCACCACAGATGGGAGGACACCCCAAGCATGATCAATGTGGACCCTTTCACAGTACAGCTATGCAGCCCCTCTCAGGTGAAAAACAGACTGCTTCACAGTAACAACAAAACACTGTTGCAATGGAATGGGTGGGACATGCTGCCCAGTGAAACAGAAGGTAGAGCCAGGTGACCATGCAAACTCACAACCTGAAACCACACAACCAACTGTTACAAGTGAACAGACTGTGACCCATAGTGGTGATCCACAGGGCCATGCAGACAGTGTGCAGGTGTCTCCCCCTTCACAGCCACAGATCTTGACCATGGCACAAGTGTGACATGTGGACATGTGACAGCTGCACTACCCCAGGGCTATGATACCCCACCTAGCCAGACATCAGCAGCAATCTGCCCCCTCCAGACAACAGGTCAGTGGCCACAGCGTGCAGCACAGCCCTGACATGGTGGCACACCAGAACTGCACAGTGCAATGTGACTAGTCTGCATGTGTGATGCAGATGGCACACACATTGCCACACTACTGTGTGAACACAGTGTCCACAGGGACCACAGCCAGGCCAGAGGGCATGCATGTGGGTATGCATGCTGTGGGCAGATACGTAACCACAGGAACCTGACAATACACACACACACTCTGCCCACAGGACTGGGCATGATACACCACATGGCCGGTGTACAGTGTACACTGCGAACATGGCCACAGCACATGTATGTGTATCCTGTAGCACAGTACACAGAATGAGCTGGACACATGGAAGGGTCCGACACGACTGTGGAATGTTAGCAAACACAGCATGCACTGCACACATGGAGAACAGGTACATAGTCAGACAAGGCCAATATGCACACACGCTACAACCATTGCCCCCCCTTCAGTGTCATTGTATACAACCTCCCAAAATGCTGACCCAATCATGAAGATACAGCACAGTGTGCAGACAACACTACTACACCCTACACATGTTGTACATATCAATCCTGTAGACAAGCCTACAGGGACCCTAACACACACATCAGAATGAGTATTGTCACAAATAAGGGATATGAGTGACACATACACACAACAGTACCCTTGTGGTATGCTGAAGTTCACTATCCCAACACTGACCTGCCCAGGCAGTATTGACCAACAGGTTCAGTATCCAGGCAGTGAGCATCCTGGCATTAGGAAAGTTGACGGACATTTACAGGGTAAGGTAGCAGTTGTGATGGCTTGCTACCTTGCTCCTGTCCATGGGATTGAATTCTGGAGGAACTGGGAAGCTGGCTGAGCTGCCCTGGTGGTGTTGAGGACTACATCACTGGTGGCTCAGCTGGTGTGCTCTGGAGGTGTAGGTTCTATCTGCGCTGTGGTTGCCAAAAATTTACTGATAACACCCTGTAACTAATTTTTTTTATAACTCCGAGGTCTGCTCCCCTGGAGTTAGTTATTTTAGTTATGGGTGGTGCGGGGGTGAGCCCCCATATGGGGAGTTTAGGGTGGCAAAGCCCCCTTATTTGCCTGTAGATTAATCAGATGCCCAAAACTGTATTTTGGGCATCTGATTGATTCGTCAGGATGGATTTCGGGCCAGTGGGGTTGGTATCCCAGGCAGGATACTGAATTAGGGATACCATAGTATATCTCACACAATGTGTATACAGATGTGTACAGTGATCATGCCAGTCAACATCCTTGATGGAGAACACATTTGGGGAACAGTGCACCATGCACAGCACAATGTCGGTGACTGATGAATCCATGGTGTACTGTAGGCCACTACGCATAGTCTTACGTGCAGGGTGCAAAATGGCTGTCAAGCCCATGCACTGCCTGATAGACACAGATGTGACACAGGGCAAGTGAATTGCCAGCATGCCAACCACAGGGTACAGAGGCTCGCATGGCAGGACTGCAGCACCAAGGGGTTGTGTGCCCAGGTAGCCTAGTGTAATGTGCACAGCATCATCCCGCTGGTGTGCATGCCGAACACAACATGTTTCAGCACTGCAGGGCTGTAAGGAGCCATGTGCATTCATAACAGAGGCTGATAGACTGTGTGGGCAGGCTAGGCAGTGCGCACCATACCCCATTAGCAACCCATGTCCACGTGCACCAGGGACAAGTGACAGTATGCAGGGCACTTGCACAGTTATGTGCAACACAGCATTGTATAGGGTACCAAATTGTCCCACCTATCAAGATGTTACATAGGTAGACAAGAGTAGCATAAACTCATGTGCCACATTCCGCTGCCCATCACTGTTGGTGTCATCCCCCTGACTGGTCCCCTAGCCTCACTGACTGCACCCCCTGTCAGTGCACCTGGCATTGTGGTCTGCAGAGTGAATGGATTATACAAGGTCAGTACCAACATGAACAGCTGTATCCCCCCAACCTGTGCCAGGTACACAATGCACAAATGTTAGGCAGTGCAATGTGCCCTCCCCCAGATGCAGCTGTCACATGCTACACATGTGCACTGTAGGTGCTCTGCACATGTGCCAGACAGCCAGTGCCTGCCAACCCATGAACCATCTTGTGGGTCCAGCACTGCACATCACGTGTACATCTACAGACACAGACACTGTCAGCCCACACATGGACAACACTGTACGTGTAGTGCTGCACATAGTCCCCTGCCTGAGTCATGCTTAGCAGCATTGCAGGCAAGCATGCAGTGACCTTCAGACACAAATATACCTAAATGTGTAGGTGTACATGGATGCCCACACCCAGTGACATGCAAAAGACACAGCTCTTAGTAAGATGTCAATCTACCTGGTCAGGCACAATGCCATCCCGCATGCTGTGCCTGAATCTCTACAGCCTGGCCCCCTCCCGGTGCTGCAGGTCAATGTATCTGTGCTGGCACTGCTTCCCATTCCTGTCAACACCCGTGAGGCGGGACCTGTGTCGAGCATTAGAGGCCCACACCTGGCACCGTGGCCTGTCCCCGACATGTACCTCCCCAAACAACTGCCTTTCCCTTGCCATCACCAGCTTGACCAGACTGGCCGTCTAGACCTCCCCCCACCTCTGGTCCCTCTGCACCATGGCTCTGGAATGCCTTCTGCTTGCCATTGTCTTAAAATCAAAGTGTACTGCCAACACCTTAACAGTGCTGCATACTGGAGCTGTGTAGGCCACAAAATGAAGTGTGCATATGCTAGTGCTGCACTAAGTGTGTGCAGCGCAAGATACAATAGTGCCACACAAATCCAGCCTGCCACCAGTGAGCATGCACGACCCTTGAGTGACCTCCACCATGATGACATCACCACGCATGTTCCTGGGTGCGGTGCTAAATGACATAGTCCGGCTCTAATCAAATGGTGCTGTGGCACAAAAATTTGCCTGGAGCTATCGCATTTGCCCTGTGCTAAAGTTTGCTATATTCAAAAGTGGCATGCAGATGAGCCTTCTTAGGCAATCAGAGTGCAATCCACCACATTAGCATCTCATTACAGCCTCATCTGCATGCATTACAATGTGGATTGTCTGGCTGAGCTATTTAAGGGTTGCCTGAGCTCCACCTGCAGAGCTTACAGGTACTGCAGGCAGAAGAAGTATTTTTTTGCCCACAACACTAGGCCTCAGCATGTCCCAGGACACAAATGCAGAGGCTACAGGTAGGTGTTCCTCAGTCATTACAGTGCAATACCTTACTGCAACACTGCGCTCTGCTACACTGTAATGGGGCTACACTATGTGTTGGGGAACAGAACCGAGATGTCCTATGTTGGTTATTGCAGACAACTGCTCAGATGCTGCAGGCCCAGTATGCAGTTATATACAGTCACAGCATTGCACTGTTGTTCTGTCGTAACACATGTCCACTCTGTGACTGTGACTCTGTTTGCACACACTGGCACACATATTGATGCACATCTGCATCCACAGGGTACTTGTACATCTCGGGGCATCACAGCACAGTACAGTTCACATGGCTGCCCTGTGCCTCCAGCATGTGTATGTGTACCACATGCTATGCTCCCCACAACAAGGGCGATTTTGCAGTCTGCCAGCCCCCATCGTCTGTGCAGCACAGTCCCACTATACACCTGTTGGCCCACAGATGGAACAGTGATACTGATGCTGCCCTCACAGTTCAGTCTTGTGGCTGTTGTACTGTTGCACACGAACCCTGTCCTGTGGCAGACAATAACAGATGATCATGCAGAGGACATTATCGGTCCAGTATGCCATGTGTTGTGGGGTGTCCCCCAACATCCCCTTGATTCATACCCACAGTCAATGACAGGCTGTGACCATTCTGTTCTACAGAACCAGGGATAAATGACAACCAAGGAAGGTGCTGGAGTAGAACAGTGAAGCAGTCTAGGGAGGTCAAATCATGGAAAGCCATGTGTGCAAATGCCAGGAGCCTTAGCAACAAGATGGAAGATCTGGAGGCTGTCATGGTACAGTCAGACCTGGACATTGTGGCCATAACTGAAACCTGGTGTAATGATAACCATGACTGGGAGATGGCCATACCTGGCTACAACATATTCAGAAGAGACAGAGCAGGCAGGAAGGGAGGAGGAGTGGCACTGTATGTGAAAAATGACATAAGGGCCACACAGATCCAGGAGGAACAAAATGGGGGAGAGATACTGTGGGTTAAGCTGGAAAGGAAAATGGGGCCAGCCATCCGCACAGGTGTGGTCTATAGACCACCAGCCCAGGAGGAAGAAACAGATAGGGAGCTGATGCTAGCCATACAAAGGATGGCAGACAAGGGTGAGGTAGTACTGGTTGGAGACTTCAATATTCCAGACGTGGACTGGAGCATCCCAGCAGCAGCATCAACTAGGAGCAGATTTATCCTGGACTCCCTTCAGGGTGCCTTCCTCAAGCAACTGGTCATGGAACCAACTCAGCAGAAGGCAATACTGGACCTTGTGCTCACAAACAGGGACAGTGTGATGGGGGTAACAGTGGGGGAGCACCTGGATAACAGTGACCACCAGTCATTGTGGTTTGAAATCACAGAAAGAGCAGAACCAAACCACACAAAAACACGTATCCTGGATTTTAGGGGGGCAGACTTTGGGAAAATGGGGAGATACTTGAAAGAGGCATTAAGGGGAATGGGACAGGAATCAGGGGTTGAGGAACAGTGGGCAGTATTTAAAATGGGGATTATAAGAACAACAGAATTATGCATTAAGCAGGTTAGCAAGAGGAAAAGGAAGAGGAGACCATTATGGTTTTCCAAAGAGGTAGCAAAGAAAGTGAAAGCCAAAAAGATTGCATCCAGGCAATACAAAAAGACACAGGCAGAAGGGGATAGGGAGAAGTACCAGGAGAAACAAAAGGAGGCAGGAAGTCAGTAAGGGAAGCCAAAGCTCAGACAGAAGAACACATTGCAAAATCAGTGGGTAAAGGGGACAAAACCTTTTAAAGGTACATAAGTGAAAAAAGAAAGACAAAGGAGGGATAGTGAGACTGAAGGGGAGGATGGGAGCCGCGTGGAGGATGACAACAGTAAAGCTGACATATTGAACAGGTACTTCTGCTCAGTCTTACTAAGGAAGAGGGGGTAATGGGTCTGAAGGAGTACAAGGGTGAGAATGGTGCAGAAATGGACACAAGTCCCTTTACACGAGAAAGGGTCCTGAAGGAACTGGAAATAATAAGAGTTGATAAAGCAATGGGGCCAGATGGTGCACCCAGGTCCTTAAAGAACTAAGAGAGGTGGTGGCTGAACCTCTGGCTATCCTGTTTAGCCAATCACTGGAAACAGGGGAGGTACCCAAAGACTGGAGGACAGCAGATGTAGTCCCCTTATACAAAAGTGGGAACAAAGAGGAAGCAGGGAACTACAGACCAGTCAGCCTCACCTCGGCAGTGGGAAAGATCATAGAAGCACTACTGAAGGAGAGATTGGTGGAACATTTGGTTGTCAATGGACTACAGGACCCAAGGCAGCATGGTTTCACCAGGGGAAGGTCATGTCTGACCAACCTCATTGAATTTTTGACTGGGTGACTAGGGAGGTGGATCAGGGAGGGCAGTGGACATGGCCTATCTGGACTTCAGCAAGGCCTTTGACACTGTGCCACATAGAAGACTATTACACAAACTGAGGAATATGGTGTGGGCAGGACAGTAGTGTGGTGGGTAGGTAACTGGCTGGGTGGCAGGACACAGAGGGTGGTGGTAAATGGCTGTCACTCCACAGAGGGAAGAGTGACCAGTGGGGTACCACAGGGATCAGTGCTGGGACCGTCCTATTCAACATCTTCATCAGTGACATTGCACAGGATCCAGAAGGCAGAACTTCACTGTTCGCTGATGACACAAAGCTCTGTAACAAAGTAGACACACCAGAGGGTGTAGACAGAATGAGAAGGACCTGCAGAAACTTGAAGAATGGTCAAGGGTTTGGCAGTTGAAATTCAATGCAAAGAAGTGCAAGATAATGCATATGGGGCACAAAAACCCTGGCACAATATATCAGTTGGGGTGAGGATATGGCTGCACCAAGCAGGAAAGGATCTTGGGGTTGTCATCTCTGATGACCTCAAGGTAGGGAAACAGTGTGACAAGGCATCAGGTAAAGCAAATAGGATGCTGGGATGTATAGGCAGGGGCATCACCAGCAGGAAAAGGGAGGTCATAATTCCACTATACAAGACACTAGTGAGGCCCCACCTGGAGTACAGTGTACAGTTCTGGAGACCATACCTACGTAAGGACATAGACAGGGTAGAGAAGGTTCAGAGGAGGGCAACAAAGATGGTGCATGGATTGCATCACAAGTCCTACGAAGACAGGTTGAAGGAACTGAACATGTACTCCTGGAGGAGAGGAGGAGAGAGGGATATGATAGAGACATACAAGTATCTTACAGGGAGGAACAGGGTGTAGGAAAACACTATTTTTAAGCGAAAAAGATGTTTCAGGACTAGAGGGCATGGGATGAAGTTGGAGGAGGACATTCAGAGGAAACATGAGAAAGAATTTCTTCACAGAGCGGGTGGTGGACAAGTGGAACACCCTGCCAGAGGAAGTGGTGGGTGCTGAAACAATCACCGGATTTAAGAATGCATGGGATAGAGATAAAGGAATTCTAGAGGTCAGGGTAAGGGAAATAGACTTCTAGGAAAACAAACTGAACTTCAAAGCTCAAATGGCAGACTGGTGGGCCATAGGCCCTTATCTGCCGACACTGTCTATGTATCTATGTATCTATGTATTTGCACACACACACACACACACACACACACACACACACACACACACACACACACACACACACACACACACACACACACACACACACACACAGTGCAGGACAGCCACTGACCACTGTCAACCTTCATCCCCACACAGGTGCCTCTGATGGATGGGCAAGGTTGCGCTCATATAAGTTCTCCCAGGAAACATAGAAACAGAAGTTGATGGCAAGGGGAGACCACCAGGTCCATCTAGTCTGCCCATTGTCTTTTAGCCTAGCCTTCTAACTGTCCCTGAGTTTGAGGGCTCCCTTGTATCTATCCCAAGTATTTTTGAAACCTACCATTGTGCTTCCCTCACCACCTCTGCAGGCAGGCTGTTCCAGGCATCCACCACTCTTTCTGTGAAGAAAAACTTCCTGGTGTTGGTGGAGAACTGCCTTCCTTGCAGCCTTAGATCATGTCCCCTGGTTCTGCTGCCTCCTTAAATTGGAAGAGATCATCTATCTGCACCTGGTTTATGTCTTTTATGTACTTGAATGTTTTGATCATGTCACCCCTCTCTCTTCTCTGTTCCAGGGAATACATATTCACTTCTTTAAGTATATCCCCATAGGACCTCTCGTGCAGTCCCTGAATCATTTTTGTTGCCCTTCTCTGTACCGTCTCCCCTCAGCCAACATCCTTTTTGAGATGGGCCTCCAGAACTAGACACTGTACTCCAGGTGAGGCCTAACCAGTGATCTGTATAGCAGCAGGATCACTTCCTTCTTCTTGCTTGTGATTCCCCTCCCAGTGCATCCCAGCATATGACTGGCCTTTAATGCTGCCTTCTCACACTGTTTACCTACCATCAAGTTGTCTGAGATAATGATTCCCAAATCGCGCTCTTGGGTGGAGGCAGCTAGTCTTTCCCCTCCAAGGTAATATGCCTTACTTGGATTTCTTTTTCCTACGTGCATAATTTTGCACTTTTTAGCATTGAATCTCAACTATCATGCTCCAGACCATCCTTCCAGTTTCTTGAGGTCAGCTTCCATCTTGTCCACTCCCTGCTGGGTTACGATCCTGTTGTGTATTTTGGTGTCATCTGCGAACAGACACACCTTTCCCTGTAGTTCATTAGCTATGTCCGATATGAAAATATTGAAGAGTAGGGGCCCCAGTACTGAACACTGGGGCACACCACTGGTTACTCTACCTTCTGATGACAGTGCTCCATTTACCTGCACTTTTTGGGTTCTGCCCTGTAACTAGTTTTTAACCCGTCTAACTACTTCTGATCCAACTCCTGTGTGACTTAGCTTCTTTACCAGCCTTCTGTGTGGAACCGAGTCGAAGACCTTGCTAAAGTCTAACTAGACCAATTCTATTGCCCACTGTCATCTATAACCTTTGTAACACAGTCAAAAAACTAAATCAGGTTTGTCTGGCATGACCTACCCACTGTGAAACCATGCTGCTTGGGGTCCTGATGGCCACTAGCCTCCAGGAATGCCATGATCCTCTGTTGGGTAGTGTCTCCATAAACTTCCCCACTATGGATGTGAGGCTTACGGGCCTGTAATTTCGAGTCCTCCCTGCTGCTCGATTTGTGGAGTGGGAGCACGATTGTCCTTTACAATCTTTGGGTACCTCCCCACCCTTAGGGATTTGGTGAATAGTTAGCCAGTGGTGCAGCCAACTGTTATCTCAGTTCTTTTAAGATCCTGGGGTGCATTTCATCTGGCCCCATGGCCTTGCCAACTCGCAGTTTATTTAGTGCCTCTAAAACTTGGGTTTCTGTGAAGGGCTAGTATCAACCTCCTGTCCAGGGTGTTGCATTTGCCATTTCTGGGCCATTCCCTGGTCCTTCTCTGCAAATACCAAGCAGAAGTACTTGTTCAGGATTTCTGCTTTTCTGGGTCATCTTCTGTTGTTTTCTTTTCCAGAGTTGTATTCTTGACTATACCCCTTTTGCCTTCCTTCTTTCCTGGATGTAGCTAAATAAGGATTTGCCTCTTCTCTTTGCCCTCTCTGCTATACTTGATTCTGTCTGTGCTTTTGTCTGCCTTATTTTTTGCTGGCTTTTTCATTTTCTCCTTGTAAGACACCCAACCATCTTCCTTGTTTGTTCCTTGGTATAGCTTGAATGCCTTCCTTTTTCTCTTTCAATATTATAGCCACTTCCTTTGAAACTATAAGGGGTTTTGTTTTCTTTTCAGGAGAAGCTGAAGGCCCTGGCTGATGGCTACAAGGAAAGGAAGCAGGATATGCAGTGGTACAGGAACACAGATGTCACTGTCTGGGAGATGTGGGATCAGATCACTGCAGAGGTCAATGCAGTGGGTGGACGCGAACGCACAATGGATGCCGATGGAAGCAGTGGCATGACATGCAGCATAGGGCCAAGAAGGAGGAGGCACGATACCGCCATGCACTGCACACCACTGGGAGAGGTCCAAGACCTGCAGAGCTGTTGACAGCAGACCCCATCATGGACGTGGTAGCATCTGCCATCCGGACAGTGACTGTGGCAGGTGTGAATGGCAGTGGCTGTGAAACACTGCTGGCGTTACACTGCACATGTGAGTACATGGCCATGCAGCACCATGGTATGCATGTCATCACATGGGGCTACACATGGCTCTGCTTATAGTATGGCACACAGCTGACCTAGCCTGTGCACACATGTGTGCATTGTGAAGGCCTGTGTGTGGTCTGGCAGTCTCTGGTTTTGTGTACTATGCAGTGCCGAACCTGAACCATGTGCCATGTACTTACAGTCATGGTGTATCCTGCAGACACTGACCCTGTGCCTCTGCACATGGTGTGTACCTTGCCAATGGCTTTGCTTTAACCATGCGGTGTTGCATGCTGCCATGTGTATTACTGTATGCTAATACTATAACCTTCCTTTTGGTGGTGGACTGCACGTGTTTGATGTTGGTCATACTTGATGCTAGTCAACTGCAGATCTCTGGGATGCACATTCTGAGTGTGGTTGTGCATGCACCTTGGCTATGTGGGTGTGTAGGCTGTGCACACTGGGATTTGGCTTGCACTGTGTAGCATTGGCAGCACTGATGTGTATTGCATGTGGTGGCACTGATGGGCAACCACTGTGTCATGTGCAGGCCACTCAGTCTTATCCTTGTTCCACAATGCAGGGTGATGGACTCACAGAAGGGGACCAAGTGGAGATGGACGAGGTGGAGGGCTCATCAACATCTGGGGTGCAGAGACCACTGGCACAGGCAGCAGCTGGGGGAGTAACCATGGAGGCAAGCCTTGGAGCCATCACTGATGTTGAAGATGATGATGAGGATGGAGAAGATGAGACATACATCCATACTATGGACTACATTGGCAACATTGCCTTGGGGGGGGGGTTCTCACCATCAGACTTTGATATTGACTTGAAGACCTGCCAGGGTAGATAGCAGTGGCTACAGTGCTACCCCAACACATTCACCTACCAGACAGTCAGTGCCTTTGGTGCTGCCAGGGTCCCCTGTGGTCTATGCCCCCAGTACCACTGCTGCCACCACCACCATCACTACCACCACCACAGCTGTCCCTGACAGGTCTGCGGCCACAAACACAAGCCAGCAGATGCAACACCCACCTGTGGGCTGACATCCTACTGATTAGGTAGCGCACGCATGTGACATGCGTGACCCAATGGATGGTATGTTGGAGAGGCAGGCAGACACAGGTTGCGTGCCTTGCCCACCCCACTGATCATCCCCAGCCATCCCCACCCACTGTCCAGGGTGTCCATGCATCCCAGGGACAGGAAGCCTCTGGATCCTGACAGCTACTTCACTCTGCAGTGGAGTCACAGACCACTGCACAGCAGGAGCTGCACGCCTTCAGGAGGGAGGTATGGCAGGAACTTTCCTACCTCTGGGAGGCAAGAAACGCTGGCCTATTGGGGGTGGAACAGTGTACAGAGGAGCATCAGGCAGGTCACCTCAATTCCCTCAACCAGTTATTTGGTGCGCTTACTGGGACTATGATGGAGCTCAAAGGCACAGTGGGGAATGTTGAGATGGCTAAGCAGTGGTGCACCAACAGCACACAGCATCACTGAGCCAGTAGTGTCCCCTGTCATGACTCCACTGCATGTGGTGGATGATCGAGGTTGGCCAGCACTTTGCCACACCATCATCCATGGGCACAACATGCACCCTTCAGTGGAAAAGGTCATTAGCTACACCCAGCCCACACTGTGGCCATGGTCATCCCAGGGCCTCCCCATCCCCAGAGTCTTAATCTATGGGCTTTCAAACTGTAGTATGCCCCCATCACATTTAAATTGTGGGAGTCCATGAGGGTCTGTGGTGGGAGACAGCGATGATGCCATGTGTGTGCCACACCTTCTTGCACCCTTCACCCACCTGCACCCCTCACATGCACCTCTATGTTCGGGACCACTGCCCACCACATTCTCTGTATCACCTGCATGTCATTCTTCTTGTTTTCCATTGTTCCATTCCTCTCACCAATCTGTGTGTGTCACTGCACTTTTTCTATTGTAAATACACATTTGAAAACACGTTTGTTGTCTATGTTGTTTTCACTCACTTGGCCATCCATGTTAGGGTTACAATGTTGTTGTTCTGGTGCTCCTGGGACCTCCTGGCCATTTGAGGATCTCTCCTTTCGAGTTGCTCTACTATCCCCTGGATCTCTGCCTCTGGCTCACTGTCTGCATGTACCTCAGGTTCAGGCATGCATATTCCACAGTAAAGTGCCAGACTGTGCAACATACAACAGGCTATGAATATGCGCATACCTTCTGAAGGGTGAATTGTAGGGCATTGCCAGACTGGTCCAGGCATCAAAACTCATTTTCAGCATGCTGAAGACTCACTCTATCACATTCCTTTTTATGGTATGTGCCTCATTGTACTGTACTTATGCTCAGCCACTAATGCTGGCCGGAGGACTGGTGTTAGGAGCCAGGGTCTCAGGAGATAATCACTGTCCCCTAAGGAAACTTTGACACATGTTAGCGGGTGTTTACTTTATCACTCAGCCTGACCTGTTTGCAGACCCTACTGTTTGAGTCATCCTGTCTATCTGAACTCACTTCCCCCCGTCTCTCTACTTCCCTTGTCTGCTATTTAGTGTCACTGTCCCACTCTTGGGGGGTATTTGGTTTTGTCTGATGCAAGTACTCACCAACAAGATGTCCACTGGATATTATGCTGGCCTCAAATGCCTCGCACAGCCATAACTGGTGCCAGCTGAAGGCATCATTGGCACTGCTGGTTTACCATACCAGGACATTGATGTGCCCAGTTGCATCACACACCCCTGTCAATTGATGGAGTGGTAGCCCTTCCTGTTGATGAATGTGTCTACAGCATCACCAGGTAGTGCACATATGGCAATGTGGGTGCAGTCAGTGGCACTGAGTACAGCTGATAGGCGCACAGCCCAATAGAATTGCTGCGTTGTTGCTCTGTGCTCCACTGCAGTGCTGGGGAATATGATGAATTCACCAGCATGTGGCAAAAAGGCATCTAGGAACTTGGTCAGGAGGTGTGAGGTGGCTGCTTTCGACACGCCAGTGGTATCTCCAAGAGGGATCTGGAAGGTCCTGGTAGATAGAAAGCACATTGCAGCCCTGTTTGTCTGGACATTATTAGGATGCACCAGTGCATCCAGCTGGCATGTCAGGTACACAACCTTAAAGGGCTAATCACACAGTGGTGCAAGCAGGTGGCATCTGTGCTGTCACCATGCCACTGGATATGGGACCATCAGTAAGGGTGAAAACAATGGACCAATGTGATATGATGCCGACCGGTGTCTACCCCTACCAGTGAACCAGAGTAGTGCACATGGATTCATTGAAAATGAACTTGGTGTGCCTGTCTATGCAGGCTGTAGTGTACAACAGGCTGCGGTGCCTGTATATATATAATTGTCATAGACATGTCCTGTCCATGGCTGTTGTCCACATAAAATTGAAGAAGGTAGCTGTCTGAGAGACACATGTCTACCGTGCTGTGGAATGGTGCCTGGCCATGCAACCCAGGCCATGGTGTGATGTGTCCATCACTACTGATGAACTGCATCCTGATGGATGGCAAACTTGAGCTGAAAGAGGCACAGAGGGACCAGTCTTATAAACAGTTGTTCAGGGACAGATGTATGCCTATGCCCTCAGGAAAATACACTGCCCAGGAGAGGTTCTGTGTGGAGCATAACACCCTCTGCCAGTTGTGTGATATGGCCCATGACCACATGTCCCCACCCAAGGTAGCCCTGTGTCACAAATGTGGAGACAAAGATGCTGTGTACATTAGTTTATTATGCCACATGTCCTTCCAGAGGGTGGTGGATGATGTCACAGATGTACATTAGTCATCCATGTCAAGGGCACTACACCAGATCATGAATGCTCTGCTCATACATGTGCATGAGCACATAACATCTATGCCACAGGGCATGCATGCTACGAAAGATGCACTCTGTGCTATGCAGGAAATGCTTAATATAGCGGGTGCCACTGACTGTATTTATGTTATAATCCTGGCATTATCACACAATGAGGGACTACTGTACACCACAACTGCAAGCAATATCACAGCCTCAGCTGCTATCTGGTACATAATACCACCAGCCTAATCATAACATGTGTGAAAAATACCCAGGATCTTTTCATGATATGTACATCTTTGACAAGTCACGACTCAGCACTCTACTCAGCACACATAAGGGCATGGACAGATGGCTTGTCAATGAGGGCAGCACCACATACACATATGCCAGCACTGTGTAAACCAGTTCAACACTTGACATCGTCGGCAATGCTGCCGGCATCCCTGACAGCGACAGGAACAATGCCGACTGTCGGCATTAGTAAAAGTAGTAGTAAAAAAATGTATTTTTATACAGGAATAATACATGTCATTTGGATAATACAATCCAGTTTTCAAGACAGTCCTGTGCAAACTCTCTAAGTTTCACATAATCATACCAACTACAAACAATTTAATACAAAATATAAATAAATACACAAGATCTATCCCTAGGATTACAAACAATTGCTCCCATCGGGAGAAAGCCTTCTTCTGCAGGGGGCTGTACACCCCCCACCCCCATCTCTAAATATACAACTCCAAGTTGGAGTTGTTTCAGGGATAGGGCGGAACATTGGGAGTCACGGTGCTCTTGTACAGCGCACCACCACAGCGACCTAGTGAGATTCGGCTCTGTGGTGGTGTTCGCTGTTAAAATGTCTCTGCTGTGGGGTGATACCATGGAGCCACTGTGTGCTAATGATGTTTTACCACCCTTAAAAGGTGACACATATATACATTATGTCCATACCTGATGACACCATATCTAGTGACACAGATGTTATCTTCATATGGCCTGGAAGAGAAAAGAACACTCAACACCAGGGCTTTTAGCAATTTGATGAAGACATGGTGCATTGAGGAGGGGTTCAGCTATATTGTGGATTGGGGGCCTAGCTGGGAAAATATTATTCTTTTATTTTTCTTTTATTGAAATCTAGGATTACAAATACCTTTGAGCAAGAACTGCTCGTTTACAAAGGTTCCACGTCGAAGGAATGGGGGGGTATACATACATACATACAAAGGTCAACATAATAATACATAGTTACACAATAACAAGAAGTAAGAGACTGAGGCTTAGGAAATTCCAGTAATTCAAAATGTGCCAAATGTTAGGTAGCATGACATAACCAGCCAGGGCAATCTTGAAATAAGCACTGCAGGTGAGAGGGAAGGGGTAAGCAGGCAGGAAGGCCATTGTCGGAGGGTAGAGGGTGAGGGTAAGAGCTCTAAAGGGGAGGGAGAGGAGGGATAGAAGTCAGGAAAGGCTCCGGGGGAGGAAAGGGAGAGGGGGCAAGGGGGTAGGCAGGTAGAAGGAGGCAAGGCTGGGAGAGATAGCTTTCAAGACTGAAGTGGAGCGCAGTGAACGGTGGGCACCCAATTAGGCAAGGCAGTCACAACGACTAGTTGAAATTAGATGAAGTTGGAGTTGTCTCTTAAAAGGCCCAAGAGCAGCAGCAGTAAGAGTTTCTTTGTTGAGAGTATTATACCACTGTGGTGCTCTGTGGGCAAAGGTCCTCTTGCCCATGGTAGTCCGGCATCTGGGGACAAGGAAGGTTAGTTGTTGTGAACTTCTAGTTCTCTGGGTGCTGTGGTGGTCAAAAAGTAGCTTTCCAATGCCCGGGGGCATGACCCTGAGGAGGACTTCTTTGGCTAAGAAGCAGGTTTGATACTATATCCGGCTGATGAGAGGTAGCCATCCTGCCGGAGTGTACAGGTCACAAGTGTGTGTGTAAGTTGATCAGCCCCAGTTAGCAGCCTGCATGCTTTGTTGAGTGCAACTGTAATTCTGCAGAGGGCAGAGGCGGAGGCAGAGCCATAAATTGCTAGCCCGTAATCGATGATGCAGGTGCCAGAGCTGTTGATAGCCAACTGGAGAGTGTCAGGAGTCATGCAGTGTTTGTGCCTGTAGAGCAGGCCTATACAGATGTTGGTGGCTTTGGCGACAAAATCTATGTGCTGATGGTAGGACAGTGAGCTGTCCAATGTGACACCTAGGTATTTAAAATCAGGAACGTGTTCAAGTAAGGTCCCTGTTTGGTTTAGGATGGTGAGGTCACAGGATTTGTAATTGCTCCTGGCATTGTAGAAGGTCATAACCTTTGTTTTGCTGTAGTTCATGACCAGTTTGTGTGTCTTGAACCATTCTTCGATGCGCATGAATTCAAGCTGCAATTGTTTCTCAAGGAGCTCTGTGTTTTGGTGGTTGGTGAACATGACTGCATCATCGGCGTAGAGCAGTAATTTCTGGTGACAGACACTGGGAAGGTCATTGAGGAAGAGGCTGAAGAGTACTGGCCCAGGATGGACCCCTGTGGGACCCCTGAAAGGACTGACTTTTCTTCCGAGGTAACACCGGCAATCCTAACCCACTGCACCCTCTCCCCAAGGTAGCTTGAAAACCAGAGCAGTGCTTCATTGAGAGCCCAATGTTTGATAATTGCTTGAGTAGGAGTGGGTGGTTCACGGTATCAAAGGCTTTCGTAAGGTCGATGAATACTGCCCCAACACAGTTTCCTTGATCAAGTGCGGTATGGATGAAGCCTGTGAATTCTAGTAGTGCAGTGGTGGTACTGTGCCCTTTTCAGAAATCATGTTGCTCAGGACACTGGATGTCGTATTTTTCCAGGTACTTGACTAATTGGTCTGAAGCAATGCGCTCCAGGGCCTTAGACAATGGAGGGAGGATGGAGATAGGTCTGTAGTTGGAGTGCAGTGATTTGTCTCCACTTTTGTGTACCTGTGTGATGGTCGCCTGTTTCCAGCGAGATGGGAACTGGGACATCCTTAGTGATAGATTGAGGACCTTTGTCAAGGGTTCAAGGACTTCTTCAAGGACAAGTGCTAACAACTTCAGGTCAAGGGAGTCACCGCTGTAGCCTGCATTGAGAATGACCTTTCGAATATAGGTTCTGGCTTCATGCACTGGGATCTCCTTGAAGTAGAATTGTGGGGCAGGGTGTAGAAGCGGAGTAGTTGCAGGAGGGTTACTACCAGAGGGGACATTAAAGAAATTAGAAGGGAGGACACTATCCAAGTTGGAGAACGCATTGTTAAAGGTGTTGGTGATGGTGTACAGGTCAGTTGTTGGTGTTCCATTTATGTTTAGCATGGTGGGTGGTGACTTAGGGTCCTTGCCTGTAAGGTGTTTCAGGTTACTCAAAAAATTTTTTCCATCACCCCAAGAGTTGGAGAGAGTTTCCTTGAAGTATTTGCTTTTGGCTTTCCTAACTGCCCACGTGCACTCATTTCTGGCAGCTTTATATTTATGAATATCCCCAGGTTTGGATGTTGCATGGGCACAGTGCCAGAGATGATCCCTATGTTTGAGTAAAGTGATTAGATCGGGGGTTATCCAAGGGTTAGCTCTGCCCCTGACCTTCAGCTTTTTGAGAGGTGCAAAGATATTGCAGGCCGCAGTGAAGTGGCTGATGAAAAGGTCTAAGGCTTGGTTTACATCAATGGCAGAGTCGATTGGTGTCCAATCCAGGTGGCTTAGGTGTGTCTTTAGTAGCTCAAGGTACCTCTGCTTTAACACTCTGGTGTGGATTATTTTAGGAGGGGGCTTAATGAATTTGTTTGTCCAGGTACATGTGACTGGTGAGTGGTCACTGATCCCATCAGGCAGCACTGAGACTTTTGAGATTCATTCAGGGTGATTAGTTAGGATCCAGTCTAGAAGTGTTTGCGACCCTGTCCTATAGTTGCATCTGGTGGGGGTGGTAACAAGCTGAGTGAGGTTCTATGACGTGACAGCATCCTTGTAGTTACTGGCCTCCAGCGATAGCCAACTTATGTTGAAGTCACCTAGTACTATGAGTTCAGAGTTATGGTGTAATCCCTGTAGGCTTTCCAATATGCTCATAGATCCATTGTGCTGATCTTTAGGGGGTAGGTACACAGAGGCAATGGTGAGCTCCTTGTTGTGTGCCCCGAGTAGAACTTTAATAGCGAGAACCTGCGAGGGTAGTTTAGGGTTTGAGAACGGGAAGACTTGACCCAGATAGGAATTCCTCAGGTAGATGGCACAGCCCCCACCTCATTTGGAAACCCTGTCCTGCCTGAATATAGAGTATTCAGGGATGGTGACTGCAGCATCTGGTATCTTGGGGTTAAGCCATGTTTCGACAACAGAGAGTACATCAGGGCTATGTTGCTGGACCCAGGTTTGCAAGATGTCAAGTTTGTTAAGGAGGCTGCAGACATTGATTGAGGCTAATGTGAGGGACCCCTCCTGCCTTTTTGTGGCATGGGGTGCTAGGCTGGTAGGCCCTGGATTAAGATGAACATTTTCAGATATCAGAAGTAGCATAAGTAGTATCCTAAGAAGGTACGCTTTAATCATTTTGCAGATTAGTTTTGTTGTAGGGCATCTAGTCCTCTTGGCCTTGCTGGTCTGCGTTTGTCCCGTGATATTGCAGAGCACAATATATAAAGCCATGTTCTCAGAGGTGCCACGTGATTGATGAAAAGTAATCAAATCCACAAGAAATGGTGAAATACCTGTGACCAGAAAACTGTTATTGTAGCTCAAAGACCCAGAATGTGATAAATTCCTGAAGGGGTTAAATTCCCTGACGGTGATGAACATTGGCCTGGGGCATATGCAGGATGTAAAAATCCTTTGTTAGTCTCTTCCCTTTGTTCTCCAAAATGGTTTTGAATACACCTCAAAGACTAGTACACATCTTTTAAGACCAAGTCAGATGGAAATGTAGATTCAATGCAGCACTCCACAACTCAGTGCTTGTATAACAGATTTACTGACCTTACTTTTGGCTTTGATGGCTACCAAATAAGTTGATTTATGATGAGAATGCCAATACCTGGTGTTGATGTTTTGCAGTTTGTTAGTCCAGGAAATGTTCATAGATGTTATGTCCAAGAATAGTCTAGTTCCTCCAAGCAGAAACACATAAAATCCACAAAAAACTAAACTACTGACAAGAGACAAACACAAACAGCCAGCCACAAACATGGGCCTCTATAGCAGAGATAGTGCACATCCTTCCAGGATGGGGACCACAGTCCTTGCCAGGAGGTTTAAATGCTACTTGGATAAGCATTTGAACAAGCCAGGGGAAGGCTGCAGAACTGAGGTAGGCAACAATTGCCCCCCAACCCCAATAATGAAGCAGCAGGAAGGGAGGGCCCAAAGGCAGTAAACTCCACCTGGGTCAGTGGTGCAAGAAGATAAGATAGGATAGGAACAAGGCAGAGGACGGGGAGCGGGCTGTATAAATCAGGGAAGCAAGAAGGAAGGAGTAAAGGAGACAGGAAATGGAGAAGGTAACAAGGGAGGAGTTGGGTCAGTGAAAGCATTAAGGAATAGCACAGGAAAGAGGATAAAGGAGGGAAGCAGGCAGAGAGGGAGTAAGGTATGGAGAGACACGTGTGCCAATGCAAGGAGTCATAGAAATAAAATTCCACACCTAGAGACCATCATGGCGGAAGCTAGCCTAGATTTAGTGGCCATAACAAGGTCATGGTGCACTGACAGCTATGACTGAGACATGGCCATACCTGGCTACTCTGTTCAGGAGAGACAGGGAGGGAGGGAGGGAGGAAGGGCTGTACTATACGTAAAGGAGGGAATAAGGGCCAGGGAAGTGAGGAGCACATGTAGGAAATGGAAGGGCTGGAGGTGCTATGGGTTATCCTGGAGACAGGGGCTTGGGCTGCCACCCATACGGAGCAGTATACAGATGTCCAGCACAAAGAAAGGTGCTGGATAAGTCACTTGTGAAAGCAATCATCACAATGACAAGTAAGCGGGAGGTGTTGCTAGTTGGTGACTTCAGTCTGTTAGATGTGGACTGAAGCCTTCCAACTGAAGCTTCAGCAAGGGCCAGGGCTATCCATGACTCTCTACAAAGGTGCTTTATCAGGCAACTAGTCAATGAACCCACTATGGATGGGGTAGTGCAGGATCTGTCACTTGCAAACAGGGTTGGCATTGCACATGCCACAATGGGCAGTCCCTTACGTACTTGTGATCACTATTACAGTGTGATTTATCATTAAGACAGGAACAGATTCAAACAAGACAAGAATGAGGATCCTGACTGGAGGGTTGATTGTAAAGAAATAGAGGACAGCCTCAGAAACTGCTTCATACTGAAACATAAGAAACATAGAAATTGATGGCAGATAAGGGCCGCTTGGTGCACCAAGTCTGCCCATTTTCCCTTCCTACTGCAATACCACAGATCCTACTTGATGTCTAGCTTTTATCCTCTTTTTCTTATTGCTAGGGTTCCCTTGTGCCTATCCCATGCATTATTGAATTTCCCTACTGTTTTGGCCCCCACCACCTCCGCTGAGAGGCTGTTCCATGCATCCACCACCCTTTCTGTGAAAAATATTTCCTCACGTAAGCCCTGAGTCTACCCCTCCGCATCATATCATGATCCCTTGTTCATGAACATCTTTTTTTCTGAAAGTTGCTACCCTCTTGTACCTTATTTATGCCCTTGAGATAACTGATGGTCTTTCTCTCTTGTCTTCTAGGGTACACATATTGAGGTCCTCCAGTCTCTCCTCATAGTCCCTCATAGGGTCTGTGATTTCTGCAGCAGGTGGAAAAATGGGCAGACTGGGTGGATGTAGTGGTCCTTATCTCCTGTTAATTTCTATGTTTCTATGTTTCATCTCCCAGACAGCCTCCTGTCACCCCAGTTCATTCCTGAACCAGGGTCAATGGTGTGGCTGGTGGAGAGGCCCCTTGCCTCAGATTACTATGCCACTCAACTGGTGTTAACAACCAGTTTTAATCTAGGTAACTACCCTACAAGTTCTACCAATATCTGTACCTCATCAATCAGTAACACTTCTGTCTAGTCTGGGTTCAGCCCATCACAGTTGGAGGTCTTCCAATCACTGATATCAGCAAGTCATCTGTTCAGCGTGTCAACAGCATTTCTCTCTCTCTCCCCTCTGTCTAACCCACACTAGATTGCCCTTTCCCCCTACCTTCTTCTGTCCCTGAGGCTTTTCCTAAAATGAACACTAATGAGTCTGCTACCGTCACATGATTTTATATATCTTCTTAGGTATTTTCAATGTATAATGAGTTATATCACCATTTGTAATTGGTAACTCTGTTGTAACTTCTTTTGGCCATTTTTGATCTTGCATCCTCCCAGAACCACCTTGTAAATTAATCTTTCTCAATGGTATAATTTCCTGGTAAAATAAAAATTGAATTGAATTGAATTGAAATGACAGATATAACTGAGTATCATCAGCACAGCAATGAAACATCAGACTGTATCACCCAGTGGCAGCATATACACCGCAAACAACATGGGTGACAATATGGAACCTTGAGGAATCCCACAGACCAAGGCAGTACTGCGTGAGGCCCCCCTCCCCCCACAACCTACTGCACCTTGCTGGTAAGAATGAACCTGAACCCCTTCAAACAGTACTTGTGAGTCCTCCCAAGCACTTCAACTAAGTTGTTAACATTGCATATTTAGTGGTGTGAAATGCTGACAATAGATTGAGGAGAAAATGAATTTGCACAATCTCCTCTATCTCTAGCTGGGAGAAAGTCAATTGGCACTTTGGTGAGTGCTGTTTGTAACCCCCAGGGGGCACTACCCTTAGGGCTACTACCCCTGCCTACCTCCACTGAGACAGGGTAAGGGGCCCAGATCCATAGACGGGTGCCTCCACCCAGAGGTCAGGGTTAGTACTGTCGAGATTGCTTCGGTCACAGCCCTCTGGGTTGCTGCAACCCCCCTTCATTCCCTCTAATGGCTCGCATGAGGTACCAGCAATACTTTTTCCCAGTACACTTACCCCCAGGCTAGTATCTCTCAGCTCACTCCGGGAACCCCCTGTAAAGTAAGGTACAGTTATATCACAGTCACTATGCAGTAGTTCACCAGAAATGCACAAACTAGCCAGGGTGTAGTTGCAAACAAACAATCTGATTTATTTAAGGAGGGATAACAAGGACAGAGGGAAATCAAGTTGATTGGCTTATACTATACTTATCTACCTAGGGCTCTGTGCACAGGCCTGAACCTAATATTTACTGTCCCTGGGTACCCAAGCCCTAATGGCTAGTCCACCGTGGCAGCTGGTTGGGACCCTGACACAGATAGCCTTTACAATCCTGCGCGGGTCAGCAGGGGAATAAAATTCAATTAGGAAATCAGCAGTATAACAAACAACTTAAGGCCGCTGTCGGCAAACTTGGCAGGGAGCTACCCTGATTCAGTACTCACGACTCCAGCAAGTAATGATTCCTTCAACACTGGCAGGGCTGAGCCTGATTTTACCAGACTCCTCACACAATTTATATGGTAAACTACAGAGGGGTACCACACCAGGCAGCAGCTTCCAAGGCTCACACGAACTCACAGCCCACTAAGGTGCTGCAACGGCAGCTTCAACTTTCCCAAGGACCGAGCGCCATTCAGCAGATTCTCCAGTCCTCCAACAGGTTGAGCCTGGTGGGTAGCTGTGCTGGGCACTGCCTCCTCTGTTTGTCCGCCAGCCGACGGATTCAGTCCGAGACAAACACTGACTGTGCCAACGGCCGCCTCAGGCCTTTCACGTGCTTCCCGCGTGAGCACTCAACACCGCAGAAGCTCAGAGCTCCTCTCCCCTTCTCAGTCACAACGAATCTGCCCCTAGCAGCATGGGACCCTTTTTACAGTTCGGGTGCTACCCGATCCCATTGGCTGTCGTCACCTGCCAATCATTCACTCCTGCTTTTCAGTGGTGTAAGAAGGCGTCATAACCCATAATGCCTCTCTCAAATGGCCAGCAGTTCTCCCATTGGTAGCCAGCTCAAAGGGACCCGAGATACTGATTGGTCCAATTCGGCAGCTCGGGACCAAAATGGAGGGGATAGTCAGACAGTCTCTTGCTGCAAAGGAAACAGGTTAGAACAATCCACATTATCATTATTACCCTACGTTATTTTCAGCAACAATTTCCTTCTCCCACTGAGCTCACTCTGCCTGCTTAGCGATGGCAGAAGAGAGCACTTACTCTGCAGCCCAAGCGGGACTCGAGCATAGTAACACTCGAACCCCCACCCGGACTAATTATAAGGCAGCACTTAAAGAGACAGTATACGGAGGCCTCAAAGACGCTCACTGGCTACCATGTGAAACGGCTTAAACGCCGAACACCAGCCAGGCATGGAGCATTTAAATGAGCTCCAGGGAAGCTTATAGGAACCCCCATTTGCAAGGGGGTTACACCCTCCCTGGCCTGGAAAAACTTGGCTTCCGTGCCAAGTAATTACCCTTAATTCACTTGAAGGCACACAGCCTAATTGACACTACATCACACTTTGCATTACATACATGAATAGTCACAGTGTACTATGGGTTATACAACATCGCACACACATAGCCCTTTGTTCCTCTTTTTCCCAATCAGGTCAATATTTCCTGCTCATGGCACAGGGACTAGGGGAACCCCTCCATTTCAGTTACTGGCGGGTCACCTAAAGTAGGGGCACTACACCCAAAGGGTAATACCAACAAACTAGAGTTATCCCCCAAAGCTAGCTTAGGCAAGGAGCTCGGGGACACATACACCCCTTTGTGGACCACATTTAAGGACAGGTCCACTGGCTGACCCAGAGACTCATAACTCAACTTTATTACAGGCCGTACTTCTCGGCTGGAGCGTCTAGGGGTTTCGGGGAACCCTGAAACAGGCTCTGATTCCAACTCAGCCCCACTGACATTAGGGACGGGAACCTCCACAGGGGAACAGGGCCCAGTGCTCATAGTATTGGCCTGACCCTCTACCCCAGGACCCACTCCACTGGGCTCAGCTGAGGGCTGTGTAGCTACTAGTGAGGAACCATCAGGGCATTCAAAATATTCTTCCGGTTCTGGCATATCACTGGCTTGTCCCCCCACCTCACTCTCTTTGTCTGAGAAGTCAGATAATTCAGCCAGGCCAGACAGTTCAGCCAGGCTTAAGGACCCCACCCCTTGGGCTTTTCTGCTACCCAGCTCATCTTCTGGAGGTATTGGCTCCGGAGACAAAGTATGGGGCTCAAACAGTCCAGACAGGCCAATCTCATTTCCAGAGTTAACAAGGGGATTGCCCCGAAACAACTGGCTCAGTTCATAAGAGGGATAGTATTCAATATCATCTTCATTGTCTTCCGACACCGATTGTTGATAATCTCCTGCTGCAGGGTTTGGACAAGGCTCTCTTGGTTGGCTTGCTGAAGAATCCACGGGTTTGGTTCTTTTCTTGGCAGCAGATCTAGTCACAGGCCCGGGAGGGGGCAGCAGTTGAAGGTTCGGCTTCAATCAGGATTTGCCCGATTGGCAGCAGATGATTTCGGTGAATAGTTTTCACATCTTTGGAATTGTTTTCAGGTCGCACTTTATATACAGGCAAATCGGCCAGTTGTCCCACAACAATGTGAGGGAGGTGATGCCATCGGTCAGCAATCTTATGTTTTCCATGCAACCCCAGATTTCACAGCAACACTCTATCCCCTTCTCTTAGCTCCAATGTCTTCACTTTCTTGTCATACCTCTCCTTATTGGCCAAGTTTCTTTTAGCAGCCATGGTCTGGGCCAACTGATAAGCATGGTTTAACTGGGCCTTCAGCTTCTGTATGTATTGTAGATGATTTTCTGCTTGCACCCCATCAGGGGAATCTCCAAAGCACACATCCACGGGCAATCTAGCCTCTCTCCCAAATATCAGTCTGTATGGGGGGAAAATCCCGTGGCATCACTCTTGGTGCAGTTATAAGCATGGACCAGGGTGCTAATCTGCTGGCTCCATCTTGGTTTGTCTTTGGGTTGCAATGTGCCCAACATGTCAAGCAATGTGCGGTTAAACCTTTCAGGCTGGGGATCTCCCTGAGGATGGTAGGGGGTGGTTCTTGACTCTCGCACCCCCCACAAAGACAGCATCTCTTTAATCAAACGGCTCTCAAAGTCCCTTCCCTGATCAGAATGGATCCACTGGGGGGCCCTGTAGTGGACAAAAAAGTTTTCAACAAGTATCTTAGCCACCGTGGTTGCTTTCTGATCCTTAGTAGGGAATGTCTGTGCGTACCGGGTGAAATGATCGGTTACCACCAATGTATTACTGATATTCTTCAGATCTGGTTCTAGACTCAAAAAATCAATGCAGACTAGTTCCATAGGGGCACTAGTGGTAATGTTGACCATGGGAGCAGCTCTCTGGGGCAAGGCTTTCCTTTGCAAACACCGACTACAGGTCTTGACATACTGCTCTACATTCGCACTCATTTTTGGCCAGTAAAACCGGGCTCATACCAAATCAAGTGTTCGGTCGATGCCAAGATGCCCCATCTGATTATGCAAGGACCCCAAGACCAGTTCCTTTAATTCTGAAGGCAGCACCAGCTGCTGTCTGACAACCTGGTCCTCTTTATTTACAGTCTGTCGGTATAGTAGTTGGTTAATCAGCCTTAATTTGGGCCCTTCTTTGTATAAGGAGATGGCTCTTAAGTCAGTGGACTGCAATTTGGACACATCTCACCTGGCCTGCAAGGCTTCCACAACCGGTTTTATCATAGAATCTCGGGACTGAGCCTGTTGAAGACTAGTATTGTGAAACTGGGGCAGTGAGCTAGTGTCCAACACGGAAAAATGACAGTAGGCAGCAGGTATGCAGTTCTCAGATGGCCCCATGCAATCCACCATACAGTTCACAGCATCCGGGGACACCTGTTCTTCCTTGTCGAACTTCTGGCAAAGGGTTCTTTTGTCAGGCTCAGACAACCTGATCCAATCAGTTTGGGACATAGGCCTCTGAGAGAGGGCATCCACATCTTTATGGTTTAAACTGGCCCTGTATTCAACAGCATAGTTATAGGTGGCCAAGGCAGAGAGCCACCTGTGGCCAGTGGCGTCCAGCTTGGCTGAGGTTTGTACATAGGTCAGAGGATTGTTATCAGTCTTCACCAATATCTTGGCACCATACAAATAGTCATGAAACTGATCAACAATGGCCCACTTCAGAGCCAGGAACTCTAGTTTATGCACGGGATAGTTTTTCTCTGAAGGAGTCAGACTTCTGCTGGCAAAAGCTACAGGTCTCAGGCCATTCGAGTGCTCCTGATATAACACAGCCCCCAATCCTTGAAGACTAGCATCGGTATGGAGAATGTAGGGCTTGGCCGGGTCAGCATAGGCCAATATTGGGGCATGTGTAAGTTGATATATGATGTCATAGAAAGCGTTCTCACACTCAACAGTCCAACGATCCCCAAATAGTTCATTCGGCTGGAAATACCTCTTCTCCATCTCAGATTGCACAACCTTCTTATACTTTTTGTGTGTAGGAGGGTACCCCTGAGTGAGGTTGAGGAGGGGACGAATCACTCGAGAACAGTCCTTGACAAATCACCTATAATATCCACAAAACCCCAGAAACTGTTGCAACTCTTTCAAGTTCCTGGGCTGAGGCCAAGTAGTCAAGGCCTCCACTTTGCTAGGGTCAGTCTCTATGCCCTCAGTAGACACTATGTGGCCCACATATTTTACAGAAGTCTGGAAGAATTGACACTTATCTATAGACAGCTTGAGGCCGAACTCTTCCAACCGATCCAAGACTTTAAATAATCGCTGCTCATGTTCTTCCAATGAACGTCCAAACACTATGACATCTTCTAGATAGACCAGACACTCGAGCAAATTCATATCCCCCACGGCCCTCTCTATCAGGCGCTGAAAGGTGGCTGGGGCACCTGAAATCCCCTGAGGCATCTGAATGAACTCATAGAAACCTAGGGGGCAAATGAATTCAGTCTTCTCTCAGTCCCCTGGGGCCATCGGGATCTGGTAGTACCCGCTGCGGAGGTCCAACACAGAGAACCACTTACTGCCATTTAAACAATCCAAGGCATCCTGTATGCATGGCATGGTATACTGGTCGGGAATGGTCCGCCGATTCAAGGTGCGATAGTCTACACACATCCAAACTGTCCCATTCTTCTTCCTTACCACTACAATGGGGGAGGCATAGGGGCTCCTGGACTCTTGTATCACACCAGCAGCCAACATCTCTTGCAGATGCTGCCGCACATCATCTAAGTCAGCTGCGGCCAGGTGCCGGGATCTCTCTCAGAAAGTTCTTTCGTCATGCAGCCGAATGTGATGCACAGCCCCTTGCACACACCCCACATCCCACTCTTTTAGGGAGAAAACCTGGTCCCTTTTGGCAAGCCTCTCACTGATCCTCTTTTTCCATTCAGCTGGCAATGGGGAGTCACCGAAATCAAACAAATGAGGAGTAACTCGGTCGTCTGTCCCGGGATCCTTGCTACTTGGTAGTACTGAGGTATCCACACAATGGACACTTGCCAGGGTGCACTCTCTTCTTATTCGAATCTCTTTGTCAGACACATTATGCACTTGAACCATCACTCTCTTGACATAAGCATGAGCTCTAGCCGGTAAGATACTGGGCTTTACCAACAGTCCCTGAGGCAATCTTCCCTCCCCAGGTGCATCCAACATCAACAACTTATTTTTAACATCCGTCCTTAGTCGTACTTCTCCATGCAGGACACATTGGGCATTTGGGGCGAGTATCACTGGGGCCGGATCCTTTTTCCACACCACCCCCACTGGGCCTTCAGGTTCCTCCTGGCTAACCTTCTTCTGAGTTGCAACTGCCTTTTGGAGCACAGCAGGTATTCTTAGGGCTCGCCCAGTTTTGAATGCTTGCTTTTTTGAGCACAACTGGGCCAATCGTCCAAACATATGAGCATTCGTCCCAATCAACAAAGGCACACCATCATACAGTCCAGTGGGTGGGAAACTAAAACTAAGGTTTCCACCTGCTCATCCATTCCAGCCACAGATGTAGAGAATGATAACCAAACTCGGATATACCCCAAATACGGATATGCCTCGTCGCTCAGCCCCTCACACATGTAGACCATTCAAGGGTTGCAGAGGCACCTCAGGTAAATGTGCCTGATACAAGTCCTGAAACATGATGGTTACCTGAGAGCCACTGTCTAATACAGCTCGAGTGGGAATCCCATTTACTTGCACCGGGGTCTCCATTGAAGGCCCGACCACATCAGACCAGTCGGGGGCCACAGCATTGAGAGTCGGCTGAGCCTGGGCCCGAGTCACAAAACTTTTCCTAGGGGGTCGAGACTGGGTCCGGCGATGCCAAGTGATCAGTCTACTGTTGACTTTCCTTAAGTTCTCCGGCCTCTGACACTCAGGTTGAAAATGCCCATCTTCTCCACAATGGTAACAGAACTTGGGGTCCCGGGGGTCACTATTTGGCGGTGGACACCGTATTTGTGGGGGGCCCTGAGAGGGGTGAGGAGGCTCCCTTGGGCCGGGGGTCTGGTTTCTGTTTGTCTCAGGGGCCCCGGACCTAACAGGGTACATAGTAGATTGCTCTAAGTCCCTCACCAGTTCCCGTAAATTCCTGACCTCGGCCCTCAACTCGCTCTCTACTTGGGGGTCCCACGTAGAGAGCGGGTTGAGGGCCGAGGTAATAACTCACATTCCAACAGCACCAGGAAAATCTGGGGATCCCTCAGACCTTCTGGACAGGCTGATCTCCTCAGGGGTGCTAGGCTCAGGGGTCCCACTAGGGTTTACCGCCCCCACACATGGCTCCCACCCCTCTTCATCAGTCTCCACCTCTCTAATTTCCCTCATTAATTGACAATATTCAGGCGGGGTGGCCCGTCGATCATGTAACTTAAGTTTCAACAGTATTACACTAGAGAATCTGGCAGATTTTAAAACATGTTCTAACCTGACCTGATTCAAGGCTGTGGCAGTGATTCCCCCCTTTCTATAGGCCTTCTGCAAAGCCCGCTCCACCCTAGTGACGAAGGCGGACAGTTTCTCATTCCTCCACTGCTTAGCAGAACTGAATTTCCATAATAAGTCTTCACCAGTCTCTGTACTCCCGAACACCCCTTCTAAAGCAGAAAGATACTCTGCAGCGGTGGCTTCCGAACTGGTGGCCCGGAAAAACCTAATGGCTTCTAAAGTGGGACCCCTCAAGCTCTCCATCAATCTCTTCCTTTTCTCCCCCTCAGAGGATTGCCATTCCTGGACTAAGGGGGTGGCATAGTCCATCCAAGCCTCCAGGTCGTCCTCCCCTGGAGGCACTGGCACCGTGCCAGAAAAAATTTTTAGCTTATGGTAGGAATTGAGCTGTATAGGGGGGACTACTAGAGGCAGTGAAGCCAAAATAGAACTCTTGGGGGGACAGGGGGAGGCGCAGGGGAACCCTGAGGGGTAGCATCACTAGACAAATCCAATGCTTGCAGCAGTTCCTGGGTAGTTCTCCCCTCCACAGCCAGCAATTTAAGCAGTTTATCTTTAAAACTGTTCATTTGGGGAGACCCCCCAGGAGTGACTGACCCACTGCGAATATGAATTAGCCTCCATCCCTGTGAGGCACCCTTCGGGTAAATCATTGGCGGTACCTTCTCGGGGTCGATGGCCACGCTACGCAGGAGTAGCACCTGCAACGTCCGATCAAGCAGGTCAGCCATACACCCTTTCACCTCCACTATGCCTAAATACTTTACTCGCTCTGCTGCGGAAATAATATCAGCCGTTGGAGTTCCCAAAGGCACATCTAACAGTAACATACTAACATACTATTTGCCAGCAGATTAGGCCTTATGGTCTATCGAGTCTGCTCAAACCTAGATCCTTAGTAACACAATTTTCTGGGAGTCCAGCTCCTCGGCTTCACCCCACCCCATCAGTCGGTGTACCATTGTCTTAGTAGGCTCCAACTTAATTTTTCCCAACATGTCCCCTTCCAGTTTTTCCATTTCTTATGTACTTCCTACTTGGCCACTAGTGGATGCTGAATCTCAGCGGTGCCTCCAATTTGTAACCCCCAGGGGGCGCTACCCTTAGGGCTACTACCTCTGCCTACCTCCACTGAGACAGGGTAAGGGGCCCAGATCCGTAGAAGGGTGCCTCCACCCAGAGGTCGGGGTTAGTACTGTTGAGATTGCCTCAGTCACAGCCCTCTGGGTTGCTGCAACCCCCCTTCAGTCCCTCTAATGGCTCGCACGAGGTACCAGCAATACTTTTCCCCAGTACACTTACCCCCAGGCTAGTATCTCTCAGCTCACTCCGGGAACCCCCTGTAAAGTAAGGTACAGTTATATCACAGTCACTATGCAGTAGTTCACCAGAAATGCACAAACTAGCCAGGGTGGAGTTGCAAACAAACAATCTGATTTATTTAAGGAGGGATAACAAGGACAGAGGGAAATCAAGTTGATTGGCTTATACTATACTTATCTACCTAGGGCTCTGTGCACAGGCCTGAACCTAATATTTACTGTCCCTGGGTACCCAATCCCTAATGGCTAGTCCACCGTGGCAGCCGGTTGGGGCCCTGACACAGATAGCCTTTACAATCCCATGCGGTCAGTAGGGGAATAAAATTCAATTAGGAAATCAGCAGTATAACAAACAACTTAAAGCCGCTGTCGGCAAACTTGGCAGGGAGCTACCCTGATTCAGTACTCACGACTCCAGCAAGTAACGATTCCTTCAACACTGGCAGGGCTGAGCCTGACTTTACCAGACTCCTCACACAATTTATATGGTAAACTACAGAGGGGTACCACACCAGGCAGCAGCTTCCAAGGCTCACATGAACTCACAGCCCACTAAGGTGCTGCAACGGCAGTGTCAACTTTCCTAAGAACCGAACGCGATTCACCAGATTCTCCAGTCCTCCAACAGGTTGAGCCTGGTGAGTAGCTGTGCTGGGCACAGCCTCCTCTGCCCGCCCACCGACGGATTCAGTCTGAGACAAACACTGACTGTGCCAACGGCCTCCTCAGGCCTTTCATGCACTTCCCACACGAGCACTCAACACCGCAGAAGCTCAGAGCTCCTCTCCCCTTCTCAGTCACAACAAATCTGCCCCTAGCAGCATGGGACCCTTCTTACAGTTCGGGTGCTACCCGATCCCACTGGCTGTCATCACCTGCCAATCACTCACTCCTGCTTTTCAGTGGTGCAAGAAGGCGCCATAACCCATAATGCCTCTCTCAAATGGCCAGCAGTTCTTCCATTGGTAGCCAGCTCAAAGGGGCCCCGAGATACTGATTGGTCCAATTCGGCAGCTCGGGACCAAAATGGAGGGGATAGTCAGACAGTCTTTTGCTGCAAGGAAACAGGTTACAACAATCCACATTATCATTATTACCCTACGTTATTTTCAGCAACAATTTCCTTCTCCCACTGAGTTCCCTCTGCCTGCTTAATGATGGCAGAAGGGAGCGCTTACTCTGCAGCCCAAGTGGGACTCAAGCTTAGTAACACTCGAACCCCCACCCGGACTAATTATAAGGCAGCCCTTAAAGAGACAGTATACGGAGGCCTCAAAGGCACTCACTGGCTACCATGTGAAATGGCTTAAAGGCCGAACACCAGCCAGGCATGGAGCATTTAAACGAGCTCCGGGGAAGCTCTTAGGAACCCCCATTTGCAAGGGGGTTACATGTTGCTGTGCTGTGGCACCTCCTAAACCCCAATTGGAAAGACTCATAGATGTAAAATCTATCCAGACAAGTCTTCAACTGCATTACCACTACTTTCTCAATGGCAGTCCCTAAAAAGGCAAGGCAAGCAAATTTTATTTGTAGGGCACCCAATCCAGGAGGATCTGGGTGCCTAACAGAAATTATAACAAAACATAATAAAAAACAGCATAAAACATCAAATGAAAATAATGCATAAATACTAGTATAAAAAGTTAAAATGGATTAAAAAGGCTATCAGCCTATCACAGCAGGGAACTAGCACAGAATGGACTCAGAAATCTGGGAAGGCCAAGGCAAAAAGGTGGGCCTTCAGCCTCCGCTTAAATGCCTTGACCAAGGAGGCCTCCCAGACAAAAGGCAATAACAAATTCCACAGGGTTGGCTGAGAGATCCTAAATGCATGATCTGCTGAAGTCTTGGGCAGAATCCTGGGAATGTCCAGGAGGCCCCTTGAAGTGAAGTGGAGGGAGCAAGTAGAGGACACAGGTATCTGGAACTCTGACAAGTAGCCAGGACCCAGTCCATACAGGGCCTTAAAGGTGAGAAGACACTCCTTGAAAAGGACGCTCCACATGACTGGCAGGCAGTGCAGAGCCTACAGGACCAGTGTCACATGAGTGGACCTTGAAAGGACCATCAGTAATTGGGCCATCGCATTCTACACTAGCTGAAGTCTGTGGAGGTTCCCCTCCAGTGACCCTGAAGTACAGAGAGTTGCAGTAATCAATCCTGGAGATCACGAAGGCATGCACTAGCATCGGCAGGTCCTCAAACAGAATGAGGGGCTTAATCCGGGCAATGTTCCGCAGATGGTAAAAATAACTATTGACCACAGATGACACCTGATCTTCAAAAGTCCATCTGTTATCAAGGATCACGCACAGATTTCGCTCCCTTGGGGAGGCCGTCAATGGAGCAGAACCCAGAAAAAGCTCTGAATCAGCCCCGGATGTCAACCCATCACATCCACAACCAGGCTCAATTACCAGTATCTCTATCTTGGTCGGGTTAAGTCTCAGCCATCTGGAAGACATCCAGTCATTGATTTTAGCCAGACAGTTATTAAGCACATCAACAGCTCCTGACGCTCCGGGCGCAAAAGACAAGTACAGCTAGGTATCATCTGCATAACAGTGAAACTCCACACTGTATTGTTGAGTGATCTTGCACAGGGACAGCATGTACACTGCGAACAGCATCGGCAACAAGATCGAGCCCTGTGGTACTCCACAAGACAGGGGCACTAGGGAGGAGGAGAAATTCCTCATCACTACCCACTGCACCCTGTTTGAGAGATGGAACTCAAACCACCTGATGGCAGTACCAGCGAGTCCACAAAATTCAGAGCCGATCAAGAAGCACAATATGATCAACAGTGTCAAATGCTGAGGAGAGCATGAACTGACCTGTCTCCTCTATCATAAGCCCTGATCAGATCATTATGCACCCTCACTAGAGCTGTTTCTGTGCTATGTCTAGTCCGAAAATCCAACTGAAATGGCCCATTGATGTCCAAGGACACCAGGCGATCCTTGCGCTGATAACTTCTCAACAACTTTTCCCAAAAAGAGCAGGTTGGAGATAGGACAGTAATTCGCCAGGATGTCAGGGTCAAGGGAAGGTTTCTTAAGGAGGGGCCTCAGTTGATGATTAAACAAATGTATGATGGAGTTTGAGCACTGTTCTATGACAAAGCCTTATGCTTCACTATGTACTTGGCTTTGATTGTTAGTAGACTAGCACATTATTCACTGTTTTCTATCTTTGTTAAATGGCAATAGGTGGCTATGTAGGTAGCTGGTTCATCGCCATGACTGTAGTCTGCACTCTGTTACGTGGAAAACAAAAACTCAATAAAGTATTATATGTTAAAAAAATAAAAAAGGAGGGGCCTCACCAGCACTTCTTTCAAAACTGTAGGGAAGACCCTCTCTGCACTCTCCATTGAGCACCTGGCAATCCAGGAAAACACCGGGCCAACAGCCTCAACAGATCCCATTAAGAAATGAGTTGGGCTTGATCCAGTTCACAAAAGGTGTGCTTCAGCTCTAAGATCACCTTAGTCACTTCAGACACCTCCACTGGCCTAAACTCATCCCAGACAGGTGGAGTGTCTCTGAGACCCCCAGCCCAACCACTGCAAGGCAGCTGCCTCCCTGGCTGGATCCCCGAACAGATGGCCAACACTCTGTTGGAGAAAAAGAGAGCAAACTCCTCACACAAGGTGGATGACAATACTTTTTGGCTGCTAGCAGGCAGGATGGAGAAGCCTGTCTACAATCTGAAATAGCTGGGATGGTCTGTTTTTCCCCACAGCAATTTCCCTGGAAAGGAATTCTGCCTTCTAACAGGAAATTGTCCCTGGGTACGCCACATAGTGAGCATGTAGGGCCAGCCTATCAGCCTCCAGCTGGGACTTATACCAGCAACGCTCCAACCTCCAACCCTTGATTTTCATCACCTTGAGGTCCCCATCAAACCAGGGGGACCTTAAGTGAGAAGATCTGGGTCATAGATGAACTGGTATGAGAGCATTCAGAGCTTCAGAGACCACCCTATTTTAAGTGACCACTGCCTGTCCAGAACTCAATGCACATGCCACATCAATCCAAGATAGGTCCTCTAAGGCCAACAGTCCCTCAGGGTGCACGCCCCTTAAAGGGTAAAAGCAGACCATCACCACGGGAGGGGGACTCCTGGTTGGGGGGGCCCAAACGTGAACTCCATGGTACAAGGATCAGACCAGACGACCTGATCAAGCTTAAGGTTATTAACCTCAAAACCCAGCTGGAACATCAGATTTAGTGTGTGGCCATGCTGGTGGGTTGCAGAACCAACTGCTTGTGACAGGCCCAGTGAATGCATCAACTGGAGGAGGTTGAAACTGAAATGTGAGGATTTGTTGTTGATCCAGGCATTGAAGTCCCCCAGGATTAAACACCTGGAGGACTCCAGCAACTGGTCAACAATGAAGTCCACCACTTCCTGAAGGAAATCTCCCCCCACCCCAGAACGGTGGCAAATGAGGAGAATCCTGTAACCTGCATCTGTGCCCTGTGAATAAAAACACACTCAAAAGATCGGGTGTTACCAACTGGGAGCACCGTGAAGCTCAGGCTGGCTCGAAAAACAATGGCCACACCCCCTCCCATGTGATCCTTCCTCAGGTAGTGTACTATGGAGTACCCGGGTGGGACGGCTTCTGCAAGAACTGGGCTGGCATCGTCACCAAGCCAGGTCTCCATTATGCAAGCCAGGTTGACAGCAGAAATCAAGTCCGCAAAAATGGTGTCTTGTTCCTTATCAGCACAAGTAAACAAATTTTGAGACTCATGAGAGAAGTATGAAAGATACAGGATGTTTTTGTGTTTCCAGTAGTTCTTGCCATTATTTCTGAAAAGGAAACAGAGAACAAAAAACTGCTGCCGTTCTGAATTGTATTACGAGTTTGCCATTGCTGCTTGTTTGATTACGAGGGTAGGTTTGTTCATGTGCTGCCTTTTGAAAAGAAATCATTGGGGATGCGATGTGAGTCAGTGACAGCTCGCACTGCTTAAAATAGAACTAAGAAGGTATTGTACTATCGATCTGACGTCAGAACGATAGTACAACAGCTTTCTTTGACCTTTGCACTGCCCTACAACAAGGATTTTGAAGCTTCTAAATTCCATGTACAATCGAGGGCTGTTATATACAATAACATGTTTTTGCTCCCTAGGTTGTTTCTCATGGTTTCATCAGCTGGTGTTGCTTGATGTTTTTGTACTGAAGCACGACTAGGATGTTATCTGGAGTCTAGCTAAAAAAGTTTAACGATAGTGCATCTTCGCCAAAAAGCAGCTGCTGCCTAATCCAATAAGGGGGATGCTGCGCTAAGGTATATGGGGCACTATCCTCAACTAGAAATGGTGAAAAATGTTTAAGTGCTCATTGAGTAACAGATGACTCTCCTCCCATGTACACCATCTCCTTTTGATAGTTACCCTCTCCCTTACCTCCTTGATTAGCCAGCAGTCCGGTACAGTGCATCAGCTGTCCGTTTGGTCATTTCTCACAAATGAAGCATTTTTGGGCACAGACAGCTGAGTGCTAATGAGCCCTTTGGACAACCAAAATGGAGAGTGCCCCCGATGCAAATGCTAGTGCTGTAACCAATGTATGCACCCCCATCACCCCCTCTCCAAGAGGACACCCTCTGTATGGCTCCTGCTTCACTATCTGCTCATTGTGGAGCAGCGTACTGGAAATTGACTCCTGGGGCATACTGCTGCTCTGCAGGTAGTAGCTATTTGACTTGGAGGATGTTTCTTTTCCAAAGGGCTAGCAGCCCCTCTCTCAGCTACTTCCCAGTTTTTCCCTCCATTTTCCTGCTGCACGGCGGCAGCAGCAGATACGTTGAAAGATGATCATCTGGGCTAAAAGATCAGAGTCAGGTTGGATGTTCTGGATGAATGGGGGCCTGTTTTTTTCTACTCTCCCCGGTCATCAGTCCACCCCATGATTTATAGGTCCAACAGATTGGGTTACTCACTAAGGTAGGGACCGAAGGCCTTGGTTGTAAAAGTTATTTTCATTTGTATAAATGTTCACACTGTTTATATTGTTAATGACATTCATGCTTATTGCACTGTTATTGTATTTAACCACCCCGGAGGGCTCTCCATGTCCTTGGCATGCCAGGGCTGGATGCAACAGACAACATTAGATAGCGCCTTCTGATATGGCATCAGTATTGAGTTTACTCCTATCAAAGGGCACTGGATTCGCAATTGCGACCCTGAAGTGGAACAAGGGGTTTCTCCACTTCTTCACAAAAATAGTTCCCTTCTTTTTAACCCCCTCTTTGTGTGCCTGATGGCATGTCAGCAGCTTTTATATATGGGCATTCATATATTACTGTAGATCTTATAGGGTTTATTTGCTGGTCCTTGCAGTAGGTAACTCAGGTTCTTGCCCAAAGGAATTTGGTTTCTTGGTTAAAGCTTTGTCGTTCTGGCAATCATTCTTCTTTATTGGATAGCAACGATGCAATCACAGCCACCTCTTGGAATGTGAGGGACTTAAACTCTCCCATCAAATGAAAAAAGATTATATCCAGGCTTAAGAAACATAGCACGCAAATTGCTTTCCTACAAGAAACCAAACTCTCCAAGAAAGAAGCTCTCAAACTGATTATGGAATGGGTGGGGTGAGAGGTGCATAGTGTCTCAGGGACCTCCAGGTGTGGGGTCTCCATACATGCTCACAAAAAACTACACTGGAAACTTCTGGAAAGTAGGAGGGACACGACAAGATGCTGGGTAATGGCCAAGGTATCTACACCAATGTGACAAGTGGTATTAGTGAACAATTATGCCCCAAACCAGGATACCCCAGAATTGTTTCATAAGATATCACAGGCCCTCACAGACTTTGCAAACAATGTGTCAGAAATTGTAATGGGAGGGATCTAAATTTGACCTGGGATCATTTTATGGACTGCTCAAATTCTAGGCCAGAACCCATAGTCAAATCTCTATGGGCCCTTAAATACCTGTCTTCCCTCAATCTCTTGCATGACATCTGAAGGCTCCAGCATCCAACGGACAGGGACTACACATATTTTTCAGCTGCCTACCAAATGGCAAGCTGACTTGATTATTAGTTCATCTCCCCCTGAATTTCTCAAAATGTGGTTGCATCCGATATTGCCCCCCTCTACTTATCCGATCGTGCTCCCTTTACCATAGCACTAACTGGTGGGCCCCAAAATAAGAGATCCTTAGCATGAAGGCTGGAACCCCTCCTGCTGCAGAATGCTGACTTTAGAACCTGGGTGCTCACAGAAACAAACAATTAATTTTTGGTTGACACCTCAGGGTCTGCATCATCTTCCACCATCTGGGAAGCCTTCAAGGTAAATCTGAGTGGTAAAATAATCATCTATGCTGCTTATCACAGAAAACAGAGAGAAAAAGAGGTGACAAAGCTAGAAAGCCAGATAGCCAAAAAAGAGGCCTTATACAAACATAACCCTGGCTCTCTAACCTCGCATGCCCTAATTTACAAGATTGTACACCTCAGAATGTGGCTTAATAATTTGGCAACCAGAAAGGCAGAATTGCAGATCCAAAGACTGCATCATAAATATTGGGCATCGAGGAAGAAATCAGGAAAACTCTTGGCCTTTTGCCTGAAAAAGTGCCAGGTGGAGAGAAATATAACTCAGCTGAAAAATTCAAAAGGGGACCTCCACACTTCAGATAAAGGAATAAATCTGGCCATGACAGAATTTTATGAATTCCTAAACTCCTCACTCATTAGATGGGACCCCAAAAATACAAGGACTTTCTTGCACCACTGAATATGATCACACTCTCTACAGCTCAGATGGAGATGTTAGACACACCCCTGTTGGAGGAAGAGATTAGAAAAGCCATTGCATCTATGCCCCCCCCAACAAAACCTCTGGCACTGATGGGCTTCCTGCTGACCTTTATAAACTAATCCAAACATCAATCTCCTTCCCTCTCTTAGATGTGATGCAGGAAGCTCTTCAAAAGGAGAAGCTGCCACATGCACTGAGGGAGGCCATAATCACCATATTGCCAAAGGAAGGGAAAGACCCCTCTATATTGGGAAGGCTGTAAGCCTGAGGTTAGTTTGGATGGAGCAACTACATCACTCCCCCACCAGGCTTGATCAGGTAGCTCACCCTGGGCCTTCCCAGGATTCATTTCTTTTTGCTGCCAGAGACTTTGTCCCTTCTTCCTCCTCAAGCCTTTCTGCCATCACTTCTGCATCTGCTGTTTGTATCCTTTAACCCCTTTCAGCCTCTGGTTGCTGCTTCCCCCCCATGCCGCTCATCCCACTGCATTCATTTGTTCTCCTACCTCCACACCCTTCTCTGTCAGAGCTTTCAAATAAATGCTCCTCACCCTGTTGGCGCTTTCAAGCTCTCATCTCACTGTGCTCATTCCTCCCCCATACTACTGATGGCATCTGCCGCCTAACCCCGCTCCCTCATTGGGGCTGGATTTGAGCTGCATCCAGCTCCTAGGACACCTTGTTAATTTCTGGACTTATCTCTGTTGGGTCTTCCAAGCTCCCTGCTTCCCCTGCCATTGTTCTGCTTTATGTGGAGTGCACCTCTTCCAACCCTGCCCTCCCATCTCAGCGTTTTGGCATGGTGGGATCTGTGAGAATCCCGATAGCTATTTCTGCAGCTCGGTTCTTCAGCTTGTCGTAGCACTGGTTTCATCCTGGATTTCAGTGATTTCCCTGATCCATGATTCAGCAACCTCCAGGGACAGTTGTGCACAACCTGCTGATGCTTTGCGTGGAGTCACCTGTTGTCCTCATTGACTTCCTGATTTTTCTGCTGGAGCTGGCGATTTTAGTCCAGGGATAAGTGAATGGGGAGCCATCTACTTTAATCAGTCCTTTTGTCTTGCTGCATGTAGTACCTGCTCTCAGTCTCTGTACCATAGAAATTTCTTTCAGCTGTGCTTGGGAGGTTCAGCGACATCAGGTAATTTACCCGTGGATTGGTGTGCTCTTTGTTTCTACAATAACATCCCCTCAATTAGGCCCAAAGCTTCCGGGAGCTATTTAGCTGGTTCAATGGTGGGGTCCCCCCCTCACCCCTCTGGCAGGCCTATGAGTTGCACTTTGCTGCTCTATTCTGTTTTCATTGTCTTTTCTTGTCTCCTCCATTTCCTCTATGAGTTTACGAGTGCTACCTGTATCATTGCATTCTGTTGTAAGTCTCTCCTCCTGTGTCCTCAATATGGTGTCCAGCTTCTCGATTCCTTTGTCATGCGCATCCACAGATACCTCCAGGATGCTGACCATCTGCTGTACATGGGGTACCTGAGCTGATAGGTTTTCCATACTGACTTTGAGCTCCATTTCACAAAAAAAATGAAAATCGCACCTTTCACCTTTATATATTTATTTATTTATTTTATTTGGTTTTTGTTAAACAGGTAAGTACACTAGCCAGAAAGACTATTTTCAGGCATGACCCAGGAGAGTACAGAAACAATTATACAAAACTTCAAAATGAACAAACATGAATACTAAACTTTTTACATGAGGATATATGTGCATAACAATGGAAATTTTGACAAAGGGTTTATAATGAGGCATAACGGAGCAGACAACAATGAATACATCAGTAAGGTTACAAAAGGCAATAAATCAGGCAATTTAAGGCAATACTGACATTTTTAAGAGATAACATAAAGTGCTATGGAGTGAATACTGGTAGGCAGAAATAGATGAAGAGGGTCTAGAGAGAGAGATAAGAGGAGTAGGGAGGTGGCTGCACCGATATGATGGGCCATGTGAGATATGGTGTTTGAGGAGAGGGGAGAGATTAAGATGATGTTGGAGAGGGAAGGGGAGAAATAGAGGATGAGGGAGTAAATGATAGGAGGAGAGACTGAGAGGAAGTGCACCAGGAGGGGTAGACCACCGACCCATGACAACAGAGAGGGGGGTGGGTTTGTGGAGTAAAGACTATGGAAGTTTAAAACAGGAGCATATGTGGAATGAGATGAGATGGTGTCTAAATTCTCTCTTAAAGGAGTAATGGGAAGTCGATTGATGAAGTGTTAGAGGGAGTGAGTTCCAGAATTGGGGCCCATGGTGGGCCTAGGCACTATTACCTTTTTTTGTACAATGTCTAGGGATAAGGACAGGAGCATTTTCTGCAGAGAATAACACATAGTTTGTTTTCTGGTAGGGAAAGAGACAGGCCAGATGTTTAGGTGTATGAGACCTAATAATGTTATCAGTGACGGATCAAAGTGCAAAGGACCTTAGTTCTTTAGGCGGGAGCCAGCCAAGATCCGAGTAGAGAAGGCAGTGATGTTTCAGCCTCGGGAGCTGGAGGCAAAACAACAGATGTTATACATTACATCCCACTTACGAAGACATGAGTTACTGGCTGATGCATATATAGAGACCCTGTAAGTGAGAGAGGGAAGTAATATACCATGGGCAATTGCAAGTCTAGCAGAGGGAGTGAGAGCATAACTAGTCCAGTAGACAATCCCAAGCTTGGAGTTAACCTGCTTGCAGATAGATTGAATATGAGGGTCAAAACTCAGGCATGGATCTAGGGTGACACCTAGATATTTAAATGAGGTAACCAACCAATGAGCCATCAAGGAAGGAGACAGTTAATTGAGTTTGGACATGTTTGAGCTTGACACTAGATCCAAATAGCATGGCTTGGGTCTTTGTTTTATTTAGAACAAGTTTGTGCTTTGTAAGCCACAGTTGGATAAGTTGATAATCTTGGGAGAGATTAGCATTTATTTCCTCAATACTATTAGAGCTTGAGTATAGAACAATGTCATCTGCATAAAGTAAGGAGGAAGTTCTAAGGAGATTTGTAGTAATGCTGTTGATAAAGATGGAGAAAACCAGAGGACCTGAGATGGACCTTGAGGTACTCCAATGTTTATGGAGACCTTGTCCGACAGGGTAGAGTTAAATTTCACGTATTGAGACCTATCTGACAGGTAGCTATCAAACCATTTTACAACATGTGGTGAGAAACCTAGAGAGTTCAGGGTGGCAGATAGAGTGGGATGGTCAACGAGATCAAAAGCTTTAGTCATATCAATAAAAACAGCCTCGGTGAGCTTGCCAGAGTCCATAGCCACAGGTGTCTGACGAAAATTTGAGGAGGGCAGTTGTAGTACTATGTCCCTTGCAGAAACCATGTTGAGCACCAGTTAGAAAGTCATATTGCTGGAGAAAGTAAGTAGTTTGGGTGGCCACAAGCTTCTCAAGAATTTTACTGAGAACAGATAGTATAGCAAGGGTTTGTAATTAGATGGGCCAAGCAGATCACTCTTTTTATGTATCGGGGTGATTTTCGCTGTTTTCCTGATCTTTGGGACAGTGCAGCTACACAGGGAGAGGGTAAAGATCCTAGCCAGGGGAGTGGCTATGTAGGGGGCTGCCAATCTTAGGAGCCTAGGTTCCAAGTTATCAGACCCAACTGCTGAGTGCTCGGAGATGTTTCTTAGGAGTCAAAGAACTTCACTCTTATGTATAGACTTGAAATGGAGAGTGGGTCCTGTGGCCTTTGTAGGGGAGATAGGGACAGATGAAGTGGAGAAGGAGGCAGTATAAGGAGTGAGGTTGGCAAATTGCCTATTGAAGAAGTTTGCAATGGTGAAGGGACTGTTGCAGTGGATGCCATTGAGAGCCATATTATTTGGGGTGGAAAACTGGATAGATCCAAGGAAGAATTTGATATGGGACCAACATTTTTTTGGGTCACCCTGTGAGTCAGTAAGAAGGTCTCTACAGTATGAACTTTTAGCTTGTTTGATTTTCTTTTTACATGCATTTCTCATGGCTCTGTAGGCATTAAAGTCAACAGGAGAACCAGATTTCTTATAAAGAAGCCATGTCTTGTTCCTTAGCTGTAGTTTAGATAATAAGTCAGACTTTAACCACCGGGTCAGTTTATTTCTAACCTGCCTGGTCACAAGTTGACAATGAGATTCTTGTAAAGCTAGGAAATTTGACAAGAAAATGTTTAGAGCAGTCTGAACATTGGTTGAGCTATAGAGAAGGCTCCAGTCAATACGGGTCACGTCTGACAGAAAAGCCACTAGGTCAAGGTTTTCATAATTATGGAAAGTGATGAAGCGAGGCTTCTTCAGATCCAACCGGCCTTTACCTCAGACACAATAAGTGGGGGAGTGGTCAGAGATGGCATCAGCTAGGACTCCTGCATCAACAATATTTTTTGGGTGGTTTGACATGATCCACTCTAGCAAGCTACTAGTGTTAGAATGAGGCACGGTATGAGTAGGTTTGGAGATGAGCTGATGTAGGTTAAAACTCTGTAGTTTGGTCAGGGGTATCACTTGTGTTTTTCCCAGCCAGCTTATATTAATGGCACCTAATATAAGAACTTCATTATTTCCAGAGTAAATAGCTGATTTGTCAAGTAGCTCTTCCAAGCCTTTCAGGCCATGGATAGGGGGATTATAAGCACAGACAATATTTAATTTCTTTGAACCAAGGGTGAGGAGGACATGAAGTGCCTCACAATAATTTAGGGCATACCTCTCAACCTCTTGCATCATGAATCAGGGACAAGGCTTAAATTGATCAGGGACAAAGACCCAAAATCAAGGACACATCTTAAAAACTGGTACTACAGTATTTACTTAGAAAGCTGATAGAGTAAGGGGATTTGTGTTAAGATGCATTTTCTGAAGAAGAACAAGTCTGTAACTTGAATGTTTGACATTATTTTGTCTTTTACTCCCCACTGTTCTGTCACAAAAACACAAATTTTATGAGGGACAGCGTAAAAGTCTGAGGCAAAATCAGGGACGTCCCTGAAAATCAGGGACAGTTGAGAGGTATGATTTAGGGGGTAGAACTAATTACTGAGAGCTGGAGGTGTGATTTGAAAAAAATGGCTGTAACTCCTCCTCTTTTGGGAGTGGGTCTATCATGCCTCAATAAATTGTAGGACAGCAGGGAGTAACGAGAGTCAAGGATGGATGGCTTCAGCCAGGTTTCAGTTAAACACAGTGTGTCCAGTTTGTAGAGCTCGACCCAAGGTTCAAGCTCCGAGAAGTTTCACTCCACACTTCTGATATTATGGTGGATTATCAGTAGGCCCTTTGCAGTAGAAATAGAAACATTGCTTGGGGACAGGGGCCCAGGGTTACGCTGTACATCCCCTGATAGCAGAATGGCCAGAAGTATGAGGTACCAGAGCTATTATGTAGGTAGGGAGATATGGTGTGAGTACGCGGGGAGCTATATTTGGGGGCATATGCAACTAGATAGATCCAGGCCATTTTGGGAGTATGGGGGTAGGATTGCACCATGTTGCTAGTACCACTAACATATTGGAGAAAGTAAAATCATTTTCTGGGATAGGTGGGAGAACAGATTCAGTATTAGAAGCTCCCAGAGTTGATAGGTATAGTAAAGGCAGGGAGAGTAGGAGAAGCATGAGCAACAACGGTTTAAACTTTTCTTTTTGTTGTTTTATAAGCTGATGGTAATAAGGAATCAGAGGGGATATAAGATTAGCAGGGGTGGACAGCAACAAGGGAGCGATAGTACAGGCCAAGATGGGTCAGAGATTGGCTAGAAGTAGTTGATGTTTGAGCTTAAGTGCCTGAGAAGGGAGGTAGCAAAGGAATCAGTATGGTTATGGGAAAGCACCAAGGACTGACTACCAGGATGGGTAGGAAGAAGAATGTGAGAAAAACAAAGCAGTCAGCAGGACCAGCAAAGATCAGAAGAAGTAGGGGGGGCAGTGAGAGACAGGAACAGATAAATAGGAAACTATTAACTCCTGGGTCACATGAGGAGTTAAGGATAAGGAAAGGAAAACAAATTGTGATTGGGAAATAGCGCAGTTGCATAGGTTTAAGAGGCTGCAGTAGACACCACATGCCGGGGGGAAAGACTGTGAGCAAATTGCAATTTAGTAATCTCAGAGAGGCGGGGACTGCTAGTGTATTTAACAGGTGGAAAAACTACCCTACACTGTGCAGTCAGACCCCTAAAGAGTGTGCCTAATAGTGGGTAGATGGCAATCCAGAGAGCAGACTGCAGGCGCACTTATCAGGAACCTAGCTGCAGTCACTCAGCCTATCAGGAGGCACTGGGAAAAAGGCGCTTCAATCAGAATGCAGCCATAGGCTAGCCAAGACTGGGTGGTAGTAATGCCTTTGTGCAGGAGTAGAAGTTAGGGACCAGGAGGGTGGCAGGAGTCCAGCAGATTCCATGGTGGTAGTAGCGGTGGTGGCCAGGGATACGTCCGGAGGTGCCGCCGGGTCCACAAGCGCTGCTTGGGGTTAGCGAGAGTGGGTCTGGAAGGAAAAGACAAGAAACAGCATAAATAAGTAAAGTACACAAAAGGTGAAATGCAGGGGGTGAGAAAAACTGGCAGCAGACCAACTGTGGGGGGTAAGGGTACTTAAGAAAAGACAAAGGCAGAAAAATTTGCAAGGCAGGCGAGAGATGGGGAGGGGTTACCTAGGAACAGGGAAATTGGTGCGTGGCAGAAACAGATTTAGTTTAGAGCTAGGGAAGGGGGGGAGGGGGTAGCGGTTAAGTCCAAGAATAAAGTTAAAATAGCAGGAGCAGGGTTCAGGAAAGAAAAGTGCAAACAGAGTAAACAGGGGCGAGAGAAAGCAACAGAAGAGCAACTTAAGGAGAACAGTCAACAATATAGGGAGAGATTCTTGTCCAAGAGGAAAGGAAGGTCAGAGATAGGTAACCATTCAGTTTTAAGATTGGAGAGATGTTTGCAGAGATGGCAAGAAATACAGTAGCACACTTTTGGGTAGTATCAAATAGTAACTCTAGGTGCCATAAGGGCCAGTGCAGTTGCTAGGCAATTAGCAGTTTTAAAAACTAATTTATTACAGACAGAAGAATAATTAAATGGACTAAGTACTGGTTTGAAAACTCTGGGTTTAAAACAAGGCTATAGTTTGACTAGGAAGCAGTCAGCAGTATTGCACAAACAGAAGCCACAATTAATTTAAATTCAAAAATTGTGCAGTCAGACCCCTTAAGAGCATGCCTAATAGTGGATAGATGGCAATCCAGAGAGCAGACAGCAGGTGCACTTATCAGGAACCTAGCTGCAGCCACTCAGCCTATCAGGAGGTACTGGGAAAAAGGTGCTCCGATCGGCTAGCCAAGACTGGGTAGTAATACCTTGGTGCAGGAGCTGAAGTTGGGGACCAGGAGGCTGGCAGGAGTCCAGCAGATTCAGTGGCCGTACAGGTGGCAACCAGGGATACGGCCAGAGGCACGGCCGGGTCCACGAGCACCGCTCGGGGTTAACGAGAGTGGGTCTTTGTGCAGGAGCCGAAGTTGGGGACCAGGAAGGTGGCAAGAGTCCAGCAGATTCAGCGGCGGTAGAGGTGGTGACCAGGGATACGGCCAGAGGCACGGCCGGGTTCATGAGCACTGCTCGGGGTTAGCGAGAGTGGGTCTTTGTGCAGGAGCTGAAGTTGGGGACCAGGAGGGCAGCAGGAGTCCAGCAGATTCAGTAGCGGTAGAGGTGGCGGCAGCCAGGGATATGTCCGGAGGCATTGCCGAGTCCCCGAGCACTGCTCGGGGTTAACAAGGGTGGGTTTTTGTGCAGGAGCCAAAGTTGGGGACCAGAAGGGTGGCAGAAGTCCAGCAGATTCAGCAGCGGTAGCAGTGGCGGCCAGGGATATGGCCAGAGGCACTGCTGGGTCCATGTGCACCGCTCGGGATTAGTGAGAGTGGGTCTTTGTGCAGGAGCTGAAGTTGGGGACCAGGAGGGTGGCAGAAGTCCAGCAGATTCAGTGGCGGTAGTGGCAGTGGCCAGGGATATGGCCAGAGGCACTGCTGGGTCCTCAAGCATCACTCAGGGTTAGCGAGAGTGGGTCTTTGTGCAGGAGCCGAAGTTGGGGAGCAGGAGGGTGGCAGGAGTCCAGCAGATTCAGTAGTGGTAATTGTGGCAGCCAGGGATATGGCTGGAGGCACTGCTGGGTCCACAAGCGTCGCTCGGGTTAGCGAGAGTGGGTCTTTGTGCTGGAGCCAAAGTTGGGGATGAGGAGGGCGGCAGGAGTCCAGCAGATTCAGAGGCGGGAAAATGGCGGCATCCAGGGATATGCTCGGAGGCTTCCAGGTCTACGAGCGCCGCTCTGTGTTTGCAAGAGTGGGTCTTTGTGTAGGAGCCAAAGTTGGGGAGCAGGAGGGCAGTATGAGTCCAGTAGATTCAGTGGCGGTAGCGGCAGCGCCGGCCAGGGATATGGCTGGAGGTGCTGCTGGGTCCACGAGCGCCACTTGGGGTTAGCGAGAGTGGGTCTTTGTGTAGGAGCTGAAGCTGGGGACCAGAAGGGTGGCAGGAGTCCAGCAGATTCAGCGGTGGTAGTGGCGGCGACCAGGGATACGGCCAGAGGGGCTGCCGGGTCCACGAGCACTGCTCAGGGTTAGCGAGAATGGGTCTTTGTGCAGGAGCGAAGTTGGGGATCAGGAGGGCAGCAGAAGTCCAGCAGATTCAGTGGCAGTAGCAGCAGTGGCCGCCAAGGATATGGCCAGAGGTGACACCGGGTCCACAAGCACTGCTTGGGATTAGTGAGAGTGGGACTTTGTGCATGAGCTGAAGTTGGAGACCAGGAGGGCGGCAGGAGTCCAGCAGATTCAGCAGTGGTAGTGTCAGTGGCCAGGCATACGGCCGGAGGCACCACCAGGTCCACGAGCACCGCTCGTGGTTAGTGAGAGTGGGTACCCAAATGCTCCCTCTCTGCATACCTCTTGCTGCATCCCTGCAACTGCAGTAGCATGACGTCCCTCCATGTCTCACCTTCCATACTCCCTGCACTCGATTGTCTTCTCCGCATGCATAGTCTTTCTCAGCATATGCCCTGTTCTTCTGCAGTTCATGCTGCGTCTTGCAGGGTCTGCCTTCTCCCCTCAATTGCTCGAGACCTCGCCTCAATATGATCTGTGCACTTCTTTTGTTTTTTTCCCCTCTCCTACCATTCTTATTCAAGATAATTTCTGAATCTACCTCCTTTCGAGGAGTTTATTTCATCACCTTCCTCTATCAAGCATACCACCATCGTCCATGTTCATTTTCAAGTTCAATTCTGGCCATCGTAAAATTTCACTCACCTCAAGGCCAATCATTATGCCTTGGCTGCCCCGCTGGTCTGCTCTGGATAATTCTTTTTCACTCCATTGCCATCCCTACTCCTTGGCTACCGCTGAAAGTATCTAGCCTATTACAGCCCGGAACCATCATTCTCCATCACTTCCCCCTTGTCCTCACTGCTGATCTTTCAGTTCTCATCCAGTGCCTTCCATCCTGAATTTACTCCACTCTAGTCCTATGATCGACATTTCAGGCATACCTATTAACATGCCATCCCTAGGCCGTCGAGGATTCCCTCTAAGCAGGGCCTGCATTCGATATTTCTTTTGGGCATACCTATCATGGCTCCTGTCACTCCTATCACTCCAAGTCCCTTCCTTCGTTCCTCCCTCTAGTGGGTGCTCTCCCTCCTTCCTTGTCCAGTATCTTCTTTTGGGGTTTCCCTTATCCTGTATCTGGCTACCTATCATTAATCATATGCCACCTCATCAACCCGCGGCCCTACTGCTGCATGTATCTGGTTCATGACTCCGGTCATCATTCACCACTTATTATCTTGTACCAGCCATCAAGGATTCCCTTCAATCGTGGCTTCAGTCCATCATACCATCGTTCGAGTTCCTTTTCAAGTTAATTTCCAAATCTACCTCCTTACAAGGAGCCTCCTTAATCACATCTCTCTTGATTCCTGAATCTACCTCCTTTCGAGGAGTCTACTTAGTCAGAAAGCATATCTCTCATTAGGTCCTTTGCTACCTCGTTGACTTGCCGCCCTCCTGCAGTGATCATCATCATCAGTCTTCATCATTGCCTCATGTTCCTTCTTTGATCTGTGCTTTCTTTTGGGGTTTTTAACCTATCCCGTCATCATCTTCCCTACTCATATCCTTCTCTTTAATGACATACATCCTTAAATCAAATGTCATCAGCCTGGAGGGAAGGCAACCTAGGCCTTGGATCCCCAGAGGTTTCCTCCTTAAAGGGGGTTTTTCCTCTCCTCCATGCCAATGGTCATAATATTAGTTAGAGTTAGTGCTTTCTTAGGTTAATTAGTTAGGTTCCACTGTAGGATGGAGGCAGATGGTGGCTCAGCTTTCCCCTCTCTCCTTAGGAAATCTGCCTTAATCATATTCTCAGTTTTCATTCATTCATCATCCTTGCCTCTTCGATGCTCAACACCCAATTGGGTATTCTTTTTGGGCTTCTTCCTAAGCTACCTTTAGCCGACGGACTCATCACCGTGGCATCTATGGGGGGAACCCTCCTCTAGGGTTTCTTGCGTCATACCCTAATAGGGTGGTATAGCCCATGGATAGAGAGGCAGAAAGCCACAACATAAATCATATTCACAATGTAAGTCAAGTCACACAAGCATCATCTCATCCAGTTGCGTAAGCACAATTGAATGGGAAGGTTGTAGGCCTGAGCTTCAATTGGATGGAGCAACTAAGTCACTCTCCCACCAGGCTTTATCAGGTAGCTCACCCTGGGCCTTCCCAGGATTCATTTTTTTTTGCCCCACCATCCACTCCTCCTCCTCCAGTGGACGTCTCTCTTACCTGTGGGCTTCTTCCTAAGCTACCTTTAACGAACGGAATCATCACAGCGGCACCTATGGGGGGGAGAACCCTCCTCTAGGGTTCCTTGATTCATACCCTAATAGGGTGGTATATCCCATGGATAGAAAAGGCAGAAAGCCACAACATAAATCATATTCACAATGTAAGTCAAGTCATACAAGCATCATATCATCCAGTTGTGTAAGCATAATCGAACCACTAGTTATAGGCCCATCTCCTTGATCAATGTGGACACTAAAATAGTAGCCAAAGTGTTAGCTGTAAGAATGGAAGGAGTACTCCTGGGCCTGATCCACCCCACACAAGCAGGCTTTGTGAAAGGGAGAGTCAGTGCTGACCATCTGTGAGCACTAATCACGCTGATGCAGGGTGCGGCAAAGGCCCCCACTCCCACTGCAGCCATTTCAGTAGATTTTGAAAAAGCATTTGACTCAGTGGAGTGGGAGTTCTTGCATGCTACCATGCAACACCTTAACTTTGACCCTTACTTCAGAGGCTGGGTCAGTGCATTATACAATACCCCCATGGCGAGGGTTCTAACCAACCAGTCCCTATCTGATCCTTTCACCCGCCATACGGGAACCAGACAGGGCTGTCCTCTCTTGCCTATGCTTTTTATCTTGGTGATTGAAACCCTAGTCTGTGCAATCAGAACACACCTGGGGGTGAGGGGCCTGGAAGTGGGGGAGTATCACTACCCATGCATTATTGTATGCAGATGATTGTCTAATTTTTAACACAAGGCCTCTAAACTAGCACTCCACCTTTGCTAGCATCTCTGGGCTCTGTATTAATATTGAAAAGATGGAAATACTACCACTGAATTCTCTTGCGTCCCCCGATATGGTGGCCAACACAGGACTAGCCTGGGCTAGAGGTCACATAAAATATCTGGGAGTTTTGCTCTCCCCAAGACTTAACATCCTCATGGACAAGAATCTACTCCCCCTACAAACCCAGCTCCAAGCTGAAGTGCAAAGTTGGAAGCACTTAAATCTCTCCATGCCAGGGAAAATAGCAGCTATAAAGCTCATGTTAGCACCACAAATCTTTTATTTGATGGCCCATTTACTGTTAGCAATCCCTAAAACATGGTTCCAGAAAGTCGACTCCGATTGGTAATTTTGTGTGGGACACAGCAATCTCCTGATATAGCTGGGCTAAACTTAGATCAACCTGTAGCAAAGGGGGATGGGGGCTGCCTAACATCCATTTGTATTCCTTGGTCTTCTCAGTTGCCATAACATGCAGGGATTCCAAGATTTAGGACATAACTTATCAATATGGAGTGACATTGAACAGGGCCTAATGGGTGGGATGGACATGTCTTCTTACTTACAAGGCACCCTACCATCCAAATTGAAACACTGAAAGGTGATACAAGATGCCCTTTCTGCCTGGAAAAAGGTCAGGCAGCTGTCTAAATCATGTCTTAACCCAGGCAACCTGGTTTATTTGTGGAATAGCCCGAGATTGCTCATAGACCAAAGGCCCATAAGTTGGTTAGGCTGGAGGGATAGAAAAATACGAAGGGTCAAAGACATCATGATGGAGAATAGCCGGACCATTGACTCTTTCTTCTCCCTAAAAGAGAAATATCACTTGCCACAGCAGGACTTTTGGAGACATCAACAGTTGAGACATGCCTGTCTGGGCAAACTCCTTATGCCCTGCAGATGCTGCATATGCTCCTGGAAAGGTGGTACTCAATGTTCCTCTTTGCCCCTGGAAAAATGGGTCCAGCAGAAAATAGGGTTAGCAGGGATTATATACAAATCGCCACAAGTTGTAGTGCCTGACCCCTCTTCTAAGGCTAGGAACAAGTGGTAAGAGTTACTTGGTGTGTCCATATCAGAGGGGTCTCATGTTGGTCAACTGCTAAATGACCTTGTCTGGACCCCCACAGCCTCCTGCTACAAAATAAAGTGCAACCCTTGTGGTACCATACCCCGTCTCAGCTGAAAACTATGGGCCTGCTCTCCTCTGATATATGCTGGAGGTGCAGTGCACAAGGTGCTGATCTATTCCATAGTCTATAGCAATGTCCTCCGATATGGCTAGTATGTTGCTCTAAAATACTTAACAGGCAAATCCCTATCTCCCCCACATTTTTGCTGCTGGAACTATCATCAGGAGTAGTGGCTACAGCACACCAGTCCAAGCTGTGGCTTTTGCAGGCCTTGGTGGAGGTAAAAAGGGCTCTTCCTAGGAGAAGGTACTCCCCCTGAGATCCTCACCTTTCAAGAATGGGTGAGGGCTATGGAAAATCTGGCAGCTTTCTCCAAGTTATCTCATTTTGATGCTGGCTCAAGCCACGTCTATAATATAAGGTAAGCCCTCTTTGATTCCTATGTTAGCCTCAGAAGCCAAGCTCAGCATCCTGATCAGAGTAAAGAGCTACTTAAACTCCCATGGCTGCCCATAATAGGCCTCAGAATGTCCTTCTGGATTTCCGATTTATCACTGAGACTCCCTCCAGTACTAGTCCTGTTTCCTACACACCTTGCTGTGTATAGGCATTAACTATAGTTCTAGATGAAATCCTGTTGGTATAACCACTCTTGACTGATGCAATTACCTGTATAACATTGAATTCATTTAAGTAAATAACCAGTCTGTACCACTTTATCTTACCTCATGTTTCTTAGTTAGGATGTGCACCCTGTTGAAAACTGCTGACTTACTCACCGATATAAAGTTGTTATGTGTCTATAAAAGTTGTAACATTGCTGTACTCAACACTGTACTGTACTTGCTCAGTATACGATTGTTTCACTTGCAACAAAAAGAATAGTGATCAATAAAAAAAAACTGAAAAAAAAAAAGATGTCTCCTGGGGGCATCAGCATGGAGAGATACAGAATGTATTGTTAAACTAGTACGCAACATAGATGGCATTTCACGCATCCTCATCCATCTAGGGACAAATGACCTAGCCAAACGCTCTGTGGAGGAAAACAAATCTAATCTGTCCACACTAGGAAATAAATTATCATCTATTTCATCCAACATATCATTCTTTGAGATTCTGCCTATCTGGAGGAAGGCTGGAAACAGGCAGAAAACCGGACAAGATCAAACCACTGAGCTCAACACATGGCTCAGGGATTAGTGCCAGGAAAAAGGGTATCAGTACATAGGGACCTGGCTGGACTTCTGGGAAAGGGAGTTCTTTTGTTTGATTGCCTGCACCACATGAAGGAGGGGACCAGAGCACTCGGCCAGAAATTCGATGCTTTTCTAGACCATTTAAACTTATAGAAATGGAGAGGTCAGCATCACCTAGTGCACGATATACACAACTGCTGACCCTCCCCAGTCACCATCTAAAATGCCTGCCTCAAATCAAGTGAAGATAAACAACAACCATCATTCAAAACTAAAAACACAGTCAGACCCACGTAGCACAGATAAACTCAAAATGCACAGAAATATCACAGTAGCCAGAGATCAACAGGATGGCGAGCAATGTGCATCAGTGCTCGCAGTCTTGTAAACAAAATCCCTGATCTCACTGCCATGATAATGGATTCACAACTGGATTTAGTCACAGTAACAGAAACGTGGTTCAATGAGAACCACACCTAGGATGTAGCGATCCTGGGATATACCGTCTCCAGGAGGGACAGCAAGGGAAGGAAAGAGGGGTAGTAGCTATGCACGTCACAAATGACATCAAAGATAATTCAGGCTGCATCCAGGGAGGCTGAAGTCCTGTGGATCACCCTTGGATTGGAGGATAAAGGCTCTATCTGAGTCAATATAGTCTATAGATCCCAATACAAAATAATGACACAGATAAAGAACTTCTAGAGACCATCTTAATTATGGTCGACAAAGGAGCTCTGGTACTGCTTGGTGACTTCACTCTACCTATCATAGATTGGACATCCTACTCGGCTTCATCTGAGAGAAGCTGGGAATTCATGCTAGCACAACGGGGCAGGACTAGTACAACTAATGACATCCCCCACCAGAGAAGCAGCAATACTAGACCTTGTACATTCAAACAGCAATAGAATCTCAGACGTTCACATAGGAACCCATCTAGGATCCAACGGCCACAGATCAGTCTGGATCACCATCAGGAAATCTGAGGGAATTAGTTATGCAAAACTGAAGATCCTCAATTTTAGAAAGGCTGACTTCACCTGAATGAAAGAAATGGTAAAACCCTTGCTGGCATGTAATACAGGAGAAAATGTTGAAGAAAGCTGGAGGAAGATAAAGAATGCACTAACTACAGTAATATCATAATGCACAAAGTTGGTCAGTCAAACAAAAAGGAAGAGGAAGGCTCTCTGGTTCACAAAGGAAGTAGCATCAAAAATCAAAGACAAGAAAGGGCATTTCAAAAATTTAGGGTAGCAAAAAAGGACAGTGATAAGGAAAACTATAGAAACAAACTCAAAGAGGCAGGTAAAGAGATCAGAAAAGCAAAGACACAAGCTGAGGAGAAAATTATACAGGAGGTAAAAAATGGAGATAAATCATTTTACAGATATATCTGGGAAAGGAGAAAAATCAAGGTGGGGGAATCATCCATCTGATTACCAAGGGAGGACTACAAACAAGGAGTGATAAGGAGAAAGCAGATATCCTAAATAACTTTTTCTGCTCAGTCTTCACAAAGAAGGATCACGGAAATGGACCAACACCAATCAAAGCAGACAGACCATGACAGGGGCAGACATGAGTCAATTTACTACAGAAAGAGTCCTGAAGGAACTGACAAAGCTGAAAACGAACAAAGAAATGGGCCCTGATGGAATACACCCAAGGATACTTAAAGAGCTTGCACAGGAGCTCACTGCACCACTAGCAGCACTGTTAAATAACTCTTTAAGCAGTGGTGACATACCATAGGACTGGAAAGAGGCCACAGTAGTTCCCTTTCACAAAAGTGGGAGAAAGGAGGAGGCTGAAAACTATCTCCTGGTCATCTAACCTCAGTGACGGGAAAACTGATGGAAGCACTCCTTAAAGAACAGATAGTGAATTATCTAAAGATTAGCGGGTAATTAGACACCAAACAGCACGGTTTCATGGCAGGATGGTCATGCCACACCAATATGATCGATTTCTTCGATTGGGTGACCAAAACAGTGGATAAAGATGGGGCTGTGGACATCACATATTTAGATTTTAGTAATGCATTCAACTCTGTCCCTCATAGAAGGCTGGTTAACAAACTGGACCACATAGGTGTAGGGCCTAAAATTATCAGCTGGGTAAGAAATTGGCTATGGGACAGGACACCAAGGGTTCTGGTCAATGGGACAATGCCTACAGAGATAAGGTGATCAGAGGAATGCCACAAGGATTGGCCTTGGGGCCAATCCTCTTCAATATATTTATCAGCAGAATCATTGAAGGGCTGGAGGGGAAAGTATCCCTGTTTGCAGATGACACAAAGATTTGCAACAGGGTGGCCATGCAGGAAGGCACCATGAAAATGGTGTCTGACCTCAAAAAAAATGGAAGAATAGTATAGAAACAGACAGCTGAAATTTATTGCCAAAAAATTTAAAGCAATGTACCCTGAAAAACAAAACCCACAGGTGACATACACCCTCAGGGGAGGAACAGATTACAGTGACCAAAATGGAACGAGACCTTGGGGTTATAATTTTGGATGACTTAAGAGTAGGAAGACAGTGAAAAAACTGATTATAAAGCCAGCAGCATCCTTGGATGTATAGGCAGGGGCATTACAAGTAGAAAACAGGAAGTAATAATCCCACTATACAGGTCCCGGTGAAGGCCCTGTCTGGAATACTTTGTCCAGTTTTGGAGACCTCACTTAAAAAAAAGACATAAACTGCCTAGAAACTGTACAAATGAGGGCTTCAAAGATAGTACAGGATTTACATCACAAACCATATAAAAACAGACTAAAACAACTACAGTTATATTCACCGGAACAAACGAGGGACAGAGGAGATATGATAGAAACCTTTCAATACATTAAGGGATTGCACTCAGTGCACAAGGAAGACCTCTTCCACTCATATGAGACTGCTTGCACCAGAGGTCATTGCATGCGGCTAAAGGGAGGTTGGTTCAAAAGAAACACTAGAAAGTTTTTCTTCATGGAATGGGTAATGGGCCCCTGGAATACTCTGCTGCAAGAAGTGGGAGAGTCTAAGAAAGTCAGGGAGTTCAACTTGGCATGGAATAGGTGTTATGGAAACCTGACAAGAAAGAATTAGCTGGGTGGGGGCGCAAGAAAAAAGGGCAGACTAGATGGGCCAAAAAGTCCCCTTCTACCATCACCTTTCTTATGTTCTCATACTATGGCGTCTGAGCTTGCTGCTTGCTTACTTGTAATAATAGTTACAGGTATTGGCATGTCGAGTGTTCTCATACTCTCCACCTGATGCAACATACTATGCTGTAGTAAACAGTAAGTATAAAATATGTTTCTGCACACAGAGTTCCAAGTGGGACCAGCCTCGTAGTTGGGTGTGGGCTCTTAGTGCTGACTGTTCCCTTTAAATGAATCAATTGAAAAAAGAAGTAAGTGAAATAATACGTGCATGGATTTCCATATCTATGTCTCTTACAGTAATGGCAGTGGGAAACCACTGATTAGATTCATTTTAAGAGATTTTTCACGCCAAATTAGTGTGTGAGAGAGCTGAAGTATCCTTCAGTCTTTCAGTTTTCAAGGTTAATACCAAAAGGCAGCTCAGAGTTTATGCATGATTAATGCTTTTAACTCAAGTAAAGGAATGAATAAGTCAGCTCTCAACTGGTATAAATATTAACGCTTCCTTTAAAGGTTCCCATTATTTTACTGCAGTAGTACCAGCTGCAAAATTAAATATGTGATCTGCTTTAAAGTTAAGCTTGTCAAATTTTGCATTTTAAAAAATGCACACAACAGAAGATCTATATTTTTTTAGGGATAGTTATAGTTGACAAATTTGGATGAACTGCTGACTAAATCTTAGGAGAAAAAATGTCTCACACAACCAACAATAGAAACAAACTTTGGTCAGAACCAACACGGCTGCTACATGATGTTACTGATGGTGGTGAAAGGTGTGCAAGAAAGAAGCAGTAGATGAATGAGGTGGTCAGAGCCACATTACCACCACCCCAGCAAGCTGTTACCTTGGCAACGAGCAACAACTGTCTCTTAATGATTGTAGCACTGTCTCTGTGGTTCTGCACAACTGAACTGAGTGGTTTGAAGGGGGCAGAAGTGAAGCAAATCATGAGTCTGAAATGTTGGGGGGACCTGTCCCCCTGCCCCCACCTTTAACGCGTTCGGCTCCCCACCACCACCCTTGGTCGTCTCTCCCTTAAATAGGCTGACAGTGGTCACATGGGCTGAAAAATTAACCTATCAGCCCAGTTTTCCATCTGCAGGTTATCCTATCCTGTCACTAGGGGCAGACCTAATCATCTCAAGCTCCTAGCTAAGTGAATACACTGCTGCTCAAGAAAAGCCGTACACTGCTGCAGGCTTGTATGATTACTGATCACAATTGCTGCACTGCAGCCACCCCCATATTGCCCCTTGCTCTGCTTGGCCCCTCCACCGTCACTAACCTCGCTGCTGTCATGGCTGTCCCCTCCACCCCCCCCGGGCCCACCAGGGGCGGAACTACCATTCACAAACAGGATGGCCTCCTGCCCCCCTCAACTCCTCCCCCATGACTATCCTCCAAGGGGCTAAAAACTGTCCATCTAAATGTCCGCAGCCTCCTACACAACCTTGCTGAGCTCACTGCCTAGGTTGCCCACTATAATCCAAATATATTGGGTATCACCGAAACATGGCTAAAACCACACACTCCTGATACTATGTGTACCCTGCCAGGGTACAGCCATATCAGATGTGATCGTGGGGGGACAAACGAGGTGGTGGGGTGCTACTTTACTATAAAGCCCACCTCAATATGTCTGCCATTAATCACCCACCTACCTACCTTCCCCCCGACATGTGAGTTCCTGCACACCCTTCTCCTATTTGGGCTCACAAAGAAAATCCACCTGATCTGCTGTTACAACCCCCCCAGAGGCGGGCTACCTGAACTCTCCTCACTTCTCCACAGTGTTAGTGCGAGAGTGGGTACAAGTGAAGTCCTTATTATAGGAGACTTCAACCTTGACTGGTTGGGACCTAATTCTAAATCTTATGAGCCACTGCTCTCAGGCCTGAACCAGATTATCACTGAACCAACAAGGCCCTCCCCCCGGGGGGGACAAAGGATCACTGATTGACTGGGTCCTGACCAATAGACCTGACAGGATCACATCCTCGGGCATCCTACCCGATGCCATCACGGACCACTCGCCCACCTTTTGCACTTGGGGCATCTCTCAGGCAAGAATACCCAGTAAAGTGATACAAATGAGGGACTACTCAAAATTCTACTTGCCTGGCTTCCTCACTGACCTCAGATCAATTGACTGGTCTGAGGTTACCACCTCCTTGGACCCGGATCAAGCACTGGATGCATTCTTAATCAAATACATCCCAGTACAGAACAAACATGCCCCCCTCACTAGAAGGATGGTGCGGGGCATCGTTACCAAATGGATCCATGGGGGTCTATTCTCCCTAATGAAACTCAGGGACAAATGCTGGGAAACCTACAAGACCTTTTACAGGCGCCTCAGAAACTCCTACAAAAAAGTCATCAGGGCAGCCAAAAGTGAGTTCTGCCGATCCGCCCTAGTATCCTCAGCCAACAACCGGAGGAGCTTTTGGCAGAACATTAGAAGCGCAGTTGGGGGCTCTGCAAGAGTGCAAGTCATGGACTTGTTCATTGACGGGCTTAGTTGCAATAGCCATCACACAATCACTAATACATTTAATGCAATGTTCTCCGAACAGCCCCCTTCCTACCTCCTGCCCCCACTGCCCCCAAGTCCCCAAACTCTCAACCACTTGAACGCTACTCCCCTAGCACCTCTCGACCCGGACCTGAGACCCGACCCTCCTTCTTTCTACAACAGGTATCCACCACAGAGATCCAGAGGCTGCTTGCCAGCCTCTCCCCTCATACCGGTGCAGGGCACGACAACCTCGAGCCGAAACTGCTCAGGTTAGGTGCCCACCTCCTAGCCTGGCCAATAACGCATATCTTCAACTCCTCTCTAACCACTGGTGTCATCCCAGATATCTGGAAGGTAGCCAAGGTCACCCCGTCATTAAACAAAGAAACCCCAAAGATCCCCTGAACTACCGACCTATTGCTATTCTGTCAGCTGCCTCCAAACTTCTAGAGAAAGTTGTGGCCTCTCAGTTAACTCTGTACTTACAGGAACACAACCTCCTCTCTCCAACCCAGCATGGGTTTAGGAAGGGGCACAGCATGGCTACCGCCTTCGCTGTAGTCACCTCAGAGATCAGAACTGCAACCGACCAGGGCAACCTCACTGGTGCGATCTTCGTGGATCTATCCAAGGCCTTCGACAGGGTAGATCACTCCCTCCTCAGCTCCACTCTTCTCTCCCTTGGACTCTCAAACCCTGCCCATACCTGGTTCCTCAATTACCTCTCTGGTAGGAAGCAATACACCAACTTTAACTGGACCTTCTCCAACCTCACCACTGTCCAATGCGGGGTCCCTCAGGGGTCCATCCTTGGTCCGACGCTCTTCTCCCTTTTCATCAACGAATTGACGTCCGTCACCACCCATGGGCTTACCACCCTGTACGCTGATGACCTTGTCATTCTGGATAGTGCCCAAGACATCAGCACCATCAATTCCCAACTAAACTCTGACTTCAAGCGGATCCAATTCTGGCTGGTTGAGAACAAGCTTACCACTAACCTCAAGAAAACCCAGGCTATGCTCTTTGGTTCTCTGAACAGAACAAAATCCTACCCTGTCCCCCTTCTAATCCACAGGGCCGATGGCTCACCCCTGCAGACAGTTGCCACTGTCAAGTACCTTGGCGTCACTCTGGACCCTCAGCTGGACCTCTCCCTACACATCTGAAACATCTGCAAGGCTACCAACATTAAACTCGGACTCACCTACAGAGCCAAAAACTGCCTCACCCCAGCTGCTTGGGTGGCCCTAGCCAGGGGTGTTCTCCTCCCCTCCCTCTGCTACGGGCTAGTGACCTTTGCCCCTGTGCCAAAATCCAGCCTCTTGAAATGGGATACGACCTACAACAGCATCTGCCGCTTTGCACTTTCTGCCCCCCGCCGACACACCGCGCGACCTCTACACTCGCCTTGGAGTGGTTCCCTCCTGAGAAGCACCGCAAGATCTTCATAGTAGGAACTTCATTGATAACATCGTTAGATCAGCCACCCCTGCTGCCTTGCCCTTCCCCTCAACCCCTGACATCTCTTCCCACCACCTTAGGTCAAGAGGCGGCACTCAATCGCCCGGTTCTAGGGGCACGCCAAACTTGCGGGTGATCGGGCCTCGCCAACTATGCCCCAAATTATGGAATTGCCCTAGCCCTTACCGGTCCACCCCTCCCATCCAGGATTTAAAACTTCCCTTGGAACTTCCTGAAGGGCTCCACTACCTGTCCATGTGCCTCAAAGCCCCCCGCACTATGCGTACATGGGGGTCTCTGCGCCCTCCGGGCCCACTGCACTTACTCTTCCGTCAACTGGTCAAGCAATGGTTAAATGGAATGCTATAACTGGTATCGCCTGCTCTCCCATTGTATGTAAATTTGACTCACTCACTGTTTGTGTATGCTGTAGTTCTTAACTCTCCCGGGTCGTCTGTAACCCCCACCAGGGCTCGTGTCTTTTTACTGGTTGTCACTCTTTTATATGACCTGTAATCTCATTGTATGTAAAACTGATTTGTCACTGTACCTGCATATTCAAGTTTGTAACTCTCCCGCGTCACACCTGAAAATATGCACTTGGCTGTGTAGTGTGACTTACCCGGTAAACAAAAGCAAATAAATAAATAAATAAATTATGCCCATTTAGCTGGGATGAAGGTTTTGTTTCCTGATATTGTCTACTGGGGAGAGTGCAAAATATCTTTAATTTTCTGAATCTGTAGTACACAGAACAAATTAAGTAATTTGCTACATATGAAACTAATTCAGAATAAAAGAACTGAACAAATATATGTGATAGATAACCCACTCGTAGGTGTGCGGTCGTGCTATGATATACGCACGCCTTGGTATGCGTCAACCACCCAAGGCGTGCGTATATCAGAGTGCGACAGAACACCGTAGAGTGGGTTATCTAACATATAAAATGACAAAATTGTTTTGGGGGTAAAAGTGCAGGTGTGTGGTAGTGCTCTGATATACGCACTGTCATGTGATGTGTTTTATACAATCAGAACACTGGATTTGGACCATTTACGTCTTATCCATTTTATGCCCCTTTAGGGCATTGCTAGGCCGCTGCCGGCTCTGATCCTTACTGGCCTGTGAATGATAGTGGCAAAGACCACTACTGCCACAATTAAATTATCATTAAGTGCCAGGCGCTTAAGCCTATTCCCCAGTGTTGTGGATCTGCTGTCTGACAGTCATCATCAGGTGCCTCCCAACTGTTTGGTCCAAGCTGGCATGAGCCAGGAGTTGGGACCAGGGCCACCTGCTCACTGGAGAGCTGGTAATGGTGGTTGCCACTGCCCCCTGCACTGACCAGCCTGCCTCTGGCTCCAGACTCTGATGGCCTGGACCCCACCAGGTAGATGAGCTGGTGCAGTCTGACACAGCCACAGGCCCTCCCTAGGTCCCTGGTGGGGCAGGATCTGACTCCTTGACTCTGGGGCTCACATCTCAGTCGCCACTGTCTGCTCATCACCAGGCTCCCTGAAGACTGTTACCTAACCCACTGGGGCCAGTCCAACCACCCCATTCCTTCAACTGTGGCCCCCTTTGCAGGACTCCTCCCCATAGCTGCCCCGCTCACTCCCAGAATATCCTGACCCCCCACCTTCAGAGCCGCAGACCTTGCCTTACCTCCTTGTGGTTTGCAAGGTACCTTGGCTGGGGCACCACCTTCTTGTTAATGGTCTCTTCATCGCATTGGCCCCTGCTGGTGCTGCTGATGTGAATGGGCATTGTATACCTTCCTGTCGTGTATTTAGCCATCTGCACCTCTGCCCTGTACACATGCAGCAGCTGCCCTCCAGGCCCGCTGTCGCCTCACTACAGTGTTCTTCTGTCAGCTAGGTTTCTTTATCCTGAAATGAGACTATCACACTCTTACAGACCTACAAAGCCCTACATGAACAGGGACCATGCTATCTGCAAGAACTTATTTGCCCCTACTGCCCCCTCTGCCCACTCCGCTCTGCTGGCAAGGCATTGCTGGAGATTCCCAGGATTCATTTGAAGACCACTGGGGCCCAAGCATTTGAGTTTGCAGCCCCCACCCTGTGGAATTCTCTACCTCATCATATAAGAGAGTGCCTGACTGTGGAGAGTTTTCAAATCTGCATTTAAAGCATATTTGCTTAATCTTGCCTTTTCTGACTATTGTTTTTGGTGCTGGTATTTATTAATTGTTTAAGGTTTTTTAGCTGTGGTTTTATGATCTATTGTGCTAGTGCTATGGTCTTTTTGTGACTAGTGCTATTTTATAAATAAAGTTTGCTTGCTTGCTTCCATGGAAGGTTGATTCTTGAACTATGGGCTCATTACCTGGTCATAAACAGTTGTAAGGGGAGGGGTTCAGGCTCCTCTGCCTGAGCCCCATTGCTGCTTCCCCCCCTTCACCTTCCCTACTTCATGTGGCCAACTGTGCCCTGTAGCCTGCCCTTGACTGGCCATTTGGGGGGTGACAAAGTGCCACCCCAGGGGTGACTGGGCTAAATGGCTGTGCCTGGTCAGAGGTAAGCCCCCTTAGAGGACCACTGTTACTTCCTATCACCCCCTTTTCTTTTTTTCTTTCTTTCCTGGGGCAGTGTAACTGGTGCCTCCCAACCGTGTAACTTGCCTAGCCACTGCCCCCTCCAGTCCCAGCAGAGAGATTGCCAATGTCACAGATCCCAAGTTGCTTGGCATTCCCAAATCTGGATTCAAATCTGGAAGTCATGGTTCCCAAGTTTGTGCCATAACTCCCAGGCTATGGTGGCTGGTGATGCCATCCCTCCAAAATTTCCTTGTGATCTCCTGTAGGTCCTGGAGACCTATGGCTGGTGCCTCCTGTAAACCTCTGTGACCTCCCTTACAAGAATCATCATTGAGCTATGTGCCCCATACCAGGACGCTGCAAGCAGGAAGGGGGGGGGTGAGGAAGAGTCTGTCCCTTTAAGGCTGAAGGAGACATGAGACAGATGCTATCACCTTCACCTCACCAAATATGGCTGCTGTGGGTTCACTGCTGTCTTCTTGGGCATTCCCATAAACTCTGTAGCACGTCTCCTCTGATGGCAGCCCTCATACACCTAAACGTCCCAAGCCAAAAAGTTGGTGCCTTGTCTTTCAGCTGTGCCAATTATTGTGGGGAAAGCCCCCTTCAGGCCACAACCTGGAGATCCCCAACAGAACTGCACCCTCAATATGGCCACATAAATTGGATCAAGGCTGCTGTGCCCAGTATGGCCACTGAGATCTCGCTGACCGTGGAAGTTCAGATGCATGGACTGCAACAATGGGACCGTGAAGCTAAAAGATCTCCATCCATCTCCACACCAACACTGCATATTGGAGAATTTTGTTTTTTTTTTGCAAATAACCGACTACAAGCCCTCCTTGCTAGAAGGAAATTCTGCACCTTCCCTCACCCGAACGATGGCATTCCTGACCCCACCTCCTGGGCACCCAGAGTGAGAAGGTGTTGTACCACCTCATCAGCCCCCAGGTAAGCCATGGTAACTGCACAGACTGCAACTTTCTAAGAATTATTTGGCAATCAGGATTATACCTCCTCCTGAATCACTGTCTTGCCAGAGCTACTGTACGAGTGTGGTCCCAAAAAAAAAAAACATGGGCACGACACCCTGTGCCATCACACCAGATGTGTGTGGATTTGCTAATTCTCCTGGAATACGGGTAAACTCTCTTCCAGCACCTGTAGCTGCGCAGAGTAGCCAGCCTGAATATGGTAGTGGAGGTTATGAAAATCAACCCCCAGTCAGCTAAATGTACCCAGAGCATTCAAGACTTTTCTCACTGTCACACAGCATGCGATTGAAGGTTGTGAGAATGACACCCAGGTCTGCCGGAAGTACCAAGCTCATTCCCAACTCATTAATGTAACCTCTAGGCTATGCTGCTAGCCCTCAGCTCATCACTGTAACCTCCAGGCTTCACGGTGAGGGGGTCCAGATAACCGTTCTGCTTCCTTCTGGCTCCCTTTATTTTTTGTTTGTTATAAAGGGGTGAATACCTGTTACTCTATCTCTGATGCCTCCAATACTATGCTGTCTAAGGAGAAGGGAGTGTGAGGAGGGGTAGGGTCTTACCTTGGAGAAGCTGATAGCCGCAGTCCTGGCAATCCAAAGGATGGAAAAGAAAGAGAGATAGCTGCCAGCCTCTAGCTCACTTAAAGGAAAAGTCTTTTAAACAATGTATACAAATGCTAATCTGAACAGTAGAGATGTTTTTCATTACCTTGCGTTCTGCTGTACTGAAGTACTTCTTGTTCTCCAACCATATTTCAGTTTTTGTATTCTTGTTTTGCTCCTTAAAAAACAAGTTTACCGTGTTGTATATTTTGATGTGTGTGTGTGTGTGTGGACATTGGTAAGCGTGTCGCCCTAATAGTGCATGATGTTTTTAATGAAAAAGTGTTCCAAAAACTTGTGTCTTTCTTTAATTGTGTGGGTCGATTGTGTGTACTGTGTGAACTCTAGCAGCAAGTTTGTCATAAAATATAGAGTGAACTATTAGTATTAAACTACTCTTCTGTGCCATGTTTTGTCTTGTCAGCAAGCTATTACACCTGATGTGTCATGCATACTCCTGTATTTCTAAATTATGATACACATTGCTTACAGACGGGCACATTTCTTGCAAATGCTTATCTGATTTTGCTTAGTGTCACACAGTTTTTGAAGATTGCAGTGTATGCTATGTACAAATCATCACACTGTGGTATTCTATGAGTTTGCCAATATTTTCATATTCACTTGTCTGAAAGTGTTATCATTTGCTGTCTAGTGGTAAACATTTATCATTTTCTGAGTAGCAATCCTAATTCAGCTTGCATCATTTGTGACCCACCATGACAACTGTTTAGCTTGCTCCTGTGGTTATTCATATGTGGTCCTGTCATTTGCCCATAGTGTCATCAGTGCCTATGATCCTTTGTGGGACTTGACCATTGCATTTTGCTATAGCCATGTTTGTATGATCCCACTTCACTTTTCATGTCACACCATTTCCTCCTTTAGCTGTATGGTAAGACCAATTGGTAGTAACTTGAGCAACTGGCTGACTTATCTGCTTTGTCTATAATTACAATGGAGGTTCTACACTGCATCCACCCCCATCAAGTGTACTGTACAGCAGTTACAGCACAGCACATATTTCATCCCATACTCCCCCCCCCCGATATTGTGCTCACGGGACATCTGTATCCACTAACTCACAATATGAAGATATGGTGGTCATTACCATTATGTAATTCATTGTGGCCTGCCTCTGAGTAGCTCCCCCCCCGAGTCTTCACAGGGTAAGAATACTGTGCAATATCCTGAAATCGCTTGCCAAGGTTGCCTTTGGGCACCATTCTTCAGATGACTCTATGTTAGTGTTCATCACCTGAGTTGTGTTTCTTGTGTTTCATGTCCCCGTTTGGCACAGAAGTGCAATGACATACAACTCATGATGAGCAAATTCCTGCCCCCAGCTTTAGGTTAACCACCTCTGTCGCATATTTCTCTTAGTGATGCCCAACTAACTTGGACTTAGTGTCAGTGCAGAGTCCCCCTCCCCCCGCCATACAGGTGAGCAGTCCTTTTGACATGGAATCTCCCCTACCCCTTACCGAGTAACCACTGGTGGTAAGCTAAGGTCCCTCTCTCCAGACACAGAGGTGCAACTTGTCAAGATTGGATTTCATGAATATTCTACTGCTTTTTGTTAATCTTGATTTTTCTTTACCTTCTTCATGTTTTTCAGTATACATCACAGCAGAAATGACAGTTAAAATAGTGGATATATTGCTTTTAATACAGTAAGATGAAGAACGTGTTTATCACTGTTCTGCATAGTGATACGATATGTCAGCTGTACCTCCATGCTGTTGTTTTACATGGCACATGCAATGCACATGATTTGTTAAATGTAGTGCTGAGGGCTGTTACTGGTCCATCTCTACCACTCATTTACAACCAATCAACCACCAATGACCGCAGAACGAACTGTAGAGTAAGGGGACACTGTTGTGCCATTGTCTTTTGCATAATTTGTGCCGCTGTCATCTTCTATCAGTGTGTACTTCACCTTTCACTAGACACTAGGGAAAGTGTAATGACCAATGGTGAATTTCCTTGGAGGGCATTGAGATGACAGTAAACATCAGGGGAAGTATGAATTAGATGTGGAAGAGGATCCAGATTGGTGGGGTGACACTAGACACCTGGGAATTAATTTGGACAATCCCTCACAACACCTGTACAAGGGTACCAGCAGGTGTCACCTACCAGCACTGCCTCCCTGGCTTGCCCATCAGGGTGGGGTGTGGAGTTGGGCCAGGGTCAACAAATGCCAGTACCAGGTCACTGGCAGGGAGCCACGGTTGATGAATGGGGTAGGAGGACAGAGGTGTCATTACTGACCACGATTTTTTAACAAGAACCCCATGGGGGTGTGGCATGCAGTAATGTAAAGTGCCGAAGTGCCAGCATCCGACACCCCCCCTCCTCATCCAGGCATCCAGAACTGCTGATGCCCCGGCCTCTGCCAGGGGTCAGTCAGGCACAGAGTACATGTCAACCCTTCCCACCTGGTGGAGGAGATCAGTTCCAGGGATGCTTAACCCTCCTTTCCCAGGCCATCCCACTTACTCTTGGGTCCATTTCTAAACTGAGGATGTCGACATCGTGAGCAGAAATCTTACCATTGTGCCGGCGGGGCAGCAGAAACCACAACTCTAGCAGCAGAAGCTATTGTGTTACTACCATTCATTTAGTTTATGAGATATTCATACAATATCTTAACTCAGCGGGCATAGAAAACAAGAAGCTCAGGAGCAACATGAGGAGGTATTTTTTTCACAGAGCGGGTGGTGGATGCATGGAACAGCCTTACTGAGGAGGTTGTGGGGTCAAAAACAGTGGGGGAATTCAAGAATTCATGGGACACTCATCGACAGGAAAGAGACTAAACTCATTGCTAGGGTAGGTTAAACAATTTTTTTTAGCTTTATTAAGCTACATAAAGTGGTAGCATCCCACACAAACATCTGTGTCAACGCACATTTCAAGCCAAGCAGGCTGTTTATCAAGACTACAGCCCCCTCTTGTGATCACAATATATAACACATTGCCATAAATATCATACAACAGCTCCTATACCATTTACAAAATAATGTAAGTGCGTGTATATATTTTAAATAAATAAATAATATGGTATGATGCCTAAAATACACATGCATCTTAATCATCACTCTATATAATTTTATGATAGATTTACAATATGGTGTGATACCCAAAGTACATATATATCCAAAGTACCACCATGTCTAATTTAATGCTGTATGCCTAATAGATATCAATAAAATACTCTAAATGTTAATACATTTCTATACAGCTTTTAATAATCTTATTATACTTATGAATTAAGAAAGATTGTAATATAATATAATATACTGCACTTTTATCTGTTTTAATAAACATTATATGACATAACCATCAAATACAACCCCCCCCCCCGAATTCCAAGATTACAAGTACTAAATATGCTCACAACTGGTGGCGTGTATACCATGGTGGGAACCCATTAAAAAGGAGCTTTATACTGCAATGCTATATAAACAAGGAATGAAGCAATTTGTTTTCTTTATGTTAATCTAGTTGTTATTAATCAAACTATAAATATATAGAATATCATTGATATTAATGATAGTTATGATTTAAGCAACAAGCCACGAGGGGTGTGGGTTATCGGGGGATTTACCACGGCTGGAGTGGTTTGCCCATGAGGCGCAGCCGGTAGAGTACGTCCCTCGCCCGGCGTGGTAAATCGATAATTCCTCCAGTGGCTTATTCCGATTATACCAAGGTTCATTTTTTACTATAATAAAATACAAATATTAAGGAGGTTGCTTTGTTTTTTTTTATTTTATTGTATTTATTCCTGTGCTGCAGATGATTTGGATTAGGAGTAGGAATAGTTGCTCACCAACAGCCATTGATTATCAAAGGATTTACACCGGTGGTAAACTGCCAGTCTGATGATTTCATTGGCTGTTCACTTATGTCCATGGCATAATGTACATTAAACCTGATGGAATACCCCTTGCTATGCAACCCAACATGTCACTGGTCTTCTCCACTGCCTTGGTGCACTGTTTGGCCTCATTTAGGTCATCTGAGATGGTAATCCCTAGGGATCTGCAGCTAATCCTCTAGGTAGTGAAATGGGCAGACTTGGTGGGCCAAGCGGTCCTTATCTGCCGTCAAAGTCTATGTTTCTATGTTTCTATCTTTACTGTCTGTTAAATGATCCACCTCCATCACCCAGTCCAAAAAGGATATCAAACTAGTTTGAGATTACCTTCCTGCTGTGAGCCCATACTGCCTCGTATCCTGTGTTCCACTGGATTCAAGGTGCTCCACAATCCTTTGCTCAGGCAATGTCTTCATTATCTTCTACACTACTGAGGTTGGGTGTACCGGCCTATAGTTTCCTGCTTACGCTCTTCCATACAATAATCACATTAGCCCTCTGCCAGTCATCTTGAACCACTCCTGTATTGAGACACTCTCTAAAGCAGGCTGCTAGTGCTTCTGCTAGCTCCATCTGCAGCTCCTTTACTATCCCAGGATGTGTACCATATGGTCCCATTTCTCTGTCCACATTCAGTTTTGCCATTTCATTCCGATCCCTATGTTCCATAAATGAACTAGTATGTACCTCCCTCCCCTCTGTGTTTTTTGAAAGTAATATGTGAACCTTGCCTGTACTCCTCCTCCTCTCTGTGAATACTGAATGGAAGCATTCATTCAGCACTGATGTTTTGTCTAGTTACCCCTCAGCTCCCTCCATTGCCTTCCCTCTTAATCTCACAATCCCACCCTTGATCATCCTTCTTTCACTAATATATTTATATAAGGTCTTGACCCCATCCGAATTAAGTGAGCTAACCTTACCTCAGTTTGCACCTTACATACTGTAGATGCATAGATACTGTTGGCAGATAAGGGCCCATGACCCACATAGTCTGCCCATTTGAGTGTGTAAGGTCACTTTAAGTTTTTCTAGAAGTCTGTTGCCCCTTACCCCTTATATTCCTCAATGCATTACCCGTTTCCCTCTGTTTATCTATGTATACCATTGATCTGAATAATGTCCAGAATTGTCTTGTCCCTTGTAGGCTATCTCACTAACTGCATGATGCCTACCTCTGCAAGGATTCCATGATGTACCTGCCCCTGGCTCTGGCAGCTGCCATGATGGCCTAATCAATGTCTACCAGTAGCAGCGCTTCGTCTTTGGCTGCCATCTCATGTATTTCTTCCACCAATGCCCTGTCTCTCACCCTCAACCTGGTGCCGTAGGCCTGTAGGTAACTCCAGCGTGAATAGCCATGTTGCTTACTGGCTCTAGTGTGAACCACAGTGCCATGGCCTCCTCCTTCGTCCACAGCACTGCCATTGCTTTTATGCCCTTCTTGACATAAAGTGCCATCACCTCCATTCTTTCCATCCCTATCTGTCCTGATTCCAGTGACCATCTCCTTTAAATCCCCCTTTTTTTGTGTGGTTTCAAAAAGTAGACCACATTGTGCAATTTTTTTCTCTGTTGTTTTGAATGCCCAGCAAAAGTAGTTTATAAGTCGATTTATTAATTTGACCATCCCAAACAGACTACTTCCTTACAATGTTTCTAAATGTTTTAAGAATTTCTCCACTCCTTATGTAAATAACTGTAAGTAAATTTTATGCATGCAGACTACTTTGGAACATTTTCTTCTAATCATAAGCTGTTTTATAAGTGCAGTAAGACTCAACAGGGTGTTGGGTCTTGTGTGATATCTGAACACTTAGGTGTGTAAGGATACTCTGCCTTTGGCCTCATACAGTACAATGCATTGAGGCATATGGTTATCACAGAACAACCATCACCATGTTGTGTCTTACTGCTTTCATATATATGATTTTATTTATTTTTTGTTTTAAACAGATATTGAATCAGAGTTTGATGAATACAATTATATTGGTGGCTATGCCTTCTAGCCTGAGTACAAGATGAAAGAGCTGCAGCAACTGGAACACCAGTCTGCCATTAATGATGTCAATGCTGTAGAAGAAGATGTTGCTGAGGATGATGAAGATTATACAGTACAGGAGCCCGAAGAATGGCGCTGTTACTCTGATTTCATCACCATGCCTATACACTCTGAATGCTTATGCTGTGTTGAAGTACTACCATGCGTGGACATTAAGGCAGATGAATATACAGTATTGGCTGCATTTGTCTGCATTCCAACTTTGAGGCAGTGTGCCTTCATTACGCAGTTTTGCTCAGTGTGATGATACTATACCAATTTGTGTACATTGAGCAACTGCCAGACAATACCCCCAGCTTCAGAGTGTTTAGACACAGCATTCCATCAGCTCATATACTGGTCATATGATTTTTTTAGGTCAAAAAGTACATACAGTTATACCACCTTGCATAGTGAAATATGTTAGAGAATGCTCTCTGGATCCAGATGGTCAGTATGTTGGGTTTCTTGATGCAGCACATTCTGATGTTGAGGATGTTATTGCAAGTTTTGATGAAAGTGACTAGTTGTAAGAATGAGAAGATTATAAATTGTGCTCATTGCTTAAGTTGAGCAAAATAATGTATAATGTGATATTTCATAAGTTTCATTGTTACTTAACATTGCAGTTTACTAAACATTATTACAGTATATGAGTTCTCTTGTCATGGTTCGCTTGTGAGTTCATTTACCACAAATAATATACAATAAAAAAAAAATGAAACATAGAAACATGACAGCAGAAAATGGCCGCCAGGCCCATGTAAACTGCCCAGGTTGTCTAGACCACTGCTGGGACTTAACTGTAACCCCCCTCATGCCAACAGGCCCCTGTGTCTGTCCCATGCCCCTTTGAACCCTCCCACCGTCCTCTCCCTGACCACCTCTTCCAGGAGCCTATTCCATTTATCCACCACTCTTTCTGTGAAAAACTGCTTCCTAATGTTTCCTCTGAATTTCCCCCTATAATTTGCAAATCATGGCCCCTTGTCTTCAATTGCCCCTTTTGTTGGAAGAAGCTCCCTACTGCCACTTTGTTAATACCCTTTAAGTGTTGAATGTCTCAATCATGTCTCCCCTCTCTCTCTCCTTTGTTCCAGGGTGTTTAGGTCCCTCAGTCTCTCCTTGTATGTTAAGTGACTGATTCCCTTTACCATCTTTGTCGCCCTCCTCTGGATGCATTCAACTGTCTCCATGTCCTTCCTGAGGTATGGACTCCAGAACTGGACCCCATACTCCAGATGTGGCCTAACCAGCTGGGTGTACAAGGGTATTATGACCTCCCTCCTCCTACTAGTGATCCACCTCATGATGCAACCCAGCATCTTGCTGGCTCTTGTCACTGCCTTCTTGCAATGTTTTGCTACCTTCAGGTCCCGTGTAATGTTGATGCCAATGTCTCTGTCCTGTTCGGTTACCTTTAGTGGTTGCCCTCCCATGCAATACACCACTCTCTGATTTTTCCTGCCTAGTTGCATGATCTTGCACTTCAATGTATTGAAAGATAATTGCCACTCTCTGGACCATTCTTCTTGCTTCCACAAATCCCTATGCATACTCTAAAATCCCCTCCTGTGTGTCTTCTCTATTGCAGACCTGTGTCATCCAAAATAGACACACCCTCCCTCAAGGCCCTCCTATGTGGTGTGCTTCTCCATTCTATGTGTTACCTTACTGATCAACTAATAAATAAGGCATGCCCATGGGTTAGAGTATCAGTCTGTTACTCACCCCATAAGGTTGTAATATGGCACAAGGCACAGCAGAGTGCCATATTAGCACTAGGGTGTAATTAAGTGACTATTTATCTAACTCCTGGTAGTGTCTTATTGCTAATTCAAACAAACATTTGTCATTGCCGAGTGTTTGCTAACTGGTATTGCCATTGGTACTGCATGAGTTAGAGAGATGCATAATAGGAATGGCAGTGATGTATTGAACTAATGCCACCCCCCACCCTGCAGAGACTGACAGGCATTGAGGTGTGCCTTTGGGTCATTGGTAATAAAGTTCATGCCATTCCACCTCACCCCACCCTGCAAACACTAACAGGTGTCACAGTGTGCCTTGTGGTCTTCAGCCCTTACACTCACTCCACTTCATAAGGAAATAAGCTGAGATCAGAGAATAGGGTGAACATTAGGGCCGAAGACCCCAAGGCACACCTCAATGCCTGTCAGTGACTGTAGTATGGGGATGGGGTGGAATGGCATGAGTATTACAGCCGACGACCCTGAGCCACACCCCTGATGCCTGTCAGTCTGTACAGGGTGGGGCGTTGGAAACCTTAATGTTCCAGGCGTTTCTTGGTATTTTCACTAAAAATTTTCAACATGGGCTTTTTGGGACCCCATCTCATGATCAGTGGTACTATCAATTTGTTACTGTATCCTGAAAGGTGATTTCGCATAGCGAATGCACCGTTCGGTGCAACAGGTGTGAAAAGACATTTTGGGCAGGATGTGAAAAATGACATTTGTACTGTTCACGAAAAAGTGTGAAAAAATGGCAATGTTGAAAACATGGAGTGAGATTATGAAAAAGTAGCTAAGTTATAAGCATGCATAGAAATTGCCTAACACACGCTGACAACGCAGTCATTTTTTGGAATTTGTTCATCAAATTTTAAACATGGCCTTTTTGGGACCTCCCCTCATAAGCAGTAGCACTGTGATTTCATTAATCTGTCCCAAAAGTTAATTTCACTCAGTGACTTCTCCATTCTGAGTCACATGTGTCAAAACACATTTTGGGCAGGATGCAAAAAATGACAACTGTACTGTTCATAAGGAGGTGTGACAAAATGGCAATGTTGGAAATTTGGAGTGAAAATATTAAAAATTGGCGGTTACAAGCACGCATACAAACTGCACAATACACGCTTGTAACACAGTGATTTTTGAAGTTTGTTTACCATACTTGAAACATGGGTTTATGGGACCCCACCTCATGAACAGTGGCACTGTTGTTTCGTTAATCCGTCCCAAAAGGTGATTCCACGCAGCTATGGCAAAATCACCTCTCCTGACTGAGAAATTAAATGACAGTGCCAGTGTTCACAAGGTGGGGTCCCAAGAACCCCATGTTGAAAATTTGGAACCAAAACTCCAAAAAGTGGCTGAGATATCAACCTAAACTGAAATCCCCCATTCACTGCCATTATAGGGCTTACCGTCATTTCTTCAGTACCTGGTTGGTCTTTGAAGAGTGCAGACATGTTCCCAGTCCACAGAAGATCACTGATCCCAACCTCTGGAGGTAAGTATCAGGTGAGCGGGGGTGTGGGGAGGTGGGGTGCACAGAGAGAGGGTGCAGGTTTGGGGGAGGGGGCTGTCGGAAATGATAAGCGACTGTTTTCTTTTTTTTCAGGTGTAAAAAAAATAAGTTGTGGGACTGTTTTATTTTTTACAGGTGAAAACAAAATGGATTTTGGCACACTGGAGTGGGCTCCCAGTGTGCCAGACTAGTAGAAGGGGGAATCAATGCTGACCAATGGACTGGGCACCCCAAGGTTCTCTGACAAAAAGGGAGCATGGGAGGCACATCTGACACCAGGAGTGGACATAATTACTTTGGCACACTAGGGTGGGCCCCCAGTGTGCCACAATAGAGGGGAGCATGCCGACATGGGGATTGGTCACCCCATTGTCAACAAAATATACAGTATGTTCTGGCTTAGGCAGCATGCCGACACAGGGATTAGGCACCCCAATGTTGGCTTTGGGGAGACTGTGTGGTGGGTGCCAGCAGCCACCACTTATGTGCAGTGGGGCACATATATTTATTTCACCAGAAAAGACACACAGAGCAAATGAGTTGCTCATATGTCCAGCCATGCACATTACTGTGCACTGTAATGTCACATAGCTGTAAGTTGCCCTGATTGCCAGGAGTATGTGTGTGTGTGTGTGTGTGTGGTGGGGAGATCTGCTGGTGTAATGGCGAAACTGTCCGTGATTGGAGTAACAGATTTCTTTCAAGTCCGGCCCTCGCTCTGAAACTGCCATCATCTGCAGCTTCCCTGTTGACTGGTGGCTGAGGGATGAGCCACTGAAAGCATTGGCTGATTTGCCAAACACTGCCACACCTCTGCAATACTCTACTCTCTTCAAAATGTTTCTTGTATGCTGCACAGGCAGGCAAACATAAAAATGATTCCAAAATAAAAGTCTTAAACGTATACTTTTTGAATGTTTTCCTTATTTAGAGGGAGATTTGTAATAAACTTGCTCTTCCACCAACAGTGTAAGAATACTGATGACAAATTAGAATTCTTCACTGCAGTCATTCAGCAGTCCTACAGGATGGATGCAGACATGAAGAATTCATATGCCATGGTGATCACATGAAAGGATATGTGCTGTTCAGTAGGATTAATCACATAATGTGAAGGGGCTATGGTGTGACATGCACAGTAACAACATGCACATGTGTACAAAGGACTCCAAGCACCAAACTTTGTTGATTAATCATTTTTAGTTATACATGTGAGAAACAAAGCATATTTACTAAAGATAGTAACAGTACTATCACAGTGTTCAACGATTATTGCACTACACTATATAGTAACCATGAAAAATTATTTTACATACATTTTACAAAGACAAATGAAACTCTGCAAGAAGCATTACACGCCTGAGGAAAAGCAAGGCTGTCATGGCATAAGAGTGTAAAGATACTCATTTTACAATGTCTAATCTAGTGGCTGGGGGATATACTCATTGTTATGATGGGTTGATATTTATGGGGTTAAAGAAGTTATTTTTGTTAAGTGGCACATTCTTATGTTCTTCAGGTGGATATTTAGCTAGGAGGGGTCGAGGGAAGGTAGGATATCTGTTGAAATTATTTACAGGGTTTTTGTTTCTTTTATTTCCTGGGGATGTAGAGCTGAACCCCGGCTCTAGGGTTATGAGTAATGATCATTCTTCTTCTACTACCCTTGGCAAGATATGCATGGGCTGAAAATGATGCACTTAAATGTGTGGAGTCTGTTGCCTAAAATGGCAGAAATAGAGAACTTAGTTGACTCCTATCAGCCTGATGTCATTATTGTGTCTGAAACCTGATTGAAACCCTCCATGGGTGACTATCTGTGTATACTCTCAGGGTATGGTGTGCTTCGGTCTGGCAGAAAGGGTAATAAGAAGAGGGGTGGAGTAGCTATATATTATAATCAGCTTTTCCAGGTTTCAGTTGTCTTGAATAGTTTGGAATGTGGCTGCCTGAATGATTGGGTTTTTCTATGTTTAGCATTGGGGTGAAGTAAATACTGTATTTCTATATTGTAAGGCCCAGATATTCAAACTGAGCCACAAAAGTGCGCAATAGCAGGAGCAAGCGCAAGTCCACTGCGTCCATGCGCAACACATGCGATATTCAAACACTGCACAGATCAAGATGCACCTTCGGAACACGACTGAATATCGTGCCAACTGCGCCATAGCACAATCAGGGATGTACAGTGGCACAGGTCAGATGTGCAGTAGCAAAACCAGGGATGCCTAGTGGAGCAGGGCAGCAGCGCAACAGCACAACCAGGGATGCGCAGGGACAGGATGCGGGGGCCCACCACCCATGGTAGGGATGGGCAGAGGAGCACATAGCAGAACAGACATCACCCCCCACACCCCATGCACCGCACAACCAGAGGAGAACAGAAAGAACCACTGGCTCAAGGACACCAGCAAGAAACCCACCGCCGTGGCATGGTGCACCAGCACACCCCCTTGCAAGCTGAGACTGTCACACATGGATGCTTATCCACCCCATGCCACACTATCCCACCAATGCAGAGCACACCCTGCACCACGATCCCCATACACCCTGCCCAGGAGTAGTGCCCAACAGTGCAGGACACCCCAAGCATGCCACTACCCCCACTGTGACAATACAACCCTGTGCATCACAGAACCATGCAAGGCAGCCCCACCATGAGCACCCAACAGCGGGCAGCAGCAGACAGCAAAGCAACGTCTGCATACACAGTGCTGCCACTCACGTCCCCCAGGTACAGCTGTGAGGCCGACCATGCGTTGGCACACGAGGTACCACACACATGACAGAGCATGCCCCGGACCCCACCACCAGTGTCACAGCACCCTGCACACCCTCCTAAGGACACATCCCGTCCCAGCACTGGCCACAACAGCCAGCACAGACACCCACAGTGTTGCATGGAAGCATGCACCACACAGGATGCAACACAGTGCACAGACAAACAACCACCCATACCCAAGGGCACACCAACACAGGGACACAGTAGCGGGTCAACCAAGCCCCTGGTGTGTGGCCACGGCAGCATGTACACACAGCCAGAACCCCTCCATGGCACAGGTGTGCCAGCAACCCTGTGCAGGCACCACAACGCTGTACGCCACCAGCATGCGGCTGGAGCACAAGTGACAGACAGTGGAGCACATCCCCTGCAACAGACACAAGTGACAGCATCGAGGTGGGACAACAACAGTGGAGGCAACAGTGCCACCCGAGGCAGACGTGCACCACACCAGTGACAGAAGGCAACCTGGCATTGTGCTGGGTACAGTGGCAGTCCAGCATGGGCAGCCACCACTGACATGCCAGTGGACTGTGCAGGTCACAGACATGCAAGGGTGGCAGCTGCATAGGCCATGGACAGTCTGACAGGTGCGCCATGGACACAGCCCATGCACCGTGTACCACTGCACACAGTCATCCAGTGCACAGGGAACAACACACAAACCACAGACAGTGACTGAGAGCTACGCCCACACCAAACTTGCCTCCCCTATGGACACCCCCCCCATAATAGCACCACCCCCGACACCATGCACACCACTGCAGCTGAGCACCATTAGCCCACTGCAAATCAGAGATCACAACAGTAGGCATAACTAAACAAATGTATTAGAAAAGTATTAACAAAACTATGTACATATATACAGTTAAAAGGGGTGAGGGCCACAAACTGGGAGGAGGTGGGTAAGGGGCAGGGGTGAACAAATGGGAGAGGGAAGGAGGGGTGTGAGGGTGGGTCCAGGGGGCTTGTCGTGGTCCATGGGCAGTCCGTCTTCAGCAGGAGCCCCGCTCCCCGCTCCTATGGCACTTTCTGCCATGTCTACGCCGCATGCCATGCTGATCCATCCTCTCTAGTATGGCCAGAGAGGCCCTGGCCACCTGGAGCAGCTCCTGCAATGCCCTCTCGATATGGACCATCCTCCGTCCACCTAGGACAAGGAAGCAGAGTCAATAGGTGTGAATGCACAGCCACCTGCAGCCCACCCATTGTGCATGGCATACAGCCATGGGACACGCCCCTGTGATGGTGTGCGACCACCCACAGTGATCATGTCCACAAGACCTGCCCACCCAGGTGCACACAGCCATGCGGACCACTGCACACACCCACCGCCCAGGTCCCGCACAGCACCACCGTGGCTGTACAGTGACATGGCTTTGCTGTGCGAAGGCAGTGGCACAGCCATGTACCCGGTGCATGCATGGACCACCAGTGATGCACTCCCAGACATGCAGTGCCACTGGACAGTGCTAACTGTACTATGTGGCATGCACAGCAGTGGTGTCAATGGATGGTGGCCATGCCCCACCGTCCGCCCTGCTACACAGCGTGCACAGAATATCCTGGATGTAAGGCACTCACCATCATCAGGCTGGTCCTGGCGCTGAGCCGGTATGGGTCCTCTGGCATCGGGACATGCCTCACGCCACTGCCTCTCCTCCCTTGCACGTCGGCACTCCTCAGGGCCTAGGGTGCAAACATGGAGAGAGGAACATCAGTACAATCCAGTAGCAAAGGCCCCCCACCCCTGGGTGTGTGCAATCCCACACAGTCAAACCCTTCTGCCCCCCCACCCTATACCACCACCACCACCACTGCCCACTCTGGATGGACCACCCCCCGTGTGGTGGACACATGCCCACCGTGATACCCGTGTGGACATAACCAGTGTATGTATGGATGGGGCACCTACCTGGCCATGGAACCGCACCTCTCCTGGCACGTGCCCGCAGGTGGGCAAGCCTGTCCAGGTCCCTCTGCTGGAGGTCTCCATACCAGTGCCTACACTGCTCCGCTGGAGCCCTGTCGTCTCCTCTAGGGCCACCGCCACCTCCTCCCACACGGCACTCCTGGCCCTGTCCAGGGGTGCCTCACCAAAGAGAGCACCAGCATGGGGCTCAACTAAGGAGACAAGGTTAGCCAGTTCAACCTGGCTCCAGATAGGTGCCCGTCTCCGTGCCATCTTTCCACTGAGTGAGAATCAAAATGGCGCTCCCTAGCACACGTCCACCATGTGCGGATGCTGCACTGTACTGCGCTGCCATTCCCCATCGTGCTGTCACCAAACAGTGTGATAAGGGTGCACCCATGCAGATGCATGGCGCCTAGGGGACAAAGGTCGGCCACAGGGTCAGGGGTTCCTTGTGCACGGACCGCCAAAGCGCGATTGGTACTCACCACGTGTAGCACGGTAGGGCACCTGTGTGGCACTTCCTGTAGTGGCCTACCACGCTATGGCACCACGGCACCCATGGTGCCTCCAGGGCAAGAGCGCATATGTACGTGAATAGTGCACCAGCACCACTGGCACATTGCGGATCGTGCCCTGCACTGCCTTCTGTGCTCAGCATGTCAGCAGCACAGCAGGCGCCGGCGTAGCAACTCGGCATGTGCCGTTCGCTGTCTACTGCACACGTCACAGAGCTGCGCCCCTACCTGAGCATGTTCAACACAATTGCTCAAGGTGCAACAGCATGATATTCAGCTGGCATATGCAAATCAGCTCATCAGCAGTTCAATGGCACAGCTACTGCATTAGCATCCACTTAAAATTGAGCCTCGCCTCATCTGCATGCGTTGCGCTATATAAATGCAACATGGGGCTGCAGAGGCCATAGTCTGGTATTTCAGTCTATTGTGGTGAGTTGCATGCTGTTTGCCAGTGTGGACTGTGGTGTGTGGGAGATGCATGGGACTGTACATTCAGAGGTAACACCTGTCATTCCCACAGGATCAATAATGACCGAACGTGAGGTGGAGGAGGAGGAGGAACAGAGACGTGGGAGACAGAGGAGGCCCAACTTCACCTGGGCAGAATCAGATGCTCTGTTTGAGGCCTACCTTGACCAGGAACCGCTGCTCAGTGGACAGCTGGGAACACCACAGGCTCATGCTGCGGCATGGGGTAAGGTGGCGCATGCTGTCAACCAGCATGGCAGCCACCAGCAGTCTGTGCAGGAGTGCAAGAAGAAGGTGGGCATGGACAAGAGGAGGATAAAAGATAAGGTGGCTGCCATCAGGGCAGCACGGGCTGTGACTGGTGGTGGACAGCCGGCCATGACACACCTGATGCCACAGGAAAAGCGGGTTGCTGGCAGCATGCGGCATTGTGCCCTAGAGGGTGTTCCAGGTGGTGGCTTCCAGATGTGTGGCAGCCCGTCACTGCATGGTAGGTCCTGATCTGTCACTGTGTGCGGGGTGGGGGAAATGCCACAGGGTAGGGCAGAGACATTAATGCTACTGTGTTCCCTTACAGCTCCTGAGCATCTACATGGGTCAGCGGTGGTGGGTTTGTCCACTGAGGGCAATACCCTGGACACAGAGGAGCACCCATCCACCTCCACAAGTGTCCGAGGGTCAGGGCAACAGTGTGCCCACCTGGCTGTCTGGACTGAAGTTGGTGGAGCTGGTGTGGAGGAGGCCCTTCCCGTGTCCCAGTGTGACAGTATCCATCGATGCCAGCATGTTGAGACTCGTGACTGGTGCCGGATCTGTCACCGGTGATGATGGAGCTCACATCATGGACAGTGATACGTGTGGGCCGCAGGATGGCCCCACAGCAGCTAACAGCATGGGCATAGCCATGGGTGGTGCCACCGTGGAGGCCTGCGTGACATCACAGTCCCAGCCTGTGCCTGTCTGCACCAGTGGGGCAGCACTGGTGTGCATCTAGGACAGTGAGGTTGTTGCGGCCACTGCGGCAGCACCATTGAGCCCTGGCAAGCGGCAGCCAGAGGGGCAGTGTCAGCAGTCAGCCAATGGCAACGGGGGACAGTGTCAGGGGCGGCATCAGTGTACCACATGTGGCCATTCCCCAGCATGGCTCCGGTGTGCAGCACCCATCATCAAGGGGTGATGCCCAGCAGGGCCAGGGACGTCATGCCGATCTGGCGGATGACCTCTTTGATGAGCACAGCCGACTACTCCAGGCTTCTGTGGATCAGCAGTCGCAGCTTGTCAGGGTGGTGGATGCACTCAGTGCAGTTCTGCGCCAGGCAGAGGAGCGGCACAGCAGAGACCATGCTCTGCTCCTGGCAGAGATGGCCTGGCAGCGGGATGATGTGACCGCTGCCATTGACAGGCAGACACGTGCATTCACAGCTGTCATGGCCACATTGGGAACACAGTTTGTTGCCCATGCGCTGCAGACACCATGCAGTGACATGTCCACCCTCCATTCCCAGCGTCGCGCGACACCCTTCATGTCGACACTGGGTTCAGCTGTGGGCATCCCGAGCATGTCTGGCGCAGGCATGTTCGGTGAGCTGCAGACCCCTGCTTGAGCACGGTTACATTCCCGCAGTGGCACCCCTGAGGGACCATCGGTGCCACCCCATGAGGCCAATGGTCAGCCTGTCATGGCTGGCAGGTCTCGGCGGGGCCGCCCACGCATCCGTGGTGGCCTTGGCACTGTGCCGCATGACTGACCTGTCTCCCATCATGGCTACAGTCTGACGCTGCCCTGTGTGCAGTGTGCTGTTCAACATGCAATGCATGGGTGGGGTACCCAGCCCTGCACACACACATGGTCCATGTGCACACCCTCCTGGCTGCTGGCTGCTGGCCGCTGTGGCGTGTGCATGATGATGCCTGCATTGCGCTGTCCGCCACTGTGCAATGGTGCCCAGTGTCTGAGACATGCACAATGACGGGCACTGGGCATGGTCATCTGTGGACGTGTGTGTGGCTAGGGGTAGCGGTCGGGATCGGCGTGCCTCCTACCCTTTGTGCATGTCTTGTGGTGTGTGTATGTGTGTGTGTGTGCGCGGACGTGACCGCATGCCATGTTAGGCCTTGCCCATCCCTGACAGCGTGTGCGGTTCCACACTCAGCAAATTCCCTTTCCACCATGCGCCCCTGGGGTTTGTCCATGCAAGTTTGTGGGTTGTGCCCTTGCCATTGGTGGTTGCACATGGCCCCATGACTTACCTGGGTTGGTTGAAGTGCTCCTCTGTGATGGTGTCCCGGTGCAGCTGCGACATCTGGATCAGTCGGGGGTCTCTTCACCAAAGGGGGGGCTGCCCATCACCATCTGCACCAGCGTCCTCATCGTCCCCATCGCTGTCCCCCTCTTTGACCTCTACAGCTATCCCACAGTCGTTGGCCATGTTGTGCAGGATGCAACAGGCCAGGAATAGCCCACAGGCCTTCGAGGGGCTGTACTGTATGGCACTGCCAGACGTGTCCAGGCAACAGAAACGTGTCTTCAACATCTCGAACACCCGCTCTATGACATTGCATGTGGTGGCATGTGCCTCATTGTACCATTGCTGCGATGGGGTCGCGGGCCACCCGTATGGTGTGAGCACCCAGGGATGGAGTGGATAGCCACTGTCACCTGTGTGTAGGGGGTGGACATTAGTTTGGTGATCAGCGTCGCCCTGCCATGGGCCATCAAGGCCAGTACCCATGACACCTCTGACTATGCTCCTTCCCCAAGATCCATGTCATCCTGCGTGATTTGCATACTCACCCACTAGGTGGCCAGTGGGGATGTCCCCACTCTCAAACCTGTGGCACAGTGCAGACTGGTGCCAGATGAAGGCATCATATGCTTCCCCAAGGTGGGTGGCACAGACATTGGTTATGCGCCCCCTAGCATCGCACACCACCTGGCAGTTGATGCTGGCATAGCCCTTCCGGTTGATGCACGCAGCACCTTCCGGCCAGGTGGTATGCAGATGGCCACATGGGTGCAGTCAATGGCCATGAGCACACCAGGCATACATGCTACCCTGTGGAACTCTTGTATATGTGCTGTGCGCTCCACCGGTGTGCTGGGGAAATGGATGTACTCGACAGCATGTGGCAGCAGTGCGCTGAGGAATTGTGTGAGTAGGCATGACACGGCAAACTGGGTTATGCCTGTTGTGTCCCCTGTTGGTCTCTGGAAGGTGCCCGTGGCGAGCAGGCACATGACAGCTATTACCTTTGTCTCCACTGACAGAGCAAGGCTCCGCCGTGTGGGTGCCTGCATCTCATCACTGCACAGCTCACAGAGCCACTTCAGGATCGCCCAGTTCAGGTGGTACTGGCCCACAATCTCTGTGTCACTGTAGTGCTCAAAGCTGGTGAGGGCTCGGTACCACCTGTTTGAGGCATACCGTTGACGGGCCCTTCCACAGCCGTGCCCCCCTGCTGCCTGCCTTCTCACACCCCTCATTACCACCTCCATCTGAAAGGTGGCACTGGCCATGTCCCTGGCTCATATTCCCCCCGGCAGCTGTAATCCCGGTCCCCCCGCTGTCCTTTGTGATACTCCCCCTGCAGGAACACCTCCGAGCTTTGGCTGTCCTGCCCACTGCCACTGCCCTCAGTCCACTGTGGCACAAACTCCCCACTCCTGTCCTGTTGCTCTATGTTCCCAGGTGTGCCCTGTCCTGCTCCTTTCCAGTCCCACTCACTGCTTCCCTCTCTTCTGTAGCTGTCACCTTGCTACAAGCTCTGGCTTCCCTATAGTGTTCTTGCACCTCTCTCTTGTTCCTTTTTATTTTGGATCATTTCCGCTATCGCGCAACTTCTGCTTGCTCCCCTATTGCGCATGGCGCATGCTGTTGAATATCGCACTGTGCCATTTATTCATGGTTCCTCCCCCTACAGTTGCGCACGCATTCATTACCATTGCTCTTTTGCTCATTGCAATTTGGGGGGTGCAGCTGCCTCCCGCTGAATATCACAGAATGGCTCATTTTCGGACTTGCGCTGGCACATCTCTGTTGTGCATGGCTCAACCCTTTTGAATATCTGGGCCTAAGTGTTTAAAAATGAACAATTGTTATCTCTGGGTAATCCTAAGCAAACTTGGCATATGCTTAATAACTTAATAGGAAGGAATGTTAATGAGTCAGTGACTTCCCTACAGAAAGGTGATCACTTGGTAAGTGATCCAACTCAAGTATCTACACTGTTGGAGTATTTTGGTGATTTAACAAAATTCCATAAAAATCTGGCACTGCATATATTTTTGCCCTCCTATGGCGAAGGAAGTAGCGACCACCCACATTTCTATTTTCATACCATTACCCCAGAAACAGTGATCGCTTATATTCTTAAACATAATTCCAAGCCAATCATGGGACAGGACATGATTCATTATATATTCCTTAAGCTTGGTATAAAAGTGCTGCCCACACCACTGTCGGTTTTATTTAATTTTTCATTATGTAATAATGTCTTTCCAGGGATATGGAAGTTAGCTGTCATCAAGCCAATCTTTAAAACTAGTTGTAGGAAAATGGTCTTGAATTATAGACCTATCTCGCTGTTGGCACCTATGTCCAAAATTCTCGAAAGAATTGTCTTTGATCAGTTCCAGGATTTTTTGTTTAAATATAACTTGTTGTCCAATTGTCAGCATGGATTTATGAGAAATTGCAGCACTGAGACGGCCTTGGTGGGGTTCACAAGCTACGTACAGAGTACCCTGGACTCAGTGCACTCTGTCACTGCAGTGTTTATGGACCTCACCAAGGCCTTTGATTTGGTTAATCATTCCCAGCTATTGGAATCTCTGAAGGAGGTCTATGTCTCTGGTGACGTTATTCTCTGGTTATCTGATTATTTGCATGATAGGGAGCATAAGACCATTATTGCAAACATCTGTTCCAAATCTCTTCCTATTTCTTGTGGGGTACCACAGGACTCAATAGTGGGCCCTTTACTTTTTTCTCTTTTTGTGAATGCCGCTCCCAGTGTTTGAGATGGGTAAAGAATAATCCTATATGTAGATGATGCGGTTGTGTTTGCAGAAGGTCCTGATCCTGATTTTGCCTTAGTCAAGGTCCAGCAGGATTTTGAAAAATTTTACATTTGGTTATGTTCCTGTAATTTAGTTCTTAATTCATCTAAGACTGAGGCAATGGTTTTCACATGTCCTAAGAAATCAAGAAATATCTTTGTCCCTATACTTGATTTGCAGGGTAATGTTATTGAATTTGTGGATAGCTTTAATTATCTAGGGATCAGTCTGGATTCTCATTTTTCTTTTGTAAATCAGGTTAATATAGTAATTAAGAAAACTCATCAGAGATTAGGAATGCTTTTTAGGATAAAATCTTTTCTTGTCCCAGAATCAAGAAAGTTAGTGGCACATACTTTACTGTTAAGTGTGTTAGACTATGGACTGTTGATCTACTCAGGCACTAATGAAGAAATGTTGCAGAAACTCAGGACTACCTATTATATCATCTTACGGTTTATGACTGGTTTGTCATACAAAACTCATCATTGTATTTTGACCAGGGAAGCCAATTGTCCTTAATTTTTGGATAGAATAAAAATTAAATTAGGAATATTTGCTTTTAAGGGTACTTTAGGTTGTCTGCCTCCCACCATCCATGAGCTTTTTTCAAATTCCAATGGATTAAAGAACACTAGGTTCCGATTTAGGGAACTGTTTAGCATTCCCCTATATGGGAAAGTAATAGGCCAAAGGTCAGGGATTTATAGGGCTACAGTATTTTTTAATAGTATTCCATCATCAGTGACAAACTGTAGAATAGTGAGGACATTTAAGTATAGATTAGTTTATTGGCTTGACACTTTATCAGAGTGCAAATGTTTTCATTAATAAATTGCCTGATTGAATCAAAAATTACATGTAATGGCAAAGTTTGTCATTAATATTTTTTGTATGTATGTTAGTGAGTGTTTTGTATTTAAAGAGTATGTCTTTTTTAATGTAAAACTTGTCTCTTGTGGAAATGGGCAGTTTGCCTATCTTGCTAACAAGTATAAAAATAAAAAATGAAAAAATAAAAATGATACCCACCTGATTGTGGGATCTTAGGGTTAAAAGATTTGTCAGAAAGAATCTCAAAGTATACTGCTGGACCTGATTTCATTTTGCTTGGAGATATTAATGTCAATTGGTCCTTGACTGATAGTGTAGGGCTGGAGAATTTATTACTTTCATTTTCTTTAACTCAGCTTATTAATGAACCTACTAGGTTAAACCCTATTTCTGGTAATCAATCAATTTTGGACTAGGTGGTCACTGGCAGTCCCAGAAAGGTGACTCTTGCTGGAACTCTACCTGATTCTGCCAGTGAGCACCAATCCATTTTTAGTGCAATTAATTTTAGAAGCCCTGAAACTCTTTTACATTTTTTGCAGTTTAAGACTTTCAAGCAAATTGATTTGTCTGTGATACATCTGAAATTGATGGAAATTGATTGGTCCTTTTTATGCTTCCTTGTGTGCACAGTGCACAAGAAACATTTTGAGTAGAGTAGATCATTGTAGAGGTGTGGCAGTGTCTGGCTAATCCAGTGAACGGTTTCAGAGGCACATCCCTCAGCCACCAATCAACAGGGAAGCTGCAGATGATGGCAGTTTCAGAGTGAGCACCGGACTTGAAAGAAATCTGCTGCTCCATTCAGGGACAGTTCATCATCCTATTGCAGCAGCAGCTTCCCCTCCCCTCAGCAACCAGGCACACAGCGGTGGAAGACTCCAGCCATGCATTACAGTGCACAGTAATGTGGCTGGAAGATATGAGCAACTTGTTTACTTAGTGTGCCATTCCTGGTGAAACATTGCAATAAATAAATGAGCCGCGACCCTCCACACACACACTCTCTGGACAGCTGACATCGGGATGCCCAATCCCCATGTTGGCATGTATCCCCCCATCACCCCATTAATGTGGCTCACTGGGAGCCCACCCCAGTGTTGCAAAATCTTTGTTTATTTATCCGACACTGGGATGTCCACTCCCAGTGTCGGATACACCCTTCCCCCCAACCCATCTATTTTGACTGCTGACATCGGGGTGCCCAATCCCCATGTTGGCATGCCCCCCCAACAGCCACTATTGTGGCACACTGGGAGCCCACCCCAGTGTGCCTAAATTATGTTTTTTCTTGTTGCCAACGTCTGGGTGCCCAATTCCCATGTTAGCATGCCCCCTTCCCCCCAACATTGTCACACACTGGGAGCTCACCCCAGTGTGCCTAAATTAATGTTTTCTACTGTAAAATGAAGAAAACCATCCCCCGAGGATGAGGTCTGTTCTTTTACCTGTAAAAACGAAAACGGTCTCATTGTCGCCCCAGTCCCCATCCCCCAACCCACACCCTCCCTCTGCACACTCCACTTCCCTGCACCCCTCCTCACCTGATACTTACCTCTAGAGGTTGGGAGCAGTGATCTTCTGTGGACCAGGAACATGTCTGCACTCTTCAAAGACCAACACGGAATTGAAGAAATGACTGTAAGCCCGATAAGGGCAGTGAATGGGGGGGTGCAATTTAGGTTGATATATCAGCCAATGTTTTGAGTTTTGGTCCAAAATTTTCAACATGGGGTTCCTGGGACCCCACCTCATGAACGACTGGCACTGTCATTTTGTTTCTTGGTCCCAAAAGGTGATTTTGCAGTCGCTGTGCGGAATCACCTTTCAGGACCTATTAACAAAACGACAGTGCCACTGTTCATGAGGTGGGGTTCCAAAAAGCCCATGTTGCATGTTTGGTGGAAAAACTCCAAAAAAATGACTGTGTTACGAGTGTGCATTGCTTTACTCCAAATTTCCAACATTGCCATTTTTTCACACCTCCTTGTGAGCAGTACAGATGCCATTTTTTGCATCCTATGGCACAGAATGGTGCAGTCGCTGTGCAAAATCAACTTTTGGGACAGATTAAGGAAATCACAGTGCCACTGCTCATGAGGGGAGGTCCCAAAGAAGGTCATGTTGAAAATTTGGTGAGAAAACTACACTAAAAATCCCATTCTGCTGGACCACTCAGGGCCAACGTTCCTATGAATACCAAGCGCCACTTTGGCTCAATGCACTTGGTGAAGAGGCACACAAGGAACTCAAACTGGAGCTATTTAAAATGAAACTTGATGCGTCATCCAGTGTCTGTGACTGTGGCACCTAGTCTGCTTCTTTGCCCTCCTACTGAGTCCCCTTTCTTTGTCCTCTAGAACTCCCCTCTGCTCCTTTCTCCTCTCTATTCCCCTTTCTTGGGGCAACCTACCCTCCCCTCCCGCCCCTCTATTCATACAATTGTGCTCTCCTTCTTTACCCTTCTTGCTACCTGTTGTTTTCCATGCTGTTCTCCCATGAACAGCTTCTCTCCCTCCTCCTAAACACTACTGCCCCTTCTGCCCTGCCTCCCTAATCACTCTCCCCTTCCACTCTTCCCTCTCTCTCTCTCTCTGTCTCTCTCTCTCTCCTTTCTCCCACGTCCCCACTATCTATCTCTGTTCCTTACACCCTCTGTTTTTCCCTCCTTAGTCTTCAAAAAAAAAGCAACAATTATTGCTTGTACTGATTGTACTTAGACAATAGATCTATCTCAATTGTTGGATCTTGCTTGTGTTTTCCTCCATTGTTTAATTTACCTGTTGTAAAATTTATCCAACTATCCACTTACACTGGATTGCATTCTCTGTCAGTATGTCTCTGTCATTCTTACTTTATTTTTTTCGTTATATTGCTTAACATGGAACCTCTGTAAATGATCCTTTGGCTCAAAGGTATTCTCTGAAATGTTAAATAAACAAATAACAAGAAGTGAACATTCCAAAAAATGACTGTGTTATAAGCGTGCTTTACCCAATTTCTACGCATGCTTGTAACTTCACCACTTTTTCATATTTTCACTCCAGATTTTCAATATTGCCATTTTGTCACACCTCCTCATAAACAGTGCAGATGTCATTTTTCACATCCTGCCCAAAAGGTCTTTTTGCACCTGTTGAACTAAATGGTGCATTTGTTGTGCAAAATCACCTTTCAGGACTGCATAACGAAATTATAGTGCCACTGTTCATGAGGTGGGGTCCCAAAAAGCCCATGTTGAAAATTTGGAGTGAGAATACCAACAAACGCTCGCGGCATTACAGTTTCCAACCATAACACCACACCCTGTACAGACTGACAGGCGTCAGGGGTGTGTCTTAGAATCATCAGTTATAATGCTTATGCCATTCCACCCCACCCCACCTCTGCAGCCACCAGCAGTGGCTCTAGCCACAAATGGTTACCAGGGCACAGCCGGGGCACAACAGATGGTAGCCAGGGCACTTATATATTGTTACTATGAGGGAATCTCTGCACCATATGGGGCACCAACTGGGGCACAGAATTTTTTTACCGGGGTACGTGTCCTGGTGGGCCCTGGTGTAGAGCCACCACTGGCAGCCACTGACAGATGTTGAGGTGTGCCTTGTGGTCTTCGATCCTAATGTTCACCCCATTCTCCTGTACTGCACCCATCTCAGCTTATTTCTTTATGGAATGGGGTGAGCGTAAAAGCCGAAGATCCCAAGGCACACCATGACACCTGTCAGTGTCTGCAGGGTGGACTGAGGTTGAATGGCATGAGCGTTATGGCCAATGAGCTAAAGGTACACCCCAATGCCTGTCTGTCTCTGCAGGTTGGGGGTGGGGGTTGGCATTAGTTCAGTACTTCACTGCCATTCCTATTATGCATCTCTCTAACTCATGCAGTACCAATGCTAATACCAGCAAGCAAATATTTGGCATTGACAAATGCTTGTTAGATAATATACCTAATCCTGCTTTTGCTGTTGATTTCTTTTGTAAGGTCCTAGTTCCTATACAGGATTGTTTTGTCCATTAAAAAGGCTTTGAGTTGGGGGGGGGAATTTAATTGCTGGCTTACAAATTAAATCAAGGACTGGATGAAGGCTAGAGATTTGGCCTGGTGTAATTTTAAGCAGTCGCGTTCCAGTTCTTCATTAGATAGGTACAGATTTCAGTGCAATAAAGTTTCATATTTACTTAAGGATGCTAAACAGATTTTTTTATAGGAGCCAATTTAAAGATAATTTAACAAACCCCAAAGTCTTTTTGGCAATCTGTAAATCAGTTTTTGTCCCCTATGGAAAAGGGTGTTATAATTGTTTAACTACACCGAATGGGGTAGTCACTGTTCCGAAAGAAATTTCTAATTTATTTGGTCAGAAATGTTCAGATCTTTCCAGTTATTATGATAATAGGGTAAAGGCATCTGTTGTGGAAGTGCCTTTTCAAACTAATAGGCCCCCTTTCTATTTTCATTATGTTTCTCAGTCCCAGGTTTTCAAATTATTATTAATGACACCCAATAAATACAGTGACTGTGGGAAAGGTTTAGATGGGTGTTTTCTTAGGTTAATAGCTCCCTATATTGCTGACCTCAGTGTACTATTTTTAATTTGAGTTTATCATCAGGTGTGTTACCTCTTAGTGGAAATTAGGGCTGTGCATGGTCTGAACAGTATTTCCCAAATACCACAAATAGTAAGCTTGCTGATTATTCAAATAGACATCCCGAATAGTTCACTATTCAGCCGCTATTCAGGACGTACTATTCGGTGGGTGAGATTTCAACATCTCACAGAGCTTTGCTGGCCAATCAGAGGCTGTTTTTGGAGCTCACAGCCAGGAACATCATGTGATCTCCTCACTCTGAGTGTATAGATGAGAGGATATAGTTGTTTCTGAGAGAGCTAGCTCTGTTTAGTCTACCACTTGTGACTTTTATAACTGTTTAAAAATGTTTCGTGTGTGATCCAGTTTTTACATCTGATCACCTTGTGACTGCATCTGACTGCAGTTTTGTTTTTCATCCTTAAAACTGGGCTCAGTTTCAAGGAAAAGGAGAGTCTGTGTGTGAGAGAATCTGTGTGTGTACTGCTGCATGCTGACTCCCCTCCCCCACTGCTTACAGTTTCACAGCTCAGCTGAAGCAGTGTGGTTTGATTTTTTTGCCTAAGAACCAATTAGTTCTTATCAGGATTACTTTTGTCAACAAAGTCCAGCTTGGCTTTTGCATGCAGTGAGTAACTGTTACTGGGCTCAGTAACAGTGAGTGGCTCAAGCTTTTGCTGACTGCCCCATCCCCACTGCTGTGCTTGCTTAGCTTTTTGTTCCAAATCCACACACAGCCCCTATGGTATTCTCTGTTTCTTTTGTGAAGCAAATTGGTATTTTGCTGTAATCAGGTTCCAGGCTTGGTTCCCTGCAAAAGTGAGGTGTGATTATCATTTGACTCCATCTTGTCTGTGTTGCAGCTTACAGCGGCGTATACATCATCCGTGTGTGCATTGTATTGCTGTTCTTGTAATCTGTGTCCTGTAAGTGCATGCATAGTTGTCTGCATGCATTTTTTTTGTGTGATTTATAAAGCAGCATATTTTTTTCTCATTCGGTCAGGCTTGGCCCATTGAATTGTTGCTGGCTGTGGTCTGGTTCTTGGCTCAGTTCCCTGTACAACTGAGTAAGGAGGGTGTCACAGGTGACTCTTCCCTCCACAGCTCACTGCACCTGAGTGGTCTCCTGTGCATGTGAGTTTTTCCTTTTTTGTGTGTCTTTACCCCCTGTGTGTGCACTTCTGTGAGTATGTGCATGTACATTTTCTGTGAAGTGCTTTAGTATTTCTGTGTGTGTCAGGCGTGACTCTCTGGGTTCTGTGTGTTGTAAGTTGTTTAGTGCACCTTCAAAGCTTGACTTGCTGTACAGAATGACTGCACAACTGATACCATACAAGTAAGAAGTTGTTTGCTGACTCCATCTCTAGTATCAGCCTACCTTTATTAGCTGCTACATAAGCAGTGTTGGTATTGTTGTTTTCTGCAAGAAGCACCAACATAAACAAAAACACTAATCACAAATAATATACACAGTAAGTTACAGACCATGTTTCTTCAATCCCTTAAACAAACATGGTCCAGCCCAAGCAAGTCATCTTCACCACCAGTCGTAAGCGGTGAGGAACAGGGTGAGAGAAGGTCTGTTTGTATTCGCTGTTCTAAAATAGTTTTCTCCCCTGATGAGCCTTCAGGTTCTGTTGTCAGTAAGATTGGGGGTAGTACTAGTACTACTATAACTTCAACTGTTGCCGCTACTTCTACTACTAGTACTACATTTGCAGCACCATCATTTTATAAAAGTAGGAGGGCTTTACAGCTGACATCTCCAGTCATGCAAGAACTGAACCTACCCCAACTACCAGTGGTAGTGCTATTCACACAACTGCCCCCATAGAGTCAACATCGCCTATCAGTGTGCTCTTCCCCACCACCACCAGTGTCATGATTCAGCAACCAGAGCAAATCCTTTGTGTACTGCTGACACCACCGCTGCCATAACAGTGTCACTCTTATTTGTGCTCCTTGCACAGTCACTGTCACCAAAACCTTTGCCTCCATTAGTAGTCCTGAGTGTTCTGCTGTTACCATGACTACTGCTGCCAGTATTACAACTAGCTGTAATATGATGCCAATTTCTTTGACTGTAACTCCTGATTGTAATTCTGGCACCTGGACTACTGTTGACAGTGCTACTACCTTGCCAACTGTGCCTATGACCATAGGTACTGTGACTAGTACTGACCATGAGACTGTTACAACGACTGCACCAATTGTGTTGCCAAAACATACTGTTGCTCAGTCTCATAAGTTTCTTTTCACTACATTTCCTTTTGCTGATGTGGAGGATTCTGAAGAAGATCATTCATCTGGTTCTGAATATTTACCAGAGCCTCAAGACTTGCTAAGTACATCATCTGACAGTGATGCCCACCTAAGCGAATTTGGCGATGAGGATGAATATGTGGCATATCTGTGTGAGAAGCGTGAAGGTGCAGCTGCCAAAAAATGTAGTGCTGCTTGTTGTGGTAAGCAGGTCAGTCAGGGTCACCCTCCTCCTCCTCCTCCTCCTCCTCCTAAAAAAAAAAACAGTCCACCCTGTCCTTTAAAAGAGTTATGTCAAGTTCAACTCCATCTGATACACAAAGTAGTTTTATAACTACATCTGTTGCGGAGAAAGAAAGGGGCAGAACAACTGCATCCACTGCACCCAGATCTGATAAGGGGAAAGGAGTAAAACATGCCCATGGTCACCCTATTGGGGCCCATACTTCCACTGTCAGTGTGGGGAAAAGTCTGGTGTGGCTGTACTTTAGTGTTGTAAAAAGTGATCCAACAAAGGCGATATGTTCTGTGTGTGTCTTTACTATAAATCATGGTAAAAACCTTTCAGATCTCACAACAACATCAATGATGAACCATCTCCTAATGAAACATCCCAGTGCACTTCAACGATCCACAGTTGCTCCTCCGCCTCCACAACATGTGCCTGTCAGACCCTCTTCTGGTACTGGTCCAGTAGATGCACAAAGCGTTGTTAGTGATTCTATTACTGAGACAGACAGTGTGCCCTCAGCTCCCCCTACACCACTTATAGCACATCCCTGTACAGGAGCATCACCCATTCTGCCTTCTTCTGCTCAATCATCTATTATTGTAACACCATCCACCATGGGTTCAAAGTCAAAATCAATGCAATGTGGCATCGCTTTGACTACACCCATCATGCAAGCCTTCCATGCCCTTTCCAAATATCAGGCATCACACCCAACAGCACAGCAGATCACCAATTTAATTGGTGACATGATGGCCTTGGATCTGCAGCCATTTTCCATTGTGGAAAACACAGGTTTCCATAGGCTGCTGTAGCATTTGCACCCCAGGTATAATATATAATCATGGACCACATTTTCACTTACTGTAGTACCCAACATTTACCATGATTTGAGAAAAGAAGTTGCCAGACTACTAGCACAGGCTGTTGGTGGAATTTTCCACTGCACAACTGATATATGGACCAGCATGAATTCAAATCATGCATATATGTCACTGACAGCACACTGGTGTTTACACATGTGGTAGTCACTGGTGATGGTGGTACTGGTGTTGGAGTTCTGTCTCTTCCCTCTCCTGCAGGTCTGCTTTGCTAAATGTCAGTGTTATGAAAAGGATCACTGGGCAGTAAACATACTGTCATTCCTGCAAGAGTTGTTGAGCTCATGGATTGATGGCAACAATTTGCAGGTAGGGTTTGTGGTCACAGACAATGCCACAAATATGATAAAAGCACTTAGAGATGACAGTTTTGAGGGGATATGCTGCTTTGCTTATACACTAAATTTGGTGGTGACAAAGGCTTTGGCAAACACAGCAAAGGAAGATCACACAGTCAAAGTAGCTAGAAGCATATGCAGCCACTTCCATCACTCTGTGAAAGCCACAAACTATCTGCAACAGCTACAAGAGCATCTTCAAATGCCGCAGCATCATCTCATCCGGGATGTACAGACCTGGTGGAATTCCACCTACTACATGCTGCAAAGGCTTCTGGAGCAAAAGCCAGCCCTTCATGAGATGAGCTTGGAAACTGATATGGGGGAGTCCTCGGACATCAGGACTGGACTGTGATTGAGGGCTTGGTAAAGGTTTTAGCCCCATTTGAAAGGAGCACTCATAACCTTAGCTCTGATTCTGCACTGCTAAGTCAGGTAATTCCTGCTGTACAGATCTTGAAAAAAGCCATGAAGAGATTCAGTGAAAATGCTTAGAAAGATCCAAACCAGACACCAGGAGCAGTGATAACCCTTGTGGAAAACCTCACCACAGAACTAGAAGTTAGATTTTCTGATCTCTGTTCCAATAAAAAGCACATATTTGCCACTATGTTGGATCCACGTTTCAAGTGTGAGGCACTACACCTTATAATGCCCACTCACAGGGTTACAGACTTTCAGAAGCAGATGTGCTCAGAACTTAGTTTCTGCATCCTTGCGTCAATGAGACCAGAAGGTAACCCTATTGATGAGCCAGTCTCAGATTCACAAACTGAAAGCAGTATGGAAAACCTTGAGAAGGAGGGTGACTGTTGGGCTGAACTCAGCTCATCACTATAGGCTGAGCAGCGGAAGAGAACAGAACAGCATCCATAGTCAGCACCCAATCTGCTGAACAGTTATTTCAATGAGCCTCTGGAAGTCATTCTCCATAAATCCAGTGGAGTATCGGATCAAAAGGATGAAAGCATCTCCGCAGTTGGCACAGTTGGCCCTTACATATATTTGTTGCCTCCCTACCAGCGTACCACCTGAATGAATGTTCAGCACTGCTGCTGATGTGGCGGGACCTCACCGATCCTCACTTGACCCAGCACATGTGGAACAACTTGTGTTTATAAAAACAAATCTACTTCGCCGCCTTGGGTACACATAAGGCAACTAACAATTGCATTAAATAATTGTCTTGTACTGGATGCAACATTTGTGTGTTGTAGCATTGACCCATACACAAGCCATTCTGTGTTAACCATCATTGTTCTGTTAGCAAATAAGCACAACATGTTAACATTCATATTCAAAGTCATACTAACACAAATCTGGACCAGCACCCTTTTTCTTTATTACTTCCACTGTCATGGTGTATTCTTTTGAACGAGCATGCCCTGCAGCTCCCAGTGCCTAAAACTGCCACCCACCTATTGACTGCTGTTCCTAATACAAAATCCTCAACTGATGTTACTACATCTCTCATCTCCTGTGTTGCTCCTGCCTATATTCCATCGATCCTTTTAACAGCTTTCCAGGTGCCAGTTACCAGTGTGGCATCACCAGTCTCAAGTATTTCATGTGCATAAAATACAGCAGCTGATAGTGTGTCATCTCCAGTCTCAGTGTTTCCCATGCCTGAAATATGGCAGTTACAAGTGTGGCATCACCAGTCTCAAGTATTTTGCATGCATAAAATACGGCAGTTAGTGTGGCATCTCCAGTCTCAGTATTTCCCATGCCTGAAATATGACAGCTAACAGTGTGGCATCTCCAGTCTCAAGTATTTCCCATGCCTGGAATATTCCAGTTATGAATATGGCATCACTTGCCTTAAGCATTTCACATGACTGAAATATTCTGGTTACCAGTATAGCATCACATGTCTCAAGTATTTCAAATGATTGAAATGTTCTGGTTACCTGTATGGCATCACCATTCTCAAGTATTTCCCATGACTGAAATATTCCAGTTACCAGTACGGCATCTCCAGTCTCCAGTATTTCACATGACTAAAATATTCTAGTTACCAGTATGGCATCACCCATCTCAAGTATTTCCCATGCCTGAAATATTCCAGTTACCAGTGTGGCATCCCAGTCTCCAGTATTTCACATGACTAAAATATTCTAGTTACCAGTATGGCATCACCCATCTCAAGTATTTCCCATGCCTGAAATATTCTGGTTACCAGTGTGGCATCACCAGTCTCAAGTATTTCACATGCCTGAAATATTCCGGTTACCGGTGTGGCATCACCAGTCTCAGGTATTTCACATGCCTGAAATATTCTGGTTACCGGTGTGGCATCACCAGTCTCAAGTATTTTCCATGCCTGAAATTATTCCGGTTGCCTGACCATGACCAGTTTGTACCATTGTTTTGTTGCAATAAGTTGTTGATGCTGCTGCTGCTGATGATGATGACAATAATGACTGTGAAGAAATCTGGAATATATTACTGATGACTGATGACCGCCAAAGCCAGAGTCTGATGCTTCTCATCTTTGATGAACACATTGTGTACTACCAGCAACAGTAAGTGAAATATGCAATCTTTTAATGCTTTTATTTCTGTTTGTGTGGTTTTTTTTTTTTGGGGGGGGGATTAAATTGTGATTAAAGTGTATATCTAATCATGTTTTTCTCCTATTTCTTTTTTTTTCGTATACAGGTATTTTACCACCAGGGTGATGAACTCCTGGTAACACATCAGGTATGAACAGCAAAGGTAAGTAAAGTATTTAATCTGTTAATTGTTTTCTTTCTGTTTTGGGGTGTGGGTTGGGGGTTTATTAAAATAGAACAGGGAGACTGCCTGGATGTGTGTAGGCAATTTTGAAAAAGCACTGCATTTCATTATGTCTCCCTCACAGGTAGCATCCAATCCAAAGTCCTTTATGGGGTAACACATCATAGGCTGAATGGGCGTTATGCTTGAGTGACGTCCTCACAGCTGTATCTCTCGTCTCCGAAGGTAAGATGTGAATGTGTGCGCTGTTCTGTTGAAGTTACAGTGTTATCCTATGGGCTTAATTATGTCTTATTGCTTGCTTTTCTTAATGGTCACAGTTATTTAATGCTCTGGCATATGATATTCTTGTAGTGGCCACTAAGGCCTTTCAGACCATATATAGATTGTTACTTAGCTCCAAATATTGCCACAATTATGGCTTGTTGAAGTTACAGTGTTATTCTAAAGGCTTAATTATGATTTATTGCTTGCTTTTCTTCATGGCCACAATTATTTAAGACTCTTGCATATGGCATTCTGGTAGTGGCCGCTGTGACCTTTCTGACCACATATAGATTGTTACTTAACTCCAAATATTGACAGAGTTATGGTGTCTTATACTTCCAGTGTTATCCTATGGGAAACTGCATGCCCATGATCAACTCCTTTCCTCTGCATCCTCCTCCTGAGGCATCAGCATCAGAAGACATCTTCTGACACCACTGTACAAGGCAAAGTGCTGTGACCTCTACATTCTTCTCCTGAAGCACCAGCAGCACAAGATAGCCTCAAGCACCCATGTAAAAGCCAAAGTGCTGTGACCTCTTCATCCTACTCCTGAAGCATCAGCAGCAGAAGACCGCCTCTGGCACCACTGTACAAGGCAAAGTGCCGTGATCTTTGAATCTTCCTCTTTAAGCACTAGCAGTACAAGATAGCCTCTGACACAAATGGGCAAGTCAAATTGCAATGACCACTGCATCCTCCTCCTGAAGCACCAGCAGCACAAGACAGCCTCTGGCACCAGTGTGTACAAGCTGAAGATCCATGTCCTCTGCATCCTCCTCCTGAAGCACCAGTGGCAGAAGACAGCCTCTGGCACCAGTGTACAAGCCAAAGTGGCTAGACCTCTTCATCCTCCCCCTCCTGAAGACATTTTAAGGAGTTATATAGCAATTCTCCATTAAGGCAAATTATATGCCCGAATACCGAATAACGAATACCTGGGACCTGAATACCGAATATTTGGCCGAATATTTGGGAAATGATATTTGCACAGCCCTAGTGGAAATGTGCTAGAACTGTTCCCATTCCTAAGAAACCTGGAGCTTCTGGGTTGGATGATTTTCACCCGCTTTCAATATTAAATCCTTTGAGCAAGTTTCTTGAAAAAATTGTCAATAAACGGATTACTACTTACTTACAGAAGTATGATGTTTTGTGTCCTAAACAACATGACTTTCAGCCTAATCATGAAACTGAGACTGCCTTGGTCAGGTTCACAGATGCCACCCTCAGGGGCTTTGATAGTGGCTTCTTGTTGGGTGTGGTGTTCATGAACCTGATCAAGGACTTTGATCTTACTGACCATTCTTTATTATGTTGTAGGTTGGGGGTTTGGGTCTTTCTGATAATGTGGTTGCTTGGTGTAGGGACTATCTTCAAAACTGCACTTTTTTTGTTTCTGTGGGTGCTTCTATTTCTTCTATTTGTTCTACTTATTCTATTCAGTCTGGTGTTCCTCAAGGTTCTATTTTGGGCTCTCTTTTGTTTTCACTGTTTATTAATCCTTTCACTTCTACTTGTTCTACCTATAATACCTTATTATATGCAGATGATTTGATTCTTTTTATTCAATCTCATTCTATATTGGAACTTACGTCCCTTCTGGAACAGGATTTTATTTTTACCTGTCAGTGGTTTTGAGATAATTTGCTTGTTCTGAACACCTCTAAAACTAAAGCCATGTTGTTCTGGACTCCCCAAAGTTCCATAAAAATACTAATTTAACTGGTCATGATTTTCATGGGGTTTTTTCTGGAGCAAGATTTTGAATTTAAGTATTTAGGGTTTCTGTTGGATCCTGGCCTGGCCTTTCAAGCACAAGTTAAGGCTGTTTGCCTAAAGGTTAATCAAAAACTGGGTGTTATTTACACAATTAAACAATATTTTACCATTTAAACTAGGAAGGTCATTGTGATTGGGGTGCTTTTACCTCATCTTGATTATGCTGGTAGTTTATATTATTTACTTTCTGTTAGGGAAATTCAGGCTTTAACGACTGTGTATGACAATATTTGTCATTTTTATGTTGCTTGCACGCATGTGCAAGAAACATAGTGCCATCATCGGAGATTTCGGAGGTGACCCCTCCTCCAGTTCAGTCGGTGTTGGCACGGCACACCTAGCTAATGCATTTTGGAGCTGTCTATGACATGCTCCAAAATGCAATGGCATACAGTTGAAAGGGGAGCTACGCTCAGTGAGCAGCGATAAGAGGCTGCTCACGCGCAGCCTCCTCTCATCTGCAGGCGCAGTGCCTCGCAGCACACTGTAGCAGCTGACAGGGTGTCCAATCCCCGCCGGCTGAGCTGGCGCCCCCAGTAGTAGGTGCCACGCTGGGAGCCCACCCCAGCGTGGCAAGCGGTCCTTTGCCGATGGGGTGCTCAATCCCCCGTCAGCTGAGCATCCCTCAACGTCCTTGTGCCATGCTGGGAGCCCACCCCAGAGTGGCAATGTCCCACGACGCCTTTTTTAAAACACTGCAAAACAAAACTGCCCTGCCAAGCATCTCCGACTCCCTCCCAAACCTGCACTCCACCCACTGCGACTCAGTTTTCCCCACACCCCTCACCCCATACTTACCTCGACTCGCCGATGATCTTCAGTGGACCGGGAACACGCCTGCACTCTTCAAAGCCGATCGCAACTGAAGAAATGCCGGTAAGCTGTATAATGGGCTAGATAGGGGTTTCAACTTGTTGCATATCTCAGGCATTTTGGGATTTTTGCAATTTTCAACATGGGGTTTTGAGACCCCTTCTATGAATGATGTCATGTCAGGCGCATTCGCCCGGCGGGTGATTTCATCGCAGTGACTGCGATATCACCCTTCGGCCTGAATAACACCATGACAGTGACATCATTCATGAGAAGGGGTCCTAAAACCCCATGTTGAAAATTTGGTGCCAAAATTCCAAAAATGACTGTTTTACTTAGAGTGCGTTATGTAGTTCCTACGAGGCTTGTAAGTTCGCAAATTTCAATATTTTCACCCAGATTTTCAACATTGCCATTTTACCACACCTTCTTATGAGTAGTATAGCTGCTCATTTTTCATATCTCACCAAAATGTGTTTCCGCCCATGTAGCGCAGAATGGCTGAGTCGGTAAAAGGAAATCAATGTATGGGACAAATTAAGAAAATCACAGTGACACTGTTCAAGAGCAGAGGTCTTAAAATGGCTATGTTGAAAATTTGGTGAAAAATTCAAAATGACTGTTTTACGAAGGCGTTGACAGTTCCTACGCACGCTAGTGTTCAAGAATTTTCAATATTTTCACTCCAGATTTTCAACATTGCCATTTTACCAAACCTTCTTATGAGTAGTACAGCTGTCATTTTTCACATCTCATCCAAAACATGTTTCCTCCCATGTAGCGCACAATGGCGCAGTCGGTGTGCGAAATCAATGTTCGGGACAAATTAAGAAAATCACAGTGACACTGTTCATGAGCAGAGGTCTTAAAATGGCTATGTTGAAAATTTGGTGAAAAATTCCTTCAGATGTTCTGCAATATTACTAATGAAGACATTGAACAGAACTGGCCCCAGGATCCATCCCTGCAGCACCCCACTGGTCGCCCCTCTCCCTAGACTGCATGCCATTTACCACCACTTTCTGCCTCCTGTATGTTATCCAGTTTCTAACCCAGTTTACCACCCTTTCCCCCATGTCCAGCCTACCCAGCTAGTTTATCAGACTCCTATATGGGATGGTGTCAAAGGCTTTGCTGAAATCAAGGTAAGCGTTGTCCAATGCCCCACCCTGATTCACTTCCTTTGTCACCCAGTAAAATAAATCAACCAGATTTATCTGACATGATGTCCCCACTGTGAATCCATGTTGTCTATGGTCCTGGGTTCCAATGGCATCTAGATGCCCCACTATCCTTTCTTTAAGCAATGTCTCCATGATCTTCCCCACTACTGAGGTGAGGCTGAATGGCCTATTGTTCCTGCCTCCTCCCTGCTGCCATACTATCTTGTGTAGAGGGACCACATGTGCCTCCTCCAATTCACTCATGTTGAATGACTCAGTGAACATGGCTGCCAGAGGTACTGCTATCTCCTTCGCAGTTCTGTTATTATCCTTGTGATGCCATCTGGTTCCATCGCTTTGTCTACCTTTCAATTTAGCGTAGCTCCTGCAGGACTCTTTTGCCTTTGAATGGAATATTGTCCACCTCTTCACCCCCTTGGCAACTGCTGTACTCCTGTGGCCCTTGGCCTCCCACTCTTCTGTGAATACTGAATGGAAAGACACAGTGGATGTCTTGGGAGGAAGGCATGAAACTGTCACTTCCAAATACCTAAACAGCACATACAAGCAAGCAACATTCGGCATTGACAAATGCTTGTTTACTTAATGTTTCTATTCAAACTCATCGCTTATTTTATTCTTCCCTTGATTGAGTCCCATTACACTCTCATTATATGTTTTATTTAAGTTGTTTAGTTTTGAAATCTGTGTTTTTGTATAGAGCAATTCCCCCTAGCTGATTTGTTACATATTCGACAATCTGCTCTAAATTTGAGATCTTTTAGAGGTATTCTCCTTGTTACTAAAACTTCCTCAACTAAAGTTGGTGCTCAGACTTTTTCTGCCTCTGCACCTCTTTTATGGACTAGTTTGCCTGTGGACTTAAGAACTGATTGCTCCCTGGAATGCTTTAAAAGAAAAATGAAAGAATGGTTGCGTGCTTTGAATGTATGTAAATGTTTTTAGTATTGTTATTTCTTTTTTATGTTTTGTATATTGTAGCATCTGTTATATTTTTGGGTCGGACCTGAAAAAAGGCTTGTCCCAGTGTCCCTACCCATTTAACAAAATAAAAAATAAATAGAATAAACCAGGAAGAGTGAGATACTGTTGTCATACAATATTTTTTAATAACCATAAACAAGAGTTGTAGAAATGGGTTAATAACCATAAACACTTTTTTTATGTATCAATATTTACCAGCTCAAGAACTTTACATTTACATCACACAGCTGGCTCATGCTCAGTGTGGAAGTAAGCACTGCAAAGCCTGTTGACTGGTACATAGCAGTACTTGTAACTCTGGAGAATACACTCACTTTTTGATTTCTGTTTATGAAGTCTGTAACGGTATCCTCAGCTCATGTCTTGCATTCAGCTGTATTCGCATGTTCTGCATGCCATGATAAAACAATTGCTGCAGACACTGACTATGCCTAACTTGTTACAGCAATAATCAATCATAATTATGGTGCACATCAAAGAAAGGAAAAACTCTTGCATCCAAGGTGTACAAGTGAACATTCCTGGTCATACAGGTTGAACATGACTCATTGGCATGTATTAGTTACATGGACAGTATTACACATCTTGCCTCTGTAGCAAGCACCCCACCCCCCACAACCACTACCAACATTGTAGAAAGGTACTTTCTGTTTGTTTGCATCCTTACATGCTTGCAAATGTTGAAGCATCATTGGTGGCACCAGACACTGTGAATGCAACTTGATCCCACAAAGCAAAACTTATGATACCTCCCTATAAATGTGTAACATTGTAAAATATAGTGATACTAAAACTCTGCATTACCCATTGCAAGTACACAATGTCAAAGCAAATGAAAATGATCAAGTATAAAATAGAATTTGCACAGGGCTGAGTCAAGAACCAACAGTCATACACACTCTTAACTGCCTCAATCTTCAAATGTGATTACTGAAGAGTGTTAAGAAGATTCAGTTTCTCAAGACCTGATATCCGTATAGCCACATCTGGATTAGGGAGTGATTTGGGGTGCCTCATTGTCTTTCAGTCAAGCACTTGAGTCATGAGTACAGGTACATGAGGATATGTTTTTTCCTCTGTTGTCTTTTTTGCCACCCAGTGATCATATCTCTTTGATTGAACTTGACTGTACTGGGGCAAATCCATTCTGGCACCTTTTTATGTTGATTGTGTGCATGCGCAAGAAACATGTTGCGTCAGCTTTCTCCACAAGCAGGTTGTGGAGGCATGGCACTGTTGTGCCCAATGCCCCCACAGCCTGCAAAGGCTTGTCCCGCTTCCCCCAATGCCATGGCACACTGCTGCTGACACTAGTTCAGCCAGCGTGCCACAACTTTCTAAAAAATCAGCCGCTGCCATCAGGGGCCACCTCGTCATTGCAGTGTCAGCCATCCGCTGCAATGAGGGAGCGACTCGTCATTGTACGGGCGGGATGTAGCACCTCTGATATTCTTTGTGAACATGGCGGCGGCTTGCCGCCATATTCACAAACAATATTTACCCCCCCACCATGTTTATTTGCTGACGGGGAGCCCAATCCCCACCAGCAGAAAGGAATCCCCCTTTGTTGTTCCAATGGGGTGCCCAACTCTAGTTGGCTACAGCTTCCCAAAGCCAGACTCTGGTGGCATGGACGGAGCCCACCCCAGTATGCCACATGCCCCTATAAAGTTGAAAACGGTCCTGTGACATTTTCTTGTTTTTTGTACCTGAAAAAGGAAACAGTCCCTCATAGTCTCCCTGCCCCCACAACTCGCACCCACCCACTGCTCACCCAGCCTCCCACACCCCCTCACCCCATACTGAACTCCAGAGTCTGGCGCGATGATCTTCGGTGGACTGGGAACACGTCTGCACTCTTCAAAGCTGACCGCGAACTGAGAAAATGCCGGTAAGCTGTATAATGTAATGAACAGGATTTTTCAACTTTAGTGAATATCTCGGGCATTTTTGGGAATTTTTTCACGAAATTTTCAACATGGGGTTTTTGGGACCCCTCCTCATGAATTCTTGAACTGTCATGGCATTAATCAGCCCCAAAAGATGGTTTTGTAGTCACTGCATGGAATCACCCTTCGGGGCTGATTAACGAAATGACAGTGCCAGTGTTCATGAGGTGGGCTTTCAAAAAGCCTATGTTGCAAATTTGCTGTGAAAAGTCAAAAAAAATGACTGCAATATTTTCATGCCAGATTTTCAACATTGGCATTTTGTCACACTTCCTTGTGAGCAGTACAACTGTCATTGTTCACATCGTGGCCAAAATGTGTTTTCGCACTTCCAGCGCAGAATAGTGCAGTCGCTGTGGGAAATCAGTGTTCAGAACAGATTAAGAAAATGACAGTGACACTGTTCATGAGTACAGGTCCTAAAATGCCTATGTTGAAAATTTGGTAATGATACTCCATAAAATGACTGTGTTACGACCGTGCGTTGCACGGTTGGCACACACGGTTGTAACTTTGCGAATTTATAATATTTTCACTCCAGATTTTCAACATTGCCTTTCTCTCAGACCTACTTATGAACAGTACAGCTGTCATTTTTCACATCCTGGCCAAAATGTGTTTTCGCACTTCCGGCGCAGAATACAGCGGTCGCTGTGGGAAATCACTGTTTGGGACAGATTAAGAAAACAACAATGATACTGTTCATGAGCAGAGGTACTAAAATGCCTATGTTGAAAATTTGGTGATGATAGCCCATCAATTGACAGTGTTACAAGTGTGCATTGCGCACTTTCCACGCACCCTTGTAACTTGGCAAATTTGTAATATTGTCACGCCACATTTTCAACAGTGGCATTTTTTTCACACCTCCTTATGAACACTACAGCTGTCATTTTTCACATCCTGGCTAAAATATGTTTTTGCACTCCTGCCAGAGAATAGCACGGTCACTCTGGGAAATCAGTGTTCGGGACAGATTAAGATCTGCTGAATGAGAGGGGCTAGTGACTGAGCTCAACTGAGCTCTGTCAGGACTGCTGCAGATTTGTTTGTGGGCAGACAAATGCCCCAACACAAGAGCCCAATACAAAAGGGCAGCCTGCAGCACTGGGAGAAACACAACGAGAGAGTGACTGAGGAAGGGGGAGTGAGCGAACTCACTGAAGCACTGTCAGGACTGCTGCGGATTTCTTTGTGGGCAGAAAAAGGCATCAGTGTAGGCAGGGGCCCCGTACAAATGGCCAGCCTGCAAAAGTGGGAGAAACAGTATGAGTGAGTGAGACGGGGGACTTAATGAGCTCAACAGAGCTCTATCAGGACTGCTGCGGATTTCTTTGTGGGCAGAAAAAAGTGTCAATGCAGGCAGGAGCCCCGTACAAAAGGGAAGCTTGCAACGCCAGGACAAACAGAATGAGAGCATGAGAGAGGGAGACTGAGCGACCTCAACGGAGCTCTGTTGGGACAGATGCAGATTTCTTTGTGGACAGACAAAGGTCCCAACGCAGCCAAAAGCCCCATATAAAAGTGCAGTCTGCAGCACCAAGAGAAACAGAACGAGCGAGTGACAGAGCGGTAGTGAGTGAACTCAGCGGAGCTCTATTGTGACTGCTGCAGATTTCTTTGTGGGCAGAAAATGTGGCAATGCAGGCAGGAGCCCAGTACAAAAGGCCAGCTTGCAGCACTAGCAGAAACGGAATGTGTGAGCGACAGGGGGAGTGAGCGAGCTCAGTGGAGCTGTGTTGGGACTCCTTCAGATTTCTTTCTGGCCAGAAAAAGCTGCCAATGCAGGCAGGGGCCCAGTACAAAAGGGCAGCCTGCAGCGCCAGGAGACACAGAACGAGTGAGTGAGGGAGGGGGAGATGGTGAGCTCAACGGAGTTCTGTTGGGACTGCTGCAGATTTGTTTGTGGGCAGAAAAAGACAGCAATGCACACAGGGGCACAGTACAAAAGAGCACCCCACACTGGCAGGAAAACCAGAATGAGTGAGTGAGCGAGCTCAGCGGACCTGTATTGTAACTGCTGCAAGTTTCTTTGTGGGCATAAGAAGGCAGCAATGCAGGCAGGAGCCCAGTAGATAAGGGCAGCCTGCAGCACCGGCAGAAACAGAATGAGTGAGTGAGAGAAGGGGAGTGAGCAAGCTCAACGGAGCTTTGTCTGGAGTGCTGCAGATTTCTTTGTGGGCAGAAAAAGGTGCCAACAGAGGCAGGAGCCCAATACAAAAGGGCAGCCTGCAGTGCTGGGAGAACCAGAAGGAGTGAGTGAGTGAGACAGGGGAAGTGAGGGACCTCAACGGAGCTCTGTTGGGACAGCTGTGGATTTCTTTGTGGGCAGAAAAAGCCACCAACACAGGCAGGAGCCCAGTACAAAAGGGCAGCCTGCAGTGTCAGGAGAAACAGAATGAGCAAGTGAGAGAGGGGGAGTGAGCCACCTCAATGGAGCTCTGTCGGGACAGCTGTAGATTTCTTCCTCGGCAGAACAAGGTGCCAATGCAGGCAGCAGCTACATGCAAAAGAGTAGCCTGCAGCACCAGGACAAACAGACTGAGCCAGTGACAGAGGTCCACTGAGCGAGCTCAGCAGACCAACGCAATCAACATTCAGCACAGATAAATGCTTGTTTCCCTGAGTTTCTGCTGTCGATTGGCATGAATGTGTGATCCATGGCACACAGCACCATGCGGCACAACATTCCATTATAAAAATATGTTTAGTTTTAGGGACATAGTGTATTAGCTTGGAGTAATACACCTCCAATGGTCCAGCGATGCAGAACCTGCTAAGTTTTATTATGTTGCTCAATTTATTCTTGTCTCTCACTACTGATGCAAATGCAATCATTGCTGGTTGGTCTAGCTGTAGCCATTTTTTCTTCCACTGCTCATCTGGGGACAATGAACTATGCTCACAGGTATGGAACAACAACTTGTTGAACCACTGATGTATATTTAGTATGTGGTCAAGTACAGAGGTCCATCTTTCAATGAGTAAGTCCTCACTTCCCTTACAGCCAGTGGCTGAGAACCATACGTGATCCTCATCCAACACTGTAAGAGACTTGTACTTGCTTTCTTTGCTTTGTCTCATAGTTTTAAGCCAATACTTTTGGTCATGTGCCATACATCATATTAATGGAAAATTGAGTTGTACTTTGTACTCATGACCGTGGCAATTTGCACGTGATGATTGGCTGCAATGCATTCACTTTCCTGACCCTTATCTAGCATGTGATTTACACAGTCTGTGAATGCCACCTTCTCCATGTTGATGCTTTTCATATTGGGTTTAGCTTGCTTGAGAACAAAATGCATAATTTTATTGATCTCACTGTCCATCAAGCTGTAGGTTCCATATTTAGCTGAGTACCCAAGAGAATCACAGTGACCATCACCAGACAGACTTAATTTTTGGCCTTTCAATGATTCAGACAGCTCAGCTTGGTGAGCTAATCATGCATTGTGTATTACAGGGAGTAGGTACAGATCTTGTGTCTTATTATTCATGGCTTTGGAAAAACTTAAGATTCATGAATTTAGCAAAGCTTGCCATTCCTTGGTAAGTGTTACCTCTAAAGATAATTGCTGCTGCATAAAGTAAGTTTCCCACAACAGATATATTCTTTTTTTTCAATTCCAACTTTATTAACAGATTTTCCACAATACAGAGGACAGAAATTATAGCATATGCAGCATATACATAGGACAATTCATGATCTGCCCCAAACCCCCTCCTCCCCTCCCCAAACAGCAGTAAACAACATACATAGATACATAGACAGTGTCGGCAGATAAGGGCCTATGGCCCACCCAGTCTGCCCATTTAAGTTTGTAAGTTCAGCTTATGTTTTCCAGGAAGTCTGTTGCCCCTTACCCCTGACCTCCAGAATTCCTTTATGTCTATCCCATGCATTTTAAATCCCGTGATTGTTTCAGCCCCCACCACTTCCTCTGGCAGGGTGTTCCACTTGTCCACCACCCGTTCTGTGTTGTAGTATGATAGTATATTACAATAGGCTTGTATAAATTGAAGTACACCATTGCAATCACTCATTTATCCATACTAATCATGATTAGGGTGTGAAGGGGATCCCAAATACGCTTGTATCTCTGTAACCTGTTGTGAAGACTCGCTATAGCTTTCTCTGTACAAAGATTAGCAAGAATTTCATTAATCCATTCCTGATGTGTTGGACTAACCACATCCTTCCAATGCCTAAGTACAATTTTTTTAACGGATTATGCAATCATGGAAATATGAAATCTCCAAATTTTAACCTTAATAGAGGACAGGTCTCCCAGCAAGCAAATGTCTGGGGTGAAGCAATCCTGCAGACCCAATATAGGGTCTAAATTGGCTTGAATTGCCTCCCACAATGGAATTATCTTAGGGCATAACCAGAAAATATGGAGAAGTGTGCCTGCTTCCTGACAACCTCTGGTACACAACTCAGATTCTAGAAGGCCCAATTTCGCCAACTTTACTTGGGTATAATACATGTTGTGCATAATGTGATATTGCATAAGCCGTAATCTGTCTTGAGATACATATCTGTGACAGGATTTCCATAAAGCCGGCCAATTGGGGGTATATTGGGGGAGAAGGGAGACCCAGAACTTGGTGGGGCCATCAGATCTCCCATATCTCCAGTGAAATAAAGCTTGGTATATTTTAGAAATAACACTTGATGGACCAAGTAGGGAGGAAAGCTCAGATATCAATGAGAAAGCAGGCAGATGGGGAGAGGTTTTGCCCAGCACCGTAGAAAGCAGGTGCTTTAATTGGACAACCCTAAAATGCTGAGTTACTGGAATATCAAATTTACTAATTATATTAGAGACTGAGAGCCATGCCCCTCACCATCCAGAAAAGCAGATACTATCCCATCTCCTATTTGGGGCAACCACATGTGAGAAATCCTCTGTTTATTTATAGTGAAAGATGGGGAGTCCCAAATGGACTGGGACAGATCCAGGTGTGGGGTGTACCTCAAAAAAGAGCAGAGCTGTGCATGTACTTTTAAAGATGTCCAAAGGGTGGGGTACCTACAAACGTCTTGAAGGGATGAAGCTTTAACATAGAGCATAGTCGAGGGGTCCATGTTCTCAGACTGGATAAAATCAGACTCAATTTTGAGCCAGGCCGGTCTTAAATTCTCAGGACCCGGACTCACCCACCTCAGATATTTTGCTAGATGACTGGCCCAGTAATAGATTGCCAGATGAGGAATCCGCAGTCCTTCATCTGTTTTCATGAGCGGCCAATTTGTGATATGCCAACCGAGACTGCTTGTTGGGCCAGATAAAGTTGGTAAAAATTCTGTGCATTTTCAGAAACCAGGATAAAGGGATGAAGGAGTTAAGATGCAAGAGGGGGTAAAACAGATGAGGGAAAACATTTATTTTAATTATATTAATATGACCACATAGGGAACCGGGAAGCTTGGACCATCTAATGAGGTCCTGGACAATCAACTGGGAAACGGGCTCCAAGTTCTCTTTGAACCTTGAGGCGGGATTACGGTTAAATTGATACCCAGATAAGCAGATCTATTCTTAATCAGCTGCGAATTCTAGAAGAATACATGACTGTTATCACATGAGCTTCTTATACTTAGCAGTATGCCTCTAGCAGTCTTATTACATGCAATCACAGAGAATTTAGTGCCACATTGAGGGCACGGCATCATTTCAAATAACTGCTTTATGCACTGCTCAAACACAAACTTTTTGTTTTGAGACACAAAGTCCTTGAAGTATCATGCACCACTTACAATTTCTTCAAAGTAATGTTGTCGATTATATTGTAACATGTCAGAGAGGCTGTCATCAGGCAAGTACCTACAAACTGGGATTTACTATAATGTCTTCCTGGGCTCCTGAATGCCCACTGTCAGGCTGGTGTCCTGTCTTGAGCAGTGCTATCTATTTGTGTAAGAGTGCCCTAGTGAGTCTCTGCACCTGTATCTTTAAGAAAATGGCTAATCTGTGTTTAGAAATTAGTCTGAGCTGGGTCCAAGTGATTTAAGGCTTGCGACCGACCAGACTGTCTGTTATATTGCTCCAATCTGCAGTCATTACTTGCGCAGAGGGAGCTCATTTAAGGACTGTAATTATTTATTGCTAAATTGCTGTTATAGTAAAGATAGAGAAGTTTGCCTAACCTGCTTTTATTGCAGCTCAAATATGTGGATGGGTGCCACCATGTTAGGCTCTGGACTTCCAGTATTTGGACCAATCGAACCACTGAGGACCTAAAATGAAGACTATCCTCAGGGGTCTTGTGGGAAGGAATTCTGTACTTTTTGTAGTTTTAACAGTTGGTGACTAAATGGACCTGGAGAGGGAGCCCTTGTTGTGATTGACAGTTCCCTCAGACAACGGAACACCTTTGGATTGCAGAGGAAATAGTCAGAACTGCCTGAAACAGTGAGTCAGTTTAGAGATGGAGTCTGAAGAATGAACAGCTCGAGCCGTCTTTATAGATGACATTGTAGAGGGTCTGGAAGGAAAGGTGTGCCTCTTTGCAGATGACACAAAGACAGAGTTGATACACAAGGGGGGGGTAGAAAGGATGAGAAGGGACTTGGCAAGGTTGGAGGAATGGTCAGACATATGGCAACTTAGATTCAATGCAAAGAAGTGCAAAGTAATGCACCTGGGAAATAAAAATCCAGGAGAAGAGTACACAATAGCAGGGGAGGTACTAACGACAACAATAATGGAAAGGGATCTGGGTGTAGTCATATCAGATGACCTAAAGGTGGGTAAGCAATGTGAGAAGTAAGTAAGGAGAGCTAGGGGATACTGTGATGCATAGGGAGGGCATCACAAGTAGAAAAAGGAAGTGGTTATCCTCTATACAGACAGTTGGTGAGACCCCATCTGGAGTACTGCTGACAGTTTTGGAGACCTCATCTACGCAAGGACATAGACAGGATGGAAGCAGTCCAGAGGAGGGCAACTAAAATGGTGCAGGGTCTACATCAGAAACCATATGAAGAGAGACTAAGAGAGCTTAATATGTATACCCTTGATGAAAGGAGGGATGGGGAACATGATACAAACTTTTAAGTACCTCAAGGGAATCAACAAAGTCCAGGAGGGTAGCATCTTTCAGAAAAAGAGATATGTAAGAACAAGTGGGCACAATTTAAAGTTAGAGGGGGGACGGCTCAGAGGTAATGTGAGGAAATTATTTTTCATGGAGAGAGTGGTGGACGCATGGAACCGCATTCCTGGAGAGGTTGTGGGGTCTAAAACAGTGGGGGAATTCAAACATGCATGGGACAGACATAAGGCAATTATAGTGGGGGGTTGCAGGAAGTAGGCTGTTGGTTAACTAGAATCTGCACCTTATCCAATAGGTAGGGAAATGGGCAGACTGGGTGGGCCAAGTGGTCCTTATCTGCCATCAAAGTCTATGTTTCTATGTTTCTATGTGAGCCTTCGAGCAGCTGCTCCCTGAAGGAGCACAGGGGAATCATCGGGAAGAATTTGTTTCTGGCCTTCCTGCTCGTTCTCAGTAACCTGAACTGCCAATCACTGAAGTTGTATCTTTGCCGGCTTGGATCTGCAGCAGAAGAGAGAAGAAGTGTCATTGCGACTTGTGATTTGGACCGAAGACTTGCTCCAGAAGCGATCGACTCAGCTTGTGAGAGCGTTACCTTAGGGTTGAAAGGTTTGCGCAGTTATGCTGTTAATTTGCAACCAGACATTATTTGAACTGTTATTCAGAGAAGTTAGTGCAGTAAATGGCTGAATGTGTTTCCTAGGTTGCGATTTGGTTCCCCATGATCAGATCCATTATGCCAGCTGGAGGTTTCACCAGCAGAAGATCACAAACTCTTGCAGAACTGTTCATCCTGCCTGGGCCTAGCCATCAAGGCCTAGGCTGTTACTTGTGCTTCAGAGACTGTCTCGGTGAAAGACCGGCCTGGGGATTTGGCCCCCAGCCCAACACCATCGAGCAGATAGCGACCACCTGAAGGTGAGCTGTGCTGGTCCTTCTTCCATGGGCATTCCTGATCATCACCACAAGGTTTACATCTTACCTGTCCTGCAGCCAGGTTCTGGTAGCATGAGTACAAATCAGGTTACCTCCCTGCAACAATAGCAAAAATCATTGTGGTACCAACTAATCGTTTCTGTTACTGGGTTCTTGCAATGAACTGAGCCATCCAGTTTGGGATTACAAATAATTGGGTTGTGTGCATGCTTAGCTGTTTTCCTTTTCTTAAGGGCCCCAACAACAGCTGTAATGCTGGCCACCCCAGGCAACACTTCAGGCCAGCCTGCATAACATACTGGGTACTCAGGGTTGTTGAACTGTTTAATTGGGACTTAAAGTGCATGCCAGACAATCCCAATTTGAATCAGATTACTAATCATTCTACTAGATTCATGATTCTCCCTTGTTCACTGCCCCAAAATAAATCTGATTGTCTTTGTTCACATTTAACCTGGCTAGTGTGCATGTTATTAGTTGGGTTACAGTATTAAGAATGTATTACTGTGTTGCTAACCTTATTTTCCAGGGGGTCTCCAGGGCAGTTGCAGCAGATCCAGCCCTGGTGGTAAGTGGAAAGGGTGTGAGCATATTATTACTACTGCCTCTTGCCTGTGGATGTGCCATTGTGTTACTGTGTAGCCAGTTGAAGGGTTGGTGGGTGATATCAGCATCCCAGAGGGATATACCAGAGCAGTTGAGCTACCCCAATACCATTCCTCCAGGTGGAGGCACCCATTTACAGAACTCAGTCAGAGGTAGTAGCCCTTAGAATAGCGCCACGTAGGAGTTACACAAGTAATTGGGGTCACTGTCATTGTTGTGGTCTGAAAAGGCTCAGAAGACAAATCATAATCAACTGTCCAGACAAAGACATGATCAGATATTTCCTGAAATTTCTGATATTTCTAGAAAAATCTGCTTTCTGCATTTTGCAGCAGAGAGAAACTCTTTAGAAATTTTGCAAAATATCTGGAAATATCTGACCATGTCTGTGGCTGCTTCTGTATGAATTAATGACACACAGGTAAAGTTCAATATGCACTACTCATTATTGCAATACAGTTTGGTACTCACCTGTTTGTTGCGGTGTAGAGCTCAGCAGGTAGGATGTTCCATGTATCCACTGCCCTTCTGTGCAGAAATACCTCCTTGTGTTACCCCTGTTTCTTCCCCACTCCAGTATCATAGTCTTCCCACATAACCATACCTAATGCATACACCACTGATCAGAATTAATCTGCAGCTTACCTTCGCTTTCCTACCATGGAGTTTGCCTTCTGTCTATCACATGCACTTTAGTATGCACCTGTTTGTTGCAGCAGTATGACCGCAGCAGGTATGATGTCCCATGCATATACTGCCCTTTTTGTGAAGAAATACTTACTTGTGTTATGCGTCATTCTTCTCCTCTTCCACTGTCATAGTCTTCCCCCTTTTGGTTGCCATGCTAAGAACTGACTTAGTCCACCCTGTACATGTCTGTTTTGCAGAAGAGGCCTCTGAAACCAGACAAAGTAGTCCCAATTATATCGCACTATTTATGTGTACAATGTTATCACCACCTTATTTGTCCTGCTAGTGATGCCAACCAAAATACACACCTTGATATCACTTTACATCTTTCTGCCTCCTTCGCATATTATGTGGCCACTTTTAACTATTGACCAAATCTCCTGTTACAACTGGCATGAACCATACATCACTGTTCATAATTATGACAGTACTTACCAGAATAGTTGTGTTTGTCAGCATCGTGCACAACTGTGGTGTCCTCTGTCATTTCATCAATCTGTTCTGGGAGAAGATAAGAGTATGAGGTTACTTTTTATTGATTTTTAATAAGGTGAACAAAATACGGTAACCACAATTTGCATTAACAAGTCATGAACCATGGTTAAAATTAAAGAAATGATCTCAGAAATGCTACAATCTGATTGGCTGTTAGAATTCCTACAGCCTGGGAAGTCACGTGATGCCAGCTCTGTGAGTGCAGTCTGATCCTTCACCTCCAGCCTCCTGTCGGCATAAAAGTTATATTTTATTGATTTTGGAGGTATTTGTGACTTTATTTTGAATTCAGCAGAGTCTATAATTTATTCGAATTGTTCTAGTGGCGAATTGGGCATATATGGAGGTGGAAATGAGAAGGAGTACGACCCGACACACACCGCCAGTGTCACCGGCGAAGGCCCAGCAGAAAAAAGCGAGAGTCGCAACGGAAGGTGAAAGCCCCGAAAATAACAGCTCCACTCCAGAAAATGAGCCTCTGACCCTAGCGCAATTCCTGGCGGAATTTAAGCCCTTCCGTGCGGAGTTATGCATGGTAACTGAAGAACTGAAAGCGTCACTCTGGCTCTGGAAGATTTAGCACGGCCACAGGGACACAGAAGTGAAGGTCTCTCTTGGAGAAAAGGGTCTTGAAGCAGGAGCCAGAATTAATTAACTTAAGACAGAAGATATCCAGGATGGAGGCAAGATCAAGATTTAGAGGGTCGGAGTCGGAGGAATAATTTGGTAGTTATTGGCCTCCGGAGCGTGACGAAGGACCCGATCCGATCTCTTTGCCCAGAGTTTCTTCAAGGAGCTGGTAGGCCCGACGCCTTCGCGACAAGTTCATAATCGAGCGGGCTCATCAGGCGTTATGGCAGTTCCAGCATCGGGTGCCCCCGCGTATTTATAGTTTGTTTGTTGAACTACCAGGAACGCCAATTTGTGCTCATGAAGGCCAAAGAGATCAGGGAGCTGAAGTGAAGGGGACTCCATCAGGATCACTCAAGATCTACCAGTAGCAGTGAGACAAAGGAGGGCAGAATACCACCCGATCGTTTCAAAATTGATTCCGCAGGCATCAGGTTTAAAGTTCTTTATCCGGCGAACTACAGGTACTGCTGAATGGTCAGTGGTCTGCTTTGAAGATGCACCTGCAGCGAGTAAAGGCTTGGCTACTACCCTCCCGGATTCTTTCAAATACCCCTGGGACCCGAAGGGGTGAGTGCCTGACCTAGATGGTTCCTTGTCTCTGGGTTTGTTTAATTGATATGTGATCTCTCGCCTGATAGGGATCATTGATTCTGCCCTGGTTACTTTTTATTTTTATCTGAGGAGGATGAAAAGTGAGTGCTGTATATGGGATCTGATCTTAAAGATGAGCAAGTTCCTCCTCGTGAGTTGGGGATGGGGTTTTGAACCCGGAAAGGCAATCTGGCTGAGCGCACTAAGGGCCTCCGGTGAACAGTATGAAGCACCTCTCGTGGGAAGGGCCCCTGTGTAACGGAGGTTAGCGAATCCAGACTGGAATTGGCTATGTGGAAGAGTGCACAGGTTTCTTGCTGCAACCTGCTTTTACTGTTGTGGGGCCTTCATGTGAGGAGCGAGGCATCTTATTATTACCCTTGATGCTGGTTGTTTTCTGGTTTCGCCTGACAGTCGGCTGTGATGAGGATGCATCTCGTTGAAGGAGGAGCTGGAGTGTCCATCTGGGTTTTGGGCAATTCATGCCTCCGTTGTTGTTTTCAAATGGACTGAGGAGTTACAGCTGGGTTCTGGTCCATGTTATAAACTTTTGGGAAATCGCTATTGGAATTGGATACCAGTAATGTCCCATGCGGAGTACATACGCTTTTGGAGCAATGGACTATTTCTGTTGAAACTCTGTAGAAAAGAATATTTTTCCATTTCCCTTCCCCTTTTTTTTCTCTCCTCCTCATAGAAAGTGGTTACTGCATGACCCATGGAGGTTGTTTAAAGTGCTTAATGCATAATTGATCGTGTTGATTCTGGGAAATATGTGTGTATTGGGGTTGGGGTTGGGGATAGGGACCAATTATGAAAAGAGTTTTGGGAAAGAAATAATTGGTTTATGCGTGTGTAGAGGACTGAATGTAAATATAGGCTTTTATATAGGCTCTGGTTAGAATGGGCCAAGTAGTTAATGATGTGCTGGGGGGTTGGAGGAAGGGTTAGTTAGCGGAGCCATGGATGTCATGGACCAAAGTGTTTTAGGAGGGGGAGGGGGTGAGGGTGTTGGGAAGGTGGGCGATTGAGGGGAAGTCTTTGGTTGTACTAATTATGAGTTGTATGTAACTGGTCTTTATGGGGATTATTCAAGGGTTAGGCAGGGAGGGAGGGGTGGGTTATAGTAAGGGGTTAGATGAGATAGGTTTGGGAAGATCTGCTCACCCAGAAGGTTGGCCTGAGATGGGGTTTGTGTAACCAGAAGGTAATTAGAAGATGGTACGTGGATTACCTGGTGAATGAGTAGTCCTTTTGAGTTTTGTACGTGGAACATTAAGGGAGTCAGGCAAAAAATAAAGAGATATAAAATATTAAAGCATTTACAATTATTAAAGGGACAGATAATATGTTTACAAGAGACACATCTGCTTGATAAAGAGCTAAGCACACTTAGATGTCAGTTTGTTGGTCAGATATTTGGGGCTGGATTCAGTACAGCGGGTAGAGGGGTAGCGCTTTTATTACATAGGAATGTAGCGTTTGTGTGTGAGAAGCAATTAGTAGATCCGCAGGCCGCTATATTATTGTGGTAGGGCTTTGAACCAAACCAGAATTGTGTTAAAGTATTTACGGCCCAATGCAGATTCCCTGGGTTTTTATGGATTTACTAAATACCTTAAGTCCGCTTATTCAGCATCCGATGGTGTTGGGTGGGGATTGAACTTGCCATTTACTCCAGATTTGGATAAGGATGGTGTTTAATTATGGTTCTATCGCCAGCTCAGAGAGCTATTAGGAATTGGTAGATAACTTAGACTATGTGACCCATGGAGGGTCTTGAACCCTTCATGTAGGAATATACATTTTATCAGAGGTCCATAAGTCCAGATCGAGGATAGTACTTTTTGTGAGTAGAGGGTTGTTGACAGGACTGGTGAACTGTAATATTATCCTGAATTTTCTCTGACCATTCCATGGTTCGCTGCTCCCTCAATTTGACTTCTAATATTCCCAGACAGACTACTTGGAAGTTGAACAATCAAATACTACGCTCCGCAGAAATAAGGGAGTATATCGGACGTCGGATTGAACAGTACGAAATGGAGAATAGTCATTTAACTATTAGGGGAGATTTATGGTGGTGTGCTCTAAAGTGTGTGTTAAGAGGGGAGTTCATTAAGTTGGCGGTGGTAAGAAAGAAGAAGAGGGAGGAAAGGGATAGATCTTTGTTGGCACGAATTAGGACATGAGAAAGATCTGTCAAAGAATACGCCAGAGGAGACTAGGAGCTATTAATTAAACTACCATGAATACGAAGGGATTCTGGGGAGAGGGCGAATACGCGATTCTGAAAACCAAGGCCCTGTATCTGAACCAGGGAGAGAAATCAGGTAGGCTTTTAGCGATGAGGTTAAGGGCGGTGGAGGCATCTAGGTTAGTACAGAGTATCACGTCTAGTGTTGATGGGACGGTTAAAACATCACCCATGGAAATTGTTAAGGAATTTGAAGATTACTACAAGGCTTTATACAGCCCAATGACCCCTAGGCCTAGTCAGCTAGAGGTAGAGGACTTCTTATCTGCCTGTAGTCTCCCCCGGGTATCAGAAGGTCAAAGGAGAGAGCTTTCACTCCCTATCTTGGAAGAAGAGATTTTGGAGGCAATTAAACTTTGCCAACGATAGGGCCCCTGGTCCAGATGGTTTTACATCTAATTTTACAAATGTTTTATGCACCTGCTATGTCCCGGTTAAAAGATTATTTCAGAGTATTTTGACCCAGGACAAAGTAGATGATTATTTACTTGAAGCCCTGATAGTGCTTATTCCGAAAGAAGGGAAGGAGTTAGATAAAGTTACGTTATAGACCCATCTCCCTGAGTAACTACGACATCAAGATTTTGCGAAGATTTTAGCTTCAAGGTTGTCCAGGGTCATGCCCAGGCTAGTTCACCATGATCAGGTTGGGTTTATGAAGGGCAGGTTGCGCCGGACCACCTGATGTAAATTGTCTCATGTCTTCTCCGTCTCCAAGGATTGTAAATCTCCATGTGTATTGATGTCAGTGGATGCGGAGAAGGCATTCGACAGAGTGGACTGGAAGTTTTTAGCTATTACTATGGAAAAATTTGGTTTTCCGGCCCAGTTCATCAAGTTTGTGTTTGCCTTATATAGGGACCCAAAAGCCAAAATATACTGTAATGGTGTATTTTCGGCAAGTTTTCTGCTTAATTCTGGTACCAGGCAGGGTTGTTCCCTCCCTATCGCCTCTTTTATTCAACTTATATCTAGAGCCTCTCCTCACTAGAATGAGATTAGACTCTAGGATTATGGGTATTAGAGTCGGATCACAGGAGCTCAAAGTTTCAGCATATGCGGATGACATCTTGTTGCATGTTGTTCAGCCAAGTAGCTCAATCCAGCAGTGCTGGAAATTATTCGAGAATATAGTAGATTGTCTAACTACAGGATTAACGTGGGAAAACCCAAATTTTCCCGCTGAATATGAGAGTGTGCAGGTCGGAGGTGTTGGAAATGGGTATGCAATGGACTCCTGACATGCTGAAATACCTGGTATTTACTTGGCCAGATCGGATCAGAAATTAGTCAATCTTAATCTGAATGCCATTAGAATATTATTAAGCAGGATTTGCAAAGGTGGAGCGGATTGCCGCTTCTCTTGGGTCGGATTAGCATAGTTAAAATGAATATCCTGCCTAGGATTTTTTATCCACTCAATATGCTCAATGTTTTTCTACCCCAAAGATGGTTTAGAGATTTGCACGTATTGATCTCTGACTTCATCTGGAGAGGGAAAAGGCCCCGCAGGGCTTATAATAAGCTGGCGGCTCCCAGAGAGAAAGCGGGTTTGAGACTCCCACATTTCGGGTTATATTATTGGGCAAGTAGTCTGTGCAAATACTTGAAATGGGTGGTTCCCGTCAGCAGACTCGACTCTCTGCCCTATGTTCCCTCATGGGTTAGATTAGAGATTGAGGTGATCAGGGAGGTAGGATTGGATCCGATTGCATTGCTCTATTCCACCCCAGGAGATTACCCCTAGGCTGGTTAATAATCCAATAGTAAAATTTTTGTGTATTCATAGGCAGATTTGTGGAAAGCTCGGTTATGCCCCGGATAGGGACAAGCACCAACCAGTATGTCAAAATTCGAATTTGAGGATTGGGGGGAAAATGATTTCGGGTAGGTGGATTCCCCAACTCGAAGGATTGTGAATTGAGGACTTAATGGAAGAGAATCGCGCACTCCCAATTAGGGAGATCCTGATGAGGTACAATATAGATGTTAAGCAAGTCTTTAAATTATACCAACTTACTCACTTATTGACGCAAGTGGGGATCAACCTACGAGAGGGGTGTGTAGACGGGATCTGGTTTGAGCCATTATGCAAGTTGTGTGGGAACACATGCGTCTCTAGAGTATATAAGAAACTTCTCGACCAAATGCTTAAGGATTCGGATCACATACCGAGATATTGGACTAACTGTTTGGGGAGCAAGAGCGGGACTGGAGGCCGCCTGAGGCATACGACAAATATGTTAGACAGGACAGGTTGAGGGTGATGCAGTTTCATCTTGAATAACTTATTCTGGACTCCTCCAAGTTGTTTAAGGTGGGTAGTAGGCGGACCAAAATTGTTTCCCGTGCCGCAGGCGGTGGAGACTTGCATCATATTTTTGGGAGTGCCCACTGATAAAGCAATTGTGGATGCAGATTAAGCAGAGGACAGATCCACTGTTGGGTATTGAACAGTATTTTACCCCTGATATATGTTTGATAGGGATTATTCTGACATCATGTATAGGGAGCGTAGGTTCTACATGGCTCTGATCTCAGGCTCGCTTAAAAAGGTAGTTTTGCGACATTGGATGACTGACTCCCCAATTACGTATACGGAATGGCTGCAGGAGATGTTGTCTAATTTAAATATGGAAAAATGGGGAGCAGGAAGGGACAATAGGTTTCATATATTTGAAAAGACTTGGAGTCGCTTCATGCGCTATACCTTCCCAGGTGTAGCCAGACCGAGTAAAGCAGGAGGAGGGATGATGGTGGTGAGCAGATCTTCCTTAAGGGTTTGCTGTAGTGAGGGTGGGTTAGGGTAGAGAGGGGTGGTTTTGTTAGTGTTGATGGTTGGGGAGAGAAAATTTGTGACCTGAATCTATTCTGTCATCTGTTTGGATAGAACAAAATGTTTTTTTTTTTTATTATTATTATGTGTACTACATTTGATATGAGATTCTGTCACAATAAAATTTTGAATTTCAAAAAAAAGAATTCCTACAGCCTTACATTAATCCCTGTTACACTGTCATGTACAGCCTGATCTACATGGCACATCAATTTTACCTGTCGCCATTCTGCCCTCTAGGACTGCTGAATGAATGGAATGATGCATTCTGATTCTGAACCAGCATTATTAAACTGTTGGTGTAAGAACTATTTTATTAAAACTCTTCCTCTCAATTAAGAACACATTCTAAAAGTACACATTTGACACTTTTCTTTTGGAATACTTTTTATAATAGCAATAAGGCACTCCAAGTAGGTAGATTAACAGTCAGTTAATCACAATGTGGCACGAGGCTACGCCTCATGCCACATTACAACCCTAGGGGGTAATTAACAGACTGTTAGTCTAACCCCTGGTCATACCTTATTGCTTAATTAATTTAATTATTAAGTAAGTAATTGGCAGGAAGGGCCAATGGAATGTTGGCATGCATAAGCAGGGGCATTACTAGCAGAAAGAGGGAGGTAATAATGCCCCTTTACAAAGCCATGGTGAGGCCACACCTGGAGTGTGGGGTTCAGTTCTGGAGGCCACATCTCTGCAAGGCTATAGATGCATTGGAGAGGGTTCACAGAAGGGCAACCAAGATGGTGCAGGGTATTCATATGCGCAGAGGTGTAAGGAGCTGGATCTGTACACACTGGAGACAAGGAGGGAAAGGGGAGACATTATTGAAACTTTTAAATATGTAAAGGGGCTCAATAAAGTGGAAGAACAGGGTTTACTTAAGAGGAAGGAGGGGGCCAAAACTAGAGGGCACAGCCTCAGACTGCAAGGAAAAAGATACAGGGGCAATGCGAGAGGGCGGTTCTTCATGGAGGCTGGTGGAGCCTGTAACAGATTACCAGATGGAGTGGTGGGGCTAAATTGATGGAAGAATTCAAGAGGGAATGGGACAAGTATATGTGGCTGAGTATTGGGGAGAAGGCGGGGCCTGGCAGGAGGGGGGAAGTGTAGGGGGACAAAAAGGGCAGACTAGATGGGCTTGTGTGGTCCTTTTCTGTCATAAGGCTTCTATGATTCTATGATACTACAAAGTTAAATATATGTTGTTCCTACATGCTAATGTTTACTGTGTTTTGAGGATCTGTAAAAGTAATTGGCGAAGGCAAAGTGTGAACACTGTAATGCAGTCTAAAGTATTATGCTCACTGGGTTGTAAAAACCAAGTAGACCACATCACGTGGGTCCACCAATAAAGTATCACTGTGGTATCTTGTACTAACATACTTCAATAAGTTATGGACAGTTGCTAGTTGGACAGTGCAATATGCAGGTTAACTGATGTTAGAGGTGCTGGCGTGGTAAGGTATTTATGAACAGAACTACCTGGGATTAAATCAATGCAAATCATGATGATTGTTGCTGCTATCAGTTATGAAACCTTTCTGGGGGTGTGTGTTGGTAGAACGCTGCCTGATGGATGCATGAGTGGGCCACATACTTCTTATGATGTCAACTACCCCCACCCACACTTTAAGATTGAAGGAGTGAAATCCTGTCTGTGTGTGCGGTGTCTAATTATTGGACACTGAACTGTCCCGGCTATCCATTATTATCTGTGGTGTGCCCTCCGCACAACAAAGCTTTTACAGCGAACACGTTGATGCCGACAACATTAGCAGTTCACTGTAAAAGTTCACCCGGGACCCCGGCACTCTTTCCCCTGTCATGCACCCCCTCCCCAAATCAACTCTGACTTGGAGCTGATAATCCCTAAATTCTTGGCTTGCAGGGGGCAGAGTCTCTGGCATGGTGAGTTCGGGGGGGAGAAGCCCCAGATGAACAGCAACTGTTTTTCCAGATGAATTTATGTCAACCGTAAATTGCAGTCGATATAAATCCATCGCTGTAATGTCGGTCGACAAACAGTTTGTTGAACCGACATCGTAGAGCCTTTATTTGCACCGCTGTGTGGCACATCAACAGACATCTCTGATTATGGCTAATATTATTCAACATTATAATCACAAGTGAAGAAGTGACAAACAAAATGTGTAATAACTTGGTTGTTAATGGCACTATGGTCTCTCTGACTTTCACAACACATCCTACTTGTACTTGCAGTGGCGATGTCTGTTGGTGGAACTGTGGTGCACTGAATCTCAGGATTTGGATGACTTTGATTTACTGTAGCTACAGCAGGTGATGCTGATAGAAAACCCAAGTCTCTATTGTGACATTTGCCCTTTACATACGGTAGAAGAAAGAGATAAAATAAACAAAATTATGTTCTAAGATGTGGACTAATATGAAGTTATAAAATGGGTTACGATAAACAAGACATGCAACTGTGGAATCGCCTGTATGACAACTTTTACAGAACGCATTTAAATTTTTTCTTGTCAGCACCATGCTGTGGTGCTTAGGCAGTGGTATTACTAGCAGGATTAGAGGAGCAGTGATGACATTGTATACAACAGTAGTGAGGCCTCACCTAGAGTACTGTGTACAATAATGGAGGCCACATCTTTGTAATGACATTGACAGGGTATGGGCGATAAAATACAGGTAAACATCAGTATGCATGTCTCATTATTTATATGAATACGTAGAGTCATATAATTTTAGAGCATGTAACAACTGCCTGGCCCACATAGTATGCACATTTCATACCTAATGCATACACCCCAGATCCAAATTGATTGGCATCTTACCTTATCTTTCTGACATCAAGGCTTGCCTTCAGCCTATCCCATGCATTCTTCTACTCACCTGCTGTTTTTGGCACTGTGACATCAGCTGTTAGCCTGTTCTATGCATCAACTGCTCTTTATGTGAAGAAATAGCTTCTTACTTTACCCATGATTATTACACCATACAGTGTCATAGTCTCCCCCCTTTCCATACATAATGCATATACCCCGATCCAAATTCATCTGCAGCTTATCTTATCTTTCGGACATTAAGGCTTGCCTTCGGCCTATCCCATACATTCTTGTACTCACCTGCTGTTTTTGGCACTACAACATCAGCTGTTAGGCTGTTCTATGCATCAACCGCCCTTTCTCTGAAGAATTACCTTCTTACATTACCCTGGATTATTACTCCTACAGTGTCATACTCTGCCTCCATTTCAAGACCTAATGCATACACACCTCATCCAAATTGATCTGCAGCTTACCTTACCTAGTACAATTGTTGCCTTCTGCCTATCCCATGCATTCTTGTACTCACCTGTTATTTTTGCAACTACGACCTCAGCAGGAAAGGTATTCTATGCATACACTGCCCTTTTGGTGTAGGAGCACCTCATCATGTTGCTCCTGATTCTTCCACCCTCCACTGTCATAGTCTGCCAATTTCAGCACATAATACATACACCATAGTTGTAAATCGCTCTGTAGCTTACCTTATTTTTGAATAACAATTAGCAAATAAATACATTGTTGTATATGACAAAATGAAACACAGGACATAGATACAGGTATAAGACTTTATGTGCTCAATATTAACATACCTATGATCTGCCGACACTTCACTTGGGTCACCTGGCAAGATCATATGATTGTACATCTCCATATATTTCATGTCTATATCTGTTTGAATGGCAGTTCCTGGAATTTCTGGTACTGGAATTACGTTATGTGGCAAGTTGTCTTCAGTTGTCAGTTCTGATTCCATCTCTTTTTGAGTTTCCCCACTGTCATCTGGACAACTAAGACTGGGAACGTCCTTTACAAGATGTGACTGTAGCACCTTAAAAAAAATTAGGACATGAAAGCAGTGCTTGATGCAGGGCAGTAGTCATTACAGAACATACTGTACGTGACAGGGGTATATTACTGTACACACACACACACACACACACACACACACACACACACACACACAGACACACACCTGTGATGGGGCATAGTGGTTTGTGTATGTGTCAGTACAGTAGACTGGAGTGCCATTGTGCTATGCATCAACTACTTTCAAACCTGTAGTCTTACACAAGGCAAGGCATTGTGCATCACACACTGTTGAGAGAGAGCATATGCAACAGAGTAATTACTTTGTATAATCAAAATACAGTAAGATAAACTTGGCTTTGCCACTGTGCTATAGGCAGTCATGTGTCTGCCATTTCAAGATAAACATGGTGCAGCCAATCGCATCACACATAGGTCAGACAGTGTGAATGTGTCAGCGGTAGCCCATGGAGCTTTGTATAGTGTCAGTGACAGTGCCTGACAGTCTCACTTACCACTGAGCTAGTATGAGATCCTAGCTACACATACACTGGTCTCAACCATGTCATGAGACACAAGGCCAGCACAGTACCTTGGTCACAGCGGTGGCAGTGTTAAAGTGGCATTGGGATTAGATGGCGGTTTCTGTCAGCTCAGTGACATAGCATGACTATGTGCATTGCCACTGTGCTACATATGAAACTCTCCATGCTATGTCATGAGCCTCAAGCAGCAGCAAAGAGCCTCACACACACTTCAGACAGTGTGCATATGACAGAAAATGGTATGCAGCTATGACCGCAACACCCGCACAGTGAAACCCCCCACAGTGAAGCCACGATAGAGGCTGAATTTGCAGTGATGGGTATTTCACTATGATGGACTTTGCAGTGACGGGGGCCATATATCTTACTCCACTGTCTGTGTGACATGGAGTTAGATATCTAAAGTAGAGGGGGTGTGAGGGACACAGCCCCCCCACATTGCCACAATCAAGTGTGGCCATCAGTGTCAGAGTGGTGCCGATCATTATGGGGATGCATCGTTGTTGGGGGTGTCAATGAGTTTTTGTCTGTGTCAGGGACTTTGCTGTGCTTGATGTTGTGCCAGTGTCATGGAGCCACAGAAAACTGAACTGTTCTTAGTGCAATTTTGTGAGCCACAAGATGATGATAAGTGGATAGGGTAAGTCGCATCTCTGTCACTGTGTATATATTACAGGCACTACATGGATGTTTGTTAATATCATTGACATAAAGTTAAAGTTTGCATTTATCATGTGCCAGTCATGGAATATGCATTAACCTTTGACAGAAGGTGGTTTAACTTATATATATACAAAGGCAAGAAAATTTCCCCAATCCTGATTGGTCACTGTGCGTCTGCCACAGTGATGTTATTGAACAATAACATCACTGTATGAAGTGCAGGCACAGAAGTGACCGGAGAACACTGAAACAAAACCCTCCCTGTCCATGCAAGCCACTGGGAAGCCAACAGTTCCTGAAGTTGTCACAGCATAGCCACACTCGTCCCCCCCCACGAAAAACACACACGTTCCCTGCCTAACTGCCTTGGTCCTTCAGGTATTAAACAAAACTGCAAAATTCAAAAGAAATGACAGCTTTTACTATAGCTGCCTCGGTCTGTGAAAGAATGCGCACACGGCCGTTTCCATATAGTCCCATTTGAAATACTTTCTTTCTCGGCAAACCCACACAGTTTCCCTATTTTCAAAAACCTGTTTCCCAAAATCAAAATCTATAACTCACAGGTTCCTACCGATATTCAGTTACCGAGCGTTTCGGGAAACCGGAAGTTACCGCTCGGCTCCACGCTCATCTATTGTAGTGTCCATCTGTCCTTCACGGGGGAAACAAAACAACAATTTTCAAGTGCTTCCAGGATAAACAGTGGCAGCACACTCATTAAAAGCTGCCATGTAATGACAACTATGTTGGGGGTTACCAAACCAGGAACCAAGCACAAAAAACACACAAAATTGCCAGCAGCACCACCTACTGGACTACTTTTTCTTTTATTTACAAAGTATGCCTGTCATACAAAAAAATAACAAAAATATAATGTTTTTTTTTTTACTTTTTAATATTAAATGAATTGATTTTTAATATTAATTTAATATAACGAGCCATTGTATAATAGCAATAAGGCACTCCAAGGTGTGTGTTATTGTGTAATAACGTCACTCCTGGGGTGGAGCACTCGGCTTAGGCCAGGTTTCGACTCCACCCCAGGAGTAACGTACACAATAACACACACCTTGTCGCGGCCTATTGCTTAAACATACACCCCTGTGGTGGGGTGAGGGGCACAAGGCCACAGGTCAAGTGCTTCCAACCATCCAGTCATAAATTAATTATACCAACATACTAATTGCCAGTAGATTAGGCCATACGGTCTATCGAGTCTGCTCGAACCTCAGATCCCTAGCTGGGTACCGAGGCCTCCACCCCCCATGTGGTCCAGAACGCCTATCATCCCTCACTGCCCTTCTAGGCCAGGCCTTTCCCTGGTACTTTCCCTTTTCTGTATCTGTCCCATCCTCTCTTAAAACCCTCCACTGTGCAAGCCTGAACCAGCTTGCCAGGCAGTGTGTTCCAAGGTTCCACTGCCCTCTCAGTGAAGAACCTCTTCCTCTTCCCCCTCATCCTTCCCCCTTCCAACTTCAAATCATGTCCTCGGGTGATACCTCCCTCCTTTAGTCTAAATAACCCCTCCATGTTTACCCTATTTATTGCCTTGTGGTACTTGAAGACCTCAATCATGTCCCCTCTGTCTCTCCTCTCCTCCAATGAAAACAGGCTGAGCTCCTCTAGTCTTCCCTCATATGTCAAGTCCCCTAGCCTTCATATCATCTTGGTAGCCCTCCTCTGGACCCTCTCCAGGAGCTGTGGGTCCCTCTTCAAGTGTGGCCTCCAGTACAGCACACAGTACTCAAGATGTGGTCTAACCAGCCCATTGTACAGCGGCAGAATCACGTCCCTGCTCCTCGAGGTGATACCCCTTACAATGCATCCCAACATCCTGTTTGCTTTGATAGCCCCTCTCCTGCACTGCTCAGAGTTATTCATACTTGCATCCACCATGACCCCTAGGTCTTTTTCCCCCGTTGATGCCTCCAGTGCCTTCCCCACCAGGGTGTACACGTGTTTGAGGTTTCCCTTCCCCAGATGTAATACCTTACACTTGGAGGAACTGAAGTTTAATTTCCAGGTGTGGGCCCACCTGACCAGGGTCTCCAGATCCCCCTGCAGGGCCAACCTCACCCTTCCCCCTCAACTACTGCTCCCATCTTGGAGTCATCAGTGAAGAGACTCATTTTACTCCCAGTTCACTCTCTGATGTCAGATATGTATGCATTAAACAGGATCGGACCCAGGACCGAGCCTTGTGGTACCCTGCTGCTGACCCCTCTAAGGTTTGAGAGCTCCCGCCAGACCACGACTCTGGGTGTGACCAGTTAGCCAGTTTCCTATCCATCTAACCATCAATGGGCCCACCCCCAACCCCATCATTTTCCCCACCAGGCCATAGTGGGGGACAGAGTCAAATGCCTTGCTGAAGTCTAAAAATAGTACATCCACCGGCCTTCCCCAGTCCAGTTCAGATGTTACCCATTTGTAGAACTCCACAAGGTTAGTTTGACATGATCTGCCTGGCACAAAACCATGTTGCCTGCTATCCAGCCCTCCCTCCTTCTCCAAGAACACCCCAATCTTTCCTCAGTATACTCTCCATTAATTTATCCACCGCCGCTGTCAAACTGATGGGTCTATAGTTACTTGACTCTTCCCTCGATCCCCCTTTATGGATGGGCACCATATGTGCCTCAGGCTAATCCCTGGGTACCTTCCCTGTCTCGAGCAACCAGTTGAAGAGCTCCACCAGGGGTGCTGCCAGCACATCTGCCAATTCCTATAGTACTCTCGGATGTATGCCACATGGCCTAGGAGATTTATCTTTCTTTAGGGCCTTTAGGGCTTTCCACACCCGTTCAGTGGAGATAGCGCCATCTGTCTCCCACCCCCCTCCTTACTGGCCTGTTTATCCGTATCCAGATGTGACACCTCTGGGTTACTGCCCCCTCTATCCTGCTCCCTATCTGTTACCCCTGTGATCTCCCTCTCTACCCCTACCATCCCCTCCATGTCTTGCTTTGTTACTATCCCTTCCCCCTCGCCAGTGAACACAGAGGCGAAGTACTCATTTAGTACCTCCACCTGGTCCCTCGCCTCTTCCACCCACCCTCCCTCTGTTCTCAATCTGCCAAGCTGGTCCTTGGTTTTCTTCTGCTCCCCGATGTACTTGAAGAACTCCTTTTCCCCGCCCCATATCCCCTGTGCCAATCGCTGCTCTTTACTGGACTTTGCCTCCACACCATCCAGGTGACTTTTCTAGAGGAAAGTTGGTATGCTTTCTTTTCCCTTTCCCCTCTCATTGCTTTGTATTTTTTGTAGGCAGCCTTCTTCTCTCTGACTGCTACCTGAATCTCCCTGGACCACCAGCATGGTTTGTGTGTCCAGGCTCCCTTACACTTGACCTTAGCGCAGATCCTGACTTCCTCACGAAATCCCCGTTTAATGACCTCCCATCTCTTTTCCACATCTGTCCTTGTTGTAACCCCCTTCACGTGATCCTTGAGAATGCTTCCTATGCCCATAAAATCTGCCCCCCTGAAGTCCACAGTCAGTGTCCTAGAGCTCTCCCCCTCTCCCCCCCCTTGCTAATTTGAAAACAGACAGTGTTGTGGTCACTCTCAGGCAGGGGTTCCTCTACAACCAGGTCCCTTATCAGATCCCCATCCACCAGAACCATGTCCAGGACATGCCCCTCCCTTGGGGCTTCACCAGATGCTGTGTTAGGAACACATCCTGGAAGCAGTCCAGCAGCCTCTGTTCCCTGGCAGCCCTTGGGGACATGGTTCCCCAATTTGTACCTGGCATATTAAGGTACCCCATCAACACCACTCCTTCCCCTTTTGGTCCACACTGGGCTATAATTTTGTCCAGCAAATCTTCCTCCAGTACATCCCCCAACCCAGGGGGCCTATATACTACTCCCAACTTGATCTTATCTCCTGCAGGGGTTCGTAAGGTGACCCATAAGGCCTCCACATTTCCCCCTGCCTCCTCTACCATAACAATTTCTATGCCATCTCTAATGTACATAGCCACTCCTTCCCCTCTGCCCTCCTTCCTATCCTTCCTGAGCATAGTGTACCCCCTCACCCTCAGGTCCCAATCATGGTTTTTGTTGGCCCATGTTTCCGTGACCGCTGCAACCTCCACCTCCCCCTTGAACAGCATGGCCTGGAACTCTGGCAACTTGTTTCCCAAGCTCCTGGCATTTACTAACACAACCCCCAACCCCTTTTCCCTTATCCCCTTTGTCAAACCCCTCCCAGGCTTCATATAGTTACATCCTCCCCTACCCCCCTCCCTCCCGTGGGTTTGAAGCTAATCCCTCATCATGAGGAGGAAGGTTTTGGCACACCCCTGCCCCCCCACAAGTTTAAACCCACCTTCTTTGGAATATAGTCTGCCACCCCTATTTAAGGACTTCCTTCCCTAACAGGGTAAGATGAAATCTATCCTTGGCATATAGTCCCTTATCCTCCCAGTTCCCTAGCACACCGACCCACTTTCAGATCCCCACTTCCTGAGCCAGTCATTTAGCTCTCTGATTTTCATTTTGTTCTCCACTGAGGCCTTTGGTACCAGCAATATTTCCAAAAGGAAATGTTGCATCCATTATCCCGACAGACTCTGGCAAGTTCTCGGAATCTTGCTTGGATTTCCAAGACACTCTTTCTCTCCAAATTGTTAATCCCCAAATGCACCAGGAAATCTGGTTTCCCACCACAATCCCTAACCAGTTTGCACACCGTGAACTTTGCCCTCTGCGCCATTAGCCCAGAGATACTCACTACCTTAACCTGTCTATGGGATCCCCCCTGACCCTCCCAGTGGATGCCACTGATCATTGAGTCTCCCAGTAACAGTACCTCAACACCCCCATCGTCCTTAAGGTTATCTCCATCTTGTGCTGTCAACCACCCTTCCCCCCTTATACATAATCTCATTTCCATGGAGTCTTCCTACCTTCTTATGTGAGACCCCCTTGTCACCCTCCCCTTCCTGCCTCCCTTATTTTGCCCACTTACCTCAGACCCCCTCTGAGTGGGTGTCCCTTTTAACCCTCTCTTATCTGAGTCATCCATTCTGGCCCTGATCATTTCCCCTTCTTTCACACCGTAATCCACCCCATCTTGATAATAACCCCACCTCCAGTGGTCCCCTGTGGGTCCCCATTACCTAGGGTTCGAGGCAGTATAGTGCAGTGGTTTGAGGCTCTGAGCTGCAAATCTGGTGACATCCAGCAGACCAGACCTGGGTTTGAATCCCTCAGCTTCCACTTACATACTGTGTGACCCTGAGCAAATCACTTAACTTCCCAGTGCTCCCAGGTCACACCTGTAAAAAAGCTCTCACCTTAGTGTGCTACTCCTGGTTAAACAACTAAAAAAAAGGGTCCCCTGTGGGTCCCTGTTACCTGTTACCTAGGACCCCATCCTTGGCATGGACCCTCCTCTTGACAGGGGGCTCCTCCCCATCCTCCTCATCTTCCAGTTTCTCTCCCCTCTTGCTAGGGGGCCCCTCCCTTTTCTCCTTATCTACCAGTTTCTCTCCCCTTGAGCTCTCCTCCCTCATGCCTGCTGTAAGTTGCATTTCCCTCAACTGCTTAACATTTAAGTTCCCTCTTATCCCTCTGGTGCTATTTCGATCCTTTGCATTTCCGGTCAGCAATGCCCTTTGGGTATCCGACCCCTTCCCCCCAGCCTCTGCATCAGTTCCCTCATTTCCACCAACCTCTTCCTCCCATTCTAGGTTGCTTAGCGGCTCAGATTTATTGTAACGCTCTGTGCCAGCCTCCATCAAATGACCTGAGTTTCCCCCTTCTGCCCCTCTAGGCTGCCCCTCTTCCTCTATCCTATCCCTGTCCTCCTTTGGTGCACCCTTCCCTCTGTCTGCTCTTTTAGAGCTTCCCCCACAACAGCCCCTCCTGATTCTACCCCTCCTCCCTCTTTTTATTTGGTACATCTACCCCATAAGTTCTCCCCGTGGCATCAACATCCCTTCCTGTAAGCTCTCTTTCCCTAATATCCCCCCTCCTACTTGCTGAAAAGTAGCCTCCTCTATTTTCTGAGCTTTGCCCCAGCCTCTCATCTACCCCACCCACCTCTCATGCATAACCATACCCCTGATCCTTTGACACACCCTCTAACTCCCCCAGCTTACTCCTTAGCCAATATACTTCACTCCTGATCTGAGATAACTAGCCCAGTTGAGAATTATTGCCACCCCACATCCTGTGCATCCTACAACCCTTCCAAATATGCCTGCTGTGGTGGATTGAGGCCACCCTGTTTTTCCTCATGCAGACATATTAGGACCATTCGCCTTTCCCCAGTCCCTCCCCTCTGGGTTACTATCCCCCCCCAAGTAACCATACTGGGGTGTATTCGAACAGTTATATTCACTTTGAACAAATTTAGCACCCCTCCCCAATTTGTAGTGATCTAACAGATCTAGCAGTCTACACAGCTCCTGATCAAGGTTGTTTTAAACCAGCTGCTAATCATGGTATTCAGCTATTTGCTAACAGATCTGACAGTCTAAACAGTTAAAACAGTTAAAAGCTCCTAATCAAGGTATTCAGCTATTTGCTAACAGATCTGAGGGTCTAAACAGTTAAAACAGCTTTTAATCAAGGTATTACATTATTTATACTCATAAACACGGTATTCAGCTATTTGCTAACAGATCTGTCTAAATAGTTTAAAACAGCTCCTAAACAAGGTATTGCATTAGAAATACATATAAGTAGCTAAAAGCTTAATAGATGTGCATCTCCCCATCACCTAACAGTCAGTGGAGTACAATACTGTCAGTGGAGTTCAATACTAATCTCTTTATGCTCCAGCCCCTTAAACAACTCCTTCTAAGGATGAATACTCTGCCTTAACTCACTCAGTCCCATAGCGCATATGTGTGTCATCAGGAAAATTCTTCTAGTCCCCACAGCGCATGTGTGCATCAGGTATTCACTTCCTCGCATCCCCAGAGCACATATGTGCATCCTGTACTTCTTATGCACTTTCTGGATCAACCAATCAATGATAAGGTTACTGGAAAGTGCAGGTCGGTAGGAAACATTCCTACCTACCAGAATATCGACTTTATATTGGACACATTTGCTACCTTTCAGATTTTTTTAGGTTTAAATTTGGGTTAAAAAGTGAAGAAAATGCTATTTTTCTCCATTGCAGGTACCGTTAAAAAAATTGTAAATGCTAGAAATGTATGATCCCTGATTTGAAAGCTCTTTTCATTATGAAAAAATAGTATGCTGGTGTCTGGGAGCTATGAGATGTACTTTTGGTTTTTTGGGATATAAAAAGTGTAAAAATGTGATTTTCTTCCATTTCAGATACTGTAAAAAAATCTGTAAATGCTAGAAACGAGTGTGACCCATCATTTGAAAGGTCTCTTTAATGTGGACAATTATTATGCTGGTGCCTGGGGTCTAGGAGGTGTACCTTTTATGACGTAGGTTTTTATTTGGGAACAAAATGTAAAAAATGCTCTTTTTTATAATTTCAGGAGCGTAAAGAAATATCTGCAAATGCCACTAACATGAGTGACCCATCATTGTAAAGCTCTTATTTTTGTGAACATTTTCCGTGTAGGTGTCTAGGGGCTAGGAGGCATACTTTTTTAGTTACCGTGGTTTGTGCATCATTTGGGCAGTTGTGCAGAGCATTTTTCCGAATTCAGTCGGTTTACTGGCCTTATGTGTTGGCACATGCCTTACTTTATGGTTTGTTTTATTATGTAGCTCAGAAATACTCTAAACTGTGGCAGTGTAATGCACAGACGTTGATGTGATGGAAAACCATGGTACAACAGACATTTGCCACTTCTAAGGTGTTTTGTTTGAGGGTTTTTTTTAAAGAAAAACATTTAAATTTTCATTGTTACATGCTCTGTAAAAAAAAAAGTTAATGCTACTAACATGTGTGACCCCTCATTTTAAAGATTTTTTTATTGTGAGCAAACTTCATGCTGTAAGTTTTGTGACAGGAGTTATAGTTTTTTAGTTATTTATACTCCAACTTGGAGTGTTACCATTTTAGTTCTAAACATTCTAACTGCTCAGGAAAACAGCCATTTTTGCACAGGAATACAGCACTCACTCATGATTCCATTCTAGCTCTGAGTGAGTTAATGAATTTAAGTTCCTCCTGATGGTTCTCTCTGTCCCAAATCATCAAGCTAGGTGGAGCCCCAGATGACCATTTAATAAAGGAGGGGTGGGGATGGGTGGGGGCAAAATTGTCCTGCTGCAGCTGAACTCCCTCCGATGCAAGGGAAGAGGTGGTCAAAGCCTGGACTCAACAACCCCCACCTCCATCGCCATCACCGGAGCTCCTGCAGCTCCCATTTTAGCAATGAGCCAGCAAGGCTCTGACCTCAGATTAAAACTCTGGCACCTCCTCCACAGATGAATACTACTGGCACTCTCCCTTGCTTCTGCCCCCAGTCACTGTTTCAGCCCACAATGCTGCAGCTGAACTCCCTCCAATGTGAGGGAAGAGGTGGTCCAAGCCTGGACTCAACAACCTGCTACCCCTGTCGCTGCAGCTTCCTTTTCCGCAATCGAGAAGGGCCACGTTCTGGAGTGGGTTAATGGGCTTGTAACATGGCAAGTGCAACCCATGAACAACAGCAGGGAGCACTGAACTCCTGCTTGATGTTTATGGCTCGCAATTGGCATGTTACAAGACAGACACATCGTGTCACTCACTGTGCCGCTATGCGTTGCACGAGCCCTGAAAGCACAACAGTGCTAACTTCTGTGGCCAGTAAAAAGCACCAGCTGATCTGATGAATGGCAGCAACATGGTAAGCTCCCATTACAAGACAGGACACCGGCAAGTCTGTAACGGGTTACTCCCTGATTGAAGTTATACTTATGGGGACATTGTTACATAACAAGCTGCCATATCTCAACAGGGACAGCTGTGTTAGGAGGACAAAACTGGCAGCACAGATGGGCGGGTTGAAAGGAAGGATGAGCCACAGCTCAGCTGGTACCATGGCAGGAGGAGAGAAGACTATCTGCATGAACTGCTTCAATTTTGTCATCCTACACACTTCAACAGTCCTCAGCTCCACTGAATCTCCCCTGTATTTGATCCCTATAGTGCTGCCCTTCACCCCAATGACACATTTGTAACATCCCTCTGCTCCAGGAACAGTGTGTGCTTGGTCCCCAGAGGTCTGTGGTACAGCTGGGTGGGTTGGTAGAGAGCACGAAGGGCAAACTTGGAACAACTCTGCGGCAAGGCAGTGTGCTGATATAATTACTGCTCCATGGTGTTCAGCACAATCTATCAATCACTGTGTACCGGAGGAGTGTTTTTGCTGAAAATATTTGTGCAGATATGCTGCAAGACTGGCGGCTACTGCATGGAGTGGGATCATGGTCATCAAGAGATGTCACCCATGCCAGTGGAAACTTTTCCAGCTGGTCACTGTCACAGTCTCCCACTGCACTCTCTCCCCAGCTCACTCCCCATAGCCACTGTGCTTGCTCCCCTGGAATGTGGGCTTTGTCAATTACCAGTTGCATGACTGCTGTGTGCAGACTCTCTGCTACCTCCCTGTCACTGTGCAGCACCACTGGATACAACACATTTATCATCCTATACAGACACTGGACCCACTGCATGGAGCGGGGTCCTGCTGTTCAAATAGGACATGGGGACATGGTCATCCGGAGATGTCACCCAGGCCGGTGGAAACCTTTCATGTAGGTTGCAGTTTCCACCACACTCTATCCTCATCTCCCTCCCCATAGCTACTGTGCTCACTCCCCTGGAATGTGGGCTCTGTCACTCATGACTTGCACGAGTTCTGTGTGCTGACTTTCGGTTACCTCCTTGTCACCACTGGATACAACAGATTTATTACCCTATACAGACTCTGGACCCATGACAGTAGTATTTATGTTATCTTTGTAGCACAGTGGCAATTGTAACATGCCAAAGGAAAACAAAGACTGAGCTTACTGAGTAGCACAGTGAACATGGAGCCATCTTCTGTGTGTCCTCATCGTGAATGCATTCCCACAACTCACAGGCACACTCTGGAGGCACTGAGAATTATACAATGGCAAGAACATTTTCTGGGCTCTGATTGGTCAATGTGTGCCTGGGACAGTGAGATTATCTGAGTATAACCTCACTGTATGAACTCCAGGTACACACATGACCACAGCACATAAACATGAAATCACTCCCCCACCACACAAAAGCAAAAGCCATCAAGTTCATGATACAGCTGCAAGACACTGCTCTGAGCTGCCTGTGAAGCACTTCAGCCCCCTCCGAAGATGTTAGCATGCGTTCTCCTCCTTGTCGTCACCTGTCTTCACTCTTACCTATTTTAAAAACTGAGGAGACATAACTGTACTTAGAAAAGTTACACAAAGCCACAAACAGTGGCTTTTTAATACCCAGAAGTTCTAGAACTATAGCCATTGTACCTCACGCCAACAACAGTGCTACGGTCTTTCACCCGTGAATACCTGCACTGCAAAAGTTTAACAAAAACACAGTTTGTGAGTAAAACCACATGAAAACAAAGCCATACCTCTAATCAATGTGGGATTTGTCCTCCAGAACAGCACATTGGTAACTCCACTGTTGGTTCGTGTCAGTGGCCACGATCTCTGGCTCACACAATAGCCACGGTAGCTCCAGTCTCCGATCGGCTTTGTGACTGTGTGCTGCCATTCCGGGTCGCACCTGAAAATAGGCACATGGATGTCTAGTGTGACTTACCTGGTAACAAAAGCAAATAAATAAATAATTTCACAAAATAAAGGGTTCCATTTTAAATGCAATCAAAAACAAGAACAAAAAATAAACAAACAAAAAAACAGGGCCAGCATGTCCTTTGCAAGTGTGACACAGAGTCACATCTGTGTGTGGTCAGAGCAGAAATGCTGCACTGAGGAAAACAAAGTGCAGCACATACTCTCAGAGCCATCTACAGGCCGAAGCAGGAACTATGGACCTTTTTTTGAAAACATATACCTACACACACCAAAAATGAAAATAAATAAAAAAATATACATTTGTTCAATTTTTCTTTTTACAAAACAAGTCATTATATAATAGTACTAATGCACTCCATGGTGTGGGTTGTTCTGGGATAACCTTACTTCTTGGGTGCTGGACACACTCGGCCTATGGCTTTGTGCCCAACCACCTGAGGCGTGAGGTTATCCCAGCATGACTCATACCCTGTTCTGCAATATTGCATAATTAATCCACGGTCACCTGTTGTCTTTTGCCATCTTACAACTTGTTTAATGCAGACACAATGACATAATTAACAAAAAATAAATAAAATCAGTGAGCTAAGTAATGCAAAACATATATATATATATCTTCATGATTCTTCCTCTGCAGATGCCTCAAGACATGTAGTCTTGGAGTATTCTTCTTCTGATTATCCATTATTATTATCTGCACAGCATCAGCACAGATCATTCTTTTTGGAGGATGAACATAAACTTGTGCCTGCAATTCAGATTCCATAACAAAGCAGTCCTCATTGAAATGGTCTGAGTAGACAACATGATTCCGGGACCAATTAGTATTTTTAAGACTGAGGTCTTCATGTCAGATATTATGGGAACATTGTGCTGCCAAAATCGTGTCATTCCTTGGAAAGGGGTTGTAAAGGATACCCACTGTAGGACCTGTCATATTGCTACACCCTGGTACCATGTAACGAGGCATGCTTGCATATATTCTAAGAACAAAATAATACACAGGATCCAAGTAATGATAGACAGGGTATCACTAATAACTAACCCAAAAGTAAGTAATATAAAATTAAACGCTGGTAGAATGGTATTCAGATAAATAATAAGTATTGCTTTTGGAATAAGTAGTTGAAAATGATACTGCTGTTAATGACCCAATTATACATACATTCATTTGAAATCCCTAGAGATCTGTCAACCTGCTCCTTCATAAAATATGAGTCTCTGACAAGTTTTGGAGGGAAAATAGTGTAATATTCAGGCAGAGAAAATAAAAAGAAATTGTGGTGGGAATAATTGACTAATTACAATAGCTCTACCTAGAATGCAATGTAACTTTAAAAAAAATAAAAAAAATAACTGTCTTTGTCACTAAATTGTACAATACTATAAAGAAAGGACAAAAGAAAGTGCATTTTATTAAAATATTTATTCAATGGGCCGGTCCACTGGTGCAGAGGCATGGCTGCTGTCTGTGACGCCGACGACCTGGGTTCAGGAACGGATCCGGGAGTCGGAGGGCTGGCAGGGGGGAGCAGGATAGAACATCCACTGGACTACTCTCCTACTCTGGGGTCAGGTGGTGTAGAGTATCTGATGCACTATGGACCCCTAGTGGAGGTCAGGGGTACCACAGCAGTCAGCGCCAGCACGCATGGTGGGCAGGGTGGACACGGGCCATCACTGCAAACCCCTGCCCCCGAGGGAACTAAAGCAGAAAATGCTGGCTCCAGCTAATGAGCCTGCTCCAGTGCCTCCCCTCTGGCCATGTTAGTTCCGCTGTTGGTGGCCCCACTTGGGGGGGGGCATCCCTGAGTATGAGGTGGAAGGTTGCCAGAGCCTGGCAAGCCCGTTCATGGGTCTTGGGGATGCTGGCAAAAAAAAAAATAAAAAATGCTGTCAGTAACAAGTTCTTGGTTGAAAACGGGGTGAATAATATACTCCTTCACACTGTGTTCATTTGCGAATGTAATCCTTGCCTGAATAGAATAGGCATGCGTTGCTTATTTCATTCCCCATTCACACAGGGGGGAACCAAAGACAAGCGGGAGTTGCACGAAGTGGGACACTGTTTTCTGCTACATCACAGTCATGCATTGTGGTGATGACGTGATGTTTGGGAGCGAGCATAGCTAAAATGGAGGAGTTACTTATCAAACATTTATTTTGCATATGAAACACTCAAAAAATGTCTGTTTTTACTGTGGATTGTCTCATTTGCATATTGCAACACAGCTGCACCACATATGCTGTCCAGGATACAAAAAAGGAAGCCTGTAAGTATATGAGACTACTCCTTTAACCCCCTTTCTCCTCCCTCTCCAAGATGTCACTGCCCAGTGGGTGGCCTTGGTGGTACCTCCCTTTAGGGAATTGTCTGGGCCTGCTGCCCACCCCAAGAGGAGGCACCCTCACCCTTCCTCCTAGGTCCACGTTGAGGGGGCCCAGACAAATGGTGAGCTGCTGCAATCTTTTTGCAGCCTCTCTAGTATTTCAGTCTTTGACTGTTTAAAGTAGGCTTTAGCATTTGTTTGTTGTACTTTCCATGTTCAATGTCTCAGTTCTGTCTGCAATAACAGAAACACTATCCTGCTCCCTTACATCCTTAGGAAATGAGGTAAGTGAGTGAATCGCAAGCAGAAGCAGCAGCACAGCAGAGGATGAGAGAGGGAGAGTGACTGACAGAGCAGACAGCTGAGAATAGGGGATGGGATGGGGGTTTGCTTTCTCTATAAAGCAATCTCTGTACAATGATTAAATCCCTCTAAGGTCATCACTGTGAATGCCTCTAAAGATGACCATGTATTTTATCTATGTAAACCCCCTTACATCCTTGAAAACTTGAATATTATTGAAGCAGATCAGATTCTGGATACAGCTATAGAAGAACCTCAAAAATTAGTGAATTGAAATGCACAGAAACAGGGCAATGTCCTGGCACTAGTGATGTTTGAAGTTTGAAAACTTCACTTTGCAGATTAATTTGCAAATGCACATCATTTCATGAATTAATCTGTCGTGTGAAGCTGTAACTTCACAGAAAAGTCATAATTCTGTGAAATGCAAAGCCACAACTTCTCTAGTAGAGTTAGGCACAGAGACAAAGTCTGACAAGAATGCAAAGTTGCAACTTTGCCAGGGAAGTTTGGTAAAAAGGCGAAGTTTGCAATGTACTGTGGGAATGGAGGTCACATGCTGCTGAACTGCCCATAGCACATGGAGGAGGCTGTCTCTCAGTGCAATATTGTGAAGAGAGAGTGGAGATAAGTTTGGGTGCTTGTCAGAGCAAGAAAAACCTTTAAAACATTTAAAAAAATAAGACATTTGGAATCTAAATTGCTCACAAATTGTAAAGGGCCTAATGCTCCTAGATTTGTTTTTTTGTTGTTTACTTTTTCATTGATTATTAACTTTAAAGTAGTGGTTTCTGTTTTGGCAATCTGTGAAGTAGTGGTGTGGGCAGAGTAGGTACTGTAAGCAACAAGCTAGCAAGGCAGCCCAGAAAGATCCCAAGCTATTTTTTGTAAACAGATGTGTGCTATAATTTTGTTTTCTCAGACTTTCTTGTTAATTTTTTTTATTTGTTGAGTGAGTTCTCATTTTTATTTCTGTGGTTTAGTTTGGTATGTTTAAGTAACCCATTCTGTCAGTGTCATTCTGTTGCAGTTTCAGTGATTTCTAGCTTTATTTTCCTTAAAGTCACAGTGTTCTGTCACTTTTTGTTATAGTAATTACCCGTTACCCTTACTGCTGTAATCCCAGTTGTGTTAAAAACATTTGTCCTGTCACAGTCTGTTATACTAACTACCCCTCTTACCCCTTGTAATCCCTATGCTGTTAAAAAAAAAAACTCTGTCACCCTGTTACTCCTGTTGCTATAATCCCTGTTATGTTTTAGAAAAATGATCATAGGAGAATGACTGGGAGGAGAAGAACAAGTAAAGAGAGAGGTGCTGGGGAGGCAGCAAAGAAGAGTTCCAAATCTGTGGGGCAAAATAGTGCTGCAGTTAACAAAACAATGTCAGCTGGTGTTGTGGCAATGTGTTCTGTGGGCTCTGGGGCTGATAGTAATGAATGAGTAGTTTGCAGTGGTGGCATTAGTGTAGCAAAATTTTTCTCTGCAACACCTGTGGTAGCCATGCTGGTGGGGGATGTGGGAGGTGACAAGGGAAGCAACATCACCAGCAAACAAAGAACAGTGGCCAAGGAGGAGATTTTTGCTGTCCCCATGGCTGGTGGTGGTGGAGGTGCTGAGCCATGTAGTGTGGAGCCAGTTGTTGAGGTGGGAGATCAAGAAAATGTGGGTCACACTTGTCATGATGAGAGACTCAGAGAGCCTGGAGATGATGGGGTTGAGGAGGACAGATGTGTGTAGGAGGAGGACATCAGTGGCTGTGATGATGATGATGTGTTGGATCCCCTATGGGAGCCTGAAAAGAAGAAGCATAAGGGTGGTGATGCAGGGGATGTTTTGTGCACTAGTGATTCAACTATCAAAGTCACCCAAATATTCCTGAGGTTGTTAAATCATCAAAACAAGCAACAATTTCCACCCCTTCCCCTCAGCTGTCTCACTCCACAAACCACGGCAAAACAAGAGTTACGAAATCCCTAGTTTGGGATTTCTATATATTTGACCTAGCTGATGAGACAGTTGCTATCTGTCAGCTATGTCAAGCATGAGTTAGTTGGGATAAAAAAGGCAGCCACCTAGGAACTGGCGGGCAACAAACACACCTGAAGAAAGGGCACCTGTTATGCTGGTGTCAACACCAAAAGGAAACTAGTGCAGAGGGTCCCTGTCTTTCATCATCATCATTAGACAAGGCAAACAGAAGTGATAAGACAATAGACCTGGTAGATGGAGGGGTGAGTAAGGAGGACTACAGAGTGGAGGATGAGGATTCTGTGAGTATGTTTGGTAGTGAGCATAGCAGCAGTGGTAGCAGGTTGAGTAGTACCACTCTGAGTCAGAAAAACACAGTAACACCACTGCAGAGAACCTCCAAAAGCACTAGTGTCACTCGAGCAGCAGCAGCACATATGACTCCCCAGGAGTCAAGTAGCACCCCAACAATGCTACCATGATGAGATCAGTTGTTTGGTAGTCCATCCCCAAGAAAGGTCCCATCCATACTGCATAACATGTTTGAGCATCACTCCAAATTCCCTCCCAGTCATGCTACTGCATGCAAACTAAATGCAGCAGCTGCTAAAATGCTGGCAATTGAAATATTGCCTTTCTGTTTTGTTGAGAATGTTGGATTTTGGAGCTTGTTTGTCTGTGCATATCTCAAATGGTAGATTCCATCAAGAACATACTTTTCTAAATGTGCCATTCCTGAAGTCCATGGGACAGTGTCAGAGATGGTAAAGCATGCCCTGCAGTATCCAGCATCACCATACATTCATCTGAACATGGATATGTAGACCAGTGGCCAAACAGCTGATAGATCCTACTTCTGCATTACAGCACATTGGGCACAGGTATCTGGGGTACTATTTGACTCTGAGAGTTGAACAAATTGCATTAAGCCCAGCTGTGGAGGTAGCAACATTCATGGTCTTCACCAGCATGCCACACTGACAATGAAGCATATACCTGGATTACACATGTGAGAAAATGCTGGAAGTGCTTCATGTTGAGCTTGATGACTGGCTTCACCCCCAATCACAGAAAACAGGTTTCATTGTGAGCTATAATGGTTTGAATGTTGTGAAATGCATCAGTGATGGGGGATTGCCAGGGTGCCATGCCTGGCACACTGTCTTAATCTCATTGTCCAGCAGTTTCTAAGCCATCTAGATATCAAGGAAATTTTGACTGTGGCCTGTCGCATCTGTGTCCACTTTGCTCATTCCAGAAAGGCCAGTGACCAGCTCAGTCAGCTGCAGATACAAAACAAACTGCCTCAGCACCGCATGAAGCTGGATGTTGTCACCAGATGGAAATCGACCCTGTACATAGAAGCATAGAATTTGTCAGCAGATATGGACCATATGGTCCACCTAGTCTGCCTATTTCCCTACTCACTGCTGTAGCCCCAGATCCTATTTGATTTGCAGCTCTCCTGCTCTGCACATCTCCAGGGTACCCTTACTGCTATACTATGCAGTGGTTGTACAAGTGGTATAAAGCAATATCTGAATATCTGCTGCTACATACAAGTCATGACATGCTAGAGTATCCATGTGTCTGACAACAGAGCAGTGATGCCAAATGGCTGGCCAGATCATGATTCTCAGGCCATTCCAACATGCAAGACAGGCAGTGAGAGGAGACACTGCCTGTATCAGTCAAGCCATTCCACTACTACGTGTGCTGAGGCAGACACTGGTAAATGCTCAGGAAATGCTGAGGCAAGTGGTGATAGTGGAAGTTGTGCATTAATGGAACACATGCTCCACTTCTTTGACTCCAATACACATATTTCCACCATTTTGCAGTCTAAAGATTTTGGGATTGCCACTGTGCTTGACCCATGTTATAAACATGAGCTGAACTCAATAATGTTGGGCTTCAGCAGGTCCAAAAGTTGACCAATATTCTGATAAGAAGGGTATATGGGGAACGGATGCTAAAGACACATGTAGATGCCTGGTTAAATAAAGTGATTGATTGATTGATCTAAGGTACAATATAAAACACCACATAGACTAGGTGTTGCTACCACCTCCTTACATGAGAAATGGGCTGAGAAAACATGCAACATAAAAGAAAATGACAAATCACATTTGGGGTGTTGTACGTCAAGTGGGAGTTGCAGACATGAAAAAAAGGAGAAGGAGGCTGATGAGGCAGCAGAACCACAAAACAAAAGTACCGTGCTGCAGAGCTGGGGTGGGGTGCAGGTGAGGGCTTCATGCCTTAATCAGTAACAGCCAAAAACAAACATACACCACGCACTCCAGAGCCAGGAGGATAAGTCACCCTCCAGTGAAGGTGATCAAAAAATAGCCACATAGTCCAATTTGCTTAAATAAATGCAAAGTTGATGGTTTATTTACCAATTGTTGACACAAATTGAGAGGCACAGCACTTATGTGCAAGGTCCCCGGCGCTTCACCAATTAAGGCTTCATCACAGTTTTTGATGAGGCAGCAGGACTGCGAGCAGCTCAATGCATGGTATATGCATATTTGCTAGACTCAAGGCACCTTATGATTGACAATGAGCCTTTGTTACTGTATACTAGAGCAGCAAGATCACTGAATAGCCAGCACTAACCTTGGCTGCAATGAAATACCTTAGCTGCCCACCCTCGAGTGTCAGTGTGGAACATGTATTCAGTTTTGCTGGTACCATTGTGGTGACAAGCCCACCAATCTGTCACCAAAACATATTGGCATGCTAACATTTATTAAAATGAATGAGGGTCACATTTTGCACAAGACAATCATTTTAATGACCTACGCAACCAGTATGGTGTTATACTTGTACAACTGTGTACCTTGCTTTGGCTGTTTGCACTCTCGATTCCAGAAGATCTACCACCCTATAGGGGTACCAAAGGCAAAGGAACCCTGAAAGAGGATTCCACCCCTACAGGTGCATTGGGAAGCTTTCCTTGGCTAAAGGTACCTCAGGAAGAATCTCCAAAAGAACTGTAGCAGTGCCATAGCAACATTAGCGATCAATGGCTATGAGGCAGGGAAGTAGAATAACAGCAACCCTATACAATGGGATTAGCCCATCTGTTACCCCCCCATGCCCACCCTTCCCTTCCTCTGTGGCATAGGCCCATCTCTCTCTCTCTCCCTCAGTAAACACTGAACAGAAGTACTCATTGAGTGCCTCTGCATGATCCCCCCCTCTTCAGTTCACCCTTTATATGTTTTGATCCTGACTATTTCTTCCTTGCAGGATCTTGTATCCCTTATGTACCTGAAGAAATCATTTTCCCATTCTTTGATCCCCTGTGCCAGCCTTAGCTTCCCTGAAGCCTTGGCTGCTATTATGCTTGGCAGTTGTGTGTACTAAAGTGCTTGACAACACAGACTGTCTGAAAATGTGAATTAAACAACATATTAGCACAAGTACCAGCAGCAGTTTATTACTAGCATTACTGATTTCAGGTTTGGGAGAACTATTTCCAGAAGTAAGAAATGTGTATCTTATGCTTGGCAGTTGTGTGTACTAAAGTTCTTGACAACAAAGACTGTCCAAGAGAGTGAATTAAACAGCATAGTAGCACAGCCACCAGCAGCTGGTTATTACCAGCATTACTGATTTTGAGTTTGGCAGAACTATTTACAGAAGTGAGATGTTTATATGTTGTGCTTGGCAGTTGTGTGTACTACAGTGTTTGAGATTTGGACATTTGTGACAAATCATGGGAGAACAGAAGTAATGAGTATTGTGATTAAAGCACAACTAACACAAAATGCATAAAGAACAGTGTTGAAGCAGTGACCCACAGAGCAGTACCATGTGGCAGTAGCAGTTCACTAGTATCAACCTGTAGCCACCTGACATATTTATTCTGGTAGTTGAGAATAATTTCAAAAAGATAGAAACAGGAAGAAAGGAAAGGTGTTATGTATGGAAATTGGAGTCACAGCATCATGAAAGGAAATATAGATAGGAAATTAAATTTGTTTGAAAGAACTGAAGCAGATAGTATAAAAATACACACTGCACAGCAGTAACAGAAATAAATAAATATAAACATAGAGAAATAAGGAGGCTAGATGAACAACTTTTTTCTTTTTAAGTTTTTTTATATATATATTTTTTTTCATTTTTACAATTTAAGACAGGGTAAAAGAAAAACATAAAAGAAAATATCCAGATCAGAGGGCTATGGCCTGGGGACACAGTGTGCTCCACCACTTTTGAGTTCTGCAAAACTCTCAAGAATTGATTGCTGGTTGCAAAGCACCACCTCCAACATCTCTTTTAGCCCTGCAACTTGCTGGGAGAGCTCCTTGCAGAGCTGTTCCACTTCCACACAGGTGGATGTAGGAGGAGATTGGAGGCCAGCCTTCAGATGCCCCCTGCTGCACCACCCAAGGCTGACTATAGGTCCCTGTCACAGTCCACTCCATCTCCCCCTCCTGCACCTAAGCACCAGTGTGTCTCTTTTTCTTCCCCTTGCCCAACACAGGTGAAGCACTAGTGGTGGCACCACCTACACCTCTCTCACCACTTTTCTGTTTCTGATGTTCCCCCCTTCTTTAACATGCTTCCCTCAAAGATGTGGGTGCTGCCCACCTATCCCCAGATGACTACCCAATTTCTGATGCTGAACAACAGTGTGGCATAATTTGCAGGTGGCCACATGGTTTTCAGTGGGGTCCAGTTCAAAAAAGTCCCGCACAAGGAATTTTGGCTGCTGCTGATGAAGGGAACAGTGAGGTGGTCCTGGCTGCATTTCTTCCTCCTCCTCCTCCTTTGGTGTGAAGGTGCTGGTAAAGTTGTACAATTGTTGGTGGTGGTGCCCTTGCCCATATCCTTGCTGGGGTTGGAGCTGCTGTGCTGTGGGGGTGTTGCGGTTGCTGCTGCCACTGCCATGGTTCAGTCCTCAGTTGAAAACTATGCCTTCCTCTGCTGCCTGAACCCCCATCCTGACCACTCCCTCCCAAGTCCCACTCATTTTCAGCACAACAAAAAAAACACAGTTAAAAGAGTGAAAAAAGCACACTGAAAGTGGTAAGAAATAACAAAAATAGAAGTGTTCAATATAAACAAAATAACAGGTAAGCAACAACTAAACAAAGACTCACTAACTGTAAAGTAAAAATAATATATACAAAAAGCAAAAGAAAGGTGGAAAGTTTATGTTTTTTGCTCTACTAGCTTTGAAGCAAAAGTGCAGATCTGTCCCCTTCCACTCACTAGCTCAGATTTCAAAGTGAAACAAAGGATGAATCAGTACATAGAACAGTAGCATGTGACCTGCAGGAGTTGTTTCCTGGACTATGTGACTTCAAGCACTTGATTTCCAAAAGGCAGTCACCTCACTTAAACTCGACTTCACCTGACTGTTTTAATGGCGATGTTACAGGCAAAGTCACATAGGTGAATTTTTCAACTGATAGCAAACATTCATGGATTGCTCTGCAGAAGCAGAGGTGGTAACTTTGCTGGAAATTCACCAGCAAATTAAAACTTTACAACATCTCTACCTGGCACATTCTTTGCAGCCTTATAAGCAGAAAAAGCAGGGTTTTATCGGAGATACTGCACCCACTGGTTGTGCCCCTTGTGGATGCTGCTAGTTTGATAAGAATGTCAATAAGAAGAAAAACACTGTTCATCCAAAAAGTAGGAAACTATATGAAATAAGAGATCTGATAACCTACAATATTTAGAGCATAATATATATGGCAAATGCAAACGCGGGGCATTTTATATTGGAATGATGATTTCTTCATTTAATCTCAGAACAGGTGAGCATTAGGGGATACAGTATACAAAGTGAAAATATAAAAAAAAAAAGTCCTAGCTGCCCATTCTCTGACTGCTTTGATGTATAAATTAAAACATATTTATGCATATCGTTTACAGTGGCAACATATATTTATAACTTTTTAAAATATCTTGTGAGATTGTGAAAGAGCTAACCATCAGTTTATTGAAATAAAATGTTTTCTCCCTAAGTGCTCATTATGTAGAGACACCAGGGATAAGATCCACAATTGTGATTACTACTGTGATCTGTGCTGCACTTTCGAGTCAGTGAGTTGGCCACAAGCAGGGACGTTTGACTGAGCAGCAACTGGCATGAGCGAGCTGCTCTTTTATTAGAGTTATAGACAGACTCAGAGATAGAGATGGCTCTGATAGTGTGGAATGAGACACTATCAGTAGATAGATTTTTTTTCAAATGTCTTGGCTGGTTGTGGCTGGGGACTGCTGACAGGTCAAGGTGGCTTGGGGCATTACTGAACAGAGCCACTGAAGAACAGCACAAATCAAGAAAATTTTTAAAAGTTTATGTCACACATATTGTACTTATTTATATCATGGAGCACGTGGCAGTGGCACCAGTCTATGTGTAAAGAGGAAGAGATGGCAAGACATACTGTGGGGGGGTTGAAATTATGAATGCCGATGGTTTGTCAATTTCAAATGGCTGCAGTTAGTTGCAGTTTCCCCTGATCCACAGTAGGATTTTGGTAGCTCTATGATGCTGTAGTCCATTGAAATTCCTGGAGCTGTCACGGTATACCATGGCATGGATATTGAAAGCAGTTGCACATGGCACAACTGAGCTGCACCAGCGCAGGTGCAGACTTGAGCCAAGGAACCATTTCAGCAGGAGCCACTGCACAGCGCAAAATCCAGTGTGCTAATGTGCAACTATAATGAATGCAGGTGCAAGTGCAGGGGGCGTTCCCATGAATATCCAGCGCAGTGGTATATTCAACCATGAAACCATAGCGCGAGTGTGGAGCAAATCGAAGTTGCACCAAGCAGACTTGTTCCTATAAATACAGGATGCAACCACACAGACAGCACTTGTGCCAGGTGAGAGGGAGTGAGAGAGAGAGAGAGAGAGAGAGAGAGAGAGAGAGACAGACCAAGGCAGACACAGAGGGAATGGGACAGAGGTGGTATTGGAGAGGGAGAGAGGGGCAGAGACAGCGAGAGAGAGACAGACACACTGCCTTGCAGTGCACCAGGGTGGAACACAGCCAGCAGCAGCCAACCACCCGGGGGATATCGGACAGCAAGAGCCATGGATAGTGTGCCCTTCATGATGGAGGCCATAATGAGAGGTGTGAGGGGGAAGGAGGAACAGTGACTTGGCCGAGGAAGGGCCTGTCGGCGGTATGACCAACACAGGTGGTACCGTGCCCTCATCACCTTTGAGAATTACAGTGACACAGAGATTGTGGACTGGTACCACCTGAACAGGGCCATTCTGAGGCAGCTCTTCGAGCTGTGCATTGAGCAGATGCAGGCACCCACCAGACAGAGCCACACCATGACTGTGGAAATGAAGGTGATAGCTGTCATGTGCCTGCTCACCACAGGCACCTTCCAGAGACCAACAGGGACACCACAGGCATAACCCAGTCAGCCATGTCCTGCCTCCTCACACAGTTCCTCAATGCACTGCTGCCACATGCTTCGGGATACATCCGTTTCCCCAGCACACAGGTGGAGCATACAGCAACCATGCAGGACTTCCACAGGGTTGCACATCTGCCTGGTGTGATTGGGGCCATTGACTGCACCCACATGGGCATCTGCATGCCACCTGGCCCTGAGGGTGTGGCATTCATAAACAGGAAGGGGAGCCCGAGTGTCAACTGCTAGATGGTGTGTGATGCCATGGGGCGCATCACCAATGTCTGTGCCACACACCCTGGGAGTGCACATGATGAGTTCATCTGGCACAGCTCTGCTCTGTGCCACAGGTTTGAACATGGGACATCCCCATGTGCCACCTAGTGGGTGAGTAAGGCATGGGCAAGGGGCGATGGGCAGAGCAGACCTTGGGATGGGGGAGGGCAGGGTGTGCATGTTGGCATGGGTGCCAGGGACAGGCAAGGGGCACAGCATAGAATAGCAGAGGGCTAACCACATCATTATCCACAAAGGAGATAGTGTCTATCCACTGAGGCCCTGGCTGCTCACCCCCTACCGGCACCCGTCATCCCCAACAGAGGAATGCTCCAGTGAGGCACACGCCAGCACGTGCAACATCATTGAGCGTGTCTTTGGCATGCTGAAAGCACATTTCTGTTGCCTAGACAGGTCAGGCAGTGCCCTAAAGTACAGCTCCTCAAATGCCTGTGGCCTATTCCTGGCATGCTGTATACTGCACAACATGGCCATTGACTGTGGGATAGCTGTCAAGGCTGATGAAGGTGACAGTAGTGGGGACAATGGAGGCAATGGGCTGGAGGGTGGTGGACAACCACTTCCTGGGTGGAGGGATCCCTGGCTACAACAGCAGGTGCAATGGCATCAGGACACCATTACACAGGAGCACTATGGTGCACACAGGTAGGTGGTGTGATACACATGCTTGGGCCACACAAACAGGTACAGCACACAAGCAGAGGCATGCAAGGTAATGGGTATGCACTCACAGAGGCATGATGCAGGGGTAGGGGAGTCAGTGGCACACAACCACACACACACCCCCAGGCATTGGTATGTGGCATGGATCAGATGCATTGCACCGGTACACAGGTGCAACTGGTGCTAGGCTGCCTTCATCATGCCCAAGCCACACGGTCCAGCGGCCGAGCAAGTACACACACAGGCAGCATGGGGCATGACACACAGGTGCCACACCAGAGGCAGGCACACACACACCACCCATGTGCACAGAGGGCAGCAGCTGCAGACTGCAGGCGGGGTGGCCCACACATCATGTCCACTGCATGGAACCATGGCCACCATGGCCATGGGGGCAGGTGGCCCTGGGCCGATTGGCAGCCACAGGCTGTGCATCAGCTATGGGGGGTGAACAACAGCCCCCAGGGGTTGAACCACCAGACTGTGAACATGTCCATGCAGGGGTGTGAAGGTGCCCAAACAGGCCAGCCCCAGGCATGCCTGGGATGCCTTCATCAGAGCCTGGCATTGACAGTGTTGGGGTTGCCTGACGCTGGGTTCATGGGGTGGACAGCGCACTGTGGGGTCATGTGTGCCCAGCCACTCCCTGTGGCAGCCAGCAGCACAAAGCCATCCGTGATTGCAGTGGCAATGCGATCCAGGGATGCAGTCATGGTCTCCTGCATGTGCTGCATCTCCACCAGGATCTACACATTGCCCTTCTCCTGCTGCTTGGCTAACTGGAACACCTCTGCACTCAGTGCATGCACCCCAGTGGTAAGCAGCACCTGTTGTTGAATGGATACCCACAGCAGACGGGTATTCTCAGCCAGCGAGGCGGCATCCTGGGGTCCTCGGGTGGGACACCGATTCTCATGTGGTGACTGGCCATGCTGCATAGCCCCCCTCTCTGATGGATGCTGCACAGTGAGGTCTTCAGGGGAAATGGCCATTGTGGGTGCACCAGGGTGGACCCTGCATCCAGCTGCCTGGTGGCACCAGCAGCCTCCTGCCATTGCCTGTCTAGCCATTGTATGCTGCCCAGCACCTGCGTAGCCACACCACCATCACCGCTGGGCACAGCCGTGGCAGTGCACACTGCTGCACCTGCAGTGGTAGCAGGCAGCTGGACCGCTGCTGGCAGAGCACTGGGTGTGGTGCCTGTGACAGCTGTCAGCAAGGGCAACACAGCCACAATGTCACCCATGCTGTCCAGGTGCTGAGTGTAGTCCTCATCAGAGTCGGACCCCACCCCAATCTGTGTCTCCACACACAGAAAGCCAAAGCTGGCATCCTGGAGGATCACATCCAGGGCCTGATCTGACCCCAGGTCCAGGACATCCGCCTGCACCATGGTGCTGGTCTGCAGTCTGTTGGGCCCTCGGATCCTGGTGGAGGTGGACGGCTGGTCCTCTGTGATCGTACCAGCATGCACAGCTGCTGATGGTGCCCCATCATCTGCATGGAGGTGTGCTGGTGCTGCAAGAGAAAAGAACCATGTCAGTGATGCAATGCCCACATGTGCCCCCAACACTGCCACTGCATGTGTCCTGCAGCATGGCATGCATGTAGGTGCGCACACATGCACATGACATGTATGCTGGCTGCATGCACACCAGCATGCCTGTGTATGCACCCTTCATGCCACCAGGTGTATGTGGCTGACATACTTACAATGCAGTGATGGGCTGCCACCCATCTGGAACCCACCTCCAGGCACACCCTCCACTGTGCTGCAGCACATGGTGGCTGCCACAAAATCCTCCTGCACTGTGAGTGTTGGGGCATCCGCAGGCCCCCTCCAGTGGTATTCTGAGACACTCGGATGGCTGCCACCTTCTCTTTAATGCACCTCTTGTCCATGCCCACCTTCTTCCTGCACCGACCACTGGTGGCTGCTATGCTGGTTGATGTATGCCGCCACCTCCTCCCAGGCCCTAGCCCTAGCCTGTGGTGTGCCAGTGGCACCACTCAACATGGGCTTCCTGTCCAGGTATGCTTCAAACAGGGCCTCTATCTTGCTTTAATGAAATTGGGCCTGCACTTCTCAGCAGGTCCATGCTCCTCACCCTCCTCACGTTCTGACATGTTGCTTACTGTGGACATGGACAGCACAGTGTGTCAGTGGCAGCATCTCCCTGGTCCATCCTTCCCTGCTGTGCTGTCTGCTCCCAGTGAGCTGCAGTGGCATGTGCAACTTACCTTGAAAGGATGCAATACCCGTCCATGACCTGTGCTGTTCTGTGGCACTTATAATGTGCAACACACGTAAATGAGGTTTGGCACAACAGTAATGACATGCTAATGCACCCAGTGCACCACACATTGGCTGATGAGCTCATTTGCATGTGGTTTCTGAATATTACGATTTTGCTCTGTGCACAATGAGATTGCACCAGAGCAAGACGCAGTGCAATGCACATGCATGCGCAGTGCACAGGCCTGCAGTGCACATGCACCTATCAGTATCATAGTGTCAATCATGCACTGTGCACCACCAGCATGATGCAGTGGCATCATGCATGAGTGCACCAGGCCTGCTATCATGCACATGTACACTGCACACTGGCAGGTGATCCCTGACCACTGGGGAGACCTCTGACCCCTGGGTCACTCCCCTGACCTGCTGACCTCACTTGGCCATGCCCATGCCATGCATCTGTGGTACTGCATGATGGGCAGACACTGTGCATGTTCCCTCGTATTGTGCATCTGGCGCATGTTGTGGACACATGCGCCTCCTGCTGCTATTATAGTACCTGAGAACATGGTGTGTAGAATGGCACAGGGATGTGTCCATCAAGCACCAAACTGGTCACATGTTAAGCTTGTCAACCTGGTGGCCTGTGTCCAGCCCCACATCCCCCAATTATTTTACCAGGTGCCCCTGCAGCAGGCAAGGGTCACAGTTTGGCAGGGGATTGCTGCCAGGCTGCAGCAGAGGATCAGAGTGGCCAGGATGGAGAAACAATGCTGCCACTAGTACAGAGACCTGATACGGTGGGACCTGGAGCTCCTGAGGAGGCTTCAGGCATGCATCAAGCGAGGGGCTATGACACAGCCAGGTAAGTCCACCCATAATGCATGTGTGCCCTGGTTCTGTACTGTGGTGTTGGCTAGGCTGTCTTTCATGCCCTGCAGAGGGGTACACTGTCATCACATGCATCATGGAGTGGCATTGCTAGCCACTGCTTGTGTTGCAATGCAGTCATGTGGGATGTGTCAGGCAGGGGCTCACCCTGTGCACAGGGGTGGAGGTGGTAGTCAGCTGCTGTAGATGATTCCTGATGTGTACCTGTCTTCTTTCCATTCCCAGGGCCTGAGGCTTGATGCCAGGCACAGGCAGCAGCAGCAGAATGCCAGGCCATGGAGGAGTGGGACCATCACCGGCAGAGACACAGAGGGCAGGTAGGCACTGTCATGGTCCTTTGCACTTTACATGGGGGTGAGGGAGTGGGTGTGAGCATGGCCACCTGTGCCATGTGTTATGGCAGCTGTGTGTGTTGCACTGTGTGTGGTGCATGCCACTGTGGCGCATCCATTGGACATGTGTCTCAGCTGTTGGTGGGGTGGGTGTGTGCCAGCTGCCACTGTTGTTGCTGTGGTGGTCCGGTGCACTGTGCCATGTGGCTGTCATTGTGCAGTCGGGTGGACATTGTGTGGGGGCCACCTCAGTGCAATGTCGTGGTGTGTTGAGTTGCTGGCAGGCATTGTCCCACCCCCTCGTGGGTGGCCGGTACGGGCCATCCAGGGTTGTGTCTTACTGCTGCCCATTGCGCACTGTGGGTGGGCTTGGTTCCTTGGGACATTGCACTGATCACCTGTCCTGTCCCTTGTTTTAGGTGTCCAGCAGAGACCTAGGAGGCTGATGTACTGCAGACTGCACCAGCAGTTGTTTCTTATTATATCAACCACCATGGAGGCTGTGTTGCAAGTTCGGCACCTGTTGCTGGCAGAGCAGAGATGGCAAGTACACCAAGGGGTGGCAGGGCATGGCCGCCATTTGTTTGGCCCCAGCTTTCCCGTGTTTCCCCTGCTTTACCTTACCCCTACAGTCCCCCTTCCCACTGTACAGTCCCTGTTCCCTGTTCCTTTCCCTTGCTTTCCCACCCCCTTGTTATTGTAAATAGTTTTCTTCCTAAATATATATTTTTTTGACTTACCTGCCTGTGTCAGTGTCTGCTTGGCAGGTGGCATGAGGATCCATGCTGCAGTGGCCCAGTGTCTGTCCATGTGGTGTACATGTGTTGGAGCACATGTTGTGCTTCTGTGGTTCACTACTGTGTGCTGTGGTGTGTCCCACTGTGGTGGTGTCCTTCCCCTTGGTCAGTGGTTATGCCTTGGGATGCCCATGGGTTGGCTGTCAGGGGTGTGTGGCAGGTGTGTGCATGGTGGTGACACACGGCCATGGTCATTGGTCAGGTACTGGCCACACACTGTGTTGGGGCCCCTGCTTGGTGTTGTGTGGCCTGTCCTATGTGGTCTGCCATGCTACCTGCCTCCCGGCACATTCAGTGCCTGCTGTGTGGGCTTCCTGTGTGCCTGTGGTGTGTGTGTGTGTGTGTGTGTGTGTGTGTGTGTGTGTGTGTGTACTTGGCTGCATGGTCCTGGGCATGGCCTGCTATGGTCTGGAAGGGGGACATGGCCAGCAGCCTGCATGGGGTCTCCCTTGGTGGCCCTCTGTTGGCTATTGGCACCTCCTGTTGCCTGCTTTCTGTGCCACTGTTGTGTTCTGGGGAGGGGTGTCTGGGTGCTTGTGTGTGCCCTGCTGGTGGAGGCCACCTGTGGCCTGTCACTGTACTTCCCTGGCTCTGTTCCTGGGTTTCTTTTCTGTGCCATGCCTCCTCTGTTTCTCTGCTGCTCTGCTTCCACAGTTGCACTGGGGCATCTCTTTCTGTGCCATGGCACATCGGATTTGGGCTGCACTGGATTGTGCCAGCCTTTGGCACATTTCTGAATATCTGGGCCCATATGCAGAAATATGTTTTAATTTTAACAGCAAAGCAATCAGAATTTATCATAAATGTGTTATAAAGCTGCAAGTAATTACATTGTGTGTTGGGGGGGCAACTGCACTTTACCACTGCAGATGAATACACAAACATTTTAGCTGTATAAACAATGATAATTTGACCAGTAAGCTTAAGGAGAAAGTTTTTATCTTTTTTGCTGTCCTGTTTGTAGCGATGCACTGAGTTTTCTTCCTTGGCTAAAGTAAAGAAATCTAGTATACTGAAAGATTAGTGGCAGAAGCTGTAGAGGTGTCTTTATTCAGTTTCATCCCATCCATTCTCTTTGTATTCTCCCTTTAGTACATTTTATTATAGAGGCATCCATAATTGTTTAAAAGAATAATGAAACAGCATTTTTTTAAATCCTGAGTACCCCTTCACACACACACCACCAAAACCAATTACCAGATATACGTGAACAACTTCCTGAAGCCAGTGGCATCTGTTCTCAATCTGCTGCTGAATGTGACTGTTCAAATATTATTTAGAGTTAGCTTTACTTTCATGCTATATCTGGAATTTTTGGCAAGCAGTGAAGGTACTGATTCATATGAATTATAAAATGGGTCAAAGAAATGCTGCAAACTGATTAGCTGAAAGGACCTTCCAGCCATGTCCTTATCAGCTGACATCTATGCCAACTGGCACTTTTCTTCCCTGGGCGACCTCACAACAAGGAAATATCAGTAACTTCCTTCATGTTTAAACTGCTTTTACAGACAAGCACACACAGTGCCCGTTGCTCCTGCCATTCCTCAATGCAATGTCCGTTACTTGTGCCACCATTTACAGTGCACATCACCACAAGAAAACAATTTCTTTTAATTGGTTTGCTTTCCCTGCTAAAAAAAATAACAATTACTGACCCCAGCAGCAAGACAAGTTTATCTGGTAAGCGTTGCGAGTCCCGCGTGGCACAGCTTTCAAATTGTCATACTTGCTCCTCCAGAAGTCACCAGACCCGATGCTGTACTGCTCCTCTACCATATCCCACAAAACCATTAGTTATGTATTAATTTATTTAAATCTCCCAGTTCAGACCGAGCTGCTGAAATGCGGAAACCAGAAGCGCTATCACGGCAGTCCTAAGTACAGCGAGTAGCGAGGGACATGATCGCTCCCAGTCTCATCGTAAAAAAATCACTCTGCAGTGCATCATTCCTTTACAAACACGCATATAAACTAAAAATAAAAACCCTAGTCTGAGTCTCTGTTTTGTGTGCGTGGGGGGGGTGTCACAGACTATCACAGAACTGCTTATGCAGTAGCTGCCGAGAAACATCACACGCTCCCTGTAACTGACTGAGCAATTGTTCACTCCATAAAAATGTAGACAAAGGAAAAAAAACATTAATAAAAAACTAAATTAACCCTGCTATACAAGAGCTTCAGTGCGTGGCTATATAGTATACCGACAGACAAGCACAAAAGCCCTGTACTTACTTTTAATGAAGTAGCTATATTCCAATACAATAAGGACTACTTTTTCTCTTTCTACTAATATGCTCACATGTTTTTTACTCTATATTTATGCACTCTTTTTCTGTGCATTTTTAATTGGTTTCTTTACTATGGGACCCATTTATAGCGTAATAACACTCTCGAGGTGTGGTTTTATCGCCTGATAAGAGCACGCCGAGTGGCATAAGGCACTCGCACAAGTGCCCGCGGCCTTACTACACCCCTGGGCGTGCTCTTATCAGGCAATAAACCACACCTCGTCATGTGTTATTGCTTGCTTAAGCAATGTGTATATATGTGCAGCAGAGTGCCCTTGTCAGTGGTATCATTTTTTTCCAGTATGATTTTTCATCATTCTGAGTGGTTCAAGGTCTGACAGTCACTTCTAAATTGAGATACTGTACCAGTTTGTGTGTAATAGCAAATGCTTAGTTGATCTTGGATTAAGTATGGAGCACTGTTCGATTTTAGGTGGTAGCGATTTGTTTCATTTGTATGGGAATGTACATTGGTATGGAAATGTATATTGGTATGGGAATGTACATTTGCTAGTGAAACAACTGCTGTTTATCTGCATCTCTGCACACAGACCAAGACTGAATTCATGACATGGAACATTTTCAAGGGTATGGTGTCATTTTTCATAAATATGCCTCACATTGCCATGTAAATAGTAGCATACATGATATCACTATGATTATTATAGTAAAATCACTGCTGCCATTGTTTTAATACACTGTGATTTTGATGATTGGTGGTGGTGTGTGTCTGTGGGTGTGGGGGTTCTGGTTCCGGTGATGTGGCAGACACATCCATTTAGTAAATATTTATTTATTACACACAAAACCCTTTAGGCAGGGCCTATTTACAAAGGGTTTTGAGTTAGTATCAACAGAAATAATAACAGGTGAAATACAATGCAAATTAATCTAGTCCTGAGACAAAGCCATACTATATATTTTGATTCACTAATTTGTTACCTACTACATTTATTTACATTTATGTGCTGCCACACTCAAGCTGTGGGCATCATTAAAGACAGTTAATAATATCTGTTCACAATTAATAAATTAATTTCAGCACTTCCCAATGTGAAATTCTACATTTTATTATTTATTATTAATATTTGTATATACAGATTTATTTGTTTGGAACTTTACACTTTACTTATTCCATAACTGGGCAATGCTCACTCTGAAACAGTCATTTCATATATGCAGTCCTATTGATGGTCCTGTGTGTGTAATTTACTGTATTTATTTATTTGTTTGTTTTTTGCTGAATTGGTATCAATAAATGGTAACAATAAGACACAGTGTATTGTGTATGTGCCTTTGTTTATAATTGTATGTTTTCCTATGTTATTGTTATGCCTTTCATATATATTTCATTTGTGATTGTGGCAGAAGGAGGAGGGTTATTATGGGAAATGACAAAAGTCTCCACAATAATAAAAGAAATCATCATGCAGTTTTATTTTTAGAAACTCTGCTAAGTAGAGAATAAATGATGTCTAATTCTATATTGCTGGCTTGATGAGGAGTGATGTGGTGACATGATATGCTAATGAGCTGCTAGGCAGCATGAAGTAAGCTGATCTTCCTTCGATCTCCCCACCCGATGGCAAGACGACCGGCATTTGAGCGTTATTGGGGGTTCTTTTTTGGTACTTGTTTGGAGTGAGGACCCGATGGCGGGATGTGGTGTCTGGTCGCTTGTGCAGCAGAAAATAATTAAAAAGGCAGAGACTGGTGGATCATGCAGCCGTCCCATGGGGAGCAAATTAATCAGTCTCGCACTGGCAGATGGGCAAGGGAGAGAATCCCATGTGTTTAAATTTTGTCCTACTGATGGGTGCTTGTGCATGCACCGGCATCCATTTTCTGGCCTTTTTCAATTAAAGTTGATGAGTTTCCAAAAGCATTTATGAACTGGCCCATGGCAAGATACAAATACAGAAAGAAAAGCTTTCTTTTATATGTTGGTACCGCTGCAACAACATTCTAGGTCTACTAAGTGGCGGTCCAAGTTCATACTTGAATTCGATCCAAAGGACAGATTATGTTGTTCTTTTCACTTTGCCACTCATTTTAGAAGCCTCTTGTGAATAACTGGAAGAACAGGTCAGATGTCAGGCCTGAACTGACCGTTACCACTTGCTGCAGACCATCTGTCTCAACAAGCCGCAAGAAGTAACTACTGCCAATGGATTTCCAAGATACAGAGACTAAGGAAACAGCATCATAAGTCATTGTTTCAGCTAAGTATAAAAGCAAATAAAAGGAAAATAAACTTGTTTAAATATGCTGAACTGAATCTGAAATATATACTGTTCCTTATTCAAATTTGGTCTTATATGATCATTTTGAATGGTTGCATGTGGCAATTGCTTATTCTAGTCAATATTTAAACTCACTCAGATTATACTTATACCAGCACATCACATATGTGGAATGACCAGGAAAATCCAGCATTAAAGGAAAAGAGACTTTCAAAGCTATTTCAAACTTCAAATACAAAAATATATCTCTGACTCAGTCCCCTAATAGCTTGTCTGATTCTGAAAAGATAACAGAACATAAAAGCAAGAAGCTTATTCAGGCAAAACTTCATTTTAAAAATTGCTGTGCAATGGGCTGTCATAAGCAAACAAAAATGCCACTGAAAGTAAATCCAGAGCCTAAAAGGGACAGGAAAAGCAAAAGGTGCTGCTGTAGAAGCTAAATCTGCAGCAGCTTTATCTGAAAATGAAGGACACTCTGGGAAAAAAGATGAAATAACAGGTTTGAAAACTCAAAATTGCCTTCCATTAGGTTTGGACGAGGAGCAATTATTTGAAGAGGGGGCTGAAAACTCTACATCAAGGAATGATAAAGGGACATTTCAAGATCTAGATCAAAATAAAGATAATCATGATGACCCCTCAAAATGGGCCCAGAAATTGATGGAGAAGGTGAATATAATACAATACACTATGGATAAACTCCCTCAGCTCCTAGATTCTTTAAAAACTATTTCAGAAAACATTCAAAAGTTGGATGTCAATTTGAATTTAAATCGAATAACTGAAATGGAAAAAAGACAATCTGAAATACAGGACAAAATATCTCCACTAGTCACTCAAGTTAAAGATATTGGGAAACAGCAAGAAGTGCTTAGATAGAAGTTGGATGATCAAGAGAACAGAGATGCAAGAAATAATATTCAAATTTTCAGATTTCTTCCAGTCTGGGAAACTAAAACATTTCTTGTAGACATTCTATCGGACCTTTTTGCAGATATTTTTGATTCTGTTCATGAAGTACCTCCTGTTGATAGTGCGCATCGGTTAGAGGGTAAGAAAGAAGTCACTCAACAAAAATCAAGACCTATGATTGTTAAGATGTTAACTACAATAGGAAAGGATACTATAATGAAGGCTTATTATGCCAAGGGCAATTTTAAATATAAAGAACAGAATGTGTACTTAAAACACGATTTTTTAAGGCACTTTAGGATCAAAGAAAACAATTTGGTGAGGTGCAGCAGAGACATTGGAAGGAGGGTTTCAAGGCATATGAAATTTTCACCTCCAAAGTTGAAGCCTTGTTAAATAATCAAATGCTGTACTATAATTCAGTATTTGAAGCAATCATAGATTTAAAAGACTCTGGTCAGAGCTGATATGGCTCTGGAAAGCTTTTGGGATGCTTTTACCCATTATTTCTAATGAATTTGCATAATGCAGATCTGCTGAGAGGCAGTTTCAATGTGGTCTTCCTTTTACACATTTTTACAATGTATTTTCCTAGAATATGCCTGCTGATTGCTATATATTTAGCCTGGATAGTTCACAGAAGAAATGGCATCTTATTTTTGGGTGGTGGAGCACTGGCAGTAGGACGCTGGAATGTGTCATATAGGCACAAACTGTGTGCGGGTGATAATGCCCAGTGGCCATACACCTTAGGTGCTCGCATGCGGATCCATTGTCCCAGTGCTGTTGCACTGCTCAGTGGAAGTGACAGCCAATGTTGTACCCAGTCACACAGGTCCCAGAACAGGCATGTTACAGCCGACCTCCCATTCGTTTGTACAATTGGGAAACTGCAGATGCACTATCCACAGCCTGGAGCATACACTGCAAATGATCTTGCAGGATACTGCACCTAATGGCACCCAGAATACCTCACCAGTCCAGAGGGTGGCATGTTACACAGGGGAATGGTGGAGAGTGTGGGCCTGCAGTGGTGTATGACAGCAGGAAGATACAGCATTGACAAGGCATTTATTGGAGGTATGTCAATTCCCTCTTACAGTTTGCCAGCGACATACACATGGATGCATACACTGATTGGTCTGCAGCTTGTGCAGTGCCCCAATGCATGATATAGCCAATTGGGTCATTTCAGAGTGCAGGTCCCCGACCCGGGTCCAGTGCAGTCAGCGACTGGCCATGGTAGGGTGTGGAGGGCACTTCCAGTCTCCACAACAGGTTGAATATGGAGGGAGCAGGGGTGTCTACATACTGAGGTGGTGGGCAGGGGTCCTCTAAGCTATGGATATGGACTGTGGTTACCTCTGGTGTGATTGGGTCCAGGGGGCCCACACAATGGAGCTCTTCAGGGATGGAGTTAAATCGATCAGGGATGGGAGTGGCTACCTCTAATCCATCAGGGCTGCCAGGCTGCTGTACAAATGGGTGCACTTCTGCAGCCCACCTGTTGGTGGATGGCCGGGTTAGGCCAGCTATTCATGGCCTAGCTGTGGCCCATGCTGCTCTGGACCATGAGGGGTGCATTCCCACTGAGTATACAACAGTGCAGCATATGCATGGGAATGCACCCTTGACTTGCATGGCATACTATTTGTGTCCACCCTGGCCCATTCCCTTGCAGCTGGCGCATCCCACACATTTGAATATCATGCTGCAGCACATTGTTGGAGTTGTGCAGCACATCTCCCTTTTCCACCAGGATGCACCGTGCATCTCCTTTGAATATGGGGCCCTGGACTAGGCTACCCTGAAGAAATACATTATCAAAATGGTAAAATCATGACCCAACTGACAACAAGATACTGCATCTAATCTGGAACAGCCTGAGTAAATACAATGCAAAAATGTGTAAATGAAGATCCCTATGACAATGAGATGTAACATCACCCCTGTGCTATCCAGGATACAAAATATAGGATAAGAAATATTTAAAGTAAATCTACTCTAAACTGATCTTCACTGTGTTCACTGACATAAACAGTTTCTTTATTGCTTTATAATATATTAGAATGCAGTATTTATTTTGACTGTTGTGGCCATGAGGATGGTGTGTACAGTGTGTGTGTGTGTTTGTATGTGTGTGTGCTTGCTTGCTGTAGCTCAAAATATTTTTTCCCCAAAAAGCATAGTAGAAAATTTCTCCTGATTTAGTCTGGATAGTTCACTGAAGTCCTGGCATATGTCTGAGACAGTGCTTAACAGATAGTGTCATTAGAGGTTAAAAAAAAACAGTGAACTTATAGATTTGCTTGGAAAGGGTGACATTTATGAGGTATGAATCTTTCTTGAAAAACAATACATTCCCAACTGAAACTACAGTACAAGTCACATTAAACTGTTCCACCAATGAGTTGGTTTAGCATTGTTTTTTTACAGTTGGCAAGGTATTGCCAGCTCATATTGCATTATTTTTCAGTGCTTAACCAGCTCAAGAGCAATGTTGGCAAAATGTTTTTGCAACTCAGTTGGACTGCATCTGCAGTCCAGTCACAATGCAATGCAAAACTGAGTTTCAATTCTTAAGAAACAGTTTGCGCAGGGCTTTGTGTTGGATCCAGTAACACTTATATGACTCAGCCAGAAATGCTAAAGCAACTCATTGGAGGAACGGTTTAATGTGACTTGTACTGTAGTAGCAAGAAGCTGTTTAAATGCTAAGTATTTACTATAAATGTGCAAGTTATTGCATTCTGAAGGGGGTAAACAAATCTCCAGTTTAATAGGCAACTAGTAGTTAACAAATATTTAACAAGCTGTTTCAGTATCCTAATGGCATTTGATAAGCAGCTTGGAGTTATGTCTCCAACATTCTTAACAGAAAGAAGGGAGTATTTTATTTCAGTTGGCATGGAAGGATACATGGAAAAGTCCAAAACATGTGCTCTATGATGCTCAATTTTTCAGCTACAGATAGCAAGATGACTGTAGGCTCTGCCCATAGCCATACAAATTAGACTACCTACTGTTTTACACACTTTGACAATGGCTAAAATACATTAAGTGAGGATGTCCTGGATATACTATATGTGATATGTTAGAATTGGAAAGGCAAGGAAGAATGAGTAAGGGATTGTGGTAGTTAAAAAGTGGCAGGGGGGGGAACTAGCAGGCCTGCAGAAAATCATCCCAAGATGTTAGACAAGGTGCCAAACCAGTCCTTGGCACCAGTGGGGGGGGGAGGGGATTGAGAGATATATGTATCATTAATAAGGAGGTTGTTTCAAATAAATATTTAAGGGACAGAAAAATGCAAATAAAAATGAAACATGATTGTGGTTAATGGATGTACTTGGAATGTAAATGAGATAAATTCCTCCATAAAAAGAGCAAGAATTATATCAAGGTTAAAAAAAATTCAAGCATGGTATTTCGATGTTGCAGGAGATTTTCTTGAATGTAACAGAAATAGAGAAATTAAAAAAGAAGTGGAAAGGGAATATATATACTCTTCTTTAGGGGACAGCAAAAAAAGTGCTGGGGTTGCTATTCTGTTCAGGAAAAGCTTTAAGGGTAAGATACTGTAGAACAGGTTATATTTGATGTAAAATAATTATAGCTATATTTGCTTAAGTGATAATTGCACTAAAATAAAATGGCACCAATTGGCCAAAATTACACATTTTTAATGGGCACAAATTAAGAACTAACTGCAGAGTGTGAAATGAAATTTGCGTAATTGTGGCCTATTAGTGCCATATGCTAAATATAATTTGTGTGAGAATGAACAGTTCTACAGCATTAGATACAGCAACTAACAGCAAAGGCAGAATGGTTTTGGTAAATACTAAGCTAAATCAATGGACACTGTTGCAATCTCTCGATGGAGGGATGGGAGCACAGGGTCCAAATGACCCTGCACTCCCACTGTGACATATGGATACTATTGTGCTGTCTCAATGGAGGCCCACCCATACCCTGCATTCCCAGTGTAACATATGGATACTGTTGTGCCTTCTCGATGGAGGGATGGGATATGGACACTGTTGTACTATCTCAATAGAGGTATGGACCCAGCGCTCCCACTGTAACATATGGATACTATTATAGTATCTGGATGGAGGGATGGGAGTTCAGGGTCCGAAGTACCATGTACTCCCATTGTGACATATGGATACTGCTGTACTATCTGGATGGAGGGATGGGAGCACAGTGTCTGAAGGACCCTGCGCTTCCACAGTAAAATAAGGATACTGTTATGCTGCCTCAAAAAGTAAGGAAATTAGTTGCAAAAACATTGTTAATGCATCAGTTAGGGTGAATACCATAGCAACAAAAACACTTTTTTAGCAATGAATTTCCTTACTTTTTGAGAAAGTGTAATGTAAGTGGTAAGTGGTATGTGTTGCTGGGAGTGCGGGCCCACTGGGCCAAGCACTCCCTTCAAATTGCCCATTTGTGCATAATGATATGTGTATGTGGGAGCACGGGCCCTCTGTCCCCTGCGCTCCCAATTACACATAACTATGGAGCCATACAGCAGCCCTATAGGGCTGAACAGGAACCCTTGTAACACTAATTTGTCAATATCTCATTAACCGTAGTAGCTATAAAAGAAATTCCACGCAGCTGTAATCATGACTTCAAAACCTTCATGCATGCTAAGCTTCCCAGAGTGAAAAATTAGTTTCTCAAATCATTTCCGAGATATGGGCAGTGAAAGGCATTGTGGGCGCCACAGTGTTATCCTATGGGAAATATCTAAACTTCATAATATCATAGCTATGGAACCAATGAAAATGTTTGCACCTAAACAGCATAATTCACATCTGTGGGACACCCCCTTTGTACCTTGCAAATTTCAAGCCAAAAGACCAAACTGTTTATTAGCAGTACACTGGGAAAGTTTTTAAATTCCTTGTTCGTGAGGTATCAAAATCCCTTTTCATGAGGTGAATCCCCATTCGTGAGCTGTCAAAATCCCCATTCGTGAGAATTCCTTATTTGTGACATTTTGGCCATCTGGTTCTGATCTCACGAACAAGGATTTTGACAGTTTATGAAAAAGGATCAAGTGGTGAAAGGGGATTTTGACAGCTTGCAAAAGGGGATTTTGACAGCTGTCAGAAGAGGATATAAAAAAAATACCCTTTTGTGAGCTGTCAAAATCCCCTTTCACCATTCAATCCTTTTTTGTGAGCTGACAAAATCCCTGTTCACGAATCAATCCTTGTTCACAAGATAGGGCCATCTGGTCCAGAAATAGCGATCAAGGATTTTGACACCTCACGAATAAGGATCGGAAGCGAGTGACGAAGAAGGATTTTTAAAATTTGAAATGCCACTTTTAAACAAAAATGAATTGAACCAAAGCCATGGGTTTGTACGGCTCGTCTCCTCGAACAAAACCCATACTTCAAAATACCACACAACACACCCATGGAACAAGTTACAACATTTTATTTGTGGGGAAAAAGATGGTGGCTTGTGAAAGGGGGATTTTCCTCATGAATTGGGATTTTATAAATCCCCATTTGCGAGGTGAAAAAATCCTTGATCCTGAGCCAAGTCCTGTTTCGCAAAAAATACATAGAAATCAAAGACTGAACTGAACATGTTCAGAACCTGCAAATTCAAAGTTAAATAACTTGGGACCTGATTAATATTTTTCCACCAAACCAAAGCTGGATTGCTCTTTGGGGCAAACTCCCTCTACCCAGAAAATGTCAGACCAACATTTCAAACCATGTGGCTGCAGTATGATCGGCAATAATCAGCACAAATTGGCAACAAAAGCGAAAAAAGTGATTTTTGGTGTTTCGCTGCACGAAAACTGCAAATCCAATTGAAATGCAACTTGACAAATCAAGATAACTACCATATGAGACCACGCATTCCAAATTTTGTGCAACTCTGTTGAACAGTTGCAAAGTTATTAATGTGCAAAATTTGGAGTTTAACATTAAAGTGCCTACTCAACCCTAACTATAGTGGCACAACCATGCCATTATAATATATATGTGTGTGTGTATGTATGTATCTATGTATATATATATATATATATATATATATATATATATATATATATATATATATATATATATACACACTATGCTAAAACTCCATTAATGCATCATTTAGGTTAAAACACAAAAAGTAAGAAAATTTAACTTTTAGGGTTGACCCCTCCCTCCTTGAACCTGCCCATCCTCCCAGATTGACAGCTGACTGGGTGTGTCCTTGGGGTTGTGAGGCCTTAATCTCACCCATTCCATATATAATCATATTCACATGCCACAGAAAAGAAGAATGGGGTGAGATTTAGGCCTCACAACCCCAAGGACACACCCCGTCAGCTGTCAATCTCGGGATGATGGGCAGGTTCTTTTTTGAGAAAGAATATAAAAGTAAAAGGTCATGTAAGTTAGGCCCTGTGCTCCCACCAACTTCCAAATTCATTAAAAGTGAGAAGTCACACAAGTTGGTGGAAATGTGGGCCCTTCAGGCCCCACGCTCCCACCAACTTATAAATTTCTGTGTAAGATAAGACTACAAGTACTGAATATCAGATGTATTGCTGGGAGCGCACATGGGTGGGAGCATGGGGCCCAAAAGCTCCCACCACATTGAAAGAAAGCAAAGTGTCAGTCATCAGAGTGGCATAATTCAACACCTGTTTACATGTCAGACACGTAACCACTGGAAATTACCTCCATGGCAGTAACGACAGGCACCCTATAAATGTGATCCCAGTACCACAATACAAAATGGCATACACCAAACATACAGTGTGTCACACAATATGTCCACAGCAAATTAATTTTCCAACACCTGAACACCATAAGTCACATGAATAGGACATCTTCTGAAGACCCTCCAAATTTCAATAAAAAAGCGAAACCATTTCCGAGATACAACATGCAAAAGTTTGAGATTTTCATTCATTGGAGTGGCAGACTTCTGCACCTGTTGAGATTTTACACACCTAATTACTGAAAAGTAGATCCATGGCAGTAAGGCTAGCTACCATATAAATTTCAAGTCAGTACGAGAATGGAAAAAGCTGTCAGCCAAACATAAAATGCTCCACGCAATATCTCAACAGAAAATGAGTTGTCTGACATGTAAACATGGTAATTCACATCTACAGGACATGTCGTCAACACCTTCCAAATTTCAAGTAAAAAGGCCAAACCATTTCCGAGATATTTAAAGTTAAAGATGGTTAAAATTGGCCTATCTGTTGCATTAAAATCTGGCCATCTAGTCCCTCCCTCATGATCAAAGATCACGATCAAAGAATCTCATGATCAAAGAATTTGTAGGCTCACGATCAAAGAAAAAAAAAGTGGTGAAATTCAAATTTTGCACATAAATACGTGAAACCACCGGCATGGTTAGATAAAACAAAGCCCTCTGAGCAAAACCCACCCTCATCTGTGTTCATAACCCACCCTTGAGCTGAGAAATTAGCTTTTTTCAACTGGCCATCTTGTCCCTCCCTCACGATCAAAGAATCTCGTGATCAAAGAATTTTCAGGATCACAATCAAAGTTCATTAGCAAGTTGCGATCAAAGAATAAAAATGTGTGAAACTATATTTTTTGGCCATTTTAAACAAAACCAAAGGCATGGCTCAATAGAGAAAAGCCCCCTGAACAAAACCCATCCATGTTTTACTTCAGGAGTCACTCCTGCGCTGAGATATTTGAGTTTTTCCAACCAGAACCTTAAAACAAGATGGCGGCCATCACGATCAAAGAATTTTCGGGGTCAAAGATTCTTTGACTGCATGGCTGAAAATTCTTTGATCATGAGGAGGGACCAGATGTCCAAAACCCCATTCTTTGTTCACAAAACAACCATATAAATGTTTCTATTGACTTATAATGGGAATTTAAAACTGCAATAAATTTTGAATGGATTAATATTTTTTCACCAAATGAAAAGCGGCATGTTCGTTGACTGAAGCTCTTTCAGATGAGCCAACTTGCAGAGTGGCATGCCACATGACAGCTGTGCAGCTCCATAGACAAAATCCCCAAAACTGCCCACATAACTGGCGAAAAGTGAATTTTTCAGCTTTTTGGTGTGCAAAGACCGTAAGTCCAACTGAAATGAAATTTGGCAAATCAAGCAATCTACCATGCTGCACCACACATACAGTACCAAATTTCATGCAAATCTGTTGAACGGGTCCAAAGTTATTGACACGCAAAATTTTGAGTTTAACATAGAAGTGGCTTCATAGCCCTAAATATAGGGGCACGACTGTGCCCCTATAATATATATAGATATAGATATAGATATAGATATAGATATGTGTGTGTGTATATATATATATTTATATGTATGAATGTATAAGTATCTTTATTTAAAATTGGTGACCGGGAAAGGCACACTGAGCCGAGGCTTGTTTCCAGGTGTGACCGGGTACAAGGTGTACACTGAGGTAGGCAGAGAAGTACAACAATTGCTTGTTACAGATGTTAAGTGTGTATATACTATATATATATATATATATATATATATATATAATAACAGAAAAGAGTAACAACTATTTAAGTAAGACTAAGTGACAGCTGTCTGCATCATCAGAGCACTGTCACTTTAAGAACTAAACAACTAAATCAAAAAAAGGGACTGACAAAATACTTCACTTTCAGAAAACTCATGAAACATAAAATCCCTAAATAAAATGAGAACTTGCAGACTTCAGAAAAAAACTGACACAGTAAGACTGAAAAATACACAGATAAGTCTCCTACTCAAAACTACAGACCTTTTAGGGATGCCTGCCCCTCCCCCACAACAGTTCAACTAGACTATGAGGGACAGTTTTCTTTAGGTATCAACTCTGGGTATTCAGCACCCCAGTGTCAGTTTAACCTCTATGGGGATGTGAAGTAAATCACCTGGGAAATAAAAACCCAGAGGAAGAGTACACAATGGGGGGATACTAACAACAAAAATAGAAAGGGACCCTGGGGTAGTCAAATCAGATGACCTTAAGGTAGGCAAGCAATGTGAGAAGGCAGTATGGAGGGCTGGGGGATACTGGGATATATGGGGAGAGGCATCACCAGTAATAAACAAGAAGTTGTTATCCCTCTGTACAGACAGTTGGTGAGACCCCATCTGGAGTACTGTATGCAGTTCTGGAGACCCAATCTCTGCAAGGACATAGACAGGATGGAGGTGGTCCAAACAAGGGCAACTAAAATGGTGCAGGGTGTGCAACAGAAGCCATATGAAGAGAGATGTGTAAGAACAAAGGGACACAATCTGATGATAGAGGGGGGATTGCTCAGGGGCAATGTGAGGAAATATTTTTTCATGGACAGAGTGGTGGATGCATGGAACCGCCTTCCTGAGTAGGTCATGGGGTCAAATACAGTGGACGAATTCAAGAATGCATGGGACAGACATAAGGCAATTATGGTGGGGGTAGGAGGAAGTAGGCTGTTGATTAACTAGAATCTGCAGCTTATCCAATAGGTAGGGAAATGGGCAGACTAGGTGAGTCAAGTGGTCCTTATCTGCCATCAAAGTCTATGTTTTTATGTTCCTATGAAGTGACAGGGAGGTTAGAGGGATACTTGGCTGAGGGTGTGATTACAGGAATTTAAAAAAAATTGAAAAAGAAGAAAACAACTGCAAGAAATGGTTTTCTTTATTTCAGGTATCAGCATTGTGGATTGCTTACCCCAGTGTCAGTGTTATGCTTGGCGGCACCAGGGGTGGGCTCCCCAGTGTCACACAGTGAAAATGGGTAATGGGGCGGGGTTAGTGTCTGGCACCAGGGATTGGGCATCCCAGTGACAGAAAATTAAGAAGGAAGTAGGGAAGCAATGGGAGGTGGAAGGATACTTGCCAGAGGTTGGGAGACCCAGTGCTGGAACTCCGTGTAAAAAGTGACACATATGCCCTTTCCTTGTTCTTGGCCAGACACTTCGCACCCTTCAGATACAAAGGCAAGAAGTCATTTATGGTAGCACCCCCCCTTAAGGATAAAGCAAAAAACCAGGCTGTGGGTTAGCAACAAATGTGCAGAGTATTTTTTTTATAATTTTTTGACATTGCTATGGAACTGTTTTAATGACCTTCATACTATTAAAAGTAAAGAATGGATTTAAATGCTTCCTAAAATGTTTGTTTTTTAATTATGTTTGCTTCTTAATAAAGATGTTTATAGGTGTTTCTGTGTAGCTTATATAACCTTGGTATATACAGCACTCCTTGACAGAATAACACAACAAATACAGACAATGTTAAATCTTGGGGGCTGCTGTTGAGCCCAAGCTAAGCGGTTGCCAAAATTAGGAAAATAAGTAAAAATAAAACTCTTTATTGACCAATTTGAAGAGATTCATGATCAGAAACAGTAATTGGAATAAGAGGACAACAAATATGGGCAACCCAAAGAAAGACAAGCATCAGCAGGATGGAGCAAGAAGTAAGAATGCTTCAGGTCCACCACCCACACGGTCAAACCTAGGCCACAATGAGCCTGAAGCTCTGGGTACTGGAGAGGAAAAGCTACAATCCCTCGGTGTTAAAATCAATCACTTTATTTTTACAGTGTCGGGACTGGCAGAAAAATTCTAAACTATGATTAACAGGGTAACGAACAGTGGTGAAGGAAAACACGCATGTCCATTCCAGGCTTGAAGCCTTAAAAAATCAAGCCCAGGCGGTTAACCTACGTATTATTGGAATGCCTGAGAAGAGTGATGGAGACCATCTGGCTTTGTTTCTTAATGATTGGATGGAGCAGCAACTGGGTAAATCCTTCTCTGACTACCAAATAAAAATTCAGAAAACTTACTGGGGAGATTTTAGGTGACAATCAGATAACTCCGAGGCACTCTGACCTATAGCTGCTGTCCTAGATGGAGTGGGATCAAGGACTTTGTTCTGGCACTGGCACATGAAAAGAGAATATTGCTTCAAGATGACAATCAAGTAAGGATCTATCCAGATTTAAGTTATGCCACGAGGCAAAAGAAGAAATGTTTCGATGGAGTGAGGGCCATCTTGCAAGAGTCCGGAATACCCCACAACATGCTTTTTCCTGCTCGCCTATGGTTCTTACATGCTGGCAAGGTATTTATTTTTTCTGATTCCAGTGAGGATCTTAAGTGGACCATGCAGTATCGTCTTCATGAAAGGACTCCTCAGATCAAGTTGACTAAGATGACTCAGATGAAGAAGAAACCTGATTTTTGAGTCATCATACCTGAATCCAGGTTTGCTGTATTCATGTTAGATTTTGATCTGGCCTAGTGACTGAAAATGTCTGAAATATATAATAATTAGGATGTAAGGTGATAAAAGTTATGGAATGCATTGAGCCTGATTGGTTCCAATTAATGATTATTCCCATAAAGGGAAAGTTTTCTTGCTGTTATAACTATTGTTCTTCAACGGATCAGAGTAAGTAAATATATTGATGCGCTTGAGATGGGCATTGTTAAACTTAGGAGGACCCTTCTTGTTAGGTTCTGCTTCTTACAGGTTGTGAAGGGCCTATGGGAGTTAAAAGCGGGAGCTTGAAACTTAGTTTTATAGGATACCAGTAAGGTTCCTACAAATGGTTTAGCATGACATATATCATTCCTTTTGCAGGAAATAGATTTTTGGTAGCTTCTGGACACTACTGCAGACTTTATTATCATGCATCTCATGGGCTTACCTAAATGGCAATCAAAGCTTCTAAGTTAACTGTGGATTGAAATGTTTTTCAACTGATTCCCCCCACATGATGTATCTAATTGCAGCAGTATGTTAAAACTTTAACCTGCTTGTACGAAGAGGTATGGTGCCCTCATGTGATTGTGTGTCTCTATATATCTCCTTATGTACTGCTTCTGGAGAACTGACTCTATGTATATTGTATAACAATAAACAGAAAGTAAAAAAAAAAAAAAGAATCATGCTAAATCTTGAAAGCAGGGGCCAGATTCACAAAACTTTGCCCGAGCACAAACCTAGTTTGGCCCAGCATTGGTATTCACAGAGCCCAGTTTGCCCCAGCAAGCTGCAAATGAAGTGGAGGGGACATGCATTTCCTCGCAATCCCATTTACTGCGGTTTTGCTCTTATGCAAGGGCATTTGTGAAGGTCCTTGTGTGGAGCAAAGTACCACTGACAAAAACCTGGCAGTAATCCACACAACCCTAGTGGTTTGCAGAGGCACTGCAGCCCCCAGCACCCCCTTTGGTCCCCAATCACCCACCCGACAGTGAAAAATCACTTTGCAATAGTGCAGTGTCCCTCCCATCTCCCCAATCTCCCACCCGACTGTAAAAAATCATGTTTGCCATAGTGTAGTGTCCCTCCCATCTCCCAGATCTCCCATCTGCCTGTGAAAAATAATTTTTTTTTTTTTCATACACATTTTATCCTCCTAGAGCTCTGGCAGGCAGCTTCGGCCATCCTACAGGAGAGACTGTCTCTCCAGACACACCTGTACCTGCACCTGCACAAGCTGACTCTGGTAGTTCTTCCATGGATTGCCCCCATGGTGAGGCCAGGAAGGAGGTGGTGTGCCACACCTTCCCCTCCGGAGACCCAATCCAGAAGTTGGACTCAGCCCTTGGGTGTAGTGGCAATCATTGAGAGCTGCCAGACTTTCTTTTCCTCCACTTTTCTCCTGTCCCCCTTCCTACTGACATACGCACATCTAAGCATGCATCCTGACCCATACTGCCCTCTGGCCACCACCAGAGGGCAGTCAATGAGCAGGACAACAAGTCTCCTTCCCCTGAGAGAGGAGAGCAGTCCTCTGGATGCTCTATCCTCTCTCCCCCTGCAAACCCCCGGAGGCCCGGGCTTGTTCCCAAACCCGGGTGCCAGTGTGGCATGAGGTATAGCGACCAGTGCCTCAACCTCCAGTGCCACTGGGCTGACACCCTGTAAAAAAAATCATTTTTCCATAGTGTACTGTCACCTTCCTGTTCACTGATCACTGTCTCCAAACTGTAAAAGCCACAGTCCTTGGTAGTCTAGTGTCCCTCCCCCCTCCCAGGTCATCAATTGCCATCTCCAAATTAAAAAACACCCAGTCCCTGATAGTCTAGTGTCCTTCCAACCTCCCTGATTACTGATCACTGTCCCTGTATCAAAAACATATATTACCTGGTGGTCCAGTGGTCCCCCCACCTTCTCAGGTATTTACCCATCTCCCCGCTCCCCCACATACCGACTCCAATTCAGTGAGCATCACGGCCCTCCTCTCACCTCCATGTCTGCCTGCCAACTGAGCTATGCATGAGCTCATTCATAGCTCAGTCAGCGTGCAGCCATGGAAGTGAGAGGAGGGCTGTACTAGTTGCTGAATGGGAGTCAGGATGGGGAAGCAGAGTGGTGGGTGATTACCTGAGAGGGTTGGGGGGCCACTAGACCACCAGGTAATATATGTTTTTGATACAGGGATGGCGATCTATGACTGGGGAGGGGGGCACTTGACTACCAAGGACTGGGGCTTTTTCAATTTGGGGATGGCAATTGGTGACTGAGAATGGGGGAGGGACACTAGACTGCCAGGGACAGGGGCTTCTTCAGTTTGGGGCTGGCAATCTGCAACCTGGGAAGGGGAGGGACACTAGACTCCCAGGGACTGGGGCTTTTTCAATTTGAGGATGGTGATTGATGACCGGGGAGGGGGAAGGGACCACTACACTATGGAAAAGGGTTATTTATTATGGGATCAGTGACGGGGAGTGGTGATGGACCACTACACTATCGAAACAGTTTCTTTAATATCAGGTGGGTGATCGGGGACAGGGAGAGACCACTACACTATTGGAAAATGATTTTCTACTGTCAGGTGGGAGATTGAAGACTGGGGTGGGACACTTCACAACTGAAAATTGATTTATTAAACTCAGGAGGGAGATCAGGGACTGGGGGGGACATTACACTCTGGAAAAATGATTTTTACTGTTTGGTGGTTGATCAGGTGAGGGGGAGGGACCACTACAATATGGAAAAAAGTTATTTATTATGGGATCAGTGACTGGGACTAGGGAGGACACCACTAGACTACCAGAATATGTGGCTGCATGGGGCTTGGCTGGTGGGTCGTGCAACGCCACGCTAATGCCATGCAAATGAGCCCATAATGGGCATGCTAATGGCCACTAGTACCTTGCATGCCCAACTGGCTCATTTGCTTGGCTACTTTAGTGAATAGCTACTTAACACGTGTGAGCTATTGTTGCCAGCCCATTCTCCTGACTGGCTGTGGGGGCAGCACTACTGTGCTTTCTGGTGTTTTTTCTGGGTTAGCACTGCTGCCACCTGCCCCTATTCACAGTCGGATAGCATACTGTACTATCCAACTATGAATAGCTCCACTGCCCACCAGCGCAGCCGGAAAGTGCAGTGCAAAATTTTGTGCAGCACTTTGCCCCTTTTCATGAATCCTGGCCCAGATATTTTATCTGGTCCAGAAGAAGGGTTTGTACAGTAGCATATGTGCCCGGGTGCCTTAGAAACCCAATTATTCAATCTCTTCAACACCCGTGAAGCACATATGATATGGACAGTTCAGAATCTACAGTATATGTTGACCAATATTTTAGTATTTTTGCCACCTTTGTACATTATTCAACATTCTTTTGTACTGGAAATGCCCCAGATAAATACATTTCCATTACTCTCAGCCTTCATCCCAGCCCTGGCAGGACCATATCCCTTACTTGCACCCCCCACTCCACAAGTAACGCTAAGTAATTGACTAAATCAGATATGGCCAAAAGATACAGTACTGTACTAAGCGTCAACTTGCACTGTGCAGCTGCCAACTCACAAAATATGCAGACCACAAAAGTATTAATAAATACTCCAGGAATTAATGCTTTTAGTTATGTTCATATGGATGTCGGAGTACTATTTCTGAAAACAATTCCGAAGTTACCGGTATTCCTCTTTTTTTGGTGCCCTGTAAACTAAACAAATTGCAGTGAAGGTGTTTCTAGTACACAGTGCCAGTACTACCTGCTCAGTGTCTACTCTCAGAACATTTACAGCAAGAGGAAGCTGTTTAAACAGAATATGACCTTCTGCCAGGACCAGCACACAGGTGTCCCCAGACACAACCACACTACCAGGCTCTCTGCACTGCAACACAGACACCACCACAGCTGGCCAACAGCAGACTAACACTCCTTACTTAAACTGCAGACTATTGAAATTGAGAATTTTAATATATACTTTTCATGGGATATGTTTTAAGGAAAGAAACAAGACTGGGAAAATGGGCTTAATCAAAAAGAGCATGGGCAAGAGCAGAACAACCACCAGCTGAATGGTCCCAAGTCTGAAGCAGAAAAAACATATAGATCCCAGGCACAGCCTGGACAACACCCTCCACACAGCAACAACTCTCATAGGTGGCTCCAGTGCCAGGGTCTCATAAAATCCACAGCTTGCAGCAGAGGTGGGTTAAAAAAATAAAATCAATTAAATCAATATGGAAATAAAAAGGCCCCCCCCACCCGTATCCATTCATGTGCAAGAGAAAAGTGTATTTTACCAGGTACAGTATTCAAAAGCATCTAGCACCAAATCTTGTTTTTATCTTGAGCTTGTATCTTGAGTCTTTGCACCAAGCATTGCTCCAGCCCTGGGCATCCAGACTTCCTGCTTAATTATTACAACCCCCCCACCATGGACTGGGCCCCAGTATAACCCCAAATCCCCAAGTTACAATGAGGGGGTTCTGAGTAGGGGTTCCAACAAAGCTGCTTTCACCACTGTTTTTATTCAGTGGTTTCACTCTCAGTTTGAAGGTTGAGTTATGGACCAAAACAACCACCCAGCCTCACTCATGACTAACCTGTGCACTGATTGCGGATCTCTGGATTACACACTGGGTTGTCACCACAGTGGGGCAGTTGTGTTTCCTCTGGAATCTGCATCAGCTTATTACCCTAACGCCCATCGATCAGGTCATATTTTTTTTTCCCCCCTTCTCCACGCCCATTTTCATCAAATGAATCATCAATAGTGTTGTGCAAAACTGAAACATATTGCCCGTCGAAATATTTTGCGTAATTCAGCAATTTTGTGAAATTTTTTGCCTAGGCAAATGAAATTTTGCCTGGTTTTCCAATAGCAAAATTTTGCATAAAATGCTTTGGTCAGCCAATTTCGCCCATTCATGCTTAAATTTCTCCTTGTGGTGAAAATTTTGCTGGTGTAACTTTTGATTTTGCTAGCAAAATGTTGCTGCAAAAGCAAAATTTGCAGTTCATTGTGGGTAAATAGGTTAAATATCACATGCAACTTGTTTTCAGCTCATTCTGCAGCATGTTGAGTTGGAGAGCAGTCTGTTGTAGTGCATCAGAGCCAATAAAGCCTTTTAAAACTTGTTTTTGACAGATAATTGCTCCCAAATATATAGTTTGTTCCTAGTCCTGCTAGGGAACATTTTCTAATTTTGTGGATTTTTGCATAATACTTAGTTTAATTTGGTTTTCTTTTTGTCTCGGTCTTTGAAGGAGTTGAGTGGGGTAGGGAAGGAGTGTAAACCAGGGCAGGCTATTTCTAACCTTTTACAAACAGATTTCTCATACATTGTGAGTGGTTTACTGTTATTTCTTATTAATTTTGTTATATCTTGACAATTGTGTTTTTATTTCTCTGAAAAGTTACTCCATCTTGTCTGTGAGTTCCTGCTGCTGTTAGCCTGTGTTACATACCATTCTTCTGCTTTTAGTTGTGATTGTGAATTCTGAAGTTTTGAACACACAGCACTGATCTGTTATTTATTTTTTTTTGTTTCTGGTTAGTTCTGTGTACTGGAGTGTTAACTTGTGTCACTTAAACTGTGAAAATCAACAGTTATTTTTTTTTGTATGGAAACTTAAGTACTTTTATTTGATCACTTGAACTTGTCTATTTACAGTTTCACTGCTTTGGTGATATGCTCCCCTGTATTTTATTGCTGGAACTTGCCGCTGCACATTGTCTGGTGTTCCTCTTTTAGCTGGCTTTGCTTACCCTTTCTCTGTTACAGCATTGCTTACTACTTGAAGCATGCAGTATAAAAAACGATATATTAGTATAATAGTTTTCAAGAGATTACTGATCCCTTCCATTCAGACCACTGCCATAGTGTGGTACTCGCCTTCATCAATGTTATATGGTTGTCTCTGCCCTTATATAATAAAAGCAATTGTGGTAGTAACTAAGTACTAACACATTACAGTACTTTAGTTGTTCAGATACAGGTTTTCTGTATTTAAAGTCAGTCTCTTGTGTTCTTTTTCCCTTTGTGTGTTGCTTTAATTCCTGTTTGAGGAAAGAAACAAGTTACATTTTTGTTTTTACTAGAATAGGCTACCTACCATATATGGGATTAGTTGTACTCTGGAGTGCTGCTTCCGGTCCTGATTGTGTTTGGACTTATAAGGAAATCAGTACTGCAGGTGTGATGTGTGAGGTGTTATTCACATAGTTAGTAATGCATCCTTTCTTGATATACTCCCAGAGAAAGGAAAAGCTTTGAAGCAGCAACCAGCAAAAATGCCTGCTAAGAGAAGGCCCAGTACGGGGGGGGGGGGACATGGCAAGGGGAATGAGGGAGCAAAGAAGACTGCTGAAAAGAGTACAAATTCAGTTCCAGTTCCCCATAGCAATGAAAGAACATGCATGTCTGCATCAGTGTCTTCTGCTGTGGGCTCTGGTGGTGTTGCAGGTACCAGCAAAGGAGTTGTTGGAAGTACTGGCATACCTGTGTCTTACTTTTTTAAGGATCAAACTGTTGCATCCGTGCTGGTGGGGGAAGATGCCAGTGCGAAGAAGGGAGGCACTGACACCAGCACAGGAACAGTGGTCCAGGAGGAGGTTGGTAAGTCTGTCAGTGTGACTGTCCCTGTTCCTGCAGGAGCTGGTGATGATAGTGTTCAGCCAACATCTGAAAATCCTGGAGATAGGGATAGTCAGCTCCCTGAGATAGTTGTAGAGAAAGAAAAAGGTGCCATGCTGCAAGAAGACAGTGAAAGGGAGGAGGACAAGAACATCATCGCTATTAGTGGTGGTGATGATGATGATGATGATTGGGATGATCCCACATGGGAGATAGGGATGGAAGGACTCTGTGAAGTTCTGACCCTTATTAAATAAGAACTGGAACATGGTGAAGTCCTGCTTTATCCTGATTAGTTCTGATTTATTGATCAATATTAGAAAACATGTGGCAAGATGCATAATAGTGGCCAAAGTTGCTCACATTTGACACAGAGGTCCAAAAGGATATCATTTAATGGATTTTTTGTATACAAATTAAAGTAAAACTGCTAAATGAAAAAGCAATTTGTCACTACTAGCTCCTTCATGCCTGGCCTTTAATGGTGGCATATCATGCTCAGGCCCATGACATGAGTGTGCTGGGAGAGACAGAGAGAGAGAGAGAGAGAGACAGACAGACAGACAGACAGGCTGATGCAAATACCTACAATATATCATTGCACTACCAAGTGCTTCAGGCACTGGCAGGCAGTTAAGATTTCTTTTTTTATTAATGGTGCTGTGTGGGTATTATTTTGATGGATGTTCCAGTCAGAGCTGAACAAGCCAAAGAAATGGATATGAATGATCAAATGAGCAGTACTAAGAGAGCCTACCCATGTGAATGATGCAGCTGATTTCCATGCCCCAGTGTACTGTGGTATACTGTACACTACCTGGTCCAAAAGGTGGTAATGTTTTCTAGTACAACAACTACTTCTACTGAATCTGATTAACATGCTGAGGAATGGATGCTGAATGCTTAAAGAAAAACGAAAATCATAGTGATCACCCCACAGGCAGGCAGCCAGTCACACATCGCATTGGTCAAGTGTAGTGCAGTCATAAAAAAGTTTGCCACTGCCACCTGAAAACCTGATGACATGCAACACAACACAATGACATCCTTCTTAGTTAGAAACATAGAAGTTGACGGCAGATAAGGACCACGAGGCCCATCCAATCTGCCCATTTCTTTTCCTACCTTATAAATGTGCCATCGGCCTTTGCTCTGTCAGTGACCTATCTATTCATTCTCATCTGTATTGCTCCCAATTGCTTGCTGCCAGCCCCTGCCAAATAATTTAAATATCACAAATAAAATATAGTAACAATAATCTCAGCCCAATTGCTGTAAGTGAGATGTAACCAGGCTAGCACACCACGCACACACACAAACAATAAAGAAATTATATGAATTTTCAGTTTAGTAGCATTTTTTTCTGTGAAGTATTTGTAGCTAAATATTGCGGATGTGAGAAATATACAAAGAGTATTCAGTTTCTGAACTTTCAGGCATCTGCTAAGCCATGTATGCACTGCACAGAAATTAAAACAGTACAGTCAGGATCTCTTTGAGGGCAAAAAAAGTGACTAGTAGTAGTAAGGAGGACTGGAGTAAGGACAAAAAGTGACAAGTAGTTGTGACTCGTAACCGTGACTCATGATGACAAAAAGTGATAGTAGTAATAGACAGAAGTACCCTACCTTACAGACCAGACAGTGGTACCTGGTACCACCAAGAAAGTTTGTGACATTAAATGCAGTTGTTATTATTATTGTTTTCTATGCTGTGCTGCTCATGTGATCATAGTGGCCTGGCCTAGCCCGTCCTGACTAGTGGCGGGCGTAGTGACCATAATTCGGTACGTGAAGCAATTCACAGGATTAAAGCGGAATCCGCAGAGTAATCAGCAATGTAAAGCAGAGTACTTTGCGTCATAATGAGGAATGCAAAATCCATTGGAAACAATGACTTTTCGTTACTTGGCCTTCCCGCAACCACTTCTGCACCAATTGTAATGTGAAGTACATTGAAATCAAGGTATTTCACAACACTTTGCCTTGTTGGTGAGCTCCAGAGGCAAATTTTGCAGTGATTCATGGGGTTGCAGGTCACATGGGCTTTAGATTGTTCTGCACAGCCTCAGTTCTGTGTCGTGTGTGTGTGTGTGTAGTGGAAGCTGGAGACAGTTTGCTCTTGAAGCTCTGAGATTCAAACCCTCTAAAAGCCCTTTCAAAAAGCCTTTTTGAGCCTTTTCTTTTGCTCAAAATTTAGTACATCGATTGTAGGAAACCTTCCAGTGCTCATATCATCGAGTGTTTATTGTTTGTGTGTGGATTTTAAATGTTAATTTAGAACATTCAGTCTGTGTACTGACAGACGCTAAAAGTGTGCTTTGGTGAGGGGCGAATCTGTGGTGGAGGGAGATAGATAAACTGGGAGAAGGGCAGTCTTTCTGTTTTGGTAATATTTTTTCTTGTATAACTGTGTTAATGTACACAGTATTATTTTCAGTAATTTTGATATTTTTGTGCTGATTGTTGTGGTGCAGCAGTGCATAATTTCAGTTTATTTAAAAGATTTGGTTATATTACTGAAGTTTTCAATTTGCTGCACATTACCTGTGTGTGTGTATACACGCATGACAGTGCCATCAAATCAGACACATTTTATTGTGCCACACAGTAATTGCAGCACTGTGAACCTGCTCTCCACCATACCCGTGTTATTTTGTACTGCTTTGTGGTATCTTGGTAGTGGACTGTTACTGTAGTTCACTGCCCCCCCAACTGGCAAAAGGTATTCTTTTAGTGACTTGTGAGCACTGGTTAAGGTGTTGTTTTGCCTTTGTGTCTGTACCGCTTGAGTGTGCAGCACAATCTTAATCTGTCTGTGTGTTTGTGTCTCTTTATGGCCCAATCTCCATATGTAACCTAAGTCACAGTTGTTTGTTTGGCTTCCCTTTGGAGTACTGTGTGCTGCATATCTCGACGTGAACATTGTATTTATTAATGTGAATTTTTAAGTCAGGGCAATCATCATGAGTCACACACAATACAAATCGTGTTCTTCCTCTTCATGGTCATGATGATTCACTAATTACATAACTCTTCGTTTTTGGGTTGTAAGTTGCAAGTAACCCTGTTTTGTAGTATCTTGACTTGACCATTGTATTCATTAATATGTGTTTTCAAGTCAGGGTGTTTGGGGTGGTAGAAGGTCAGGGAAGTACAGCTGTAGGTATTTGTGTACAGTTCATTAGTAATGTCACACCAGTCACACATCACGAGACAAATCATGTTCTTCATGAATCACAGCAGTTAAATTTTTTTTTTCACTTCAAATGATATGCTGATTGGGAATCGGAGAAAAAGAAAGTCAAGGTGGCTGTGCCTGGCTCTGCTGGTGTTAAATCCTCCCCATCTCAAACAAAATTGTGATGTAGCGGTTCCTGTTGATGATAATGATGATGTCCCAGGGGGAGGTGGGCATGATAGAAAGTATCAAGTACCTAAAGGGAATCAACAATGTACAAGAAGGTAGCCTGCCGCCTCATCTTACTCCCTAAGGTCAAATGGTCCTGCGATATTCCAGGTTCCAAATACACACACCCAAATGGGTGACAGAGCGTTTATGTCTTGTACTTTGAGATTATGGAATTCTCTTCCTGCCCATGTTCGCACTACACCCTCCCATACTTGCTTCTGTAACTCCCTCTGGGATCACTTGCCACTCTCCTTGGCCTGCAGTTGCACTTAAGATGCCAGTAGCCTTCCTAAACTAAATGGCACACTGGATACCCTGGTCCTCTTTGGGGGGCACCTACCCAAACTCTGCGCTTGGCTGTCTTCTTAACCCTATCTGCCCCCCAGTGTTCCTCGTGTTTGTACTCTATGGTATTTGACATTTGCCTGTCTGTTCACAGTTGAAATGTCTGTATATTAAGTTACCTGCTCCTGTGTATGTTACTGTATGCTTTTTTTTTAATTTGCCTCCCCGCCTCATCTTTGAAATATCTGTATAGTTATCTACCTGAGATTTGTACAACCTGTTTTGTAATCTGCTTTCTTATTTCCTTGTAACCTCCCAGGTCGCACCTGAAAATAGGCATCTGTTTTGTCTAGTGTGCTTACCTGGTTAACAAAAGCTAAATAAATAAAATCATCCAGAAAAAGAGATGTGCATGAGAAGGGGCCCAAAGTTTGAAGATGGAGAGGGATGGATCAGGAGCAACATCAGGAGCTATTTTTTTCACACAGAGGGTGGGGGGTGAAAGAACAAAAAAAAATAATTTTTAATGGTCTGATGGGACAACAGCACTTGTAGCATCCCCATAACTTGTAGCTGGTGCCCCTCAATTCGCTCCAACTGCTGCTCAACATTGCCAAGATGGTGGTTAACAGCCCCCAACTCACTCCACATCAGTACCAAATCGGCCTGTGCGGCAGGTAGTTGGACAGGGTTGCCACCATCACCTGCTGCAGGTTGTGGTAATGGAGCAGCCGCATGATCCATGGCCCTCCCCTGCTTAATACCACCATGCGCAGGTGGACGCCATCCTGCACCCTTTTCCCCAGAAGGGCCAGCTGGTGCATTACTGCTCTGTTCTGAAAACTTGGCTTGCCACTGTACACAATGGTGATTGTACAGGTGGGTGTGCTTACCACCTGTGCCAAGGTGAGTTCCTTTGGGGCCACAGCACACCTCCACACCACACAGATTGCATTTCATTACACTGCTGCCCCAAGGCAGTGTAGTAAAGAACTCCCACAGTAATGAGGTGCGGGGAGGACCAGGCACAGGCTGGGTGGGGGGACAGGTGTTGTTGGAGCCAGGGGCTGCTGCTGCAGTGAAACTCCCTTTCAAGCATGATTCACTTCCTGCCTGCCTGAAGCTTGTGACCCAGACTGTGTAAGCCATGTGATGTGTATGGGCTGCCTGTAAACTCTTACTCCGCCCTTAAAGACAGAGTGAGCAACACAAAGTCATTATCACCATCATCACAAGCTGAAGTGGCAAAGTAATGCTTTCAATGGGCACTTCACATAGTCATAAAGTAACGTGATGTGGTCTACTTCACATCTACTTTACTGGCGGAATTTAACTTTGCTGCATCTCTACACACAACTTCTTTCTCCTGCTACAAGGTGAAAGTGAAACTCTCTTTCAAGCATGAGTCACTGCCTGCCTGAAGCATGTGACCTACACTGTGTAAGCCATGTGATGGGTGTGGGCTGCCTGTGAATTGTCACTCCACCTTAAAGTGAAGTAAGGCAGAATGAGCAACGCAAAGTCATAATGACAATGTGAAGTGACGAAGTGAGGGTTTTAAATGGGCACTTTGCATAGTGGAATTTTTTTTTTTTTAAATTTAAGTTTTATTGTTATTTAAAGGTACAAAAGAAAAAAAAAAAAAAAACAGTGTCCATACATATCTTGAGAAAGCATTCAGGATATAAACATGTAAATAACAAACCATAAAACGAACCCCCCACCTTAGAGACACCTCCCAGAAATATATAAGTATCCCAACCACCCCCAAGGAAGCCCATATGAGATTCACAGCAACATAGGCCATGACGCCCCCACAACCCTCCCCCGACCCAAACCCCTCCCACCCAGGGTGCACCCACCGCTGATTACTACGCTTAATAAAATAGGGAACTACTGACAGTAGATCAAATCATAGTCACAAACAGAGATAAGTATAGCTACATCCAGAAAATAAAAACCAGAAAATAGTTAGACTAACAGAGAGGTATGGACATAAATACATGTGGACATAGGGACTGGGTCCAAGTGGAGGGAGCAATTTACTTCAGACAAAGAGCCTGTAATTTACCCCATCGCCTGTGAAACAGATCCAGTCACCCTTTAAGACTGGCAGCAAGCTTTTCAGATTGGAGATACGCTAACAATTCAGTTAACCAATCGGCAAATGACAGGGCCAATTGATCAGTCCAATGTCTTAACACCATCTTTTTAACAGCCATAGCCACCATGGCCATGTGATATCTACGCTCAGCACTGTCCTCCAGCGAAAAGTCCCCAAAAACACACACCTCAGGACTGAAAAAGCCGGAGAGGCCCAATAAGGGATCAAGATAGCTTTGGATCTGAGACCACAGCGGGGCCACTTTGGGACAGTCCCAAAACATGAAGGATATCTCCAACCCCTGTAAACACCTGAAACAGTTAGAATGGGGAGCTTTCCAAACTGAGATAGCTTAACTGGGGTGTAATATAGATTATTAACAATGTAGTACTGAGTTAACCTAAACCTCTTGGGTGTGATATCTGTGAAGGTCCTTCCAAACCCCTGACCAATCAAAGGAGGACCCAGGCAGAAGATGAGTCCAAACATCCGAGCCAGCCACCCCATCAGGTAAGTTATAATCCAAGAAAGGAATATATCAAAGAGACAGAGTGAGGCTGAGAAGCCAGTCTAACCACTTCGAAAGAAAGGGTGCGACTACGACCTCCCAGGGAAGAACCAAATTTCTGATTGATTAAGTGCCTCAGTTGATAAACCTTGAAAATAGATCGACTAGGAATGTGGAACTTCCAAGAATATCACCGGAGGAGAGAAGAGAATTGTCATCAAAAAGTTCCCAGACTAGTCTCGTTAATCTGCGGCAGCCACTCAGGACCAATCCATGAGTCATCTAGCTTAAGATTGGGATTAGCTACAACCGGCTGCCCAAAATCCAAGTCGGGGGAGACATGGAAGTGCCCCAAACATTGCCAAAAAACCATAATAGCCGTCCTAATGACAAGATCTGGGACCCACTTGGCTAGCAAGTTCGGGGGTAAATAAAAGAGAGCGTGTTTATCAAATTTAATTGCTACGAGGGAAAGACGTTCTAACTGAAGCCAAATAGGACAGGACACATCTGGTTCAGCAGAGAACCACCTACCCAATCTAGAAAGATGGGCCGCCCAGTAGTACAACAGGAGATTAGGTAATTTGAGACCACCTCGATCCTTAGAAAGAGATAATTTACCGTAGGAACGCCTAACTGCTCTATTGGACCAGATAAATTGAGAGAAAAGCGAGTGAAACTGCTGAATATAAGAAACAGGCAGTTTAAGATTGACCAAATTCAATGGATAGAACACTCTGGGAAGGACATTCATCTTAATGACATTGATCCGGCCCCAGAGTGACATAGGAAGAGCTGACCAGTGTTGAAGGTCCTGTGTAATCGAATCCCTGAGCCTGTCTAGATTAAGTTCTCTCAAAAGAGAGGAATCAGTAGAAAAAAGAATTCCCAAATATTTGATATACCTAGGGACCCACTTCATGCCAAAGGGGGAGAATTCAGCCTTAGTAGCGTGAACATTAAGAGGGAAAATTTCCTATTTGGAAACATTCAACCTATAGCCAGAGAAGATACTAAACCTCTGAATCAGCCTTAGAACCTCTCTAAGAGACTCAACTGGTTCCACCAGATGTAACAGGATATCATCGGCATACACTGAGAGGACCAGTTCTTTTTGACACAGAGTAATTCCTCTGACCAGGGCCGAGGCTTTGATCATCCTGAGTAACGGTTCTAAATACAAATTGAATAAAAGAGGCGAGAGTGGACAGCCCTGTCTAGTACCCGCATAAAGACAGAAAAGGGAAGAAAATACCCCATTACAGTATACTCTGGCAGAAGGGCAACTGTAAAACACCTGGATTCTGTTAACAAAGGCAAGCGGGAAACCCATCTTCTCGAGGACAGCCCAGAGAAACCCCCAGTCAACACGATCAAAGGCCTTTTCAGCATCAAGAGAAACCAGAACCGCCGAGTGTGGAAGGGATTGAGCATACTGCGAGATATGCGAGAGGGTCCTCAAATGGTCAGCCGAGGATCTACCAGGCACAAATCCCGCCTGCTCAGAACTCAGCAGTCCTGACCAAACCCTTTTAATGCGATCAGCCAGGATCCTAGCAAGGGTCTTCATATCATATTTCTGGAGTGATATAGGTCTGTAGCTAGCTGGATCCATGAGATCCTTGTCGGGCTTAGGGATCAAAACAATGGTTGCCTCAAAAAGCGATGGGTCTACATCGGAGGCTGAGGCCAGATAGTCATAGAGCCTGAGGAGGGAAGGAACTAGGTCTTTAATAAAGGTCTTGTAAAAATTGGCTGGGAACCCATCAGGACCCGGCATACGGTCTGGAGTGAGAGAAGCAATAGCCCTCTCAACTTCCTCCTCAGAAATGGGATCAGAAAATGGCCCGCTGGGCCTCAGACAGGCAGGAATATCCGTCCTCACCTAAATAATTGATTAAATCAGTAGCTGAATACGACTTTCCGCTCACTATACAGATCAGCATAGAATTCATGGAAGATGTGGGCAATTTTCCGAGGCCCAGTGACAGCTTCACCAGAAGGAGACCAGAAAGGAATGTGCCTAGAACTCTCAAGTGCCCGGAGACGTTGTGCCAAAAGCTTGCCAGATTTTTCTCCTTGGTCAATATATCTGGCCTGGGTCTTAATGAGAGCATATTCAGTTTTCTCCCTCAAGAGATCCATATACTTATCCTTGACTCCCAGGAGCTGTTTGAGATCAGTCAGGGAGGAAGTTGAGAGATACTTAGCCTCCAAATCCCAAACTCTACCCATCAAAGCTAGGGAATCAGCAAGTCTCATCCTCTTTCTGAAGGAGGCTTTTTTGATAAACTAGCCCCTTAAAAAACATTTGAGAGCAGACCAGACCAGATCAAATCTGGGAACAGAGTTAAGGTTCTCTGCCAAGAATACAGTGATTAAAGAACTTATATTAGATACGGTCTCCGAGTCCTTTAACAGCTGCGTATTCAGCCTCCAAACCGAGTCCCGTGAGTATTCAGGGTTGAGAGAAAGTTTAATCCAGACGACCGCATGGTCAGAGAGGATAATTGGGTCAATACCGGCCAAACCGAAGCTAGAGAGAAAGGAGACACCCATAAAGATCATGTCCAGACAAGATTTGGTAGCCTGAGATTGAGAAAGAAAGGTATAGGCCTGAAGAGCAGGGTTAGCGAGTCTCCAGGGATCACATAAGCCTAACAGTGACCTCAAATCTGAAAAGGCCCTATGAGCCGGAGAAGGTGGACGCTTATCCCGGGGGTCTCTATCCAAAGTCAGCGAACAAGGAAGGTTCCAATCTCCTCCTAATATAAATTGAGCCGGGAGGAAACTAAGTAACTTCTCTGTGAGAGACCTGAAGAAACTAGAATCTCCTCCAACTGGACCATATATAGATCCTAAGACAACATTTTCGCCATTAAGAACCCCTTGGATTAGGACAAATCTCCCTTCCACATCCATCACTGTCTTCTCTGCAGTAAATAGAACCTGCTTTTTAATGAGAACTGCAACCCCCCTGCTAAAACAGGAATTACCCGCCAGATAGGAATAGGAAAAACCAGACCGAGATAACATCTTAGTGTCCGACTGAGTGAGGTGTGTCTCTTGGAGAAAGAGAATGTCAATACACATTAATGAACAGTGTCGAAACATCTGGAGACGTTTGGCCCGGTCCCGAAGTCCACGTACATTCCACGAAGCAATTTTCAAAGACATTTTAACACTTTAAAATAATGTACACAGGCTGAATATATTCTGACCATCATGTAGTTGAATAGAAAGGTAGGGTGCACCCCACTGGAATATACCCATTAAATTCACTATAATTAGCTCCCAAGAGGCCCCAACCCAGAAACACACCCCCCCTCCCATCATGAACCACAGACACCCCTGAAAAATAAAACTCGAAACCAATGGGGAAAGGCAGATAGCCGCCCACCTGGGCCCCCCCCGACAAAACTTATTCTACGAGGTGTCCTAAATAGCTCAGTCACCGGTGAAAACCACCCCCCCACCTTAGCTCTTCTCCTACAAAAACTCCATAGTAGTGAAACCAAACCCCCCACCCCATATCCTACAAAACCAACAGAAATTATAAGAAAACCCAAAAAACTATATACAAAGGAAGACCAGAATGGGTATGCTAACCAGATACAGTAAACCAGTTCTGGCCTTCCAAATCCGTTACTAACCCCAAATCCCAGGTGAGCATTGGAAATAAACTACCAGGGCCAAAAGAGCTCCCATACCCTGTAACCGGTGCCCGGTTAACATCATCACCAGAAGGGTTAGCCACCCCCAAACTCTAGGCCTGCATTAAGGCATCCAGTGAGCGGCATCCAAAGGCCAGGCACCCCCAATCGCCACTCATCGGCAGTGAAGATGCGATCCTGAAAGGGAAGGAAAAGGAAGGGAGAAAGAAAAAGGAACAAGAGAAAGGACAATGAGGCCTGTAGTAACAGGCAGTACCCAATCCCCAGCACAGACGGCAGCAGAGGAGGTCAACAAAATACCCCGAAAAACAACCATAGCAATTACCCCAGATCAGTTCCAGTCATCAAGAAAAAGGTATCCTAAAGAGAGCCAGATAAACTCACCCCTCAGTAAGGTTATCCAGGGGTCGCCGAGTGTCCTAACGAGCAAGCTCGAATCCCTACTCAGATCCGTATTGGGCACTGTTTCCATGGGACCAAGTTAAAGGATGGACCAAAATGTCCTCTCCAGCAGAAGTCCCCAGGAAACACCCACCCGTAACTAGGTTCCACCCAAACGACCGGAAAACAACGCAAGAGGACACCTCCACCCCACCATTACCAGCCCACCCGACCTGGCGCCGAAAGGAGAAAAAAGCACACAAGGTAAGAAAAAGCCAGAGAAAGGGGTATGAGAGAAGGGGAAAATAGGAAGGGAATCCAACCAGGAAAGCTAAACGGGCAGCCTCCTAAGGGGTAAGGAAGAGGCGGCCTAATCATCCCAAAAGCTAGGCCTTTTCCCACAACCGGCCCCCTCACAAACAATATCAGAAACATATCATGAAAAAAAAAAAACCCCGCACAAGCCAAGCGGGCTATAACACCCTTCAGAGAGAGCATTAGTCCCATTCATCCCGGTTTCTTAAAGAGGTCCAGTAACTTCAAGGCAAGTTCCTTCAGGGCCAACTCAGGGATGTATAACTGAGCAGCACCTCAATAGTGATCTTCAATGTTGCAGGTACAACATCTTGAAGGGATCGGAAGGGATCAGTTTAGACACAACCTGGTGAAAGGCAGCCCTCTTCTCCCTAGTCTCCTTTGGGAGGTCCTGAGCAAATCGCAGCTTACATGAGCCCCACAGGATCTCCTTATGATCTCTCACCTTCGTGAATACATGCTGGCACTCCAAATAGCTTAGGAACTTCATTATAATGGGCCGAGGAATAGAGCCCGGTGGAGGTCTGGGCCGTAGGGACCGGTGGGCACGCTCCAGATGGTACGAGGAGCTTATTGGTGAGGGCCCAACCACCTTGATTAACAACTTCTGCAGGAAAGCAAGCATGTCAGGCCCTTCCTCAAGTTCAGAGAGACCAAATAATAGCAGATTGTTTCTGCGATTCCCACCCTCGAGATCCTCCACCTTATTTTGCAGCCTCTTGATGTGTTGCCTCATGTCGTCCACTGTACACTCCGATTTCTCTTGTCTTCTTTCGACAGAGCAAACCCTGGCCTCAACATCGTCGACCCTGGTGGAGACTGATGCCAGAGTCAAACATAGCGACTTCATCTCAGCTGCGAGATCTTTTAAGATGTCTTTAATGGGGCAAAGTTCCTGCATAAATTTATCTTCAGTTAGGGAGGGCTGCTGCAATTTTGTCCTCCGCCCGTTCGGGTTTGCCCAGACCCTGATTCCTTTGTTTCTTAGCTGCTCTTATTCGGAGAAGCAGGTGGGGTATGCTTAACCGAGGCCTGCTTCATATCGGCCTCCATCTCCCACCAAAATCGCGCTAATCCCGGGACCGATTGGAGGAAACAGCAACATTGTAAGTAGATGACTCTCCTCCAGTAGCAGTTTGGGAAGTAGCGATTGCGATCTAGAGAAAAAAACGCTAAAAATGGCAACAAGAGGGGGGAGCGCCGAGACCGAGCAGCCATCTAGACAGATGCCATCACGTGACCTCACTTTGCATAGTGGAATGGTAACACGAAGTGGGACACTTTATGTCCACTTTGCAGGTGGAATTTAACTTTGCTGCATCTCTAGTCCTGACCAACTTGTAGCAGTTCTTTGCAGCCTCATGTAGTAGACCCTAGTCACAAAATATTTTTATCACAGGCACACATTTTTGAAAGTGTTTTGTGCAGAGGGCCTGCTCAGAGCAGTTACTGTATGTTTTATTCAGGTATCATATTTGAAATTAAAATGAGGAATGTTGACTTTGAGAAACATGAGGCACTGAGCATTTTCTGGTGTCAAACAGGATCGTGTGTCAGTAATGATGTTACCAGCTGAACTGAACAATCGTTCTGAACAGACACTAGTCGGAGGGCAATTCATGTACTTCCTTGCAATGTTTACTAAAGCAGGCCACATATTTTGTTTGGATTTTCAGTATTTCAAAGGATCAGCCTTCTAACTAATATTGGACTCTTCCAGGTACATTTCAACAATAGTCTATGCTGAGGCTGTGTTACAAGAGGCAGAAGAAGATGTTACAATAACATCATTTAAGTGACTCCAGAGACATGAAGCTGAACCAAGTGACTGTGAGATGGCACTAGCATGCTTGGCTGATAGTGAAGAAGAAGATTCAGCTGCAGTGGCTGAGGAGAAAAAGGGAGAAAAGGCTGCAACAGCAGAGGATGGGCCACCTGATGCTGTGCTGCTGTGTCATGAAGAAGATTCAAAATGTGGTGCTGTTGTTGTACTCTTCCATGACAGCATGCATCTTGTCAATTATTTCTTGTTTGTTTCTCTTGAAACAAGTATTATCATCATCACTCAATAGTTTCTTCGATTTGTATCGTGGATCCAAGATTGTTGCTTTAATGTTCATAGGTTCATAGGTGAATACAAGATCAAGGGACTAGCCCATTTTGAACGCCCCTTAACTTGGGTGAAAATAGTATTTCGATTCTCTGAGATAAAAATCCAAATTTTGTTTAAATTGCTGTAGATTTGTACTTAGCACCACCTCCTGTGGTAAGGAATTCCAAATAGGAACTATCCTCTGTGTAAAAAAATGATTTTTAACAGTCTTATTTATATTTGCTCTTAGCTTCATTTAATGAGACCAAGTATTTCTAACAGATGGGTGCCAGTCCATACATAACCTTTCAAATAAGACCCCATCTCTTACGGCTTTATAAATTAGGCATAAGTCACCTCTCAATGAACGATATGCAAGAGAAAAAAGGTTCAATTTTTTAAATCTATCTTCATATGAGAGTGTATTTAAATTTGTGATGTGTCTTGTAAATCTCCTCTGTACTTTTTCTACAGACTGTTTGTCCTGTACCAGTGTTGGAGCACAGAAGGATGAGCAATAATCAAAATTTGATCTTACTATGTTGCTATATATAGGAATTAATACTTCCAGCTCCCGTCTCTTAACATTTTTTAAAATATAGTTTATTAATCGATGGCATTTTTTAACTGTTTTATTTGTATGATCAGAGAATTTCAAATTATTTGCAATATAGACACCCAAGTCCTTTTGAGAATTAACCTTACTTAATAGTGTGCTGTTTATTAAGTAATCAACCAATTTGTTATTTTTTCTAAAGTGCATCACCTTGCATTTAGAAAGATTCAAGTAATCAGAATGAAGCATTTTACATAGTTTGTCATCTTCTTCAACTTGATCACATGTCTCATTAGAGCTTGTATTCTGGAGGGCAACTTGCATGTGTCGGTGCCACTGGCAGCCTGTGTGATCATGGAACTGTCTTGCTTCTCTAACTTTTCCCTAATCAGATTCAACCTGCATTTTAACATTTTCATTACAAACATACAAATTTACCGTCAGATATAGGCCATTTCATCTATCTAGTCTGCTCAGGTGTGCAACACTTCAGCCCATTAGACTGCAGCTGGGGTATCACCTGGCTCAGAGTTGTTGTGTTTGCACTAAACTCCCTGGTGATTTCTTTAAAGGGAAACTGAGCAAAACAGTGCCTGCAATCACCAGGGCTGCAGAAATGCTGATTAACATACCCTGTGCAGTTTACAATGACTGGGTCTAATCTTTGAAAAGTTATCTTGTTGTTTGTAAGGTGGTCCTGGATGCGCCATTGCCAAGGTGCCGCTGCACCGGAAGACAGAGAGTGACCTTAGTACCTCCCGGATCATCCTGTCCTTTGCCGGAATGCTTGTTCATGACGAGCGAGGCACATTTACACCGAGTGAAAATAAACTATGAGCCATGTAGGGTCTTGGGCTGTACCTCTACAAGCAATTCCTGTTGAAAATGGAGCAGTGTAGGTGGTTAAATTTGTTGTTAAAATTCCAGCTCTGATTCAACAGGAATTGCTTGTAGAGGTACAGCCAAAGACCTCTACATGGCACATAGTTTATGTTCACTGTGTAATGTGCCTCGCTCGTCATGAACGAGCATTCCAGCAAAGGACAGGATGATCCATGAGGTACTAAGGTAACACTCTGTCTTCCGGTGCGGCGGCACCTTGGCAATGACGCATTCAGGACCACCTTACAAACAACAAGATAACTTTTCAAAGGTTAGACCCAGTCATTGTAAACTGCACAGGGTATGTTAATCGGCATTTCTGCAGCCCTGGTGATTGCAGGCACTGTTTTGCTCAGTTTTCCTTTAAATGGCTGGAGCAGTACAATGAGAAACTCCAGCATGGTCCACTGTGGTGGAGTGATATAGACGTCTGCATCACCAATTTTATTTTCTGAGGTGTACTGCCTGACAGCTTTCTCTTTTGTTCAAGCAGCCTTTGGAACATACAGTATAAAAGGTTTAATTCCGTTGAGTAGATATGTCTTGAATCAGTCTGTGCAAAGGTAAACTGTGCTCCTGCTGTATTTTTTTCAAACAAGTGACGGGCTTTGCTTGAGTGACTGAAATGAGTGCATATTCTTGTACCAATGCTAAAGAGAGCCTTAGTCTCCCTGCCATCTTGAGAAAACTGTGAATTATTAAATTTAAGCAACGTGCAAAGCAGCGAATGTGAGCAAAGCTCCCCCTCCTCCAAGGCCTTCTTTATGTTGGACCCATTATCTGCAACTATAAAGCCAGCTGACAGTCCCTGTGAGGTGAGCCATTGCTGTATTGGTTTTTTGGAGCTCTTCATTGATGTTTTATGAGGTATGTTCAGATGGAAAATAAAACATTCTTAGAACAGCAAACTGTGATGCTTCACTGTCCCCACTCCCACATGAATTATCGAAACATGCCCAGTGGGCCATGACAGACATGAAGGGTTCAGGTTGACAGCTTGTCCAGATATCTGTTGTGAGATGCACCACCCTCCCAACAGTACTACACAAGATGTGTCCTAATTTTTTACATACAACATCGTAAAGATTATGAATCTCTGTTGCCGAGAAATATTTCCATGATGGTATACTATATAGAGGTTCGAAGTACTCAAGCAGCTGCCTGAATCCTATATGTTTAACTAGATTATATGGTAACAAATCAATAGCTACCATTTTGTAAATTTTTTTGATTATTGTAACAGCAGCAGTGTGAGTCGAGGCATATTTGGCCTTACGCTCATATGTTTCTGAGATAGTAAGCTGTCTCCTTGAAGGAGGAGGGCTTTTGAACACATGGTCACATTCAGTAACAGTCGGAGGAGTCCTTTAAATAGCAGGAAGTGGTTGTTGAAGAGTAGTGCTGTGGGGGCTGCCACTGCTTTCATCTATGGATGTTACCCACAAGTGTAGTGAACTATCACTGTCTCTTCAAGACTCACAACTGACCTTCTCATTAATGTTATGACATCTGTCTAGGTGCCTTTTCAGTCCTGAAGTTCCCAATGATCCTTTCTTTTTACCTCTGCTGATTGGCCTTTTTACAAACAGCACATGTTCCTATCTATTCATTTGAAGCACTAATGAAGAAGTATGATCAAACAAAAGATTATATTTTTTTAAATTTTTTTCCCCAGGAAGACAAGACACTGCAGTCATCTTTTCAGGGTCCCCCTCTGCATTTGTCCTGGGCCTGTTCCTGTTCTGGTTTATTCCCACTGTCCCCCCCCTCCACAACTGAAACATTTCTGCCTGTTCCTTTCTCATCTGCAATTTCCATCCCCTCCAGTAAATCTGCTGCCTGAGCATTCTCTTCATCTTCTTTATTATCATCAGTGTTACCCTCATCGGGTTCAACCTCAGAAGAATCAGATGAGGGACTGGCAGTAGCATAGTATGCAACTGTTACATACTGTTGGGTGCCTCTGCAGGTGGTGCCCAGCACGCCTTTTGCTTTTTTAACTACATAACTTTTTTGTTTACTTGGGGCTGATGATGATGATCTGAGACATTCACCTTTTTTGGATTCAAGCAATCACTTGGAAGACAAAACCTTATTAGATGTGAAAAAATCCCTTTTTGGGCTTTGATTTTGTTTTCCCTTTTCAGGCTGATTGCTGTCTTTTGCTGTGCCACTGCCTGCCTGAGAACTAGAAAGTGCCTCATCAACCCTTTGATCTATTTTGGAACAAAAGATTCCCCTAACATGAAACGAGATATCCTTCTGATGACTCCCACCCACACAGACCAGGGACGAATTTACTGTCGTGAGTCTTGACTTTACACAGCACACCGACAATATAGCAGCCCACCACCATTTCCTTCCAAGATTGCCGGACTGGCTCCTATAACATGTACTGTTAAGTGAAAGTGACCAAATTCAGCAACTGTTAAGCGTGCTTCAGAATTTGAATTGGAGATGCAGACACATCTGGTGCATTAGCCGCATCAGCACAGTCCCACACTGGGGATTGGTTAATGCTTATACGTAATGTAAGTTTGTAAAGTGATATACTATGAAACTAATGATAATAAGGAATAATGGGGAATGAGTGATGATGATGACACTTGTGTGTAGTGCTTGTGCTTTACTTGTGCTGTACTGTAAACAGCCAGCCTGCTACAACTCACAGTCAGATTATCCCCTTGTCAACCCACAGCCAACAGCACAATACGGATACAAGGCTACCTGACCATTGAGAGTTTTAAATCCAAGCTAAAAACCTTTTTGTTTGTTTGTTTTTAAAAGTGTTTAAAAATTGATTTTATTATTAATATTTGTTTATTATTTAATGTTATTACTGTACAGCAATTTGGTTTCTGAAAAGAGCTTATAAATAAACTTTTCCTTACTTACTTTACCAGGCAGGCACATTAACTTGTATGTTGTTTGAACAATATTTTTTTTAATACAAGAAATTGTGATTGAACATAGGTGATGATGATCATTATTTGTGATTGTACACACAACCGCACTGAAGCCAGGAAAAAAAAGATTATTTCGGATTTCTGGGACAGTCACATTTATTGTGGGCTACCCTGCAGTCTCTTTCCCTATCACCTCTTTACATCACAAAGATTTATTTTGCCACCCTACTGCCAAAAAAAACACTTTCATTTGTGATTTTCTGTAACAGTAATCTCTGGGCTACCAGTACTCTCTCCTCCGAATCTGGCATGGCACACGTTAGATTTTGCCAGCTTGCACTTTTTGTTCACACAGCTACTGTATGAGGCCAAAAAAACATTTCATTTGGGATTTTCTGTTACTATAATCTCTACCCCCCCCCCCAAGTACTCTGGATCTGGAATGGTACAAGTCAGACTTTTGCCATCCTGCACATTTTGTGCACACAGCTACTATCTGAGGCCAAGAAAAAGCTTAATTTGGGATTTTCTGTGACTGTAATCTCTGGGACCCCCCGCCCCAGTACTCTGGATCTAGGGAATGGCACAAGTCAGAGTCTGCCAGCCTGCTATTTTGTATACACAGCTACACTGTCTGAGACCAAGAAAAAAAAAACTTTCCTTTGAGATTTTCTGTAACAGTAATCTCTGGGCCACCACCAGTGCTCTCTTCTCTCTGGATCTGGAATAGCACAAGTCAGATTTTGCCAGCGGCCAGACTGCCCTTTTTTTTTGGGGGGGGCATTTTATTTTGTCTCCATTGGATTGGGGCATCTCTCATGGCTGTCCTTCTCAACCTGCCATCTACTCCTCACCAAGATCCTCATCCTTGGTCCCTCCCATCAGGACTTCCCAGCCCCCTGGATTACCCCTGGGGAGGGCCCACCCCACCCCACCCCACCTACCCGAGGGCCCACCCCACCTACCCGGTGGCTTTCTCTGGATACTAGAGGGTCCATCCTAATGGGCGGTGCCATGCCTGGGACCTTCAGAAGAGAGGTCCGGTATTGAGGATATGGGGCTCAATCCATGGGGACCTCATTGCCTCCCCGGTACTCTGTTTTTTTTCTTGTAGCTTCACCCCATCAAAGCATGCACGTGCAATGGCATCCATGGCACTGACCCGCTGATGCACCACTCCTTTCTTCTGTGAGGACTGCATGTTCCAGCACTGCCCCCGGCTACCACCAGGAGCTGCGCAGGAGTGGTGATATCCCCAGATCCCTCACCCAGGAAGGGAGAGCAGTCCTCCAGATAGTCAATCCCTTCCCTCCACTGCCGACCCCCAGCAGCCCAAGTCCACTTCTGAGCCCAGGTCACCAGCGTGGCGCAAGGTGTGTTATCCAGCACTTCAACCCTCCATGCCACCGGGCCAGCCTGCCCTTTTTGTACACACAGCTACTACTGTCTTAAGGCTGAGAAAAAGTTTCATTTGGGATATTCTATAACTATAATCATTCATGACCCCCGTAATCCCAACGCTCCCTCCCATCATAGACTGACCGACTTCACCCACCCCATGTCCTCCATGATCAGGAATCTCTCCCCCTCCCTCCCCTAACTTTGTTGCTTTTGCTTTTTTGTTTTAGCACTTCTGGTCTGCATTATCTCTCTCTTCTGCTGCTTCATCATCAGTTCCTCCATGCAACTCAGCAATCTTCCTCCTTTTGGGCCATGCGGTGCACTCACCAACCTTATATACCAGTCAGTGCATCATGTGACTTTCTGTTACTTGGCTAGATGCCACTGGCTGCCTGTACATCCCAATGACATCCCCTAGGCAGCAACAAAAAAAAATGCAGAAATGGCATCTCCACAGACCCTGAACTGGACTTCTACCACAAAGTCCGTATTTATCTGGGTCTGTGGATTGTGGGGTCCAGATCTCCCATGGAACAGTCCACCCACCCCTAATTGGAACCCGAGTTAAAAAAGGTCAAGGATTATGCAGGGCATTTACATGCACAGCCCATGGGCCAGTCTGTCACCAAGTCTATTAGCAAACCTCCAAGCAGTCAAGTCACCCCTCCCCCCAAAAGTAGTCTTATGAAAGTGATGAGAGCAACCCAAAAAACACAGACTTCCACACTTGTTTCTGAAGTATCCCACTCCCAGAAGCATATGAAGTTCAGAGGTCAAAAGTTCCTAGTATGGGACTTTTATGTGATTGATCCTGCTGATGAGACCATAGAAATATGTCAACTTTGTCAAACAAGCGTTAGTCGAGGGAAAAAGGGAAGCCACATAGGCACCGGTGGCCAACATGCCCACCTGAAAAATGAGCACCCGCTGAAATGGCAGCAACACCAGAAGGATGCCAGGCTTCTTGGTGGCATCTCCCTCAGCAAGTTAAATGTAGTAGAGCAGGAGGAGGGAGGGCAGAGTGGGTCAGTGGTGGAGGAGGAGGGTGAGCAATCCTTTGCTCTCTCAAGTAGTGGGCATAGCAGTGGAGGTGCCAGTTCCAGTCCCTTGAGTCAGAAAAGTACACCACCACACCCACAACCAACCAAAATAACTGGTTTCATGCAGTCTATATAGCCCCAAGAGTCAAGTTTTACCCCTAAAAGAACATCATTGCTGTCACAAGTACAGCATTCTAGTTTAACAGTCCCAAAGATGCAGCCCACTCTGAAGACCATCCTTGAGTGGCAGACAAAATACCCCCCAATCTTGCTGCTGCATGAGAGGTAAACGCTGCCACTGCTAAAATGCTGCCCATTGATCTGTTGCCATTCTTGTTCATGGAGAATGCTGGTTTCAGCAGTTTGATGGCCCATTCCTGTCCCAAATGACAGATTCCATCACAAACCTATTTTATTTAATGTGCCATGCCAGAGCTGAACAGCAGAGTAGCTGATTCCATTAGACATGCATTGAAGCATAGTGCATCGCAATATATCCATCTTAGCATGGATATGTGGACCAGTGGACAAACAGCAGCAAGCTCATATCTATGCATAGCAGCACACTGGGCCCAGTTGCCTGGGATAGTACTTGATTTGGGGCCTGGCAAAACCTGCATAAAGCAGAACTGTGGTGGTAGCAACACACCTGGTATTCGTCAGCATGCGACCCTGCGTATGACAAGTGCTTCTGGTTCTCACATGGCTGAGAGAATGCTTAATGTTCTGCTCTCAGAGATTGTTGGGTGGCTATTCACACAGTCACTTATAGCAAGATTCATCACAAGTGATATTGGCTCCAATGTAGTGAAATGCATTGGTGATGGTGTTTTTTTTCAGGGTGCCCTGCCTGGCACACTGCCTTAATCTTGTTGTTCAGCAGTTTCTCAACCATGTGAACATTAAGGAAACATTTACTGTCGCCTGTCGCATCTGTGTCCACTTCACCCATTCTGCAATGGCCAGTGACCATATACGTGAGCTACAGTGCAATAACCATCTGCCTCAGCACCGGATGAAGCCTGATGTTGTGACCAGGTGGAACTCCACACTGTACTTGCTTGACTGGCTATATGAACAGTATAAGGCTGTGTCAGAATACTTGCTTCTGCACACCACCTGTGACAGTGCTGGAGTGTTCATCACTCTGAAAACAGAGCAATAGCACCAAATGAATGGACTAATATGCATTCTCCATCCATTGAAGCATGCTACACAGGCAGTAAGTGAGGAAACTTCTTGTATAAGTCAATCCATACCCTTCATATGTGTGCCGAGGCAGACACTATTTAATGTGCGACACCAGATGGAGGCAAGTGGGGATCATGGCTGTTGTGATCTAATGGATCACATGCTCCATGTACTGGACACAAATACCCATGTATCTGGCATTTTACAGTTGGCTGACTTTGAAGTCACCACCATGCTGGATCCACACTGCCAATGTGGTCTGCCTTCTATAACTTGTCAGCGAATACAAAAGTTGACAGAGAACCACATTAAAATGGTATATGCTGCACACATGAAAAAGGCATGCACTGTGGTGAAAACAGGTATTGCTACCACCACCAGTGGCTCGCAGGCAACCCAATCAGAAAAATGGGCAAGGCAGAGCAGAAAACAGCAAGCAATCACATTTGGGATGTTCTCTTTCAGGTGAGAGTGGAAGATATGGAGGAAAAGGAGGAGGAGACAGATGAGACAACTGGACTCAGGGCAGCAGAACAAATGGTGGAGGCCTACATGGGGGAACCAAAACACCTTGTCATTACTGACAAGCCACTGCTGTACTGGAGCAGCGAAATGACTGACTGGCAAGCACTAACATCGCTTGCTGTGAAATACCTGAGTTGCCCACCATCCAGTGTCAGTGTGGAATGAGTGTTTAGTGCAGCTGGGGCCATTGTGAATGACTGTGGGATCAATTTGTCACCCAATAATGTGTCCATACTAATATTCATCAAAATGAATGAAAGGTACGATCCACACAACAGAGTGATGTCAGTGGTGTTGCCACATGAACTGTATCTTGGTGATGAAGATGATGACAATCCCTAGACTAAGGCATCCACCAGCAGCAAGGTGGATGAAGCAGCAATGGTGAGAGAGTTCCCAGCTAGTGAAAACTCCAGTCTTGAAGACTGTGAGGGGTGCTTCTTGGATGATGTGGAAGTGAAAAAAGGCTGAGTTTACTCAAAGGCCACCCCCCACCACCACCACCACTTTTAGCTCAGTATAGTGTTATAACTTATTTTTAGCTATGTACCATTGGATTGGTTATGGTTATGTGCTATCTGCTGCAGTGTGAATCAGTTACATTTGATCACCCTTTGCCGTAACCCATTGTTTGGTGCCCAGCAGTCCCCCAGCCTATGTAAAGTAGCAGCAATCAAATTACCATAACCATAAAGATTTTGCATGATTAGTTATAATGTTTCACAGCAAAAAATATCAAGATACGCGTTACTTTTCATTTTGACTGTTAACCACATCTTACAGCAAGATATGTTATCCTGATGTCCTTAAAAGTGCCCAGTGATGGCACATGCCACATCACCCCCCCTTCTAAATGTAACATGCTCATTCAACCGTTAACACCAGAAGTTGAACAAATTTTGATACATGGTGAACGGCAGCCATCTTTAGTGATGCAAGTCATTAATTACAAAAGTAATCATGAAAAGACTTAACAACTTACAACATCTAATTCCCCCTTAAAGGTTACTTATGCTGTACTACCAGGTTAAAGTTCTTGTACCGAAACTGTGATGGTTCCTGGGGGGAAGGGGTCAAGGCCAGGGATGGGGGAGGTGCTTGCTACCCTCAGTTTGGATTCCAAATTTTCATGATTACTGCAGCTCTGCCACCTCAAATGATTATATATGACATTAGCCCCCTCCACTTAATTATTTACTAAACACTATCTCAACCATCCATTTCTATAATATATAGTTCCTCCCTGGATGTGAGTGGTGTTTACTCGTTAATGATATGGACACCAGTGACCAACATCACAGTTCAAGCAACACCCTCTGTCATCCACACAGCACTGCTCCTGCAGGGTCTGGATGGATGTAGTCATCACACAGAGATTGGATGAAACCTCAACAGAAGAAAATGACCTAAGCAAGACCAAAGATAAGGAAAAAATGACAAATACTCAACAATCTGCATACCTGGTTTTAGCAAGCAAATTAGAACAAAAAGAGAAAAAAATGTGTATTTACCATACCCTATGATGTCATTAAACTGTGGAAAGTGTCCCCAGAAGAAACATGCTGTGCGGGGCACAGCATTCCAGACCTGTCCATGATGAAGCACAATAGCTGGCATTCCCCTTCCCCTAACAGTACTGCGTACCTGGAAATAAGATAAAAAGAAGAACAAATTTTGAAGATTGTAAAAAGTTCCAGCCCCCCACCACAAACACCACCCCCCCAGAGAAGACCATAAAACTGAATAAGTACTTACCTCATGGACTGTGAAACTGGAAGCATTGCACAATTAAATAAATCCCCCCAATCTTGTTGAGCAGCAGCAGTGGCAGGAGTGAGAGTTAAGTAGCAAGAATTCCTGATGTTGACAAAAGCAAAAAAGAAAAGAATTACCATCAAACACAGACATCCAGACGGCAGTAACAGACATACCCAACTAGTAATGAAAAATTAAATACGTACCATCTGCATTGGGAAATGTGGTGCATTCCAATAACCTTAGATTCTAATCCCAGCTTGGCATGATGGTGTCATCCACAGCAAACTGAAACATAATATAAAAGCAGTACAAACATATTAGAACTCAAGATGCCACAATACCAACCCACCAACACCCTTAGCTTGCACAGGAAGAAAAATAAAGACAGATACTTACGTGAACAGCAGCAGCAGTATGGATTCTGTGAAGATGATCCATCATCAGCCATCCAAAACAGTACTTCTTATGTCAGCTTGGCAAGTAGTAGAGACAGCAGCAGGCGGCAGGCAACAAGCTACTGTGCCCCAAAATGTAATTCACTCCCCACCGCCAGGCAAGTTACAACCACAGAGTCAGTCAACACAGCCAATCAGGACAGCAGCATAGGGAAATGATAAATCTACATTTCTCAATCAGTTTAAAAAGCAGCAGCAGGAGGAAATAATTTCAAGTAGCAGCAGCATTTGCAGAAGGAATTCAATTTCTCAGCATGGCACCTCTTTTGGCTATATAATAATTCCCACTATAATTGTATCTCTCCACTCTCAAAATTTTGCCACGCATTTTTTCTGGAGTTACTGCATAATGCATGTTCTGACTTCTGCACACCACAGCAGGTAGCCACATCAAGATCAGGCTGAAATCCTTGGTAAACAGGGCCCAAAACAGCAATGTAATGTCTTTGGGGGGGGCACCACATCACATCATGACTTAGATCTTATTGCTGTCTCAACTTTATGTACCATTTTTTTCTGTAACATTACTGGACATGTACAGCCTGTTCTGCGTTCACTGAAACAAGATTCAGCATGAAATCAATTGTAAACAGTGGACCAACGACCATGTTTTGGTTTGGGTGGTGCCTTGGGTGCCATATAACAGCATGACTGAAACCTGATTGCTGTCTGAATTTACTGTAACATTTTTTGGAAACATTTCTGGACTTTAAAGCCCTGTTTGGTACCAGCAGCACCAAGATTCAGGCTGAAATAATTTTAAACAGTGGCAGAAGCTGCATTTTTCAGGCCCGTGAGGTGGTGGCACAGCATTTAACATCAGGACTGATACCTGATTTCAGTCTCATTTTGATGTAACATTTCTTTGGAAATATTTTTGGACTTGTAGGCCCTGTTTGCCACCAGTAGCACTGAGATTCAGGCTGAAATCCTTGTGAAACAGGGCCCAAAACAGCAATGTGATGTCTGGGTGGAGGGTGGGACCACATCACATCATGACTGAGACCATATTTCTGTCTCAAATTTATGTTATCATTTTTCCTGTAGCATTACTGGACATGTACAGCCTGTTCTGAACTCAGAGAAACAAGATTCAGCATGAAATCAATTGTAAACAATGGACCAAAGACCATGTTTGGTTCGGGTGGTGCCTTGGGCGCCATATAACAACATGGCTGAGACCTGATTTCTGTCTGAATTTACTGTAACATTTTTTTGGAAACATTTCTGGACTGTAGGCCCTGTTTTACAGCAGCAGCACCAAGATTCAGGCTGAAATCATTGGTAAACAGGGCCCAAAACAGCAATTAAATGTCTAGGTGGTGGTGGGTGGAGGCACTGCATCCCACCATGACTCGGATCACATTTCTGTCTCAACGTTGTGCACCATTTTTCCTGTCATATTCCTCGTTTTAGCATGCCTGCTGTGCACAGTATGGAGGCTGTGTTAAACCATGGCCAAAGTGCACATTTTGGACCATGTCACCTGGCTGGTGGTGGGGCACTAATAAACCATTAACATGACTGGAGGGGAGGGACACAAAGTTAACATTTGTGGAGGTGGCAAGGTTGAGGGACAAGTGTTGTTAAGCAGAACAAAACATATTCATGTTTAACTTTGGAATAAAAGTGCTTATGTAACTGTTTTTATGACTGTTGTGTACATATTCAGACTGATGCTGCACACAGCCAAAGCAACTGCCACCAGCCCTTACCACACACAACAGACAACATCACATAGCTTTGTGAAAAAATGTTTGTTCATACAAACAAATTACTATACTTGACATTTGTGGATAGGAAACATATAAATAAGGAGCAACATAAAAGTAACAGAAAGGTACACAGTTTACAGGCACAGTACTACAAGTTGGGGATGGGGGGACATGCAGGGTCAGACTCAGTCAGGGTAGGGTATTCATATGAGACAGAGGGGAAGGGGAAGGAGCATAAACATTACATAAAACATAAATTATATAGAAAACCAGTGGACAAGAGAAGAAAAAGAACAAAGAGGCTATAGAAGAGAAAAAGGACAGAAAATATTTTTTCTTTTACTTTTTTTTGGTGTTTTTATTTTTAAGGGGGTACAGAGAAAAAAGATTGAGACTTGGAGAAGACAACCGAAACAAAAACAAATTAGGTGCACTACTCACTTCCACCAAATTTGCCACTGCCACCACCAACACTCCCATGACGCAGGTCCGCCAGGAGGTCAAAGACCTTCTTTTGGTCCTCCTTTATTTTATCAAGGTCCCCCCTGGCCTCCTGGTGGAATCTGTCCAGCTGCTGCCAGAGTCCTTGAACCTCCGTGCTCACTGCCACCACTTCTTGGTGCATGGCCTCCAGGTCCTCCATGCTGACAACCTGACCTGCTGGGGGAGCTGCTGCAGGCTGTGAGGATGACATTGCAGAATCAAGTGCAGCACATCAGTGCAGCCGCTGGCTGGTGGGGGGGTGCATCACTCCTCCTGGACTCCAGTTGCTGTCTCCTGCTGCAACTACTACAGCAACTACTACAGCACCCCCTAGGCCAAAGAATGCCTTCCTACTGGTTGGTCCCATTGCTGCCTCCTGCTGCAGCTTCTTGCTGCTTGGAAAGTCACTCTGCAGCATGGTGATGCTGCAGGTGACTCCTTTGTCCACCCGTCCCAAAGTGGGACCCTTTTCCCCCCTCCTTACTTCTTTATCACAAAGGTTGCAGATGACAATAGTGCCATCTGAAGCCTTTGTGTAAAAAAAAAAGGACCACACTAAAGAGACCTGGGGGGCCTCATCGTCTGATGTCCTGGTGGGGGCCACCTCATCTGAGACCTGCTGCTGCTGCTGCTCTTGCTGGGGGAGGGGGCTCAGGATGCACATGCTCTTGGGGTGGGACAACAGGCTCCTGCTGCTCTTTCTGGGTGGGAGGGCACATGCTGCTGTGGGGTGCAAGGTGCTCCTGCTGCTGCTGCTGGTGGGAGGGGGACCTGCTGCTGCGGGGGGGGGGCAGTGGGCACATGCTCCTCTTGAGGGGCTGCTTTGAAAATATCTGTGTGTTAAGGTGGACAGTAGATCCTCCTGGTGGCACACCTGCCATTCTTCCCCTTGTTGTACTGCTCCCAGTCCATTTTTCCATTAAAGAAAGATACAGGGAGGGAGAGAGTCAACACACACACACACACACACACACACTCACACACACACTAAAGGTAAAACAATATAACACTAAAGAAAATACCCTAACAGAAACAATTTACTTTGGAAAATAAAGTGGGGAAGAGATTTCAATAACAGACAGTACAAACACACACAAACACTAACCACACTGTTTTTTTTGTTTTTTTTTAAACAAAGCTCTCCTGCTACTGTCTCCTCTCTCCTTCAGGCAGAAAAAGCTCTAAAGGAAATAGATTTAGTCTGGCTTCCTGCCTAAGTACAGTCACCCATGTGACCAGCAGTCTGCTAGAAAGAGTAAGTCATATGACAAGCATTTTTTTCCCGATTCTGCCTGATACTAACGTAAGGTGAAATGTACCAGTGAAAGCTAAATTTACCAGTGAAACTGATGGCGAAATTTCACCTTAAGGGCCCAATTTCGCAAAAAGTTTCATGTGGTGAAATTGACGATTTTGCAGGAATTTCGCTGGCAAAATTCAATTTAATTGCATCTCTAATCATCAACAAGTTCGTCAGTGGTCAACCCACTAATCAGCACCTAAATTGCTGGGGCTAGAGGATAAAAATTAGGGATACAATTATGGACCGATGGTCGCTGTGTGTGGTGGTTGCTTTCATCCATGGCTTCGGCATTTGGGCTAGGACTGAATGCTGATGTTTGGGTGTTGTTGCCACTATATTAATTAATAGGCCACATGCGCTGAAGGGGGTGACTGGATAATTGACAACTGCCAGAATCTAGCCTCAATACAGGACCAGCAGCCAGGATCACCACCTCTCAGACTGTATTGTATAACCAAGTTCCCTTCCCGGATTCCTTCAAACCTAATTGGATGTGCACCGGGATGTTCCTCTTGTAGAAAGGGAAACTGTGGGGGAAACCGCAATGAACTCAATTAAAAATGATTATAGGAAAAGTCCGGGGAGAGGAGATATTGGGCATAGACAACTCACTGGCATCTCCTTCCCCCTGCTGCCACCCCTTACTGACACAAAATAAGGAGTAGTAAGCATGCCTAAAGAAAACATGCATTTGTCAATGCTGAATGTTTGTGTACACTGGTATTAAGCTTTAAAGGGAACATAAGGAATATTATTTTTTTTAATTTTGTTTATTGAAAGATTTTTCAGTTTTGCATGTAAGAATGCAAACACTTCCAGCTACCGAGTTTACATAGCATTTCCTATTTCATTGTGATGAATCATATTGAATAGGGTAGTCATATGCACTACTTTATCAATACTTAAATGCTAGTACAATAAACAAACAGACTTTACAATTACATAAAACAAGACACACACACGTAGGCAAAATAAACTCTAATCCGAGCCACGATGGCTTCCAGTGCAATAATCTGAGTGAGAATCTTGTGTTCATGTTTGGTTTAACAATTATTTTGATTAGATACTTGTATCTGGTGGGTCTCACCCTGTTGTAATGGCTGTAACATTATGGCATTTTGTTGCCCTTGACAGTAATGGTATATATTTATAGTCAATTTAGTCCCACACCCCAAGTCAGTGGTAGTTACATTGTGGCTTCCGGTTATGAATACTAAGATTTAATAGAGTCTGTATACAAGCTGCAGTGAAATGTTTGATCTCCCCCTTGCTAGATTATGGCAATGTGGTTTTCTCCACCTTATCTAAGGTCTCCCCCTTTCAATGCCTTATGTAGTTTTGTCTTGGTCTGTCCACCCTCAAACCCACCACTGCATTATGTACAATGAGCTAGACTGGGCCCCTCCCCACATGAGGCACTCTCTCCATACTGATCCATGAATACCAAATATTGGTTGGTTTTCTCAATGATTTATTCACCCCGACCACCAACTTCTTCTGTTCCTTACATTTGGAAGACAGAAACAGGCTCCACATTTGTAGGTGCAGACACAGTGTGGGTCAAGCCTCTATCAGATATAGACTTGCTATTACATTGACTAGCCTTCCCTTCTTACTCACTACCCTTTCCAGTTTCCAGTCTGTGAAGGCCTCGCTGAAGGAGCACTTTGGAGAACAGTCAGTACCAAGGTCCCCACACTCAAGTGTGGGGCTGATCCGTATACGGATTTTTGGTGCAAAAACCTTTTGTTTTACTTACAGTTTACTGTAGTACAGTAGACAGTGTCAGACTCTTTGCTTAGTTCTAGGCTAACATCTTCTGTAACTACAAATTCTAGAATCCCCTGCATGCAGCTGTTATGAGAGCAGTGGGTAGCAGTGGGAGATTCCTTAGCCTGCAGTGCATGTGTTAGAGCTTTTATAATCCCCGATCAGGTGTTCCCCAGTTCTGCTTTTCTCTAGGGGCTAACTACAGTTCTCTGTGACTGTACTTAGCACATGGAGGACAATGAGACCACCAAACAAAAGATCAGAGTTTACATAAAGTCTAACATGCACTGCAGGCTATTGAATTTCTCACTTCTTTATGTGGGCTGTATGATACACCCACAAAAGTGCAGGTTACAAGAGCATATGTGGGCTATAATAAAGTACAACTTCGGCAATGCTCTTGTCCTGCACTTTGGAGAAGTATATGACTCCGAAACACAGGAGCTCAAATTCTGAACCTTGAAACAGATGCCCCCGCCAATACTAGGTGGGATTGAACCAAAACACTGTTGCAGAGGGTGATATAAGTGGGTTGTAACTCTTACTTTACTTAATCTTGCAGGTCTAGATGACCAAATAGATTACAGACCCTTTCTGCAGTCATAGAGCACTTTTCATATAATAGTTCCACCACGTCTACTTTTCCAGGCCCCCCTGCCCACCACGAACAAGTATGTTAACATATGACTATTAACTATATTTAATATTATTTCTTCAGTATTAAACTCATGTTCCACTGAACTCTTGCATTTGATCTGAGGAATACACAATGTATTATAACTATGATCATGTTGACATTTACAGTCTTGTTATGCCTGCCTGCCTGACTATGCAGTTGATCATCACATCCAATAAAAGCAGGACCTTTTCTGGCATAATACTTATGTAAGCTAGCTAACTAATAGCCACCAGTTATACTGAAATGCAGATATAATTAAATGGTATTGCTAGTTGGATCTCACAGATCTGGTCACTTATACACGATTATTTGATTAGCTATGTCCTTGATTTTACTTTGCCAGTGTAACTGTAGTCTTTTTTTTGAAAATACCACTTTTATCATTTGTTTTTATTTTGTTTGCATTGGCATTTCACTGTTGGTGATACTGGGGTTTAAATTAACATTTTAAAACACAGGACTATTATATTTTTCATGTTTTCACTTTTGAGCCCCCACCGCCCCCCATGACAACCAGTATTACCAGAAATACCATCTTTATCATTTGTTGCTATTTCTTTCATATTGATGTGTTCTGTACTGGGATAGTGGTTCAAATTTTAAAACATGGGATTGTCAAAATGTTTATAGTATATTTTTCGAATCCTGCTATGACCACTTTTCATATTACCGACTTTGAACATTTTTTATTTCCTGGACTTTGTAGCAACCTTATTTTCTAGTAATCTCATATAATACTTAATTACTTTCATTTCTACAGCATAATTTGACCAGGATTTTAAAAACTAATAATCATCTGTCATAAATGTCCAGTGTTTACCTACAAATTCAGCTTGCCTTCTCTTCTTCTAAACCTCCCCCAGCCTTGAACACTGGTCTTTAAAACTGAATTATTTGACTTACATGTAGTTTCAGGTGGGATGGGAGGTTGAAATATAGCTAATCTTAACATATTATTTTTTGTTGACTTTTTTTGTGACATTTGGTATAGGTTCAAAATTGTGTTGAATGGCTGGCCTATATACATTTCTGAATTGGTATCTGTTGTTTGTAATTTTAACTTTTGTATTTTGCATAACTTTGCACCAGGACATTGTTCCTCATTGAGGGATAATTAAATCTCACCTTAATCAATTTCCACATTTAGTAGTTACCTACATTATTTAGTCTACTTGCCCACAATTCAACTCCAGCCCCTGAAGAAGCCTCATAAAGAGGCAATGCATAAGTGTGGTTGGTTGGTGGTTTCTACTCTGTGCACCAAATAAACTAACATGGCAGCAAGTATCTGGTGTGCACACTCTTTCTTAATATTTACTTCCCATGGTATAGTAATGTCCTATAACCTGACCATTTGGGGACTCTGATACAGCATATTGAAGCTGCTATTCTGCATCTCCAGGGCTGTGTATGTATATAGACCACCTTTTAATCTCCCCTTTGGCATTCATGTTCTTTTCTACCATACTGTATATTGAGATTTCTGTATTTTATTATGGGCCCATATTTTGTTGTAAGAGTGTGAAGTATGATTAGTCCTCTAGGGCCTTGTAGATAAGGCGTGCTGTCTACTCACTGGTGTAGTGTATCGTACTCACACTTGTGACCTTTACAAACAAGCAGGTTAGCTAGAACTCCAGGCTCGCATTGAATATCAAGCCTGCCTTTTGGCTAAGAAGGCAGATCTTGGTCTCCTACCACCAGGTTCTCTTTAGCTTTTCAGTACCTTCTGGGGCAGTCAGAGCACACAAAGTTCTGTGAGCCAAACTTTTAATGTACCTCGCTGTTGAACCTCACTCCGACAATGATTCGCTGCAGTTAGAGCTGCTAATTTATTTATTTCCTTTCCTCCTGAGGTTGCGATGACTGCAACCTTGGGACCTTTTAAGCAGAAGCTGCATCAGTTCTTAGTTTCCAGAGCATCTTGTGACTGCTATATCTAATCTCTGATGACAGCTAATTGCACTGGGACCTCCCTATTTTACCATCTGCCCCTGTTTAGCCCTATGCTGCTGCTGTGCTATTCCACTCACAGTACTTCCTCCCTTATCCCTTTCCCTTTCCTGTCCTCTTTTTCATCCTACCTTATTCCCCCCTTCCTTTACCCCTCCACTCCCACTTCCCCCCTCTCTGATCTATTTCCTCACCTTGTTCTCTCCCTCTACGCCCACTCTGTGAGGTTTTCCTGCTCAAGCTTCCTTGTGGAATCTCCTCCTTGCTCTTTTTGTTCCTTCCACCCCCAATTCACCCACTGTACTTTCTCTCCTTGTAAGCCCTTTCACCTCCTCTTCAGACAAGGCCACTGGCTGCACTCACACAATATTTATCTTGCCATATTGTTCTTTTGCTTATGTAATTATTTTCCTCATGTTGAACTACTTACTGAACCATAGTAATTTGCTATTCTTGTGACTTGAATTGGAACCTCTGTAAAAGAGCCCTTGGCTCAAATGTCTTTCTGATTTGTTAAATAAATTAAGATATACACCATTCCTTGGCAGTTCTTGCTACACTGTCTGTGCACTGTGACTCTGTATAAAATGTTTTGACTCAGAATTTATTGTTTATTCAATGTGTCTACCATGCATTGTCTATATTTATTTATTTTTATTTATTTATATAAATGTTTCACCAGGAAAGGCATGCTGAGCAATCTGCTCGTTTCCAGATGCATCCTGGGAATTGGGGCTGAGATGAATAACAATGAACAAAGACAGGTAGGCAGGTAATTATAGACACATACTTAGAATACTACAATAAATACATCTGAGCTTTAGAAGGCATTTACAAACTTTTAAGTACTTGGCATATTTGTGAAAATAATGAAATAGCAGCAAAGTTGATACCAGAGATTTTGGAGTCAGGCTATGACTAGTATTAGGTAAGGTAGTATAGAGGGTAGAATTAGAAAGAGGATGAAACAGGGGGAAAAGAGAAGTACAGAGGGAGGAGCTGGTAGGAGGGGGAGAAGAGGGGGGGTGGCCAAAAATTAAGGGAAGTCATAGGAGGGTGAGGCAAGGTCTCAAAGGATGGTGGAGAGGACACGAGGGGAGGAAGCATTATGGATGGTATGGGGGATGGAATTCCAGAGTTTAGTGAAATGGTGACTGAAAGCAGCTTGGCCAGTGGATGTTGAGGGGGAGGGAACAGCCAGGGTATGAGCATTTGTACTCCTAAGGGAGTGGGATGAGGGAGGGGTATGGAAAGAGAAGCTGAAAGGTGGGGGGAAGGGAGCCAAATCAGAATTTACTGATGAGGTTGACACAGTGGGCTCAGTGTCTAATCTCAAGAGAGGGAAGGGATAGAGACTGATACAGAGAACAGTGGTGAGTGTGAAGGGGGCAGTTAAGTGCAAAGTAGCAGAAAGAGTGGAAGAGAGTGTCCAGTTTGGCAAGGGAAGTACCAGGGGTGGCACTGTAGACCACATCACCACAGATTGGAAGGATCATTCTCCGGATGACTGCATGCAAGCCAGCAATTGGATGCAGTTGTGGATTCTGTTCAAAGCACCAAGCTTGGGGTGCAATTTTTTTGACCATGGCATCCACATGGACAGAAAAGTTGAGGTGTTTATTGAGCCATACCCCAAAATATCTGAAGGAGGTGGCATCCTCCAGTGGGGACCTGTCTAAGGTGCGGAAAGGTGCAGAAAGGCTTGATGATCCCTGTTCCCCCTAACCCCAGGTCACAGCAGGAAATGAGCCAGTTAGGATGCCACTTGCTACCTGATAAAATATGTTCTAAGTAAATAAATACATACAAAGTTCTGTAAAATAATATTGCTCATGCTTTCCTCATCTGGCTAGGGCAGTAATATTGGCAACCACTCATTTATCCATCTCTGCTCAGTACAGAAAGGTACTCATAGAGAGTGCCTGTAGATAAGGTAGCATAAAGCACTCTTGCAGTGTGTGTTTGTAAGACAGTAGCTAAACAAACTGATTAGGTGGCAAACTGGGTAAGACATTTGTTAAAATAGTTAAGAGATAGGTGACAGAGGATGGTGGTAAATGGAGTTCACTTTGGTGATGGAGAGTGATCAGCGGGTGCCACAGTGTTCAGTACTGGAATCAGTCCTCTTTAATGTCTTTATAAGTGAAATTGCAGAGGCGTGCAAGGAAGATCTGCATCTTGGCGGATGACACCAAAAATCTGCAATAGGGTGGACACCTGGGTGGTGGTAGAAAGAATGTTCAGAGACCTAAGTAAACTCAAAGAGTGGTCAAGGATATGGCAGCTTGGATTGAATGCAAAAAAGGTGCAAACTCATGCACTTAGGTCACAGAATCTCAGAGGTGAAATAAAAAATGAGAGAAGAGGCAGTGACTGTCACCAAACAGAAAAGGGACCTGGGAGGCCAGATAGTGCTACAAGACAGTTGGTAGGGCCAGTGGGATTTTGGAGTGCAAAAGATGGGGTATCACAAGCAGAAGGAGTAAGATGGTGTTACCACTGTACAGATCGCTGGTGAGACTCAACCTGAAGTACTGTGCCTAGTTCTGGAGATCACATCTCAGGAAGGACATAGACAGAGTGGAGGCTGTACAGAGAAATGCAACTAAAATGGTACAGGATCTGCCTCAGAAGCCCTACAAGGAGAGATTAAATGACCTCAATATGTACACCCTGGAAGTGATATGGGAAGGGGATATGATAGAAGCCTATAAATACCCCACGGGGTAAACAAGGTACAGGAGGGGAGTATAAAACATGCATGAGAACAAGGCACATGCAATGATGCTGGAAGGGGGTAAATTCAAAAGAGACATGATGAAATACTTCTTCACAGAAACGGTACTTTCAGCAGAGGTGATGGGGCAAAAACATTGGTAGGATTCAAGAATGCATGAGCAGACACAATGTAATCGTAGTGGAAAGCAATGGGGAAGAGTTTGAGATCAATTAAGATCTGCAGTGACAATATAGGCAGGGAAAACTGGGGGGAAATGGATGTGCCAATTGGCCCTTATCTTCCAGCAAATTGTCTGCTTCTGGGGGGGGGGGCGCACTGTGGAGCAGCAACATAGTGGTTGCATCCTAAGGCAGCTCTGAACACCCAACTTTAAAACTGCATTGCAGTCCTTATATTTTTCAGCTTGTTAATACTGAAATAATACTGATACCTATCCAAAACATCCTGGTACAAGATGGGACCAAACAAAGATGCCAAACGTGCCTCACAAAGTGTGGACATCTTCTTATCCTCTGGGAGCTCCATGAAAGGTTTGGGGCTGACTGCTAAAAGTGGAATGATGGTGCCTGAATTACCATCAGTGCAGATCCTGGCTATGCTTATTAATTCAATTCAACTTTATTTTTAAAAGGCGCTTTTCTTAAATCAAAGCGCCTGTACAAATAAATATAACAATAAATATAATAAATCAGATTAACAAGAATCCTTAAAAGCTATATTAAAAAGGTGGGTTTTCAGCGCTCCTTTAAAACTAAGGACGGTCGGGCAATCTCGCACCTGACGAGGTAGAGAGTTCCACAGGGTAGGTGCCATAAAACTAAACGATCTAGCACCAGATGTTTTCAAGCGTACCCTGGGAATCTCTAGCAATCCCTCGTCAGTGGATCGGAGGGGGTAGAGGGACTACAGGGCACAGGAGCTCTTTCAGGTAGGCAGGTCCCAGATCATGTAGGGCTTTATAGGTCAGCAAACCGACCTTGAAGGTAATTCGACAAAACACTGGCAGCCAGTGCAGTCTGCGGAGCACAGGCATTATGTGACTGGATCTAGAGACTCCAGTCAACAGCCTGGCTGCCGCATTCTGCACCAGCTGCAGACGGCGAAGTTCAACCCCCGATAGCCCTAGGTATAGGGAGTTACAGTAGTCAAGCCGGGAGGTAACAAAGGCGTGGATCAATGTTGGAAGGTCCTCTGGAGGAACCAAGTGCTTCACCCTGGCAATATTCCTCAGATGAAAAAAGGAAGTCTTTATAACCGCTGACACCTGGGATTTAAGTGTCAAATGGTCATCAAGTACTACGCCAAGATTTCTTCACCTGGTCTGAGGTCGCCAGCTGAACACCTCCAGCCTTAGGCCTGAGGGTGATCCTCTGGCAGACCCGCCTCACAGCGACCTATATCCACAACCAACACCTCAGTTTTCTCCGGTTCAACCTCAGCCAACTCCCATTCATCCATTCTTGGATTTCTTCAAGGCAGTTATTAAATACTGACAAGGCAGCGTCCTGACTGGGCACAAAGACATATACAGCTGGGTATCATCTGCATAGCAGTGAAAACCCAAACTGTACTGTCTAATAATCGCCCCAATGGTAGCATATACACGAAAACAACATGGGTGCTAAAATGGAGCCCTGCGGTACCCCACAGGGCAGGGAGAATGATGCTGAGGAAAACCCCACACCACCTCTTGAGTCCCACCCTCAAGGTAAGATTGAAACCATCTGAGGACCGTACCAGACAGTCCACAGACTAACCGCAGGTGCTCCAATAGCACACCATGGTCAACGGTGTCAAATGCTGCAGAGAGATCAAGTAGTACCAAGACGGATCGGGTCCTACGATCTCTTGCCATTAGGAGGTCATTTAGTACTCGTACGAGCGCTGTCTCGGTACTATGCCTTTTCCTAAATCCAGACTGGAACAAATCGTAGATATTGTTGTTGGTCAGATGATCCTCCAACTGCACTGTGACCACTTTCTCAATAACTTTACCCACAAAGGGTAAGTTAGAGACTGGCCTGTAATTTGCTAGACAGTATGGGTCTAAGGAGGGTTTCTTTAAAAGGGGCTTAATTATAGCCTCTTTGAGGGGATCTGGAAAAATCCCCCTCTCCAAAGACTTCCATACGATTGAAGCTAGGACTAGGCCAATCTTATCCACGCAACCCACTAAGAGGCACGTGGGACCAGGGTCCAAATCACAGCAGGTCGGTCGCAGTGCTCGAATGATCATCACAACATCCTCGATTATGGGAAGGCTGAAGTCAGACCATTCCAACTGGGTGTTTGACATCTCCTGATGACCACCGCTGCTTCCATTAGGAGGGGAAGAGCGAATGTCCGATCTGATTTTGGCAACCTTATCTGCAAAGAAGAGAGCAAGCTCCTCACACCATTCTTGAGATAAGGCTCTTCTGGGCTGAAGACAAACTGGATTGCACAGTCTGTCCACAGTCCGAAAGAGCTGAGCTGGTCTATTCTGTGCAGCCACTATCTCTCTGGACAGGAATTCTGCCTTCTTATGAGATTGCGGATTGATAGACTAAATAATGGTCCATCAAACTAAGCTTGTCATCATCACAACGGACTTTCTTCGCGCCTCTCCAGCCTTCGCCAGCTCTCCTCAATTCCCTCATGGTCTCATCAAATCAAGGAGACCTGGGGCGAGGTAAGAAGAGGACGAACACGAACTGGTGCAATAGGAATCCAGGGCCCTGTTACCGCCTCATTATAGGCATGTAGCAGATCACCTGGATCCATGCAATCTATCGGTAGACTTGATAGGTCAAACACCGCCATCAGGTCCTTCTGGGGATACCCTCAAAGGGCGGTATCGAACCATCTCCGTGGGGGCAGACCTAACAGGGGTGGTCTCAAAACTGAATCTAATGGAGTGATGGTCTGACCATCCAACCAGTTCCACCACCAAGTCAGATATCCCCATCCCCAGAAGGAACACCAGGTCCAATGAGTGTCCACCCACATGGGTTGACGAGGAAACCACCTGTGTGAAGCCCAGTGATATCATCAACTGGAGGAAATCTTGACCAAACCGAGAGAATTCATCGTCGACCCAGGCATTGAAGTCCCCCAGAACCAACCATCTGGGGGACCCCAATGTTAGGTCGACAATGAAGTCTGCGACTTCCTGCAGAAAAACATTCTCGTCACCTGGTGGACGGTATACGAGAAGTATCCTGCACCCCACACCCTCGCCCACAATGTACTCAAGGATCTGGTGACTCCCGCTGGCACCTCCACCAGACCCAGTTCTGACTTATAACACATGGCAACACCCCCGCCCCTACGATCCTGCCTCGGGCGGTGTATCACCGAGTACCCAGCCGGAATTGCTGCGGCTAATACAGGCCCAGCATTTTCATCCAGCCAGGTCTCGGTGATGCATGCCAGGTCAGATGACTCAACAAGATCAGCTATAATAGCCGTCTTGTTTTTAATAGACCTGGCATTGCATAACACCGCTCGAGTAGGACAAACCTCCGATAGTGACCGGCCTACCTGCTGGTCCAATCCAGAACCCTTGGGTATGGGCACAAGACAGGAAGGACCTCTCTCCCGTGCCCATTTCGCCCCAGGGCGTCTCCTTGACCCTACAATCCCAATCCGCCCACTCCTTTCCATTCCCCCCCCTCCAGCATGGGCCCTCCGTCTCCTTCTCACAATCCCCAAAGCCCTACACTTCCTATAAACTTCAGCTGACAACAGGGGACAGGAGAAAGGATGGAGGTCCCTAAGCATAGAGGGGGAATAATACCCGGCCGCCTTACAATTACTCCAGCACATTTTTGCACTACACTAAAATAAAACAATAATCACAATAAAACACAAGATCTAGCAATTCTAGTGCTGTAAAATTTTCAACATCTATTATAATTCTAATTCTACCCCCCCCACAGTACTCTCACCACTGCAGGGAGAGGAGCACACCACCTAAAACTACTAAAAGATTTACCCTATATCTCTAAAATTTATATAACCATACATTTATTTAGTACAGAAATAGTGCAGACTGACGACGGAAAATTAACCAAAAATGTTCAAAGTCCTTTTGATCTTAAAGTCACACTTTTGTGCTCTCACCACACCATATGTCCTCAATGTACATCAGGCTCCTCTCACGAGACTTATGTACCCAAAATAATACTCAGAACAGTTAGGCTTCACAGTCATCTTCTGCAGTCTCCCAGTACCAAACACAACAGTTCACTAAAATAAATAAAATACTTCACAAAATCCTGCTCTGCGTTTCCCAAACTCAATCTCAAGTTCCAAGTTCCTAGTAGCTGAGGACGTAGAGGGGACAAATCAGCTTGTAATAGATTTGTAAAATGACTCCTCACCTCCACAAATATTAACCACTCCAGCTGCAGCTCCCCCTGATCCTCGCTGAAATGAGGAAGGCAGGACCACCCTCCGATGGCCCCCCTGCCCCACCCAGGGAGCAAAGCAAGCCCCACCACCCTCCGGAGGCAGAACAAACCAGCCCCCCCGTCTGGACCAGGGAGCTAACCCTCAGGTTATGTGGAGGTAATAATGACAGCCTCTCTGGTCCAAGAAAAAACGTCCTGGACCGAAACCACAGCTTTACCCGCCAATATCCTGGGCGAGTGCTCTTCCATGACTCCAAGTCCTGCAGACACCAACATCCAGGAAAAAGGAAGCCTCTACTGAACATCCAGGAGAAAAGGAAGCCTCTACTGAACACCAGGTTCCCAATCACAATCCAGCCACAGTCCTCGAGCCACAGACCTCCGAGTTGTCGGAATTTGTCAAAAGATTTCAGCCCCCGGTCTAACACCCGGACGACTGAGCCGACCCCCTGCAACCTGCAATCAGGTCAGTGCATAACAGGTGGTCTTGTAGTTCCCCGCCCGCACACAGAACAAACGAGCCAAGCCAAACGGAAGAAAGGATCGTCGTCAATCCAAAATACAACCGGTTGTAAAATATGCCGCTACACAATTTACAGAGCGGCAGATGCGATAAAATAAAGCAGAGCAGCGCAGAACACTACAACATGGCTAGCCCAGCGTGGCCGCCATCTTTCGCGCAACTTGGGAAGAGATGAAAAAAAGGCTAGCAGCAGTGGAAGCTAAGCTCACGGAGAATGAACGCAAAATCCAGGAATATTCTGTGGTGATTAAAGAACTAAAAGATGCAAACACCCAGCAAACAGACTGTAATGCCACCTACATGCAGGATTTTGCTTTCATTAAAGCTAAAATAGAGAACCTGAAAAATACCCAATGGCAGGCCAACATCAGGACTGTGGGCTTTCCACTCTGGTTTGCAGCAAAAACAGAAATTCTGAACACTGTGAGTAAACTGATCTTTCAAGACTTGCAATTATTGCCACTGGACTCCAACATAAAAGCTTTCAAAGTATTTGTCATATCTTAAAGGCATCGACCATGAGGTAATCTGATGCAGTGTCTATGTATTGCAGTCAGCTAAACAATCATCTCTGAGGCTCTGATCCCTTCTATTACAGGCTGCTCAATCCAGAGGGACATTGTATGGGAGGAAATTAGCTGGCTTTCTTCCTGACCTGTCAACCCAAACTCAAGCTAGGAAGAAAAAGCTTCAAGCAACTAAGAAGGATCTCCTACAAAATGGCATTGAGGTACAGGGTAATTGTGTGGCTCAGCTGCAAATATGCCACAAATCCAAGACTCACATTTTTGTGGAGTTTCATCGGCCGCTTTTACGGCAAAATTAATCGGACAATCGAATCCCCTGGAGGATATCTCAGATGAAGATGGTTGAAGTACCGTGTTACCTGGTTGAAGTTATTTCATATGGCTGTTAATGGGGGCATGATTTTACTATGCTTGTTCTGAATATAATAAGTCTGGCAAGTGTTTGTTGCACTTCACTTGATAAGTTTACTGTTCTTTTGAAGGGCAACTACCGAGAACCAGATTTTGCTCGGACTATGTTATAAATATAGTAGTCAGGGAAATATCTTTTATTCGATATGTTCAGTCAAGATAGCTGCTCCAATCAATAGCATTGTTAAAGGGTAAAGTTCTTGGCCAGTGTTATACAAATTATAAATGCTGGTGTATAAGTACACCTCTCAGTTTGTGAACATGAACTAGCTCCTTATGATCAATCCTGTTAACCCACAGGGCAGGTTGCCTTACCTTGCCTTGAACCATGGGGAGATAATACAACTTAACTGAGTCCAGGCCCTTGTATTAATTGCCTGTCTGTAGTCACTAGCCATTCTGCCCTCCCCCCAACTTTTAGTCCTGCTTGGGACCTGATATGCTGGTGCATCAGTTTTACCTAAATATCATTGATGAGAGTGCAATCATCCTACAGTATAATCAGATTGAACTTTACTTCTATGTTTAAACAGCTGGCAGTTCCCTATAATGAATGGGGTATCACTATAAAGGACTGAAAGTCAAAATGCTGAGTGTCAGGATCCCGTAACTGATTGCTCAAAACTCAGAATTCCGACACTGGGTAATTGTCTGTGGTGGTGACTGTTACCTTAAGTGGGGGAAGGGGCTGCGGGAGGGATGAAGCCCCCCGAAACATGGAAAAACCTTCTGCTGTGGGCAATTACCAAGTTTTTGAATTCGAAGTTTCGATCAATCAATCTCAGGATCCTGGCACTCGGTATTTCGACTTTGAGTTTTTTGTAAGAAATCCCTGCATGGACATATGGACCTATTATTTCTAAATATACTTGCTTATAAATAACTATCTGTACATCCAGTCTGGAGGTCTGTGTACCTCAATTCTTTCATTTTATGTATTATGGTACCTACTGTAAGTTCATAAACTCTGTGAATATAAAGTAACAAAAAATAGCATGTTTCTGTGTTTCCAGGCTCAGTGTGTTTTCGTGGCCAAAATCCACCTCATCTCCTTTTGAAGGAGGATTTGGAGTCTGTCCCCCTCCCCGTCCTCTGTAGCAATGTTCTAGCCCCATGGCACTCTGATTTTGTGGATTACTATTGTGGTACCACAAAAAATAATTTCCAGTTGTTGTGTCTGTACTTTGATTCACAATATCTCTCATGTGTTCTAGCACCATCTCCTTAACCTTTTTGATTGGTCTCCCCATATGTAAAGTTATTGCAGGGACAGCATAGAACATATACAATGCAACTGGTGTTACAGTTTATAAACATTTTTATGTTTACTCGTGTGTCTTTTGTGGGGTATGCAAAAGTTTTACCAGTAAATGCTAATGTGTCTATATTACATCGTCCACATTTGTGAAACTCCACAGATCTTTAGCCTAGCCAGGTATTTTGCATACTTGACATAAAATGACTAGATGTAAATATGTCCCCTGAATTTGGTGCCCTGCTGAAATTAATGTTGGGATGGTATATTTGCTTTCACAAGAGGGTCCCTGATGAGAATTCCCCAGTGTTTTCATACAATTTCCCCAGAACTATCAGAGACAGAATTTTATTTAGTAACAAAAGTCACCACTCATTCATCACATATTTCTTTCTGTTTAGATGTTATTAGAACCATTTCCCTGTCCACTTTGGTTGTTGTTTCCAAAGCTTCTGACAGGACCATCTCTAAGTAACCCCTATTCCTGAAACATCTTGTCATTTTCTGTGCCTGGGTTTTAAATGTTATTTGATATGAACAGTTACGCTTCCGGTGGGAGTACTGTCCATATGGAATATAGTTTATGAGCCTGGTAGGATGAGCACTGTCCGCATGCAGGATATTATTCCCAGCTGTTGGTTTGCTAAACCATTCTGAAATCATGTTACTATCTTTCACAGTTTTCAGCTTTAGATCCAGAAAGGCCACCTCTGTAGGATGAAAACAGTTGATGACCTTCACAGTAAGTGGATTCCTGTGTAAATGCTCAATGAAACATTCAGCAGCCTTTTGTTATCCCCTCTAAATGCACAATTTGCTGTATCATTGATATATCACAATGTATGTACAGTGTTCTGATGAAAATGGTTTATTTGTGCATTAACATGTCTCCTCCCACCACCCCATAAAAAGCATCATATGTGAGGGCACCATAGACATCCCCATAGCTATTCCTCGAGTTTGTAAATAGTGCCTATTATTGAAAACATAGTGCCTATTATTCATGTGTAAGTGCAAAATCAATAGCAGAAACAATGAAATCGATAGGTACCTTGTCCTTGTGTGGACTGTTAGTTGTTAGTTCCTTTACAGCTTGGACCCCATGGATAATCTCTATGCTAGTACATTAGGAAGTTACGTCAATACTAATCCAATTAAAGTTCTGTTCCCTATTATTATGTCTAGGAGTCCATGAGATAAGAAGACAACTGTTAAATGGGTTCTTGTAGGAAAAAATCAACATAAGAGGAAAGATTCTCTGATAGGGACCCAGTGCGCGAGACAATAGACCTTCTTGGTTGGGTGGTCAAAGTTTTATAAATTTTTGTTAAATAGAAAAGTTGGATATTTTAGGTCTATTTTGTTTAAACTTCACCTTCTCTTTATTGGTCCATCATTCAAATAAGGTTGTCTCAAACAATATCATAGGTTCACTGATGAAGATCCCAGTAGAGTCTCCATCAAGTTTCCTATGAGTGCCCTTATCACTAAGTTACCGCATGGGCATGACTTTATTAACAGAATCCTCCTCCATTAACAATACAAATTTACTCATCCACATTATCAGAGTGTTTTCTAACAAGACCCTTATATTATTGATCTCCTCCGAGCCTCCCACTCTACCCATTACAGATTATTTGGTGTCACTTTCTATTTTTTCATAAAAACTTGTCAACAACATCCTGCAAAGCTTTTTCAAATGTCTGTATGTGTGGACTACCAAAGATACCTGGACAGAAATAAGATTTCATTTTAAATAGTCTCTTTCTGTCCTGCAGACTGTCTACAGTCCAGACTTGTGCCTAAGTCATAGAAACAAAGAAACGTATAATTTGGTGGCAGATAAAGGGAGCTTGGCACACCCAGTCTTTCCCTGCCTATACTGTCACAACAGACACTAAATGGTCTCCAGTTTCCTCCTTCTTTGTTTCCTACTAAGATTCCCTTATGCCTATCCAATGCATGCTGGAAGCCCACCAATGTTTTTGCCCCCACTCCCTCTGCTTGAGGACTGTTCCAGAAGACCACCACACTTTCAGTGAAGAAGTACTTACTCACATCTCTTGAATTTACATCTTCCAGCTTCATTGCATGTCACCTTGTCATTGTGCATCTTTTCCTCTGAAAAATATTTCCCTCCTGTACATTATTTACCCTCTGAGGTATTTATGTCTCTATCATAGCTCCCCTCACCAGTCTCTCTTCCAGGGTCTACATATTGAGGCCCTTCAGTCTCTCCTGGTAGGACTTCTGATGCAGACCATGCACCATTTTACTTGCCCTCCTCAGGACTGCCTCCACTCTATGTCCTTAGATGTGGTTTTCAGAACTGGACACAGTACTCCAGGTGGGGTTCACCAGTGATCTATACAGTGGCAACACCATCTCCATCCTTCAGCTGGTGATACCCCTCCCTATACACTCAAATATCCCACTGGCTCTAGCTAGTGCCCTGTTTTACTGCTACACCACTTTGCAGTCATCAGACATGATTACTCCTGGGTCCCTTATATGCTTAATGACCATCCCTACCTCTTCTCCCATTTTGTATTCCACCTCTGGATTTCTGTGCCCCAGTACAAGATTTTGGACTTTGTTGCACTGAATCCATCTGCCTTGTCCTTGACCGCTCCTCAAGTTTCTTCAGGTTTCTGCCCATTCTTTACATGCCCTCTGCAGTGTCCACCCTATTGCAGATTTTGATGTCATCCACAAAGAGAAACATTGAAATTAGAAACATAGAATTTGAATGCAGATAAGGCCCACTTGACCCACTAAGTGTGCCCATTTTGCCTACCTACTGTAATACCGAACACCCTACTTGAGCTCCAGCTTAGCCCTCCATTCCCTAATGACTATGGTTCCCTTATGCCTCTCCCATGGGTTCTTGAATCCCACCACAGCTTTGACCCCACCACCTCTGCTAGAAGTCTGTGCCAGGAATCCACTACCCTCTCTGTGAAGAAGTACTTCCTTATGTTTCCCCTGAGTCTACCCCCCCCATTGGCTTTACAGCATGTCCCCTTGGTCTTGAGCATCTGTTTTTCTGAATAATGCTTCCCTCTTGTACTTTAGAAAGATATTCAATTACAACTCATCTGCAATGTTACTTATAAAGACATTAAAGAAAACTGGTCCCAGTGCTTAGCCCTGTGGCACCCTGCAGGACACCCTCCCTTCCCTGGAATGAAGTCAGTTTATCTTCCCCCTCTGTTGTCCATCCCTTAACCAGTTTGTTACCCAGTTTACAACCTTTTGACCCAACCCTAAGCTACCCAGTATCCTTTTGAGCCTGCTTTGTGGAACAGTGTTGAAAGCCTTACTGAAATCTGAGTAGACCACATCCACCACCACACCCTGATCCATTTCTCTGGCCCTGTCATAGAAATCTATCAGATTTGTCTGGCATGATCTCCTCCGTGAATCCACATTGCCTCGGTCTTGAAATACCTTGACTTCAAGATACTCCTAATCATTTCATTTAGCAGTGACTCCATTAGCTTTGCACCACCATTGTCAGGCTGACTGGCCTATAGTTGACAGCCTCCTCCCTGCTACCACTTCTGTGAAGTGAAACTATATCTGCCCTCCTTCAGTACTCTGGAAGCACTCTTGTTTCCAATGATTGTTAAAAAGGACTGTCAGAAGTGCAGTCAGTACCTCCCTGAACTCCCACAGTACTGTACCCTTGTGTGTACCCTGTTTGGCCCATCCCCTTTCCCTTCTTCTGTGAAGACTAAACAAAAGTATCTGTTCAGGAAATCTGCTTTTTCTTGCTCCTCCTCTGCACAGTCCCCACCTGTCCTTTTAAACCTCACAATCTCTCCCCTAGTCTTCCTCATTTCACTTATGTACCTCAAAAATGTCTTGTCCCTTTTAGTTACCCCTTAAGCTATTCTTTTCTAAGTTTTCACCTTTGTGCTCCTCACAGCTGTCCCTGCATCTCTCTGTAGCTACTAAAGGCTACCCTTTTGAGTGAATGCAAAATTCAGTCCCTTTTACAGGAGGTATACAACCTCGACCTCGACATTTTGACAGCATGCGACACTACAGTGACTGTAGCACCACGTCACTGTAGCATCCGTGCTGCAACCTGGCACTGTCTGTCGGGGTCCTGCACCCCTCAAATCAGCCCTGACTCAGAGTTGAGAATCCTTACCTGGGGGTGTGTGGGGATGCTACTCAGCGTGGGGATTGGTTTCTTTGAACCGGCAGCAGTCTGCAAAATGCGGTCTGGCTGCTGGTTCCGGCCTGTTTAGTCATACGACAAAATTTTTGTTGATGACCAGTTGTGGATCCTTTTTCATGAGATTCTCTTGTTTATGTGTTAGGATTATACCCGACGGTTTATTTATTTCCTTTGATTCCCATTCAAGGTTTTGCTTGAGGTTTCTGCTGTGGGATTGTGTCCTTCCTTTACCCCCATGCCTCTTTTGTGGTTGCTTTCCTGGTGTGTTTCTTGAGCAGCTTGCACTTTTCTCATTGTCTTGTGGTTGATCTCAGTCTTTCAAAAAGTGACACCTCTATGTTCCTGCTCCTCAGTGTCACTTTCTGAGTCAATTTCCACTTGTTGCTCTTTTTCACTTTTGTTTTTGTGGGCTCTGGAAAAGATCTGAATGATTTTTTCTTCTACTCTGTGATCTTGCTTTGGGAGATGAGTTGTGTATATTGCCTGATTCATAGTCCTTTCTTACCCCAGGAGTCCTTTAGCATCAGTAACTATAGCAGTTAGCTGACTAGGTGCAACTACCCTAGAGGTATGTCTTTAAGATAATTAGCACAATGAGCTTGGGCATCAACCAATCAGAAAAAGGAGGGGAGTCTGCTGACAGGAAGCTGCCTGAAGGGCTTCAGAATTTTTTCTCCGCTAACTGAGCAACATTGCCCCAGAGGTGTCTCTCAACTTTCCTTGTTAACTGTCTTTTTCTGCTTCTCTTGGTAAAGTTTTTCCTCACAAACTTACTTTTTAAGTGTGCTGAGTTCATTTTTGGTGTTTTCTAGTGGTTCCCCTTGGTTCCAAGGAGCAGCTACTTTTAGTCAGTACCATGGTTCCCTCTGCTTTATTTTATGTTATTTTAAATCATGATTGAGTGTTTTCAATGGTTCATCTTTCTATTTAATCACAGTTCTCCTTTTTTGTGGGGGAACTGATGATTTTAAGATTTTTTTCTTGATTTTTTACCTCAGAAATCACGGTTCCTTACCGCGAGGGAACCATTTGGATTTTTCACTTTGGGTAGTTATTACTGGGATTCTCTGTGGATTTGCATGTCAGAGATCCACAGAATTAAAAAGAAAACTGGACCTACAGGACTTAAAAAGTGTTTCAACTGTCACTGGCTTTTGGCCATAATAGACTCTCACAACCTGTGCCTCAGGTGTTTAGGTCCAGCTCATACTTGTTCTCTTTACAACAAATTTTGGAAAAAAAAACATTGAGAAACAGAGCAAAGAGACTTGAAAAAATGATGGCTGAGGAAAAACAAAGGCTACCAATGAGGGGCCACCTACAAATAATAACAAATTCAAACAGGAGTGCTGATGAAGCCTTCAGTACCAGCCAAAAACAAAGCTTCCAAAGGAGCTGATGAAGTTCCTCAAAAATTTAAAAATAATAAAGGTGCTGATGAAGTGTCTGTACAAAAAAGGAAGCATGATCAAGCTGCTGATGAAGGGGCTAAAAAGAGAGCCAACAAAAACCAAAATGTTCCTGTTCCACTTGGGAAAGGCAATAGTGAAACAACAAGCAGCTTAACACATAAAGAAAAAAATAATCATACACAGCCACAGTCTGCGGAGGAACTCCCATCTGTGCAAGACAGGCAAAAGCATGGTACGTCTTCCAGACCCTACAAAAGATGGGGTCTATGTTTACTGAGGCTGGTAAGCACTGTTCCATAGTTCTCTCTTCTGGAGACTGTGAGGGTGATGCAGATGATGAGGACCATTTTTATGATGTCCCTGACATGAATTTAGAGGGCCTAAAACCTGATGTGTCCCCGACCCTCATTTTGGGGCTTCCCCTGCTGACCAGGAGGATCCCTCCTCTATACTTACATTTATCCAAAATATGCTAGACACCCTGGACCTCCCTACTCAGGAGTCTAACCAGGATGAGAAGAAGGATAAAGATTATAGGGTGATGAAAGGTCTCCCACCCCAAAGAGGTTAGTTGTGCCTATCTATACTGCTTTCAGGAAAAATACCATGAAACTGCTTTAAACCCCCACTTCAGTGATGAGGCTTGACAAGCATGCTGATAAAAAATACCAATTGTCTAAAAATTATCCTGAGTTCCTGTCAGTACATCCCAGCCATGAGAGTATAGTACAGCAGGCAGCATGTGAGAAAGGTGGGATCTCCTTGTCTTCCTTACCCCTTGACAAGGACTCCAGAAAAATAGATTTCATAGCAAAGAAGATGTACACCACAGCTTTTCTGCTTGTCAGACATTCTTCCTAAATGGCTTTCGCTGCCAAGTATCAGAAGGAACTTTGGAATTCTGTCCTGGCCATTACCCACAATGGATCAGATACAATGGTACAGGAACTGGTGGACACAGCAAAAACTGCCCTGGAAGCTACAAAATACCAGTTCCAAATGGCAGACGACAACAATGATGCCGCCTCCAGAGCCATGACCCATACCATCTCTCTGAGGTGTTTTGCCTGGCTTAGAACTACCAGTCTTCCAGGCAATGGCGGATGGGTCCCTGAGAGTATTCCCTACTGAGATAGTACAGGAGTTTGCCCTATTTTATGAAAGAATGTATGGTGACATGGAAAATCCCCTTTGTCCTGGGATTATTGAGAAGTACTTAAGAGACTCCCACCTACCTCCCTATCAGAGCAACACAAGAGTTCTCTGGCTATTCCTATATCCTAGGAGGAAATCTCCGAGGTTATTGGTGGGCTACCCGAGATAAGGTTCCAGGCCCAGATGGGTTCTCCTCCTATTTTACAAAGTTTTCATGATCTTTATTACCAGCACTTTATCGCCTATTTCAGTATATTCTATCTGGAGTAAAGGTAGACCCCATCTCTTTGAAGCCCTGATTGTTCTTTCCCTAAACCAGATAAGGATCCCAGTTAGTTCAAAGCTATAGACCCATATCCTTCTAAACCAGGATATTAAAATCATTTCAAGATACTAGCCAATAGGTTAACTGTAGTCCTCCTGACTTAATAGGTATGACCCAGGTTGGATTCATGAAGGGACGCTCATCATCAGACCATTTATGCACTTTCTAATGTCTTCTCGCCACTAGAGATGCTGAGTTTCCCACCAGGCTGGTCTCCCTGGATGCCGAGAAGGCATTCGACCGGGTGAATTGGAACTTTTTGTTTTGAGTCCTTGAAGCATTCCAGTTTCCTCCTGTCTTTATATCCTGGATTGCTGCATTATACAAAACTCCAACAGCAAGGATTTCAGGAAATGGTGCTTTTTCCAAGTCATTTTCACTACATTCAGGTACCAGACAGGGCTGTCCCTTATCTCCTCTCTTATTTAACCTGTACCTTGAGCCTCTTATTCAAAACATTCTTAATAACGCAGAAGTACAAGGCATTTGGGTTGGGCGTCATGAAATTAAGGTCACCACATATGCAGATGATCTGCTTGTGCACTTATCCCATCCGATATCTTCTGTCCCGGTCCTACTGGGTGAAATAGCTAAATTTAGCACCCTATCCAATTATAAACTAAATGCTAATAAATTCTCCTTTTTTCCTTTAAACCACAAGACATTCAAGACTGATATTATCCCTTAGGTTTGGTTGGGCCCCAGGTAATTTAAATACCTGGGCATTAAACTAACTCAGAACCCTTGGTATGGTTTAAGGAAAATTTGGAGCCCCTCTCCCAGCTTATAACTCAGGATCTTGATAGATGGCCTAAGCTCCCTATCTCACTATGGGGCCGGATCAACATAGTTAAGATGAATATTTTCCCAATAATTTTCTATCCTTTATTTCTTCTCAATACTTTTATCCCATTATCCTGGTTTAAGAGGATGCATGGTGTTTTCACCAAGTTTATCTGGTCTGACAAATACCCCCAATTGGCTTATCATGAATTGGCCGCTCCAAAATCTGAGGGGGCCTATGATTCCCATTTGGCTATATATTAGTTGGGCTAGTCATCACAAAATGTCTGAAGTGGTATGTCCCGGCCCGGAAAAGGAGCAACCGGCTTGGCTTAGGATAGAGTTGGACTCAACGTGGTCTACGAATCTGGATCCCCTAACTCTGTTCTATCTAAAAATGTCCCAGGTGCGTGTGGCCGAGATGTGTCCCACAGTTGCTACTTCTTTAAAGGTATACGTGCAACTCTGTTCCTTTTTGCGATATACCCCTCAGTTAGATCTGGCCCAATCCATCTGGAACTCCCCATCTTTCACTATGAACAAGCAGCAGATTCCCCATACTTGGTTGCCCCAATTGTGCGATGGGATAGTATTCTCTTTTGTGGATGAGGAGAGGCAATGGCTATCTGTAGCTGATCTTATTCGGAAATTTAGTATCCTGGCTCTTTCTCATTTTAAAGTAATACAGTTAAGGCACCTACTTACAATAGTCTTTGGCAATATCCCTCCCAATCAGATAGTTGGGACCCTGATCCCAGAAGTCTCTTCCTTACTTGGATCTTCGGGTATCGTATCTAAACTATATCAGGTTTTGTTTCACAAAAGATATGGGGACTCTTTCGGACCGACGAGGTTCTGGAGCTCCATACTTCCTCAATATTACCCTAATTGGCAAGCCCTGTGGAGGTCCTGTCATAAATATGTTTCCCAAGACAGGCTACGTCTTATGCAATATCATATTTTGCACAATATGTACTATTCTCAGGTTAAGTTAAAGAAATAGGGTCTCTTGGACTCTAACATATGTGTAAAATGTTACCGGGAGGAAGGAACACTTCTTCACATATTTTGGTGCTGTCCTAAAATCTCCTTCTTTGGGACTCCGTCAAAGTGTCCCTGGATCCCTTACTGGGTTTGCAGGAGTATTTCATGCCTGACATTTGTCTCCTAGGGACTTGTCATCTATCAGAGTTAAAGTGGGAAGGTTTCATATTTCCATGATAGCTCTATCTGTCAAGAACCTTATTTTACATCACTGAAGACAAGTCTACTCTCGACATTACAGGAGTGGGTGAATGAAATTTGCTAACCTGTGTACAGAAAAGCGATTGCCAGCCTCCACAACAGATTATCTCTTTATATTCAAATATGGGATCCCTTTACTCTTTAATTTAGCTGCTCAGACTTAGTTGTGTTTTAGAGCAAATGGCCTTGCAGACTTTTGTATAATGACTTTGAACTTATGTGACACACTGATATGTTACTGCTGTATGGGGAAGGAGGGAGGGTGGGGAAGTTTTAACATAAGAAGTTGTTGTATTCTTGTTTCACTTTTCTTGTTAACTGCCTCTTAATGTGGAAAATCTGTTAATAAAAATTTGAATTGAAAAAAAGAACTACCAGTCTAACCCTCAGACACTCAGTCTAAGGCCATGGACTTTCCCTGTGATCAAAACATATTATTTGATTCCAGGATGGCAGACTACATGAAAAGGTTGATGAGTACAAGGCCTCTTGGCAGAGTCATTCCTCTAAGCCTAAGCCTCCTGCCCCACAGAAATCCCACTTGAGCAGAAACAGAGACAGAGGTTATTTTCACAAACCATATACAGAGGTGCTTTCAGAGGGAGAGGCAGAAGAGGCCAAAGATGGGCAACCTCTACCCAGCCAGCAGCCTTGCAATCTAAGCCCTGATGTGAGTGTCCAGGTCACCTCCCCCTCTGCCAGTAAGAGGCAGACTCTCCCATCATCTTCAGAATTAGAACTGGTCCGTCATTACCTTGGACAAGTAGGTTCTGGAGATAGTAAAAGGGTCTGCCACTACAGTTCAGGCAGATGCCAGACCTCAAGCATACCCAGGTGTTGAAGCCTCTAACCTCAACACAGGTACTGCTGTTGGAGCTGGAGGTAAAAAACACCTTATAGCTCTACAAGCAGTGGAGAGGGTCCCAGCCCATAAAAAGGAGAAAGGCCTCCACTCCAGGTACTTTCTGACACAAAAGAAAACTGGGAAGTGGCGACCGATCTTGGATCTCTGATATTTAAACAAACATCTGCTAAAATCCATATTCAAGATGGTCACTCTGTCACTAGTCATACAGTCCTTACATCAGGGAGACTAGCTAGCCTCCCTGGACCTGAAGGACGATTACTTCCATATATCTATGAGGAGGTACCATAGGAAGATTCTCAGGTTCAAACACCCTTTGGACCACTATCAGTTCACAGCAATGCCCTTTGGCCTGTCCTTGGCCCCAAGAGTCTTTACCAAGTGCCTGGCAGTGGCAGCGGCACACCTCTGGAAGCTGGGTGTCTCTATCTACCCTTTTTTAACTGACTGGCTCATAGTGGAAAAGTCTTCTTGTCAGATCAAGGATTCCCTTTCCCTTAAGGAACAGACTCTGGAGTCTCTAGGCTTTCTGGTAAATCTAAAGAAGTCTCACCTGGAACCCACCCAGCTACTCACTTTCATAGGAGCTCAGCTGGACACCCAGAAAGGATATGCTTTCCTCCCACAGGAGAGAAATCAAAGTTTCCTTTCAGTGGCAGATTCTTTCATCCAGGGGCAGCCAAGATCAGCCAGACATTTCCTCAGGCTCTTGGGACACATGGTTTCAGTGACTGCAGTGGTCCCAGGGCCAGGTACAGGATGCAAAACCTGCAAGCCTATCTCAGAGCTTGCTGGTCTCAAAGCAGAAACAATTTTCCAAAGCTGAAACCTGTGACAGAACAGTTCCTTTAGGTTCTGCTTTGGTGGAAGGACCCTGCAAATCTGGCAATAGGGATCCCCTTCCAAGCTTCACTTCCCACAAAGGTGATCACCACAGACACCTTCCTCCTGGGGTGGGGAGCTCATCTGGACAGTGCCTCAGTAAGTGGTACCTGGACTATCCATGAGTCACAGTTACATATAAACCTTCTGGAGCTCAGAACAATCTTTCTAGCACTCAAAGCATTTGCTCCTATCCTAACAAGGTAGACTGTACAAATTCAAACAGACAACACCCCTGCAATGTTCTACATAAAAAGCAGGGTAGCACCAGATCAGGGATGCTCTGTTTGGAGGCTCTGAAAATTTGGCTCTCGCCTTCTCCCTGGGAGTTAACCTTTCAGCCATTCACCTCCCAGGCAAGCACAATACCCCGCAAATGCTCTAACTCACATAAGTCAGGGTCAGAGTGAATGGACTCTGAACAAGTACTAGCCACAATGTTCAGGTGGTGGGGCGACACAGAAGTGGATCTTTTGCCTCTCCCCTCAACTTCCAGCTTCCTCAGTACTGTTGCAGACCTCCAGTCCCGGGAACACTTCCCCTGGATACCTTGATACTGGACTGCTCAGGGAGGCTCCTGTATGCATTCCCTCCTTTCCCCTGATACTCAGGATATTGCTGAAGCTCAGACAATGGCCCACATCTGTGATTCTGGTGGCTCCAGATTGGCCCAGGCAAACCTGGTACCCCCTCCTTCTCTCACTGTCCTGCAGCAGGCCCATTCTCCTGCCACCAACTCACTCTCTGCTGACCCTTCCCCAGACAGGAGTGCATTATCTGGACATACACTCTCTTCACCTCAAGGCCTTGTTCTTGAGGAGCTAGAGTTTCCATCCTCTCAGTACTTGGAGCAGGTCCTTAGGATCCTAAGAATGGCTAAAAAACCTAACACAAAAAAGACTTATGCAGACAAACGGAAAAGGTTCTCCCTCTGGTGCAAGAGCAAAAAGGTCACTCCTCTTACAGCTTCAGACTCTCAGCCGCTGGATTACCTGGTACATCTGCAGACATCAGGCTTGAAACCCTCCTCTTTCAAGCTACACCTGGCTGCAATTTCAGCCTTTCTTTCAGCGGGGAAGAAAAAGTAAATTTTTTTCCACTGCATATTCAAACAGTTTTTCAAAGGCCTCTCGCACCTCCAGCCTCCAGTCAGGGAGCCAGTTCCTCCTTGGAGTCTGAATCTCTGCATTGCCAGGCTCATGGAACCACCCTTTGAGCCTATGGCCACTGCACATTTCAAATTTGAAACCTGGAAATCAGTCTTCCTGGTGGCCATTACCTCTGCCATGGGAATTTCAGAGTTACAGGCCCTGTGCACTGAGCCTAATTATGTCATTCCTCACAGAGACAAAATTGAGCTCAGGACGAACAGGAAGTTCCTGCCTAAGGTGGTTTCTGAGTTTCACCTTAACCAGTCTATTACTCCACCTGTCTTCTTTGCCAAGAAATCCACTCCTGGTGAGCAAAAGCTCCACAGTCTGGATTTCAAAAGAGCTCTCTTTACTATCTAAAGCATACTAGGCAGTTCAGAGCCTTTTCCCCTCAGTTGTTTCTCACCTATGGGGATGTAGGCAGAGGAAGATCAGCTACCAAGATAAGGGCTGTAGAATTTTAAACTTGCACGCAAAACTGATGCACTGTTGCCCCCCATTATGTAAACACAAACCAAAATATGCTCTGCCTCACCACACCAACAATAGGCCCCCCTCTGTTTATTATGTCTGAGTTCAAGTAATCAGTTTCTGCCTGTAATCCTCCTTCCTTTGTTTTTCTGCCTGCCTTAGGTTGTTCTTGTTTGTGTATTTGACTGGTGGCATCAGAGCCCCATAGCAAACAACAAAGGCAAAAGGGCTTAGTGCGACACAGACACAGTGGGACTCAGAATATCCTTGCTTTCCTCTTTTTGTTGCCCCTGACTGATTTTTTTTTTATTGTACTCTGCTGTCACCCCTGACCAAGAGAACTATTTTCCACTGGTTGGTTTCTTGTATTAGATTCTACTATGAAAAAGCTGGTCAGCTACCTCCTTTGGGGCTCAGAGAACACTCAACCAGGGGCACTGCAGCCTCTATGGCAGTTGCAAGAGACATACTCCTTCTAGATGTCTGCAAAGCAGCTACTTCGAAATCTGTTCACACTTTCATTAAGCACTACAGTTTAAATATGTAGTCCAGATCTGATGCCAAGTTTGGCTGGGCTATTCTGCAGAGCCTCTTCCTAAGTAGGTTGTCTGCCCACCTCCTCTTGGTACTGCTCGGTAGTCTGCTATATAGTAGTTACTGATGCTAATGGACTTGAGGTTAAGAAGAAGCATTTGTCAATGTCGAATGTTTGCTTGCTGGCATTGGCAGTGGTAGTGTAGAAGTTACGGAGCTGCGTAATAGGATTGGCAGTGAAGTATTGAACTGAAGCCAACCCCACCACCACCCTGCAGAGAATGACAGGCATTGGGGTGCGCTGGGTTGTCAGGCATAACGGCTGGCCATTTCACCACATCCCACCCTGCAGACACTGACAAGTGTCACGGTGTTCCTTATGCATCTTTGCCTCTAGCGCACTCCCATTTCATTAGGAAATATGGTGAGATGGGTGCGATATAGGAGAATGGGGTGCACTTTGGGGCCGAAGAGTCCAAGGCATACCTCGATGCCTCTCACTGGCTGCAGGGTGTGGAATGGTATGAGCATTACAGGCAAGAATCCCAAGTCACACCCCTGATGCCTGTCATTCTCTACAGGGTTGGGCGTTATGGTTGGAAACCCTAATACCTCAGGCATTCGTTGGTATTTTCACTCCAAATTTTCAACATGTTTTTGTGACCCCACCTCATGAACAGGGGAAATAGTAGTTTGTTAGCCGAAAGCTGCTTATGCACAGCGACTACGGCATTTAGCACCACAGGTGCAAAAACATTCCAAACAGGATGTAAAAAATGACAGCTGTATTGTTCATGAGGAGGTGTAAAAAATGGCAATGTTGCAAATCTGCAGTAAAAATATTAAAAAAATGGTGAAGTCACGAGTATATAGAAACTGTGCAAAGCACACCGTAATATAATTAGGTTGGGGAATTTTACAGCAGATTGTCAACTCAGGCATTTTGGTGCCTCCGATCATGAACAGTGTCACTGTGATTTTCTTTATCTGAGCCGAACAATGATTTCCTGCCAGCGACTAATGATCTGCATTGAAAGTGTGAAAACACACTCGCCATGTTGTGAAAAAATGACAGCTGTACTGTTCATAAGGAAGTGTGGAAAATGCCACTGGTGAAAATCTGACTTAAAATATTGCAAAGTCATGAACTTATGAGGGTGCGTGGAAATTGCACAATGCTCACTCATAACACAGTCATTTTATGGACTTTTGTCACCAAATTTTCAACATAGCCATTTTAAGACCTCTGCTCATGAACAGTGTAACTGTGATTTTCTTAATCTGTCCTAAAAATTGCTTTCGCACACCAACAGCACCATTGTGCGCTACATGTGCGAAAACACATTTTGGGCGACATATGAAAAATGGCAGCTGTACTGTTCATAAGGAAGTGTAATAAAATGGCAATGTTGAAAATCTGGAGTGAAAATATTAAATTTGCAAACTTACAAGCATGCATAGGAACTGCGCAACGCACGCTCGTAAAACAGTCATTTTTAGGAATTTTTTCACCAAATTTTCAACATAGCCATTTTAAGATCTCTGTTCATGAACAGTGTCATTGTAATTTTCTTAATGTGTCCCATACATTGATTTTGCACATCGACTGCGCCATTGTGCGCTACATGGGCGGAAACTCATTTTGGGCAAGATGTGAAAAATGACAGCTGTACTGCTCATAAGGAGGTGTGGTAAAATGGCAATGTTGAAAATCTGGAGGAAATATTGAAAATTTGATGAACTTACGAGATACATAGGAACTGCGCAATGTACGCCAGAAACAGTCATTTTTAAGAATTTTTTCACCAAATTTTCAATATAGCCATTTTAAGACCTCTGCTCATGAACAGTGTCACTGTGATTTTCTTAATTTGTCCCATACATTGATTTCGCACACCGACTGCGCCATTGTGCGCTACATGGGTGGAAACATGTTTTGGGTGAGATGTGAAAAATGACAGCTGTACTGCTCATAAGAAGGTGTGGTAAACTGGCAGTGTTGAAAATCTGGAGTGAAATTATTGAAAATTCACTAACTTACGAGCTCGCGAGGAACTGCGCAACGACGCCATAAACAGTATTGATTTTATATCTCATCATGATTTTAAGCTCTACACGACACGTCATGGCATTATTCGTGCTGAAGGTGATTTCGCGCAGTGACCGCGAAATCACCCTTTGGGCCTGAATAACGCCATGACAGTGACAACATTCATGAGAAGGGGTCCCAAAACCCATGTTGAAAATTTGGTGCAAAATTCCAAAATGCCTGAGATATGCAATAAAGTTAGAAAACCCTATCTAGCCCATTATACAGCTTACCGCATTTCCTCAGTTCGCGGTCGGCTTTGAAGAGTGCAGACGTGTTCCGGTCCACCAAAGATCAAGCGCCTGAGCTACGGAGGTAAGTATGGGGTGGGGTGTGGGGAGGCAGGGTGCGAGGGTGGGTGTGCGGGTCAGGGAGGGCGGCTGGGAGAAGCGCCGCGGGGACCGCTTTTATTTTGCAGGTTAAAAAAAAAAGACGACGTGGACATTTGCCACACTGGGATGGGCTCCAGCGTGGCACAAGGATGGCTGGGGGTGTGGAGCTGAAGGGGATTGGGCACCCTGTCAGCCATATGATCAGTTGCCATGCTGGGGTGGGCTCCCAGCGTGGCACCCAGTACTCGGGGGTGAGGACAGTGGAGCCGACGGGGATTGGGCACCTCGTCGACTATTCTATGAGTTGCCACACTGGGATGGGCACCCAGCATGCCATGTGGAAGGCTTTGGGGAGGAGCTGAAGCCGACGGGGATTGGGCACCCCTGCTGGCTATACGTATGCGGGAGGGAGGGTAGCACGCAGTATGCAGTGCTTCTGTGTGTGTGTGTGTGTGTGTGTGGTGGAGCTGCGATGAAACATAGAAACATAGAAGCTGATGGCAGATAAGGACCGCAAGGCCCATCCAGTCTGCCCATTTCTTTTTCTACCTTATAAATGTGCCATTGGCTTTTGCTCTGTCAGTGGTCTATCTATTCATACTCATCTGTATTGCTCCCTTATGCCTATTCCATGCCTGTTTGAAGCCCTGCACTGTATTCATAGCAACCACTTCCTGAGGTAGGTCGTTCCATGCATCCACCACCCTTTCTGTGAAAAAGTATTTCCTCACATTCCCCCTTAATTGGCCTCCCTCTAATCTCATGCTGTGTCCTCTTGTCCTGCTATTTTTCTTATATTTAAACATGTTAGACTCTTTCACCTTGTTAATGCCCTTAAGGTGTTTGAATGTCTCGATCATATCACCTCTCTCCTCCTTTGCTCAAGGGTATACATATTGAGCTCGGTTAATCTGTCCTCATATGTCTTCTGATGCAGTCCCTGCACCATTTTGGCTGCCCTTCTTGACTGCCTCAATTTGGTTAATGTCCTGTGAAGGTGTGGCCTCCAGTACTGCACGCAGTACTCCAGATGGGGCCTAACCAGTGTCTTGTAAAGAGGGATTATTACCTCTACGACTCTGTGATACCCTCAACTTATACACCCTAACATCCCCTAGCCTTACCTACTGCTTTAGAGGTCTGCTTGATGATTTCAGGTCATCAGTGATGATGATGCCCAAGTCTCTTTCTTCCTTTGTGACTGCCAGCAACTCCCCTCCCCTCCCAGCCTATAGGTGGCTTCAGGGTTTCTCTTCCCTATGTGCATGATTTTGCACTTCTTTGCATTAAATCCCAGTTGCCACTCTTCTGACCATTTTGCTAGTTTATTCTGATCTCTTCTCATTCTGCCCACCCCATCTGGATATCTTATCACTGCTCACTGAAGCGTAGCTCCCTTTCAACTGTATGCACTGCATTTTGGAGCTTGTCATAGACAGCTCCAGCATGCATTGGCTTACAGGGGCCGTGCCTGCCAGCACACTGACTGAATTGGAGGAGGAGGTGACACACCTCCGAAATCTCGGATGATGGCACTATGTTTCTTGCACATGCATGCAAGCAAACATAAAAACTACTCACCATAGTAATCTTTTTTCTTCCAAGGGGTCTTTTAGCATCAGCAAGCTCCCACCCTTCCTCCCTGGTTCACCTTTTAGGAGAAGGGATCTGTTCTCGATTTTATTATCAAAACTGGTCTTTTATTAAAGAGCTTTCATGCTCAGATTGTTGATATCTGTTTTCTGGTTTGGGGCATTTTCATGTTTTTTGAATCCTGTTGGTTCACTTTTGGGGGCATGTACCCATTATCTTTGAAAAAATTCTGAAGCCCTTCAGTCTGCTCCCTTTCAGCACACTTCCCTCCTTTGTTCTGACTGGCTGATGCCCAAGCTCATTATGCTAGTTATTTGAAAGGCATACCTCTGGGGCAGTTACACCTAGCCAGCTAACTGCTATAGTCACTGATGCTAAAGGACCCCTTGGAAGAAAGAAGATTACTACAGTGAGTAATTTTTTCTTCTGTCTTACTCTAGTTTGAGTTGTTTCTAGGGATAGAAGAACCTCAAAAGGTTCTGAGATTCTAGGATTCTGATAAGTAAAAATTGTTTGGACCCTTATCCAAACCTTATCTGAACCTTTTATGACCTTTTTTGTTTTATGGTAACTGTATGTTAAAAAATAATTTTAAACTGCTTTTAATCAACATATCTGTAGAAAAAAAACTATTAAACCAGTGTTTAGTAGTACAGAATGCCCTCTAATCATTTTTCTGTTTCTGACATTTAAGAAAGTAATACTAATATTGTGTATAAGTTATATTATTGACAGTAGTGATCTCTATTTCTCAACAGGTACAGGCAGGTACCAGATGTGTTTTAGACAGTTAAGTGATGGAGAAGAAGCCAGGAACACAAAACAGCACCAAGCTAGAGCAGAGGGGAGTCAGTCAGAGAGAGCCAGTCAGCCAGGTACGATTTCAGGACTACAGTCTGTTACTACCCCCACCTACTACAATCAGGGGAAAAGCAGAAGTAGTCTTCCAGCACTGAAATCAACATAGTTAAGGTACATTTACCAAAAATGACTGCTTAGGAAAAGAATGAGAAAGTGACTGTGATGACAAGAAAGTCCCAGATCAGATCTCTAGTTTGTAAATAAATGGTCTCCTCCGTGAGATTTTACAGAAGGGGATAATAGTGTGTTTAAACAATTGTACTTTGTAGTAAGCGCTACCACTACTACTAGGGAAAAAACAGAGCTAGCAGTGTTTATCAATGTGGTTATTTAATTGTGCGCATTTAGGTAAATGACCTCCTTAGAAAGACAAAATGACTGTGTATGTGAGAACAGGTACTTGTCTGCCACAATTGCTACCAGTACATGATGATGTGAAGGTGATGTACTGGCTGCATCTCCCACCCACGCCAAGATGACGATGATGCAGTCGAAAGGCAGGCAAGTCTCAGATCTCTATTTTTTTAAAACAAGTCTCCTGAGCCTGACTTTTTGTAGAAGGGGTCTGTGTTTTTTGTATAGCACCAGTAATTTTAGCATAGCAACAGGTCTCGTATGGAATGCAACGCGAAGCAATGTGAAAGAACAAGAACTCCTGGCAGTCCAAAGTGACCACTTCACCACTGCTACTACTACCAGTACTAGCAGAGAAAAAAACAGAGTTATGTTTATATAAGAAATAATTATTCTTAGGTGCATTAGATAATAAAATAAATGATCTTGTCAGAATGAGAAAGCGACTGTGTGTGAGATCAGGGACTTGTCTGCCACAGTTGCTACCAGTACATGATGACATGACTATGATGTACTGACTGCAACTCCCACCCACCCCAGGATGAAGATGATGCAGTTGAAAGGCAGGCAATTCCCAGATCTCTACTTTTTAAGCAGTCTAGTGAATCTCAAAATTGAAAGCTGTTGTGTCACTTCCCAGCTGCAGCACAGGTACTGCTGTCAGTGTCATCTTCTTCAAGATCTGCATCACATATGTAGCCAAAGTTTGGCAAGTTAACCTTCAAGAACATTAGTTTTTCTACATTGTCTGGTGTAAATCTTGTTCATTTATCAGTCACAACATCCACAGCAAAGCTAAATAAATGCTCGGGACAGACACTGGGGGGGTGAACATCTAATAACACTTACAAGCCAGGGTTGCCAGCTTTGGCCAGCATTATTTTTTCTCTTGCCAGTAAGTTAAAGGGTCATCTTTAATAGTAATGTTGGGCTCAAACAGATATGCATCTGCCTTGATTGCTACTGAGCATGCATTTTCTCCTTGGTGAATTTAAATGTCCTACAACAGGCCCCAAATGTCATTCTCCTCATTGTCTGCTTCTGTACTGGTTTTTGGAGCAGTCTTTTGAATTTGAAGTGGTGTCATTGTAATACTGCTTGCCAATCCTCCTAGTGAAACCTCATCTACTGCATCAGTCAAAAGTTGCCTGTAGTTCAACTCCTCCATATCATCAGAAACTACATCAAGAATGTGTCTGCTCCAGAAACATGGCTCTAGTAATGTTGCTAAGAGATACACCTTGCTCCGTGTCATGGCTGATAATGTCTTATCATTGCTAAGTCTGGTAAGCATGTTATTGACTAGAGAGTGGTTCATATCAAAGTTGCTCCTCATTTGTCCAACCTTTTTAAGAAGTAGAATGAGTGGAATAACTTGGCTGAGGTTGCCTTTTCTGCACTGATCTCTTTTGTTGCACTCATGAATGGTCTTAGAATGTGACACAACTGTTCCAGCAGAGACCATTGAGTAGAATGGATTACAATGACTGCCCAATATCATTGTACATGATATACTCAGTGATAGCCTTTTGTTCAAGGATGCATTCAATCATAAAGTACTGTAGTTGAATTCCACCTTGTTGCTACAACCTGAACAAGCTGAAGATGAGGAAGATCTTTGTCTTCTGGATATCAGCAAGAATGTCATGGGCTTTTGCTGAATGGTTGAAGTGGCCACACACTTTGCGCACTGAACCCACAATGGTTGACACTTGGCAGTCATTATCCAGGAATCTTCAAATGATTATGTTAAGAAAATGGGCAAACAGCATACAGTATATGTACATAGTTGCCACCGTGAAGTGCTTTTTAATATTTGAACCTTTATCGGCAACAAAAAACACCCAACTTTCAAACCCTGTGAAGTGACCCAAGCAGTAGGTAGTCTTTCCAGTTCTTGCTGAATGTGCTGTGTGTGTGTGTGTGTGTGTGTCTTGAAAGTGATATACATGGAGAACTGCCATTTTCTGAAATGTGAAATTTTTTTTTGGCTCTGAGAAATAGTAGTAGTAGTACTGGTTGAAGTGATAGAAGACAGACTAGTAGTATATGAGTATGTTGATGAGTTGCACACAAAATGGAGGGACACAACATCTCAGACTGTCTAGGGGGGTCCAGACGCATGCCCCCCCGGGAACATTTTGAAAAATGGAGGCCAAATGGTGCATTTTGGTGACTTTTAGAAGTCCAGAAATCTGTTTCCCAACAAGCTAAGTGCCATAGTACTGATGTAGGTTAGAGGAATTATCAATTGTTTTTGTCCTTTGATCATTCTACTTACAGTGTTACAGTGTTACCTTTTGTAGTAATTTTTTTTAAGAATTAGTAAGAACTTATGCATGTTGTGACTCTTATCATAAAAGACTCACAAAATGCACAAGTTCCTTTTACCATATATAAATCACACAACCACTTAGTCCACTTGTAGCTGATCCATTAACTTCTAAATTACATGAATTTACCATTTCAATTTTCAATTTTCATTTCATTATAGTCAACTATAAAAGTTATATTTGAATAATAATGACATGTCATCTGTTGTGTTTTTTTTTTATTTATGTAAAATTCTGTACTTTGGAAAAGCACAGTGAATGAACATCAGCTTATTCCCAGGTTCGACCATGGGAAGGGTACAGCAACAATAAAAAGTTCACAGTATACAACTACAGTCACAGTAATGTAAGAAAAAAATTAATAATAATAATATAGAGGATTGAGCAGTCATACTGTACATAACAAGGATATTCTTGTATTGAGAGATTTCCTTGGTAACAGATGACCTCGAGAGCGCAGCTCCAGAGGTGCTCTGTTATCAAGGTAACCTTGAGATACAAGAATATCCTTGTTTGTGTATGACTACTCATACACAATCTTTTATAGTGTATGGGCAGTCACAGCACAGAAAAATCACACAAAACCAGCTAGTGAAGACAACAGAGAATAGAAATTTTAACATTTTCTTTTTCTTTTTAACTGACAGAGTGTGCTGCAGATGCTTCTGCAAGTTCAAGTTTAAAAATAAAAACAGCAACTTACAGCTTAACTGGATTCAGGAAAGCAACTATGTGGCACCATTCCAAGTTGTTGTGCTACAGTAGTGACATAGCTAGTGCAGCATAACAGCTGTGATGACATAGCTACTGCAGCATAACAACTCCATTCTAGTTATGGATTTCATCCATAACAACATTCTACCATACACTATAATACAGACAGAGATTGAAAACAAAAGTTGTTGCAGTAGGACAGGCAGTTACAATTACTGCATGATATTTTTATTGTGTTACATCAGTTAAAATAATCAGTCATCATTGCATAACTGATTAACAGGTGGGGCAAGTATGGTAACAGTATAAACATGGTATAACAAGGGTTTTGACACCGTCTCACATACTGCAAAATGTTACTTAACAAGATGAGTAGTCTGGGCATTTTGCACAATGTGGTGAACTGGTGTAGAAGTGGCTGCCAGGATGCAGAGGGTGGCAGTAAGGTTGTGTGTGTGTGTGTGTGTGTGTGATCGTGCCTCTAGGGACCAATACTTTTGCCCATTCTCTTTAATGTCTTCATTACTGACATTGTTGAACAGCTGGAGAGAAAGGTCTACCTGTTTGCAAATATAACCAAGATCTGCAACAGTGTGGATACTCCTGACAGACTGGAGAAGGTGATGCACATTACAGTGGAATCTTGAAAATGATCTGCGGAGTGACAACTGGATTTCAATTCAAAGAAATGCAAAATAATGCACATAGGAGGATGAAACCTTTGGAATAACTACAGGATTGGTGGAGTTGCTGATGATCGCCAAGGACAAAAGGACCTGCATTGTATCTACACAGAGCGATAAGACTGCAGGAGGGTCTGAGGCATACTGTGGTGCAAACAGGCAGAGGTATCACTAGCAGATATTGAGAGATATTGATATAATTATTGTATGTATGAACTCTGGTGAAGCCTCACACAGAGTACTGTTTGGGATTTTGCAGGTTGCATCTTTGTAAGGAGTTTGATAGGGAGGAGCAGTCACTGAACAGAATGGCTACTACACGGTACAGATATTTTAGGGCTGAAACCATGAGTATAGATTTATTAAAATACCTCAATATGTACTCGCTGTAGCAGATGAGGGATTTTTTGTAGGACGGGCAGATACATTCCAGAACCTTAAAGTCAAACAGTGTGCATGAGGGAGATATAGGTGTAGTACCAAACAACTGGACATATGATGAAATGAGAAGGGGCAGGCAAAGGGGAAATGTTAGAAAGTATTGTTTTTCTATACAGAGAGGGTAGTGGATACATGGATCACTGTGCTACTGGATGAGATGGGATATGTCTTGGTATTCTAACCATGCCAGTTGCATGTATAAGGGATCATTAGATGTGTAAAGGAGTCATAAAGGCCCTTGACCAGTAGGTATAGTAGTACCAGTTGTAGAAACTATGTGCACACTGTGGTCTAAGAGGGGCCACTATTTCACAAAAGGCATCTATCAACCATGTGTCATACTCAAAAAGTGTACACAGTACAACTCAGCCAAGTAGTTTTAAGTGCTATTTTGTAGTTTTAAGTGCTATTTATTAACCCATTCTGTTATATTTCCAGTAAACAGTTCTATTATTGTTGAGCACTGCATTTAACTCTGTTGGTCAACTAATTGTTATGTAACTAAACTACATAGAAATTTGGTGTGCTATGCACCTTCAACTCAGGGGTCTAAACACAAAATGAAAAATGTTTATAATAATTGTAGAGAAGTATGGTGCTTCATATTCATAAATAGCACATGAAAGTACTCAGCTGATTAGCACTGCTGCTTGATACTGCAGGCACTCTATAATACAGTGCAAACTTTATTGTCCTGCTTATATGAATTCATGAAGTACAGTTTAAGTTGGTGTACCACCCATATACACTTGTTAAACAGTATGTTGCTACATCAATGCATATGAAAGGTATGCCACAAAGCAAGCTGAATTCTGACTATATGCTGTTAGCCCCAGCACTTGAACTGCTCCAGAGAGTAAAGGGTTAACTCTATGCAAGAGCATAGAACGTTGAGTTCGAGCGCGGTTTTCAAACCTTTGTCTCCGGTACATGTCAGTGTAACCATCATATTCTTATGAGCAATACTGACTGACAGCTGTAGAAACTGTTTTAAAATGTTAAGCCATAAGCAACAATGCTTGGGTACAAAAGACTGAAGTCGAGAACCCAATAAAAAATCTGTGTGGATAGTGAAAATAGCTTTACAATGACAAAAAATCACTTTAGAAAGAAAACACTCACTTGAAAGGTACACCTCTGGGATGCAACAAGTATATGCAAATCCACATCTCAAAAGACTAGGTTCTGAGAGGGAGGCAGGAGGGAGGTCAGAATCAGCAAGACTCCATTAGCAAGATTCCATTAGAACAAACATTACTATGGTGAGTAATGTTTTCTTAAAACAACATGAAGTCTTGCTGTATTCTGACTATATGCAGACTACCAAGCAGTACCCCTTGGAGGAGGGGATAACAGGACCTTACTTTGCTAACAAGCTCTGAAGTACTGCTGTGCCAAACCTAGCATCACTCCTAGTCTGGGTATCCAGGGAGTAATGCTTGGTGAATGTATGGATCGTTTTCCAGGTGGCTGCTTTGCAAATTTCCACCAAGGGAATATCCCTGGCAGCTGCCAAGGAAGCAGCTGTACCTGTAGCTGAGTGTGCCCTCTGGCCTGAGGGCGACTGTTTACCTAGTTTTGAATAGCAGAACTGGATACAGGAGACAATCAACCTGGCAATAGATCTTTTAGTGGCAGGCCTACCCTTACCTATTTCACCATAACTAAGGAATAACTGAGTACAATCATTCCTATGAGCCTTGGTTTGCTATATGTAATAGCTGATAGCCCTTTTAACATCCAGACTGTGCAATCTTCTCTCTCATGAAGTGCACCCCTCCCGCAAACGTGGTACATATTAATATTTAAACAATTTCATGGCCACTGGTTCTACTTACTTTAAACTTCATGTAAAAAAGGGGGTCCTCTTAGTTTTCAGTTTGGAATTCCAAAGTGAGCAAGCTATACCACCCCTTCAAAGTGGGACCCTTTCGGTATAGTCCCTACACTAGCTTCTCAGCTCTGAAATGCCTGCAGTGGCTATTCACAATTATAGAGTGCTGCCTGAATAGGCCTGCCTAATTAGCTCCTTAAATAAGGTACTTCCACCCAGGAATGTTGAATATATTGAATATATGCCATGTTTTTTTTTTTGGGGGGGTGCACTGGATGCCACACACCAGCAGCACCCTTCTCCAGAAATGTGAATTGCATTTTGAGCAATGCAAAGGTTTTGAGCGTGCTATTTGGTTGTTTTTTGTACTGGGGTCCTGCCTGCATTTTTGCCTTCTTCTACCCACAAAGAAATCTGCAGCAGTCATGATACAGCTCCATTGAGCTCGCTCACTCCCCCTCTCTCACTCGCTCGATCCTAATCTGTCCCAAACACTGATTTCCCACAGCGACCATGCTATTCTGCACTGGAACTGCGAAAATACATTTTGAACAGGATGTGAAAAATGACAGCTGTACTGTTCATAAGGAGGTGCATAAAAATGGCAATGTTGAAAATCTGGAGTGAAAATATTGCAAAATGGCGAGGTTATGAGCGTGCTTAGCAACTGCACAACATACGCTCATAAAACAGTCATTTTTTGGATTTTTCCGATCAAATTTCTGGACTGTTCTGCTTGGGAAAGCTGGACTCTCTTAAACTGCAGCTCCAGATTCAGCAGCTCCTTGAATCCTTACCTGGTCTCAGTGAGGTTGTAATTTTATAGCCGGACTCTCCACCTCTAGCATGACAACTGAATCGTCTGGATGCCACCATACTCTTGGGGCCTGCTGTAGCAATAAACAGGCAGAACCTGCAAGGTATTAAATAAGCCAAAAACAAGGATTAGCATTTTAATGCATGAAACTGCTAATCAGCTGTGAAAATGCATAGCACCTGGCACACAGTGGGTAGCAAAATTTAAAGAAAATCAATATAGTTTTCTTAATTTTGCCCACTATTGATGGACTCCTTTCAAAATGGATAGCAGTCTATTGCCATGCATTTGTGCAAATGGATAGCATTACCCCATTTTGTGTAGCATTTTGCTATGCTATACCAGCTATTTAACACCCTGAACCTTCAAGCCCCTCCTGCCTAGCTTGCATCCAGCAGCTCTGACTTGCTGAGAGTTTGCAGTGTTGCAGACTCCAGACTAACAAAAGGACAGATGGGAGACCTACAAGCCCTTTCTGCCTAGAGTATCACCAGCTGCTATTGGATCACGGACAACGTGCTCTGCACCGCCCCAAGCTCCTTAAGACAATTTACTTCCATCTTGAATGCCTTTGGATGATGTTGATGCAGAAGCCTGAAAAGCCTGTCAAGACAAGAGTCATACTATAGAAGCCAAGCCAGCCTAGCTAACTTGCTGTGATGGTTTCCACCCTGCCCATCTGGCATAACCTTTATATGTTCCATGAAAACAGGGGATCGGGGCTGGGAGTAAAACTCATGAATGAGACGACCCCTGTGCTCTATGCTCACCAGAGCACGACAGCAAAAGGAATACTGTCACCCCCTACGGTAAATGAGTAGACAACACCTTTGTATATCTTCCTGGTAAAAAGCCTAGCAGCAAACAGAAAAAAAAAAGTGCTAAGAAGCACCAGAGAAGAAAAAAAAATGAAAAGCGAGGTGACATTAGTGTTGACCTGGGGTGGGGGGATGCTGCTAAGATGCATTTGAGGATGATGCCCTAGTTCCAGACACACAGGAGTCAGGCACCTGAGGGAGGGGGGAAAAGAAAACAACTCTACTGAAATTTTTCATATAGTTTGGGGGTACTGCAGACACTGCAGAAGGAGGAAACAAAAGAAAAAACAGGATTAGAAAACAGAAAAATCACCCCTCCTAACTACCCCCCCAAACTGGGATAAAAATAAAATGTACTCACCTGATTCACTATGATAAAATTTTCATTAACCCTCAGCTTTGGAACACCTTGCTGTGGTCAGTGGTACCCATCCAGGCACTGCAGGCACTGGAATGGGAGTTACCCAGAAATGGCATTAGCAACAAAGCCAGGTTTCAAAGAAATACAGACTCACATATACCCCAATAATGCAAAGCATCATGAAAATTCAGACTGTTTCTGCTTTAAGCATGAATGCGTGGTACCAAAGGGCCAATCACACAATCTGAAAAGCCTGAGAACAGAAGAAACAGACACCTGTTTTGTCAAAGTCAATGCTTATCAGTGTACCTCAACTCGTATCTCACCCCAGTAAAGACAGTAGCCATGGATGTGGTATTGATCCCAGTAACAGAAATAAAGGTGGCAGTTGTGTATGCCATTATTAGGGCTGCAAGTTTTAGTTCAACCTCAGTACCAAAATGTTGAACCTAGCTGTTTGCATTGGTGAGAACACCAATGAACTTTCTGCCATTTTGTGTAAACTTTGCTCTGCTCAGTTTGTTTTAAAAAAACACTCTGACTTTTTTGTAATGGCCCTTCCACTGAGTGCTTCTAGGTGGTGCTATGAGGCATGTGATGGGAGAGAGAGTTTTGAGAACGATGTTCAAGCCTGTGGTGAGGCAGGTTCCCCAGCCCACTCCCCACATCCTGTGCTCTCCATTTTGGTGGAAACAGTCACCACCCCCCTACCCACCCACTACTGCAACACAACCCATCCCCCAAGTGGGACATCGGAGGCATCCAACCCTGCTAGTCTGGTGCCAAAAGTGCCATTCTACTAGCCTGGCACAAAGGTCATAGCAGGTTGCCATTGTTGGCAGTTGGCAGTGCAGATCTAGTGACAATGATTGGGTTCCACCATCTGACCTTATCATCTGACCTCATCGTCATTGTTGGGCCATGGGAGGGAGAACCGGAGCAGCAACGGGAAGGTATTAGCTGATAAAAGAGCAAGCATGCAGATGCATCATCATTCTCCAATTTTACAAGCAAGCAGCAGCAAAATGACAGACCTAAGGCAGGGTGGTGGTCCTTCTGCTGCAGTTTGGGTAGCTACTGCTATGTTGTAGCAAGGGCCAGGAATGCTGGTCATGATCCCCCCCACATGGCAATGACTCTGACAACGGCAATCTTTTTACTGGTGAGTTGATAAGAAACGTGCATGAGGAAGGTGAAGATGAACACACATGGTATGCCCTCCATCCCTGCAGACCAACTCTGGGGGCTATTCCAGAGTCTTTCTCACTCGATCTCAAGATTAAGGTAAATCAAGTGACAGGGCTGGCTGTAAAAGACTTTTGGGTGCTTGGGTGCTCTTGAATGGAAAGATTAATAAAAAAAAAGAAACCACAAACCAGGTTATGTTTATTTTATTTTTTTAAGATTTTTGATGACTGGTCTATGGTAGACTGTCACTCTCATCTCACCCCCGACCAACTCGTCATCCAGCGGACCTTGCAGGCAGCAGGATTGAATCTGAAAGATGGTTAATTAATCCAGTCCTGCAGTGTACAGTGCACACTGCACAGGGCTGGATTAATTAACCATTTTCAGATTCAAGCTTGCAGCCTGTGTGCTCTCTAACACATACCCCCGATGCACCCACCACTATACTCCACCAACATACATATACAGGACTGTACAGCACAACGCAATCAACACACATGGACACGACAGTAATCAAATTACCAGCTGCCTTACATACTACAAAAAGGAAAACCTCACTCCTGGCAGGCAAAAGCAGAAAATGAAAGGAGGCATAAATCTGAAGCAAACACAGACAGCGAAGGCAAGCACAGCAGACAGCCTTTCCTTGCATGGGTTTTCTCCCAGTGCAAGTCTGGTTGGTGCTGCTGGGTAACCATCTGCCACGGGACGAATGCTTGTAAATCTTGGCGCTACTGTTATCCCACTCTAGAAGCTCTTTTTCCTGGGTGCAAGTAGTGAGGAAACGGAGCCCCAATGGTTGGCTCCAACCATTCTCTGGCCGCCCCCTAACAAACCGTGCGCGGATTATTTTATTTTCTCCGATGTCGGGGGAGGGTTCTCAGGCACACTCGAATCATCCCCTCTGCCTGCAGTACTCCAGGGGCCCACAATTCAGAGCTGCTCGTACTAACCCGGGGGTGAAAGATGAAGCAGAACGGCACAACAACTCTCACGGCATTCCTGTGAGGAGCAGCTCCCGAGGCTGCTCCTGCTGCCCACTTGCTTGTGAGCTGTCAGTCAGTGTCCCAGAGAAACCGTGGGGTGCCCACTCTGGGCAGACAATAGCAATGTCAGGACGACAGTGGGGCAAAAAAAGTGCCTCATCACTCCTAGGATCAAAATAACACAAGAAAAGTGAACCTCAGCTGTTCCATGCCCCCTGATCATAATAGACCTGCCCTGTCAACCTGGAGCGGCGCAAACTCTTTCCTTTCTTCCCCTGTAATGCCAATGGACCTTTTTTTTTAGGAAGCAGCCAGGCAGGAACTTCAAGCAGTGTTCTGGCCTGGAGTATGTGTGGAATTGAACCCACCCGACTGGACCAACCACGCTGTCTAAATTACTGCTGACAGTCAATTACTCGCTCTTGTCATCTATGACTGCTGGCACTAAAGGAAGATGAAAGCCTTGGTGATATATTACTTCACATTCATGCCTCCGCTGCCTGTACACAGTTGATTGGTGGTAACTGCCAGCACTGTAATTGGCTGCTGCTGGTTGGCAGTTTGTTACCACCAATCAACTGTCTGTTGCTGTCTCGCTCACTCTGGCTTTGTTATTAAAGGCGCTGAGCACCGGAGCCAGTCACTAGCCCAGCGGGAGCAACAAATACCTTTTTTAAAAACCGATGTCCCAGCCTGGTGGCTTTCAGTCAATCTTTCGTCTCGTTCCCACACACACAATTGATTCGAACCTGCACCACCCACTAGCCCCACCATAAAGAGCAGGAAAAAACATTACTTTTTTTTTACCATCCGCAGGACCTTAAAAAAGTTTACTTGAAATGCATTTCTATTAATAAACGTCACAACAATATTGGGGGGGCACATGCCCCCTCGGGCCCTATGGGCATGATGCCACTGGGCAATGGTTTGGCTGCTGATCCACATATCAGTAGTGAAGTGAACTACCTTGTCCTCAGCCTGTCAGAGAGCATGCCTTACTTGAACTACTAAGCTGTCATACATCCTGGGCACTGTGGTTACTGAAGTATTTTCTATATGGCACTAAATATCGTGGCTCTAAGTATCCCATAATCCTTCTTCCACAAAAGAGTATGGCTGCAAATCAAGTGCAATTATTTCTATTTTATGATTTATTGCCAGTACTATGGGATGGTTTTGTGAATATTTAGACTTTCTTTCAAAAACTTCTTTTAACTTCAACTGTCTCTTCAGATGGGGTAAAGTTACATTTGGCTGGGGGTGTTGTACAACTACATGCCATGCCTGGTAAAATGGAATACCTTACAGAATTATTGTGACCATGACCAGAAGGCAAAAGTGGAGTTTTAGATCTTGCCCGGTGCTCCTCTTCCACTGTTTCAGTGGAATGTTCATGTTCACCGAGAACCCTGCTAGATTTCCACCCACCAATGTTAGACTATTTTTTTGAACCATATACTGTTCAATAATACTGTAGGGTGAATTTATGGAAGATGTTGCACCATTGTTGTGGTTCCAAGATGCCCTTTATTTTTTCTCCTACTAACACATGTGTTGCAATGAACACATCTAGCTTAGCAAGCATCCTTGGGGTTAGCGTAAAAATGATTCCAAACAGTAGAGGTGGACTGTCTATGTCTAGTAGTAGCAATGACCTCAGTAGGACTAGGAGTAGAGTGGCTGAGTTTATGTGGGGAAGTCATATCAGCAGAGGATTCAAGTTCATCAGGTGAGATAAACAGAGAATACTCTGCAGCACCATTGCCATCATTATCATCACTACTGTCATATATTGTTTTACTTTGTGTGGCTTGTACCTTTGCCTTTCTCTTTTCCCTTTGACACTCTACTACTGTAATTATTTTTATCCACATTGTCACTGTCAAAACCAGAATGAGACATAGCTAAAGGTAAAGTCACAAGCTCATCATCATCATCATCAGTCTCACGTGACCATGGTCGCCACCATCATCATCATCAGTCTCACCGTGACCATGGTCGCCACCATCATCATCATCAGTCTCACCGTGACCATGGTCGCCACCATCATCATCATCAGTCTCACCGTGACCATGGTCGCCACCATCATCATCATCAGTCTCACCGTGACCATGGTCGCCACCATCATCATCATCAGTCTCACCGTGACCATGGTCGCCACCATCATCATCATCATCAGTCTCACCACGACCATGGTCGCCACCATCATCATCATCAGTCTCACCACAACCATGGTCGCCACCATCATCATCATCAGGATCAGTAGAGCTAACATTTGCTGTCAAAGATAGAGATATTCAACATGCAAGTGTCGTGAATCAAGCAACTCCACTGCAAGTTGTACGTGCAAGTGCTTTAAATGTATGTGCAATTGGAATACTCTTTGTTTTTGCACTTTTTTTCTCAGACAACTTGCTATTGCCACTGTCTTTTGACACTTTGCTGGCTGTACTACTGAGCCATTCTGACATAAATAGTCCACCAACCCTTGCTGGGTTTTCAGTATTTTGAGAGTTAGCCTGCACATGGATAGTAGTAGCATTTAGTTCAGCCCCCTCAACAGACTGCGGTGCTTGTTGTTGTTGTTGTTGTACTTTGCTTTTTAGGCCACTTCTTTCTGGGCTCTTGAATAAACTTTTTTTTACATTTACTGTATTACTTCCTTTGCCCCCAGCTTTTGCTTTACTATTTTCTGGAGTACGCATAATGCCAGTCTGTCACTTGTTCAGGGTCATAAAGTGATTATTAATTTTTTTTTATTCCACGTGATGTGACGGTATGCAAGAAGTGGCACTGGTGCACTGATGACTGATTGGCAGATTTTATTTCACACAAACACACACACCACCTACAATAAGGGTGATACTGCAGACACTGCTGCTACACATACAGATTCAGGGACCCTGTCTGGCCTAACCCTCTCTGACACAGTACTTGTTCCCTTCAAGGATTTTTTTTTTATTATTTAATCCACATGATGTGATGGTATGCAAGAAGTGGCACTGGTGCAATGATGACTGACTGACAGATTTTATATTACACACACACACACACACACAAATATTTCACGCACCACCAATGGTAAGGGTGATTCTGCAGGCACTGCTGCTACCCACACAGATTCAGGGACCCTGCCTGGTCAAACTCTCTGACACAGTACTTATTGCATTCAAGGATTTATTTTTCTTATTTATTCCACGTGATGTGACAGAATGCCATGCTCACTGAACCAAAGATTATACTACACTGAGCAAGAACAGGAAGGAAGATGACAGATGACTGACTTCTTGGGGGGGTCACACAGTATGCAAGAAGTGGCACTGGTGCACTGACGACTGACTGGCAAATTTTATATTTCACACACAGAAACACACAAACACACAAACACACACATAGAATTATTTCACACACCACCTATGCTAAGGACGATGCTGCAGGCACTGCTGCTACCCATACAGATTCGTGGACCCTTCCTGGCCTAACCCTGTCTGGCACAGTACTTTTCCTTCTAGGATTTTTTTTTAATTTATTCCACGTGATGTGGTGGAATTCCCATTGAGCCAAATCTTATATCCCACTGAGCAAGAACAGGGAGGAAGATGACAGATGGCTGACTTCTTCGAGGGGGGGTCACACAGTATGCAAGGAGTGGCATTGGTGCACTGACAGTGAGTACTGGCTGGCCTGGTAGATTTTTTATTACACACACACACACACACACACACTGTGTACTATAAAAAATAAAAGAAATCCACACTGAAGTGACTGAGCACAGGCAGGCAAACTGAGAGAACTGACTTGTTGTTGGGGGCTAGTGGGCAAAAAGTAAGAAGGCTAACTGGGAGTGGTGTTGTATTGGGTGGCACACCAGCACAGTTCAACAGATGTTACCCCCTCTGCTAGACTGCTAACCCCCCAAAATAATGGGCAGTCTGACTCTGGCACTTAATAGTGAAGTCTCTCTTCAATGTCTTGTTCTTTTCTTTCATGTCTGCATCACTGTGTCTTCAAGTTCTTTCTCACACCAGGTTGCCCTCAGTCTCCTCCAAATTCTTCCTCCTCTACCCGAGTCTTCTCTCACAAAGATAACTACTCCCATCCCCACCCCAATCCTCAATTCCCACCACAATTCCTCAGCTCAATCCCCCTCCCGAGTCCCCAAATCCCAGTTCTCTGCTCCCCACTCCCAACTTTCTGTCACTTGTTTTCCTTTAGTTTAGTCATTTTTTATATATAAATAAAAAACAATTGTTGTTTTATTAGAGTTGACTGCCTCCAAGGGGCAAAAAAACCCAAAACGCAAGCAGCATAAGTCAATCACATGGACTCCGTCATAACACAGAGCAGCCTACAGAAACTGCTGCTCTTTCTCTGTCTTGATTCCTCTGCATAGCTTTAAGTTGGACCATGTAGGTTACTAGAGCAGCAACACAGCTTGGTGGTGCATTAGAGAGAGATGGACAGCTCAGCCATCCAATGAGGAACCAGAGTCTTGTCTCTGATCACTCCTGCGAGTTCCTCCAGTTCTGGTGCATCTTGCATTGCATTTCCCATTATACAATGACCATCTGAACTGATCCAAACAGCTGAAAGTGTTCAGAAGCCATTTGTTTACAAACACTTCGACTTGCTCAGGTCAGTTTGTATTTTGGACAAACTGGATCACCCATCCCTAGTTGTTTCCATGTTAGAGTGCACTCATGTATTTTTATTTTTTAATGTTTAAGTTTGTTGTCCAACACAGGAAATAAGGGGTGATGTTTATTGAGTTTATTTATTTATTAAAAACTTCAGAGATTATCTATGAGCACAAGTGCTCATTTACAAAGGTTCCACATCAAATACATACTATAGCCACAAAAAACAAAAAAAACATTGCAAGTACAATAAGCAGTTACAGAGGAAATGCAGTCCAGTCAGGCTCAAAGCAATTAAGGCAGAACAATTGCTTGCAGTTTTGGAAATCAATCCATACCGGTCGTTTTACAAAAGGTCACAAGTTATGCACAGAGAGAAATCAAATAAAACTGTTTAATGGTTACAATTGCATTGGACTGCAAAGGCAGAACACAAAGATCTCAAACTGATTCAACTTGGGGACATTCAGCAGTGTATATGGCAAGTGACCCTGACAGCAAAAGACTGCTTGTCCAGCTGAGTATGCCAGGAAGGAGGCTAAGGTCATTCATGGTCATGTTCCTGGTGTATTAGTTGGAGACAGTGCAGAAGCAGTTTGTTAAAGCAGGGGGTGTTAGGCACAAGAGCACCTTTTTAATTAGCAAGCAGATCTGGAGCTTTATTCTGCCATGTAAAGGTATCCAGTTAGTGTATAAAGGATACAACTATGAGTGTGGTTATCTGCATCAAGTACAAAGTGGCACACCTTATTACAGATCAGTTTTTCTGATTAGCACCATGTCACAGACAGCTGTGTAGACAGGCAACCCATAATCTGTAAGTGACAGAATTCAGCTGGCCATAATGAGGTATCTAGCATCCCAATAAGACTGTTCCTATTTCACTACAGGGCACCCAGTCTTCTGTTAACTATGGCCACCAGATTGACAACATGGATGCCAAAGATAAGGTGTCATCCAGAGTTACTGTAAGGTATTTGATGGTTTCCACTTTTTCAAGGTTATGTCCTTGATAATTTCTGATGACAAAGCATGGAAATGTCCTCCTCTGTGGGGGTCTAGAGAAGACATGGTCTTTGTATTTTTGTAATTGAGGACCAGTTTGTTGTTGGAGAACCAGCTTTTAAGTGACCTAAACTTATTTTTGAGAGCAGTAATAAGACAGTCAAGGTCAGGGTTGTTAGAATAGATTACAGCATCATCTGTATAGAGGAGTACACTGGCTTTCTGACAAGCATCAGGCAGCTGATTTATGATGGAGCTAAATAGTAACTGGCCCAAGACAGAGCCCTGGGTGACACTAACAGATACTCCCCTAATGTCGGAAAATGATTTCTCACTCTTTACACACTGGGAGTAAATTGGTGATATAACTGTGGAACCAGTCAACTGTGTTCTGTGACAAACCCAGGCCAAGGAGTTTGCTAAGTGGGAGCTTGTGGTTGACCAGGTCAAGGATTTAGTAAGGTCAACATATATATATATATATATATATATATATATATATATATATATGTATGTATATAGCTTCAACTACTATAGGTCACTATTGTCATGAGCCTCGTGAACATAGTTGGTGTATTCCAACAGTGCTGTAGAATTTTGAGAAGCCATGCTTCAACTTTAAATGATGTTAGTGCATCTTGAACCTTGTTAATTTCTTCAGTTTTATTGTGCTGGAATTCATCATCTTTTATTAAAATCTACAGAAATATTTTCAAGCTAAAATTTGGGATTTTATCCCACTGATGGTATTCAAAGTTCTTCAAACCATGAGCAGGTTTAATATCTCCCCTTAGATCTTGTGGGGCACATCCCTCATCCTTGTAAATCTCCAAACAATCCATATCATACCAAAGACTTGTCTCTTTTAACTTCAGTTTCACTATTGCACAAACAATCCATTAAATTAAAATTCTGTGTTATCCTGCTATGTTGTTGTGCTTTGTTAGTACTGCTGCATACTCACTTTTATTTCTCTTTTGTAATGTCATCCGTTGTTTCAAAGCAAATGGTTGCTCTCCCGAGGTGCTAGCCTTGGTTCCGCTTCAATATCTGAGCAGTCTGTGTTACTCATGCATAAAGCTATTGAATTCTGTTATTTTAATATGTATCACCAGTTTTACAAAAAGAGAGATACACCTGTTTAAATTAGCTCTAAATCAGAGCATTTGTCAGTAGCAGTAAATTAGGGAGTCACTAAAAGAATGTCACCAGTCAGATACTGCCGAGGTGGGTAAGCACAGATATTCAGTTTGATATGGTGTAATCACACTTTTCATGTTTGAGCTTAACTATCAAACATTCTATGTTCCACATTCTTGCAAACCTATACCTCACGCTCATCAATAATATTAAAAAACACTCACTGTGTCCCAACTAAAGTATTTAATACCAATATCTTCAGCCACATCTCCAAACGGCTCCAAAACAAGTCAAAACTGTAGCAGAAGACATACTTATGGGTTCACTTGTCCTCGAAGCCAGCCTAAATGAGGCACTTTACTAAGTAAATACACAAAACTGGGCAGTGCTGAGGAAGAGAGGCTAAGAGGGCTGCAATATCTTACAAATAGTGAGCTTTATTGCAGGTCTGACATGGCAACTCTGACTACCACGGTGCTTTGTCTCACACTGAGACTTTGTCAGGGGGCCAAAAAAAAAAAACTTCATTTGCTACAAGACAACAAGCCAGGGTAATGAGGAGCAGAGTGAGTACCAGGTCAAGAAGGAGACCAATAAGGTAGTCAGGGACACAGTGGCAGACAGAGAGGCATGAATTGCAGAGTGGGCCAAGGAAGGGGAAAAAGAGTTATTCTAGTATATTAGGAATAAAAGGAAGACAAGAGGGGAAATTGTAAGGTTGGCAGAGGTGGAAGGGTAATAGTGTATGATGAACAAAAGGCAACTGTTTTGAATGACTACCTGTACTTCTGCTCAGTAGTCACAGCAAAGGACAGCAGGCCTGTGCTGGATAGTTGTATAGGGCAGTAGCAAGGGATTCAAGAAATGGGGCTGATGGAGATAACTGTAGAAAGAGTAATAAAAGGACTTGCTGCCTTGAAAGTAGATAAGGCACCAGCACCAGATCAAATGCATCCAAGGGTGCTCAGAGAACTGACACCGGAGCTGGCTGAGCCACTGACAGTGCTATTCAATAGCTGACTGCAGTCAGGAGTGGTTTAGAGATTGAAGGATAGCAGATGTGGTTCTGTTCCACAATGGAAGTGATTGGGAGGACCCAGGAATGGCTAGCCCATCAGTCCTACCTCCATTTTGGGTACACTGGTGACCTACCTGGAAAGCAATGGGCTCCAGGATAATAAATAGCATGGGATCATGGCAAGCAGATCTTGTCAGACCCACTGGATAGATTCTTTGACTGGGTTTCAAAGGCAACGGATGGGGGGAAGCAGTAGATATAGTGTAATTTGACTCAGCAAGACATTCAATTTGGTGCCACACAGCAGGCTGCTGAAGAAGTTAGACACCTAGAAGCAGTGAAAGAACAGGTTAATTGAGTGGAAAGTTGGCTAGGGTGAAGAAAGCAGAGTGTGGTAGTGAACAGTGTCTAGTCAGTGGACTAGAAGGCTACAAGTGGAGTGCTACAAGGGTCAGCCATGGCACCTGTTCTTTTCAATATGTTCATCGGCAACATAGAAGAAGGTATACAGGGTAAGATGGGTCTCTTAGCAGATCACCCCTAAGCTCTGTGGTAGGGTAATATAGAAACATAGAATATTTCAGTGGAATATGACCACTTGTCCTAACCAGTCTATGGCCTTTCTGAGGTGTGTGAGGCCTGGTCCCCTGACATATACTGGAAACCTACAGTATACCCCTAACAGCATCCATAGTATTATCTAATCATGGCTCCAACATGAGCTACAATCAGTACTAACCTATTAGGGCATAGGTACCTACCATATAAGAGTACGTTATCAGAGGCAGTCTATAAGATTATTGTTGATTCATTGGAAATACATATGCAATGTACTAATAATGCATTACTTTGTTCTGAGTCTAGCACATATTATGATCTTCTGAGAAGACTTATGCCTACACTGCCACCATGCTGATTTATGTAACACTGCACTTGTTTTCTACAATTTGTGAGAACCCTTTGTATTCACAATATTAGCTGACCATACTACAAATGTATATCTCTGATACTGAGGTGCCACCTAGCATTATAGCCAATAAGGCTTGTTTGTACATCTAATGTGCTTAATTGGAATGTGTTGCTATAATAATTGTCTATACTATAAGAACTGCTGTAAGACATTTTTGTCCAGAGTCCATCTTCATATCTTGAGGTATAGGGAATACTCTGACTCCCAGTATCTACATAAGATTCCATGTAGGACTTTGTTCTGATTTGTATAATAAACCCATTTATTACTCAGTGATGCCATTTGTCTATAGTGTCTTCTGTCAGCCTCTAACAAGAACCTGATAGGTAATACTCATCTACAAGTTGGCCACTGCGAGCAGATGGTCAGCAGAGTTAATAGGATTCATAATCATTCACTAAAATTACCACCAACAGCTCAATCTGGTTCAAGGTCAGTTGACATTCATCTGTATCCCCTCCCGGGTCATGCTGGAAAATAGGCAGAATTTGTCTAGTGTACTTACCGGTCAACAAAAATGAAATAAAATAAAATAATTCATCTGGCATTTGGGCTGGTTGTAAGAAGGTTTGCCCTCGGTGGTGTGTGTACACTCCATAGCACCCTCCAAAGTCTGGCTGCACGCAGGCAAGAACAATTATTTCTTGCCTTGCTCAACAGCAGTTTTGAATTGTAGGATTGCTGAGTAAAGATGCCCAACCATCCTTTGGTTTAACTGATGTAGACTGATACACATCGGGCACCACTGATGGGTTATTTTGAGTTTCTCTACCATGTCTAATATCTGCACAGATTTGTAGCTTGATGTCTCGAGTTTTCTTGCCTCCCATGGGGGCTGGAGTGATTTTGCCCTGAACGTGAAACTTTCAGACAACCCGGTACTAGGGATCTCCACCCAGTACTTGGAGATGTGACAAACAGCTAAGAAACACAACCACAAGGGTCTGTTGGTCGTGGCCCTATTCACTGCTTTAGAAGCATTGGGATTGAGGTTCCATTCCTTGAACTGCAAAACTCAGTTCTAAAAAGGAGTTGGGCTTGCAGGCTACTAAAATGATCAAAAAGCAGCAGAAAATGGATGAAGAACTCCGAACTCTGTAATGTAAGAGTGAGACTCTTTTGCATTGTGCTGTATAGGATAATGAATGAGAGTTCTGTATGTTGAAGGAGGACAGGTTGAAGAAGGATAAGAGGCAGATAATGCAGATGAATGATTTGTTAAGTGAAATAAATGTGACTGTGAGATGATAATGAGGAGTTACAAAAGGATTTGAAAAGGGTAAGTGGTGAACTGGACAGGGAGCTTAGGGACAATTGCAAACTCAGTGCCATGTACAGAGTGTTACAGGATGAGATTACTAGAGGTGTAGGGCAGAACAATGCTAAAGTTAGTCATACACAATGTAGAGCCAAGATGGTGAAGCTGCACCATCAAAGATTGTTGTTGGCTGGTCACGTCAAAGCCATGGAAAGAGGTCATTATATGCCCTGTGGCATTGTGTTATCCAGTGATGCAGATATGGATAATGATAGCATCCAAGATGGCAGCACCTACCACCCCAAAATGGCAGCCCCATGTACTCCACTCACAAGATGACTTTCCCATCTTCACTTCCAACTTGGTGACTCCATGTGCATCACCAAGATGGTGACCCCATTACAATGGGGCAGGAGGAGACATGTCCTCCACCCATTGCCGTCTTTGAAAAAGAAAGTCAAATTGGAAATCTATCTTATGATCAAGATGTCAATCTCCAAGTCCTGCATGAAAGAGGAACAAAAACCTATTTTTGGGTACACATGCAGACCATGCTGGAAGAAGCATCAACACGTGAGCTGTTGTTCGTACTGTGGCAGAGGCTGCCTTCGTGGTGCACATGTATTTTCCCCATTACCCAACCAACAATGAGTGGCTGTAAACAACTTTCTTCAGTCGGCCCACTCTGTTCTTCAAATTGCTGGCAGTTTAGGCTGCATGGGCCCGAGTGACAGCCTCAGCTGTCATTTAGAAAAGGTCCATTCTAAGTATGAAATGCTTAGTCTCCCTGCGGACGACTAAGTCCAGATTCTTCGACAAACTGTTGACTCTAGCCTCTTGGGGAAACTCCAAAAAGAAACCTGGTGCTTATGAATGAAAATTTTGATTATGTGTCTGCAGCCCTCATTTCTGACCATTCTCCTGGTGAGGCCGGTGACATGTTGGCCTACCCCCATCAAGCAGCATGCCAAGAAAAGCCAGACATCATAGCACCAACAGTTATGGTTAGCATACCACACCGGCAAAATCCTCTTGGAGGAAGGAGCCAACCAGGACCAAACTGAGTACAAATCCTTGTTTATCCAGAACTTGATTCTGGCAGTCTGTGACAAGGTTGAACCAGCGGTGTTCCCCTGAACAGATAAATTTGAGGATATCCTCGTGAGAACGGAGCAAATTTTCCAATTCTACTTGTGGGATCTCAACTCCAGCTCGAAATCCAAGGTGGCCATGGTACAACACACCAGTGATCTCATGACCCACTACACTGTGGAAGGCAAGGTCCAGGATGGAAAGGCCACTGCCGCTGACAACAGACAACCCCATTGGGGGAGGGGCCAAGAAATAAAAACAGAAACAGATGGAATGGGAACAACCCTGACCAAAACAGTAATCACGGCAACCAGAATTACTGTACAGGCCCTTCCTATTCACAGGTAGTGAAGGAAAACAAAAACCTTGGTAAGTGTCAAGTCTGTGGCTAAGTCTATCCCCAAACAGGCTGTAGTGGTACTCGCACCTATGGCCCTGCCTTCACAAGGCCAAGGAGACACAACAGCCTCCAATGTCCAGGTCTCACCAGGCCCTATTTCTGACCCACTGTCAGTTGCAGACACTACCACACAGGAACACCTGTATCCCATCCAAGACTTGCAAGAGGCCCAGTGGGACCCCGCAGGCCTATGGTTCCAGCAGCTGCCAGATGATGCAATTGACAATGCTATTTCAGATTGACTGTTACTGGCCCCGGTCTGCATTGTCAATAAAATCACCATTGATACTAACAGATGGCCTTGCGCCAATGCCATGGTTGGGGGCCTCCAACTTGTTGTACTTTTATATACAGGCACAGCCATGTCTGTATACATAATGAGGAACAATCCTCCTCCACATCTTGGTACACTGGATGAAGGACCAATGCCCAAGGTGTAGATGGCACTACACTGATTACCTACCTCTCTCTTGTATTTCCAGTGGTATTGGAGACTCTCACCACGGATTTCATTTTTGACCTCTTGGTATTACATCATCATCCTAGCATTTTAGGAATTGACTTTCAACACTACATGGCTGTGTAGTTGACCTAGCCAGTAGGCTTCTGATCCAGATCAATGGACAGTACCATGCTGTCATGATTCCTGACTCACATGTTGTCACTACAATCTCAGCTAACAACAAGGAGTATGACATCATTGCACTGCTCCAAAACCATGAGTTCTTCAAGGGAGTCTTGCCCATTTTATTTATTTATTTATTTGCTTTTTTTAACCAGGTGAGCACACTAGACAACCAAGTGCCTATTTTCAGGTGCGACCCGGGAGATTAAAATGGTACATTCACGAACCGGCAAAACAAGTAAGCTAACATTTAAAGTGCATCAAACAACAAGGTCAGTGCAAGAAGACAGCAGGATTCTAACAATGCAGACAGCAGGTATGATAACACTGGAGTGGTCTCAGGATAGGCAGGGACCACCATGTTAGGTGGCAATGCAAAAAAAAAACTTGTAGATAGTCAGAGAAGAAACAAACTAGGGGGGAGGAGGCCCAACGCATAGTCCAGAAGTAAGGACATTAACTATGCACACACTGATTGAGCAGTTGGGCCACTTCCAGAAACATCTTGATGTTTTTGCCAAACATAAACATGACTGCAGGAGGATGCAAACCAGCATCAAAATCCCAGACCATGAGTCTATCAGACAAAGACAGTATTCTTTTTCTGAAGAAACCATTAAGTCACTCCTCCAACAAGGCGTCATTAGACCATGCGTCTCAACCCTTAACACATCGATATGGCCTGTTAGGAAACTGTTAGGAAGCTCTTTGGAGACTCACTATTGATTACAGGAGACTTAATCAAGTCACTCCTAGCTGCTCACCTACAGTAGCATCAGCACCTGACATGCACAGACTGCTAACAATAGACCATGCCTGGTTTATAGCCCTTGTCATCTCCAATAGGTTTTGGTCACTTTCTTTGGAACATGATAGCTAGTACAAGTTTGCTTTCATCTTTGAGGGACACCAGTATGCCTGGATCTGTCTCCCTTAGGGCTTCCATAATAGCCCCTCATTGTTTCATCTACATATGAAGGATGTCATACATGATTTCTCAACACTCCAATGCCTTCTGCAATATGTGGATGACTTACTTCTAGTCACCACCACCAAGAAGAAGCACTTTGAATTCTTTGACAAACTTCTGACTCTCTGATAGAGAGCAGATCTCAAGTGCAACCCTGCTAAAATACAACTTTGCAAGAAGGAAGTAATCTTCCTGGGCCTGCGTATCACTGAATCAGGCTGCAACCCTGCCTTGAACAAGATTCAAGGCCTACAAGACCTGCCACTGCCTACCAGTGTGACTACACTCAGACATTTTCTGGGAATGGTCAACTATTCCAGCGACTTCATCTGCAATTTTGCACAAAAGGCCACCCCCCTGTATAAGCTACTCAAGAAAGATGTCTCATGGACATGGGGTCTTATTCACTCCAGTGCAGTGACCCTGCTGAAACAATCTTTGTCGTCTGCTCCAGCCTTGGTCAATCCAAACCCAGCATTACCTTTACAACTGGAAACTGCTACCTCTGACATTGCCATGTCAGCAGTGCTGACTCAAAAGGTTAATGGGAGCCTCAGACCCATTGCCTATGCTTCACAGATGTTCTCGTAGAACTGAAGTACAGTCTTTGTGAAAGAAGCATTTTGGCTACCTATTGGGCTGTCAAACACTTTCTGCACATCATAGGATATTCACCCATTGTGTTACACACCAATCATACTCCAACCAACTTTCATTTATCAGATAGAGTGAAAGCTGGATCAGTTTCAAACACCAGATTAACTCATTAGTCTCTTCTTTGCAGGATTGAGATATTCAGGTCCACACTTCCAAGATGTCTTCCATTCTGGCCCATGATCTCTTATACACAGGAACGTAACATATGACTGGACATCAGCCTTCAGATTGCCTGATCCAGGTCACTTTCTTCCGGCCACACCACAATACTTATCTGACACTTCTCTGTGTCACATCTTTACTGATGGCTGAGCCTCATACCATGAGGGAGCACAAGTGGCTGGAATAAGAGTGCTGATCCAATATACCAATGGTAACACTGTGTAAGCCTCCAGTTGCTGCAGTGTTACATCTTCCAAGTATGCAGAATTGGGTGCTGTGGCCTGTGCTCTCAAACTTGTACACCATTGTACCACAGAAACCATTATTTTCACAGACCCTAACTGAGTCTGATGCTTTTTGACAGAATTCCTACTTTACTGGCAAAGAAATTCCTTCACCTCTTCTGATGGCACTCCTGTCAAGTACAACGACCTCTTTGTATACATTGACACTTTGGTCCAGCAGTTTAAACACAAACTGTACATTCACAAACTGAAGACCCACTCTAAGTCAGAACCCTATCATGAGTTCAATGAGTGAGTAGACACCCTTGCTAAGGATGGTGCTTGAGTGGGGACACCTGGGTGATGTCTCATTCCATTGCCATGGCAGCAATACACATTGCAGTCATCAAAAGGACAATGAGAAATGTGTCCATTGGATCTATCAACAGCACAAAATCTGATCCACAGATAAAAAAGTATTCAGGTTCCTAGTCAAAGGGACTGAGTAAGAGTTACTGACCAACAATCCCTACAAGAAACATGCAGCAAAACTGCATCTGTCACAAGACAGCAAATGGGTATGGTACAATTTTGAGAAGCTAAACTACAGATCTTGGCTGGTTCCAACATAACTGCAATCTGAGTTTATCCATCAGGTACATGACACCCCAACTGGTGGACACCAGGCAGTGGGTAACACCATCAAAAGACTGAAAACTGTGGTTTGGTGGCCTGGTATAACTACAGATATCCAACATTACATTGACAACTGTCTCATGTGTGCACAAAACAATCCAGTCCCAACCAAAAGAAATGCTAAATTACTTCCCCAGAGACAATCTGGCCCTTGGCATTAGGGTTACCACATTTTCAGAAGCCCAAAGTGGGACATTTCTTACTGAAACATGATTTTTCACAGGACAGTACATAACCTTGACCAATGCAACAGACTTGTTTTCTATATATAATCAGAATTAAGGCTAAGTATTGTAGTTTCATAGTTGCTTCTATTGTTTCTTATCATTTTAAGGTATTTTAGTTAAGGTATTGTAGTTTTCTGCAAAATTTAGTGGAAAGTTGGAAAATATGTTATTTACAATGAAATCAGGACACGTATTATTTTTCTTGTCTTTTTTGCAGGACACAGCTGCAAAAATCAGGACTGTCCTGTGAAAATCAGGACAGGTGGTAACCCTACTTGGCATGCAATTCAAATTGATTTCATTGGGCCATTGTCCAATACAAGCAGAAACAACAAATATACTAACATACTAAGATGCCAACAGAGTAGGCCAAAAGGTCTCTCGAGTCTACTCAAAAAAGCAGTACAAGGTCTAGACACCACTGATGCCCCCCACCTCACCCGTAATCCCCTCAACCCCATCTGCCATCAGAGTAACACTCCATTTCTTGCATTCTCAGCTTTATCTTTCCTTATAACTGTCCCAACCCATCTTGAACACCTCCACTGTATCAACAGTCACCAGCTCTGCAGGCAGTGAATTTCATGGGGCCACCACCTCTTGGTAAAATACTGTCTCCTAGTCTCACCTCAAGCCTCCCACCAACCAACTTCATGGAATGTCCTTTGGTGGTCCTTCCTCCCTTAGCTGGAACACACTACCAAGGCTGACCCTGTTCAATCCCTTTAGATATTTAAAGACCTCGATCAAATCCTCCTGTCCTCTCCTCCAGGGAATGCATGTTTCGTACCATGAGTCATTCCTCAGGATCTTCCCCAGACCCTCAATCATTCTGGTCACCCTCCTCTGACCATTTCCAGGAGGGCAATGTCCTTTTCAAGTATGGGTGCCAGAACTGCACTCAGTACTCCAGGTGTGGTCTGATCAGGGAGTTATACAGAGGAGAAGTACCTCCCCTCTTCACAAGGCTATCCCCCTGGCAAATATGCCCTAGCAATCACTGACTTGTTCTTAAAATGGGTTGAGGCCTTTCCACCCATAACTGCACAGAAAAGACAACTGCAAAAATCCTGGTAGAACAATTGCTTTCCAGGTGGGGTCTACCTCTCAAGCTAGACTCTGATCAATGAACCAGCTTTACAAGTGAATAGGTGCAAGAAACACTCAACCTTCTTGGTGTATACCAGAAGTTTCACATTTCTAATCACCCTCAATCTTTAGACCAGGTAGAATGAGCCAACAGATGGATAAAAATCATGTTATCCAAATTCATTGAGGACAAACCCAAGGATTGGGATTCCCAATTGCCTTTACTCCTTCTGGAAATTAGGGGCTTTCCTGCAGCCACTACCCAGAGTACCCCATTTGAGGTTATGACTTGGTAGAACCGGAGACTACCTAAGCACCTGATGTTTGATCTGAATACACCTACTGCAGATAGAGTGTTCGTAGACACCTATGTCACTAAACTTTGTCAAGACATTATCCAGACCCATCTGTATGCAGTACATCACATGGGTAAAGCCCAGAAACAATCCAAGGTCCATTTTGACAAACAGGCAAAAAAGTTGAAGTCGCAAGTTCGAGACCATGTAATAGTACTCAGATATGTACATTCTACATACTCCTTTGTCAACAAATGGGAAGTACCCTACCCTATTATCAACAAATTGAGCACCTCAGTCTATCATGTCAGACTCATTCATTTGAAGAAGACCACTTATAAGTGGCTACATACCAATCAGATGAAACTGTATAAAGGAGACTAATTACTTTTCCTAACCCCATTGGGTGGAATAGTACATACTAACCATTTTCTTTTTTCCTTATAGGTATACCCACAAGATGGCTATCTTGCTCCTGTTCCTCATTACAGGAATATTCTCCATTATACATTCAAAGGATACAGATCAAAATCCCAGTGCTAACACACATCTAATGAGGCTTCTTCAACATCTACAACCAGTAGACAACTGCTACTTACTCCCATGCAATGTGCCCACTACCATAACTGAAGGAGTCAGCATAGATGTTCTCAGCAAATTGATAAATGTTCAGGAGGGCACAGATGCCAACCTGAATGCCATGGTCATGGCAATTGACAAATCATCACTCCATATTGCATGGCAAACAGATAGCAATGGACAACTAATCCCCATTGCCTGCCTCTCCAAAGGCACTTTCCAAGGTTAGCCCAACACCAGAATTGCACCTAATGGCACCCTGTCAGGCTAACTACAAACATGCAGGTTTATACAAGCTCTCTGCATTGATTAATCCAACCTTTCGTGACAAATTTCCAGAAGAATCTGCCAGAGACTTTTGCATGACACTACTATACATTGCTACAGCTGCCATGTTTTATCAGTAGTTTCCCCCTATTGAAGCAGAACTCACAGTGTCCCATCCAGGAACCAGGACCAACTAGTGGCCTGGCTTCCACTTCACTCCCAGGTACATTTGTGAACAAAGTGCAATTCATGCATGTCCCAGTTATTTTTAACCTTTCACATTGGAACATGGCTGAATTTGGTTGGTGTTCCAAAATAAACACATCTAGGTTTCATATTACCATGTTACTCGACATTCTTGCAGCATATCAGAGATGTACTCAGAATCCAGTAGCTGGACCACATACTACTGAAGACTTGGGTGTATTTAGATACAGACAAAATTCCAACACTAAGGGACACAGCAGACATGCTACTGCTGCTGTCACTGCTGCCACAGGCACTGTTTCCACTCTCTTTGGAACTGGCATGTCCATCTGGAACTGGGAAGACATAGCTGCCATCAAAAGCTAAACTGTTAAATTCCAGACTGGGATGAAAATGAAGCTTCACCCCATTATTACATAGTGTAGATGGACTTAGTCATGAAGAAAGGTTTACCGAATACAAGATGCATGACATAGCTAAAAGCTTTAATGACACTAAAAACAAGATCAATGAACTTGTATTTCAGAATAATAAGGAAGCAGACAAGCAATATATTGCCAGGGAACTTTTATGTTCTGCCTATGGCTCTTACGTAATTACCACCATGAACAATCTCTTCCGGGATTTGGAATCAGGGCGCATCCCAGACATAATCTATCACAGGTGACTGGCCAAATGGTACTGTCCACATTATAGATCTGTCTCATGAACCACAATTGTAGGTCTAGGTCTGTTTCTATTCCATTATCAACTACTATAAATCTAGGCTATGTAACACGACACCTGAGCCAGGCCCCCTGTTATACATCTAAACAATGTAGCATTTATGACACCATGTTCATAACATTTAATGCCTCACTTCCATGTTTTGATTCGCAAACAGCCATCTTTGATAAGCTGACTACCATCCACTCTGTAGGATATCTCGACGATAACATCTTCAGGGAGAGAATCGACTCCCACCTCTTCTGGTTTCCCATGCCAACCTGGATGCTTGGGTCGCCCTCTGATGGACTGTTGCTCCAAAAGGGTTACTGCAGATGTGACATATTTAACGTTATTAAGCCTGTCTGTGGGAACTACAGGACTGCATTGATTGTGTTTTCCTTTGCACTGTAAGCTTTCTTCAAATGGAACTCTTAACCTTAGTACAACCACCTTTACTTCATCGAGTTCATCACCAGTAAGCGAGACTGGGCATCTCTACAAGGATACAAGGAAGAGGTTCACCACTTCACCATCAGGATGACAAATTCATCTTTCATCTGTCCTATTCGACTTCATAAATGGCAGATCCAAAAATGAGTGTGTCATACAACTCTGATGGCCAATACTGTGTCCTCACCAATCAGACATATTTTGCATATAGTGATAAACAATGTGATATTATTGCACCTAACTATTGTTTTATGCCTCAGAAAAGCACTAGCAAACAGGCAAGAAGGTGGGGTGGAGCAACAATGGGGAAACATCAAAACCACCATCACAGAGGCAGCAAGCCTTTGTGTGAAGCAAATAAACAAATCAAAATGAAAGAAAAAAACTCTATGGTTCTCAAAAGAAGTGGCGGGGAGGTAAGGGAGAAAAAGATAGCATTCTGGAAGTATAAGGAAACACAGAAGGAGCAGGAAAGAGAACTGTACCAGTTAAAACAGAAGGAAGTAGGTAAGGCAGTCAGAATAGCAATGGCCCAAACCAAGGAAAAGATAGCCAACTTGGTTAAGAAGGGGATAAAACCTTTTATAGGTACATTTGGGAGCAAAGAAAGACTAAGGCGGGTATACTGAGGCTGAACAAAGAGGAAGGTGGTTAGACAGAGAGTGACAGTGAAAAAACAGGGATACTGAACAAATACTTCTGCTCAGCATTCACAATGGAAAAGCAGGGGGAAATACCTAATCTGGTCAATAGAAGCACTCTGGATGAGGGGTTGATATTAGTCCTTTCAGAAGAAAGGGTTCTGAAAGAACTCTTAAACTGAAGGTGATAAAGCTAATGGGTCTGATGGAATTCATTCCCAGATTCTAAAAGAACTAAGGGAAGAACTAGTAACATCACTGACTACCCTTTTAATAAATCATGGGAGGATGGTGTGGTACCTGAGGACTGGAGGAGGGCAGATGTGATTCTCTTCACAAAAGTGGGAGTAAGACAGAGGCAGGAAACTACAGACCTGTCAGTTTGACCTCAGTGGTAGGGAAAATGATGAAATCACCTGAAGGAAAGAATTGTTGAGTACCTAGAGGCCAGTTGGGCACAGACCCAAGGCAGCATGGATTCACAGCAGGAAGGTCAGTGTCAGACAAATCTAATTGATTTCTTTGACTGGGTGACCAAAGCAGTAGACCAGGAGGGGGTGTGGACATGGCTCACCTAGATTTTAGCAAGGCATTTGACACAGTCCAACACAAAGATTAATAAACAAATTAGCCAGCCTGGGAGTGGGTCCCAGGGTGGTAGCCTGGGTAAAACACTGGTTGGACAACAGGACACAGTGGGTAATAGTAACTGGAGTCCACAGTGAAGAAAGGATGGTTACTAGGGGGATACTGCAGGGTTCACTACTGAGGCTGGTCCTTTTTAATGTCTTCATAAGTGATATTGCAGAAGGACTGGAAGGGAAAGTATGTCTCTTTGCAGATGACACAAAGATCAGCAACTGGGTTGATACACACGGTGGGGTGGAAAGGATGAAAAGGGACTTGGAAAGGTTGTAGGAATAGTCAAATGTATGGCAGCTTATATTCAATGCAAAGAAGTGCAAAGTAATGCACCTGGGAAACAAAAACCTAGGGGAAGAGTACACAATGGGGGGTGAGTTACTGACAACAACAAAAATGGAAAGGGACCTGTGGGTAGTCATATCAGATGAACTAAAGGTGGGCGAGCAATGTGAGAAGGCAGTAAGGAGGGCTGGGGGGATACTGGGATGCATAGGGAGAGGCATCACCAGTAGAAAACAAGACATTGTTGGCCCTCTGTACAGACAGTTGGTAAGATCACATCTGGAGTATTGTATAGAGTTCTGGAGACCCCATCTCCGCAAAGACATAGACAGGGTGGAGACTGTCTGGAAGAGGGCAACCAAAATGATGCAGGGTCTGCATCAGAAGACATATGAAGAAAGACTAAAGGAACTAAAGATGTATAGCCTCGAGGAAAGGAGGGAGGGGGGACATGATAAAAACTTTCAAATACCTCAAGGGAATCAACAAAGTCCAAGAGGGTAGCATCTTTTAGAAAAAGAGATGTAAAAACAAGGGGCACAATTTGAAGGTAGAAGGGGATGGCTCAGAGGTAATGTGAGGGAAGTATTTCTTCACAGAGAGGTTGTAGATACATGGAACAGCCTTTCTGAGGAGGTCATAGAGTCAAAAACATTGGGGGAATTCAAGAATGCATGGGACAGACATAAGGCAATTCTAGTCGGGTGTAGGGGGAAGTAGGCTGTAGGTTAACTAGGATCTGCAGCTAATCCAACAGGTATGGAAATGGGCAGACTAGGTGGGCCAAGCGGTCCTTATCTGCCGTCAAATTCTATGTTTCTATGCTTAACTAGTCATTACTTCTTTTCCCATCCCGGGACCAGATATCATTAACACAGACCCTGAATATTTGCTTGCTTCGTCTCAGTATTTTCCTATTTCAATGTTCACATTGACCCACTTAATCTGGCACTCAGTACACTTTTAGATAGTAAAGATACACATCTCATCTACATCAGAAATAACATATCCAAGGCCGGAGATGCTCTTAATACCCTTATCCATGACAGTGCCCTTAGCACTGCACCTACCAACACCTGGTTGGAATTAACTTACAAAGGTTTTGTGATTATAGTGTATATCAAATAGGCTATGAACCACAACTGACATGCTCCTGACCACTTCTTGAGTTCCCCAAGATCCCTATGCATTCTTTCCACCTCTTCCTTATTGTTTACCCTATTACATATTTTGATATTACAGCAAAAGACATATGTGCATTCCATTCCAGTTCCTCTGTAATGGCAGTTAATGAAGACATTGAAGAAGACAGCTCCAGCAGTGAGCCCTGCAACATCCCACTGGTCACTCTCCCATCATTAGAGTGAGTGCCGTTATAACCACCACTCTCCGTCACCTATCTGGCAAAGCTTGAAACCTGGTCAGACACCTGGCAACTGGGGTTTAATGCCAAAAAGTGCAAGGTGCTGCATTTTGGGATGAAGAACCCAAGGAGGAGTTACCAGCTGGGAGGAGTGCAGCTAGACCAGACAGAGGAGGAGAAGGATCTGGGGGTGCTCATTACAGGGTCAGTGAACAACTCAGCACAATGTAGGAAGGCAGCTGCAAAGGCCAACACAATGCTGGGTTGCATTGCAAGGGGTATATCCTCGAGGAGGAAGGAGGTGATTCTGCCACTGTATAGGTTATTAGTTAGACCATACCTGGAGTACTGCATGCAGTATGGTGCCTGATCTGAAGAGGGACATTGTTACTGTTGGGGTGCAGTGCAGGGTGACAAAGATGATCAAGGGGCTGGGGGACTTATCATACGAGAGGAGGTTGAGGAATTGAACATGTACTCACTGGAGGACAGGAGGGACGGGGACATGATTGAAACCTTTAAATACATGAAAGGAATAAACAAGACAGGTACAGAGGGGCTGTTCAAAGTAAAGGAGGGAGGGAAACCAGGGCCATGATATGAGATTGAGGAGAAAGGTTCAGGAGGGACATGAGGAGACACTTTTTACAGAGAGGTGGTGGCTGGGTGGAATGCTACCTGCAGAAGTGGTATCCAGTAGAACAGTGGACTGCTTCAAAAGGGGATGGGACAGGACAAGGGGGAGGGTAAAGGAAGGGGAGCGGGTGGAAGGGAGGGGCAGCTGCAGAATAAGGGGTGCTAGCTGCACATTCAAGCAGACTTGATAGACTTCTATGCCTTTATCCGCTGGCAAATTTCGTATGTTTGTATGTTCATATCCATTAATCAGTTTGTTAACCCAATTCATCACTTTGGATCCCATCTCTAGGCTGCTCAATTTCTTAATCATCCTCCTGTGCAGTACAGTGTTGAAGGCCTTGCTAAAGTCTAGTTAGGCCATGTCCACTGCCCTCTCCTGATCTATTTTCCTCGTCACCCAGTCGAAGAAATCTACCAGATTCATTTGTCATGCCCCCCATTCCAAAATCCCTCCACCTCTCCCTCTCTTGTCTAGCTTTCAAATCCTCTCTTTGCAACTTTCTTAATCCCTTCTGCTCTTGCCCTTAATCTTTTACCTACTCCTTACCAGTCTCTGACTTTCTCTTCTCTATGCCTTTGAGGTACCCAACTTGGTATTTTTTTTTGGAGTTGCATTTTTGCCTTTTTTGCATAATTTACTTGACCAACCCTATCTCCTTTAATTGTTTTTTTGCCAAGGGCTGTATTGATCTTTAATAATCTAGTATATTGTACCAACTGAATGCCTGGGACCAGATTTTCAAGGTTGATGCGGACTTGCATCAAGCTCTGCATGAAAATCATTTTTGGTGCAGCTGTGTCAACATCTTGGCCAACATCTTGCACCGATTTTCTGTTGATGGGCAGAGTTTGGACAGTTTCTCAGTTTACAGAAGCTGTATGAAATATTTGGCACAAACCCCATATATAGGGTCTCTGAATTACAAGATAGACCAGGGAGAGCTGGTTCAACTAGTGGCACTTTGTGCATGGTAGTGAAATCTCTGATTGCTGCCAGGAGAATGCCGTAAGTCTGGTGCTCTTATGATCCGTATATCAGGGCTGGTAGCATTCGGGCTTTGAAAATCTGGCCCTTTACTTGATTTCATGATTTGTGCAATTTTATTTACTACATTATTGTACCTAATTATTTCCATTGTTACTATGTACTCTTTGTTCACTCTCCCCCGGGTCGCACCTGGAAATGAGCCTTGGTTCAGTGTGCCTTCCTTTTTACCAAAGTTAATAAACAAACAAACAAACAAACAAATAAATAAATATATATTTAAGGAAGGCCTTGTCATTGCCTGTCAGCCTTTCCACAATTTTTAGCTCTGTCTCTGCCTTGGCCCTCCACACTGCTTTAATAACTTCCTTTGTCTTGACAAGGTAGAGTACCCTGCTTGCCTCTCTCTGCTCTGTCTTGTACACTTTGAAAGCAAATTTTTTCTGTCACTGCTACCCCAACATCCCTAGAAAACCTAATTGGCCTCATATGCCTCTTCCTCTTGCCCAGTTGTCTGAGGCAACCTTTCATTAAAGCTCGACTCACTAATATGCTCTCACATACTCTCTGTCTCATGTCATTGTTGGTACACCACTAGCCTCTCCCTTAGCTCCTCTTCCACTCTCCTTAAGTCAGCCCTCCTATAGTCGAGGAACCTTTCTCAAGGTCAACTGCCTCAGTGTATTCAGGGCTTTGTCAAACCACGTTGTGTTGTGGTCCCTATATCCTAGCACATCTTCCACTGTTAATACCCCTGCTTATCTCGATTGGTCAGAACTACTGTAGGTCAAGAATGGTACTATTCCTAGTCTGTTGCTCCATGGCACTGGGATGCTTCATTATTCTAACAGGATGACTTCTCCTTCCTCATTTATAAAGCAAGAGTCCTGTCCACCTTAGCTACTGCTGTCTAACTAGGAGGCCTATAGATCATACTCTAAGTAGTTAAGCCACTTCCTCCCTGTAAGCTGCAGCCATAGATATTCTACCACCTTCTCCTAGCATTTATCACTCTGATACCTTCTTTGCTGTGCAGTGCAATCACAACACTCAACTTTAAACTCTGCCTCCTAAATAATACATAGCTTGAGACTGGGACATTCCTGTTTTGTTGTGTAATGTCCAGGTCACTGTTACTGTCAATATGTTAAGATTGCCATCTCTTGTCATTGCCTGAATCTTACTCATTTAATTTCCAAGTTTTTGGCATTTGAGTAGACCACCCTCCATAAACCCTGCATGCCACCTTCTTCCTCTATCCACTGGCCGATTCTACTTTTACTTGTTCACATTGATAAATGTTTAATTAAAATTATACCATGGACATAAGTGAACAGCCAATGAAATCCACACTGGCAATTTACCACCGTGTAAATCCTCTGATAATCAATGGCTGTTGAGGAGCAAATCCAAATCCTAATCATCTGCAGCATAGGAATAAATACAATAAAATAAAAATAAAGCAACCTCTTTAAAAGTTGTACTATTATAGTAAAAAAACCTTGGTATAATCGCAATAAGCCACTGGAGGATGTGGGTTATTGAGGATTTGGCATGAGTGCAAGGATTTACCCACCAGCTGTGCCTTGTGGGCAGACCACTCCAGCCATGGTAAACTCCTGATAACCCACATCCCTCATGGCTTATTGCTTAACTACACTGCAATCAGCTCAGGTATTCACTCTGGGTATGAAGCCTCACTCTCACTCTTCTTTGTTACCCTACCTACTTGCTTGCCCCTTCTAGACTGGGAGTGCTTTAGGTCTCCCATGGTGTACCCGTGGATAACCGTGAGACCCACTCTCCTCCCAACTAGCTTAACTGTCACAAGATGGAAGGCTCAAAATCTGTCATAGTGCCCTTGCTCCCACCCCCATTGGATGTAGGTCATATGATTTAAATAGGCCTGTGTTCCACAAAAGGCATCCAATATCCCAGGATGTTAAACTGCTTTTTGGCATACCAGTCTTTCAACCAATTATTGAACTGGAAGATTTTAAGCTTTCTTGTCTCACCCGCTCCTGTATACTTTGAGAACCTCCAAGAAGGTGATAGTATGAGCCATCCCTTGTACCTGGCCAACCATGCCCTGAAATTGTCCTAGAGTACCCTAGTTGTCTCCCTATCAGATTATTTATACCAATACTGACAGTAATCTGGCCTCCTTCCCCACTGTCACAAACAACTCATTTCTCAGAGAGAGTACAGTATCTAGAAAAAGCAATGAAACTTCAGCGGGGGGTCCACAGTGAGATGGATTCAGTTCCATGGGGGCCTGGAATGTCTGCAGTTTTGGGTCAGTTTTTACTAGGTCAGCTGCAGCTCTTTGGACCTGTATGGCAGCAGATGGGGTCGGAGAAAAGAATAAGACTAAATGAAGGGCCATCCAACTTTTATAAATGTACCATGCAGGTTATTTGGAGGAGGGATTTAATTTTGGATTATGGAACCTGATAGTTGGGGAATTTGTTAAATTATAGTATTGATCTACTTCAAACGAAATGTTGGGGGGAAGATAGAGATATAGTTTAAGAGATTAGATAATGAATGAAACCTAAAATGGGCTACAGTTCAGACCATTGGCAGCTAAAGGTTATCTTCCCTCTTTCTTAAGGCAAAACAGTAAAATAAAGCCATATAATTAGTTCATTAGATTGGAAGTTTCTCAGATAAGGCATGCAAATGCCACCAGACACACCTGGTACCTCCAAGGAATGGACTTAACTCCATTCTACTTGGGACTATAGTGCTCATTCTGGGTACTACCCTTGCCTAGATGGCTTATAATGCTCCAAACTCCTCTCCTGCTTCAAATGAAGACAAAGTCAGGAAATTTCAGGGGGAGATCCTGTTGAGCACCTCCCAAATGGGAGTCATTTTGTACAAAGTTATTTTTAAAGTTAACAGGTTTTAAGTACAACTATTACGTACTAATAGTTCAGTTTTGTTACTTTAGTAAGGAGATAGCAGAACTGGAGGAGGGGATATCTGGCTCCCAGTTGCCGATCATATGTTACTATATTGCTGAACAACCCATTCATAGGTTGGTTAATTCAATGGATATGTGATGTCATAATTTGGTATACTTTAGGAAAACATGTTTAATAAGGGGATGATTGGAAGGCTGGATAACACATAGGGAGAGGGATAAAAATACATGAGTCAAGAGTTTATCCAGAATAAAAGATGTTTAATACTATACTGCATACTGTATATACAGGACAGTTGAATTTACATTTTGGTTTTTGGACTGCCGACCTATGCAGGGGAATGGTCTGGAAAATACAAATCTTCTACCACCTAGAGGAAGGGAAAAACAGACAGTTAAGTTCCAAAGAAATAAAGATGTCAGTTGACCCAATCAAGATTATTTCATTAAATATAAATGGGCTTCATGACCCTATAAAAAGGTCCCGTCTTAAACAACACTTGAACAAACAGAAGGCAGACCTCATCTGTCTACAAGAAACCCATCTCTTGGGACTAGAGCACAAGAAACTGGCTTGGGGTGATAGATATAAGGTCATAGCCTCCTCCCACCCAAGGGGCAGGAAATGGGGGGCAATAATTCTAATCCCAGCAACAACTCCCTTGGAAGTACAAAAAACCCATATAGATGCCCAGGGTCATTATGTAATTGTACAAGGAATTCTGTACGGCCATAGAATTACCTTGGCTAGTGTTTATTTTCCTCCTCAGACAAGATTCCCAATACTGAAGGGCTTTATGTCCACATTATTAGATAACCTTCAGGGTCAATTAATCATGGGAAGGGATTTCAATATGACCGTATCACCACATTTAGATAGCTCTAATCACCAAACATTTTGGAAAAATGCTAGAGTTAAAAATAAAAAAAAACACCGAACACCTGGGTATCATAGATGTGTGGAGACACTTATTTCCTCTACTTCTGGTTATACATACTGTTCTCCATGGTTTAAATCATACTCCCGACTAGTTTACTTTATGATGACATGTGAGCATTTCACATCAGTCCAGGATATGACAATAGGTTTAAAATTACTTTCTAACCACCATCCCTTAATCTTGAAAATAGATTTGGGCCAGGAAAGGAAGAGGACCCTATGGAGGTTAAACCCATTAACATTAAAAGATAAAGAATTCCAGGGGACAGTTAAAAAAAGAATACACCAATTTTATATAGAAAACAAATCACAGGACATCACGGAGGCTATACAATGGGATGCCATGAAGGCAATGATGAGGGGGGAGATTATAACATATACCTCAAAAAAAATAAAGAGAGGGAGGTGAAACAACTTGAATTATCTGAACAGCTACTGAACTAGCAGATGTTATATAGAGGAGGAGACTCAGAATTATACCAAAAAATTAAAGATATAAAGGCGGAACTACAGAAACTTATAGATAACAAAATACAACAATCATTAATATATTTAAGAAAAAGGGTCCATGAGGGGGAGCTAGGGGGCTGAGATTGGCTCAGAAACATAGAGCTAGGAAAATATTTCCACAATATTGAAACTACAAATCCATATACTGGTATAACACACCATTCAGATGTTCATATCTTGCAGACTTTCTCCTAGTACTACACTGGTCTATATTCACCCAAATAACTCCTGACAGTCAGAAATATCAAATTTTCTGGACCAAGTGATCTTGCCTACCCTCACCTTTACTCAAATTCATAGTTTAGAGGCTCCCATAACACAACTGGAGATTCAGGAAGCTATCACGAATCTGAACTCGGGAAGATGTCCAGGACCTGAAGACTTTATACCCAAGTGGTATAAGATACTTAAAAAAGAACTCGCCTCCAAATTACATACTTTATTTGCTGAGATAGCCCAAGATGGAGCTCCTCCACCATTGTGGGATTGTGTCACCATTGCTCCAATACCTAAACCAAATAAAGATAATTCGGACCCTGCACCTTACAGACCTATTTCCATTTTAAATGTTGATTATAAGATTTATTCAGCTATTTGGGCATCTAGATTAGAATCAGTAATGCCAAAGATTATATCTTCTGACCAATCAGGGTTTATTAAAAACAGGAAAACTATGGATAATATCCTGAGGACTCTACTATTGCAAGAATATATTAAGACCAGGAAAATTCCATCTGTTTTCATTAGTTTAGATGCCAAAAAGGCTTTTGATTGAGTCTATTTGCCATTTCTTTGGAGCACTCTTGAGGCCTTTCATTTCCGCTCCATTTATCACTAGTCTTAACAAGCTATATAGTTCCCAAGGGCCTATAAGGAGGTTAATGGAAACCTATCCTCACTGCTTCAAATTAAGTAGGGCACAAGGCAGGGTGTCTCTATCACCGTCATTTATTTGCATTATATTTGGAACCACTAGGGCAAGATTGAGGAAAGTAGGCTCTGAAAGAGGATTCCTATAGCACAACAAGAACAAAAAATAAATATGTTTGCAGATGATATTCTCTTGACCCTGTTGTCCCCATCTCAATCAATTCAGTCAGCTTGGCAAATATTGAAACAATATGAGAAACTGGAGGGATTTAAGTTAAACACTACAAAAACAGAGATCACGGCCTTTAACTTTATCCCCACCCAAAGATTGAAAAAAGAATATCCATTTAAATGGCACACTACCAAAATAAAATACTTAGGAATTAACATTCCTCTTAACCCAGAAGTATTGGCGATTTTAAATTATGAACCCCTCACGACTATAATCCAAAATGACCTGGAAAGATGGTCCACCTCTCTTACCCCTTCCATCAATGGATATAAATAGTCTGTATGAATATACTACTTAGATTACTTTATCTAATTCAGAATATGCCCTATTTACCAGCAACTTATTATTTTAAATCATGGGACAAGTTAATTTCCATGTTCATTTAGGGTAAAGGACATCCTAAGATTTGACTATTGGTTCTTAAATTGTCCCTGGCTCAGGAAGAAGGATTTAACCTTCCAGACTTTAAATTGTACTTTAGGGCATCTTTCCTTAGATAGTCCTGATCTGGATGACGGAATCCTATTTGACCCCTTGGAAGGATATTGAATTTCATCTTAATGATTTGTTTGATATAAAAAATTCTTCTCTCTTCTGCTGAAAGGCCTCTGTTACCTGCTACCCTAACAGATATTACAGCTCAAATTTATAAATGCTGGAGAAGCTTGAGGCAATGGGACTACTACGTATTATATACGAAGATATTAAATTATTATTAGAAGATGATTCATTTACACCCATATATATGGACTCTACATTCCGGGAATGGAGAAGATTAGGCCTTTCACATCTTTTCCAGTTTTTGACCCCTCAGGGGATACTCTCCTTTGAAAAATTACAGTCCCAATATGGCCTTAGCAGATCAGATTTATTCTGTTATTTCCAGGTCAGGAACCATATACTCAGAAATCTAATAATTCAACCCAAAATTCAAGATCCAACTCCAGAATTACTCAAATTATTTATTGAAGCCATAAGGGGGAACTTGGGTAAACATTTAATAGGCACAATATATAGGGAATTGAGAAACGAACAAAAGAAATCAACTGAATCCATATTACAGGAATGGAACAAAGATCTCCACCTAGAAATAACCATGGAGGAATGGAGGGGCTCAGCTGTGAGTGCAGTAAAGATCACTTCTTCTCCATTTTGGAGAGAATTTGCATGGAAGTGTCATTCCCACCTTCTTAGAGCCCTGGCAGTCCTGATCAAATTCCTTCCAGAAGAGTATGGAGTATGCTGGCGAAAGTGTGGATGTCCGGGGGCATCACTGGGACACATATTCTGGGAGTGTCATTATTTGATGCCCTTTTGGCTATCCTTACAAATAGAATTAACCAAATTAATAGAACAAGGGATAGAATTGGCAGCCGAACAGGTTCTGCTAGGGATCTTTCCAGACCATTCCCCTCCATGGGAAAAAATATTTTGCCTCCCAGTCTTTTGGAGGCCAAAAAGTCCATTACTCATAGATGGATGACCAGTATAATTCCTTCAGTAGTAGAATGGAGATTCACCATGTCTGAATTATATGAAATAGAAAATCTTAATGCTAAAATTCAGGGTAAAGCTCCAACATACATGATGAAATGGCAGAAGTGGGTGTTGTATCATACTGAGGTAGATCCACTCCTGTCCTTAAATTTGGAGGAGTTGGTGGGGAAGGTAACGGGGATGATCGAACAACTGCCAAAGATCTGAAATGGAGAAAATTTAATTAAAGAAGGAGGGTTAACTGAGAAGAGGAAATTACTCATTTGGTTATATTAGAATTGAAGGAGTAAACAAGACTTAAGGGGTAAACATGGTGTGAGCTAAAATAGAAAAGAGTTGGAGCTTTACCTTCTGTATGGTCTCTGACCAAAAGAATGCATAAGACTTTATAACAAACATTTAAACCTCAGGGCGAATTACAAAAAACTGTCTATAATACACATAGAACTTAAGACAAGTGACAATAAAACAAAATGCATGAAATGTACTCTTGACATAAGTGCAACAAAAACCATCTAAAAATAAAGAGTGCGACATCTACTTTCATCCCTTGGACACAGCACACTACTCATCCCAACTGAGCTGTGTTACAGATTTCTATCTCAGTGCCTCTAACAACTGAGTCCCCCACTATTGCCACCTTCTTTCCAGCTAACCCTTTCTACCTATTTACAACCACCACAGTAGGTTAGACTGCTGCTGGGGTATGGGGAGGAACAGATGTCTCACCTCTGACTGTACAGGACTGTCTTGTAAACTGGATTGACAAAGTCCAAATGGCATGTTTTTCCTGTATAAAAATGAAGTTTTACCATACCAAGTTTTACCATACTGAGCGAATAGCATGCCCTACTCACCTCAGTGGGGGGAAAATGATTGGTAGTTTTTATTTCCGAGCCCTCTCCTCCTCCTAAAGCAGTAGTCCTCTGGCCTTTCTCACTGCCCACCACTGTGCATCCCCTATTGTGAACCACAGGAGGAAATTGAGAGAGAGAGAAGTGGCAGGGACCCCCTGGTACCAATCTAACCTGCTCTGCAGCAGCTGTCTTGTGGTCCATGCTGCAGCCACCTCAAAGTGGAGTTCTGTGAGCCTTTGGCAGACCAGGCAACCCATACACTTTACACAGTGTACCCTGGAAAGATTCTAATCTTCAGGTCCTGCAGCTAATAAGCTCCCCAGCTGCCTCCTCTTCTGCCTTCTGCCCATGACTAGTCTTGGTCCCTTCTATGAGTTAACAGTCCTTCAGAACTATTTGCAGCTGTACTCATATAGGGGTTACACTAGGTTATCCTGAATAATAACCACAAGCCTGTGTGTAGAAACTTTCCTACCATACTCCAACCCCAAATAGGTTTTAGTTGGCCTTGTACTAATATTAGCTTTTCTTTACTGTGCAATCTAAATGTGTTTAAATATTATATGATTTCTTTCTTCAACCCATTCCTTCCAAATCCCTGTTCCCATGCTCCTGTGTTCCTGATGTACTGTATGAGGGTTATTGGGGTGCAACACCTACTCCACGCTACCAGGTGACAGCCGACTCAGCTTCTGTGGCTACTGGGCCTCAACTTTGATATGCACAGTGCCATCACACAAGGAAACCAGTTTGTGGGGTAGCTGGTCATCTAGCACTAGCCTCTGAGAAATTGTCCCTACCCATCTTCATTACAAAATGGACAGCCTTCCACCATTGCAGTTTTGTGCAACTGTCAGACAATAATAATATCAAGTTAGCAGAAAACACAGTTTTATTATAACACCTGTCCCTGCAAAAGGAACAGGTTGGTGCAGCTGTGCTTCTTGCATCCAAATCACTATTAGGTTCCAAGTTAGGGCAGGTACAGCTAATAGTAGGCCACTATTTAGGCAAGAATTCCTTGGTGAGCAGCCAAACAGTTTCAGGTAGCTGCCTTTAACTAGGCCTGTCTAAACACAGCTCCAGATGTTACCAAATGGCCAAATGCACAGCCCTATTACTGTACACCTCCTGTACTAGAAGCCACTGTTCTCTTGCCTGAGACCAGGATCTCATTGACACACTATGGGAGCTCCTTATGTCAGTCCATGGGTACTCACTGTTGACACCTTAATAGGCCCATTGATGCTACCAAAGCTGGCCAGCTGTGGTGCACTTAAATTGAAACACAGTTTTTTATTTCTCCAAAACCCCACAGGCCATCGCTTAAATCACTTTTAAACCTCTAAAAGCGAGGCATTAATAATCCTGAATGATGGCCAACATGTAGAATTCAATGAGAACCACACACTAACTGTATAATGCATAACACCTTGATAGGTTACTCATGTTTCCCAGAGACAGTTCTTAATGGCCGCTTTCCTTCTAGACTCTTCAAGTTCATGCCCTAAGATCACACAGCTTCATTCTGGCTGAACCAGTCTGGCATCTCCATCAAAGAAGTTTGAGTTTGTACTCTTCTTCCAGGAGCTGTACACTGACCTGCAGCTGTTGTCTCTTGCACTGGTCAGCATGAATATAGCATTTGGACACTGTTACTCCAGACACAAGGCCTAGGAATGATACACTTAGTTTGCAAACCCACCACAAAGACCACTGATTTCAGGATTGTGTGCAGATCTGCCTCTTCCATGATTTTATGCAGTGCTCTGACCCATGGTTCACATTGGTCAGGTCACTTGTTACTCAGCCTCTGACACCTAATGGGGATTAAGCTGGTATAAAAAAGCCTTTCATCTGATCCAACATTATCAACCGTTCTTGGACCTGGGAAAGTTATAGAATGGCCTCACTGATGTTAAAGGTCACAAGATAGCAGCCCTCTTACAGTTCAGATATTCAGACCCCATAATCACCATGTTAAACAGTCACCTTCCCACTGCCAGTGCCTTGCTGCATACTACGAGTCCTGGGGATTAGATTCCGTAGGTGTCTGAGAAACAAAGTGGGGTTACACCAATAAGCTTTATTCTGTTTTGTTCAGTTAAATTGTGTGCTATTGCATAATTTATTGTGTTGAAATGTAGGATATTTGGGGGCACTCCATACAATTATTGTTTTTCTGCCTAGATGGTGGGGGTTGGTTATATTATTATTTTCCTGGTGGGCAGCACCCTAGCATTTCTTTGTCGGAAGGGTCCCAACAGGTGGTGGCCCCTCACTGTTTGGATATAACACATTACACCCCAAATACTGTATCTACAGTCACCACAGAGCCTCCTTTCCCATGGTGTAAAGGCACTAGCTATATCTTGACATAAGACAGGCTGTGCCAGTCATTGGTGAAAGTGGTTACCTGTGAAATGATTGCCATTCAATAAACTTTAACATGGCAGATATTGGATTTAAAAGCTCTCAGTTGAAAGAGTCACACATCTAAAGGGGGGATGCTTTTTAGTTTGGAGGTCAGTCTCTTTGTATCCCAAACAAAAATACCCTAACCTGAACCTCCGACACATGTACCTTAGTGGCAGGCTAGAATACATGTGTAAGGTACAGAGCAAACTGCAAAGGCATTATGCATGCACAAAGGCATGTGTCAAACTGCTTTAGGGGTTTGAGAACTTCAGACCCCAGCTCAAATCAAGTTCAGCCTGGCTATCAATCATACAAGCAGCCTGGTTTGTGCCCAAAAGATGGACTCTCTCTTTTTTTCTTGATAGTAGTTATGTTTTTACCACTGTGAACAATTAGGGGACATAGCCATGATTTTGAATTCTTTGAAGAGCAGAACACTAAATAATGGCTGTTCCTGCACACCTCCACATCCACACAATCCAGATATGATTCACACAATCATTTTTCCCTTAGACAGTCTTTGCCTGACTTCTTGTCTGATGAGAAATGTCCTCAGCTTGTGTATCTCACATGCACACGTCTCTTTTTATTAATCCCAGTATTTTATTTATCATGGCCATTACCCAGTCAGTGTAATCGCTGCAAACAAGATTAACTGACAGTTGAATACCAAGGTAATTTATTATAGGTTTTAGATGCTGCGGGACATGATTAGGTGTGGAACGTGAATGAAAAGTGGTGTCCCGAGTACTGTTATTGTTAACAACTCTACATTAATCACCTCTACCGTAAAAACCTTGCATGCAATTTTTCTCTGAATGCATAAGTTAGGTTCTTCCATCTGCACACATTGTTTAACAGAATTATGTACACATCAGTCACACAGACAGCCGGACAGGATTCAATAGGATAGTTCAGGATTTATCAGAATTGTTGATGAGGAGGCCTTGACTTGAAATAGGAAATGAAGGTCTTATACAGCTTATTTGATATAAACTATATCACAAAGCACTTTACAATTCAGTGTGATGGGAGAACATGATATTACTGTTATCGCTTGGCAGGATTTTTATAGCAAAGAGATAAAGTAGAGAGAGAGCTTATGGAGAAGTTAGGCACAAAGAGGTTAAGAGACTTGCTCAGACTCACACAATGAGTAAGTGGTGGTGGTGGGATTCAAACATACAGGCCTTATGCTTATCAGCTCAGTGCACTAATCAGTAGCCCAATTTGTCAGTCTCTTTACTGATGTACTAACACTGAAACTGATTTGTCGTCTCAACCAGGATAAGGAGATCCCAACTAAAGTGCTCATAAGAGAGCAGTGGAAAAGTCTGTTCTCTCCGCAATGCGCCTGACCTTTGGCTAAACAGAGAGCTTTTCTAGCAGCCTAGTGCCCTTCTTTTTTCTTAGCACTGAATACTTCACTCCATAGGTGAAGCAAGTTTTCTGCTGAGCTTTTTCCAGTGTATATGTAAGGAGGGATATGTGGTGTTTTGTGCTCCTACTGCACTCCCACCTTACAATGCCACCAGGCCACTATTGGTGTACTGGTAGCTACCACTGCCTTGTGGGCTCAAACAACGTCAATGGTCCTAGGTTCCCTAAACACCTGATTGAGGGTGTTTGTAGCCAAGGTTACAATAAAATAGTGCAGTGTCTCCACCCAGCTAAAGTGGGCTGGGTGGAAGTATGGTAAAACGCCCTGGGATGTAGTACCTCCCACCTCCCAACAGGGTCAACCCACCAGCAGACCGCTTCAGTGCAGTGTGAGTCCACACAGCATGCAACTGATAATCTAAGTCAAAGATTAATACGCATAATCAGTAAATAATTAGAAACAAGAGCAGGAACTTTAGTTAAGGTAATGAACCAAATTGCTACTGTACTCCTCTACAGCAGAAATATTGGCTCCAGTCCGATGACGATGTATAGTCCACATGCAGGATCTCAAGCGATGCATTTATTTATGTAAACACTAAAGCTGACTACAGAAAGTCTGCCAAAACAAAATCATCAAGCAGTAATACACTGGAGCCAGTGCAGTTTAACAGTATTTCAGGCCACAACCAGTCCTGTATGTGGGTGATTGCACATCCAGTTAGGTTGGGGTAATGACAGATAAAGTCTTAGTCCAGCCAGAAGCACTTGATGCAGTGGCTCTGATAGTAGTAGCTGGCACCTTTGTTGTGTCAGTGCAGGGAAGCCTTAAAGGTAAAGCCCCCATTAATGGTTTATACTGTCTCCTGCTAAGTAACTGACATCTATGTCAATGCCCACTGGAAGGTCACTGTCTAAATGCACTGTATATACTGTACAATAACAGTTAGGCTGTCCAGACACCTGATTCATATCTAAGTACTATATAGGTAAATGGTGCATATCCAATTATTGTACCTAGAAGAATGCATTCCCATCCAACAGCAAATCTTTGACCATTTCCCACACTGTCACTTTTTACTGTGGTTACCTGGGTGTATCAGTAACCATTATGCAGGTAAGGATATGGGTGTGGCATATATAACTTTATGTACTACATGCACAGGCAGATTGGTAAAGGCACCAGGAGCATCTCATGGCAGTCTGATCAAAGGTCTGACTGGTCTCTCAGACTAGCTTAGTGAGGCTGAAATTGTTTCCATCAAGTTTTGGGTCATGACTCCTGTCTCCTTGTCCAGATTAGGAGTGTTTTCAGTCTCATTTGGCTCAACTGTGTCTCCTGTTTCTGGCCGCTCTTCATCCCCTTCCTTGATGTTTGCCTTCTCATGAACTAGAATGTATCCAAGGGCATGAAAGATTCTGCATTGTGATCCAACTGGTTTCCCAGCTTGATCTGATTCCTCCCTTAGGTAAAACTTCCTGAAGCAAGCTGGGAAAATCCATGGTGTAATAGTACCACACTAGTTCTGTTTCCTCATCTAATGAGTCACTGTCCATTACTCCCAGATAGAGATGGGTGAAGTTGGGAAACATTGCTTTGCAAATTAATCCACAAATTTAGTGCAATTCATAAGGTTTTGAATGATCTGCAATGTGCGAAGTTACACCCACGAAGTGCCGGAATTTTGTCTGCAAATGGAGGAATTTGACCATGAAATGGTGGAATTTCACCTTTTGCAGGCAAAATTCTGCCATTCATGGGTGAAATTCTCCCATTCATGGCAAAATTCCTCAAAAAATGGTGAAAAGTCACACAGGCAAATTTTGAGGCTAATAGCAAAACATTGAGGATTGTTCTGTGGAGGTAAATTTGCCAACTTCACCGGAACTTCACTGGTGAATTAAAACTTTGCAACATCTCTACTCACAGGGTGATACAGGGTTTATCTTACAGTTGATTGTTTTGTGTGAATACTGTAGCTCTTCTTTTCAGCCACCTACTTCTGGTTCTTTCAGGCTAACATTAATGTTCATCTGTCCAACAGGCAACATGTGATTTCTATGAATAATTCTAGTCCCTCTTGACTCTCATTTTGGACATATTCTGTAATCCTGCATGTCTTGTACTTGCTGTTCCACAGCATATGGGTGTGCTCCACCTAATCTTGTGCTTTCTGAGCAGTTTCAAATTCTGTATTATACAATGGCAAGAAAAATCCCATGATGCTAATTGGCTGCCAGTGCCAGGGTTTATCTTACAGTTGATTGTTTTGTGTGAATACTGTAGCTCTTCTTTTCAGCCACCTACTTCTGGTTCTTTCAGGCTAACATTAATGTTCATCTGTCCAACAGACAACATGTGATTTCTATGAATAATTCTAGTCCCTCTTGACTCTCATTTTGGACATATTCTGTAATCCTGCATGTCTTGTACTTGCTGTTCCACAGCATATAGGTGTGCTCCACCTAATCTTGTGCTTTCTGAGCAGTTTCAAATTCTGTATTATACAATGGCAAGAAAATCCCATGATGCTAATTGGCTGCCAGTGCCAGTGATATTTCTTGACAATAATATCACTTATAACATGGGGAAGAGACAGGTTTGTGTCTGACTGGAGAAAATGCATATAGGTTGGCATGGATTAATTTCAATTAATCCATGATACAGTATGCACCATTTCTCTTCCCATTTTAGTTTCCTGTACATGATGGTTCCTTCTGAATTAATCCATGATAGAGTGCTCACCATATGTATTCCCCATTTGACAATTGAGTGCCCACCATATCACTAAAAATACCACCAACAGCTTAATCTGGTTCATAGTTAGTTGGCATTCAACTGTATCCCCCTCCCTCAGGTCATGCCTGAAAATAGGCAATTTTTTCCCAGTGCACTTACCCGTTCAACAAAAATTAAATAAATAAATATCTATTTCTCCTGTCACAGTCTTTATCTGCAGTAACTTGAAAACATCTGTATGGCTATATAATGCAGGGTCTTTTTTTTTTTTTACTTGGTCTATGAAAGTTTTTTCAGATTGGCTCAATTCAGTACACTTGGAAATTGATCTAAAAATGGCTATAAAACAGTGCTGTGCTGCTAGCATTGTTTCACAGCCATCTGTTGGCCTGCCAAGGGAACTGGGCATGAAGATGACTGCAGAACATTGCATGCAATCCTTCCCTTCCTGCTCAAGCACCCCAAAGCCAATGCCTTCACATTCATCTACACTCAGTTTATCTTGAACTTTGCTCTGTTCCAATCATGAGCCAAAACCACAAATAAGTGACTCCTGGCTGCACTCAATTCCACAAAGACAAAAATCTTTCACTAAAAGCATTCTTTGGAATGACATTTTGGTAGTGACCCCTCAGCTGCAAAACACTCGATCCAGACTCCACTCAGTTCCTAAAAGAAATGGCTGAGGTGCTTACAGCCAGCTTAACAAGTAAAAAGAAAGAAAGAAGTCAGACCTATAAAACAGCAGTGCACTACAGAAATTTATTTTGTTTTTCAGCACTAGTTACCATCACTCCTGAAGAACCAGAAGTAGCATCCTCACTCTTTCTGTGCTCTAGTCACTGACTGGGAGCTCTGCAGAAACTCTCCATCTCTCTTCTGGTGCAGACACTCACTTTTCACTGTATCAGGAAAAGAGACCCACTTGCTGACCTAAGGGGTGGAGGAGCCAGACAGAAACAAAGAGAGTGGACAATGACCTCAAAATGAAACTTAGTAAGGGGGGGAGAGCATTACCACATTTACATAAGTACTGCCAAAAGAAACAGATCACAGCTTCACCTTCTGGAGAAACAGAAAAAGGAGCTCTTTTTTGTTAAGTATCCATCCACATTGAAAATATATATAGAAACTGTTTTGAAAATGAATTGATTTTATATTTTTTTCCTTTTTATATAAACAAGATTGTATAATAGCTTTAAGGCACTCCAGGGATGTGTGTTATTGTTTAGTAGTGTCACTTCTCGGGTGTTGAAAGCACTCGGCCTGCAGCATCATTCTTCAACCACTTGAGGAGTGACATTATTACATAATAACACACATCCTGTCACGCCTTATTGCTTAAACAACATTCTGTCACCAGGCAAGAAACTGTGTACCTTTGGCTCTTTGTTGTACCTGACTTTGTTGGGTCGGTACCATTTTCCAGCCATTTCTGAGGCCAACTGGTAGCCTGTTTTCAACTGATCTTTAGGATGTTGGTCATATTGTAGGTAATTGTTGCCTGGGCACCATAGACAGAGACGTTGAAGCACAAATCAACTGGTAATCTGGTTTACCTTCTGAACATTAGGTACTACAAAGATTATCCAGTTTCATTGCTGTTCATGCAATTTTACACCTGTAGAAGTGTGCTTGTCTGTTGGCTCCTCTTATCTGTGTTCTTTGTACAGTACTCATGATATATTCACTGACAGTTAGAAGGTGGCCAGTCTAAGTGGTGAGTGGGTGCTGTGCCAGCTGCTATCACAGGTGCCATTATATGACTTCAGTGACTGGATGGGGGTCTGTGCAGAGAGGTGGGTCCTGAGTGGGTAGATGGGTCAGGAGGAGATTGGTGGCATGTTTGGGGGTAGGGGTCCACTAGTCCACCAGGCCCTTGCAACTATGCCCAGGACAGGTACTGGGGGGCCTTGCTCATACAATAAGGAGCCCATAATGGACATGCAAATGGCCCATAGTGCCTTGCATGCCCAATAGGCTCATTAACATGTTAGGGCTAAATATGATCCACAGGAGCCCTGACGCTCTTCCATTTAAGTTGTGCTATCTTTACTGGACTCCCATGTGGCCATATTCAGTCTAGGCTCTGTTAGCACAGCACATAGGTTCTACGCTGGCCAGTCGATGATGAGTTCCATCATTCAGACAGCATGGTCTAGTTGGTGTGTGCTGTCTGAATATTGCTCCTGAACCAGCTAAATGCTATTTGCCATGCAGCACTCCTGTCTGTGTGAGCACACAGCAGTCTCTGAATATGGGGCCACTGTCAGTTTTGAGTGCAGAGAGACTCCATTAGAAAGAGGAACATGAGCAGTGATGGATAAACAAATAAAAGTCTTTTCAAAAGTACTGTATAGCAAGCAAGCAAACTATTTATAAAGCACTCATTCCCATGGACTCAGAGCACTGTACAATATGTACAAGAGAGCAATAAAACAATCTCACAACATATACCTAACCAAAACTCATATTTCAGTATTCTGAAGCATTAGAATATAAACAATTGTGCCCATAATTGGAGAAATTTAAAATGCCCCTGTTTTCCTTTGGTTTTCCCTATTTTCTGAAATACATGTTTAACTTCAATTTTATGTCCTCCCACTAGTCCACCAGAATCTCAAAACAAATGGCTACTGTCATCCTTCCTTTTAAAAGTTCATCACATTGTATCTTAACCTCCTTATCCTCTAAAATAGAAGTATTAAGACGACACAGCCATTGCCTGTAACATTCTGTGGGTAACCCCCTACCTTCACTTTTGCCTCAAAATGATCCATGGTAACTGCTGCTACAGGTTTTGCTTCTAAAATTTCCCACTTCCTTGAAACAAATATATGATCAGTTCAAGAGGACAATGATCCCCTATGGTAGATATGGCCCCCTGCTGCATGCAGTTTCCTATATGCATCTTGCAATCCAGCAGCATTCTGTTTTAAAAAGTTTGTATCACAATAAGTCTTTCAAGTTTTCCCAGTTTTGTCCTTCATATCCTATGGGCAGTTAAAATCTCCTCCCAAGATAACCTGCCTAGCTGTATGCAAATAAGGTTGTGTTAAACAAAAAAATGTCAATTTGTGAGGTTTTGGTTTGTGGTGGTTAACTACTCCTATTCGCATTAATTGTTCCTGCCCCACCACATCTAACATCACCACCCTGCTTGGTTCAATGTCCATGGCTTTTTTAATTTTTATGTTAATAGATTTAAACAAAATAGCTGCCCCTGAACAGGGATCATTCCCTATGGACCATATAAATGGTCTCCAAAGCCACGATTGTTGCACCTGATAAATATATCCAGGTGTTCTGAGCCTTGTATTTTGCAGCAAGATCACTTGGGCATCAGAATTACAGAGAGAAGAAAATGTAATTAACCTTATGTGATTCCTAATACTATTCACATTTAAAGAAGATATTATAATATTATAATGTATGGAGAGTGCCTGTTAACATCTAAAGTCAATCAGTTTACATCCTTGTAATCCCATCGATGTGACATCAGTATCCTGTAAATCGTGTCGAGTATGACAGATTGATGGGATTACAGGACAGAATGTCACCAGCTGTCATAATTCTTTCAACAGAACATTGTTCTGCTGACTGCGCCTAGAAGTTTTAAATTCACACATTCCATTTACACAGTTACTGAACTGCCACAGCATCGATCACAATGGCTAACTTCACTAGTGCTGTCTCTACCCATTCCAGATCCCTTTCTTGGTTACCTTAATGAGTTGTTCTCTTGTCCAGGCCTGGTTATGTGCAAGCTCCTTGGATGTTCGCTCCACCCCCCCCATTCCCTCTGAGAAGACGCTGATGGTATGCACAGGCTTTGAGTAATGTGACACAAAACAACCAATCGGAACTGTGTTGTGTTTTTTTTTCACATGTTTTCATCTCACTATTTGTTTGGTGCTAATAAACATCCTCAATGGTCTTAAATGATTTAAATCTTTTTCCAAAGTGGCTAAATGGGTATGGTTCCATATATTATAAAAGATAATGCCTAAAGTAGTGGCTGTTAAAACAAAGCAACATTAGTAAATCTTAAATAGCCTTATTTTCCTATTTTTTTTTTTTACTGTAGTCAAGTCGAACAGTTCCCAATCAAAGTTTGCCAGTTCTCTTTGAGAAGATGCCACAGAAGAGGCTATGGGATCACATTCATCCTCCTCAGTTTCAAATTGTAATGCAGCAAAACTATTCCTTGTTACCATGGCATCTTTTTGTTTGCTACTTTTGATTTTGGCTGGTTCCTGTATCTGCATCTTCTTCCCCAACCACTTGAAATTCATCCTGTGGAAATGGAGGGGAGGGATAGCCAACTGATGTTTTTTTCTGTGATGCTTCTCAGATTTAAAGTTTGACCTTCGTGACCTCCCTGTGGTGTAACCAAATGATTGGTTGCTGAAGCCTCCTGTAGCTCTTTTGCTCCAGTATGTCCACAGTGACTGCCTGACCAGAAGGTGTTTCACTGCCAGTGTCAGACTGATTGATATGATGCTCTGATTTAGTACTGTGACTGGGACTTTATTTTCAGAATTACTTATGGGCAACATTCATTGTTTGATTTTGTGGGGCTGATTCTTGCATTCTTTTATTTTGTTCCTCATGCACCACGTCTTCTGGTCGAAAGGACACTTTGTTATTTTTGAGGGTGAAACATCCCTCAAGAGGGAGCCAATCCATAGATTTGTATAGGGTATAGTGGTGCATTCTCCAGGAAAGTCCAGTGACAAAGCGGATGATATTATTGTAGATAGATCTAAGTTTATGGAAGAATTGAGAAGTAGGGGAGGGGCAAAAACAACAGATCCATAGTCCAGTAGGGGTATAAGAACAGAGCTTGATAGACGGAGTCTAGATTTCAGGATTAAAAACTTACTAATCCTATATAGGAGCCCCAGGATCATGTGAACCTTATTTATAATTTTAGAGGTATGAAAGTTGAAGAACAGGTGGGGATCAAGCAGAAGACCCAGGTATTTAAATTCAAAGACTTGTTCTATGAAATTTCCATGGTTATCAGAGAGGTTTGTTTTAGGTTGTAGGTTTTCCTAGGACCAGAGAAGACCATGCATTTAATTTTTTTAGAACTTAGGACCATGTCTTTATTAGCAAACCAAGAATGAAGATTCCCAAAGTCAGATTTTAGGCTGGCGAGCATCATGTCTGTATTTCTGTTGCTGCAGTACAGCACTACATCATCTGTGTAGAGGACCATTTCCAGTGTTGCTACAGACTTCTGGGAGCTTATTGATAAACGGATGAAAAGGATGGGGTACAGGATAGAGCCCTGGGGTACCCATATTTAATAGGGCATTCAGAGGAAAATGCCCACCAACAGTGGTCCCTATGTTCTGTGGGAGAGATAGCTCCCAACCCACTTAACCATGTGATTCGAGAAATGGAGGTCAGATAGGGTGTTTAGGAGCATGTCATGGTCAACAAGGTCGAAAGCCTTAGTCAAGTCCATGAAAACTGAGCCAGTGTAAAGGCAGTTGTCTGGCTCCTTAGATATCCCTAGTGAACCTAACTAAGGCAGTCTCAGTGCTGTGAGCAGCTCTGAAACCATGTTGGGCATCTGTGAGGATGTTACAGCTGTTGAGAAAGGAGGTGACCTGAGAATGTACTGCTTTTTCCAATATCTTTGGGAGGGGGGCCAAAAGAGAAACTGGCCTGTAGTTTCCTATCTTGTTTTTCGAGCCAGACTTAAACAGCGGTTTAACTATGGCTGTTTTTCCAGTTGCATGGAAAGGTGCCAGTGCAGAGAGAAAGATTTAAGATGTTTGTAAGGGGGACCACTAGTGGAGCAATGACAAGCTTGAGAAATTTGAAATCAATTCTGTCTGCCCCTTTACTGGGTCAGGGGTTATTAGAGTAGGTGAGCTTAATGGTGTCAGAGGGTGACAATGCTGAAAGTAGAAATTGGGAATGGGACCTGACTGTGGCATGGAGGGAGAATAGGAGGGTTTTTTAGCTGAGCCTGGGTGGAGGGGGGAGGGTTTTTATTTGTCTAAATCCCCAAAGAATGAATTAAATATGTTTGCTGTATCTGCGGGGTTGTTAGTAAACTTGTTCCCATTCATGAGTGTGATGGATTCAGCTTTTCTGACCCTGCTGAGTAGGTTATTTAGAGTACCCCAGAGATGTCTGGGATTAGTATTTTCCCCAACCTGTTTACTGTGGAGAAAGTTGACCTTGGCTGACCTGACAGCTGCTTTGCACTTGTTGTGCAGAGCTTTGTATAGTGTTAATAGGGAGGGGTCCATATGCTTACTCTGTTTGGTCCAGGCCCTGTCTCTCTGCCTCATTCATTTGAAGATGTCAGAGGTGACCCATTCACAAATGTAGCCCTGTATCCTGATATTTTTGAGGGGGGGCAAATTTGTCACATACCCCATTGAAAATAGCTGAGAAACAATCAATGACAGCATGAATGTTGCCCATGGTTGATGTGAATGACCAATCAACTTGGTGAAAGACTTGGGAGATGTTCTCAAGGACATTATTGTTTAAACATCTCCAGTAAATGAAATTCAATTGAGTAGAAAATACTGAAGTCAAACTCTTTGCCTGCTGCATTATTTGTTGTTGTTGCAGTGGCTGCAACATCCCTTACCCCACCAGCACTCGGCGTTAACATGGCACCAGCTCCTACTAATGTGGCCAGCTGACTTGACAAGTCAGAGTTCAGGCATAATGTCTTTGGTGGAGAAACCTTTGTAAACCTTAATTTAGTCATGGAGACTTTAGACGGCAAGTTACCTTTTGCCACCTGTATGATGGATTCTGCAGTCAGAACTACTCCAGCCTCCCACCTGGCTCAGTCCAAGGATCACAACCATCCTGCTGCTAGCAGGGCTGTTTCAGGTGACCAAGGGCCTCCTTCTGCAGATCTGAGTTCTGACTCTTGCCTCCCTTTCCAGAGCTGAGGCTTGTCAGTCATTGCCACAGTATTTTGGGATGCAGAAGGTGAAACCACATTTAGGTTAAACTGAGGTTTTCTGTCCTAACTACATTTTGCAGTGGGTTCTTCAGACAAAGGTTGGTTATCCAGGGATCCAGTTGCTGCCTGGAGAGTAGCATCTTTCTTGGCTAAAAGCTGCAACAAGAGGACTCTTCTTTCCTTTCTGCCAGCCATAAACACTTTGGACTGTATTCTCAGTGTCTTAGACTGCATCTGCAGGTACTACATATGAGGATTCTGTTATGTCAATATCCATAGCAGGTAAATCAGTCACTACACTGAGTCAAGAGTCTATTTTAGCACTTGATATTCCATTTCAATATTCTCAGATGCCATCTCCAAAACATCTGGAATGTCCATAGAGCACTCAGAGGACACTGATTCTGTACCTTCATTGGAGTTCCATTGCCCAACTCCTCCTCCTCCTCCACCACTCAGGTCAGCCATCTAGGCTGCTTTCCAGACATCCAGCAAGTCCCCCTACTGGAAGAGTAGAGGAATTTTATTGATTAAGGCAAGAGATCAAAATTTTATACAATTAAAAACATTAGCACTTTACAGGCATCTTCTTTGCAACAACTCTCATTGTTTTAATGACTTATGTACACATGCTCTCCATAGTTTACTGACATTGTGGTATGACATGGACTTTTTCTCTGCAATATACATTCTCTGCAATGCTGATTGTACAGAATTAGCTACCATTTTCAGTTCTACATACTTCTGTTGTAAACACAAAGAACAATGAGATTGCCACAAGTAATATTTACAATAGGCCATACATACTTGTAATGTATTAATGTCATATTAGTTCCACGTTCCGGAAACAAACATAATGATATTTCTTGATATGTTACATGTTTAAAAAGAGATTCTCCCCATAATCCTTATAAATCTTCCCAGAATGCTGTGGCATATGGACAAAGAAAAAAAGTGAGACTGCGTTTCAGAAACTGCTGTACATGATTCCCTTGGACACATGTTCTTCCACACTTTTGTGATAGAGAATGGCCTTAACTGCTGTTTTCCCATGGATACCTAACTAGCGGACATCCCATGTTTGCTTTGGTATACAAGTATTATGGATCTGACTCATCACCTCCCTCTCATATAGAAACATAGAATTTGATGGCAGATAAGGACCACTTGGTCAACCTAGTCTGACCATTTTCCCTACCTGTGTCATATGCTGTAGATCCTTAATGATCTGTAGCTGACCCTCTCTTTCCTATCGATAAAGTTCCTTTATGCCTATCCCATGCAATTTTGAATTCCCTTACTGTTTTTGGCCCACAACCTATGCAGGGAGGCTGTTCCATGCATCCACCACCCTTTCTGTGAAAAAATACTTTCTCACGTTACCCCTGGTCTACCCCCCCCATTCCCTTATCATGGGAATAGTCCCCATCAGCATTCTGGTAATGCCACAACCACTGAGTAGTTGTTACTAAGTATATATGGCTCAGTACTCAGACCTGTGCTTTTCAACATATTTATTGGTGCCATAGCAGAGTGGGTCAAGAGTAAGATCTGCCTTTATGCAGATAATACTAAGCTGTGTGGGTGGGTGGACACAAAGGAGGGGAGACAGGATTTAAGGGAGAATCTGGTTAAGCTGGAGAAATGGTCAAGCATCTGGCAGCTGGGTTTTAATGCTAAGAAATGTAAGGTGATGCACATGGGAGCCAAAACCCAAAGGCCAGTTACTGGCTGGGGGGAATACAGGTGACAGTATCAGAGGAGGAAAAGAACCTGTAGTAATGGCCAGGGTTACATGAAACACACAGCACAGGCCGGAAGGCAACAGCCAAGGTAAATAAAATGCTGGGTTGCATCGCCAGGGAATCACCTCTAGGAGGAAGGAAGTTATTCTGCCACTGTACAGGTCAATGGTGAGACCACACCTGGAATACTATGTTCAGTTCTTGTGCTCTTACCTGAAGAAGGATATCAAACTACTGGATGAGGTCCAGCAGAAGGTAACCAAAATGATCCAGGGCATGGGGGACAGAACTTATGAGGACAGGCTGAGGGTACTAATCGTGTACTAGCTGGAGGACAGGAGGGAGAGGGGGTATATGATTGAAACCTCAGGTAACTAAAGGGCATAAACAGGCTTAGTGCAGAGGGCATCTTTAACTTAAGAAAGGAAGGTACAACAAGAGGTCATAGCTTGAAATTGGTGTGGGGCAAATTCAGGGAGGAAATAAGGAGGTTCTTTTTCACCAAAAGGGTGGTGAAGGGGTGGAATGAGTTGCTGGAGGAGGTGGTTATGGCAGCAAGGGCAATGACCAATTTTAAGGGGGGTGACAGGGTAAAGAAGAAGATTAGCACAGAAGGGGCACTGCTGGGGGGGATGGGGAGGGATGGGGATGATGGGGTATGACTCCAGGAGGTGTAGGGGATGGCAGCTCCAGGGTATTAACCAAGCTGCTCACTCAAGCAGACTTCATAGACCATTATGGCCTGTTTCTGTTGGCAAGTTCATATGTTCAGATATGTTTTTATATGACCAAATAGGTCTTTCCGAGTCATATTTTTCATTGTTTCAAATTTTAGTTTTCACTTCCAGATATGAACCATAATTTGAAAAATTTAGTTGGGGACTACAAGTCTTACCAAATTGTTAAGAGCAGCAACATCTTTGTTCTCCTGCTTAACCACCATGAAACTAACCAATCTTCCAGCAGAGGCTTCCACACTTCATTCTCATTTAAGCATTGACAGGAAAAACATTGGATGTACCTTAACTCCTCCATACTACTTACTTCTGTACATCCATTCCCTCTTAATTGGATTTAACCTACTACCCCATAGCCCTCGAAAGAATAAACTATATATGTTTGTGTCTGTTTGGGTACAGTATAGAATACTAACATACAGGAAGCATGGTAGTAGCAAAGTCCTTATCAGGTATACTCTTCTAGATTTGGAAAGCAACCTATTTTTACTTAAGGATAATTTTGTCTCTGCTTTGTGGAGACAGTGGTTCCAGTTCATGATAAAGGCATTCAGAGAACCAAAATCAACTCATATCAACCTAACAGGAGTGGAATCTATCTGAATTCCTGCTTTACTTTTCTCAAAGCTAATTTTTGATCCAGACATGCTGATACATTTATTTAAAACTGCTTCCACTCCCATTCCTGAGGCAGGGTCCCTGAGAAGAACACATAAATCATCAGCATGTGCCAGTGTTTTCAACTTTCAGGTATCTTGAGATAACGAAATACCTTTAATGCGGTGGCCCCCTTCTGCTCGACTCCCCAACAGTGAAACCAGAAAACAGACCATTACAGCGACAGTCACTGTAATGGTCTGTGTTTGATTGCTGCTTTCCAAGGGTATTTTGGCCCCCTCTCTGGAACAACTCCAACCTGGAGTTGATTATATTAATATCCTGGGGCAGAGAGCAGCATATGCCCCTTGCAAAAAAAATGCACTTTTGATCGCATAACACTGGTGTCAATATGTACATAGATACATAGACAGTGTCAGCAGATAAGGGTCTTTGGCCCACCCAGTCTGCCCATTTGAGCTTGTAAGTTCAGTTTATGTTTTCCTAGAAGTCTGTTGCCCCTTACCTCTGGCCTCCAGAATTCCTTTATGTCTATCCCATGCATTCTTAAATCCTGTGATTGTTTCAGCCCCAACACTTCCTCTGGCAGGGTGTTCCACTTGTCCACCACCCATTCTGTGAAGAAATTCTTCCTCATGTTTCCTCTGAATCGTCCTCCCTCCAACTTCATCCCATGCCCTCTAGTCCTGGGACATCTTTTCACTTACAAATAGTGTATTCCTGCACCTGTTCCCCTGTAAGATACTTGTATGTCTCTACCATATCCCCTCTCTCCCTCCTCTCCTCCAGGGAGTACATATTCAGTTCCTTCAACCTGTCTTCATAGGACTTGTGATGCAATCCATGCACCATCTTTGTTGCCCTCCTCTGAACCTTCTCTACCCTGTCTATGTCCTTACATATTTATGGTCTCCAGAACGGTACACTGTACTCCAGGTGGGGCCTCACTAGTGTCTTGTATAACGGAATTATGACCTCCCTTTTCCTGCTGGTGATGCCCCTGCCTATACATCCCAGCATCCTATTTGCTTTACCTGCTGCCTTGTCACACTGTTTCCCTACCTTGAGGTCATCAGATTTGTGAAACAAAGGATCAATGAAAAAGACATAGAAAAGAGGGCTTAATTAATACACTTGCCTAACAACTTCTTTGACCATAACTTTTAAACATTATCTGGAATTAACCAGCAGGATAACATTTGCTTTTTCATACATTAATTATATATTCCACTACCTAAACATAGAAACATAGAAATATAGACTCTGAAGGCAGATAAGGACTGCTTGGCCCACCTAGTATGCCCATTTCCCTACGTAATTGATAAGCTGCAGATCCTAGTTAACCAACAGCCTACTTCCTCCTGCCCCCCACTAGAATTGCCTGTCCCATGCATTCTTGAATTCCCCCCACTGTTTTTGACTCTATGACCTCCTCAGGAAGGCTGTTCCATGTAACCACAACCTCCTCTGTGAAAAAATACTTCCTCACACTACCTCTGAGCTGTGCCCCCATATCTTCGAATTGTGCCCCCTTGTTTTTGTGCATCTCTTTTTCTGAAAGATGCTGCCCTCTTGGACTTTGTTAAATCCACTGAGGTACTTAAAAGTTTCTATCATGTGCTATCTCTCCCTCCTTTCCTCAAGGATATACATATTAAGCTTCTTTAGTCTCTCCTCGTATCGCTTCTCTTGCAGACCCTGCACCATTTTAGTTGCCGTCCTCTGAACTGCCTCCATCCTGTCTACGCCCTTGCAGAGATGGCTCCAGAACTGCATGCAGTATTCCAGATGGGGTCTCGCCAACTGTCTGTACAGGAGGATAACAACTTCCTGTTTTCTACTGGTGAAGCCTCTCCCTTTGCATCACAGTATCCCACCAGCCCTCCTTACTGCCTTGTCACATTGCTTGCCTACCTAAAGGTCATCTGATATGACTACCCCTAGGTCCCTTTCCATTTTTATTGTTAGTACTTCACCCCCCATTGTGTACTCTTTCCCTGGGTTTTTGTTTCCCAAGCACATTACTTTCCACTTCTTTGCATTGAATCTAAGCTGCCATATATTTGACCATTCCTCCAGCCTTGCCAAGTTCCTTTGCATCCTTTCCACCCCACCTTCTGTATCGACTCTCTTGCAGATCTTTATGTCGTCTGCAAAGAGACATACTTTGCTTTCCAGTTCCTTTGCAATGTCACTTTTAAAGACATTAAAGAGGACCAGTCCCAGTACTGAACCTTGCAGTACCTGGCTAGTAACCCCCCTTTCTTCAGAGTGAACTCTGTTTACTATTACCCTCTGTGTCCTGTTGTCCAGCCAATGTTTTACCAAGGCTACCACTTTGGAACCCACTCCAAGGCTGGCTAACTTGTATATTAATCTTTTGTGTGGGATTTAGGCCATGTCCACAGCCCCAGGGAGGTCTACTACTTTGGTCACCCAGTCAAATAAATCAATTAGATTCATCTGACATGACCTTCCTGCTGTGAATCCATGCTGCCTTGGGTCCTGTGCCCCATTGGCATCTAGAAACAACTCAACAATTCTTTCCTTCAGAAGTGATTCCATCATTTTCCCTTCCACTGAGGTCAAACTAACAGGTCTGTAGTTTCCTGCCTCTGTCTTGCTCCTACTTGTGTGAAGGGGAATCGTATCCGCCCTCTTCCAATCCTCAGGTACCACACCATCTTCCTATGATTTGTTAAAAAGGGTAGACAGTGGTATCACTAGTTCTACCCTTAGTTCTTTTAGAATTCTTGGGTAAATCCCATCAGGCCCCTTTGCTTTGTCCCACCTTCATTTTTAAGAGTTCTTTCAGAACACTTTCTTCTGTGAATGGACTGTTATCGACTTCCCTATCCAGAGTGCTTCTATTCTTTGGTTTAGGTACCTCCCCCTCTTTTTCTTTTGTGAATACTGAGCAGAAGTATTTGTTCAGTATCCCTGCTTTTTCACTGTCACCCTCTGCCCACCCTCACCATCATGGAATACCTTCTCAGGTATTCCTTAAAGCAGCAAAACCCTTAAAATATAGTCATGAGGAACTCAGTCAAAAGTTTTCTACTGATCAGTAGATTGAAAAACAAATAGAAACTAATCCCATGTGATACCTCTCAAATACTTCTTTTAATAGCACCAGGTTATCATAAATAGATCTACTTTTTATTGAACAGGTTTGTGACGTGGACAACACTATTGGTGCAATTCCCTCTAATCTATTTGCCAATATTTTAGAAAACATTTTTATGTTGGCTCACGTTTGCGTGACCAACATATTGCATTAGTTGCAGATTTGGAAGCGCGGCCACTGTTGGGTGAATGCAGGGCATGCATCAGTAGGTGCGTCCCTCATTCCCCATCAGCCATCACACAGGTGCCACACCAGGAATACATAATGTGGTGAGCACATCTAAGGAAAGGTCTGCTGCAATGACAGCCAAGCTTATCATGCAGTGGCACCAAAACACGACCTCCCTACGTGCCTTTCCTGGTGAAGCCCTTCCATTAACATGGCAGTGCTAACTGCCGCCGAGCAGAGAGCTGACTTCAGGGGTGCCCAATCCCCTTGTTGGCATGTCCCAACCCACATCATTTGCCGACAGGGGTGCCCACTCCGCATCAGCATAATGCAACCCCCCTCCCATTTAAAGTGTGTGCTGAGGGGGTTGCCCAATGCCCCTCAGCATCATGTCCCCCTTCTGGGTTTCATTTGCCAAGGGGGAGCACACTCCTCATCGGCATACTGTCCCCCCTCATTTGTTGTGTGCCAATGGGGGTGCCCTATCCCTTTCAGCTACAGAACCCTCCCAAAAACCAACACTCTGGTGGCATGCTGGGAGCCCACCCCAGCATGCCAAATGACCTGTAAAAGAAAAACTGTCCCGTGATGTTTTTTTTTTTAAAACCTACACAGCAAAAAACGGTCCCTCATCGACTGCGGTGGCCCTCCCCAACCCGTGCCCACCCTCTGCGCATCCTGCCTCCCCACACCCCTCCTCACCCCATACTTACCTCAGGAGTCTGGTGTGACGATGTTCGGTGTACCAGGAATACGTCTGCACTCTTCAAAGCCAACCCGAACTGAAGAAATGCCAGTAAGCTGTATAATGGCATAAATAGAGTTTTTTCAACTTTGGTACATATCTCAGGTATGTTTGGCAATTTCGGTGCCAAATTTTCAACATGGGGTTATTGGGACCCCTCCTCATGAATTCAGTCACTGTCATGGCATTATTCAGTCCGAAAAGGTGATTTCGCAGTCACAGCGTGGAATCAACTTTCAGGACCGATTAACAAAATGACAGTGTCACTGTTCATGAGGGAGGCTCTCAAAAAGCCTATGTTGCAAATTTGGTGAAAAAAAAACAAAAAAAAACACTGTTTTATGAGTGTGCATTGTGCAGTTTCCACGCACACTCATAACTTCGTGAATTTGTAATATTTTCACTCCAGATATTTAAAATTGGCATTTTTCCACACCTCCTTATAAACAGTACAGCTTTCATTTTACATATCCTGACCGAATTGTGTTTTCACACATCCGGCACAGAATAACACGTTCGCTGTGTGAAATCAGTTTTCGGGACAGTTTGAGAAAATGATGGTGACACTGTTTATGAACAGAGGTCCTAAAATGCCTATGTTGAAAATTTGGTGATGAACGTCCATAAAATGTATTTATTTATTTATTGCAAAGTTTCACCAGGTAAGGTACACTGAACATCAAGTTGCTTGTCTCACAGTACGACCTGGGGGACAGGGAGTGAGAGTTTTAAAACACAGAAAATTTTACAAATAATTCGCACATAACATATAAGGTATAGTTTACATAGTAGCTAGTTTTGCCATATGCGGTGACCTTAAAGATGATCTATAGTATATAGTGAGTACAAATTGCACCTAAAGCATACATGGATGCAATATATAGATAGGACAATTGACACTTTAGCAGTAACAGTTTGTAAGTATTTAAGGGACAAATACAACTTGGGAATTAACACAACATATTAGCAAAAGAGAGGGAGAGGAGTATCATGAGAATGAAGAACACTAAGGCCTACATGCTAAAGTAAAAATTTTATGTAGGGAGAATAGCAGGGAGCAGAGTAGGCTAGTAGATTGTGGTGAGACACTCAGGCTTCTAGGTGGAGACTGACAACAGAGACCTGATTGCAACAACATAAAACGAGGGGCAAGATTAAGTGCTTGAAAATATAAAAGGTCTACGAGTAGGTCATGCTTAGACATGTGGGTCAGCAGACAAGGTGTTAGACTAGTAGGGGTGGGGAAAAATTAGTGGCAGGTACAATTAACAGAAAGGAAATTATGTAGTACTTTATTTAGTGAGCTGGGTGAGGAGGAAAAATGGATTTGTGTAGGGAGAGAGTTCCACAAACTTGGGATACGGTAGGAAAAAGAGGACTGGCCAATTGAGGTATATCTCTGGGGAACTGACAGGGTTCTGTGGTCATGGGATCTGAGGAGGTGAGAGAGTGTGGGTGGAGGGGAAAGGGAGGAGGTAAGATAAGGAGGGAGGGTACCATGCCAGTAGTTAGAGATGAGCTTAGTGCAGTGATGCAGCTGCCTATTAGCTAGAGATTGGAAAGCTAAAGTGAGGTAAAGGTGACAGTGATGGGTTAAGTGCATCAAGGGCAAAGTGGCAGAAGGAGTTGAAAAGGGTATCCAATTTAACTAAATAAGTGGTGGGAGCAGAGCAATAGATGACACTGCAGTAGTCGAAAATCAGGAGAATCATCTTTTGGACCAGTTCGTGCCTTGCCTGGAGCAGGAGGCAGGAGTGGTTTCCATATAAGGCACTGAGTTTAGGTTGAAGCTTTTTCATTATGGCATCTATATGGTCTGAGAAAGTGAGATGTTGATCCAGCCAAATGCCCAGATACCTGAAAGACTCCGTGGCCTCAATAGTTGTCCCATCGAGGGTAGTGAGTGCGGGGAAGGATGGAAGCCTTGGCAGTCTCTGTCTGGTGCCGAACATCATGGCCACTGTTTTCTTAGCATTTAGGAAGAGTTGGTGAGATTAAAACCAACCCTGGACATTATTGAAATCCTGTTGGAGCCTGGAGGTGACATCCAAGGGCGATGGCCCTGAGGAGAATAGAACCATATCATCAGCATACATATGTATAGAAGATGATGTACAGATGAATGGAAGATCATTCAGAAAAATGGAGAAAAGGATTGGACCCAGTATAGAATCCTGGGAGACACCAGTGCATACAGGTAGAGGAGGGGAGATGAAGTCGGAGATTTTTACCGATTGTGTGTGGCAGTTTAAGTAAGCAGTAAACCATTTTATGGCGTGTTCAGATAGGCCGTCGGATGACAGGGTGCAGAGTAAGACAGAATGGTAAACCGTGTTGAATGCTTTAGCAAGATCAATAAAGATGGCAGTAGTGGTGTGTCCGCAATCCATCCCAGACGGGATCAAGTCTGTGATCTGAAGCAGTGAAGTAGAAGTAGAGTGGTGTTTGCAGAACTCAGATTGATATTGGGTGAAAAAGTTTATGTTGGAGAGGTAAGAAGACAGTTGGGCTAAGACTAGATGTTCTTGCAGTCTGGCTAACATTGGGAGGAGTGAGATGGGGCGGTAGGTCCCAGGGGAGGAGGTATCACCACTCTTTGGAAGTGGGAGGACAATTGCATGTTTCCAACTTTGTGGTATTTTGGCCAGTTAAAAAGAGAGTTTGAGAAGGGCAATCAGTGGGGGAGCAATGGCTGCGGCAGACAGGTTTAGTAGCTTCAGAGCCAACCTGTCAGGGAAGCTACCTTTGCTCAGGTTAAGGGCTTCTAAAGCAGCGAGCATATCTAGTGACCGAATTTTGGAGAAGGAGAAAATGATTGTGTTACAAGTGTGCATTGCACAGTTTCCACACACCCTTGTAACTTCACAAATTTGCAATATTTTCATGCCAGATTTTCAACACTGGCAATTTTTCACACCTCCTTATGAACAGTACAGCTGTCATTTTTCATAGCCTGCCCAAAATGTGTTTCCGCACCTGTGGCACACAATGGCGTGGTCACTGTGAGAAATCAACTTTTGGGACAGATTAACAGAATCACAGCACCACTGTTCATGACAGGAGGTCCCAAAATGTCTATGTTGAAAATGTGGCTAAAAAAATCCTGAAAATAATTGGGTTACGGATGTGTGTTGCACAATTTCTATGCATGCTCATAACTTCACCAATTTTTCATATTTTCACTCCACATTTTCAACATTGCCATTTTTTACACCTCCTCATGAACAATGCAGTTGTCATTTTTCACATCCTGCCCAAAATGTGTTTTTGCCCCTGTGTCGCCAAATGGCATAGCCGCTGTGCAACATGACCTTTCAGCTAACAAACATTTTGTGCTGCTCTTCATGATCTAGGGTCACAAAAAGCCCATGTTGAAAATTTGGAGTGACAATACCAACAAATGCCTATGACGTTAGGGTTTCCAACTGTAACACTCCACCCTGTAGAGACTGCCAGGTGACAGGGGTGTGACTTGGGATCATTGGCTGTAATGCTCACGCCATTCCCTCCTACCCCCACCCTGCAGCCAGTGATAGGCATCGAGGTGTGCCTTGGAGTGTTTGGCCCTAATGTTCACCCCATTCTCCTATACTGCACCCATCTCAGAATATTTCCTTGTGGAATAGGCTGGCGGTATAGCCTAGAGGTTAGAGGAATGAGGTGTGAATGAGCTTGGTACATCCAGTAGACCAGACCTGAGTTGGATTCTCACAACCTCCACTTGCATACTGTGTGACTCTGAGCAAGTCACTTAACCACCAAGTGATCCCAGGTCACTCCTAAAAACAGGAACTTGTGCCTAGTGGGCCTTACCTGGTTACCAAAGACTAAAATAAAAAATAAGGTCCAAAGACCCCAAAGCACACCACAACACTTGTCAGTGTCTACAGAGTATGGTGAGGTAAAATGGCATGAGTGTTATAACTGATGCCCCAAAGGCACGCCCCAATGTCTGTCAGTCTCTGCAGGGTGAGAGTGGGGTTGGCATGAGTTCAATACTTCACTGCCATTCCTATTATGTATCTCTAACTCTTGCACTACCAATGCCAATGCCAGCGAGATAACATTCGGCATTGACGAATGCTGTTTGGTCTATATTCAGAAGACTTAGGGGCTTCTTTCTGACCCTTTTTTTTACAAGTAGAACAAAAAGCTGCAGTCATGGAATCTGGTACTAGTTTTCCAATTAAAATGTTATTGCATAGAATTTGTAAAACAGAGACAAAAAATCCCAAAACTTTTTATACACTTTGGGAGGCAATCCATCAGGGCCTTGAGATAAATTATTTTTTTAACTTTTTATCGCTGACTCTACTTTGTTCCTAAGTAATGGAGCTGTCAGGCTGTTAATGTCACCCTCCATAGTTGTGGTGTGTCCAAGAAGGACATAAGCTCCTGATCACTATCTGCTTCAGGTGTGGCACCTGTTGTATGAATACCATGTTCCATTACTATATCTGCCATCCTTTCCCAGTCTGTTTCCACAGGTCCCCCAAGGGATGACATGAAACTTTCCATCCAACATTTTCATACTCTGCCCTGACAACTTTTAAATTGATCTAAGTGCTGAGATCCCACCGGTGTGTCCAACTTCAGCTCTTGTTCTGATGGTCTTGCTCTATCAGATTGTAAGGAATTCATGTTTGTTTTGACCTCTTCAATCTGTGCAGTAAGATCTAAATTGCTTTCTTGCATACAAAAAAAAATCAAGCTATGAAGCTTATTCCTCAATTGTAAATATTTCAAATACTGTGCTGTTTTGAGTTGTCCACCCTGCGATTGAGATAGATGTTTTAAATCTTTCTTTGTATCCTCCCACCATTGTGAAAAATTATCATAAACTAATACAGACAATCTAGCTGAAAAAAAATCCTGACATTTTACATGAATTTCTTGATGCATTAATAATTTACTATTTAAATGCAATGGAGGAGCTTTCTGAGAAGTATGCTGACCTGTCCTGCAAGGAGATGACTATTGCCACTGTTCTGGTTCCAGCAACTTAAATATCATGTGACACAAACAGCAAACCAATTCTAGTGGTGAGGGCACCCCTAATATGAGTTGCTGAGGTATTCCACAATCTGCAATCCTGTAATTCTAAAACTGTTATCACCTCCTTTAAATAAACTGAATCACTGTATATTCTAGTTGTTTTCTCTCCTCTATCAGCTACAGATATACCATAGTTAAAGTCACCACCTATTATAAGCAACTTCCTGGTATGTAGGAAAAGGTTGAACATCACTGAATAAAGCTACAGTACTCTAGCCACTTTTGTTTGAGGAGTGCATAAATTGATAAAATGAAAGGCGTGTTTCTAATACTGTATATCTACCAGAAGGGCTCAACCAGGTTCAATTTCTAGTAATCTCGTAACCTGAAATTTGTAGTCACTCAGCAGCATTACTACCCCATCACAATGATCAGTCCCTTGTGACCAGTAAGAAGGCCCATATGGCCATAATCTTTTAATGGCATTTATTTCATACTTTGTTTTTATCCAAGCATCTTGTAGAAAAATAATATTATTCTGTAGGATCTCTACAATGGTCACTCTCTTCTGGTGTGTTTTGATACTATTTATGTTAAGGCCAGGATATTCAAAGCAGTTGAGCATGGTGCAACTGAGTTGCGCCAGCACAAGTGCAGACTTGCGCCAAGGAGCGCTATTCAGCAGGAGTCAGTGCACAGAGCAAATCCAATTGTGCCCATGCGCAACTATAATGAATGCATATGCAAGAGCAGGGGGCATGCCCATGAATATGTGGCGCAGTGCAATATTCAACCGTGGAACCATGGCACACGTGCTGAGCAAACCCTGGATGCACCGAGCAGACTTGAGACTATAAATACAAGGTGCAAGCACACAGACAGCACTTGTGCCAGGGGAAAGGGAGAGAGAGATAGAGGGAGTGGCAAGAGAAGGAGGAGAGACAGACAAAGAGACAGAGCCAGTGAGGGACAGAGTGACTAGTACAGGCAGTCACAGGGGTGTGGGACAGAGGTGGCAGTGGAGAGTGAGCCAGGGGCTGAGAGAGGGAGAGGGAGAGGCAGGCAAAGTGCCAGGCAGTGCACCAGGGTGGCAAACAGCCCACAGGAGCTGACCACCCAGGGGGAGACAGGACATCAGGGGACATGGCCAGTGCACCCTTTCTAATGGAGGCCATAATGAGGGGTGTGAGGAGGCAGAAGGAACAGCGACATGGCTGTGGAAGGGCCCATTAGCAGTACGCCCAGAACAGGTGGTACCGTGCCCGCACCATCTTCAGGAATTACACTGATACAGAGATTGTGGGCTGGTATCGCCTGAACAGGGCCATTCTGAGGCAGCTCTGTGAGCTGTGCAGTGAGGAGATGCAGGAACCCACAAGACAGAGCCATGCAATGTCTGTGGAGACAAAGGTGACAGCAGTCATGTGCCTGCTCACCACGGGCACCTTCCAGAGACCAACAGAGGAAACTACAGGCATAACCCAGTCAGCCACATTCCACCTCCTCTTACAGTTCCTCAATTTCCTGCTGCCACATGCTTCGGAATACATCCATTTTTCCAGCACACAGGTGTAGCATACATCAACCATGCCGGACTTCCACAGGGTAGCATGCATGCCTGTTGTGCCTGGGGCCATTGACTGCACCCACGTGGGCATCTGCATGCCACCTGGCTCTGAGCATGTGGCCTATGTGAACCAGAAGGGGTTCCTAAGTGTGAACTGCCAGGTAGTATGCAATGCCAAGGGGCACATCACCAATGTCTGTGCCACACACCATGGGAGTGCACATGATGCATTCATCTGGCACAGCCCTGCACTGTGCCACAGGTTCAAGTGTGGGGACATCCCCACGGGCCAGATAGTGGGTGAGTATGGGATGGGCAAGTGGTGTGGGGCAGAGCATGGCATGGGATGGGGGAGGTTAGGGTGGGTGCCCTGATGAGGGTGCCAGGGATAAACAAGGGACACAGTAAAAGAGGACACAGGGCTAACCATGTCATTATCCAAACAGGTGACTGCAGATATCCACTCAGGCCCTGGCTGCTCACCCTCTATCGGCACCTGTCGTCCCCATCAGAGGAATGGTACAATGAGGCACATGCCAGCATGCGGAACATCATTGAGCATGTATCTGAAGGCACAGGTCCATTGCCTAGACAGATCTGGTGGTGCCCTACTGTACAGCCCCTCAAAAGCATGTGGCCTATTCCTGCCCTGCTGCAAACTACACAACATGGTCATTGACCATGGGATAGCTGTAAGGCTGATGAGGGTGACAGTAGTGGGGATGATGAGTGGAATGGGCCAGAGGATGGTGGACAGACCCCCCTAGGTGGTGGGATCTCTGGCTGCAAAGGATGGCACACCAGCACAGGGACACCATCGCACAGAAGCACTATGGTGCACACAGGTAGGTGGTGCCACACCCACGCACTGGCCACACACACAGGTACAGCACACAGGCAGGGGAATGCATGGCAATGGGCATGTACACACAGAGGTGTATTGCAGGTGTGGGGGTGTCAGTGCCCACACTGCCACACAGAACTGCACACAGCAGTGAACAGCAATACACACACACACACACACACACACACACACACACACACACATACACACATGCCCAGGTGCTGGCATGTGGTGGTGATCAGATGCAGTGCACCAGTGCACAGGTGCAACTGGTGAAGATCCGCTCTCATCATGCCCATGCCACATGGGCCAGTGGCCAGGCAGGCATGCACACAGGCAGCATGCAGCACAACACACAGGTGCTACACCTGTGGTATGCACACACACACACACACACACCGCCCATGCATGAACATGGCAGCAGCAGCAGACTGCTGCCAGGGAAGCATGCACATCAGGTCTGCCGCATGGAACCATGGCCACCATGGCCACGGGGGCCACCACACCACAGCCAGTCAGAAGCCACAGGCTGCACATCAGCCACAGAGGGTGTTTGCAACAGCCCCCCAGGGTTTGTACTGCAGGACCATGACCAGGTCCATGCAGGAGTTTGTAAGCACCCAAACACGCCCACCCCAGGTGTGCCTGAGATGCCAACAACAGAGCCTGATGTCGCCAGGGAAGGTGTCACTCGACACCGGGATTGTGGGGTGGACAGCACACTACACGGTGTTTGAGGTGGCTGCCATGTCCTGTGTCAGCCCGCAGTGCAAGGCCATCCATGATCACATTGACTATGCAATCTTGGGACGTGGTCGTGTCCTCCTGCAAGAGCTGTATAGCCGCCAGGAGCTGCACACTACCTGTCTCATGCTGCTTGGCCACCTGGCACAAATCTGCATGCAGTGCATGCACCCCAGCTACCAGCAGCACCTGTTGCTCCATGGAGGCCCGCAGCAAATGGGTGTGCTCTACCAATGGGTTTGCGCCCAGGGGAACCTGGGCAGGGCACCAACCCTCCTGTGGTGAACGGCCACGCTGCACAGCCCCCCACTCAGGTGGATGCTACACAGTGGGGTCCCCATGGGGTAAGTCCTTATCAGGTGTCCTGGCAGTGGACCCAGTGTCCAGCTGCCCTATGGACCCTGCTGCCTGCCGCTGCTGCCATTCCGGCTTCGGTTTGCTACCCAACACCTGTGCAGCCACACCACCACCACCACATGGCACTGCTGTAGCAGTGCACATCGTCATTTGCAGTGACAGCAGGCAGCTGTCCCACTGCTGTCAGGCCACTGGGCATGCTGCCTGTGATGGTACCTGGTATGGGCGTCTCCCCCACAACACCACCCATGCTGTCCAGGATCATGGTCAGATCATCATCAGTGTTGGACCCCACCCTGATCTGTGTCTCCACAAAGAGGATGCCATGGCTGGCATCCTGCAGAAACACAGCCAGGGCCTCATCTGACCCCATGCCCAGGGCATCCAGCTGGACAGTGGTGGTGTGCTGCATCTGATCAGGCCCCTGGATGCCTGTGGAGGTGGATGACTGGTCCTCCGGGCCTGGGCCTGCCTCCATGGCTGCTGCTGGCACCCCACCCTCTGCATGCAAGTGGGCTGGTGCTGAAAGAGAAAACAGATGTGTCAGTGATGCAAGGCTCCCATCCCCCATCCCCCAGCCACTGCTTGCTGTGTGTGCCTAACATTCATACCATGCAGTGATGGGCTTCCACCCATCTGAAAACCTCTACCCGGCACACCCTCCACAGTGCTGTGGCACACGGTGTCTTCCACCAACTCCTTCTGCGCTGAAAGTTGTGGCACATCAGCAGGCCCCCTCCAGTGGCTGTCCAGGCCACACGAATGACCACCACCTTCTCCTTGATGTGGTGCTTATCGGTGCCCACCTTCTTCCGGCACTCTTGCACTGACTGCTAGTGGCTGGCCTGCTAGTCGACACTTGCTGCCACCTCCTCCCAGGCCACAGCCCTGGCCTGTGGTGTGCCTGTGGCACCACTCAGCAGTGGCTCCCTGTCAAGGTAGGCCTCAAACAGGGCATCTGCCTCTGCCTTAGTAAAGTTGGGCCTGTGTTTGCAAGCAGGCCCGCACTCCTCACTCTCTTCACACTCCGACATAGTGCTACCTGTGGACATGGATATGTGTGTCAGTGTCAGCAACAGCCTACTTCGTCCACCGCGCTCTGCTGGCTGGGCTCAGCAGCATGAACAACTTACCTCAGATGGTTGCAATATCAGTCTATGGCCTGTGCTGGTCCATGGTGGTTTTATAGTGCAATGCATGCAAATGAGCATTGGCACAACGGTAATGACATGCTAATTTCTCCAGTGCACCATGCATTGGCCGATGAGCTCATTTGCATGTGGTGGCTGAATATCACGTACTTGCTCCATGCGCAATGGAATTGATCCAGAGCAAGTTGTGGCACAGTGCGCTGGTCGACCCCTACTGTGACCCTCTGACCCCTTGGGACTCCATCATCACATGCCTGTCAGGTCGCGCTCATGACGTGCATCTCAGCATTGCATGATTGGCGGTAACAGCACATGCCTCATGGTGCACCCACGCTTTGTGCACACATGCCTCTGGCGTAATTTGTCTCCACATATCACTGTCAGTACAATGGCACAGTGGGGAGTTTGCCTGGCTAGTAACTGATCAGACATTGAACTGGTCAGTCTGGTAGCCTGTGTGCAGTCACTTGCACCAGGGCTGTTTGGACAGGTGCCCTACAACAGCCACGGACTGATGTTTGGCAGGGCATTGCTGCCATTTCCATTTATTGTTGACAAACAAAATTGCCGTTACCATATACAGATAACATATTTCATACTTAATTTAAAATACAAAAAAAAAATACTAGTTACATATAAACAGTCGAATAATTTAATCTCCAAAATTAAATAACTTAGCATATTTCAATTTTAAAAGAAAAACCTTGTGTTTTCATTTTGCATCAATTAATCACTGAATATAAAATCCATTATTCATGAAATGTCTTTGTTCTGCTTTCGGTTATCCTACATAATCTTGCTGTATTTTCCAAATGTAAAACATTATTCATTTTCATTAAATAGTCATATTGATATTTGGGTTCCACATCTAAATTCTGTAGGATATTACCTAAGAGAATTTGCCTTTCTTTTAAATATAACGGACAGAGCAACAATAAGTCCATAGGGGTATCTTCATCCCATCCACATGCACAAACGCTAGAATTAAGCAAACCATAGATTTTTTTCAATTTCTGACTTTCCACATACCCAAGTCTAAACTTTGTGTATGCTTTCCTTAATTTCAGATTCTTTAGTTTTGTGAGATATTACTGTATACCAAATATTCTATTAGTACTATAGGTCAACCAGCTGCTAAGTTTGCAATTCTTTGCCAATTCACTTTCTTTTTGAATATATGTCTTCAATTTGTTCTTTAATAACAGATTTAATTACATCATGTGGAGTATTAATATTCAATGTAAGACAATATAATAAACCATATGCTTTGATGATTTTTTCAATAGTGTTTAAGCTTGGGTTCACAAAACCTTTATGTCTATTTATCAACGTATCCTCAAGACAAATTCTAGGCAGTCTTTCTTGGTGCATATTATATACCTTAAGCCAGTATACACATAATCTTTGTTCAATATTACTTATAAGTGGTAACTGTCCTAATTCTAATCTACTAAGACAACTAGAAGCTCCATTAGGGAGTCCCAAAATTTGTCTATAAAATTTATTCATTACTGTTTCCAAACTTCCAACCTTGTCAAAACCCCATACGTCTTCCCCATAGAGTATCTGACTTTTAATTTTGGTCCTTAAAACCCTAATTGGGCCTGTAACAGAATGACTGCCATATTTATATGTAAACCTTGCTATTCCCGGAATTAATCTTCTAATTTTTTGTACTATATTTAAAATGTGTTCTGTCCATTTTAAATTAAAGTTAAAGGTTATACCCAAATAACTGAATGTGTTCACCCTTTCAGTAATCTGGTTATTACATTTAATAGCACCTAATTTACAATTTCTCACCCTGTTCCTGCTAAATATCATATACTTTGTTTTATTAATGTTTATTTCCAAACCCATCTTAGCACATTCTTCATTAAATCTTTTAATACTCCTTTTTGTTCCAAGATGGCTAGTTGACATCAATACTATGTCATCTGCATATGCCAGGTAGGGGTATCACCTGGCACCCACACATGGCATGTGATGCTCTGGATCACACTGTCTTTCCAATGTCTTATTTAAAAATATATTAAAAAGTATTGGAGATAAAATGCAACCCTGTCTTAATCTTATGTTAGTGTGGAATTTAGGTGTAGTATCTCCTTCTTTATTATATCTAATTTTTGTATAATTATCTTCATATAACATTTTTAGGATACTGCACATTCCCCCTCCAATCTATATTCTTTCAAGACTTCCCACAATTTATTTCTGTCAACTCTGTCTAAAGCCGCTTTTATATCAACAAGAACACAGAACAATTTTAGATTTTTATATTAATATATTTATGTACCAAATGTGATAAGACAAAGCATTGAGCAATTGTCGAACAACCTGCCATAAAACCAACCTGGGCAGTATCTATTATTTTTTTATTATCTAACCAGTTAATCATTCTATGTAATATTACTTTTGTGAATATCTTTAGTGAATTATCTAACAAACTACTTAGTCTATAGTTTTCTGGTAATTATTTGTCTCCTTTCTTAAAGATAGGAATTATTATATTCTCTTTCGATGATCTGGAGGTTATACCTTTCTCTATTACATGGTTAAATAATACTGTTAAGACTGGGGTCCATAGGTCAGGGTCCTCCATTATTATGTCCATTGGGACACCATCTGATCCTGGAGCTTTGTGCCTTTTTACGTCCTTTATTGCCAATTCTATTTCCTAGGGTAGGATTTTTTTCTCATAACTGCCATTTCTGTATTATTTTTATCTGTTGTTATGTTCATATTTATTTTATAAAGTAATTCCTTATAGTACTGTTCTAAAGTAGAGGGGTCTATATGGCTTTCTATGTTTTCTTATATATTATCCAATCCATTGGTGACCAACCTCCAAAATTTCTTGCTGTCTTTATCTTTAGTCACTTTTTCAAATTCTTCCCAAAGGTATTTTTTATATTTAGCTTTTTTTAAATCCAGTATTTTTTTATACTCTTTTCTATACTTGTTTAATTTTGCTCATTACCTTTTGTTGGTTGACTAATAGCTATTCTGGCTAATCTATTAATTTCTCTTTTACTTTTTATACAATCTTCATCAAACCATTTACTTCATTTTCTGTTTTCTTTAATGATCGATGTTTCAAGTAAAAGAGCTGAGAGAGTTTCCATAACTTCTTCAAATAGTTTGACATAAGTTTCTGGTATTTTTTGATAACCCGGTTCAAATACAAGATCTCTTATTCCAAAGTAATGAAGTATTTTAATAGAATTATACTTCTCTAGTAATTCCCATTTAATTCCCCTTTTAACTCTAATAATCTCCACCCTATTTATTAATATTTTAACTAAATTTTGGCCAATTAGTACTTCCATCTGTAAAGGCCTATGTTCTTTACCCAATCTTGAACCTATCCTAAAAGACCCTAGTCTCTTTACTAGATTTATTTTAATCCAACATAAATCAATTAATGAGGTTCCTCTAGCTCCTAAAAAAGTATATTCCCCCTCTATGTCTCCTTGGGATTGACCATTAATTAAAATAAATTCTCTATCTTCTAGTTTCTAGAGATCATCATCCCTCTTTCATAGCCTTTTACATCTTTAGAGGATCTAACTCCTCTACGAGACAGTCCATCCAGAGCCTCATATGCCTCCCATAGTTCTTCTGTTAACTCCAAACAATGCCCCACCCTGGCATTAAAGTTCCCAGTTACAGCAATCCCACATAATGGGTTCCTCTCCAAGCAGGAAGTAATGATCCCTACCAAAATATCCATATCCCTATCATCCCTAAAGTTTGAACTTATAGGGGAGAAATAAACATTAATAAGTACATAAGATCCCTCTTTCTTGGTTATTTGAACAGGCAGAATGTGCTCCAAATCCAATTCTATTTCCTTATGCTCTATTCCTTCCATTATTTGGCACCAAGTAATTAACCCTCCAGACACCCTACCATAATTATTTTCCTAGATGCAGATTTCCAAAAAGTTTTATAACCATTTATATTCATTTCTTCTTGAATCCATGTTTCTTGTAATGCTATAAATTTAAACTTTGATATAAAATCCTCAAAAGTTGGATCTGCCAAACTATTTCTAAGCCCTGACACATTCCAAGTAATTATATTATAGGGGTTTTGTACTACTCATATTCTTCTTCATTATTTGTCATTCTTCATACTCTTTCAACATTTCAAATCTGTTTGTCATTTCAATTAAATTTAACCATTGATCCTTATTGTCCCTGTCCCATTCTTTGTTACCCAACTCAACTTCTCCCTGTAAATAGATTTCTACTTTATCCAGAACAGTTTCTTTGGCCATGATCTGTTGGTAATCATCTTGGTTATTCACCCAGATAGTTATCTGTCCATTTGATTCCCATCGCATTGACTTTCTTATTCTTTTATTAAGACTTATATCTTTAGTCAAGTTTTATAGCATCTCAGCCACTTTAGCCCTAAGATTTTGTTTTGTCTCAATCAAAAAAATATTCAGACCATATATTGAAATTTGAAACTCCTTTCCATTACCATTGATTATTAATTCCTTATACTAATCCTGGAAGATATTTTTATTACAAAGTACATTATCCAGTTCATATCCATAATATCTCATTTTTTCTTTCTGATTCTCAATAGTGTTAAGCACATAGTATTGGTCAGATACCAGAAGAATCAGTTCCTTATGTATCAATGGCCTAATGACACTAAATGTTGTCATTATATTATCCGGCTTTCCATTTGTTTGTAAAATCAAACCTAATAATTGTTTGATATTCTGATTTCATTTGATTTCAGTCTCTTCTGGCTTTATTGGAACTTTATATATAGGTAACACAAAATCTGATACTAATGTTCTTTTAAGAAACTTATTCCGATCACATGAATTTTTCTCTTCAATCGACAATTCCTTTATTATTGTATGGTCCTGATTCTCCCCTTCTGGTTTAAAAGATTTATCAATGATCTCATTATTATTCTCCATTTCCTCCCCATTATTCTTTATTTCCTTAACTCTCTTTTGTTTTCCTTAGCTTTTGTTCTTCTTAAGCCCTTTACAACCTTTTCTACTACTAGAAGATTTACTAGGTCTATTTAGATGTATTTTATTTGCACTTTTACATTTCATATCCTTTAAAACAACACCTAACCCATTTTTACTCGCTTTTATTAATTTTTCTCATCCTATAAGGGTTCTATCATCTCTTTTCCATTGTCTGTTTCCTTTTGTTCTTTATGAGTACTCATCACAACCTCAAGAGGCTTCTCCAAATTTATAAGGTCAGATTTCTGTACCTGTATTGTAACATCACTTATGTCATAAACCATACTTTTTTGGGGTAAGTTTACTGATGTTATCTTTATTTTGTGCCCTAACATTTTTATTTCTTTTCTTTTCCCTTTGTTCTAAACCCTTTTCCCAAATGTCTACATTTCCTTCTCTTAACTCATTTATTATACTATCTTGTGAATCATAATTCTCAGAGAGCATCACAAATTCAGAATCCAGGTCCAGAGATACTTCTAGTGTCTCCTTTCCCATCCATTGTCCCTTATATATTCCATCTCTCTCATTCATGCTACAATCTCCAATCTGCAGAGATCTCTCTAAAATATACTGGCCTGGATATTCAAACTGCGCTGAAAACTGGCGCAACAGTAGGAGCAAGCGCAAACCAGTTGCGCAAATGAGCAACAGGTGCGATATTCAAACATGGAGCAGAGCAAATTAAGTAAGCAACCAACGCCTCAATATCGCATATACTGCACCATCAAGGCAACCAGGAAGGAGAAGCTGAGCTAAATGCTGTGCTATGGCTGCAAATCCATGGAAGCTCAGCTGAGCATCTCCAGAGCTGCCATAGCTACAAGCACAGCCCCTGGAGCAATGGAACTGCACATCCAGGGAGGCAGGCTGGGGCCCACCGCCAGCCATGCCACACATGGGCATGGGAACACACTGCAGAACCCACACCACACCGGCACAACCCAAGCACAGCATCACTGGGGGTGGGATCGATGATCCACGCCCATGGGACAAGCCAACAATGTATAGCAGAGCCATGACACCCCAGCACAACCACTGGCAGGCAGAGAGTGCCACAGGGGTTGACAACCACAGTGCACATCAGCCCCCAGACGCACAGCACACCTGCACACTCGTGACCCCAAGACATCGGCTCATGTGCAGTGACTGGCACTGCAGGAAACACTATGCTTCCCCTGCCACACGCCAACCCCATGCTGCAGAGAAGAATACCAGCCAGACTCCACCCTGTGCACCAGCAGTGGTGGCAGCAGACGCAAGACCAACAGAAAGTCAATGCCATGCTGGTGATACCTCCCATGCACACACACACACACACACACACACATACCTAGGACCATACCAGCCCAGATGGTATGTACACCCCTGCAACGGAGCACCCATAGCCAGTTGCAAATCAGAGACCAACACAGCAGTCGTATCAAAATAGAAATGTATATTTAAAGATCAATATATAAACATAAACAGGTGAAACTATGTACAAGTGGGGGACAGGTAAAGGCAGGGTGTTCAAGGGAGGGAATAAAAACCTGGAGAGGGAAGGCAGGTGATAGGGATGTGAGAAGTGGGAAGGAATGGCCTAGGCTCAGCTGGCTGCTGGTCTCCCCTGCTGGTGTCCCATCCTGTGCCTCCACCTCCTGGAACCATGGCGCTGTGTGGCCTGCAGCATCACCTGGTTCTCCTGTGACACCTGGGTGAGGTGCGAATACCCCTCTCAATCCTCCGGAGTACCTCGAGCCTAGGAAAATGGGAACACAGTCAATGGCTGGAGACTGACCACAACCCTGAACACCACCCAACCTGCAAGCCACGTAGCACCCAATGTCCCGCACCTGTGATGGCATGCACCCTCACAGTGAACTGCATATGGCCATCACAACAGGCGCACCAGCTATCGCACCACCGCCCATACACACTGCCCACGTCAATCACAGTACAAACTAGGCTGGCAAGTGATGTGGCAACGTGGTGATGCCAGTTACACAGCTATGTGCCCAGTGCATGCCTGACCACCTGTGATGCATACACAGACGGCGTGATGCTGCACTGTGATGCAGGTCACCTGTGTCATGCCCACATGGATACATAGACAGTGTCGGCAGATAAGGACCATGGGACACCCAGTCTGTCCATTTGACCTTGTACGCTCACTCTGTTGTCCTATAAGTCCGTTCCCTCACCCTGACCTCCAGAATTTCTTATGGCTAACCCATGCATTCATAAATCCTGCACCAAGCTCAGCCCCCACCACTTCTCTCTGGCAGGTGTTCCACTTGTCCACCACCCATCCTGTGAAGAAATACTTTCTCATGTTTCTCTTAAACGACCCCTTCAACTGCATCCCATGCCCTCTAGTCCTGGAACATCCTTTACGCTTACAAATATTGTTTTCCTGCACTCTGTTCCCCCTGTAGGATACTTGTATGTCCCATCATATCCCACACCCTCCTCCCTCCAGGGAGTACATGTTCAGTTCCGTCAACCTGTCTGCATAGGACTTGTGATGCAATCCATGCACCATCCATGTCGCCTCCTCTGAACCCTCTCCACCCAGTCCATGTCCATACGCAGGTATGGTCTCCGGAACTGTACACTGTACTCCAGTGTGGGACTCACTAGTGTTTTGTATAGTGGAACCATGACCTCCCTTTGGTTGTGTCTCTGCATGGCTGGTGGTCTTGCCCCCAGCATGCAATAGCATCCATGAAGTAATGATACTCACACCTCCAGCAGCTGTGTCTGATGCTTGCTGCTGCTGCTGTGGCACAACACCTCCTGGCACTGGGGTCCTGGCATGGCCCTACATCACCCTGGTCCTGTGTCCTCACAATCCAGCCTGTGGGAGACATATGTTGAGACAAACATCAGTGTGACTCAAAAGCAGAGTGCCCCTGCCCCAGTGAGAGTGCCTGCCCACACAGCCATAACCATCCATCGCACAGCTGCACACACACACACCATGCACAGCCACCAAGCAACACACACACCCCTACAGAGAATATAGGTGATAGATGGTACACTCACCTGGCCTAGGCACCACCCCACCTGCACGTGAACGCAGCATGTCAACAGTTCCGCTCCCTTCCGGGCGGAGGTCACTGTACCGTGCGCCGCACTGCTCAGCAGACTGCCCCGCCAGTGACCTCCACCAGGTCAGTGGCCACTTGCTGCCACATAGGTCCCAGGCATGGTGAGGGGGCTCACCACACAGTGCCTCACAGTGGGTTCCACCAGGCCACCAGGTTGGCCACTGCAAGCTGGCTCCAGGACACCACCCTCCTCCCAGCCATGGCAGCAACTTTACAGCCAGGCAATATGGTGCCCGCTGCGCCGTAATCCTACGTGGAGTTGTTGCGCACAGACCAGCACAGGCTCCAATCGCGCTGTTCGAACAGAAGCCGTCATTTTATGTATGGCGCTGTCACCAGACAGGCAATAGGACGTACACATGGCATGCCAACAGCGCCAGGGCCAGAGGGCATACACAAGGTCACGGCAATGACGCAAGGCTACGCACAGCACCATAGGGATGTATAGGCATCCTGCTCGACTGCCCAGAGCACCAGTGCCACAGTGGACTATAAGCGCAGAAGCGCGACAGCGCCATATACTGCCCAGTGCTGTAGCACCACTGGCACAATGGTGGCTATTGTCTGAATCAATTATCGCTCTCATCGGTTCAGCAGCGCGATCGGCTACGCGTAACTTGGTCTGGCTTGTACAATACAGTGTAGCACGCAGCTACAAACATGCGCCATCTGCTCAGTTGGACTTCCAGATGGCGCTAAGCGCAACATGCGATATATTCAGCCGACATATGCAAATCCGTTGATCAGCTATTCGCAGTGCAGTGGCACGATTAGCATGTTATTAAAGTTGCGCCCACCTCATTTGCATGTGTTGCGCTATAAAAATGTGACAGTGGTTGTGCTGGCTGAATTTGGTTACTGCAGATGAGAGGTGAGTTATGCTGTGTGATGCTCCAGGACAATGCCTATGGGCAGGGGGTGCTGAGGATGATAGGGTTGAGGGGCTGAGCATGAAAGGCACTCTAGAAAGGGACAAAGGCACCCTTTCTATCAGTATCTGCCATGTGGAGAGGAAATGGGGGGCCTTGCCCCCCGGCCAGCAGCTATGCTCATGGGGAAATGCTGTGGCCTGCACACAGTGACAGGTCCACTTCCACCCATCAGATCACCATGACTGACCAGAGCCAGGCTGAGGTGTGGACGTGGGCGTGAGGAGGAGGCCGAACTCACCACGGCAGAGACCGAGTGCCTCTTCCAGGCCTCCCTGGAGGATGAGCCAGTGGACAGAGGGCACCCCTCAGGAGCGTGCAGCTCATGGGAGGGGTAGCTCTGGCTGTCAACCTGCATGGAAGCCACCAGCGCTCATGTGCAGGAATGCCAGAAGAAGATGGGGACTGACCTGCAGGAGGCTGGAAGGAGAAGGTGGCAGCCTCAGGGTGGCACGTGGCTGGCACTGGTGGGGCCCACCAGTGGTGTTGCAGCTGACCCCTACAGAGGAGACACTGGTGCCAGTGCAGCCAAGTGCCATTGCGTGCGTTCCAGGCGGAGGATTCCAGACAGGTGGAGGCCCATCACTGCATGGTATGAGGCATGGTGATGTTGTTGGAGGGGGCTGTTGTTCACATGCACTCACATGTACTCTCTTTCTGTTACAGATCCTGTCTCATCTGCAGGAGACGTGGTGGTGGTGGGTTCAGACAGTGAGGCAGACCTGCTGGACGTGGAGGAGGACCATCCACCTCCCCAGCCTTTGCAGGCACTGCAGCATGCAGGCTGGGCCAACAACTCGCTTCAGTGATACGGCAGGGGTACAGCCCGTGTCACAGCAGTTCGGCATGTGGCATGCCAGCATGCTGTGCCTGATGGCAGTAACGCACCTGCACCATTGATGATCAGGCCTGCACGGCTAGTGATAGTGTGTGTCCCACGACGGACATGGCAGGCCAGCATGTGCCCTGGGCTTTCCTGTCTCACACCTGTGTACCAGCATGCTGGCACAGTCCCAGGCCAGCCTGTCAGCACCGTGGGCAGCACGGTGCTGTGCAGGTGTCTGGCACTGTTGACAGCACGGAGGTGGAACAGGTGGACCTGGGGCTCAGTGGTTGGAGGGGCAGTAGCAGCAGTTGCACACAGGTCTGGGGACAGTGTCACAGTGGCACATGTCCACCGCCCCTTTGATCGCCCATACCTGTCCTGCAAACAGCGCCCACTCTCAAGGGAGCTGTGCACCAGACCGGCTCACCCCCTGGGGTGACGACATTGGGGCACAGTACCTATTGGACGCCAAGACATCCCTTCTGCTGTAGGAGTCGTACAGCTGCAGGGGCAGGTTGCGAGGTCCGTGGGAGGCACTGTCTGTGTCCGTGGAGGGCATAGCGGGAGGTGCTTGGGACCGAGCTGAGCTGGTCTCAGAGGACGGATGGGACCGCTGCATTGACAAGGCTGACCCAGGCAGTGGTCTCTGTATGCAACGACACACACTGTCGTGGTGCCCCCTGTACTATACACCCCACAGTGCGCCTCCACCCTGTTCCTCGGGCTGGCGCGACACCAGGCCTGTCGATGCTGGGTTCTGCTGTGGGCATCCCGAGCACCCCTGGCAAGTTTGTTTGGCGTGATGCAGACCTGTGCGGGCAAGGTCGGCGGTTACGCACTGGGACCCCTGGTGCTGCACCAGCGCCACTCTCGGTGTGGCCTCTGCTCAGCCTGCCAGTGGTGCTACCATGACGTGGGGCCACCGACGTATCCGCAGGTCTCGGGACAGTGCTACTTGACTGAGCTGTCTCCCAATGCAGGCCCTGTCTGGTGCTGCCCTGTGTGCATGTGTATGGTGGTAAGTGCACTGCTGGGTGCCTGCTCACTGTTGACACACGGACCACCTGCACACTCTCCCAACTGCCCACAGGTGCGCAGTATGATGATGCCCATTGCACTGTACACCAAGGTGCAGGGTTGCCCAGGGTCCTGACACATGTCATGTGACAGTCCAGTGTGGTGGGGTGGTAGGTGGTGCTGTGTGTTGCAATGCTCATTTCAGAAAATTGTGCTGCTGCCCCAGTATGCTGCCTGGTGTGTGTGTGTCCATATGAGTGCTCACCCTCTGATGGTGTGTGTGTTGGCATGCCTGGACCCTTCTAACTCCCTGACCTTCATGCACGGTGTGTTTCTCTGTGTGCCTGTGGTTTCTGCATGGACGGTGTTGCCTGCACATGTCCCCCTTGACTACTGTGTTGCGGTGTAGTTTCTTCTGCAATGGTGTCCCGTGCAGCTGGGCCTGCCGGGTCAGTCGGGGTCCCTCCATCCTAGGGGCTGCTCATCACCCATATCACCGAGCGCCACTGGCGCCCCTATCGCTGTCCTCTCTTTGACCTGTCACGTGCTATTCCATGGTCTTTGGCCATGTTGTGCGAAGCAACAGGCTGGGAATATCCCACAGGCCTTTGGGGCTGTACTGTAGGGCTCAGTGGAGGTGTCCAGGCATCGGAAGATGCCTTGAGCATCCCAAACACCCGCCTATGATGTTACGTGGTTGTGGCATGTGCCTCATTGAAACCGAGCTGCGCTGGGGTCGTGGAGCGCCTGTATGGTGTGAGCAGCCAGGGGACAGAGTGGGTATCTGCAGTCACCTGTGGAGATAGTGAGATCAGTGTCATGTCAGGTCCATATTGCCCATGTCCTGTGCTGCACGCCAGCACCTGTGTCATTCCACCCTTGCACAGTGTTTGCATTCCATACATGTGTATTCGCCCACTAGATGACCCGTGGGGATGTTCCTTCTCGATGGCACGGCTGCACTGACTTTGCCCTATGGTGAACATGTGCTCCACCGGTGTGTGGCACGGGCATGATGATGTTAGTGGCGTCACACACACCTGGCGGTTGACACTGAAAGCCCTTTAAGTTGCGATAAGGGCCGGGGCCGGGTGGCGTGGCGGATGGGCCACATGGGTGCAGTCATGGCCCTAGCATGCCAGCATTTGTGCTACCCTGTGGAACTCCTGCATGTTTGTTAGCGCCTGTGGTGTTGGGGAAATGGATACCAGGCATGAGGCTGCGGTGTTGGGTTCAATTGTGTATGGACGCATGGTTGACTGTGTAATGCCTTTGGTGTCCCCTGTCGGCCTCTGGAAGGTTGCCCATGGCAAGTGAGTTATGCAGGCTGTCACCTTGGTCTCCCGGACAGAGCATGACTCCGTCATTGGTGCCTGCATCCATCACTGCACAGCTCACTGGCCGTCTCAGTATTGCCCTGTTCAGGCGGTGCGGGCCACTATCTCGGCGTCTGTGCAGCTCAAAGCTGATGCGGGCCTCGATACCGCCTGTCGGGTATACCACGCGACGGGCACGCTCAGCTGCCACGTCCCCTGCAGCATGGTGTCTCACCCCCTCATTACAGCTTCCAGTGGAAGCTGACACTATCCACTCTCCTGGCTTCTGCCCCCGGCTGCTGTTCCTGTGTTACCCCGCTGCCCCACTGCTGCTTCCACTGCACTGGGCACCCCCACTGGCCTCTGTCCTCCTGGACCACTGTCCCTCTCTGCCCTTCCAGCTCCTGTCTCTCTCTCTCTCTCTCTGTCTCTGTCTCTCCCTAAGTTTGCGGCCTGCTAGGGTTCTTGCGCCGCTTCCTTGAGCCTTTTTATTTTGGCTCAAATCCGGTACTGCGCAACTTCCGGCTCAGCCACTCTTGCGCATTGCTCAAGTGTTCGGATATCGCATTGCGCACTTTATGCATGGACCCGCCCCCTTCGGTTGCGCATGCCTTCATTTCCATTGAGCTGTTGCTCAGCATGTTTTCGGTGGCGCAACTGGCCCCTTCTGAATATTGCAGAATGGCGCATTTTTGGAGTTGAGCACGTGCAACCCTGTTGCGCATGGCGCAACCCTTTTGAATATCTGGGCCACTGAATGTTTGTAAATTCTTTAGAGAATGTTTATTTAGCTGCTGCACCATTACATTGCAACAAATAATCAAGTATCTTACCTAAATTTTTTATTTACAATGCAGATTCCCTTGATAAATACCAAATTATTTTTGTTCAACAGCTGCTGTTCATAAAGCAATATATTTGCCTTCATAGGTTCCATTAATACCCTAGCACATTCCTTCATTATAGTATTCATAGAAGGAGTGTTTGATTCTAATGCACTCATACAAAGGGTTTCATTGAATGGTGTTCAATTATTCTGACCAGAATCATTCCCATTTGTTTCCACTACATACACTTTATCATTTCTTGTTTCCTTTTCCAACAGGCCTGATGCAGATGTCACGATTTCAGATAAATCACTCATTTCTTTCTTACAGTGGTAGTTATAGAAAAGTTTCCTACCTCGAGGTACCACTGAGGTAATTTGTATTGACTGTAATGTGATTCTGCCTCATTCTGCCTCAGTATACCTAGGCATACCTCAGTACTGTGAAACATTTCTATGATTACCATTGTAGTTCTATTGTATTCAAGAATTTGTTGCTCAGTTTGTTGTTCCACTTTATTATTTAATTTAATTGACTCTTTAATACTTTCAACTGTTCTACTGACTTCATTATTCATCCTGTCAATAAGTCCTAAATCATCTACAAAGGATCACGGAGTGCCTTGCTTAAGGTGGGGTGGTGTACTATGCTCGTTAATATTTTCTACATTCCAAAATATTTTATTCTCCCTCAACCCCTAGTTATTCCAAATTTCTCTGATTTGAGGTTATCTCATTTTTGGTGTTAACTCATCCTCCACAGATCTTCTTAGAAAAAAACTTTCATTTATTTCTTTGTTACTCTCACCCATGATTTGTTTAGATTTAGTTATCACTACCTCTATAGCACTCAACTCCCCTTCTTTCACCAGTCCAGTTTCCTTCTTATACTTCCTCCTCCCCCCGTTCTTATCAACCAAGAAATGTTTGTGTCATATCCAATTTTTTTTGTTGTGTTACTTTCTTCATTTTCTCTTCATTTTTCTGTTTACTTACTAATTTCTCCATCTTAGGTTTTTGCTGATACACACTACTCGAAGGGCTGTTGATTTTATTTTTCCCTCCTCTAGTTTCTACAGGCATACCTTTAAATTTAATACAATTAAACAATTAATCAGTTAATCAATAACTGATAATGTAGATAACAAATGAAAGCAAACTTGGTCTTTTGCTCCAAACATAGAAGCCTTATAGTTAGTATTTAATATACATCAATGCACATTCATATATGAAAGTCACAAGCACATGTATATCCAGAGGTCCCAATTTAGCTAGTTAGTTTGTTCTGTGGCACAACTTCTTTATATTTTTTCAAATTTCCAAGCTATGAGAGAAGTCCAATTCCACAGCTTAAATAGCTCAATAGCACAGAAGCACAGTAGCACAGTATCTTCAACCAACTATGTAATAAGACAAATAAATAAGTCACCATTTGTCAGAATCCTGATATATCCCTATATTTCTTGATCTTGATCTTATTAAAACCAAGGAGTTAGGGTAGAATATCAGATAATATCCACTTAAAAATTAATATAAATACTTTCTTCTTACATCTTCATGCATCCAAAAGGGTTCCAATCTGACCAATCTGATCTTTCTGATTCCAACCAATTAAAATCTGTGGCTTTCTTTAAAAATGTTCTTTATTTCTTCAATGAGATATACACAGGCGATTTCCATCATGCAATGTGTTGCTTTGCAAAAAAGACTGAGATATGTAGTATCAATCTCAGTACCTCGGGTGTGCTCAAAATATCAGCGAGTATTCAAATAATGAATAAATCAAACCCTCCTGTATCCGTGCTTTCAAGCTAGCCATTCTCAGATCAACAAAATATGCAGCAAGTGAGCCAAAGCAACATTTATTGCAAACTCTAAACAGTAACTTCTCTGCTGAATTTTACTGTGTCACAAGCAGGTTGCAGTAAGAATGGCAGTGACGCATTGCTACCAGTCTGGTACAGAACACTGGGGTAGCCACAACTGGGGAGTAATGCTGCCTCATGCGGTGGGACCCAGATCACCTGAGACAGCTGCAGGCACATGTTGCTGAGGGGCCGTGCCATGGCCAGGTAAGTCATCCCATTCTGCATGTGTGCCCCAGTGCTACACTCTGATGATGGCTTGGCTGCCTAGCATGCCCTGCAGATGGGTACACTTCCATCATGAGAATTGCTGTGTGGCATTGCCAGCCACAGCTTACATTGTGATACAGCCTTGTGGGACATATCGGATGGGGCACATGCTGTGCACAGGGGTGGGGAGTGGTGGGCACATGCTGTTGGTGTTCTCTGATGTGTACCTGTCTTTGTTCCATTCCCAGGATCTGAAGACTGCCACAGGACAAGAGCAGCAATAGCACCAGGGCCAGCCCAGCAGGCCACAGCAGTACCCCGTGGTGGTGGTACAGCAGTGGGACAGGTGCCAGAGGGGCCGCAGTGGGCAGATAGACACTATTTCAGTCCTGTTCATATTACAGGGTGGTCTGCAGGGAAGTGGGTGTGGCCATGGCCACCTGTGCCATGTGCCATGGCAGCTGGGTGTTGTCCACTGTGCATGGTGCATGCCATTGTGGGGAGGCCATTACACACATGCACCAGCTGTTGGTGGGGTTGGTGTGTGCCTAGCTGCCACTGGTGTTGCTGTGGTGCTCCTGGTGCCCTGTGCCATCTGACTGTCGCTGCACAGTCAGGTGGCCATTGGGCAGCAGTGCCCACCTCTGTGCACTGTCATGGCATGCTGGGTTGCTGGCAGGCATTGGCCCACCCCCCCATGGTTGGCCAGGCTGCCATTCCTGGGGTGTGTGTTCCCACTATCCATTGCCTACAGTGGGTGGGCATGGTACCTTGGGATCTTGCAGTGATCACCTGTCCTGTCCCTTGTCATAGGTATCCAGCAGAGGCCAGGCTGACCATGTACTGTAGGCTGCTGTGCCAGATCATTCCCATAACTTCCACCACCATGGAGGAAGTCCAGCAGGTGCACTGGCTGTTGCTTGTCAAACAGTGGCAAAGGAGGCACCAGGCAGTGGCAGGGCATAGCCACCCTTTGTACCAGACCCAGCTATTCCCTGTTTCCCCTGCTGTCCCTCCCCATCTGTCCCCCTTCCCACTGTACAGTCACTGTTCCCTGTCCCCTTTCCTTGCTTTTCTACCCTTTTCCACCCCTTGCTGTTGTATATAATTTTCTACATTACACTTATTTTGACTTACCTGCCTGTGTCAGTGTCTGCTTTGCAGATGGCATGATGAGACATGCTGCAGTGCCATGGTGTCTGTCTGTGTGGTGTGCATGTGTCGGTGTGCAGGTCATGCATCTGCAGTGCACTGCTGGGTGCTGTGTTGTGTCCCATGGTGGTGGTGTCCTGCCTTTTGGTCAGTGGCTGTGCCTTGGGGTGCCCATGGGGTGGCTGTCAGGGTGTGTGACATGTGTGTACTTGGCAGCATGGTCCTAGGTGTGGCTTGCTGGGTTCTGGGTGGGTGGGGGTACAGCATGTGGCTAGGGGGGTCTCCGTTGGTGGCCCTCCATTGGCCATTGATGCTACCTGTTGCCTGCTTTCTGTGCCACTGTTGTGTTCCGGGGTGGGAGTGTATGAGTGCCTGTGTGTGCCCTGCTGGTGGTGGCCAGCTGTGGCCTGCCACTGTGCTTCACTAGCACCATCTCTGGGTCTCTTCCTGTGCTGTGCCCCCTCTGTTACTTTGCTGCTGTGCTCCCACCATTGCCTGGGGCTGCTCTTTGTGTGCTCTGGCATATGTCTGGTTGCGTCATGGTGCATCTCTGCCATATTCAACTGTGTTGTGCTGGTGCATTTTGGCATAAGCAACCTCTGAATATGGCACTCGTTGTGACATGGCGCATCAGATATGTACTGCACCCAACTTGCGCTGGCCATTGGCACATTTCTGAATATCTGGCCCTAAGTGTTAAAGAAGAAAATGTGACCTCTATACACATGTTAGTCAATTATTGGGGGGGGTCTTTTCTGGGTTTGTGCTCAGGTACAACTATTATGCTGCATACATGCATACCTGCCTTTTGTCCTAAAGTAACTCTTTGTTATTCATATGGAATGCTTTTCTCCAAGGATACAGATGAAGGTGAGTCCCCATCCTCCTTCTCTGCATCTTCCCACTGCTGTTTTTTCTGAAAAGCTTCAAACCTGTTCTCAACCACGACAGGATTGGATGGACTCTGCTTATATTTACATTTCCCTTGATTTCCCTTGCATAATCTGCATACAGTAGGTTACTCTTCTTGGGAGGAGAGGTAGGCATATCACCCTCTTCTACTGTGACCATGTTTTCTTCATTGTCTCTTACTCCCCCTTCTTGTGTCTCATCTTCTTTTTCCCTGATGTCCCTGTTTCTCAAACATTGTGTGTCCCCTTACCAATGTATCTGTTACATCACTTGTAATTCTGTTGCCATGGCTTGTGTTTCCATATGTGTGTTCTGTTCTTTCTGTCATTCCATCACTTTCCTAGCTGAGGCTTTAGTCACTCTTTGTGCCAGTTCCATCCAAATGAGGTCATCTTGAATAATACTACTTCTTCTATTTTGCGAGGCCCAGGGGCAGTGCCAATATGAATGCCCCTGTTCATCTCACAAATGACACTTTGAGGATATGGGCAACCTTGGCTTGAATAACAACATTCTAGGCACATATTGCATCTTTCCGTAGTACATGCTGACCTTGGATATAATCTTGACCCACATTTTTAACACAGACATGATTGCCCTGGGTAGAAGCATGAGCCTCTTTCCTGACCCAGATAGAAACTATTGGGTAAATGACAAATTCACATGTGTGTTTGCCTTAGTTTAGCCTGTATTTTCCACCCAGTTTTCCACACCTGCTCAGAATCAATGATGGGTACTGGCTAGAGCTGTGTGGAATATAAAATTCTGACCATGCAATGACCATTCTGATTCCATGGAATTTCACAGAATGTTCAAGAACATTCTGTTGAATTTCACCAAATTTTAAATTTCAGTTATTTCGTTATAATTTAAAAAGTATGTGTCCAATTGACACCAAATGTGGAACATTAACAGAATAGTATGACATACATGTGTGCCAAATTTCAGATGCATAAGTGGAAAGGTGGTCAAACATTTAATCAAAATTAAATGTTCAGTTATTTTGAGTAAGATTTCTCATCCAAATTTCTCATTATCTGGCTTTAGAGAAGCACCCAACATGAATATATACAACATGTTTTAAGTCTAAAGCTTTAATGGGCATTGAGTTATATGTAGCCAAACATTTTGCCAAAATTTACATTTCTGTAATTTTACTACAATTTTGATAGTATTCATTAAAATGTTATACAATTTGACAAGGCATAAAGGTTATCACTACATTCGTATATGTACATAGTTTCAAGTTTCTAGCTGCAAATGGGACTGAGTTATAGCCTGCCAAGCATGCTGCCAAAATTTAAATTTCTGTTAGTTCCCTCTAATTTTAAAACAACATGTCCAAATTTAACCAGAGTCAAAACATTGAAACTACTATACCACAAGGTCATTTCTGAAACAGTTCATATTTGCAGCTTTAAATGGGATTAAATTAATAGTAGTCAAAATTTCACAACATTTAAAAATTTAATTTTGCAAGAATGTGAACCACAAATTTAAGTCTCTAAAATTTTAAAACTAGATAACACAATACCTTGAAATTTAGCAGGTTCTTAGATCATAAAAGGAGACTGTGCCAGCCAGTTTTATTAATTGCTTGCTGCCAGAAATTGCAAAATAATGGGGCTGTGTATGAACTGAATAGTATTTCCCCAATACCATGAATAGTAGGCTTGCCAAATATTCGGACGGATTCTGAATAGTCCACTATTTGGCCACTATTCAGTACATACTATTTGGTGGGTTTGATTCAAAACCTCAGAGAGCTATGTTGGCCAATCAAAGGCTGATTTTGGAGCTCACAGCCAGGAACACCATGTGAACTCCTCATTCTGAGTGTGTAGCATGGAGTTCAATATATAGAGAAACTAGAGTGTAGACTCCAATGGCTCAGTTGAAGCTATGTGTCCACTATATTAGAGGAAGATTGAAGTGCCAGCAGAATAGCAGGAGCCCTTGTTGAAACTTAGCGAGCAGCACCCGCACACTATACTGACAGCAATCTGCTGATCCAGTTGGGTAAGTAGCACCACTGACATTAGGGAAATTATAAAGTGAATGTACATTGTGATGACAAAAATGAGGTATGCTCATTTGTCTTTTACTTGTATAAGCAGTCTGTTACTTGACTGCTGTCAGAACAGTGTGCTGGTGCCACTATCTAGCAACTGCATTTGCAGCACTATAATTTCTTGTAGTACCCCTTGAGACCTTTTTGATCATATAGAGATTGTCACTTAACTCCAAATATTGATGGCGTATCCTTATCTTTACCCCTCCCTGATTTCCTGTACTTTCAAAACTCTGTGTCTATACAGTAAGCGCTCATGCAGAGCTCAGTCAGTGGCTGGCTGTGGAGGTGACAGGTGGGCTGTGCCAGTCGCCAGCTGTGGATGGGTGGGGAGGGACTGGAACTGCTGGCTGGGGTGGGGGGGCCACTAGACTACCAGGGATCTCAGGGTTTTACTTTTTAAACATTTGCAGCAAAATATCGGGTCAAGGAATGGATCGAGAGGGGGACACAACTGCCCTGTGGGGCTACTAAGTGTGGGGTTTGGGGGCATGATGTGAGTGGGTTGTCTTGCAGGGCATTTAGGGTTGGGGATTCTAGGGGCTTGGGGTGTGAGGTGCCTAGCTGGGTATGTCTGCTATGGGGATCAGGGGCTGGGGGGTTGTGAGCTGCTCTGTCGGGCACCGACAGGGGGCTTCTGGGCATGGGGGGCACATCCTGGAGTGGGTGCAGGTGGTCTACAGAACCCCCAGAGGACCTATGTACAGTTACACCAGCTAAATGCTGGTGTAACTCATGTTGCCGGTTCTCTTCAGGGGTTCTTGTAGAAACCCAACATTGGGGACTTTGTTACTGCCCTACTAGAATAGGGTGCAACTGCTGCTGTAAACCCCCTAGCACCATGTCACAGGAAGTTTATGGTGCAACTGCTGGCATAACTGCTCTTTGATGCAACTGGCCTACGGCATGTCACAGGCCACATTGTAGAATCCCGCATGTTGCAACTGCTGGCATAAATTACTACTTGTGCCATTCTTTTTGGTGCAAGTGCTGTTGTGCCAGGTGTATCTCTTTTAGAATGAGGTGTCTGGGGCAGCAGGAAGGAAGAATTCTGACTATTACAAAAGGGTAGGTCAATAGGAAAAGGAGTAGGTGACTCATGTTTTAAAGGAGTTTGTCACTGTAAAAAAACAAAATGGATATCGGTGGGATCAGTAGTTCTACTGAGTCAATCTGGCTATGTCAAAAGAGAAGGTAGGGAAAAGTCACCAAGATAGGAACAGCAGAACTGCAAAAAGCTCAGCCCAGCTTACCAAATGAAGCAACAACATGTGTATTGCTAATGTTAAATTCCACAAAAAGAATTCTGGATGGTTCATCCATATGATACTATAAATATATGAGAAAATGTTACCTATATTTTTTTTCTACTGCATATTTAAAACTGCTAAACCAATTTATCAAGTTACATTAGACACCAGGATAAACTGACTATGGCTATGCATGTCAAATGTTAAGTCTATGCCTGCAAGAGCATAGAAGTTACAAACATTCACATTTTTGAGAATTTTTACAAAATGTTGCAAATATTTACATAGCAAAGATACGAACCCTTGTAACTTAAAAATCTCGAATCCAATTCTCTATATAGTTAGATCATTCTATAAGTATTACAAAAGGTTATTTGTGCTAATTTACACATCTAGTGCCAAGGGTGCCCGAGTTATATGCAGATGAAATTGTTCCATGAAATGTCCCACAAAAAATAAAATGACAGGATTTTGAGCACATATAATTTTGAGACAATGTATCATATTGTCATGAAATCTGATACATTATTAGAACAGCTTTTATCAAGGAATCATGCCAAATTTAAGATCTTGTAACCCAATAGAGTTATATGCAGACAAAAATGTTCATGAAATTTTGTACAAAAAATAAAATGACAGAGTTTGAGCACCTATAATTTTGACACTATCCATCTGAATGTCATGATGTTTGGCAAACACTTGACCCTTTACATAAGGAGTTCACATGCCAAATCTCAGAACTCCAGCATAAACGACATATGAGTGATGGCCAAATTACTAATGTTTAAAAAATTCCACAAAATTCCAAAGAAATTCCATGAAATTTATGGAATTTCAAAAAATTTATTGAAATTTTGTGCATTCTGAATTTTTCCACACAGCTCTAGTACTGGCAGATATAAGACCTCACGTCATTGTTTAAGCCAGTTTAGTATATCATAAATTTCAACACCTTCATTCCTAAACAGCACAGTTCTTGTTTTGATAGCTGGTTAAAGAAGGGTATAGCTGTAAAAGAAGATCATAATTCTGTATCTTTAAGTTTTTTGTATTTAACCCAAAATCTATCCAGCATCTTAACAGTTTTAAAGCTAATGTCAAAAACAGTCTCTCCAAACACATGTAACAGCATGCAGTTCATAGGAAAAAAAATAGCATTTTTACCAAATTTCTTATAACAAACATTCTATCAGGCGGGACTTCTAACTGTCCTGTGTATTGTAAGTGGACAGTGTTACACCGCTGTTCTGTTTCTCTCCTCATATTGAACAAGTTAGCCATTCTAAATATATGTTCTTGTTGTGGAGGGAGGCTAGAGTCAGTGTCCAAGTTTCCTCTGAATCAGTACCATCCTCTATTTGAGGCTCTGTCATGCAATCTTTAGTCTTTCTGAATATGATCTGTTCTATCTGGAGCAGTCCCTTGCTGATCCATAGCCTTATTCTATGCTTTTTTAGGGACTATCCCTTAAGGAAGCATTTCATTTATTTGTGTTCCTTCCCTCACTTTATTCTGTTCAAAATTATCACACTGACCAGTACTTTTAATTGCATCCACAGTCTATGTATTTTCACTCTCCCTCCTTTTATCCATTAGAGTTTTACTCACAGTATTCATGCTATTAGTCCCAGTCTGAATCACATCATTGTTTGCAGCCATTACACTCCATCTGGCCCTATTGCCCAGCCAGCCACTGCCAGTGCAGATTCCACTGACCAGAAAGTTTTAGTTTGTTCTGGTGCTTCCCTGTCTTGCTCCCTCTCTCCCAACTCAGCCCCAGGGCTTGACCTGGTATGTTAAAATGCTCACAGTGTCATTTGAACCTCACATCTTCTTGAAACCTGCTGCAGATTTCTTTACATGTAGCTTGTGCAACTGCTACAGAGTTAAATTATGTTCTGTACACGGTTGCTTTCAGGTTTTTCTTTCCAACAGACTCCCCCTCTATTTTCATTCTCATGCTGGTGCTCTTTTCCAAACTGAGAAGTCCTGTACCACAGATTCAGTTACAGAATTAGTGGGTGTGCTTTGCACTGCATTTGACTTAGACTAGGCTGTTTTTGGAGTCTGAGCATTGGCACTATCAGAGTAAACACCTGGGCTATCATCTGGCTTCTGGTTAAACAGCTGAGATGGAATATCCTCTAAAACTTTACATATAACAGTAGTCTCCCATGCACCTTGTTTGTGTTCACTTAATTTTTGATAGCTTTCATAATATTAGGCCAGTAAAATTGCTTTTTTCCCTCTAATGTCTGTTTAAACTGTTGTTCCTACCCTTCAAAAGACATTCTTCCCCATTATCAGTTTAATGTCTGCATTCTCCAAAATATTAGTTATAACGTTCACCTCCATATCCATTACTGACATGTGTTTAGTAATCAACTGTTTGGGTCTCTAAGGGCATGAGCATAGGAGAGGAGACCCTCTCTCCCATTCCCTCTGCTACAACAGCAATACACTCTCCTTTCTCCTTGTCAGCCATTCTGACTTAAAGCCAAAATGGCCAGGGGAAGCAATGGAGTTTCCCTGGTGTCCTGATCAAATTTCTCCCATTCAGTAAAATAAATCAAAAGGTTAACCTGGTTCAGTTGATTTCCATTGGTCCTGCCGCCCCCTAGGACAAGGTTGAAACTAAGCAGAATTGCGAAATCCTCTTTTCTGAACAACAAAAAATAAAAAAAAATATATATGTGATCAAGCATTTAGTTTTAAGACACCTAGGGCAATGATCTGGAATGTTATTAAATTTGTGTAGTTCTAGCTGGCCTACCAGCACAGCAGTAGTGCTACCATTTGCAACACCAACAACCTGGGTTCAGGAGCGGAACCAGGGTTGTCAAAGGGCTGGCTAGAAGGAGAAGGCTGAGCATCCATTGGACTACATGGCTTCTCTGAGGAGGGAGGTGATCTGGCATCTGCTATCTACTAACCCCTAGCAATAGCTGGGGTAAGTGAGATTGAGAACAGTAAGCTAGACTGGTGGAGGTGGCAGACATCTGTATGTTGAGGGTGGGAGCACACCAAGCCGTGAGCTAAGGTCATTGCCTGCATGCTTCTATCAATGGGTACCACAGGAGAAATCACACACATTGGATAATGAGCAGCCTAAAGTCCAGGATCCTTGCAGGGACACAGCAGAGAATAAACAGAGTTGATAAAAAAAAGGTACCTAGTTCTTGCAGGGTGTAATACATTCTGCATAGTATATTGAACTGTATCTGTTTAAGTATGATATTCTCTGAAGATGAGGTAAATGATGGTAAGGTCACATTCTTTTGTTGTTTGGTGAAGGTAAACTCAAGGAGGCCGATTCTCAAAAAGTCAGTGCAAGCCACATCAAAGGAGGCTTGCACCAAATGCAGATGCTCTGGGGACCCATGTGCCTGATTCTCCATTGGGAAGGGTCCCAGTGGCTACATCCAGCCACTTGTGGCAACCTTGGCCCAGCACCAAACAGAAGGTGAATTGTGAAAGTGTGCTGCAAGCTGTGGGGTGGTTATGTGGCAAGAGTACCATGGACAGCAGTCCATGGTGACTAGCCCTGTTCCCATCCCCAGCTCTGATCCCCCATTAAGGATAGAAAAATACCTGATAGTATTGTGTTCCCTCCTCAAGCACCAGTCTCCCGTTAATCACAGCAAAATCCATGGTAGTGCTGTGTCCCCCCAAGCCCTGATCTCCTGTTAATCACAGAAAAATCCCCAGTAGTCTAGTGTCCCTCCCCCCCCAAGCCTTGATCTCACATTAATCACAGCAAAATTCCCGGTAGTCTTCTGCTCCCCAAGCCCCAATCTCTCATAATTATAAATCAAATAACCCTGGCAGTCTAGTAGACTTCTCAAGGTCTGATCCTCCATTATAGCAACCTTTACCATGCCTGGTGGTCTAGTGGGCTCCCCACCCAACAGTACCCCATGACCCTGCTCTCCTCCAATGCATAACTGAGCTAGCCACTGGCACAGCCCACCACTCACCACCATGACCAGCCACTGACTGAGCTCTGAAGGAACATGTACTGTATATAGTATGCACTTAGTGATTGACAGTTGCTGTCTGTCACTGAGAGCATACTATATACAGTACGTGCTCCTTCAGAACTCTGTCAGCAGCTGGCTGTGGTAGTGAGCATTGGGCTGTGCCAGTCACAGGCTCAGTTATGGGTTGGGGGTTGGGTGATAGGGCACTGCTGGGTGGGAAGTGATGGATCCAGTAGACTACCAAGTATGGTAAAGGTTGCTATAATAGAGGGTTTGAGCAGTCCACTAGACCACCAGGGCTAGTTGATTTGTAATTACGTGAGATTGGGGTGGTGGGGGGACACAAGACTACCAGGGATTTTTCTATACTTAACAGGAGATCAGGGCCGGGGCAGGTGACTGCGGCACATTGGAACAACCCCCAGAGGACAAATAACTACACTTAGACTAGTCCCTGGCTGGTCTACTGGTACTTAGATGGTTGTCCTCTGCTGGAATTTTTAGAATAGTGTTTTAGGGGATATGGCAGGCTGCGTCTGTTGCAAGCCCAGTAGCACCATGCCACAGCCCATTTTATGGTGCAAGGCAGGCACAAGCTTCCTTTGCTGCAAGCAGCCAGCGTTTGCTACAGGCTGGCTCTGGGAAAAGCTCAGAGTGCATCTTTTGATGCAAGGAGCTACTTGCGTCATTTATGTTTGATGCAGGCACCTTGTGCTATTCTAAGAGCTTTGTGATTCGGTCCCAAGGTCTTTCTCCTTAGTAGTCTTTAAAGATCAAAAGAGGCAGAGATACATCCTCTATTTTTCAGTTATAGATTTTGTCTGAGTTTGGATTGAGAGTTGATTTCTCTTAATAAGGAATCAAGGGGAATCTATGGTAGGGGTCTCAAATCTTCAACACACTTTCTGAAAATGGATTTAAAGTGGACGTATTTTATGAAACATTTTGGCAGGAGGTGTAGTAGAGTTGAGAGATAATCAAATAAGATTAAATTGTTGTCAGGGCACAGATCATTTAGGAATACAAAATCATCTCTCAACCAACTATAAGGAATAGATGTTTTTGGTAGATGTGGGTTAAAAAAATTGGAGAGAGGCATGTAAGTGGAGCAGTAATACCCAATTATTTATTTGGTTGTTGCCAACCCATGGCAATGATTTTTGTGAGTTTTGAACCTCTTTAGTGTATGACTTTTTTAAAAATCTATTTAAAATGAAGTACTATACCTTCTACATGGAAGGATATAATCTTCCAAGGAGAGCCTTGATGGGGGGAGATCAAGACTTTTAGCCATAAGTCTAGTTAACTGGTTCAATATGAGCTGCTAAATAATATCACTGAAAATTTGGTAATCCCAACCTTCCTTGTTCTGGAAATCGATACAACTTTTCTAAAAAAAACTTGAAGTCTATTTTCTACCCAGAGAAATTCCTTCATGTTTTTTTCCAGAGTTTTAAAGAACAAGGAAGGTGCTTAATGAGGAGAGCTTGGAAGACAAAACAATCCAGTAGAATGTTCACCTTAATTGTGATTACTTTACACGTTAAGAACATAAAAATGATGGCAGAATGGTACCTTGTGGTTCATCTAGTCTGCCTTTTTTCCTGCTACTCTCCACCCAGCTAATTCTTACTTAACAGGTTTAGATAACACCTATTGCATGCTAACTTGAACTCCTGACTGTCTTAGACTCCCCACTTCTTGTGGCACACTATTCTAAGGGTTCACAACCCATTCCGTGATGGAGAACTTCCAAGTGTTGCTTTTGAACCTACCTCTCTTTAGACACATGCAATGCCATGAGAGCAGTCTTGTACTAGTGGAAGAGGTCTTCCTTGTGCACTGAGTTTATTCCCTTAATGAATGTGATTAAAGGTTTCTATCATATCTCCGCTGTCCCTCCTTTTTTACAGTGAGTATAACTGTAGTTGTTTTAGTCTGTTTTCGTATGGCTTATGATGTAGATCCTGTACCATCTTTGTAGTCCTCATGTGTACTGTTTCTTGGTGGTTTATGTCTTTTTTTTAAGTGAGATCTCCAAAACTGGACACAGTACTCCAGATATGGCCTCACCAGAGACCTGTATAGTGGCATTATTACCTCACATTTTCTACTTGTAATGCCCCTGCCCATACAACCAAGGATGCTGCTGGCTTTATAAGCTGTTTTTTCACACTGTCTTCCTACTCTTAAACTGTCTGAAATTAGAACCCACCATCTCGTTCCATTTTGGTCTCTGTAATTTGTCCCCCCCTCGAAAGACATATGTCACCTTTCGGTTTTGTTTTTCAAGGTGCATTACTTTATGTTTTTTGGTGATGAATTTTGACTGCCAGTTTCTAGACCATTCTTCCAGTTTTTTGAGGTCAGACAACATTTTCACAGTGCCCTCCTGTGTGTCTACCCTATTGCAGATCTTTGTGTCATTTGCAAACAGGCATACCTTCCCCCTCCAGCACTTCAGTGATTCCATTGATAAATATATTGAAGAGGATTGGCCCCAAGATTGAACCTTGTGGTACCCCACTGATCACCTTTCACTCTGTAGACATTGTCCCATTGACCAACACACTCTGTGTCCTGTTCCATAGCCAATTTCTTACCCAGTTGATGATTTTAGGCCCTACACCTGTGAGGTCTAGTTTGTTAACCAGCCTTCTATGAGGGACAGAGTCAAATGCTTTACAATAATCTAAATATACGACATCCACATCCCCGCTTTGGTCCACTGTTTTGGTCACAGAATTGAAGAAATCAATCATATTGGTCTGGCATAACTGTCCTGCCATGAAACCATGCTGTTCAGGGTCTAATTGCATGCTGATCTTTAGATATTCCACTATCCATTTTTTAAGGATTGCTTCCATCAGTTTTCCCCCACCACTGAGGTTAGACTTAAGGGAAGATAGTTCCCAGCCTACTCCTTGCTGTCACTTTTGTGAAGAGAAACTACTATATTCTCTTTCCAGCCCTGTGGTATGTAGCCACTGCTTAGAGAGTCATTGAACAGTGCTGCTAGTGGTGCTGTGAGCTCCTCTGTTAGTTCTTTAAGTATCCTCGGGTGTATCCCATTCTGGCCCATTGCTTTGTCCATTTTCAGCTTCTTTAGTTCCTTCAGGACACTTTCTGTAGTAAATGGACTTGTGCCTGCCCCTGTCATGGGTCTGTCTGCTTTGAAACATAGAAACATAGACTTTGATGGCAGATAAGGACCGCTTGGCATACTCAGTCTTCCCATTTCCCTACCTACTGGATAAGCTGAAGATCCTAGTTTACCAACAGCCTATTTCTTCCTACCCCCCACAAGAATCTCCTTATGTCTGTCCCATGCATTTGTGAATTCTCTCACAGTTTTAGACCCCACTACCTCCTCAGGATGGTGTTCCATGTGTCCACCGACCTCTCTGTGAAAAAGTACTTCCTCACATTGCCAATGAGCCATCCCCCCTCTGTCTTCAAATTGTGTCCCCTAGTTCTTGTACATCTCTTTTCTGAAAGATGCTACCCTCATGGACTTTGTTGATTCCACTGAGGTACTTAAAAGTTTCAATCACTGCCCCTCTCCCTCCTTTACTCAAGGGTATACATATTAAGCTCATTTAGTCTTTCTTCGTATGGCTTCTCTTGCAGACCCTGCACCATTTTAGTTGCCCTCCTTTGGACTGCCTCCATCCTGTCTATGTCCTTGCAGAGATGGGGTCTCCAGAACTGGATGCAGTACTCCAGATGGGGTCTCACCAACTGTCTGTACAGAGGGATAGCAACTTCCTGTTTTCTGCTGGTAATGCCTCTCCCTATATATTCCAGTATCCCCCAGCCCTCCCTACTGCCTTCTTACATTGCTTGCTAACCTTAATCACGTGGTATGGTTCAATTTGGCCACTACTTCTAAATCATCCCATTCCAAGGCAACAATATGGGACTTCAGAGGAGCTGACTTTGATAAGATGGCCAACAGAGTTAAGCTAGCCCTGGCAAAAAGAAACACAGGTGAGGGAGTACAGGCAAAGTGGGCAAGCATTAAGGATACAATACTTGAAGCAACATCCCATTGTGTTAGACAGAAAAGGAAGTGCAAAAGAAGAAGGAAACCAGTTTGGTTCTCAAATACAGTAGCAGAAAAGGTCAGAGCCAAAAGCCTTGCCTTCAGGAAATACAAAGGAACACAACAAGATGAAGATAGGGAGGTGTAGCAAACTTCCCTAAGGGAAGCAGGAAAGGCAGTAAGGCAAAGTCCCAAACTGAGGAAAGACTAGCACTAAAAGTAAAAGAAGGTGACAAGACTTTCTATAGATACATTAGTGAAAGGAGAAAGTCCAGAGGGGGTATTGCTAAGCTCAAAGGAGAAAAGGGGGCATGTGAGGAGGAGGACCATGTAAAAGCATCTATCCTAAATAGATACTTTTCCTCAGTATTTACTGAAGAGAAGGTAGGGCAGGGCCCACAGCTTAGCACCATGGACACAGGGGGGAGGGAGGTGAGCACTACTCCCTTCACAAAAGAAAGGGTCCTACAAGAGCTCACTAAGCTCAGGGTGGACAAGGCAAAAGGACCTGATAGCATACATCCCAGGGTACAAGGAGCTAAAGTTGGAACTAGCAGAGCCATTAGCAGAACTGTTTAGTGAGTCTCTGAGCAGAGGAGAGGTCCCAGAAGACTGGAGAAGGGCTCATGTGATCCCGCTCCACAAGAGTGGTAGAAGGGAGGAGGCAGGGAACTACAGACCAGCCAGTCTTACCTCAGTAGTGGGCAAGATTATGGAGGCACTCCTTAAGGAAAGGATAGCGTAACACCTGGAATCCATAGGGGCACAGGATGCAAGACAGCATGGGTTTACAAAAGGAAGGTCCTGTCAAACTAATCTTATAGATTTCTTTGACTGGGTAACCAGAGTGGTGGACCAAGGGGGAGCAGTTGATGTCACCTACCTTGACTTCAGCAAAGCTTTCAATACTGTTCCACATAGAAGATTGATAAATAAGCTGGGTAGGCTAGGGGTGGGTCAGAAGTTGGTCAACTGGCTGGCAAACTGGTTGACAGGCAGAAAACAGAGAGTGGTGGTAAATGGTATACAGTCAGAAGAGATGCAAGTCACAAGTGGAGTACCTCAGGGATCAGTCCTGGGCCAGTCCTCTTCAATATCTTCATTAGTGACATTACAGATGGACTAGAGGGTAAGGCTTGTCTGTTTGCAGATGAGACCAAGATCTGCAACAGAGTAGGTGATCCAGATGGGGTGGGCAGAATGAGAAGAGATCTGGATAAACTAGCAAAATAGTCAGAACCGTGGCAACAGGGACTTAATGCAAAGAAGTGCAAGATCATGCACATAGGGAAGAGAAACCCTGAAGCCACCTATAGGCTGGGAAGGGAGTTGCTGGCAGTCACAAAGGAAGAAAGAGACTTGGACATCATCATCACTGATGACCTGAAATCATCCAGGCAGACCTCTAAAGCAGTAGGTAAGGCTAGGGGGGATGTTAGGGTGTATAAGTAGGAGTATCACAAGTCATAAGAGGGAGGTAATAATCCCTCTTTAACAAGACACTGGTTAGGCCCCATCTGGAGTACTGCATGCAGTACTGGAGGCCACACCTTCACAAGGATGTTAACCAAATTGAGGCAGTCCAGAGAAGGGCAACCAAAATGGTGCAGGGACTGCATCAGAAGACATATGAGGACAGATTAACGGAGCTCAATATGTATACCCTTGAGCAAAGGAGGGAGAGAGATGATATGGTCGAAACATTCAAACACCTTAAGGGCATTAACAAGGTGAAAGAGTCTAACATGTTTACAGTAAATATAAGAAAAATAGCAATACAGATGAGTATGAATAGATAGGCCACTGACAGAGCAAAGGCCGATGGCACATTTATAAGGTAGAAAAAGAAATGGGCAGACTGGATGGGCCTTGTGGTCCTTATCTGCCATCAACCTTTATGTTTCTATGTCTCTATGATATGATTACTCCCTGGTCCCTTTCCATTTTTGTAGTTTTTACTACCTCCCCCCCAACTGTGTACTCTTCCCCTAGGTTTTTGTTTCCCAGGTGCGTTATTTTACACTTCATTGCATTGAATCCAAGCTGCCATTCTTCGGGCCATTCCTCCAGCCTTGCCAAGTCCTTTCTCATCCTTTCCACACCCCCTCTTGTGTATCAACCTTGTTGCAGATCTTTGTGTCATCTGCAAAGAGGCATACTTTTCCTTCCAGACCCTCTGCAATGTCACTTATAAAGACATTAAAAAGGACTTGACCCAGTGCTGAACCCTGCAGTAACACACTAGTAACCCCCATTTCTTCATAGAAACATAGAAACATAGACTTTGATGGCAGATAAGGACCGCTGCCCACCCAGTCTTCCCATTTCTAGCTACAGGATAAGCTGCAGATCCTAGTTAACCAACAGCCCATTTTTCCTACTCCTCCACAAGAATTGCCTTATGTCTGTCCCATGCATTCTTGAATTCTCCCACAGTTTTAGACCCCTCAATCTCCTCAGGAAGGCTGTTGCATGTGTCCACCACCCTCTCTGTGAAAAAATACTTCCTCACATTGCCCCTGAGCCATTCCCCCTCTATCTTCAAATTGTGTCCCCTGTTCTTGCACATCTCTTTTCGGAAAGATGACTCTGTGAGGTTTTCCTGCTCAAGCTTCCTTGTGGAATCTCCTCCTTGCTCTTTTTGCTCCTTCCACCCCCCCCCCCAATTCACCCACTGTACTTTCTCTCCTTGTAAGCCCTTTCACCTCCTCTTCAGACAAGGCCACTGGCTGCACTCACACAATATTTATCTTGCCATATTGTTCTTTTGCTTATGTAATTATTTTCCTCATGTTGAACTACTTACTGAACCATAGTAATTTGCTATTCTTGTGACTTGAATTGGAACCTCTGTAAAAGAGCCCTTGGCTCAAATGTCTTTCTGATTTGTTAAATAAATTAAGATATACACCATTCCTTGGCAGTTCTTGCTACACTGTCTGTGCACTGTGACTCTGTATAAAATGTTTTGACTCAGAATTTATTGTTTATTCAATGTGTCTACCATGCATTGTCTATATTTATTTATTTTTATTTATTTATATAAATGTTTCACCAGGAAAGGCATGCTGAGCAATCTGCTCGTTTCCAGATGCATCCTGGGAATTGGGGCTGAGATGAATAACAATGAACAAAGACAGGTAGGCAGGTAATTATAGACACATACTTAGAATACTACAATAAATACATCTGAGCTTTAGAAGGCATTTACAAACTTTTAAGTACTTGGCATATTTGTGAAAATAATGAAATAGCAGCAAAGTTGATACTAGAGATTTTGGAGTCAGGCTATGACTAGTATTAGGTAAGGTAGTAGAGGGTAGAATTAGAAAGAGGATGAAACAGGGGAAGAGAAGACAGAGGAGGAGCTGGTAGGAGGGGAGAAGAGGGGGTGGCCAAAAATTAAGGGAAGTCATAGGAGGGTGAGGCAAGGTCTCAAAGGATGGTGGAGAGGACACGAGGGGAGGAAGCATTATGGATGGTATGGGGATGGAATTCAGAGTTTAGTGAAATGGTACTGAAGCAGCTTGGCAGTGGATGTTGAGGGAGGGAACAGCCAGGGGTATGAGCATTTGTACTCCTAAGGGGAGTGGGATGAGGAGGGTATGGAAAGAAGCTGAAGTGGGGGAAGGGAGCCAAATCAGAATTTACTGATGAGGTTGACACAGTGGCCCAGTGTCTAATCTCAAGAGAGGAAGGGATAGAGACTGATACAGAGAACAGTGGTGAGTGTGAAGGGGGCAGTTAAGTGCAAAGTAGCAGAAAGAGTGGAAGAGAGTGTCCAGTTTGGCAAGGGAAGTACCAGGGGTGGCACTGTAGACCACATCACCACAGATTGGAAGGATCATTCTCCGGATGACTGCATGCAAGCCAGCAATTGGATGCAGTTGTGGATTCTGTTCAAAGCACCAAGCTTGGGGTGCAATTTTTTTGACCATGGCATCCACATGGACAGAAAAGTTGAGGTGTTTATTGAGCCATACCCCAAAATATCTGAAGGAGGTGGCATCCTCCAGTGGGGACCTGTCTACAAAAGAAGAAGAGAAGGCTTGATGATCCCTGTTCCCTAACCCCAGGTCACAGCAGGAAATGAGCCAGTTAGGATGCCACTTGCTACCTGATAAAATATGTTCTAAGTAAATAAATACATACAAAGTTCCTGTAAAATAATATTGCTCATGCTTTCCTCATCTGGCTAGGGCAGTAATATTGGCAACCACTCATTTATCCATCTCTGCTCAGTACAGAAAGGTACTCATAGAGAGTGCCTGTAGATAAGGTAGCATAAAGCACTCTTGCAGTGTGTGTTTGTAAGACAGTAGCTAAACAAACTGATTAGGTGGCAAACTGGGTAAGACATTTGTTAAAATAGTTAAGAGATAGGTGACAGAGGATGGTGGTAAATGGAGTTCACTTTGGTGATGGGAGAGTGATCAGCGGGGTGCCACAGTGTTCAGTACTGGAATCAGTCCTCTTTAATGTCTTTATAAGTGAAATTGCAGAGGCGTGCAAGGGAAGATCTGCATCTTGGCGGATGACACCAAAAATCTGCAATAGGGTGGACACTCCGGGGGGTGGTGGTAGAAAGAATGTTCAGAGACCTAAGTAAACTCAAAGAGTGGTCAAGGATATGGCAGCTTGGATTGAATGCAAAAAAGGTGCAAACTCATGCACTTAGGTCACAGAATCTCAGAGGTGAAATAAAAATGAGAAGAGGCAGTGACTGTCACCAAACAGAAAAGGGACCTGGGAGGCCAGATGGTGCTACAAGACAGTTGGTAGGGCCAGTGGGATTTTGGGTGCAAAGATGGGAGTATCACAAGCAGAAGGAGTAAGATGGTGTTACCACTGTACAGATCGCTGGTGAGACTCAACCTGAAGTACTGTGCCTAGTTCTGGAGATCACATCTCAGGAAGGACATAGACAGAGTGGAGGCTGTACAGAGAAATGCAACTAAAATGGTACAGGATCTGCCTCAGAAGCCCTACAAGGAGAGATTAAATGACCTCAATATGTACACCCTGGAAGTGATATGGGAAGGGATATGATAGAAGCTATAAATACCCACCAGGGTAAACAAGGTACAGGAGGGGAGTATAAAACATGCATGAGAACAAGGCACATGCAATGATGCTGGAAGGGGGTAAATTCAAAAGAGACATGATGAAATACTTCTTCACAGAAACGGTACTTTCAGCAGAGGTGATGGGGCAAAAACATTGGTAGGATTCAAGAATGCATGAGCAGACACAATGTAATCGTAGTGGAAAGCAATGGGGGGAAGAGTTTGAGATCAATTAAGATCTGCAGTGACAATATAGGCAGGGAAAACTGGGGGGAAATGGATGTGCCAATTGGCCCTTATCTTCCAGCAAATTGTCTGCTTCTGGGGCGACTGTGGAGCAGCAACATAGTGGTTGCATCCTAAGGCAGCTCTGAACACCCAACTTTAAAACTGCATTGCAGTCCTTATATTTTCAGCTTGTTAATACTGAAATAATACTGATACCTATCCAAAACATCCTGGTACAAGATGGGACCAAACAAAGATGCCAAACGTGCCTCACAAAGTGTGGACATCTTCTTATCCTCTGGGAGCTCCATGAAAGGTTTGGGGCTGACTGCTAAAGTGGAATGATGGTGCCTGAATTACCATCAGTGCAGATCCTGGCTATGCTTATTAATTCAATTCAACTTTTTTTTAAAAGGCGCTTTTCTTAAATCAAAGCCTGTACAAATAAATATAACAATAAATATAATAAATCAGATTAACAAGAATCCTTAAAAGCTATATTAAAAGGTGGGTTTTCAGCGCCCTTTAAAACTAAGGACGGTCGGGCAATCTCGCACCTGACGAGGTAGAGAGTTCCACAGGGTAGGTGCCATAAAACTAAAATGATCAGCACCAGATGTTTTCAAGCGCATTCTGGGAATCTCTAGCATCCTCGTCAGTGGATCGGAGGGGGCTAGAGGGACTACAGGGGCACAGGAGCTCTTTCAGGTAGGCAGGTCCCAGATCATGTAGGGCTTTATGGGTCAGCAAACCGACCTTGAGGTAATTCACCAAAACACTGGCAGCCAGTGCAGTCTGCGGAGCACCAGGCCATTATGTGACTGGATCTAGAGACTCCAGTCAACAGCCTGGCTGCCGCATTCTGCACCAGCTGCAGACGGCGAAGTTCAACCCCCGATAGCCCTAGGTATAGGGAGTTACAGTAGTCAAGCCGGGAGGTAACAAAGGCGTGGATCAATGTTGAAGGTCCTCTGGAGGAACCAAGTGCTTCACCCTGGCAATATTCCTCAGATGAAAAGGAAGTCTTTATAACCTGACACCTGGGATTTAAGTGTCAAATGGTCATCATACTACGCCAAGATTTCCACCTGGTCTGAGGTCGCCAGCTGAACACCTCCAAGCCATAGGCCTGAGGGTGATCCTCTGGCAGACCCGCCTCACAGCGACCTATATCCACAACCAACACCTCAGTTTTCTCCGGTTCAACCTCAGCCAACTCCCATTCATCCATTCTTGGATTTCTTCAAGGCAGTTATTAAATACTGACAAGGCAGCGTCCTGACTGGGCACAAAGACATATACAGCTGGGTATCATCTGCATAGCAGTGAAAACCCAAACTGTACTATCTAATAATCGCCCCCAATGGTAGCATATACACCGAAAACAACATGGGTGCTAAAATGGAGCCCTGCGGTACCCCACAGGGCAGGGAGAATGATGCTGAGGAAAAAACTCCCGACACCACTCTCTGAGTCCTACCCTCAAGGTAAGATTGAAACCATCTGAGGACCGTACCAGACAGTCCACAGACTAACCGCAGGTGCTCCAATAGCACACCATGGTCAACGGTGTCAAACGCTGCAGAGAGATCAAGTAGTACCAAGATGGATCGGGTCCTACGATCTCTTGCCATTAGGAGGTCATTTAGTACTGCATTGAGCTGTCTCGGTACTATGCCTTTTCCTAAATCCAGACTGGAACAAATCGTAGATATTGTTGTTGGTCAGATGATCCTCCAACTGCACTGTGACCACTTTCTCAATAACTTTACCCACAAAGGGTAAGTTAGAGACTAGCCTGTAATTTGCTAGACAGTATGGGTCTAAGGGGTTTCTTTAAAGGGGCTTAATTATAGCCTCTTTGAGGGATCTGGAAAATCCCTCTCCAAAGACTTCCATACGATCGAAGCTAGGACTAGGCCAATCTTATCCACGCAACCCACTAAGAGGCGCGTGGGACCAGGGTCCAAATCACAGCAGGTCGGTCGCAGTGCTCGAATGATCATCACAACATCCTCGATTATGGGAAGGCTGAAGTCAGACCATTCCAACTGGGTGTTTGACATCTCCTGATGACCACCGCTGCTCCCATTAGGAGGGGAAGAGCGAATGTCCGATCTGATTTTGGCAACCTTATCTGCAAAGAAGAGAGCAAGCTCCTCACACCATTCTTGAGATAAGGCTCTTCTGGGCTGAAGACAAACTGGATTGCACAGTCTGTCCACAGTCCGAAAGAGCTGAGCTGGTCTATTCTGTGCAGCCACTATCTCTCTGGACAGGAATTCTGCCTTCTTATGAGAGATTGCGGATTGATAGACTAAATAATGGTCCATCAAACTAAGCTTGTCATCATCACAACCGGACTTTCGCCAACTCAGCCTTCGCCAGCTCTCCTCAGATTTCCCTCATGGTCTCATCAAATCAAGGAGACCTGGGCGGGTAAGAGGAGACGAACACGAACTGGTGCAATAGAATCCAGGGCCCTGTTACCGCCTCATTATAGGCATGTAGCAGATCACCTGGATCCATGCAATCTATCGGTAGACTTGATAGGTCAAACACCGCCATCAGGTCCTCTGGGGATACGCCCCTCAAAGGGCGGTATCGAACCATCTCCGTGGGGGCAGACCTAACAGGGGTGGTCTCAAAACTGAATCTAATGGAGTGATGGTCTGACCATCCAACCAGTTCCACCACCAAGTCAGATATCCCCATCCCCAGAAGGAACACCAGGTCCAATGAGTGTCCACCCACATGGGTCGAGGAGGAAACCACCTGTGTGAAGCCCAGTGATATCATCAACTGGAGGAAATCTTGACCAAACCGAGAGAATTCATCGTCGACCCAGGCATTGAAGTCCCCCAGAACCAACCATCTGGGGGACCCCAATGTTAGGTCGACAATGAAGTCTGCGACTTCCTGCAGAAAAACATTCTCGTCACCTGGTGGACGGTATACGAGAAGTATCCTGCACCCCACACCCTCGCCCACAATGTACTCAAAGGATCTGGTGACTCCCGCTGGCACCTCCACAGACCCAGTTCTGACTTATAACACATGGCAACACCGCCGCCTCGATCCTGCCTCGAGTGGTGTATCACCAGTACCCAGCCGGAATTGCTGCGGCTAATACAGGCCCAGCATTTTCATCCAGCCAGGTCTCAGTGATGCATGTAAAGGTCGATGACTCAACAAGATCAGCTATAATAGCCGTCTTGTTTTAATAGACCTGGCATTGCATAACACCGCTCGAGTAGGACAAAGCCTCCGATAGTGACTGGCTACCTGCTGCTGGTCCAATCAGAACCCTTGGGTATGGGCACAAGACAGGAAGGACCTCTCTCCCATGCCCATTTCACCCCAGGGCGTCTCCTTGACCCTACAATCCCAATCCGCCACTCTTTTCCATTCCCCTCCAGCATGGGCCTCCGTCTCCTTCTCACAATCCCCAAAGCCCTACACTTCCTATAAACTTCAGCTGACAACAGGGGACAGGAGAAAGGATGGAGGTCCCAATAAGAGAAATAATACCCGCCGCCTTACAATTACTCCAGCACATTTTTGCACTACACTAAAATAAAACAATAATCACAATAAAACACAAGATCTAGCAATTCTAGTGCTGTAAAATTTTCAACATCTATTATAATTCTAATTCTACCCCCCCCACAGTACTCTCACCACTGCAGGGAGAGGAGCACACCACCTAAAACTACTAAAAGATTTACCCTATATCTCTAAAATTTATATAACCATACATTTATTTAGTACAGAAATAGTGCAGACTGATGACGGAAAATTAACCAAAAATGTTCAAAGTCCTTTTGATCTTAAAGTCACACTTTTGTGCTCTCACCACACCATATGTCCTCAATGTACATCAGACTCCTCTCACGAGACTTATGTACCCAATAATACTCGAACAGTTAGGCTTCACAGTCATCTTCTGCAGTCTCCCAGTACCAAACACAACAGTTCACTAAAATAAATAAAATACTTACAAAATCCTGCTCTGCGTTTCCCAAACTCAATCTCAAGTTCCAAGTTCCTAGTAGCTGAGGACGTAGAGGGGACAAATCAGCTTGTAATAGATTTGTAAAATGACTCCTCACCTCCACAAATATTAACCACTCCAGCTGCAGCTCCCCCTGATCCTCGCTGAAATGAGGAAGGCAGGACCACCCTCCGATGGCCCCCCCTGCCCCACCCAGGGAGCAAAGCAAGCCCCACCACCCTCCGGAGGCAGAACAAACCAGCCCCGTCTGACCAGGGAGCTAACCCTCAGGTTATTGTGGAGGTAATAATGACAGCCTCTCTCCTGGTCCAAGAAAAAACGTCCCTGGACCGAAACCACAGCTTTACCCCGCCAATATCCTGGGCGAGTGCTCTTCCATGACTCCAAGTCCTGCAGACACCAACATCCAGGAAAAAGGAAGCCTCTACTGAACATCCAGGAGAAAAGGAAGCCTCTACTGAACACCAGGTTCCCAATCACAATCCAGCCACAGTCCTCCGAGCCACAGACCTCCGAGTTGTCGGAATTTGTCAAAAGATTTCAGCCCCCGGTCTAACACCCGGACGACTGAGCCGACCCCCTGCAACCTACCCAATCAGGTCAGTGCATAACAGGTGGTCTTGTAGTTCCCGCGCACACAAGAACAAACAGAGCAAGCCAAACGGAAGAAAGGATCGTCGTCAATCCAAAATACAACCGGTTGTAAAATATGCCGCTACACAATTTACAGAGCGGCAGATGCGATAAAATAAAGCAGAGCAGCGCAGAACACTACAACATGGCTAGCCCAGCGTGGCCGCCATCTTTCGCGCAACTTGGGAAGAGATGAAAAAAAGGCTAGCAGCAGTGGAAGCTAAGCTCACGGAGAATGAACGCAAAAATCAGGAATATTCTGTGGTGATTAAAGAACTAAAGATGCAAACACCCAGCAAACAGACTGTAATGCCACCTACATGCAGGATTTTGCTTTCATTAAAGCTAAAATAGAGAACCTGAAAATACCCAATGGCAGGCCAACATCAGGACTGTGGGCTTTCCACTCTGGTTTGCAGCAAAAACAGAAATTCTGAACACTGTGAGTAAACTGATCTTTCAAGACTTGCAATTATTGCCACTGGACTCCAACATAAAAGCTTTCAAAGTATTTGTCATATCTTAAAGGCATCGACCATGAGGTAATCTGATGCAGTGTCTATGTATTGCAGTCGCTAAACAATCATCTCTGGAGGCTCTGATCCTTCTATTACAGGCTGCTCAATCCAGAGGGGACATTGTATGGGAGGAAATTAGCTGGCTTTCTTCCTGGACCTGTCAACCCAAACTCAAGCTAGGAAGAAAAAGCTTCAAGCAACTAAGAAGGATCTCCTACAAAATGGCATTGAGGTACAGGGTAATTGTGTGGCTCAGCTGCAAATATGCCACAAATCCAAGACTCACATTTTTGTGGAGTTTCATCGGCCGCTTTTACGGCAAAATTAATCGGACAATCGAATCCCCTGGAGGATATCTCAGATGAAGATGGTTGAAGTACCGTGTTACCTGGTTGAAGTTATTTCATATGGCTGTTAATGGGGGCATGATTTTACTATGCTTGTTCTGAATATAATAAGTCTGGCAAGTGTTTGTTGCACTTCACTTGATAAGTTTACTGTTCTTTTGAAGGGCAACTACCGAGAACCAGATTTTGCTCGGACTATGTTATAAATATAGTAGTCAGGGAAATATCTTTTATTCGATATGTTCAGTCAAGATAGCTGCTCCAATCAATAGCATTGTTAAAGGGTAAAGTTCTTGGCCAGTGTTATACAAATTATAAATGCTGGTGTATAAGTACACCTCTCAGTTTGTGAACATGAACTAGCTCCTTATGATCAATCCTGTTAACCCACAGGGCAGGTTGCCTTACCTTGCCTTGAACCATGGGGAGATAATACAACTTAACTGAGTCCAGGCCCTTGTATTAATTGCCTGTCTGTAGTCACTAGCCATTCTGCCTCCCCAACTTTTAGTCCTGCTTGGGACCTGATATGCTGGTGCATCAGTTTTACCTAAATATCATTGATGAGAGTGCAATCATCCTACAGTATAATCAGATTGAACTTTACTTCTATGTTTAAACAGCTGGCAGTTCCCTATAATGAATGGGGTATCACTATAAAGGACTGAAAGTCAAAATGCTGAGTGTCAGGATCCCGTAACTGATTGCTCAAAACTCAGAATCCCGACACTGGGTAATTGTCTGTGGTGGTGACTGTTACCTTAAGTGGGGAAGGGGGCTGCGGGAGGGATGAAGCCCCCCGAAACATGGAAAAACCTTCTGCTGTGGGCAATTACCAAGTTTTTGAATTCGAAGTTTCATCAATCAATCTCAGGATCCTGGTACTCGGTATTTCGACTTTGAGTTTTTGTAAGAAATCCCTGCATGGACATATGGACCTATTATTTCTAAATATACTTGCTTATAAATAACTATCTGTACATCCAGTCTGGAGGTCTGTGTACCTCAATTCTTTCATTTTATGTATTATGGTACCTACTGTAAGTTCATAAACTCTGTGAATATAAAGTAACAAAAATAGCATGTTTCTGTGTTTCCAGGCTCAGTGTGTTTCGTGGCCAAATCCACCTCATCTCCTTTTGAAGGAGGATTTGAGTCTGTCCCCTCCCGTCCTCTGTAGCAATGTTCTAGCCCCATGGCACTCTGATTTTGTGGATTACTATGTGGTACCACAAAAAATAATTTCCAGTTGTTGTGTCTGTACTTTGATTCACAATATCTCTCATGTGTTCTAGCACCATCTCCTTAACCTTTTGATTGGTCTCCCCATATGTAAAGTTATTGCAGGGACAGCATAGAACATATACAATGCAACTGGTGTTACAGTTTATAAACATTTTTATGTTTACTCGTGTGTGTCTTTTGTGGGTATGCAAAGTTTTACCAGTAAATGCTAATGTGTCTATATTACATCGTCCACATTTGTGAAACTCCACAGATCTTTAGCCTAGCCAGGTATTTTGCATACTTGACATAAAATGACTAGATGTAAATATGTCCCTGAATTTGGTGCCCTGCTGAAATTAATGTTGGGATGGTATATTTGCTTTCACAAGAGGGTCCCTGATGAGAATTCCCAGTGTTTTCATACAATTTCCCAGAACTATCAGAGACAGAATTTTATTTAGTAACAAAAGTCACCACTCATTCATCACATATTTCTTTCTGTTTAGATGTTATTAGAACCATTTCCTGTCCACTTTGGTTGTTGTTTCCAAAGCTTCTGACAGGACCATCTCTAAGTAACCCCTATTCCTGAAACATCTTGTCATTTTCTGTGCCTGGGTTTTAAATGTTATTTGATATGAACAGTTACGCTTCCGGTGGGAGTACTGTCCATATGGAATATAGTTTATGAGCCTGGTAGGATGAGCACTGTCCGCATGCAGGATATTATTCCCAGCTGTTGGTTTGCTAAACCATTCTGAAATCATGTTACTATCTTTCACAGTTTTCAGCTTTAGATCCAGAAAGGCCACCTCTGTAGGATGAAAACAGTTGATGACCTTCACAGTAAGTGGATTCCTGTGTAAATGCTCAATGAAACATTCAGCAGCCTTTTGTTATCCCCTCTAAATGCACAATTTGCTGTATCATTGATATATCACAATGTATGTACAGTGTTCTGATGAAAATGGTTTATTTGTGCATTAACATGTCTCCTCCCACCACCCCATAAAGCATCATATGTGAGGGCACCATAGACATCCCCATAGCTATTCCTCGAGTTTGTAAATAGTGCCTATTATTGAAAACATAGTGCCTATTATTCATGTGTAAGTGCAAAATCAATAGCAGAAACAATGAAATCGATAGGTACCTTGTCCTTGTGTGGACTGTTAGTTGTTAGTTCCTTTACAGCTTGGACCCCATGGATAATCTCTATGCTAGTACATTAGGAAGTTACGTCAATACTAATCCAATTAAAGTTCTGTTCCCTATTATTATGTCTAGGGAGTCCATGAGATAAGAAGACAACTGTTAAATGGGTTCTTGTAGGAAAAAAATCAACATAAGAGGAAAGATTCTCTGATAGGGACCCAGTGCGCGAGACAATAGACCTTCTTGGTTGGGTGGTCAAAGTTTTATAAATTTTTGTTAAATAGAAAAAGTTGGATATTTTAGGTCTATTTTGTTTAAACTTCACCTTCTCTTTATTGGTCCATCATTCAAATAAGGCTGTCTCAAACAATATCATAGGTTCACTGATGAAGATCCCAGTAGAGTCTCCATCAAGTTTCCTATGAGTGCCCTTATCACTAAGTTACCGCATGGGCATGACTTTATTAACAGAATCCTCCTCCATTAACAATACAAATTTACTCATCCACATTATCAGAGTGTTTTCTAACAAGACCCTTAATATTATTGATCTCCTCCGGAGCCTCCCACTCTACCCATTACAGATTATTTGGTGTCACTTTCTATTTTTTCATAAAAACTTGTCAACAACATCCTGCAAAGCTTTTTCAAATGTCTGTATGTGTGGACTACCAAAGATACCTGGACAGAAATAAGATTTCATTTTAAATAGTCTCTTTCTGTCCTGCAGACTGTCTACAGTCCAGACTTGTGCTTTAAGTCATAGAAACAAAGGAACGATAATTTGGTGGCAGATAAAGGAGCTTGGCACACCCAGTCTTTCCTGCCTATACTGTCACAACAGACACTAAATGGTCTCCAGTTTCCTCCTTCTTTGTTTCCTACTAAGATTCCCTTATGCCTATCCAATGCATGCTGGAAGCCCACCAATGTTTTGCCCCCACTCCTCTGCTTGAGGACTGTTCCAGAAGACCACCACACTTTCAGTGAAGAAGTACTTACTCACATCTCTTGAATTTACATCTTCCAGCTTCATTGCATGTCACCTTGTCATTGTGCATCTTTTCCTCTGAAAAATATTTCCTCCTGTACATTATTTACCCTCTGAGGTATTTATGTCTCTATCATAGCTCCCTCACCAGTCTCTCTTCCAGGGTCTACATATTGAGGCCCTTCAGTCTCTCCTGGTAGGACTTCTGATGCAGACCATGCACCATTTTATTTCCTCCTCAGGACTGCCTCCACTCTATGTCCTTAGATGTGGTTTTCAGAACTGGACACAGTACTCCAGGTGGGGTTCACCAGTGATCTATACAGTGGCAACACCATCTCCATCCTTCAGCTGGTGATACCCCTCCCTATACACTCAAATATCCCACTGGCTCTAGCTAGTGCCCTGTTTTACTGCTACACCACTTTGCAGTCATCAGACATGATTACTCCTGGGTCCCTTATATGCTTAATGACCATCCCTACCTCTTCTCCCATTTTGTATTCCACCTCTGGATTTCTGTGCCCCAGTACAAGATTTTGGACTTTGTTGCACTGAATCCATCTGCCTTGTCCTTGACCGCTCCTCAAGTTTCTTCAGGTTTCTGCCCATTCTTTACATGCCCTCTGCAGTGTCCACCCTATTGCAGATTTTGATGTCATCCACAAAGAGAAACATTGAAATTAGAAACATAGAATTTGAATGCAGATAAGGCCCACTTGACCCACTAAGTGTGCCCATTTGCCTACCTACTGTAATACCGAACACCCTACTTGAGCTCCAGCTAGCCTCCATTCCTAATGACTATGGTTCCTTTATGCCTCTCCCATGGGTTCTTGAATCCCACCACAGCTTTGACCCCACCACCTCTGCTAGAAGTCTGTGCCAGGAATCCACTACCTCCTCTGTGAAGTACTTCCTTATGTTTCTGAGTCTACCTCCATTGGTTTACAGCATGTCCCCTTGGTCTTGAGCATCTGTTTTTCTGAATAATGCTTCCTCTTGTACTTTAGAAAGATATTCAATACAACTCATCTGCAATGTTACTTATAAAGACATTAAAGAAAACTGGTCCCAGTGCTTAGCCCTGTGGCACCCTGCAGGACACCCTCCCTTCCCTGGAATGAAGTCAGTTTATCTTCCCCCTCTGTTGTCCATCCCTTAACCAGTTTGTTACCCAGTTTACAACCTTTTGACCCAACCCTAAGCTACCCAGTATCCTTTTGAGCCTGCTTTGTGGAACAGTGTTGAAAGCCTTACTGAAATCTGAGTAGACCACATCCACCACCACACCCTGATCCATTTCTCTGGCCCCTGTCATAGAAATCTATCAGATTTGTCTGGCATGATCTCCTCCACGTGAATCCACATTGCCTCGGGTCTTGAAATACCTTGACTTCAAGATACTCCCTAATCATTTCATTTAGCAGTGACTCCATTAGCTTTGCCACCACCATTGTCAGGCTGACTGGCCTATAGTTGACAGCCTCCTCCCTGCTACCACTTCTGTGAAGTGAAACTATATCTGCCCTCCTTCAGTACTCTGGAAGCACTCTTGTTTCCAATGATTGTTAAAAAGGACTGTCAGAAGTGCAGTCAGTACCTCCCTGAACTCCCACAGTACTGTACCCTTGTGTGTACCCTGTTTGGCCCATCCCCTTTCCCTTCTTCTGTGAAGACTAAACAAAAGTATCTGTTCAGGAAATCTGCTTTTTCTTGCTCCTCCTCTGCACAGTCCCCACCTGTCCTTTTAAACCTCACAATCTCTCCCCTAGTCTTCCTCATTTCACTTATGTACCTCAAAAATGTCTTGTCCCTTTTAGTTACCCCTTAAGCTATTCTTTTCTAAGTTTTCACCTTTGTGCTCCTCACAGCTGTCCCTGCATCTCTCTGTAGCTACTAAAGGCTACCCTTTTGAGTGAATGCAAAATTCAGTCCCTTTTACAGGAGGTATACAACCTCGACCTCGACATTTTGACAGCATGCGACACTACAGTGACTGTAGCACCACGTCACTGTAGCATCCGTGCTGCAACCTGGCACTGTCTGTCGGGGGTCCTGCACCCCCTCAAATCAGCCCTGACTCAGAGTTGAGAATCCTTACCTGGGGGTGTGTGGGGGGGATGCTACTCACCGCGTGGGGGATTGGTTTTCTTTGAAACCGGCAGCAGTCTGCAAAATGCGGTCTAGCTGCTGGTTTCGCTGTTTGGTCATACGACAAAATTTTTGTTGATGACCAGTTGTGGATCCTTTTTCATGAGATTCTCTTGTTTATGTGTTAGGATTATACCCGACGGTTTATTTATTTCCTTTGATTCCCATTCAAGGTTTTGCTTCAAGGTTTCTGCTGTGGGATTGTGTCCTTCCTTTACCCCCCATGCCTCTTTTGTGGTTGCTTTCCCTGGTGTGTTTCTTGAGCAGCTTGCACTTTTCTCATTGTCTTGTGGTTGATCTCAGTCTTTCTCTAAAAAAGTGACACCTCTATGTTCCTGCTCCTCAGTGTCACTTTCTGAGTCAATTTCCACTTGTTGCTCTTTTTCATTTTTGTTTTTGTGGGCTCTGGAAAAAGATCTGAATGATTTTCTTCTTCTACTCTGTGATCTTGCTTTGGGAGATGAGTTGTGTATATTGCCTGATTCATAGTCCTTTCTTACCCCAGGAGTCCTTTAGCATCAGTAACTATAGCAGTTAGCTGACTAGGTGCAACTACCCTAGAGGTATGTCTTTAAGATAATTAGTCAATGAGCTTGGGCATCAACCAATCAGAAAGGAGGGAGTCTGCTGACAGGAAGCTGCCTGAAGGGCTTCAGAATTTTTTCTCCGCTAACTGAGCAACATTGCCCCAGAGGTGTCTCTCAACTTTCCTTGTTAACTGTCTTTTTCTGCTTCTCTTGGTAAAGTTTTTCTCACAAACTTACTTTTAAGTGTGCTGAGTTCATTTTGGTGTTTTCTAGTGGTTCCCCTTGGTTCCAAGGAGCAGCTACTTTTAGTCAGTACCATGGTTCCCTCTGCTTTATTTTATGTTATTTTAAATCATGATTGAGTGTTTTCAATGGTTCATCTTTCTATTTAATCACAGTTCTCCTTTTTTGTGGGGGAACTGATGATTTTAAGATTTTTTTCTTGATTTTTTACCTCAGAAATCACGGTTCCTTACCGCGAGGGAACCATTTGGATTTTTCACTTTGGGTAGTTTTACTGGATTCTCTGTGGATTTGCATGTCAGAGATCCACAGAATTAAAAGAAAACTGGACCTACAGGACTTAAAAGTGTTTCAACTGTCACTGGCTTTTGGCCATAATAGACTCTCACAACCTGTGCCTCAGGTGTTTAGGTCCAGCTCATACTTGTTCTCTTTACAACAAATTTTGGAAAAAAAAACATTGAGAAACAGAGCAAAGAGACTTGAAAAAATGATGGCTGAGGAAAAACAAAGGCTACCAATGAGGGGCCACCTACAAATAATAACAATAAAAATTCAAACAGGAGTGCTGATGAAGCCTTCAAGTACCAGCCAAAAAACAAAGCTTCCAAAGGAGCTGATGAAGTTCCTCAAAAATTTAAAAATAATAAAGGTGCTGATGAAGTGTCTGTACAAAAAAGGAAGCATGATCAAGCTGCTGATGAAGGGGCTAAAAAGAGAGCCAACAAAACCAAAAATGTTCCTGTTCCACTTGGGAAAGGCAATAGTGAAACAACAAGCAGCTTAACACATAAAGAAAAAATAATCATACACAGCCACAGTCTGCAGGAGGAACTCCCATCTGTGCAAGACAGGCAAAAGCATGGTACGTCTTCCAGACCCTACAAAAGATGGGGTCTATGTTTACTGAGGCTGGTAAGCACTGTTCCATAGTTCTCTCTTCTGGAGACTGTGAGGGTGATGCAGATGATGAGGACCATTTTATGATGTCCCTGACATGAATTTAGAGGGCCTAAAACCTGATGTGTCCCCGACTTCATTTTGGGGCTTCCCTGCTGACCAGGAGGATCCCTCCTCTATACTTACATTTATCCAAAATATGTTAGACACCCTGGACCTCCCTACTCAGGAGTCTAACCAGGATGAGAAGAAGGATAAAGATTATAGGGTGATGAAAGGTCTCCCACCCAAAGAGGTTAGTTGTGCCTATCTATACTGCTTTCAGGAAAAATACCATGAAACTGCTTTAAACCCCACTTCAGTGATGAGGCTTGACAAGCATGCTGATAAAAATACCAATTGTCTAAAATTATCCTGAGTTCCTGTCAGTACATCCCAGCCATGAGAGTATAGTACAGCAGGCAGCATGTGAGAAAGGTGGGATCTCCTTGTCTTCCTACCCCTTGACAAGGACTCCAGAAAATAGATTTCATAGCAAAGAAGATGTACACCACAGCTTTTCTGCTTGTCAGACATTCTTCCTAATGGCTTTCGCTGCAAGTATCAGAAGGAACTTTGAATTCTGTCCTGGCCATTACCCACAATGGATCAGATACAATGGTACAGGAACTGGTGGACACAGCAAAACTGCCCTGGAAGCTACAAATACCAGTTCCAAATGGCAGACGACAACAATGATGCCGCCTCAGAGCCATGACCCATACCATCTCTCTGAGGTGTTTTGCCTGGCTTAGAACTACCAGTCTTCCAGGCAATGGCGGATGGGTCCCTAAGAGTATTCCCTACTGAGATAGTACAGGAGTTTGCCCTATTTTATGAAAGAATGTATGGTGACATGGAAAATCCCCTTTGTCCTGGGATTATTGAGAAGTACTTAAGAGACTCCCACCTACCCTCCCTATCAGAGCAACACAAGAGTTCTCTGGCTATTCCCATATCCCAGGAGGAAATCTCCGAGGTTATTGGTGGGCTACCGGCAGATAAGGTTCCAGGCCCAGATGGGTTCTCCTCCCTATTTTACAAAGTTTTTCATGATCTTTTATTACCAGCACTTTATCGCCTATTTCAGTATATTCTATCTGGAGTAAAGGTAGACCCCCATCTCTTTGAAGCCCTGATTGTTCTTCTCCCTAAACCAGATAAGGATCCCGAGTTAGTTCAAAGCTATAGACCCATATCCCTTCTAAACCAGGATATTAAAATCATTTCGAAGATACTAGCCAATAGGTTAACTGTAGTCCTCCCTGACTTAATAGGTATGACCCAGGTTGGATTCATGAAGGGACGTTCATCATCAGACCATTTGCGTACCCTCTCTAATGTCTTCTCGGCCACTAGAGATGCTGAGTTTCCCACCAGGCTGGTCTCCCTGGATGCCGAGAAGGCATTCGACCGCGTGAATTGGAACTTTTTGTTTTGAGTCCTTGAAGCATTCCAGTTTCCTCCTGTCTTTATATCCTGGATTGCTGCATTATACAAAACTCCAACAGCAAGGATTTCAGGAAATGGTGCTTTTTCCAAGTCATTTCACTACATTCAGGTACCAGACAGGGCTGTCCTTATCTCCTCTCTTATTTAACCTGTACCTTGAGCCTCTTATTCAAAACATTCTTAATAACGCAGAAGTACAAGGCATTTGGGTTGGGCGTCATGAAATTAAGGTCACCACATATGCAGATGATCTGCTTGTGCACTTATCCCATCCGATATCTTCTGTCCCGGTCCTACTGGGTGAAATAGCTAAATTTAGCACCCTATCCAATTATAAACTAAATGCTAATAAATTCTCCTTTTTTCCTTTAAACCACAAGACATTCAAGACTGATATTATCCCCTTAGGTTTAAGTTGGGCCCCCAGGTAATTTAAATACCTGGGCATTAAACTAACTCGTAACCCCTTGGTATGGTTTAAGGAAAATTTGGAGCCCCTCTCCCAGCTTATAACTCAGGATCTTGATAGATGGCCTAAGCTCCCTATCTCACTATGGGGCCGGATCAACATAGTTAAGATGAATATTTTCCCAATAATTTTCTATCCTTTATTTCTTCTCAATACTTTTATCCCATTATCCTGGTTTAAGAGGATGCATGGTGTTTTCACCAAGTTTATCTGGTCTGACAAATACCCCCAATTGGCTTATCGTAAATTGGCCGCTCCAAAATCTGAGGGGGGCCTGCGGATTCCCCATTTGGCTATATATTATTGGGCTAGTCATTTGGCAAAATGTCTGAAGTGGGTATGTCCCGGCCCGGAAAGGAGCAACCGTTTGGCTTAGATAGAGTTGACTCAACGTGGTCTACGTAATCTGATCCCCTAACTCTGTTCTATCTAAAATGTCCCAGGTGCGTGTGGTCGAGATGTGTCCCACAGTTGCTACTTTAAAGGTATACGTGCAACTCTGTTCCTTTTTGCGATATACCCCTCAGTTAGATCTGGCCCAATCCATCTGGAACTCCCCATCTTTCACTATGAACAAGCAGCAGATTCCCCATACTTGGTTGCCCCAATTGTGCGATGGGATAGTATTCTCTTTTGTGGATGAGGAGAGGCAATGGCTATCTGTAGCTGATCTTATTCGGAAATTTAGTATCCTGGCTCTTTCTCATTTTAAAGTAATACAGTTAAGGCACCTACTTACAATAGTCTTTTGGCAATATCCTCCCAATCAGATAGTTGGGACCCTGATCCCAGAGTCTCTTCCTTACTTGGATCTTCGGTATCGATATCTAAACTATATCAGGTTTTGTTTCACAAAGATATGGGGACTCTTCGGACCGGACGAGGTTCTGGAGCTCCATACTTCCTCAATATTACCCTAATTGGCAAGCCCTGTGGAGGTCCTGTCATAAATATGTTTCCCAAGACAGGCTACGTCTTATGCAATATCATATTTTGCACAATATGTACTATTCTCAGGTTAAGTTAAAGAAATAGGGTCTCTTGGACTCTAACATATGTGTTAAATGTTACCGGGAGGAAGGAACACTTCTTCACATATTTTGGTGCTGTCCTAAAATCTCCCTTCTTTGGGACTCCGTCAAAGTGTCCCTGGATCCCTTACTGGGTTTGCAGGAGTATTTCATGCCTGACATTTGTCTCCTAGGGGACTTGTCATCTATCAGAGTTAAAGTGGGAAGGTTTCATATTTCCATGATAGCTCTATCTGTCAAGAACCTTATTTTACATCACTGGGAAGACAAGTCTACTCCGACATTACAGGAGTGGGTGAATGAAATTCTTGCTAACCTGTGTACAGAAAAAGCGATTGCCAGCCTCCACAACAGATTATCTCTTTATATTCAAATATGGGATCCCCTTTACTCTTTAATTCTAGCTGCTCAGACTTAGTTGTGTTTTAGAGCAAATGGCCTTGCAGACTTTTGTATAATGACTTTGAACTTATGTGACACACTGATATGTTACTGCTGTATGGGGAAGGGAGGGAGGGTGGGAAGTTTTAACATAAGAAGTTGTTGTATTCTTGTTTCACTTTTCTTGTTAACTGCCTCTTAATGTGGAAAATCTGTTAATAAAAATTTGAATTGAAAAAAAAGAACTACCAGTCTAACCCCAGACACTCAGTCTAAGGCCATGGACTTTCCCTGTGATCAAAACATATTATTTGATTCCAGGATGGCAGACTACATGAAAAAGGTTGACGAGTACAAGGCCTCTTGGCAGAGTCATTCCTCTAAGCCTAAGCCTCCTGCCCCACAGAAATCCCACTTGAGCAGAAACAGAGACAGAGGTTATATTCACAAACCATATACAGAGGTGCTTTCAGAGGGAGAGGCAGAAGAGGCCAAAGATGGGCAACCTCTACCCAGCCAGCAGCCTTGCAATCTAAGCCCTGATGTGAGTGTCCAGGTCACCTCCCCCTCTGCCAGTAAGAGGCAGACTCTCCCATCATCTTCAGAATTAGAACTGGTCCGTCATTACCTTGGACAAGTAGGTTCTGGAGATAGTAGAAAAGGGTCTGCCACTACAGTTCAGGCAGATGCCAGACCTCAAGCATACCCAGGTGTTGAAGCCTCTAACCTCAACACAGGTACTGCTGTTGGAGCTGGAGGTAAAAAACACCTTATAGCTCTACAAGCAGTGGAGAGGGTCCCAGCCCATAAAAAGGAGAAAGGCCTCCACTCCAGGTACTTTCTGACACAAAAGAAAACTGGGAAGTGGCGACCGATCTTGGATCTCTGATATTTAAACAAACATCTGCTAAAATCCATATTCAAGATGGTCACTCTGTCACTAGTCATACAGTCCTTACATCAGGGAGACTAGCTAGCCTCCCTGGACCTGAAGGACGATTACTTCCATATATCTATGAGGAGGTACCATAGGAAGATTCTCAGGTTCAAACACCCTTTGGACCACTATCAGTTCACAGCAATGCCCTTTGGCCTGTCCTTCTGCCCCAAGAGTCTTTACCAAGTGCCTGGCAGTGGCAGCGGCACACCTCTGGAAGCTGGGTGTCTCTATCTACCCTTTTTAACTGACTGGCTCATAGTGGAAAAGTTTCTTGTCAGATCAAGGATTCCTTTCCTTAAGGAACAGACTCTGGAGTCTCTAGGCTTTCTGGTAAATCTAAAGAAGTCTCACCTGGAACCCACCCAGCTACTCACTTTCATAGGAGCTCAGCTGGACACCCAGAAAGGATATGCTTTCCTCCCACAGGAGAGAAATCAAAGTTTCCTTTCAGTGGCAGATTCTTTCATCCAGGGGCAGCCAAGATCAGCCAGACATTTCCTCAGGCTCTTGGGACACATGGTTTCAGTGACTGCAGTGGTCCCAGGGGCCAGGTACAGGATGCAAAACCTGCAAGCCTATCTCAGAGCTTGCTGGTCTCAAAGCAGAAACAATTTTCCAAAGCTGAAACCTGTGACAGAACAGTTCCTTTAGGTTCTGCTTTGTGGAAGGACCCTGCAAATCTGGCAATAGGGATCCCTTCAAGCTTCACTTCCCACAAAGGTGATCACCACAGACACCTTCCTCCTGGGTGGGGAGCTCATCTGGACAGTGCCTCAGTAAGTGGTACCTGGACTATCCATGAGTCACAGTTACATATAAACCTTCTGGAGCTCAGAACAATCTTTCTAGCACTCAAAGCATTTGCTCCTATCCTAACAAGGTAGACTGTACAAATTCAAACAGACAACACCCCTGCAATGTTCTACATAAAAAGCAGGGTAGCACCAGATCAGGGATGCTCTGTTTGGAGGCTCTGAAAATTTGGCCTCTCGCCTTCTCCCTGGGAGTTAACCTTTCAGCCATTCACCTCCCAGGCAAGCACAATACCCCGGCAAATGCTCTAACTCACATAAGTCAGGGTCAGAGTGAATGGACTCTGAACAAGCAAGTACTAGCCACAATGTTCAGGTGGTGGGGCACACCAGAAGTGGATCTTTGTGCCTCTCCCCTCAACTTCCAGCTTCCTCAGTACTGTTGCAGACCTCCAGTCCCGGGAACACTTCCCCTGGATACCTTGATACTGGACTGCTCAGGGAGGCTCCTGTATGCATTCCCTCCTTTCCCCTGATACTCAGGATATTGCTGAAGCTCAGACAATGGCCCACATCTGTGATTCTGGTGGCTCCAGATTGGCCCAGGCAAACCTGGTACCCCTCCTTCTCTCACTGTCCTGCAGCAGGCCCATTCTCCTGCCACCAACTCACTCTCTGCTGACCCTTCCCCAGACAGGAGTGCATTATCTGGACATACACTCTTCACCTCAAGGCCTTGTTCTTGAGGAGCTAGAGTTTCCATCCTCTCAGTACTTGGAGCAGGTCCTTAGGATCCTAAGAATGGCTAAAAACCTAACACAAAAAGACTTATGCAGACAAACGGAAAAGGTTCTCCTCTGGTGCAAGAGCAAAAGGTCACTCCTTACAGCTTCAGACTCTCCCAGCTGGATTACCTGGTACATCTGCAGACATCAGGCTTGAAACCCTCCTCTTTCAAGCTACACCTGGCTGCAATTTCAGCCTTTCTTTCAGCGGGGAAGAAAAAGTAAATTTTTTTCCACTGCATATTCAAACAGTTTTTCAAAGGCCTCTCGCACCTCCAGCCTCCAGTCAGGGAGCCAGTTCCTCCTTGGAGTCTGAATCTCTGCATTGCCAGGCTCATGGAACCACCCTTGAGCCTATGGCCACTGCACATTTCAAATTTGAAACCTGGAAATCAGTCTTCCTGGCGGCCATTACCTCTGCCATGGGAATTTCAGAGTTACAGGTCCTGTGCACTGAGCCTAATTATGTCATTCCTCACAGAGACAAAATTGAGCTCAGGACGAACAGGAAGTTCCTGCCTAAGGTGGTTTCTGAGTTTCACCTTAACCAGTCTATTACTCCACCTGTCTTCTTTGCCAAGAAATCCACTCCTGGTGAGCAAAAGCTCCACAGTCTGGATTTCAAAAGAGCTCTCTTTTACTATCTAAAGCATACTAGGCAGTTCAGAGCCTTTTCCCCTCAGTTGTTTCTCACCTATGGGGATGTAGGCAGAGGAAGATCAGCTACCAAGATAAGGGCTGTAGAATTTTAAACTTGCACGCAAAACTGATGCACTGTTGCCCCTCATTATGTAAACACAAACCAAAATATGCTCTGCCTCACCACACCAACAATAGGCCCCTCTGTTTATTATGTCTGAGTTCAAGTAATCAGTTTCTGCCTGTAATCCTCCTTCCTTTGTTTTTCTGCCTGCCTTAGGTTGTTCTTGTTTGTGTATTTGACTGGTGGCATCAGAGCCCCATAGCAAACAACAAAGGCAAAAGGGCTTAGTGCGACACAGACACAGTGGGACTCAGAATATCCTTGCCTCTTTTGTTGCCCTGACTGATTTTTTTTTTATTGTACTCTGCTGTCACCCCTGACCAAGAGAACTATTTTCCACTGGTTGGTTTCTTGTATTAGATTCTACTATGAAAAAGCTGGTCAGCTACCTCCTTTGGGGCTCAGAGAACACTCAACCAGGGGCACTGCAGCCTCTATGGCAGTTGCAAGAGACATACTCCTTCTAGATGTCTGCAAAGCAGCTACTTCGAAATCTGTTCACACTTTCATTAAGCACTACAGTTTAAATATGTAGTCCAGATCTGATGCCAAGTTTGGCTGGGCTATTCTGCAGAGCCTCTTTCCTAAGTAGGTTGTCTGCCCACCTCCCTCTTGGTACTGCTCGGTAGTCTGCTATATAGTAGTTACTGATGCTAATGGACTCTGAGGTTAAGAAGAAGCATTTGTCAATGTCGAATGTTTGCTTGCTGGCATTGGCAGTGGTAGTGTAGAAGTTGCAGAGCTGCGTAATAGGATTGGCAGTGAAGTATTGAACTGAAGCCAACCCCACCACCACCCTGCAGAGAATGACAGGCATTGGTGTGCGCTGGGTTGTCAGGCATAACGGCCGAGCCATTTCACCACATCCCACCCTGCAGACACTGACAAGTGTCACGGTGTTCCTTATGCATCTTTGGCTCTGTGCGCACTCCCATTTCATTAGGAAATATGGTGAGATGGGAGGAGGTAGGAGAATGGGGTGCACTTTTGGGTCAAGAGTCCAAGGCATACCCCATGCCTCACTGGCTGCAGGGTGTGGAATGGTATGAGCATTACAGGCAAGAATCCCAAGTCACACCCCTGATGCCTGTCATTCTCTACAGGGTTGGGCTATGGTTGGAAACCCTAATACCTCAGGCATTCGTTGGTATTTTCCTACAAATTTTCAACATGTTTTTGTGACCCCACCTCATGAACAGGGGAAATAGTAGTTTGTTAGCGGAAAGCTGCTTATGCACAGCGACTACGGCATTTAGCACCACAGGTGCAAAAACATTCCAAACAGGATGTAAAAAATGACAGCTGTATTGTTCATGAGGAGGTGTAAAAAATGGCAATGTTGCAAATCTGCAGTAAAAATATTAAAAAAAATGGTGAAGTCACGAGCGTACATAGAAACTGTGCAAAGCACACCCGTAATATAATTAGGTTGGGGAATTTTTACAGCAGATTGTCAACTCAGGCATTTTGGTGCCTCCGATCATGAACAGTGTCACTGTGATTTTCTTTATCTGAGCCGAACAATGATTTCCCACAGCGACCACGCATCTCTGCATTGAAAGTGTGAAAACACACTCCGGCCATGTTGTGAAAAATGACAGCTGTACTGTTCATAAGGAAGTGTGGAAAAATGCCACTGGTGAAAATCTGGACTTAAAATATTGCAAAGTCATGAACTTATGAGGGTGCGTGGAAATTGCACAATGCTCACTCATAACACAGTCATTTTATGGACTTTTGTCACCAAATTTTCAACATAGCCATTTTAAGACCTCTGCTCATGAACAGTGTAACTGTGATTTTCTTAATCTGTCCTAAAATTGCTTTCACACACCAACAGCACCATTGTGCGCTACATGTACGAAAACACATTTTGGGCGACATATGAAAAATGGCAGCTGTACTGTTCATAAGGAAGTGTAATAAAATGACAATGTTGAAAATCTGGAGTGAAAATATTAAATTTGCAAACTTACAAGCATGCATAGGAACTGCGCAACGAACGCTCGTAAAACAGTCATTTTTAGGAATTTTTTCACCAAATTTTCAACATAGCCATTTTAAGATCTCTGTTCATGAACAGTGTCATTGTAATTTTCTTAATGTGTCCCATACATTGATTTTGCACATCGACTGCGCCATTGTGCGCTACATGGGCGGAAACTCATTTTGGGCAAGATGTGAAAAATGACAGCTGTACTGCTCATAAGGAGGTGTGGTAAAATGGCAATGTTGAAAATCTGGAGTGAAATATTGAAAATTTGGAAGTAACTTACGAGTACATAGGAACTGCGCAATGTACGCTCGTAAAACAGTCATTTTAAGGAATTTTTTCACCAAATTTTCAATATAGCCATTTTAAGACCTCTGCTCATGAACAGTGTCACTGTGATTTTCTTAATTTGTCCCATACATTGATCTCGCACACCGACTGCGCCATTGTGCGCTACATGGGTGGAAACATGTTTTGGGTGAGATGTGAAAAATGACAGCTGTACTGCTCATAAGAAGGTGGGTAAACTGGCAGTGTTGAAAATCTGGAGTGAAATTATTGAAAATTCACTGAACTTACGAGCTCGCGAGGAACTGCGCTAACGACGCCATAACAGTATTTTTGAGTTACTATTAATGTGGTTAGTTCTTCACGATCACTGTCATGGCATTATTCGTGCTGAAGGGTGATTTCGCGCAGTGACCGCGAAATCACCCTTTGGGCCTGAATAACGCCATGACAGTGACAACATTCATGAGAAGGGTCCCAAAAACCCCATGTTGAAAATTTGGTGCAAAAATTCCAAAAAATGCCTGAGATATGCAATAAAGTTAGAAAACCCTATCTAGCCCATTATACAGCTTACCGGCATTTCCTCAGTTCGCGGTCGGCTTTGAAGAGTGCAGACGTGTTCCGGTCCACCAAAGATCAAGCGCTGAGCTACGGAGGTAAGTATGGGGTGGGGTGTGGGGAGGCAGGGTGCGAGGGTGGGTGTGCGGGTCAGGGAGGGCGGCTGGGAGAAGCGCCGCGGGGACCGCTTTTATTTTGCAGGTTAAAAAAAAAAGACGACGTAGACATTTGCCACACTGGGATGGGCTCAGCGTGGCACAAGGATGGCTGGGGCTGGTGCTGACAGGGGATTGGGCACCCCTGTCAGCCATATGATCAGTTGCCATGCTGGGGTGGGCTCCCAGCGTGGCACCCAGTACTCGGGGTGAGGACAGGGAGCCGACGGGGGATTGGGCACCCCGCTCACTATTCTATGAGTTGCCACACTGGGATGGGCACCCAGCATGCCATGTGGAAGGCTTTGGGGATGCGAGCACAAGCCGACGGGGATTGGGCACCCCTGCTAGGCTATACGTATGCGGGAGGGAGGGTAGCACGCAGTATGCGTGCTTGCTTGTGTGTGTGTGTGTGTGTGTGGTGGAGCTGCAAGATGAAACATAGAAACATAGAAGCTGATGGCAGATAAGGACCGCAAGGCTCATCCAGTCTGCCCATTTCTTTTCTACCTTATAAATGTGCCATTGGCCTTTGCTCTGTCAGTGGTCTATCTATTCATACTCATCTGTATTGCTCCCTTATGCCTATTCCATGCCTGTTTGAAGCCCTGCACTGTATTCATAGCAACCACTTCCTGAGGTAGGTCGTTCCATGCATCCACCACCCTTTCTGTGAAAAAGTATTTCCTCACATTCCCCCTTAATTGGCCTCCCTCTAATCTCATGCTGTGTCCTCTTGTCCTGCTATTTTTCTTATATTTAAACATGTTAGACTCTTTCACCTTGTTAATGCCCTTAAGGTGTTTGAATGTCTCGATCATATCACCTCTCTCCCTCCTTTGCTCAAGGGTATACATATTGAGCTCGGTTAATCTGTCCTCATATGTCTTCTGATGCAGTCCCTGCACCATTTTGGTTGCCCTTCTTTGGACTGCCTCAATTTGGTTAATGTCCTTGTGAAGGTGTGGCCTCCAGTACTGCACGCAGTACTCCAGATGGGGCCTAACCAGTGTCTTGTAAAGAGGGATTATTACCTCTCTTACGACTTGTGATACCTCAACTTATACACCTAACATCCCCTAGCCTTACCTACTGCTTTAGAGGTCTGCTTGGATGATTTCAGGTCATCAGTGATGATGATGCCCAAGTCTCTTTCTTCCTTTGTGACTGCCAGCAACTCCCTTCCCCTCCCAGCCTATAGGTGGCTTCAGGGTTTCTCTTCCCTATGTGCATGATTTTGCACTTCTTTGCATTAAATCCCAGTTGCCACTCTTCTGACCATTTTGCTAGTTTATTCTGATCTCTTCTCATTCTGCCCACCCCATCTGGATATCTTATCACTGCTCACTGAAGCGTAGCTCCCCCTTTCAACTGTATGCCACTGCATTTTGGAGCTTGTCATAGACAGCTCCAGCATGCATTGGCTTACAGGGGCCGTGCCTGCCAGCACACTGACTGAATTGGAGGAGGAGGTGACACACCTCCGAAATCTCGGATGATGGCACTATGTTTCTTGCACATGCATGCAAGCAAACATAAAAACTACTCACCATAGTAATCTTTTTTCTTCCAAGGGGTCTTTTAGCATCAGCAAGCTCCCACCCTTCCTCCCTGGTTCACCTTTTAGGAGAAGGGATCTGTTCTCGATTTTATTATCAAAACTGGTCTTTTATTAAAGAGCTTTCATGCTCAGATTGTTGATATCTGTTTTCTGGTTTGGGGCATTTTCATGTTTTTTGAATCCTGTTGGTTCACTTTTGGGGGCATGTACCCATTATCTTTGAAAAAATTCTGAAGCCCTTCAGTCTGCTCCCTTTCAGCACACTTCCCTCCTTTGTTCTGACTGGCTGATGCCCAAGCTCATTATGCTAGTTATTTGAAAGGCATACCTCTGGGGCAGTTACACCTAGCCAGCTAACTGCTATAGTCACTGATGCTAAAGGACCCCTTGGAAGAAAGAAGATTACTACAGTGAGTAATTTTTTCTTCTGTCTTACTCTAGTTTGAGTTGTTTCTAGGGATAGAAGAACCTCAAAAGGTTCTGAGATTCTAGGATTCTGATAAGTAAAAATTGTTTGGACCCTTATCCAAACCTTATCTGAACCTTTTATGACCTTTTTGTTTTATGGTAACTGTATGTTAAAAATAATTTTAAACTGCTTTTAATCAACATATCTGTAGAAAAAAACTATTAAACCAGTGTTTAGTAGTACAGAATGCCCTCTAATCATTTTTCTGTTTCTGACATTTAAGAAAGTAATACTAATATTGTGTATAGTTATATTATTGACAGTAGTGATCTCTATTTCTCAACAGGTACAGGCAGGTACCAGATGTGTTTTAGACAGTTAAGTGATGGAGAAGAAGCCAGGAACACAAACAGCACCAAGCTAGAGCAGAGGGAGTCAGTCAGAGAGAGCCAGTCAGCCAGGTACGATTTCAGGACTACAGTCTGTTACTACCCCCACCTACTACAATCAGGGGAAAAGCAGAAGTAGTCTTCCAGCACTGAAATCAACATAGTTAAGGTACATTTACCAAAAATGACTGCTTAGAAAAGAATGAGAAAGTGACTGTGATGACAAGAAAGTCCCAGATCAGATCTCTAGTTTGTAAATAAATGGTCTCCTCCTGAGTTAGATTTTTCAGAAGGGGATAATAGTGTGTTTAAACAATTGTACTTTGTAGTAGCGCTACCACTACTACTAGGGGGAAAAAACAGAGCTAGCAGTGTTTATCAATGTGGTTATTTAATTGTGCGCATTTAGGTAAATGACCTCCTTAGAAAGACAAAATGACTGTGTATGTGAGAACAGGTACTTGTCTGCCACAATTGCTACCAGTACATGATGATGTGAAGGTGATGTACTGGCTGCATCTCCCACCCACGCCAAGATGACGATGATGCAGTCGAAAGGCAGGCAAGTCTCAGATCTCTATTTTTTTAAAACAAGTCTCCTGAGCCTGACTTTTTGTAGAAGGGGTCTGTGTTTTTTGTATAGCACCAGTAATTTTAGCATAGCAACAGGTCTCGGTATGGAATGCAACGCGAAGCAATGTGAAAGAACAAGAACTCCTGGCAGTCCAAAGTGACCACTTCACCACTGCTACTACTACCAGTACTAGCAGAGAAAAAAACAGAGTTATGTTTATATAAGAAATAATTATTCTTAGGTGCATTAGATAATAAAATAAATGATCTTGTCAGAATGAGAAAGCGACTGTGTGTGAGATCAGGGACTTGTCTGCCACAGTTGCTACCAGTACATGATGACATGACTATGATGTACTGACTGCAACTCCCACCCACCCCAGGATGAAGATGATGCAGTTGAAAGCCAGGCAATTCCCAGATCTCTACTTTTAAGCAGTCTAGTGAATCTCAAAATTGAAAGCTGTTGTGTCACTTCCCAGCTGCAGCACAGGTACTGCTGTCAGTGTCATCTTCTTCAAGATCTGCATCACATATGTAGCCAAAGTTTGGCAAGTTAACCTTCAAGAACATTAGTTTTTCTACATTGTCTGGTGTAAATCTTGTTCATTTATCAGTCACAACATCCACAGCAAAGCTAAATAAATGCTCGGGACAGACACTGGGGGGTGAACATCTAATAACACTTACAAGCCAGGGTTGCCAGCTTTGGCCAGCATTATTTTTTCTCTTGCCAGTAAGTTAAAGGGTCATCTTTAATAGTAATGTTGGGCTCAAACAGATATGCATCTGCCTTGATTGCTACTGAGCATGCATTTTCTCCTTGGTGAATTTAAATGTCCTACAACAGGCCCCAAATGTCATTCTCCTCATTGTCTGCTTCTGTACTGGTTTTTGGAGCAGTCTTTTGAATTTGAAGTGGTGTCATTGTAATACTGCTTGCCAATCCTCCTAGTGAAACCTCATCTACTGCATCAGTCAAAAGTTGCCTGTAGTTCAACTCCTCCATATCATCAGAAACTACATCAAGAATGTGTCTGCTCCAGAAACATGGCTCTAGTAATGTTGCTAAGAGATACACCTTGCTCCGTGTCATGGCTGATAATGTCTTATCATTGCTAAGTCTGGTAAGCATGTTATTGACTAGAGAGTGGTTCATATCAAAGTTGCTCCTCATTTTGTCCAACCTTTTTTTAAGAAGTAGAATGAGTGGAATAACTTGGCTGAGGGTTGCCTTTTCTGCACTGATCTCTTTTGTTGCACTCATGAATGGTCTTAGAATGTGACACAACTGTTCCAGCAGAGACCATTGAGTAGAATGGATTACAATGACTGCCCAATATCATTGTACATGATATACTCAGTGATAGCTACCTTTTGTTCAAGGATGCATTCAATCATAAAGTACTGTAAGTTGAATTCCACCTTGTTGCTACAACCTGAACAAGCTGAAGATGAGGAAGATCTTTGTCCTTCTGGATATCAGCAAGAATGTCATGGGCTTTTGCTGAATGGTTGAAGTGGCCACACACTTTACGCACTGAACCCACAATGGTTGACACTTGGCAGTCATTATCCAGGAATCTTCAAATGATTATGTTAAGAAAATGGGCAAAACAGCATACAGTATATGTACATAGTTGCCACCGTGAAGTGCTTTTTTTAATATTTGAACCTTTATCGGCAACAAAAAACACCCAACTTTCAAACCCTGTGAAGTGACCCAAGCAGTAGGTAGTCTTTCCAGTTCTTGCTGAATGTGCTGTGTGTGTGTGTGTGTGTGTGTCTTGAAAGTGATATACATGGAGAACTGCCATTTTCTGAAATGTGAAATTTTTTTTTGGCTCTGAGAAATAGTAGTAGTAGTACTGGTTGAAGTGATAGAAGACAGACTAGTAGTATATGAGTATGTTGATGAGTTGCACACAAAATGGAGGGACACAACATCTCAGACTGTCTAGGGGGGTCCAGACGCATGCCCCCCCGGGAACATTTTGAAAAATGGAGGCCAAATGGTGCATTTTGGTGACTTTTAGAAGTCCAGAAATCTGTTTCCCAACAAGCTAAGTGCCATAGTACTGATGTAGGTTAGAGGAATTATCAATTGTTTTTGTCCTTTGATCATTCTACTTACAGTGTTACAGTGTTACCTTTTGTAGTAATTTTTTTTAAGAATTAGTAAGAACTTATGCATGTTGTGACTCTTATCATAAAAGACTCACAAAATGCACAAGTTCCTTTTACCATATATAAATCACACAACCACTTAGTCCACTTGTAGCTGATCCATTAACTTCTAAATTACATGAATTTACCATTTCAATTTTCAATTTTCATTTCATTATAGTCAACTATAAAAGTTATATTTGAATAATAATGACATGTCATCTGTTGTGTTTTTTTTTTATTTATGTAAAATTCTGTACTTTGGAAAAGCACAGTGAATGAACATCAGCTTATTCCCAGGTTCGACCATGGAAGGGTACAGCAACAATAAAAGTTCACAGTATACAACTACAGTCACAGTAATAAGAAGAAAATAATAATAATAATATAGAGGATTGAGCAGTCATATTAGATAACAAGGATATTCTTGTATGGAGAGATTTCCTGGTAACAGATGACCTCGAGAGCGCAGCTCCAGAGGTGCTCTGTTATCAAGGTAACCTTGAGATACAAGAATATCCTTGTTTGTGTATGACTACTCATACACAATCTTTTATAGTGTATGGGCAGTCACAGCACAGAAAAATCACACAAAACCAGCTAGTGAAGACAACAGAGAATAGAAATTTTAACATTTTCTTTTTCTTTTTTTAACTGACAGAGTGTGCTGCAGATGCTTCTGCAAGTTCAAGTTTAAAAATAAAAAACAGCAACTTACAGCTTAACTGGATTCAGGAAAGCAACTATGTGGCACCATTCCAAGTTGTTGTGCTACAGTAGTGACATAGCTAGTGCAGCATAACAGCTGTGATGACATAGCTACTGCAGCATAACAACTCCATTCTAGTTATGGATTTCCATCCATAACAACATTCTACCATACACTATAATACAGACAGAGATTGAAAACAAAAGTTGTTGCAGTAGGACAGGCAGTTACAATTACTGCATGATATTTTTATTGTGTTACATCAGTTAAAATAATCAGTCATCATTGCATAACTGATTAACAGGTGGGGCAAGTATGGTAACAGTATAAACATGGTATAACAAGGCTTTTGACACCGTCTCACATACTGCAAAATGTTACTTAACAAGATGAGTAGTCTGGGCATTTTGCACAATGTGGTGAACTGGTGTAGGAAGTGGCTGCCAGGATGCAGAGGGTGGCAGTAAGATGTGTGTGTGTGTGTGTGTGTGTGTGTGTGTGTGATCGTGACCCCCAGGGACCAATACTTTTGCCCATTCTCTTTAATGTCTTCATTACTGACATTGTTGAACAGCTGGAGAGAAAGGTCTACCTGTTTGCAAATATAACCAAGATCTGCAACAGTGTGGATACTCCTGACAGACTGGAGAAGGTGATGCACATTACAGTGGAATCTTGAAAATGATCTGCGGAGTGACAACTGGATTTCAATTCAAAGAAATGCAAAATAATGCACATAGGAGGATGAAACCTTTGGAATAACTACAGGATTGGTGGAGTTGCTGATGATCGCCAAGGACAAAAAGGACCTGCATTGTATCTACACAGAGCGATAAGACTGCAGGGAGGGTCTGCGGCATACTGTGGTGCAAACAGGCAGAGGTATCACTAGCAGATATTGAGAGATATTGATATAATTATTGTATGTATGAACTCTGGTGAAGCCTCACACAGAGTACTGTTTGGGATTTTGCAGGTTGCATCTTTGTAAGGAGTTTGATAGGGAGGAGCAGTCACTGAACAGAATGGCTACTACACGGTACAGATATTTTAGGGCTGAAACCATGAGTATAGATTTATTAAAATACCTCAATATGTACTCGCTGTAGCAGATGAGGGATTTTTTGGTAGGACGTGGCAGATACATTCCAGAACCTTAAAGTCAAACAGTGTGCATGAGGGAGATATAGGTGTAGTACCAAACAACTGGACATATGATGAAATGAGAAGGGGCAGGCAAAGGGGAAATGTTAGAAAGTATTGTTTTTCTATACAGAGAGGGTAGTGGATACATGGATCACTGTGCTACTGGATGAGATGGGATATGTCTTGGTATTCTAACCATGCCAGTTGCATGTATAAGGGATCATTAGATGTAAAGGAGTCATAAAGGCCCTTGACCAGTAGGTATAGTAGTACCAGTTGTAGAAACTATGTGCACACTGTGGTCTAAGAGGGGCCACTATTTCACAAAAGGCATCTATCAACCATGTGTCATACTCAAAAAGTGTACACAGTACAACTCAGCCAAGTAGTTTTAAGTGCTATTTTGTAGTTTTAAGTGCTATTTATTAACCCATTCTGTTATATTTCCAGTAAACAGTTCTATTATTGTTGAGCACTGCATTTAACTCTGTTGGTCAACTAATTGTTATGTAACTAAACTACATAGAAATTTGGTGTGCTATGCACCTTCAACTCAGGGGTCTAAACACAAAATGAAAAATGTTTATAATAATTGTAGAGAAGTATGGTGCTTCATATTCATAAATAGCACATGAAAGTACTCAGCTGATTAGCACTGCTGCTTGATACTGCAGGCACTCTATAATACAGTGCAAACTTTATTGTCCTGCTTATATGAATTCATGAAGTACAGTTTAAGTTGGTGTACCACCCCATATACACTTGTTAAACAGTATGTTGCTACATCAATGCATATGAAAGGTATGCCACAAAGCAAGCTGAATTCTGACTATATGCTGTTAGCCCCAGCACTTGAACTGCTCCAGAGAGTAAAGGGTTAACTCTATGCAAGAGCATAGAACGTTGAGTTCGAGCGCGGTTTTCAAACCTTTGTCTCCGGTACATGTCAGTGTAACCATCATATTCTTATGAGCAATACTGACTGACAGCTGTAGAAACTGTTTTAAAAATGTTAAGCCATAAGCAACAATGCTTGGGTACAAAAGACTGAAGTCGAGAACCCAATAAAAAAATCTGTGTGGATAGTGAAAATAGCTTTACAATGACAAAAAATCACTTTAGAAAGAAAAACACTCACTTGAAAGGTACACCTCTGGGATGCAACCAAGTATATGCAAATCCACATCTCAAAAGACTAGGTTCTGAGAGGGGAGGCAGGGAGGGAGGTCAGAATCCAGCAAGACTCCATTAGCAAGATTCCATTAGAACAAACATTACTATGGTGAGTAATGTTTTCTTAAAACAACATGAAGTCTTGCTGTATTCTGACTATATGCAGACTACCAAGCAGTACCCCCTTGGAGGAGGGGATAACAGGACCTTACTTTGCTAACAAGCTCTGAAGTACTGCTGTGCCAAACCTAGCATCACTCCTAGTCTGGGTATCCAGGGAGTAATGCTTGGTGAATGTATGGATCGTTTTCCAGGTGGCTGCTTTGCAAATTTCCACCAAGGGAATATCCCTGGCAGCTGCCAAGGAAGCAGCTGTACCTGTAGCTGAGTGTGCCCTCTGGCCTGAGGGCGACTGTTTACCTAGTTTTGAATAGCAGAACTGGATACAGGAGACAATCAACCTGGCAATAGATCTTTTAGTGGCAGGCCTACCCTTACCTATTTCACCATAACTAAGGAATAACTGAGTACAATCATTCCTATGAGCCTTGGTTTGCTATATGTATAGCTGATAGCCCTTTTAACATCCAGACTGTGCAATCTTCTCTCTCATGAAGTGCACCCCTCCCGCAAACGTGGTACATATTAATATTTAAACAATTTCATGGCCACTGGTTCTACTTACTTTAAACTTCATGTAAAAAAGGGGGTCCTCTTAGTTTTCAGTTTGGAATTCCAAAGTGAGCAAGCTATACCACCCCTTCAAAGTGGGACCCTTCCGGTATAGTCCCTACACTAGCTTCTCAGCTCTGAAATGCCTGCAGTGGCTATTCACAATTATAGAGTGCTGCCTGAATAGGCCTGCCTAATTAGCTCCTTAAATAAGGTACTTCCACCCAGGAATGTTGAATATATTGAATATATGCCATGTTTTTTTTGGGGTGCACTGATGCCACACACCAGCAGCACCCTTCTCCAGAAATGTGAATTGCATTTTGAGCAATGCAAAGGTTTTGAGCGTGCTATTTGGTTGTTTTTGTACTGGGGTCCTGCCTGCATTTTGCCTTCTTCTACCCACAAAGAAATCTGCAGCAGTCATGATACAGCTCCATTGAGCTCGCTCACTCCCTCTCTCACTCGCCGATCCTAATCTGTCCCAAACACTGATTTCCCACAGCGACTATGCTATTCTGCACTGGAACTGCAGAAAATACATTTTGAACAGGATGTGAAAAATGACAGCTGTACTGTTCATAAGGAGGTACATAAAATGGCAATGTTGAAAATCTGGAGTGAAAATATTGCAAAATGGCGAAGTTATGAGCGTGCTTAGCAACTGCACAACATACGCTCATAAAACAGTCATTTTTTGGATTTTTCCGATCAAATTTCTGGACTGTTCTGCTTGGGAAAGCTGGACTCTCTTAAACTGCAGCTCCAGATTCAGCAGCTCCTTGAATCCTTACCTGGTCTCAGTGAGGTTGTAATTTTATAGCCGGACTCTCCACCTCTAGCATGACAACTGAATCGTCTGGATGCCACCATACTCTTGGGGCCTGCTGTAGCAATAAGCAAGCAGGGAAACCTGCAAGGTATTAAATAAGCCAAAAAACAAGGATTAGCATTTTAATGCATGAAACTGCTAATCAGCTGTGAAAATGCATAGCACCTGGCACACAGTGGGTAGCAAAATTTAAAGAAAATCAATATAGTTTTCTTAATTTTGCCCACTATTGGATGGACTCCCTTTCAAAATGGATAGCAGTCTATTGCCATGCATTTGTGCAAATGGATAGCATTACCCCATTTTGTGTAGCATTTTGCTATGCTATACCAGCTATTTAACACCCTGAACCTTCAAGCCCCTCCTGCCTAGCTTGCATCCAGCAGCTCTGACTTGCTGAGAGTTTGCAGTGTTGCAGACTCCAGACTAACAAAAGGACAGATGGGAGACCTCAAGCCCTTTCTGCCTAGAGTATCACCAGCTGCTATTGGATCACGGACAACGTGCTCTGCACCGCCCAAGCTCCTTAAGACAATTTACTTCCATCTTGAATGCCTTTGGATGATGTTGATGCAGAAGCCTGAAAGCCTGTCAAGACAAGAGTCATACTAGAAGCCAAGCCAGCCTAGCTAACTTGCTGTGATGGTTTCCACCCTGCCCATCTGGCATAACCTTTATATGTTCCATGAAAACAGGGATCGGGGCTGGGAGTAAACTCATGAATGAGACTGACCCCTGTGCTCTATGCTCACCAGAGCACGACAGCAAAAGGAATACTGTCACCCCTCACGGTAAATGAGTAGACAACACCTTTGTATATCTTCCTGGTAAAAAGCCTAGCAGCAAACAGAAAAAAGTGCTAAGAAGCACCAGAGAAGAAAAAAAAATGAAAAGCGAGGTGACATTAGTGTTGACCTGGGGTGGGGGGATGCTGCTAAGATGCATTTGAGGATGATGCCCTAGTTCCAGACACACAGGAGTCAGGCACCTGAGGGAGGGGGGAAAAGAAAACAACTCTACTGAAATTTTTCATATAGTTTGGGGGTACTGCAGACACTGCAGAAGGAGGAAACAAAAGAAAAAACAGGATTAGAAAACAGAAAAATTACCCCTCCTAACTACCCCCCCAAACTGGGATAAAAATAAAATGTACTCACCTGATTCACTATGATAAAATTTTCATTAACCCTCAGCTTTGGAACACCTTGCTGTGGTCAGTGGTACCCATCCAGGCACTGCAGGCACTGGAATGGGAGTTACCCAGAAATGGCATTAGCAACAAAGCCAGGTTTCAAAGAAATACAGACTCACATATACCCCAATAATGCAAAGCATCATGAAAATTCAGACTGTTTCTGCTTTAAGCATGAATGCGTGGTACCAAAGGGCCAATCACACAATCTGAAAAGCCTGAGAACAGAAGAAACAGACACCTGTTTTGTCAAAGTCAATGCTTATCAGTGTACCTCAACTCGTATCTCACCCCAGTAAAGACAGTAGCCATGGATGTGGTATTGATCCCAGTAACAGAAATAAAGGTGGCAGTTGTGTATGCCATTATTAGGGCTGCAAGTTTTAGTTCAACCTCAGTACCAAAAATGTTGAACCCAGCTGTTTGCATTGGTGAGAACACCAATGAACTTTCTGCCATTTTGTGTAAACTTTGCTCTGCTCAGTTTGTTTTAAAAAAACACTCTGACTTTTTTGTAATGGCCCTTCCACTGAGTGCTTCTAGGTGGTGCTATGAGGCATGTGATGGGAGAGAGAGTTTTGAGAACGATGTTCAAGCCTGTGGTGAGGCAGGTTCCCAGCCCACTCCCCACATCCTGTGCTCTCCATTTTGGTGGAAACAGTCACCACCCCACCACCCACTACTGCAACACAACCCATCCCCAAGTGGGACATCGGAGGCATCCAACCCTGCTAGTCTGGTGCCAAAGTGCCATTCTACTAGCCTGGCACAAAGGTCATAGCAGGTTGCCATTGTTGGCAGTTGGCAGTGCAGATCTAGTGACAATGATTGGGTTCCACCATCTGACCTTATCATCTGACCTCATCGCCATTGTTGGGCCATGGGAGGAGAACCGAGCAGCAACGGGAAGGTATTAGCTGATAAAAGAGCAAGCATGCAGATGCATCATCATTCTCCAATTTCTAGCAAGCAGCAGCAAAATGACAGACCTAAGGCAGGGTGGTGGTCCTTCTGCTGCAGTTTGGGTAGCTACTGCTATGTTGTAGCAAGGGCCAGGAATGCTGGTCATGATCCCCCACATGGCAATGACTTGACAACGGCAATCTTTTACTGGTGAGTTGATAAGAAACGTGCATGAGGAAGGTGAAGATGAACACACATGGTATGCCTCCATCCCTGCAGACCAACTCTGGGGCTATTCCAGAGTCTTTCTCACTCGATCTCAAGATTAAGGAAATCAAGTGACAGGGCTGGCTGTAAAAGACTTTTGGGTGCTTGGGTGTTTTGAATGGAAAGATTAATAAAAAAAGAAACCACAAACCAGGTTATGTTTATTTTATTTTTTAAGATTTTTGATGACTGGTCTATGGTAGACTGTCACTCTCATCTCACCCCGACCAACTCGTCATCCAGCGGACCTTGCAGGCAGCAGGATTGAATCTGAAAGATGGTTAATTAATCCAGTCCTGCAGTGTACAGTGCACACTGCACAGGGCTGGATTAATTAACCATTTTCAGATTCAAGCTTGCAGCCTGTGTGCTCTCTAACACATACCCCCGATGCACCCACCACTATACTCCACCAACATACATATACAGGACTGTACAGCACAACGCAATCAACACACATGGACACGACAGTAATCAAATTACCAGCTGCCTTACATACTACAAAAGAAAACCTCACTCCTGGCAGGCAAAAGCAGAAAATGAAAGGAGGCATAAATCTGAAGCAAACACAGACAGCAGCGTTAGCACAGCAGACAGCCTTTCCTTGCATGGGTTTTCTCCCAGTGCAAGTCTGGTTGGTGCTGCTGGGTAACCATCTGCCACGGGACGTAATGCTTGTAAATCTTGCGCTACTGTTATCCCACTCTAGAAGCTCTTTTTCCTGGGTGCAAGTAGTGAGGAACGGAGCCCCAATGGTTGGCTCCAACATTTCTCTGGCCGCCCCTAACAAACCGCGGCGCTGGATTATTTTATTTTCTCCGATGTCGGGGAGGGTTCTCAGGCACACTCAATCATCCCTCTGCCTGCAGTACTCAGGGGCCCACATCCAGAGCTGCTCGTACTAACCCGGGGTGAAAGATGAAGCAGAACGGCACAACAACCTCACGGCATTCCTGTGAGGAGCAGCTCCCGAGGCTGCTCCTGCTGCCCACTTGCTTGTGAGCTGTCAGTCAGTGTCCCAGAGAAACCGTGGGTGCCCACTCTGGGCAGACAATAGCAATGTCAGGACGACAGTGGGGCAAAAAGTGCCTCATCACTCCTAGGATCAAAATAACACAAGAAAAGTGAACCTCAGCTGTTCCATGCCCCTGATCATAATAGACCTGCCCTGTCAACCTGGAGCGGCGCAAACTCTTTCCTTTCTTCCCCTGTAATGCCAATGGACCTTTTTTTTTAGGAAGCAGCCAGGCAGGAACTTCAAGCAGTGTTCTGGCCTGGAGTATGTGTGGAATTGAACCCACCCGACTGGACCAACCACGCTGTCTAAATTACTGCTGACAGTCAATTACTCGCTCTTGTCATCTATGACTGCTGGCACTAAAGGAAGATGAAAGCCTTGTGATATATTACTTCACATTCATGCCTCCGCTGCCTGTACACAGTTGATTGGTGGTAACTGCCAGCACTGTAATTGGCTGCTGCTGGTTGGCAGTTTGTTACCACCAATCAACTGTCTGTTGCTGTCTCGCTCACTCTGGCTTTGTTATTAAAGGCGCTGAGCACCGAAGCCAGTCACTAGCCCAGCGGGAGCAACAAATACCTTTTTTAAAAACCGATGTCCCAGCCTGGTGGCTTTCAGTCAATCTTTCGTTCCCGGTTCCCACACACACAATTGATTCGGAACCTGCACCACCCACTAGCCCCCACCATAAAGAGCAGGAAAAAACATTACTTTTTTTTTACCATCCGCAGGACCTTAAAAAAGTTTACTTGAAATGCATTTCTATTAATAAACGTCACAACAATATTGGGGGGGCACATGCCCCCTCGGGCCCTATGGGCATGATGCCACTGGGCAATGGTTTGGCTGCTGATCCACATATCAGTAGTGAAGTAACTACCTTGTCCTCAGCCTGTCAGAGAGCATGCCTTACTTGAACTACTAAGCTGTCATACATCCTGGGCACTGTGGTTACTGAAGTATTTTCTATATGGCACTAAATATCGTGGCTCTAAGTATCCCATAATCCTTCTTCCACAAAAGAGTATGGCTGCAAATCAAGTGCAATTATTTCTATTTTATGATTTATTGCCAGTACTATGGGATGGTTTTGTGAATATTTAGACTTTCTTTCAAAAACTTCTTTTAACTTCAACTGTCTCTTCAGATGGGGTAAAGTTACATTTGGCTGGGGGTGTTGTACAACTACATGCCATGCCTGGTAAAATGGAATACCTTACAGAATTATTGTGACCATGACCAGAAGGCAAAAGTGGAGTTTTAGATCTTGCCCGGTGCTCCTCTTCCACTGTTTCAGTGGAATGTTCATGTTCACCGAGAACCCTGCTAGATTTCCACCCACCAATGTTAGACTATTTTTTGAACCATATACTGTTCTAATAATACTGTAGGGTGAATTTATGGAAGATGTTGCACCATTGTTGTGGTTCCAAGATGCCCTTTATTTTTCTCCTACTAACACATGTGTTGCAATGAACACATCTAGCTTAGCAAGCATCCTTGGGGTTAGGTAAAATGATTCCAAACAGTAGAGGTGGACTGTCTATGTCTAGTAGTAGCAATGACCTCAGTAGGACTAGGAGTAGAGTGGCTGGGTTTATGTGGGGAAGTCATATCAGCAGAGGATTCAAGTTCATCAGGTGAGATAAACAGAGAATACTCTGCAGCACCATTGCCATCATTATCATCACTACTGTCATATATTGTTTTACTTTGTGTGGCTTGTACCTTTGCCTTTCTCTTTTTCCCTTTTGACACTCTACTACTGTAATTATTTTTATCCACATTGTCACTGTCAAAACCAGAATGAGACATAGCTAAAGGTAAAGTCACAAGCTCATCATCATCATCATCAGTCTCACCGTGACCATGGTCGCCACCATCATCATCATCAGTCTCACCGTGACCATGGTCGCCACCATCATCATCATCAGTCTCACCGTGACCATGGTCGCCACCATCATCATCATCAGTCTCACCGTGACCATGGTCGCCACCATCATCATCATCAGTCTCACCGTGACCATGGTCGCCACCATCATCATCATCAGTCTCACCGTGACCATGGTCACCACCATCATCCATCATCAGTCCTCACCACGACCATATGGCCACCATCATCATCATCAGTCTCACCACAACCATGGTCGCCACCATCATCATCATCAGGATCAGTAGAGCTAACATTTGCTGTCAAAGATAGAGATATTCAACATGCAAGTGTCGAAATCAAGCAACTCCACTGCAAGTTGTACTGCAAGTGTTTAAATGTATGTGCAATTGGAATACTTTTGTTTTTGCACTTTTTTCTCAGACAACTTGCTATTGCCACTGTCTTTTGACACTTTGCTGGCTGTACTACTGAGCCATTCTGACATAAATAGTCCACCAACCCTTGCTGGGTTTTCAGTATTTTGAGAGTTAGCCTGCACATGGATAGTAGTAGCATTTAGTTCAGCCCCCTCAACAGACTGCGGTGCTTGTTGTTGTTGTTGTTGTACTTTGCTTTTTAGGCCACTTCTTTCTGGGCTCTTGAATAAACTTTTTTTTACATTTACTGTATTACTTCCTTTGCCCCCAGCTTTTGCTTTACTATTTTCTGGAGTACGCATAATGCCAGTCTGTCACTTGTTCAGGGTCATAAAGTGATTATTAATTTTTTTTTATTCCACGTGATGTGACGGTATGCAAGAAGTGGCACTGGTGCACTGATGACTGATTGGCAGATTTTATTTCACACAAACACACACACCCACCTACAATAAAGGTGATACTGCAGACACTGCTGCTACACATACAGATTCAGGGACCCTGTCTGGCCTAACCCTCTCTGACACAGTACTTGTTCCCTTCAAGGATTTTTTTTTTATTATTTAATCCACATGATGTGATGGTATGCAAGAAGTGGCACTGGTGCAATGATGACTGACTGACAGATTTTATATTACACACACACACACACACACACAATATTTCACGCACTACCAATGGTAAGGTGATTCTGCAGGCACTGCTGCTACCCACACAGATTCAGGGACCCTGCCTGGTCAAACTCTCTGACACAGTACTTATTGCATTCAAGGATTTATTTTTCTTATTTATTCCACGTGATGTGACAGAATGCCATGCTCACTGAACCAAAGATTATACTACACTGAGCAAGAACAGGAAGGAAGATGACAGATGACTGACTTCTTGGGGGGTCACATGTATGCAAGAAGTGGCACTGGTGCACTGACGACTGACTGGCAAATTTTATATTTCACACACAGAAACACACAAACACACAAACACACACATAGAATTATTTCACACACCACCTATGCTAAGGACGATGCTGCAGGCACTGCTGCTACCCATACAGATTCGTGGACCCTTCCTGGCCTAACCCTGTCTGGCACAGTACTTTTTCCCTTCTAGGATTTTTTTTTTAATTTATTCCACGTGATGTGGTGGAATTCCCATTGAGCCAAATCTTATATCCCACTGAGCAAGAACAGGGAGGAAGATGACAGATGGCTGACTTCTTCGAGGGGGTGTCACACAGTATGCAAGGAGTGGCATTGGTGCACTGACAGTGAGTACTGGCTGGCCTGGTAGATTTTTATTACACACACACACACACACACACACTGTGTACTATAAAAATAAAAGAAATCCACACTGAAGTGACTGAGCACAGGCAGGCAAACTGAGAGAACTGACTTGTTGTTGGGGCTAGTGGGCAAAAGTAAGAAGGCTAACTGGGAGTGGTGTTGTATTGGGTGGTACACCAACACAGTTCAACAGATGTTACCCTCTTGCTAGACTGCTAACCCCCAAAATAATGGGCAGTCTGACTCTGGCTTAATAGTGAAGTCTCTTCAATGTCTTGTTCTTTTCTTTCATGTCTGCATCACTGTGTCTTCAAGTTCTTTCTCACACCAGGTTGCCCTCAGTCTCCTCCAAATTCTTCCTCCTCTACCCGAGTCTTCTCTCACAAAGATAACTACTCCCATCCCCACCCCAATCCTCAATTCCCACCAATTCCTCAGCTCAATCCCTCCCGAGTCCCCAAATCCCAGTTCTCTGCTCCCCACTCCCAACTTTCTGTCACTTGTTTTCCTTTAGTTTAGTCATTTTTTATATATAAATAAAAAACAATTGTTGTTTTATTAGAGTTGACTGCCTCCAAGGGCCAAAAAAACCCAAAACGCAAGCAGCATAAGTCAATCACATGGACTCAGTCATAACACAGAGCAGCCTACAGAAACTGCTGCTCTTTCTCTGTCTTGATTCCTCTGCATAGCTTTAAGTTGGACCATGTAGGTTACTAGAGCAGCAACACAGCTTTGGTGGTGCATTAAGAGATGGACAGCTCAGCCATCCAATGAGGAACCAGAGTCTTGTCTCTGATCACTCCTGCGAGTTCCTCCAGTTCTGGTGCATCTTGCATTGCATTTCCCATTATACAATGACCATCTGAACTGATCCAAACAGCTGAAAGTGTTCAGAAGCCATTTGTTTACAAACACTTCGACTTGCTCAGGTCAGTTTGTATTTTGGACAAACTGGATCACCCATCCCTAGTTGTTTCCATGTTAGGAGTGCACCCTCATGTATTTTTATTTTTTAATGTTTAAGTTTGTTGTCCAACACAGGAAATAAGGGGTGATGTTTATTGAGTTTATTTATTTATTAAAAACTTCAGAGATTATCTATGAGCACAAGTGCTCATTTACAAAGGTTCCACATCAAATACATACTATAGCCACACAAAAAAAAACATTACAGAATACAATAAGCAGTTACAGAGGAAATGCAGTCAGTCAGAGCTCAAAGCAATTAAGGCAGAACAATTGCTTGCAGTTTTGAAATCAATCCATACCGGTCGCTTTTACAAAAGGTCACAAGTTATGCACAGAGAGAAATCAAATAAAACTGTTTAATGGTTACAATTGCATTGGACTGCAAAGGCAGAACACAAAGATCTCAAACTGATTCAACTTGGGGACATTCAGCAGTGTATATGGCAAGTGACCCTGACAGCAAAAGACTGCTTGTCCAGCTGAGTATGCCAGGAAGGAGGCTAAGGTCATTCATGGTCATGTTCCTGGTGTAATAGTTGGAGACAGTGCAGAAGCAGTTTGTTAAAGCAGGGGTGTTAGCACAAGAGCACCTTTTTAATTAGCAAGCAGATCTGGAGCTTTATTCTGCCATGTAAAGGTATCCAGTTAGTGTATAAAGGATACAACTATGAGTGTGGTTATCTGCATCAAGTACAAAGTGGCACACCTTATTACAGATCAGTTTTTCTGATTAGCACCATGTCACAGACAGCTGTGTAGACAGGCAACCCATAATCTGTAAGTGACAGAATTCAGCTGGCCATAATGAGGTATCTAGCATCCCAATAAGACTGTTCCTATTTCACTACAGGGCACCCAGTCTTCTGTTAACTATGGCCACCAGATTGACAACATGGATGCCAAAGATAAGGTGTCATCCAGAGTTACTGTAAGGTATTTGATGGTTTCCACTTTTTCAAGGTTATGTCCTTGATAATTTCTGATGACAAAGCATGGAAATGTCCTCCTCTGTGGGGGTCTAGAGAAGAGCATGGTCTTTGTATTTTTGTAATTGAGGACCAGTTTGTTGTTGGAGAACCAGCTTTTAAGTGACCTAAACTTATTTTTGAGAGCAGTAATAAGACAGTCAAGGTCAGGGTTGTTAGAATAGATTACAGCATCATCTGTATAGAGAGTACACTGGCTTTCTGACAAGCATCAGGCAGCTGATTTATGATGGAGCTAAATAGTAACTGGCCCAAGACAGAGCCCTGGTGACACTAACAGATACTCCCCTAATGTCGGAAAATGATTTCTCTCTTTACACACTGGGAGTAAATTGGTGATATAACTGTGGAACCAGTCAACTGTGTTCTGTGACAAACCCAGGCCAAGGAGTTTGCTAAGTGGAGCTTGTGGTTGACCAGGTCAAGGATTTAGTAAGGTCATATATATATATATATATATATATATATATATATATATATGTATGTATATAGCTTCAACTACTATAGGTCACTATTGTCATGAGCCTCGTGAACATAGTTGGTGTATTCCAACAGTGCTGTAGAATTTTGAGAAGCCATGCTTCAACTTTAAATGATGTTAGTGCATCTTGAACCTTGTTAATTTCTTCAGTTTTATTGTGCTGAATTCATCATCTTTTATTAAAATCTACAGAAATATTTTCAAGCTAAAATTTGGGATTTTATCCCACTGATGGTATTCAAAGTTCTTCAAACCATGAGCAGGTTATTATCTCCCTTAGATCTTGTGGGGCACATCCTCATCCTTGTAAATCTCCAAACAATCCATATCATACCAAAGACTTGTCTCTTTTAACTTCAGTTTCACTATTGCACAAACAATCCATTAAATTAAAATTCTGTGTTATCCTGCTATGTTGTTGTGCTTTGTTAGTACTGCTGCATACTCACTTTTATTTCTCTTTTGTAATGTCATCCGTTGTTTCAAAGCAAATGGTTGCTCTCCCGAGGTGCTAGCCTTGGTTCCGCTTCAATATCTGAGCAGTCTGTGTTACTCATGCATAAAGCTATTGAATTCTGTTATTTTAATATGTATCACCAGTTTTACAAAAAGAGAGATACACCTGTTTAAATTAGCTCTAAATCAGAGCATTTGTCAGTAGCAGTAAATTAGGAGTCACTAAAAGAATGTCACCAGTCAGATACTGCCGAGGTGGGTAAGCACAGATATTCAGTTTGATATGGTGTAATCACACTTTTCATGTTTGAGCTTAACTATCAAACATTCTATGTTCCACATTCTTGCAAACCCATACCTCACGCCATCAATAATATTAAAAACACTCACTGTGTCCCAACTAAAGTATTTAATACCAATATCTTCAGCCACATCTCCAAACGGCTCCAAAACAAGTCAAAACTGTAGCAGAAGACATACTTATGGGTTCACTTGTCCTCAGCCAGCCTAAATGAGGCACTTTACTAAGTAAATACACAAACTGGGCAGTGCTGAGGAAGAGAGGCTAAGAGGGCTGCAATATCTTACAAATAGTGAGCTTTATTGCAGGTCTGACATGGCAACTCTGACTACCACGGTGCTTTGTCTCACACTGAGACTTTGTCAGGGGCCAAAAAAAAAAACTTCATTTGCTACAAGACAACAAGCCAGGGTAATGAGGAGCAGAGTGAGTACCAGGTCAAGAAGGAGACCAATAAGGTAGTCAGGGACACAGTGGCAGACAGAGAGGCATGAATTGCAGAGTGGGCCAAGGAAGGGGAAAAAGAGTTATTCTAGTATATTAGGAATAAAAGGAAGACAAGAGGGGAAATTGTAAGGTTGGCAGAGGTGGAAGGGTAATAGTGTATGATGAACAAAAGGCAACTGTTTTGAATGACTACCTGTACTTCTGCTCAGTAGTCACAGCAAAGGACAGCAGGCCTGTGCTGGATAGTTGTATAAGGGCAGTAGCAAGGGGGATTCAAGAAATGGGGCTGATGGAGATAACTGTAGAAAGAGTAATAAAAGGACTTGCTGCCTTGAAAGTAGATAAGGCACCAGCACCAGATCAAATGCATCCAAGGGTGCTCAGAGAACTGACACCGGAGCTGGCTGAGCCACTGACAGTGCTATTCAATAGCTGACTGCAGTCAGGAGTGGTTTAGAGATTGAAGGATAGCAGATGTGGTTCTGTTCCACAATGGAAGTGATTGGGAGGACCCAGGAATGGCTAGCCCATCAGTCCTACCTCCATTTTGGGTACACTGGTGACCTACCTGGAAAGCAATGGGCTCCAGGATAATAAATAGCATGGGATCATGGCAAGCAGATCTTGTCAGACCCACTGGATAGATTCTTTGACTGGGTTTCAAAGGCAACGGATGGGGAAGCAGTAGATATAGTGTAATTTGACTCAGCAAGACATTCAATTTGGTGCCACACAGCAGGCTGCTGAAGAAGTTAGACACCTAGAAGCAGTGAAAGAACAGGTTAATTGAGTGGAAAGTTGGCTAGGGTGAAGAAAGCAGAGTGTGGTAGTGAACAGTGTCTAGTCAGTGGACTAGAAGGCTACAAGTGGAGTGCTACAAGGGTCAGCCATGGCACCTGTTCTTTTCAATATGTTCATCGGCAACATAGAAGAAGGTATACAGGGTAAGATGGGTCTCTTAGCAGATCACCCTAAGCTCTGTGGTAGGGTAAATATAGAAACATAGAATATTTCAGTGGAATATGACCACTTGTCCTAACCAGTCTATGGCCTTTCTGAGGTGTGTGAGGCCTGGTCCCCTGACATATACTGGAAACCTACAGTATACCCCTAACAGCATCCATAGTATTATCTAATCATGGCTCCAACATGAGCTACAATCAGTACTAACCTATTAGGGCATAGGTACCTACCATATAAGAGTACGTTATCAGAGGCAGTCTATAAGATTATTGTTGATTCATTGGAAATACATATGCAATGTACTAATAATGCATTACTTTGTTCTGAGTCTAGCACATATTATGATCTTCTGAGAAGACTTATGCCTACACTGCCACCATGCTGATTTATGTAACACTGCACTTGTTTTCTACAATTTGTGAGAACCCTTTGTATTCACAATATTAGCTGACCATACTACAAATGTATATCTCTGATACTGAGGTGCCACCTAGCATTATAGCCAATAAGGCTTGTTTGTACATCTAATGTGCTTAATTGGAATGTGTTGCTATAATAATTGTCTATACTATAAGAACTGCTGTAAGACATTTTTGTCCAGAGTCCATCTTCATATCTTGAGGTATAGGGAATACTCTGACTCCCAGTATCTACATAAGATTCCATGTAGGACTTTGTTCTGATTTGTATAATAAACCCATTTATTACTCAGTGATGCCATTTGTCTATAGTGTCTTCTGTCAGCCTCTAACAAGAACCTGATAGGTAATACTCATCTACAAGTTGGCCACTGCGAGCAGATGGTCAGCAGAGTTAACAGGGATTCATAATCATTCACTAAAATTACCACCAACAGCTCAATCTGGTTCAAGGTCAGTTGACATTCATCTGTATCCCCTTCCCCCGGGTCATGCTGGAAAATAGGCAGAATTTGTCTAGTGTACTTACCCGGTCAACAAAAATGAAATAAAATAAAATAATTCATCTGGCATTTGGGCTGGTTGTAAGAAGGTTTGCCCTCGGTGGTGTGTACACTCCATAGCACCCTCCAAAGTCTGGCTGCACGCAGGCAAGAACAATTATTTCTTGCCTTGCTCAACAGCAGTTTTGAATTGTAGGATTGCTGAGTAAAGATGCCCAACCATCCTTTGGTTTAACTGATGTAGACTGATACACATCGGGCACCACTGATGGGTTATTTTGAGTTTCTCTACCATGTCTAATATCTGCACAGATTTGTAGCTTGATGTCTCGAGTTTTCTTGTTCCCATGGGGCTGGAGTGATTTTGCCCTGAACGTGAAACTTTCAGACAACCGGTACTAGGGATCTCCACCCAGTACTTGGAGATGTGACAACAGCTAAGAAACACAACCACAAGGGTCTGTTGGTCGTGGCCCTATTCACTGCTTTAGAAGCATTGGGATTGAGGTTCCATTCCCTTGAACTGCAAAACTCAGTTCTAAAAAAGGAGTTGGGCTTGCAGGCTACTAAAATGATCAAAAAGCAGCAGAAAATGGATGAAGAACTCCGAACTCTGTAATGTAAGAGTGAGACTCTTTTGCATTGTGCTGTATAGGATAATGAATGAGAGTTCTGTATGTTGAAGGAGGACAGGTTGAAGAAGGATAAGAGGCAGATAATGCAGATGAATGATTTGTTAAGTGAAATAAATGTGACTGTGAGATGATAATGAGGAGTTACAAAGGATTTGAAAAGGGTAAGTGTGAACTGGACAGGGAGCTTAGGGACAATTGCAAACTCAGTGCCATGTACAGAGTGTTACAGGATGAGATTACTAGAGGTGTAGGGCAGAACAATGCTAAAGTTAGTCATACACAATGTAGAGCCAAGATGGTGAAGCTGCACCATCAAAGATTGTTGTTGGCTGGTCACGTCAAAGCCATGGAAAGAGGTCATTATATGCCCTGTGGCATTGTGTTATCCAGTGATGCAGATATGGATAATGATAGCATCCAAGATGGCAGCACCCAATACCACCCCCAAAATGGCAGCCCCCATGTACTCCACTCACAAGATGACTTTCCCATCTTCACTTCCAACTTGGTGACTCCCATGTGCATCACCAAGATGGTGACCCCCATTACAATGGGGCAGGAGTGGACATGTCCTCCACCCATTGCCGTCTTGAAAAAGAAAGTCAAATTGGAAATCTATCTTATGATCAAGATGTCAATCTCCAAGTCCTGCATGAAAGAGGAACAAAAAACCCTATTTTGGGTACACATGCAGACCATGCTGGAAGAAGCATCAACACGTGAGCTGTTGTTCCGTACTGTGGTCGATGCTGCAGCAGAGGCTGCCTTTCGTGGTGCACATGTATTTTCCCCATTACCCAACCAACAATGAGTGGCTGTAAACAACTTTCTTCAGTCGGCCCACTCTGTTCTTCAAATTGCTGGCAGTTTAGGCTGCATGGGCCCGAGTGACAGCCTCAGCTGTCATTTAGAAAAGGTCCATTCTAAGTATGAAATGCTTAGTCTCCCTGCGGACGACTAAGTCCAGATTCTTCGACAAACTGTTGACTCTAGCCTCTTGGGGAAACTCCAAAAAGAAACCTGGTGCTTATGAATGAAAATTTTGATTATGTGTCTGCAGCCCTCATTTCTGACCATTCTCCTGGTGAGGCCGGTGACATGTTGGCCTACCCCCATCAAGCAGCATGCCAAGAAAAGCCAGACATCATAGCACCAACAGTTATGGTTAGCATACCACACCGGCAAAATCCTCTTGGAGGAAGGAGCCAACCAGGACCAAACTGAGTACAAATCCTTGTTTATCCAGAACTTGATTCTGGCAGTCTGTGACAAGGTTGAACCAGCGGTGTTCCCTGAACAGATAAATTTGAGGATATCCTCGTGAGAACGGAGCAAATTTTCCAATTCTACTTGTGGGATCTCAACTCCAGCTCGAAATCCAAGGTGGCCATGGTACAACACACCAGTGATCTCATGACCCACTACACTGTGGAAGGCAAGGTCCAGGATGGAAAGGCCACTGCCGCTGACAACAGACAACCCCATTGGGGGAGGGGCAAAGAAATAAAAACAGAAACAGATGGAATGGGAACAACCCTGACCAAAACAGTAATCACGGCAACCAGAATTACTGTACAGGCCCTTCCTATTCACAGGTAGTGAAGGAAAACAAAAACCTTGGTAAGTGTCAAGTCTGTGGCTAAGTCTATCCCCAAACAGGCTGTAGTGGTACTCGCACCTATGGCCCTGCCTTCACAAGGCCAAGGAGACACAACAGCCTCCAATGTCCAGGTCTCACCAGGCCCTATTTCTGACCCACTGTCAGTTGCAGACACTACCACACAGGAACACCTGTATCCCATCCAAGACTTGCAAGAGGCCCAGTGGGACCCCGCAGGCCTATGGTTCCAGCAGCTGCCAGATGATGCAATTGACAATGCTATTTCAGATTGACTGTTACTGGCCCGGTCTGCATTGTCAATAAAATCACCATTGATACTAACAGATGGCCTTGCGCCAATGCCATGGTTGGGGCCTCCAACTTGTTGTACTTTTATATACAGGCACAGCCATGTCTGTATACATAATGAGGAACAATCCTCCTCCACATCTTGGTACACTGGATGAAGGACCAATGCCCAAGGTGTAGATGGCACTACACTGATTACCTACCTCTCTCTTGTATTTCCAGTGGTATTGGAGACTCTCACCACGGATTTCATTTTTGACCTCTTGGTATTACATCATCATCCTAGCATTTTAGGAATTGACTTCAACACTACATGGCTGTGTAGTTGACCTAGCCAGTAGGCTTCTGATCCAGATCAATGGACAGTACCATGCTGTCATGATTCCTGACTCACATGTTGTCACTACAATCTCAGCTAACAACAAGGAGTATGACATCATTGCACTGCTCCAAAACCATGAGTTCTTCAAGGGAGTCTTGCCCATTTTATTTATTTATTTATTTGCTTTTTTTAACCAGGTGAGCACACTAGACAACCAAGTGCCTATTTTCAGGTGCGACCCGGGAGATTAAAATGGTACATTCACGAACCGGCAAAACAAGTAAGCTAACATTTAAAGTGCATCAAACAACAAGGTCAGTGCAAGAAGACAGCAGGATTCTAACAATGCAGACAGCAGGTATGATAACACTGGAGTGGTCTCAGGATAGGCAGGGACCACCATGTTAGGTGGCAATGCAAAAAACTTGTAGATAGTCAGAGAAGAAACAAACTAGGGGAGGAGGCCCAACGCATAGTCCAGAAGTAAGGACATTAACTATGCACACACTGATTGGAGCAGTTGGGCCACTTCCAGAAACATCTTGATGTTTTTGCCAAACATAAACATGACTGCAGGAGGATGCAAACCAGCATCAAAATCCCAGACCATGAGTCTATCAGACAAAGACAGTATTCTTTTTCTGAAGAAACCATTAAGTCACTCCTCCAACAAGGCGCCATTAGACCATGCGCCTCAACCCTTAACACATCGATATGGCCTGTTAGGAAACTGTTAGGAAGCTCTTGAGACTCACTATTGATTACAGGAGACTTAATCAAGTCACCCCTAGCTGCTCACCTACAGTAGCATCAGCACCTGACATGCACAGACTGCTAACAATAGACCATGCCTGGTTTATAGCCCTTGTCATCTCCAATAGGTTTTGGTCACTTTCTTTGGAACATGATAGCTAGTACAAGTTTGCTTTCATCTTTGAGGGACACCAGTATGCCTGGATCTGTCTCCTTAGGGCTTCCATAATAGCCCCTCATTGTTTCATCTACATATGAAGGATGTCATACATGATTTCTCAACACTCCAATGCCTTCTGCAATATGTGGATGACTTACTTCTAGTCACCACCACCAAGAAGAAGCACTTTGAATTCTTTGACAAACTTCTGACTCTCTGATAGAGAGCAGATCTCAAGTGCAACCCTGCTAAAATACAACTTTGCAAGAAGGAAGTAATCTTCCTGGGCCTGGTATCACTGAATCAGGTTGCAACCCTGCCTTGAACAAGATTCAAGGCCTACAAGACCTGCCACTGCCTACCAGTGTGACTACACTCAGACATTTTCTGGGAATGGTCAACTATTCCAGCGACTTCATCTGCAATTTTGCACAAAAGGCCACCCCCCTGTATAAGCTACTCAAGAAAGATGTCTCATGGACATGGGGTCTTATTCACTCCAGTGCAGTGACCCTGCTGAAACAATCTTTGTCGTCTGCTCCAGCCTTGGTCAATCCAAACCCAGCATTACCTTTACAACTGGAAACTGCTACCTCTGACATTGCCATGTCAGCAGTGCTGACTCAAAAGGTTAATGGGAGCCTCAGACCCATTGCCTATGCTTCACAGATGTTCTCGCCAGTAGAACTGAAGTACAGTCTTTGTGAAAGAAGCATTTTGGCTACCTATTGGGCTGTCAAACACTTTCTGCACATCATAGGATATTCACCCATTGTGTTACACACCAATCATACTCCAACCAACTTTCATTTATCAGATAGAGTGAAAGCTGGATCAGTTTCAAACACCAGATTAACTCATTAGTCTCTTCTTTTGCAGGATTGAGATATTCAGGTCCACACTTCCAAGATGTCTTCCATTCTGGCCCATGATCTCTTATACACAGGAACGCAACATGACTGCGGACATCAGCCTTCAGACTTGCCTGATCCAGGTCACTTTCTTCCGGCCACACCACAATACTTATCTGACACTTCTCTGTGTCACATCTTTACTGATGGCTGAGCCTCATACCATGAGGGAGCACAAGTGGCTGGAATAAGAGTGCTGATCCAATATACCAATGGTAACACTGTGTAAGCCTCCAGTTGCTGCAGTGTTACATCTTCCAAGTATGCAGAATTGGGTGCTGTGGCCTGTGCTCTCAAACTTGTACACCATTGTACCACAGAAACCATTATTTTCACAGACCCTAACTGAGTCTGATGCTTTTTGACAGAATTCCTACTTTACTGGCAAAGAAATTCCTTCACCTCTTCTGATGGCACTCCTGTCAAGTACAACGACCTCTTTGTATACATTGACACTTTGGTCCAGCAGTTTAAACACAAACTGTACATTCACAAACTGAAGACCCACTCTAAGTCAGAACCCTATCATGAGTTCAATGAGTGAGTAGACACCCTTGCTAAGGATGGTGCTTGAGTGGGGGACACCTGGGTGATGTCTCATTCCATTGCCATGGCAGCAATACACATTGCAGTCATCAAAAAGGACAATGAGAAATGTGTTCCATTGGATCTATCAACAGCACAAAAATCTGATCCACAGATAAAAAAAGTATTCAGGTTCCTAGTCAAAGGGACTGAGTAAGAGTTACTGACCAACAATCCCTACAAGAAACATGCAGCAAAACTGCATCTGTCACAAGACAGCAAATGGGTATGGTACAATTTTGAGAAGCTAAACTACAGATCTTGGCTGGTTCCAACATAACTGCAATCTGAGTTTATCCATCAGGTACATGACACCCCAACTGGTGGACACCAGGCAGTGGTAACACCATCAAAAGACTGAAAACTGTGGTTTGGTGGCCTGGTATAACTACAGATATCCAACATTACATTGACAACTGTCTCATGTGTGCACAAAACAATCCAGTCCCAACCAAAAGAAATGCTAAATTACTTCCCCAGAGACAATCTGGCCCTTGGCATTAGGGTTACCACATTTTCAGAAGCCCAAAGTGGGACATTTCTTACTGAAACATGATTTTTCACAGGACAGTACATAACCTTGACCAATGCAACAGACTTGTTTTCTATATATAATCAGAATTAAGGCTAAGTATTGTAGTTTCATAGTTGCTTCTATTGTTTCTTATCATTTTAAGGTATTTTAGTTAAGGTATTGTAGTTTTCTGCAAAATTTAGTGGAAAGTTGGAAAATATGTTTTTTACAATGAAATCAGGACACGTATTATTTTTCTTGTCTTTTTTGCAGGACACAGCTGCAAAAATCAGGACTGTCCTGTGAAAATCAGGACAGGTGGTAACCCTACTTGGCATGCAATTCAAATTGATTTCATTGGGCCATTGTCCAATACAAGCAGAAACAACAAATATACTAACATACTAAGATGCCAACAGAGTAGGCCAAAAGGTCTCTCGAGTCTACTCAAAAAAGCAGTACAAGGTCTAGACACCACTGATGCCCCCCACCTCACCCGTAATCCCCTCAACCCCATCTGCCATCAGAGTAACACCTCCATTTCTTGCATTCCTCAGCTTTATCTTTCCCTTATAACTGTCCCAACCCATCTTGAACACCTCCACTGTATCAACAGTCACCAGCTCTGCAGGCAGTGAATTTCATGGGGCCACCACCCTCTTGGTAAAATACTGTCTCCTAGTCTCACCTCAAGCCTCCCACCAACCAACTTCATGGAATGTCCTTTGGTGGTCCCTTCCTCCCTTAGCTGGAACACACTACCAAGGCTGACCCTGTTCAATCCCTTTAGATATTTAAAGACCTCGATCAAATCCCTCCTGTCCTCTCCTCCAGGGAATGCATGTTTCGTACCATGAGTCATTCCTCATAGGATCTTCCCCCAGACCCTCAATCATTCTGGTCACCCTCCTCTGGACCATTTCCAGGAGGGCAATGTCCTTTTTCAAGTATGGGTGCCAGAACTGCACTCAGTACTCCAGGTGTGGTCTGATCAGGGAGTTATACAGAGGGAGAAGTACCTCCCCTCTTCACAAGGCTATCCCCCTGGCAAATATGCCCTAGCAATCACTGACTTGTTCTTAAAATGGGTTGAGGCCTTTCCACCCATAACTGCACAGAAAAGACAACTGCAAAAATCCTGGTAGAACAATTGCTTTCCAGGTGGGGTCTACCTCTCAAGCTAGACTCTGATCAATGAACCAGCTTTTACAAGTGAATAGGTGCAAGAAACACTCAACCTTCTTGGGTATACCAGAAGTTTCACATTTCTAATCACCCTCAATCTTTAGACCAGGTAGAATGAGCCAACAGATGGATAAAAAATCATGTTATCCAAATTCATTGAGGACAAACCCAAGGATTGGGATTCCCAATTGCCTTTACTCCTTCTGGAAATTAGGGCTTTCTGCAGCCACTACCCAGAGTACCCATTTGAGGTTATGACTTGGAGAACCGGAGACTACCTAAGCACCTGATGTTTGATCTGAATACACCTACTGCAGATAGAGTGTTCAGAGACACTATGTCACTAAACTTTGTCAAGACATTATCCAGACCCATCTGTATGCAGTACATCACATGGGTAAAGCCAGAAACAATCCAAGGTCCATTTTGACAAACAGGCAAAAAGTTGAAGTCGCAAGTTCGAGACCATGTAATAGTACTCAGATATGTACATTCTACATACTCCTTTGTCAACAAATGGGAAGTACCCTACCCTATTATCAACAAATTGAGCACCTCAGTCTATCATGTCAGACTCATTCATTTGAAGAAGACCACTTATAAGTGGCTACATACCAATCAGATGAAACTGTATAAAGGAGACTAATTACTTTTCCTAACCCCATTGGGTGGAATAGTACATACTAACCATTTTCTTTTTTCCTTATAGGTATACCCACAAGATGGCTATCTTGCTCCTGTTCCTCATTACAGGAATATTCTCCATTATACATTCAAAGGATACAGATCAAAATCCCAGTGCTAACACACATCTAATGAGGCTTCTTCAACATCTACAACCAGTAGACAACTGCTACTTACTCCCATGCAATGTGCCCACTACCATAACTGAAGGAGTCAGCATAGATGTTCTCAGCAAATTGATAAATGTTCAGGAGGGCACAGATGCCAACCTGAATGCCATGGTCATGGCAATTGACAAATCATCACTCCATATTGCATGGCAAACAGATAGCAATGGACAACTAATCCCCATTGCCTGCCTCTCCAAAGGCACTTTCCAAGGTTAGCCCAACACCAGAATTGCACCTAATGGCACCCTGTCAGGCTAACTACAAACATGCAGGTTTATACAAGCTCTCTGCATTGATTAATCCAACCTTTCGTGACAAATTTCCAGAAGAATCTGCCAGAGACTTTTGCATGACACTACTATACATTGCTACAGCTGCCATGTTTTATCAGTAGTTTCCCCCTACTGAAGCAGAACTCACAGTGTCCCATCCAGGAACCAGGACCAACTAGTGGCCTGGCTTCCACTTCACTCCCAGGTACATTTGTGAACAAAGTGCAATTCATGCATGTCCCAGTTATTTTAACCTTTCACATTGGAACATGGCTGAATTTGGTTGGTGTTCCAAAATAAACACATCTAGGTTTCATATTACCATGTTACTCACATTCTTGCAGCATATCAGAGATGTACTCAGAATCCAGTAGCTGGACCACATACTACTGAAGACTTGGGTGTATTTAGATACAGACAAAATTCCAACACTAAGGGACACAGCAGACATGCTACTGCTGCTGTCACTGCTGCCACAGGCACTGTTTCCACTCTCTTTGGAACTGGCATGTCCATCTGGAACTGGGAAGACATAGCTGCCATCAAAAGCTAAACTGTTAAATTCCAGACTGGGATGAAAAATGAAGCTTCACCCCCATTATTACATAGTGTAGATGGACTTAGTCATGAAGAAAGGTTTACCGAATACAAGATGCATGACATAGCTAAAAGCTTTAATGACACTAAAAACAAGATCAATGAACTTGTATTTCAGAATAATAAGGAAGCAGACAAGCAATATATTGCCAGGGAACTTTTATGTTCTGCCTATGGCTCTTACGTAATTACCACCATGAACAATCTCTTCCGGGATTTGGAATCAGGCGCATCCCAGACATAATCTATCACAGGTGACTGGCCAAATGGTACTGTCCACATTATAGATCTGTCTCATGAACCACAATTGTAGGTCTAGGTCTGTTTCTATTCCATTATCAACTACTATAAATCTAGGCTATGTAACACGACACCTGAGCCAGGCCCCCTGTTATACATCTAAACAATGTAGCATTTATGACACCATGTTCATAACATTTAATGCCTCACTTCCATGTTTTGATTCGCAAACAGCCATCTTTGATAAGCTGACTACCATCCACTCTGTAGGATATCTCGACGATAACATCTTCAGGGAGAGAATCGACCTCCCACCTCTTCTGGTTTCCCATGCCAACCTGGATGCTTGGGTCGCTCCTCTGATGGACTGTTGCTCCAAAAAGGGTTACTGCAGATGTGACATATTTAACGTTATTAAGCCTGTCTGTGGGAACTTACAGGACTGCATTGATTGTGTTTTTCCTTTGCACTGTAAGCTTTCTTCAAATGGAACTCTTAACCTTAGTACAACCACCTTTACTTCATCGAGTTCATCACCAGTAAGCGAGACTGGGCATCTCTACAAGGATACAAGGAAGAGGTTCACCACTTCACCATCAGGATGACAAATTCATCTTTCATCTGTCCTATTCGACTTCATAAATGGCAGATCCAAAAATGAGTGTGTCATACAACTCTGATGGCCAATACTGTGTCCTCACCAATCAGACATATTTTGCATATAGTGATAAACAATGTGATATTATTGCACCTAACTATTGTTTTATGCCTCAGAAAGCACTAGCAAACAGGCAAGAAGGTGGGTGGAGCAACAATGGGGAAACATCAAAACCACCATCACAGAGGCAGCAAGCCTTGTGTGAAGCAAATAAACAAATCAAAATGAAAGAAAAACTCTATGGTTCTCAAAAGAAGTGATGGGAGGTAAGGAGAAAAGATAGCATTCTGGAAGTATAAGGAAACACAGAAGGAGCAGGAAAGAGAACTGTACCAGTTAAAACAGAAGGAAGTAGGTAAGGCAGTCAGAATAGCAATGGCCCAAACCAAGGAAAAGATAGCCAACTTGGTTAAGAAGGGATAAAACCTTTATAGGTACATTTGGGAGCAAGAAAAGACTAAGGCGGGTATACTGAGGCTGAACAAAGAGGAAGGTGGTTAGACAGAGAGTGACAGTGAAAAACAGGGATCTGAACAAATACTTCTGCTCAGCATTCACAATGGAAAAGCAGGGGAAATACCTAATCTGGTCAATAGAAGCACTCTGGATGAGGGGTTGATATTAGTCCTTTCTCAGAAGAAAGGGTTCTGAAAGAACTTTAAACTGAAGGTGATAAAGTAATGGGGCTGATGGAATTCACCTCAGAATTCTAAAAGAACTAAGGGAAGAACTAGTAACATCACTGACTACCCTTTAAATAAATCATGGGAGGATGGTGTGGTACCTGAGGACTGGAGGAGGGCAGATGTGATTCCTTCACAAAAGTGGGAGTAAGACAGAGGCAGGAAACTACAGACCTGTCAGTTTGACCTCAGTGGTAGGGAAAATGATGAAACTCACTCTGAAGGAAGAATTGTTGAGTACCTAGAGGCCAGTTGGGCACAGGACCCAAGGCAGCATGGATTCACAGCAGGAAGGTCATGTCAGACAAATCTAATTGATTTCTTTGACTGGGTGACCAAAGCAGTAGACCAGGGAGGGGCTGTGGACATGGCCTACCTAGATTTTAGCAAGGCATTTGACACAGTCCAACACAAAGATTAATAAACAAATTAGCCAGCCTGGGAGTGGGTCCCAGGGTGGTAGCCTGGGTAAAACACTGGTTGGACAACAGGACACAGTGGGTAATAGTAACTGGAGTCCACAGTGAAGAAAGGATGGTTACTAGGGGGATACTGCAGGGTTCACTACTGAGGCTGGTCCTTTTAATGTCTTCATAAGTGATATTGCAGAAGGACTGAAGGAAAGTATGTCTCTTTGCAGATGACACAAAGATCAGCAACTGGGTTGATACACACGGTGGGGTGGAAAGGATGAAAAGGGACTTGAAAGGTTGTAGGAATAGTCAAATGTATGGCAGCTTATATTCAATGCAAAGAAGTGCAAAGTAATGCACCTGGGAAACAAAAACCTAGGGGAAGAGTACACAATGGGGGGTGAGTTACTGACAACAACAAAAATGGAAAGGGACCTGTGGGTAGTCATATCAGATGAACTAAAGGTGGGCGAGCAATGTGAGAAGGCAGTAAGGAGGGCTGGGGGGATACTGGGATGCATAGGGAGAGGCATCACCAGTAGAAAACAAGACATTGTTGGCCCTCTGTACAGACAGTTGGTAAGATCACATCTGGAGTATTGTATAGAGTTCTGGAGACCCCATCTCCGCAAAGACATAGACAGGGTGGAGACTGTCTGGAGGAGGGCAACCAAAATGATGCAGGGTCTGCATCAGAAGACATATGAAGAAAGACTAAAGGAACTAAAGATGTATAGCCTCGAGGAAAGGAGGGAGGGGGACATGATAAAACTTTCAAATACCTCAAGGGAATCAACAAAGTCCAAGAGGGTAGCATCTTTAGAAAAAGAGATGTGCAAAAACAAGGGGGCACAATTTGAAGGTAGAAGGGGGATGGCTCAGAGGTAATGTGAGGAAGTATTTCTTCACAGAGAGGGTTGTAGATACATGGAACAGCCTTTCTGAGGAGGTCATAGAGTCAAAAACATTGGGGGAATTCAAGAATGCATGGGACAGACATAAGGCAATTCTAGTCGGGTGTAGGGGGAAGTAGGCTGTAGGTTAACTAGGATCTGCAGCTAATCCAACAGGTATGGAAATGGGCAGACTAGGTGGGCCAAGCGGTCCTTATCTGCCGTCAAATTCTATGTTTCTATGCTTAACTAGTCATTACTTCTTTTCCCATCCCGGGACCAGATATCATTAACACAGACCCTGAATATTTGCTTGCTTCGTCTCAGTATTTTCCTATTTCAATGTTCACATTGACCCACTTAATCTGGCACTCAGTACACTTTTAGATAGTAAAGATACACATCTCATCTACATCAGAAATAACATATCCAAGGCCGGAGATGCTCTTAATACCCTTATCCATGACAGTGCCCTTAGCACTGCACCTACCAACACCTGGTTGGAATTAACTTACAAAGGTTTTGTGATTATAGTGTATATCAAATAGGCTATGAACCACAACTGACATGCTCCTGACCACTTCTTGAGTTCCCCACGATCCCTATGCATTCTTTCCACCTCTTCCTTATTGTTTACCCTATTACATATTTTTGATATTATCAGCAAAAAGACATACTGTGCATTCCATTCCAGTTCCTCTGTAATGGCAGTTATGAAGACATTGAAGAAGACAGCTCCCAGCAGTGAGCCCTGCAACATCCCACTGGTCACTCTCCCATCATTAGAGTGAGTGCCGTTATAACCACCACTCTCCGTCACCTATCTGGCAAAGCTTGAAACCTGGTCAGACACCTGGCAACTGGGGTTTAATGCCAAAAAGTGCAAGGTGCTGCATTTTGGGATGAAGAACCCAAGGAGGAGTTACCAGCTGGGAGGAGTGCAGCTAGACCAGACAGAGGAGGAGAAGGATCTGGGGGTGCTCATTACAGGGTCAGTGAACAACTCAGCACAATGTAGGAAGGCAGCTGCAAAGGCCAACACAATGCTGGGTTGCATTGCAAGGGGTATATCCTCGAGGAGGAAGGAGGTGATTCTGCCACTGTATAGGTTATTAGTTAGACCACACCTGGAGTACTGCATGCAGTACTGGTGCCCGTATCTGAAGAGGGACATTAAGTTACTGTTGGGGGTGCAGTGCAGGGTGACAAAGATGATCAAGGGGCTGGGGGACTTATCATACGAGAGGAGGTTGAGGGAATTGAACATGTACTCACTGGAGGACAGGAGGGACGGGGGGACATGATTGAAACCTTTAAATACATGAAAGGAATAAACAAGACAGGTACAGAGGGGCTGTTCAAAGTAAAGGAGGGGAGGGAAACCAGGGGCCATGATATGAGATTGGAGGGAGAAAGGTTCAGGAGGGACATGAGGAGACACTTTTTTACAGAGAGGGTGGTGGCTGGGTGGAATGCGTTACCTGCAGAAGTGGTATCCAGTAGAACAGTGGACTGCTTCAAAAGGGGATGGGACAGGACAAGGGGAGGGTAAAGAAGGAGTTGTGGAAGGGAGGGCAGCTGCAGAATAAGCAAGAAGAAGCTGCACATTCAAGCAGACTTGATAGACTTCTATGCCTTTATCCGCTGGCAAATTTCGTATGTTTGTATGTTCATATCCATTAATCAGTTTGTTAACCCAATTCATCACTTTGATCCCATCTCTAGGCTGCTCAATTTCTTAATCATCCTCCTGTGCAGTACAGTGTTGAAGGCCTTGCTAAAGTCTAGTTAGGCCATGTCCACTGCCCTCTCCTGATCTATTTTCCTCGTCACCCAGTCGAAGAAATCTACCAGATTCATTTGTCATGCCCCCCATTCCAAAATCCCTCCACCTCTCCCTCTCTTGTCTAGCTTTCAAATCCTCTCTTTGCAACTTTCTTAATCCCTTCTGCTCTTGCCCTTAATCTTTTATCTTTAACCTACTCCTTACCAGTCTCTGACTTTCTCTTCTCTATGCCTTTGAGGTACCCAACTTGGTATTTTTTTTTGGAGTTGCATTTTTGCCTTTTTTGCATAATTTACTTGACCAACCCTATCTCCTTTAATTGTTTTTTTGCCAAGGGCTGTATTGATCTTTAATAATCTAGTATATTGTACCAACTGAATGCCTGGGACCAGATTTTCAAAGGTTGATGCGGGACTTGCATCAAGCTCTGCATGAAAATCATTTTTTGGTGCAGCTGTGTCAAACATCTTTGCCACATCTGCACCCGATTTTCTGTTGATGGGCAGAGTTTGGACAGTTTCCTCAGTTTACAGAAGCTTGCATGAAATATTTGGCACAAACCCCATATATAGGGTCCCCTGAATGCCACAAGATAGACCAGGGGAGAGCTGGTCTAACTAGTGGCACTTTGTGCATGGCAGTGAAAATCCTGATTGCCGGCCAGGAGAATGCCGCAAGTCTGGTGCGCCTTATGATCCGCATATCAGGGGCTGGTAGCATTCTCGGGGGCTTTGAAAATCTGGCCCTTTACTTGATTTCATGATTTGTGCAATTTTATTTACTACATTATTGTACCTAATTATTTCCATTGTTACTATGTACTCTTTGTTCACTCTCCCCCGGGTCGCACCTGGAAATGAGCCTTGGTTCAGTGTGCCTTCCTTTTTACCAAAGTTAATAAACAAACAAACAAACAAACAAATAAATAAATATATATTTAAGGAAGGCCTTGTCATTGCCTGTCAGCCTTTCCACAATTTTTAGCTCTGTCTCTGCCTTGGCCTCCACACTGTCTTTAATAACTTCCTTTGTCTTGACAAGGTAGAGTACCCTGCTTGCCTCTCTCTGCTCTGTCTTGTACACTTTGAAAGCAAATTTTTTCTGTCACTGCTACCCCAACATCCCTAGAAAACCTAATTGGCCTCATATGCCTCTTCCTCTTGCCCAGTTGTCTGAGGCAACCTTTCATTAAAGCTCGACTCACTAATATGCTCTCACATACTCTCTGTCTCATGTCATTGTTGGTACACCACTAGCCTCTCCCTTAGCTCCTCTTCCACTCTCCTTAAGTCAGCCCTCCTATAGTCGAGGAACCTTTCTCAAGGTCAACTGCCTCAGTGTATTCAGGGCTTTGTCAAACCACGTTGTGTTGTGGTCCCTATATCCTAGCACATCTTCCACTGTTAATACCCCGTTGCTATCTCGATTGGTCAGAACTACTGTAGGTCAAGAATGGTACTATTCCTAGTCTGTTGCTCCATGGCACTGGGATGCTTCATTATTCTAACAGGATGACTTCTCCTTCCTCATTTATAAAGCAAGAGTCCTGTCCACCTTAGCTACTGCTGTCTAACTAGGAGGCCTATAGATCATACTTAAGTAGTTAAGCCACTTCCCTCCCTGTAAGCTGCAGCCATAGATATTCTACCACCTTCTCCTTAGCATTTATCACTCTGATACCTTCTTTGCTGTGCAGTGCAATCACAACACTCAACTTTAAACTCTGCCTCCTAAATAATACATAGCTTGAGACTGGGACATTCCTGTTTTTGTTGTGTAATGTCCAGGTCACTGTTACTGTCAATATGTTAAGATTGCCATCTCTTGTCATTGCCTGAATCTTACTCATTTAATTTCCAAGTTTTTTGGCATTTGAGTAGACCACCCTCCATAAACCCTGCATGCCACCCTTCCTCTATCCACTGGCCGATTCTACTTTACTTGTTCACATTGATAAATGTTTAATTAAAATTATACCATGGACATAAGTGAACAGCCAATGAAATCGTCACACTGGCAATTTACCACCGGTGTAAATCCTCTGATAATCAATGGCTGTTGAGGAGCAAATCCAAATCCTAATCATCTGCAGCATAGGAATAAATACAATAAAAATAAAAAATAAAGCAACCTCTTTAAAAGTTGTACTTTATTATAGTAAAAAAAAAACCTTGGTATAATCGCAATAAGCCACTCGGAGGATGTGGGTTATTGAGGGATTTGCCATGAGTGGCAAGGATTTACCCACTCAGCTGTGCCTTGTGGGCAGACCACTCCAGCCATGGTAAATCCCCTGATAACCCACATCCCCTCATGGCTTATTGCTTAACTACACTGCAATCAGCTCAGGTATTCACTCTTGGGTATGAAGCCTCACTTTCTACCTCTTCTTTGTTACCCCTACCTACTTGCTTGCCCCTTCTAGACTGGGGAGTGCTTTTTAGGTCTCCCATGGGTGTACCCGTGGATAACCGTAGACCCACTCTCCTCCTAACTAGCTTAACTGTCACAAGATGGAAGGCCTCAAAAATCTGTCATAGTGCCCTTGCTCCCACCCCCATTGGATGTAGGTCATATGATTTAAATAGGCCTGTGTTCCACAAAAAGGCATCCAATATCCCAGGATGTTAAACTGCTCTTTGGCATACCAGTCTTTCAACCAATTATTGAACTGGAAGATTTTAAGCTTTCTTGTCTACCCGCTCCTGTATACTTTGAGAACCTCCAAGAAGGTGATAGTATGAGCCATCCCCTTGTACCTGGCCAACCATGCCCTGAAATTGTCCTAGAGTACCCCTAGTTGTCTCCCTATCAGATTATTTATACCAATACTGACAGTAAATCTGGCCTCCTTCCCCACTGTCACAAACAACTCATTTCTCAGAGAGAGTACAGTATCTAGAAAAAGCAATGAAACTTCAGCTGGGGGTCCACAGTGAGATGGATTCAGTTCCATGGGGGCCTGGAATGTCTGCAGTTTTGGGTCAGTTTTTACTAGGTCAGCTGCAGCTCTTTGGACCTGTATGGCAGCAGATGGGGTCGGAGAAAAGAATAAGACTAAATGAAGGGCCATCCAACTTTTATAAATGTACCATGCAGGGTTATTTGGAGGAGGGGATTTAATTTTGGATTATGGAACCTGATAGTTGGGGAATTTGTTAAATTATAGTATTGATCTACTTCAAACGAAATGTTGGGGGGAAGATAGAGATATAGTTTAAGAGATTAGATAATGAATGAAACCTAAAATGGGCTACAGTTCAGACCATTGGCAGCTAAAGGTTATCTTCCTCTTTCTTAAGGCAAAACAGTAAAATAAAGCCATATAATTAGTTCATTAGATTGGAAGTTTCTCAGATAAGGCATGCAAATGCCACCAGACACACCTGGTACCTCCAAGAATGGACTTAACTCCATTCTACTTGGGACTATAGTGCTCATTCTGGGTACTACCCTTGCCTAGATGGCTTATAATGCTCCAAACTCCTCTCCTGCTTCAAATGAAGACAAAGTCAGGAAATTTCAGGGGGAGATCCTGTTGAGCACCTCCCAAATGGGAGTCATTTTGTACAAAGTTATTTTTAAAGTTAACAGGTTTTAAGTACAACTATTACGTACTAATAGTTCAGTTTTGTTACTTTAGTAAGGGAGATAGCAGAACTGGAGGGAGGGGGCATTCTGGCTCCCAGTTGCCGATCATATGTTACTATATTGCTGAACAACCCATTCATAGGTTGGTTAATTCAATGGATATGTGATGTCATAATTTGGTATACTTTAGGAAAAACATGTTTAATAAGGGATGATTGGAAGGCTGGATAACACATAGGGGAGAGGGGATAAAAAATACATGAGTCAAGAGTTTATCCAGAATAAAAGATGTTTAATACTATACTGCATACTGTATATACAGGACAGTTGAATTTACATTTTGGTTTTTGGACTGCCGACCTATGCAGGGGAATGGTCTGGAAAATACAAATCTTCTACCACCTAGAGGAAGGGAAAAACAGACAGTTAAGTTCCAAAGAAATAAAGATGTCAGTTGACCCAATCAAGATTATTTCATTAAATATAAATGGGCTTCATGACCCTATAAAAAGGTCCCGTCTTAAACAACACTTGAACAAACAGAAGGCAGACCTCATCTGTCTACAAGAAACCCATCTCTTGGGACTAGAGCACAAGAAACTGGCTTGGGGTGATAGATATAAGGTCATAGCCTCCTCCCACCCAAGGGGCAGGAAATGGGGGGCAATAATTCTAATCCCAGCAACAACTCCCTTGGAAGTACAAAAAACCCATATAGATGCCCAGGGTCATTATGTAATTGTACAAGGAATTCTGTACGGCCATAGAATTACCTTGGCTAGTGTTTATTTTCCTCCTCAGACAAGATTCCCAATACTGAAGGGCTTTATGTCCACATTATTAGATAACCTTCAGGGTCAATTAATCATGGAAGGGGATTTCAATATGACCGTATCACCACATTTAGATAGCTCTAATCACCAAACATTTTGGAAAAATGCTAGAGTTAAAATTAAAAAAAAACACCGGAACACCTGGGTATCATAGATGTGTGGAGACACTTATTTCCCTCTACTTCTGGTTATACATACTGTTCTCCATGGTTTAAATCATACTCCCGACTAGTTTACTTTATGATGACATGTGAGCATTTCACATCAGTCCAGGATATGACAATAGGTTTAAAATTACTTTCTAACCACCATCCCTTAATCTTGAAAATAGATTTGGGCCAGGAAAGGAAGAGGACCCTATGGAGGTTAAACCCATTAACATTAAAAGATAAAGAATTCCAGGGGACAGTTAAAAAAAGAATACACCAATTTTATATAGAAAACAAATCACAGGACATCACGGAGGCTATACATATGGGATGCCATGAAGGCAATGATGAGGGGAGATTAATACATACCTCAAAAAAAATAAAGAGAGGAGGTGAAACAACTTGAATTATCTGAACAGCTACTGAACTAGCAGATGTTATATAGAGGAGGAGACTCAGAATTATACCAAAAATTAAAGATATAAAGGCGGAACTACAGAAACTTATAGATAACAAAATACAACAATCATTAATATATTTAAGACAAAGGGTCCATGAGGGGGGAGCTAGGGGGGCTTGGAGATTGGCCCAGAAACATAGAGCTAGGAAAAATATTTCCACAATATTGAAACTACGAAATCCATATACTGGTATAACACACCATTCAGATGTTCATATCTTGCAGACTTTCTCCTAGTACTACACTGGTCTATATTCACCCGAAATAACTCCCGGACAGTCAGAAATATCAAATTTTCTGGACCAAGTGATCTTGCCTACCCTCACCTTTACTCAAATTCATAGTTTAGAGGCTCCCATAACACAACTGGAGATTCAGGAAGCTATCACGAATCTGAACTCGGAAGATGTCCAGGACCTGAAGACTTTATACCCAAGTGGTATAAGATACTCTAAAAGAACTCGCTCCAAATTACATACTTTATTTGCTGAGATAGCCCAAGATGGAGCTCCTCCACCATTGTGGGATTGTGTCACCATTGCTCCAATACCTAAACCAAATAAAGATAATTCGGACCCTGCACCTTACAGACCTATTTCCATTTTAAATGTTGATTATAAGATTTATTCAGCTATTTGGGCATCTAGATTAGAATCAGTAATGCCAAAGATTATATCTTCTGACCAATCAGGGTTTATTAAAAACAGGAAAACTATGGATAATATCCGCAGGACTCTACTATTGCAAGAATATATTAAGACCAGGAAAATTCCATCTGTTTTCATTAGTTTAGATGCCGAAAAAAGGCTTTTGATTGAGTCTATTTGCCATTTCTTTGGAGCACTCTTGAGGCCTTTCATTTTCCGGCTCCATTTATCACTAGTCTTAACAAGCTATATAGTTCCCCAAGGGCCTATATGAGGGTTAATGGAAACCTATCCTCACCGTTCAAATTAAGTAGGGGCACAAGGCAGGGGTGTCCTCTATCACCGTACCTATTTGCATTATATTTGGAACCACTAGGGGCAAGATTGAGGAAAGTAGGCTCTGAAAAGAGGATTCCTATAGCACAACAAGAACAAAAAATAAATATGTTTGCAGATGATATTCTCTTGACCCTGTTGTCCCCATCTCAATCAATTCAGTCAGCTTGGCAAATATTGAAACAATATGAGAAACTGGAGGGATTTGAGTTAAACACTACAAAAACAGAGATCACGGCCTTTAACTTTATCCCCACCCAAAGATTGAAAAAAGAATATCCATTTAAATGGCACACTACCAAAATAAAATACTTAGGAATTAACATTCCTCTTAACCCAGAAGTATTGGCGATTTTAAATTATGAACCCCTCACGACTATAATCCAAAATGACCTGGAAAGATGGTCCACCTCTCTTACCCCTTCCATCAATGGATATAAATAGTCTGTATGAATATACTACTTAGATTACTTTATCTAATTCAGAATATGCCCTATTTACCAGCAACTTATTATTTTAAATCATGGGACAAGTTAATTTCCATGTTCATTTAGGGTAAAGGACATCCTAAGATTTGACTATTGGTTCTTAAATTGTCCCTGGCTCAGGAAGAAGGATTTAACCTTCCAGACTTTAAATTGTACTTTAGGGCATCTTTCCTTAGGATAGTCCTGATCTGGATGACGGAATCCTATTTGACCCCTTGGAAGGATATTGAATTTCATCTTAATGATTTGTTTGATATAAAAAAAATTCTTCTCTCTTCTGCTGAAAGGCCTCTGTTACCTGCTACCCTAACAGATATTACAGCTCAAATTTATAAATGCTGGAGAAGCTTGAGGCAAATGGGACCACTACGTATTATATACGAAGATATTAAATTATTATTAGAAGATGATTCATTTACACCCATATATATGGACTCTACATTCCGGGAATGGAGAAGATTAGGCCTTTCACATCTTTTCCAGTTTTTGACCCCTCAGGGGATACTCTCCTTTGAAAAATTACAGTCCCAATATGGCCTTAGCAGATCAGATTTATTCTGTTATTTCCAGGTCAGGAACCATATACTCAGAAATCTAATAATTCAACCCAAAATTCAAGATCCAACTCCAGAATTACTCAAATTATTTATTGAAGCCATAAGGGGAACTTGAAACATTTAATAGGCACAATATATAGGGAATTGAGAAATAACAAAGAAATCAACTGAATCCATATTACAGGAATGGAACAAAGATCTCCACCTAGAAATAACCATGGAGGAATGGAGGGCTCAGCTGTGAGTGCAGTAAAGATCACTCTTCTCCATTTTGAGAGAATTTACGGGAAGTGTCATTCCCACCTTCTTAGAGCCCTGGCAGTCCTGATCAAATTCCTTCCAGAAGAGTATGGAGTATGCTGGCGAAAGTGTGGATGTCCGGGGGCATCACTGGGACACATATTCTGGGAGTGTCATTATTTGATGCCCTTTTGGCTATCCTTACAAATAGAATTAACCAAATTAATAGAACAAGGGATAGAATTGGCAGCGAACAGGTTCTGCTAGGGATCTTTCAGACCATTCCCTCCATGGGAAAAAATATTTTGCCTCCCAGTCTTTTATGCCAAAAGTCCATTACTATAGATGGATGACCAGTATAATTCCTTCAGTAGTAGAATGGAGATTCACCATGTCTGAATTATATGAAATAGAAAATCTTAATGCTAAAATTCAGGTAAAGCTCCACATACATGATGAAATGGCAGAAGTGGGTGTTGTATCATACTGAGGTAGATCCACACTCCTGTCCTTAAATTTGGAGGAGTTGGTGGGGAAGGTAACGGGGGATGATCGAACAACTGCCAAAGATCTGAAATGGAGAAAATTTAATTAAAGAAGGAGGGGTTAACCGAGAAGAGGAAATTACTCATTTGGTTATATTAGAATTGAAGGAGTAAACAAGACTTAAGGGGTAAACATGGTGTGAGCTAAAATAGAAAAGAGTTGGAGCTTTACCTTCTGTATGGTCTCTGACCAAAAGAATGCATAAGACTTTATAACAAACATTTAAACCTCAGGGCGAATTACAAAAAACTGTCTATAATACACATAGAACTTAAGACAAGTGACAATAAAACAAAATGCATGAAATGTACTCTTGACATAAGTGCAACAAAACCATCTAAAATAAAGAGTGCGACATCTACTTTCATCCCTTGGACACAGCACAATACTCATCCCAACTGAGCTGTGTTACAGATTTCTATCTCAGTGCCTCTAACAACTGAGTCCCCCACTATTGCCACCTTCTTTCCAGCTAACCCTTTCTACCTATTTACAACCACCACAGTAGGTTAGACTGCTGCTGGGGTATGGGGAGGAACAGATGTCTCACCTCTGACTGTACAGGACTGTCTTGTAAACTGGATTGACAAAGTCCAAATGGCATGTTTTTCCTGTATAAAAATGAAGTTTTACCATACCAAGTTTTACCATACTGAGCGAATAGCATGCCCTACTCACCTCAGTGGGGGGAAAATGATTGGTAGTTTTTATTTCCGAGCCCTCTCCTCCTCCTAAAGCAGTAGTCCTCTGGCCTTTCTCACTGCCCACCACTGTGCATCCCCTATTGTGAACCACAGGAGGAAATTGAGAGAGAGAGAAGTGGCAGTGGACCCCCCTGGGTACCAATCTAACCTGCTCTGCAGCAGCTGTCTTGTGGTCCATGCTGCAGCCACCTCAAAGTGGAGTTCTGTGAGCCTTTGGCAGACCAGGCAACCCATACACTTACACAGTGTACCCTGGAAGATTCAGAATCTTCAGGTCCTGCAGCTAATAAGCTCCCAGCTGCCTCCTCTTCTGCCTTCTGCCCATGACTAGTCTTGGTCCCTTCTATGAGTTAACAGTCCTTCAGAACTATTTGCAGCTGTACTCCATATAGGGGTTACACTAGGTTATCCTGAATAATAACCACAAGCCTGTGTAGAAACCTTCCTACCACACTCAACCCCAAATAGGTTTTAGTTGGGCCTTGCACTAACATTAGCTTTTCTTTACTGTGCAATCTAAATGTGTTTAAATATTATATGATTTCTTTCTTCAACCCATTCCCTTCCAAATCCCTGTTCCCATGCTCCTGTGTTCCCTGATGTACGTATGAGGCTATTGGGGTGCAACACCTACCTTACGCTACCAGGTGACAGCCGACTCAGCTTCTGTGGCTACTGGGCTCAACTTTGATATGCACAGTGCCATCACACAAGGAAACCAGTTTGTGGGGTAGCTGGTCATCTAGCACTAGCCTCTGAGAAATTGTCCCTACCCATCTTCATTACAAAATGGACAGCCTTCCACCATTGCAGTTTTGTGCAACTGTCAGACAATAATAATATCAAGTTAGCAGAAAACACAGTTTTATTATAACACCTGTCCCTGCAAAAGGAACAGGTTGGTGCAGCTGTGCTTCTTGCATCCAAATCACTATTAGGCACCCACATAGGGGCAGGTACAGCTAATAGTAGGCCACTATTTAGGCAAGAATTCCTTGGGTGAGCAGCCAAACAGTTTCAGGTAGCTGCCTTTAACTAGGCCTGTCTAAACACAGCTCCAGATGTTACCAAATGGCCAAATGCACAGCCCTATTACTGTACACCTCCTGTACTAGAAGCCACTGTTCTCTCTTGCCTGAGACCAGGATCTCATTGACACACTATGGGAGCTCCCTTATGTCAGTCCATGGGTACCCACTGTTGACACTTAACAGGCCCATTGATGCTACCAAAGCTGGCCAGCTGTGGTGCACTTAAATTGAAACACAGTTTTTTATTTCTCCAAAACCCCACAGGCCATCGCTTAAATCACTTTTAAACCTCTAAAAGCGAGGCATTAATAATCCTGAATGATGGCCAACATGTAGAATTCAATGAGAACCACACACTAACTGTATAATGCATAACACCTTGATAGGTTACTCTTGTTTCCCAGAGACAGTTCTTAATGGCCGCTTTCCTTCTAGACTCTTCAAGTTCATGCCCTAAGATCACACAGCTTCATTCTGGCTGAACCAGTCTGGCATCTCCATCAAAGAAGTTTGAGTTTGTACTCTTCTTCCAGGAGCTGTACACTGACCTGCAGCTGTTGTCTCTTGCACTGGTCAGCATGAATATAGCATTTGGACACTGTTACTCCAGACACAAGGCCTAGGAATGATACACTTAGTTTGCAAACCCACCACAAAGACCACTGATTTCAGGATTGTGTGCAGATCTGCCTCTTCCATGATTTTATGCAGTGCTCTGACCCATGGTTCACATTGGTCAGGTCACTTGTTACTCAGCCTCTGACACCTAATGGGGATTAAGCTGGTATAAAAAAGCCTTTCATCTGATCCAACATTATCAACCGTTCTTGGACCTGGGAAAGTTATAGAATGGCCTCACTGATGTTAAAGGTCACAAGATAGCAGCCCTCTTACAGTTCAGATATTCAGACCCCATAATCACATGTTAAACAGTCACCTTCCCACTGCCAGTGCCTTGCTGCATACTACGAGTCCTGGGGATTAGATTCCGAGGTGTCTGAGAAACAAATGGGGTTACACCAATAAGCTTTATTCTGTTTTGTTCAGTTAAATTGTGTGCTATTGCATAATTTATTGTGTTGAAATGTAGGATATTTGGGGCACTCCATACAATTATTGTTTTCTGCCTAGATGGTGGGGTTGGTTATATTATTATTTTCCTGGTGGGCAGCACCCTAGCATTTCTTTTGTCGGAAGGGTCCCAACAGGTGGTGGCCCTCACTGTTTGGATATAACACATTACACCCAAATACTGTATCTACAGTCACCACAGAGCCTCCTTTCCCATGGTGTAAAGGCACTAGCTATATCTTGACATAAGACAGGCTGTGCCAGTCATTGGTGAAAGTGGTTACCTGTGAAATGATTGCCATTCAATAAACTTTAACATGGCAGATATTGGATTTAAAAGCTCTCAGTTGAAAGAGTCACACATCTAAAGGGGGGATGCTTTTTAGTTTGGAGGTCAGTCTCTTTGTATCCCAAACAAAAATACCCTAACCTGAACCTCCGACACATGTACCTTAGTGGCAGGCTAGAATACATGTGTAAGGTACAGAACAAACTGCAAAGGCATTATGCATGCACAAAGGCATGTGTCAAACTGCTTTAGGGGTTTGAGAACTTCAGACCCCAGCTCAAATCAAGTTCAGCCTGGCTATCAATCATACAAGCAGCCTGGTTTGTGCCCAAAAGATGGACTCTCTCTTTTTTTCTTGATAGTAGTTATGTTTTTACCACTCTGAACAATTAGGGGACATAGCCATGATTTTGAATTCTTTGAAGAGCAGAACACTAAATAATGGCTGTTCCCTGCACACCTCCACATCCACACAATCCAGATATGATTCACACAATCATTTTTCCCCTTTAGACAGTCTTTGCCTGACTTCTTGTCTGATGAGAAATGTCCTCAGCTTGTGTATCTCACATGCACACGTCTCTTTTTATTAATCCCAGTATTTTATTTATCATGGCCATTACCCAGTCAGTGTAATCGCTGCAAACAAGATTAACTGACAGTTGAATACCAAGGTAATTTATTATAGGTTTTAGATGCTGCGGGACATGATTAGGTGTGGAAGCATGAATGAAAAGTGGTGTCGGTACTGTTATTGTTAACAACTCTACATTAATCACCTCTACCGTAAAAACCTTGCATGCAATTTTTCTCTGAATGCATAAGTTAGGTTCTTCCATCTGCACACATTGTTTAACAGAATTATGTACACATCAGTCACACAGACAGCCGGACAGGATTCAATAGGATAGTTCAGGATTTATCAGAATTGTTGATGAGGAGGCCTTGACTTGAAATAGGAAATGAAGGTCTTATACAGCTTATTTGATATAAACTATATCACAAAGCACTTTACAATTCAGTGTGATGGGAGAACATGATATTACTGTTATGCGTTTGGCAGGATTTTTATAGCAAAGAGATAAAGTAGAGAGAGAGAGCTTATGGAGAAGTTAGGCACAAAGAGGTTAAGAGACTTGCTCAGACTCACACAATGAGTAAGTGGTGGTGGTGGGATTCAAACATACAGGCCTTATGCTTATCAGCTCAGTGCACTAATCAGTAGCCCAATTTGTCAGTCTCTTTACTGATGTACTAACACTGAAACTGATTTGTCGTCTCAACCAGGATAAGGAGATCCCAACTAAAGTGCTCATAAGAGAGCAGTGGAAAAGTCTGTTCTCTCCGCAATGCGCCTGACCTTTGGCTAAACAGAGAGCTTTTCTAGCAGCCTAGTGCCCTCTTTTTCTTAGCACTGAATACTTCTACCTATAGGTGAAGCAAGTTTTCTGCTGAGCTTTTTCCAGTGTATATGTAAGAGGGATATGTGGTGTTTGTGCTCCACTGCACTCCACCTTACAATGCCACCAGGCCACTATTGGTGTACTGGTAGCTACCACTGCCTTGTGGGCTCAAACAACGCCAATGGTCCTAGGTTCCCTAAACACCTGATTGAGGGTGTTTGTAGCCAAGGTTACAATAAAATAGTGCAGTGTCTCCACCCAGCTAAAGTGGGCTGGGTGGAAGTATGGTAAACGCCCTGGGATGTAGTACCTCCCACCCCAACAGGGTCAACCCACCAGCAGACGCTTCAGTGCAGTGAGTCCACACAGCATGCAACTGATAATCTAAGTCAAAGATTAATACGCATAATCAGTAAATAATTAGAAACAAGAGCAGGAACTTTAGTTAAGGTAATGAACCAAATTGCTACTGTACTCCCCTACAGCAGAAATATTGGCTCCAGTCCGATGACGATGTATAGTCCACATGCAGGATCTCAAGCGATGCATTTATTTATGTAAACACTAAAGCTGACTACAGAAAGTCTGCCAAAACAAAATCATCAAGCAGTAATACACTGGAGCCAGTGCAGTTTAACAGTATTTCAGGCCACAACCAGTCCTGTATGTGGGTGATTGCACATCCAGTTAGGTTGGGGTAATGACAGATAAAGTCTTAGTCCAGCCAGAAGCACTTGATGCAGTGGCTCTGATAGTAGTAGCTGGCACCTTTGTTGTGTCAGTGCAGGGAAGCCTTAAAGGTAAAGCCCCATTAATGGTTTATACTGTCTCCTGCTAAGTAACTGACATCTATGTCAATGCCCACTGGAAGGTCACTGTCTAAATGCACTGTATATACTGTACAATAACAGTTAGGCTGTCCAGACACCTGATTCATATCTAAGTACTATATAGGTAAATGGTCATATCCAATTATTGTACCTAGAAGAATGCATTCCCATCCAACAGCAAATCTTTGACCATTTCCCACACTGTCACTTTTTACTGTGGTTACCTGGGTGTATCAGTAACCATTATGCAGGTAAGGATATGGGTGTGGCATATATAACTTTATGTACTACATGCACAGGCAGATTGGTAAAGGCACCAGGAGCATCTCATGGCAGTCTGATCAAAGGTCTGACTGGTCTCTCAGACTAGCTTAGTGAGGCTGAAATTGTTTCCATCTAGTTTTGGGTCATGACTCCTGTCTCCTTGTCCAGATTAGGAGTGTTTTCAGTCTCATTTGGCTCAACTGTGTCTCCTGTTTCTGGCCGCTTTCATCCCCTTCCTTGATGTTTGCCTTCTCATGAACTAGAATGTATCCAAGGGCATGAAAGATTCTGCATTGTGATCCAACTGGTTTCAGCTTGATCTGATTCTCTCCTTAGGTAAAACTTCCTGAGCAAGCTGGGAAAATCCATGGTGTAATAGTACCACACTAGTTCTGTTTCCTCATCTAATGAGTCACTGTCCATTACTCCCAGATAGAGATGGGTGAAGTTGGGAAACATTGCTTGCAAATTAATCCACAAATTTAGTGCAATTCATAAGGTTTTGAATGATCTGCAATGTGATGGTTACACCCACTAAGTGCCAATTTTGTCTGCAAATGGAGGAATTTGACCATGAAATGGTGGAATTTCACCTTTTGCAGCAAAATTCTGCTATTCATGGGTGAAATTCTCCCATTCATGGCAAAATTCTCAAAAATGGTGAAAAGTCACACAGGCAAATTTTGAGGCTAATAGCAAAACATTGAGGATTGTTCTGTGGAGGTAAATTTGCCAACTTCACCGGAACTTCACTGGTGAATTAAAACTTTGCAACATCTCTACTCACAGGGTGATACAGGGTTTATCTTACAGTTGATTGTTTTGTGTGAATACTGTAGCTCTTCTTTTCAGCCACCTACTTGGTTCTTTCAGGCTAACATTAATGTTCATCTGTCCAACAGGCAACATGTGATTTCTATGAATAATTCTAGTCCCTCTTGACTCTCATTTTGGACATATTCTGTAATCCTGCATGTCTTGTACTTGCTGTTCCAAGCATATGGGTGTGCTCCACCTAATCTTGTGCTTTCTGAGCAGTTTCAAATTCTGTATTATACAATGGCAAGAAAAATCCCATGATGCTAATTGGCATGCCAGGGGTTTATCTTACAGTTGATTGTTTTGTGTGAATACTGTAGCTCTTCTTTTCAGCCACCTACTTCTGGTTCTTTCAGGCTAACATTAATGTTCATCTGTCCAACAGACAACATGTGATTTCTATGAATAATTCTAGTCCCTCTTGACTCTCATTTTGGACATATTCTGTAATCCTGCATGTCTTGTACTTGCTGTTCCACAGCATATAGGTGTGCTCCACCTAATCTTGTGCTTTCTGAGCAGTTTCAAATTCTGTATTATACAATGGCAAGAAAAATCCCATGATGCTAATTGGCTGCCAGTGCCAGTGATATTTCTTGACAATAACATCACTTATAACATGGGGAAGAGACAGGTTTGTGTCTGACTGGAGAAAATGCATCAGGTTGGCATGGATTAATTCTCAATTAATCCATGATACAGTATGCACCATTTCTCTTCCCCATTTTAGTTTCCTGTACATGATGGTTCCTTCTGAATTAATCCATGATAGAGTGCTCACCATATGTATTCCCCATTTGACAATTGAGTGCCCACCATATCACTAAAAATACCACCAACAGCTTAATCTGGTTCATAGTTAGTTGGCATTCAACTGTATCCCCCTCCCTCAGGTCATGCCTGAAAATAGGCAATTTTTTCCCAGTGCACTTACCCGTTCAACAAAAATTAAATAAATAAATATCTATTTCTCCTGTCACAGTCTTTATCTGCAGTAACTTGAAACATCTGTATGGCTATATAATGCAGGGTCTTTTTTTTTTACTTGGTCTATGAAAGTTTTTTCAGATTGGCTCAATTCAGTACACTTGAAATTGATCTAAAATGGCTATAAAACAGTGCTGTGCTGCTAGCATTGTTTCACAGCCATCTGTTGGCCTGCCAAGGAACTGGGCATGAAGATGACTGCAGAACATTGCATGCAATCCTTCCCTTCCTGCTCAAGCACCCCAAAGCCAATGCCTTCACATTCATCTACACTCAGTTTATCTTGAACTTTGCTCTGTTCCAATCATGAGCCAAAACCACAAATAAGTGACTCCTGGCTGCACTCAATTCCACAAAGACAAAAATCTTTCACTAAAAGCATTCTTTGAATGACATTTTGGTAGTGACCCCTCAGCTGCAAAACACTCGATCCAGACTCCACTCAGTTCCTAAAAGAAATGGCTGAGGTGCTTACAGCCAGCTTAACAAGTAAAAATAAAGAAAGAAGTCAGACCTATAAAACAGCAGTGCACTACAGAAATTTATTTTGTTTTTCAGCACTAGTTACCATCACTCCTGAAGAACCAGAAGTAGCATCCTCACTCTTTCTGTGCTCTAGTCACTGACTGGGAGCTCTGCAGAAACTCTCCATCTCTCTTCTGGTGCAGACACTCACTTTTCACTGTATCAGGAAAAGAGACCCACTTGCTGACCTAAGGGGTGGAGGAGCCAGACAGAAACAAAGAGAGTGGACAATGACCTAAAAATGAAACTTAGTAAGGGGGGGCAGAGCATTACCACATTTACATAAGTACTGCAAAAGAAACAGATCACAGTTTCACCTTCTGGAGAAACAGAAAAAGGAGCTCTTTTTTGTTAAGTATCCATCCACATTGAAAATATATATAGAAACTGTTTTGAAAATGAATTGATTTTATATTTTTTTCCTTTTTATATAAACAAGATTGTATAATAGCTTTAAGGCACTCCAGGGATGTGTGTTATTGTTTAGTAGTGTCACTTCTCGGGTGTTGAAAGCACTCGGCCTGCAGCATCATTCTTCAACCACTTGAGGAGTGACATTATTACATAATAACACACATCCTGTCACGCCTTATTGCTTAAACAACATTCTGTCACCAGGCAAGAAACTGTGTACCTTTGGCTCTTTGTTGTACCTGACTTTGTTGGGTCGGTACCATTTTCCAGCCATTTCTGAGGCCAACTGGTAGCCTGTTTTCAACTGATCTTTAGGATGTTGGTCATATTGTAGGTAATTGTTGCCTGGGCACCATAGACAGAGACGTTGAAGCACAAATCAACTGGTAATCTGGTTTACCTTCTGAACATTAGGTACTACAAGATTATCCAGTTTCATTGTTGTTCATGCAATTTTACACCTGTAGAAGTGTGCTTGTCTGTTGGCTCCTCTTATCTGTGTTCTTTGTACAGTACTCATGATATATTCACTGACAGTTAGAAGGTGGCCAGTCTAAGTGGTGAGTGGGTGCTGTGCCAGCTGCTATCACAGGTGCCATTATATGACTTCAGTGACTGGATGGGGGTCTGTGCAGAGGTGGGTCCTGGTGGGTAGATGGGTCAGGAGGAGATTGGTGGCATGTTTGGGGTAGGGTCCACTAGTCCACCAGGCCCTTGCAACTATGCCCAGGACAGGTACTGGGGGCCTTGCTCATACAATAAGGAGCCCATAATGGACATGCAAATGGCCCATAGTGCCTTGCATGCCCAATAGGCTCATTAACATGTTAGGGCTAAATATGATCCACAGGAGCCCTGACGCTCTTCCATTTAAGTTGTGCTATCTTTACTGGACTCCCATGTGGCCATATTCAGTCTAGGCTCTGTTAGCACAGCACATAGGTTCTACGCGCTGTGCCGACATGGTTTCATATTCAGACAGCATGGTCTAGTTGGTGTGTGCTGTCTGAATATTGCTCCTGAACCAGCTAAATGCTATTTGCCATGCAGCACTCCTGTCTGTGTGGAGCACACAGCAGTCTCTGAATATGGGGGCCACTGTCAGTTTTGAGTGCAGAGAGACTCCATTAGAAAGAGGAACATGAGCAGTGATGGATAAACAAATAAAAGTCTTTTCAAAAGTACTGTATAGCAAGCAAGCAAACTATTTATAAAGCACTCATTCCATGGACTCAGAGCACTGTACAATATGTACAAGAGAGCAATAAAACAATCTCACAACATATACCTAACTAAAACTCATATTTCAGTATTCTGAAGCATTAGAATATAAACAATTGTGCCCATAATTGGAGAAATTTAAAATGCCCCTGTTTTCCTTTGGTTTTCCCTATTTTCTGAAATACATGTTTAACTTCAATTTTATGTCCTCCCACTAGTCCACCAGAATCTCAAAACAAATGGCTACTGTCATCCTTCCTTTTAAAAGTTCATCACATTGTATCTTAACCTCCTTATCCTCTAAAATAGAAGTATTAAGACGCCAATAGCCATTGCCTGTAACATTCTGTGGGTAACCCCCTACCTTCACTTTTGCCTCAAAATGATCCATGGTAACTGCTGCTACAGGTTTTGCTTCTAAAATTTCCCACTTCCTTGAAACAAATATATGATCAGTTCAAGAGGACAATGATCCCCTATGGTAGATATGGCCCCCTGCTGCATGCAGTTTCCTATATGCATCTTGCAATCCAGCAGCATTCTGTTTTAAAAGTTTGTATCACAATAAGTCTTTCAAGTTTTCCCAGTTTTGTCCTTCATATCCTATGGGCAGTTAAAATCTCCTCCCAAGATAACCTGCCTAGCTGTATGCAAATAAGGTTGTGTTAAACAAAAAATGTCAATTTGTGAGGTTTGGTTTGTGGTGGTAACTTCTCCTATTCGCATTAATTGTTCCTGCCCCACCACATCTAACATCACCACCCTGCTTGGTTCAATGTCCATGGCTTTTTAATTTTTATGTTAATAGATTTAAACAAAATAGCTGCCCTGAACAGGGATCATTCCCTATGGACCATATAAATGGTCTCCAAAGCCACGATTGTTGCACCTGATAAATATATCCAGGTGTTCTGAGCCTTGTATTTTGCAGCAAGATCACTTGGGCATCAGAATTACAGAGAGAAGAAAATGTAATTAACCTTATGTGATTCCTAATACTATTCACATTTAAAGAAGATATTATAATATTATAATGTATGGAGAGTGCCTGTTAACATCTAAAGTCAATCAGTTTACATCCTTGTAATCCCATCGATGTGACATCAGTATCCTGTAAATCGTGCTCGAGTATGACAGATTGATGGGATTACAGGACAGAATGTCACCAGCTGTCATAATTCTTTCAACAGAACATTGTTCTGCTGACTGCGCCTAGAAGTTTTAAATTCACACATTCCATTTACACAGTTACTGAACTGCCACAGCATCGATCACAATGGCTAACTTCACTAGTGCTGTCTCTACCCATTCCAGATCCCTTTCTTGGTTACCTTAATGAGTTGTTCTCTTGTCCAGGCCTGGTTGCGGTGCAAGCTCCTTGGATGTTCGCTCCACCCCCCCCATTCCCTCTGAGAAGACGCTGATGGTATGCACAGGCTTTGAGTAATGTGACACAAAACAACCAATCGGAACTGTGTTGTGTTTTTTTTTCACATGTTTTCATCTCACTATTTGTTTGGTGCTAATAAACATCCTCAATGGTCTTAAATGATTTAAATCTTTTTCCAAAGTGGCTAAATGGGTATGGTTCCATATATTATAAAGATAATGCCTAAAGTAGTGGCTGTTAAAACAAAGCAACATTAGTAAATCTTAAATAGCCTTATTTTCCTATTTTTTTTTTTTACTGTAGTCAAGTCGAACAGTTCCCAATCAAAGTTTGCCAGTTCTCTTTGAGAAGATGCCACAGAAGAGGCTATGGGATCACATTCATCCTCCTCAGTTTCAAATTGTAATGCAGCAAAACTATTCCTTGTTACCATGGCATCTTTTTGTTTGCTACTTTTGATTTTGGCTGGTTCCTGTATCTGCATCTCTTTCCCCCAACCACTTGAAATTCATCCTGTGGAAATGGAGGGGGAGGGATAGCCAACTGATGTTTTTTTTCTGTGATGCTTCTCAGATTTAAAGTTTGACCTTCGTGACCTCCCTGTGGTGTAACCAAATGATTGGTTGCTGAAGCCTCCTGTAGCTCTTTTGCCTCCAGTATGTCCACAGTGACTGCCTGACCAGAAGGTGTTTCACTGCCAGTGTCAGACTGATTGATATGATGCTCTGATTTAGTACTGTGACTGGGATTCTTATTTTCAGAATTACTTCTATGGGCAACATTCATTGTTTGATTTTGTGGGGCTGATTCTTGCATTCTTTTATTTTGTTCCTCATGCACCACGTCTTCTGGTCGTAAAAGGACACTTTGTTATTTTTGAGGGTGAAACATCCCTCAAGAGGGAGCCAATCCATAGATTTGTATAGGGTATAGTGGTGCATTCTCCAGGAAAGTCCAGTGACAAAGCGGATGATATTATTGTAGATAGATCTAAGTTTATGGAAGAATTGAGAAGTAGGGGAGGGGCAAAAACAACAGATCCATAGTCCAGTAGGGGTATAAGAACAGAGCTTGATAGACGGAGTCTAGATTTCAGGATTAAAAACTTACTAATCCTATATAGGAGCCCCAGGATCATGTGAACCTTATTTATAATTTTAGAGGTATGAAAGTTGAAGAACAGGTGGGGATCAAGCAGAAGACCCAGGTATTTAAATTCAAAGACTTGTTCTATGAAATTTCCATGGTTATCAGAGAGGTTTGTTTTAGGTTGTAGGTTTTCCTAGGACCAGAGAAGACCATGCATTTAATTTTTTTAGAACTTAGGACCATGTCTTTATTAGCAAACCAAGAATGAAGATTCCCAAAGTCAGATTTTAGGCTGGCGAGCATCATGTCTGTATTTCTGTTGCTGCAGTACAGCACTACATCATCTGTGTAGAGGACCATTTCAGTGTTGCTACAGACTTCTGGGAGCTTATTGATAAAACGGATGAAAAGGATGGGGTACAGGATAGAGCCCTGGGGTACCCCATATTTAATAGGGCATTCAGAGGAAAAATGCCCACCAACAGTGGTCCTCTATGTTCTGTGGGAGAGATAGCTCCCAACCCACTTAACCATGTGATTCGAGAAATGGAGGTCAGATAGGGTGTTTAGGAGCATGTCATGGTCAACAAGGTCGAAAGCCTTAGTCAAGTCCATGAAAACTGAGCCAGTGTAAAGGCAGTTGTCTGGCTCCTTAGATATCCCTAGTGAACCTAACTAAGGCAGTCTCAGTGCTGTGAGCAGCTCTGAAACCATGTTGGCATCTGTGAGGATGTTACAGCTGTTGAGAAAGGAGGTGACCTGAGAATGTACTGCTTTTTCCAATATCTTTGGGAGGGGGCCAAAAAGAGAAACTGGCCTGTAGTTTCCTATCTTGTTTTTCGAGCCAGACTTAAACAGCGGTTTAACTATGGCTGTTTTTCCAGTTGCATGGAAAGGTGCCAGTGCAGAGAGAAAGATTTAAGATGTTTGTAAGGGGGACCACTAGTGGAGCAATGACAAGCTTGAGAAATTTGAAATCAATTCTGTCTGCCCTTTACTGGGTCAGGGGTTATTAGAGTAGGTGAGCTTAATGGTGTCAGAGGGTGACAATGCTGAAAGTAGAAATTGGGAATGGGACCTGACTGTGGCATGGAGGGAGAATAGGAGGGTTTTTAGCTGAGCCTGGGTGGAGGGGGGAGGGTTTTTATTTGTCTAAATCCCCAAAGAATGAATTAAATATGTTTGCTGTATCTCATGGGGTTGTTAGTAAACTTGTTCCCATTCATGAGTGTGATGGATTCAGCTTTTCTGACCCTGCTGAGTAGGTTATTTAGAGTACCCAGAGATGTCTGGGATTAGTATTTTCCCAACCTGTTTACTGTGGAGAAAGTTGACCTTGGCTGACCTGACAGCTGCTTTGCACTTGTTGTGCAGAGCTTTGTATAGTGTTAATAGGGAGGGGTCCATATGCTTACTCTGTTTGGTCCAGGCCCTGTCTCTCTGCCTCATTCATTTGAAGATGTCAGAGGTGACCCATTCACAAATGTAGCCCTGTATCCTGATATTTTGAGGGGGGGCAAATTTGTCACATACCCCATTGAAAATAGCTGAGAAACAATCAATGACAGCATGAATGTTGCCCATGGTTGATGTGAATGACCAATCAACTTGGTGAAAGACTTGGGAGATGTTCTCAAGTACATTATTGTTTAAACATCTCCAGTAAATGAAATTCAATTGAGTAGAAAATACTGAAGTCAAACTCTTTGCCTGCTGCATTATTTGTTGTTGTTGCAGTGGCTGCAACATCCCTTACCCCACCAGCACTCGGCGTTAACATGGCACCAGCTCCTACTAATGTGGCCAGCTGACTTGACAAGTCAGAGTTCAGGCATAATGTCTTTGGTGGAGAAACCTTTGTAAACCTTAATTTAGTCATGGAGACTTTAGACGGCAAGTTACCTTTGCCACCTGTATGATGGATTCTGCAGTCAGAACTACTCCAGCCTCCCACCTGGCTCAGTCCAAGGATCACAACCATCCTGCTGCTAGCAGGGCTGTTTCAGGTGACCAAGGCCCCTTCTGCAGATCTGAGTTCTGACTCTTGCCTCCCTTTCCAGAGCTGAGGCTTGTCAGTCATTGCCACAGTATTTTGGGATGCAGAAGGTGAAACCACATTTAGGTTAAACTGAGGTTTTCTGTCCTAACTACATTTTGCAGTGGGTTCTTCAGACAAAGGTTGGTTATCCAGGGATCCAGTTGCTGCCTGGAGAGTAGCATCTTTCTTGGCTAAAAGCTGCAACAAGAGACTCTTCTTTCCTTTCTGCCAGCCATAAACACTTTGGACTGTATTCTCAGTGTCTTAGACTGCATCTGCAGGTACTACATATGAGGATTCTGTTATGTCAATATCCATAGCAGGTAAATCAGTCACTACACTGAGTCAAGAGTCTATTTTAGCACTTGATATTCCATTTCAATATTCTCAGATGCCATCTCCAAAACATCTGGAATGTCCATAGAGCACTCAGAGGACACTGATTCTGTACCTTCATTGGAGTTCCATTGCCCAACTCCTCCTCCTCCTCCACCACTCAGGTCAGCCATCTAGGCTGCTTGCCAGACATCCAGCAAGTCCCCCTACTGGAAGAGTAGAGGAATTTTATTGATTAAGGCAAGAGATCAAAATTTTATACAATTAAAACATTAGCACTTTACAGGCATCTTCTTTGCAACAACTCTCATTGTTTTAATGACTTATGTACATGCTCTCCATAGTTTACTGACATTGTGGTATGACATGGACTTTTTTCTGCAATATACATTCTCTGCAATGCTGATTGTACAGAATTAGCTACCATTTTCAGTTCTACATACTTCTGTTGTAAACACAAGAACAATGAGATTGCCACAAGTAATATTTACAATAGGCCATACATACTTGTAATGTATTAATGTCATATTAGTTCCACGTTCCGAAACAAACATAATGATATTTCTTGATATGTTACATGTTTAAAAAGAGATTCTCCCATAATCCTTATAAATCTTCCCAGAATGCTGTGGCATATGGACAAAGAAAAAGTGAGATCATGCTTTCAGAAACTGCTGTACATGATTCCCTTGGACACATGTTCTTCCACACTTTTGTGATAGAGAATGGCCTTAACTGCTGTTTTCCCATGGATACCTAACTAGCGGACATCCCATGTTTGCTTTGGTATACAAGTATTATGGATCTGACTCATCACCTCCCTCTCATATAGAAACATAGAATTTGATGGCAGATAAGGACCACTTGGTCAACCTAGTCTGACCATTTTCCCTACCTGTGTCATATGCTGTAGATCCTTAATGATCTGTAGCTGACCCTCTCTTTCCTATCGATAAAGTTCCTTTATGCCTATCCCATGCAATTTTGAATTCCCTTACTGTTTTTGCCCCACAACCTATGCAGGGAGGCTGTTCCAGCCATCCACCACCCTTTCTGTGAAAAAATACTTTCTCCGTTACCCTGGTCTACCCCCATTCCCTTATCATGGGAATAGTCCCCATCAGCATTCTGGTAATGCCACAACCACTGAGTAGTTGTTACTAAGTATATATGGCTCAGTACTCAGACCTGTGCTTTTCAACATATTTATTGGTGCCATAGCAGAGTGGGTCAAGAGTAAGATCTGCCTTTATGCAGATAATACTAAGCTGTGTGGGTGGGTGGACACAAAGGAGGGAGACAGGATTTAAGGGAGAATCTGGTTAAGCTGGAGAAATGGTCAAGCATCTGGCAGCTGGGTTTTAATGCTAAGAAATGTAAGGTGATGCACATGGGAGCCAAAACCCAAAGGCCAGTTACTGGCTGGGGGGAATACAGGTGACAGTATCAGAGGAGGAAAAGAACCTGGTAGTAATGGCCAGGGGTTACATGAAACACACAGCACAGTGCCGAAAGGCAACAGCCAAGGTAAATAAAATGCTGGGCTGCATCGCCAGGGGAATCACCTCTAGGAGGAAGGAAGTTATTCTGCCACTGTACAGGTCAATGGTGAGACCACACCTGGAATACTATGTTCAGTTCTTGTGCTCTTACCTGAAGAAGGATATCAAACTACTGGATGAGGTCCAGCAGAAGGTAACCAAAATGATCCAGGGCATGGGGGACAGAACTTATGAGGACAGGCTGAGGGTACTAATCATGTACTAGCTGGAGGACAGGAGGAGAGGGGGTATGATTGAAACCTCAGGTAACTAAAGGGCATAAACAGGCTTAGTGCAGAGGGCATCTTTAACTTAAGAAAGGAAGGTACAACAAGAGGTCATAGCTTGAAATTGGTGTGGGGCAAATTCAGGAGGAAATAAGGAGGTTCTTTTCACCAAAGAGGGTGGTGAAGGGTGGAATGAGTTGCTGGAGGAGGTGGTTATGGCAGCAAGGGCAATGACCAATTTTAAGGGGTGACAGGGTAAAGAAGAAGATTAGCACAGAAGGGGCACTGCTGGGCGGGGATGGGAGGATGGGGATGATGGGGTATGACTCCAGGAGGTGTAGGGGATGGCAGCTCCAGGGTATTAACCAAGCTGCTCACTCAAGCAGACTTCATAGACCATTATGGCCTGTTTCTGTTGGCAAGTTCATATGTTCGTATGTTTTTATATGACCAAATAGGTCTTTCCGAGTCATATTTTTCATTGTTTCAAATTTTAGTTTTCACTTCCAGATATGAACCATAATTTGAAAAATTTAGTTGGGGACTACAAGTCTTACCAAATTGTTAAGAGCAGCAACATCTTTGTTCTCCCTGCTTAACCACCATGAAACTAACCAATCTTCCAGCAGAGGCTTCCACACTTCATTCTCATTTAAGCATTGACAGGAAAAAACATTGGATGTACCTTAACTCCTCCATACTACTTACTTCTGTACATCCATTCCCTCTTAATTGGATTTAACCTACTACCCCATAGCCCTCGAAAGAATAAACTATATATGTTTGTGTCTGTTTGGGTACAGTATAGAATACTAACATACAGGAAGCATGGTAGTAGCAAAGTCCTTATCAGGTATACTCTTCTAGATTTGGAAAGCAACCTATTTTTACATAAGGATAATTTTGTCTCTGCTTTGTGGAGACAGTGGTTCCAGTTCATGATAAAGGCATTCAGAGAACCAAAATCAACTCATATCAACCTAACAGGAGTGGAATCTATCTGAATTCCTGCTTTACTTTTCTCAAAGCTAATTTTTGATCCAGACATGCTGATACATTTATTTAAAACTGCTTCCACTCCCATTCCTGAGGCAGGGTCCCTGAGAAGAACACATAAATCATCAGCATGTGCCAGTGTTTTCAACTTTCAGGTATCTTGAGATAACGAAATACCTTTAATGCGGTGGCCCCCTTCTGCTCGACTCCCCAACAGTGAAACCAGAAAACAGACCATTACAGCGACAGTCACTGTAATGGTCTGTGTTTGATTGCTGCTTTCCAAGGGTATTTGGCCCCCCTCTCTGGAACAACTCCAACCTGGAGTTGATTATATTAATATCCTGGGGCAGAGAGCAGCATATGCCCCTTGCAAAAAAAATGCACTTTTGATCGCATAACACTGGTGTCAATATGTACATAGATACATAGACAGTGTCAGCAGATAAGGGTCTTTGGCCCACCCAGTCTGCCCATTTGAGCTTGTAAGTTCAGTTTATGTTTTCCTAGAAGTCTGTTGCCCCTTACCTCTGGCCTCCAGAATTCCTTTATGTCTATCCCATGCATTCTTAAATCCTGTGATTGTTTCAGCCCCCAACACTTCCTCTGGCAGGGTGTTCCACTTGTCCACCACCCATTCTGTGAAGAAATTCTTCCTCATGTTTCCTCTGAATCGTCCTCCCTCCAACTTCATCCCATGCCCTCTAGTCCTGGGACATCTTTTCACTTACAAATAGTGTATTCCTGCACCTGTTCCCCTGTAAGATACTTGTATGTCTCTACCATATCCCTCTCTCCCTCCTCTCCTCCAGGGAGTACATATTCAGTTCCTTCAACCTGTCTTCATAGGACTTGTGATGCAATCCATGCACCATCTTTGTTGCCCTCCTCTGAACCTTCTCTACCCTGTCTATGTCCTTACATATTTATGGTCTCCAGAACGGTACACTGTACTCCAGGTGGGGCCTCACTAGTGTCTTGTATAACGGAATTATGACCTCCCTTTTCCTGCTGGTGATGCCCCTGCCTATACATCCCAGCATCCTATTTGCTTTACCTGCTGCCTTGTCACACTGTTTCCCTACCTTGAGGTCATCAGATTTGTGAAACAAAGGATCAATGAAAAAGACATAGAAAAGAGGGCTTAATTAATACACTTGCCTAACAACTTCTTTGACCATAACTTTTAAACATTATCTGGAATTAACCAGCAGGATAACATTTGCTTTTTCATACATTAATTATATATTCCACTACCTAAACATAGAAACATAGAAATATAGACTCTGAAGGCAGATAAGGACTGCTTGGCCCACCTAGTATGCCCATTTCCCTACGTAATTGATAAGCTGCAGATCCTAGTTAACCAACAGCCTACTTCCTCCTGCCCCCCACTAGAATTGCCTGTCCCATGCATTCTTGAATTCCCCCCACTGTTTTTGACTCTATGACCTCCTCAGGAAGGCTGTTCCATGTAACCACAACCTCCTCTGTGAAAAAATACTTCCTCACACTACCTCTGAGCTGTGCCCCCATATCTTCGAATTGTGCCCCCTTGTTTTTGTGCATCTCTTTTTCTGAAAGATGCTGCCCTCTTGGACTTTGTTAAATCCACTGAGGTACTTAAAAGTTTCTATCATGTGCTATCTCTCCCTCCTTTCCTCAAGGATATACATATTAAGCTTCTTTAGTCTCTCCTCGTATCGCTTCTCTTGCAGACCCTGCACCATTTTAGTTGCCGTCCTCTGAACTGCCTCCATCCTGTCTACGCCCTTGCAGAGATGGCTCCAGAACTGCATGCAGTATTCCAGATGGGGTCTCGCCAACTGTCTGTACAGGAGGATAACAACTTCCTGTTTTCTACTGGTGAAGCCTCTCCCTTTGCATCACAGTATCCCACCAGCCCTCCTTACTGCCTTGTCACATTGCTTGCCTACCTAAAGGTCATCTGATATGACTACCCCTAGGTCCCTTTCCATTTTTATTGTTAGTACTTCACCCCCCATTGTGTACTCTTTCCCTGGGTTTTTGTTTCCCAAGCACATTACTTTCCACTTCTTTGCATTGAATCTAAGCTGCCATATATTTGACCATTCCTCCAGCCTTGCCAAGTTCCTTTGCATCCTTTCCACCCCACCTTCTGTATCGACTCTCTTGCAGATCTTTATGTCGTCTGCAAAGAGACATACTTTGCTTTCCAGTTCCTTTGCAATGTCACTTTTAAAGACATTAAAGAGGACCAGTCCCAGTACTGAACCTTGCAGTACCTGGCTAGTAACCCCCCTTTCTTCAGAGTGAACTCTGTTTACTATTACCCTCTGTGTCCTGTTGTCCAGCCAATGTTTTACCAAGGCTACCACTTTGGAACCCACTCCAAGGCTGGCTAACTTGTATATTAATCTTTTGTGTGGGATTTAGGCCATGTCCACAGCCCCAGGGAGGTCTACTACTTTGGTCACCCAGTCAAATAAATCAATTAGATTCATCTGACATGACCTTCCTGCTGTGAATCCATGCTGCCTTGGGTCCTGTGCCCCATTGGCATCTAGAAACAACTCAACAATTCTTTCCTTCAGAAGTGATTCCATCATTTTCCCTTCCACTGAGGTCAAACTAACAGGTCTGTAGTTTCCTGCCTCTGTCTTGCTCCTACTTGTGTGAAGGGGAATCGTATCCGCCCTCTTCCAATCCTCAGGTACCACACCATCTTCCTATGATTTGTTAAAAAGGGTAGACAGTGGTATCACTAGTTCTACCCTTAGTTCTTTTAGAATTCTTGGGTAAATCCCATCAGGCCCCTTTGCTTTGTCCCACCTTCATTTTTAAGAGTTCTTTCAGAACACTTTCTTCTGTGAATGGACTGTTATCGACTTCCCTATCCAGAGTGCTTCTATTCTTTGGTTTAGGTACCTCCCCCTCTTTTTCTTTTGTGAATACTGAGCAGAAGTATTTGTTCAGTATCCCTGCTTTTTCACTGTCACCCTCTGCCCACCCTCACCATCATGGAATACCTTCTCAGGTATTCCTTAAAGCAGCAAAACCCTTAAAATATAGTCATGAGGAACTCAGTCAAAAGTTTTCTACTGATCAGTAGATTGAAAAACAAATAGAAACTAATCCCATGTGATACCTCTCAAATACTTCTTTTAATAGCACCAGGTTATCATAAATAGATCTACTTTTTATTGAACAGGTTTGTGACGTGGACAACACTATTGGTGCAATTCCCTCTAATCTATTTGCCAATATTTTAGAAAACATTTTTATGTTGGCTCACGTTTGCGTGACCAACATATTGCATTAGTTGCAGATTTGGAAGCGCGGCCACTGTTGGGTGAATGCAGGGCATGCATCAGTAGGTGCGTCCCTCATTCCCCATCAGCCATCACACAGGTGCCACACCAGGAATACATAATGTGGTGAGCACATCTAAGGAAAGGTCTGCTGCAATGACAGCCAAGCTTATCATGCAGTGGCACCAAAACACGACCTCCCTACGTGCCTTTCCTGGTGAAGCCCTTCCATTAACATGGCAGTGCTAACTGCCGCCGAGCAGAGAGCTGACTTCAGGGGTGCCCAATCCCCTTGTTGGCATGTCCCAACCCACATCATTTGCCGACAGGGGTGCCCACTCCGCATCAGCATAATGCAACCCCCCTCCCATTTAAAGTGTGTGCTGAGGGGGTTGCCCAATGCCCCTCAGCATCATGTCCCCCTTCTGGGTTTCATTTGCCAAGGGGGAGCACACTCCTCATCGGCATACTGTCCCCCCTCATTTGTTGTGTGCCAATGGGGGTGCCCTATCCCTTTCAGCTACAGAACCCTCCCAAAAACCAACACTCTGGTGGCATGCTGGGAGCCCACCCCAGCATGCCAAATGACCTGTAAAAGAAAAACTGTCCCGTGATGTTTTTTTTTTTAAAACCTACACAGCAAAAAACGGTCCCTCATCGACTGCGGTGGCCCTCCCCAACCCGTGCCCACCTCTGCGCATCCTGCCTCCCACACCTCCCTCCTCACCCCATACTTACCTCAGGAGTTCAGGACGCATGTTCGGTGTACCAGGAATACCTGCACTCTTCAAAGCCAACCGCGAACTGAAGAAATGCCAGTAAGCTGTATAATGGCATAAATAGAGTTTTTTCAACTTTGGTACATATCTCAGGTATGTTTGGCAATTTCGGTGCCAAATTTTCAACATGGGGTTATTGGGACCCCTCCTCATGAATTCAGTCACTGTCATGGCATTATTCAGTCCGAAAAGGTGATTTCGCAGTCACAGCGTGGAATCAACTTTCAGGACCGATTAACAAAATGACAGTGTCACTGTTCATGAGGGAGGCTCTCAAAAAGCCTATGTTGCAAATTTGGTGAAAAAAAAACAAAAAAAAACACTGTTTTATGAGTGTGCATTGTGCAGTTTCCACGCACACTCATAACTTCGTGAATTTGTAATATTTTCACTCCAGATATTTAAAATTGGCATTTTTCCACACCTCCTTATAAACAGTACAGCTTTCATTTTACATATCCTGACCGAATTGTGTTTTCACACATCCGGCACAGAATAACACGTTCGCTGTGTGAAATCAGTTTTCGGGACAGTTTGAGAAAATGATGGTGACACTGTTTATGAACAGAGGTCCTAAAATGCCTATGTTGAAAATTTGGTGATGAACGTCCATAAAATGTATTTATTTATTTATTGCAAAGTTTCACCAGGTAAGGTACACTGAACATCAAGTTGCTTGTCTCACAGTACGACCTGGGGGACAGGGAGTGAGAGTTTTAAAACACAGAAAATTTTACAAATAATTCGCACATAACATATAAGGTATAGTTTACATAGTAGCTAGTTTTGCCATATGCGGTGACCTTAAAGATGATCTATAGTATATAGTGAGTACAAATTGCACCTAAAGCATACATGGATGCAATATATAGATAGGACAATTGACACTTTAGCAGTAACAGTTTGTAAGTATTTAAGGGACAAATACAACTTGGGAATTAACACAACATATTAGCAAAAGAGAGGGAGAGGAGTATCATGAGAATGAAGAACACTAAGGCCTACATGCTAAAGTAAAAATTTTATGTAGGGAGAATAGCAGGGAGCAGAGTAGGCTAGTAGATTGTGGTGAGACACTCAGGCTTCTAGGTGGAGACTGACAACAGAGACCTGATTGCAACAACATAAAACGAGGGGCAAGATTAAGTGCTTGAAAATATAAAAGGTCTACGAGTAGGTCATGCTTAGACATGTGGGTCAGCAGACAAGGTGTTAGACTAGTAGGGGTGGGGAAAAATTAGTGGCAGGTACAATTAACAGAAAGGAAATTATGTAGTACTTTATTTAGTGAGCTGGGTGAGGAGGAAAAATGGATTTGTGTAGGGAGAGAGTTCCACAAACTTGGGATACGGTAGGAAAAAGAGGACTGGCCAATTGAGGTATATCTCTGGGGAACTGACAGGGTTCTGTGGTCATGGGATCTGAGGAGGTGAGAGAGTGTGGGTGGAGGGGAAAGGGAGGAGGTAAGATAAGGAGGGAGGGTACCATGCCAGTAGTTAGAGATGAGCTTAGTGCAGTGATGCAGCTGCCTATTAGCTAGAGATTGGAAAGCTAAAGTGAGGTAAAGGTGACAGTGATGGGTTAAGTGCATCAAGGGCAAAGTGGCAGAAGGAGTTGAAAAGGGTATCCAATTTAACTAAATAAGTGGTGGGAGCAGAGCAATAGATGACACTGCAGTAGTCGAAAATCAGGAGAATCATCTTTTGGACCAGTTCGTGCCTTGCCTGGAGCAGGAGGCAGGAGTGGTTTCCATATAAGGCACTGAGTTTAGGTTGAAGCTTTTTCATTATGGCATCTATATGGTCTGAGAAAGTGAGATGTTGATCCAGCCAAATGCCCAGATACCTGAAAGACTCCGTGGCCTCAATAGTTGTCCCATCGAGGGTAGTGAGTGCGGGGAAGGATGGAAGCCTTGGCAGTCTCTGTCTGGTGCCGAACATCATGGCCACTGTTTTCTTAGCATTTAGGAAGAGTTGGTGAGATTAAAACCAACCCTGGACATTATTGAAATCCTGTTGGAGCCTGGAGGTGACATCCAAGGGCGATGGCCCTGAGGAGAATAGAACCATATCATCAGCATACATATGTATAGAAGATGATGTACAGATGAATGGAAGATCATTCAGAAAAATGGAGAAAGGATTGGACCCAGTATAGAATCCTGGGAGACACCAGTGCATACAGGTAGAGGAGGGGAGATGAAGTCGGAGATTTTTACCGATTGTGTGTGGCAGTTTAAGTAAGCAGTAAACCATTTTATGGCGTGTTCAGATAGGCCGTCGGATGACAGGGTGCAGAGTAAGACAGAATGGTAAACCGTGTTGAATGCTTTAGCAAGATCAATAAAGATGGCAGTAGTGGTGTGTCCGCAATCCATCCCAGACGGGATCAAGTCTGTGATCTGAAGCAGTGAAGTAGAAGTAGAGTGGTGTTTGCAGAACTCAGATTGATATTGGGTGAAAAAGTTTATGTTGGAGAGGTAAGAAGACAGTTGGGCTAAGACTAGATGTTCTTGCAGTCTGGCTAACATTGGGAGGAGTGAGATGGGGCGGTAGGTCCCAGGGGAGGAGGTATCACCACTCTTTGGAAGTGGGAGGACAATTGCATGTTTCCAACTTTGTGGTATTTTGGCCAGTTAAAAAGAGAGTTTGAGAAGGGCAATCAGTGGGGGAGCAATGGCTGCGGCAGACAGGTTTAGTAGCTTCAGAGCCAACCTGTCAGGGAAGCTACCTTTGCTCAGGTTAAGGGCTTCTAAAGCAGCGAGCATATCTAGTGACCGAATTTTGGAGAAGGAGAAAATGATTGTGTTACAAGTGTGCATTGCACAGTTTCCACACACCCTTGTAACTTCACAAATTTGCAATATTTTCATGCCAGATTTTCAACACTGGCAATTTTTCACACCTCCTTATGAACAGTACAGCTGTCATTTTTCATAGCCTGCCCAAAATGTGTTTCCGCACCTGTGGCACACAATGGCGTGGTCACTGTGAGAAATCAACTTTTGGGACAGATTAACAGAATCACAGCACCACTGTTCATGACAGGAGGTCCCAAAATGTCTATGTTGAAAATGTGGCTAAAAAAATCCTGAAAATAATTGGGTTACGGATGTGTGTTGCACAATTTCTATGCATGCTCATAACTTCACCAATTTTTCATATTTTCACTCCACATTTTCAACATTGCCATTTTTTACACCTCCTCATGAACAATGCAGTTGTCATTTTTCACATCCTGCCCAAAATGTGTTTTTGCCCCTGTGTCGCCAAATGGCATAGCCGCTGTGCAACATGACCTTTCAGCTAACAAACATTTTGTGCTGCTCTTCATGATCTAGGGTCACAAAAAGCCCATGTTGAAAATTTGGAGTGACAATACCAACAAATGCCTATGACGTTAGGGTTTCCAACTGTAACACTCCACCCTGTAGAGACTGCCAGGTGACAGGGGTGTGACTTGGGATCATTGGCTGTAATGCTCACGCCATTCCCTCCTACCCCCACCCTGCAGCCAGTGATAGGCATCGAGGTGTGCCTTGGAGTGTTTGGCCCTAATGTTCACCCCATTCTCCTATACTGCACCCATCTCAGAATATTTCCTTGTGGAATAGGCTGGCGGTATAGCCTAGAGGTTAGAGGAATGAGGTGTGAATGAGCTTGGTACATCCAGTAGACCAGACCTGAGTTGGATTCTCACAACCTCCACTTGCATACTGTGTGACTCTGAGCAAGTCACTTAACCACCAAGTGATCCCAGGTCACTCCTAAAAACAGGAACTTGTGCCTAGTGGGCCTTACCTGGTTACCAAAGACTAAAATAAAAAATAAGGTCCAAAGACCCCAAAGCACACCACAACACTTGTCAGTGTCTACAGAGTATGGTGAGGTAAAATGGCATGAGTGTTATAACTGATGCCCCAAAGGCACGCCCCAATGTCTGTCAGTCTCTGCAGGGTGAGAGTGGGGTTGGCATGAGTTCAATACTTCACTGCCATTCCTATTATGTATCTCTAACTCTTGCACTACCAATGCCAATGCCAGCGAGATAACATTCGGCATTGACGAATGCTTGTTTGGTCTATATTCAGAAGACTTAGGGGCTTCTTTCTGACCCTTTTTTTTTTACAAGTAGAACAAAAAGCTGCAGTCATGGAATCTGGTACTAGTTTTCCAATTAAAATGTTATTGCATAGAATTTGTAAAACAGAGACAAAAAATCCCAAAACTTTTTATACACTTTGGGAGGCAATCCATCAGGGCCTTGAGATAAATTATTTTTTTAACTTTTTATCGCTGACTCTACTTTGTTCCTAAGTAATGGAGCTGTCAGGCTGTTAATGTCACCCTCCATAGTTGTGGTGTGTCCAAGAAGGACATAAGCTCCTGATCACTATCTGCTTCAGGTGTGGCACCTGTTGTATGAATACCATGTTCCATTACTATATCTGCCATCCTTTCCCAGTCTGTTTCCACAGGTCCCCAAGGGGATGACATGAAACTTTCCATCCAACATTTTCATACTCTGCCCTGACAACTTTTAAATTGATCTAAGTGCTGAGATCCCACCGGTGTGTCCAACTTCAGCTCTTGTTCTGATGGTCTTGCTCTATCAGATTGTAAGGAATTCATGTTTGTTTTGACCTCTTCAATCTGTGCAGTAAGATCTAAATTGCTTTCTTGCATACAAAAAAAAATCAAGCTATGAAGCTTATTCCTCAATTGTAAATATTTCAAATACTGTGCTGTTTTGAGTTGTCCACCCTGCGATTGAGATAGATGTTTTAAATCTTTCTTTGTATCCTCCCACCATTGTGAAAAATTATCATAAACTAATACAGACAATCTAGCTGAAAAAAAATCCTGACATTTTACATGAATTTCTTGATGCATTAATAATTTACTATTTAAATGCAATGGAGGAGCTTTCTGAGAAGTATGCTGACCTGTCCTGCAAGGAGATGACTATTGCCACTGTTCTGGTTCCAGCAACTTAAATATCATGTGACACAAACAGCAAACCAATTCTAGTGGTGAGGGCACCCCTAATATGAGTTGCTGAGGTATTCCACAATCTGCAATCCTGTAATTCTAAAACTGTTATCACCTCCTTTAAATAAACTGAATCACTGTATATTCTAGTTGTTTTCTCTCCTCTATCAGCTACAGATATACCATAGTTAAAGTCACCACCTATTATAAGCAACTTCCTGGTATGTAGGAAAAGGTTGAACATCACTGAATAAAGCTACAGTACTCTAGCCACTTTTGTTTGAGGAGTGCATAAATTGATAAAATGAAAGGCGTGTTTCTAATACTGTATATCTACCAGAAGGGCTCAACCAGGTTCAATTTCTAGTAATCTCGTAACCTGAAATTTGTAGTCACTCAGCAGCATTACTACCCCATCACAATGATCAGTCCCTTGTGACCAGTAAGAAGGCCCATATGGCCATAATCTTTTAATGGCATTTATTTCATACTTTGTTTTTATCCAAGCATCTTGTAGAAAAATAATATTATTCTGTAGGATCTCTACAATGGTCACTCTCTTCTGGTGTGTTTTGATACTATTTATGTTAAGGCCAGGATATTCAAAGCAGTTGAGCATGGTGCAACTGAGTTGCGCCAGCACAAGTGCAGACTTGCGCCAAGGAGCGCTATTCAGCAGGAGTCAGTGCACAGAGCAAATCCAATTGTGCCCATGCGCAACTATAATGAATGCATATGCAAGAGCAGGGGGCATGCCCATGAATATGTGGCGCAGTGCAATATTCAACCGTGGAACCATGGCACACGTGCTGAGCAAACCCTGGATGCACCGAGCAGACTTGAGACTATAAATACAAGGTGCAAGCACACAGACAGCACTTGTGCCAGGGGAAAGGGAGAGAGAGATAGAGGGAGTGGCAAGAGAAGGAGGAGAGACAGACAAAGAGACAGAGCCAGTGAGGGACAGAGTGACTAGTACAGGCAGTCACAGGGGTGTGGGACAGAGGTGGCAGTGGAGAGTGAGCCAGGGGCTGAGAGAGGGAGAGGGAGAGGCAGGCAAAGTGCCAGGCAGTGCACCAGGGTGGCAAACAGCCCACAGGAGCTGACCACCCAGGGGGAGACAGGACATCAGGGGACATGGCCAGTGCACCCTTTCTAATGGAGGCCATAATGAGGGGTGTGAGGAGGCAGAAGGAACAGCGACATGGCTGTGGAAGGGCCCATTAGCAGTACGCCCAGAACAGGTGGTACCGTGCCCGCACCATCTTCAGGAATTACACTGATACAGAGATTGTGGGCTGGTATCGCCTGAACAGGGCCATTCTGAGGCAGCTCTGTGAGCTGTGCAGTGAGGAGATGCAGGAACCCACAAGACAGAGCCATGCAATGTCTGTGGAGACAAAGGTGACAGCAGTCATGTGCCTGCTCACCACGGGCACCTTCCAGAGACCAACAGAGGAAACTACAGGCATAACCCAGTCAGCCACATTCCACCTCCTCTTACAGTTCCTCAATTTCCTGCTGCCACATGCTTCGGAATACATCCATTTTTCCAGCACACAGGTGTAGCATACATCAACCATGCCGGACTTCCACAGGGTAGCATGCATGCCTGTTGTGCCTGGGGCCATTGACTGCACCCACGTGGGCATCTGCATGCCACCTGGCTCTGAGCATGTGGCCTATGTGAACCAGAAGGGGTTCCTAAGTGTGAACTGCCAGGTAGTATGCAATGCCAAGGGGCACATCACCAATGTCTGTGCCACACACCATGGGAGTGCACATGATGCATTCATCTGGCACAGCCCTGCACTGTGCCACAGGTTCAAGTGTGGGGACATCCCCACGGGCCAGATAGTGGGTGAGTATGGGATGGGCAAGTGGTGTGGGGCAGAGCATGGCATGGGATGGGGGAGGTTAGGGTGGGTGCCCTGATGAGGGTGCCAGGGATAAACAAGGGACACAGTAAAAGAGGACACAGGGCTAACCATGTCATTATCCAAACAGGTGACTGCAGATATCCACTCAGGCCCTGGCTGCTCACCCTCTATCGGCACCTGTCGTCCCCATCAGAGGAATGGTACAATGAGGCACATGCCAGCATGCGGAACATCATTGAGCATGTATCTGAAGGCACAGGTCCATTGCCTAGACAGATCTGGTGGTGCCCTACTGTACAGCCCCTCAAAAGCATGTGGCCTATTCCTGCCCTGCTGCAAACTACACAACATGGTCATTGACCATGGGATAGCTGTCAAGGCTGATGAGGGTGACAGTAGTGGGGATGATGAGTGGAATGGGCCAGAGGATGGTGGACAGACCCCCCTAGGTGGTGGGATCTCTGGCTGCAAAGGATGGCACACCAGCACAGGGACACCATCGCACAGAAGCACTATGGTGCACACAGGTAGGTGGTGCCACACCCACGCACTGGCCACACACACAGGTACAGCACACAGGCAGGGGAATGCATGGCAATGGGCATGTACACACAGAGGTGTATTGCAGGTGTGGGGGTGTCAGTGCCACACTGCCACACAGAACTGCACACAGCAGTGAACAGCAATACACACACACACACACACACACACACACACACACACACACATACACACATGCCCAGGTGCTGGCATGTGGTGGTGATCAGATGCAGTGCACCAGTGCACAGGTGCAACTGGTGAAGATCCGCTCTCATCATGCCCATGCCACATGGGCCAGTGGCCAGGCAGGCATGCACACAGGCAGCATGCAGCACAACACACAGGTGCTACACCTGTGGTATGCACACACACACACACACACACCGCCCATGCATGAACATGGCAGCAGCAGCAGACTGCTGCCAGGGAAGCATGCACATCAGGTCTGCCGCATGGAACCATGGCCACCATGGCCACGGGGGCCACCACACCACAGCCAGTCAGAAGCCACAGGCTGCACATCAGCCACAGAGGGTGTTTGCAACAGCCCCCCAGGGTTTGTACTGCAGGACCATGACCAGGTCCATGCAGGGGTTTGTAAGCACCCAAACACGCCCACCCCAGGTGTGCCTGAGATGCCAACAACAGAGCCTGATGTCGCCAGGAAGGGTGTCACTCGACACCGGGATTGTGGGGTGGACAGCACACTACACGGTGTTTGAGGTGGCTGCCATGTCCTGTGTCAGCCCGCAGTGCAAGGCCATCCATGATCACATTGACTATGCAATCTTGGGACGTGGTCGTGTCCTCCTGCAAGAGCTGTATAGCCGCCAGGAGCTGCACACTACCTGTCTCATGCTGCTTGGCCACCTGGCACAAATCTGCATGCAGTGCATGCACCCCAGCTACCAGCAGCACCTGTTGCTCCATGGAGGCCCGCAGCAAATGGGTGTGCTCTACCAATGGGTTTGCGCCCAGGGGAACCTGGGCAGGGCACCAACCCTCCTGTGGTGAACGGCCACGCTGCACAGCCCCCCACTCAGGTGGATGCTACACAGTGGGGTCCCCATGGGGTAAGTCCTTATCAGGTGTCCTGGCAGTGGACCCAGTGTCCAGCTGCCCTATGGACCCTGCTGCCTGCCGCTGCTGCCATTCCGGCTTCGGTATGCTACCCAACACCTGTGCAGCCACACCACCACCACCACATGGCACTGCTGTAGCAGTGCACACCGTCATTTGCAGTGACAGCAGGCAGCTGTCCCACTGCTGTCAGGCCACTGGGCATGCTGCCTGTGATGGTACCTGGTATGGGCGTCTCCCCCACAACACCACCCATGCTGTCCAGGATCATGGTCAGATCATCATCAGTGTTGGACCCCACCCTGATCTGTGTCTCCACAAAGAGGATGCCATGGCTGGCATCCTGCAGAAACACAGCCAGGGCCTCATCTGACCCCATGCCCAGGGCATCCAGCTGGACAGTGGTGGTGTGCTGCATCTGATCAGGCCCCTGGATGCCTGTGGAGGTGGATGACTGGTCCTCCGGGCCTGGGCCTGCCTCCATGGCTGCTGCTGGCACCCCACCCTCTGCATGCAAGTGGGCTGGTGCTGAAAGAGAAAACAGATGTGTCAGTGATGCAAGGCTCCCATCCCCCATCCCCCAGCCACTGCTTGCTGTGTGTGCCTAACATTCATACCATGCAGTGATGGGCTTCCACCCATCTGAAAACCTCTACCCGGCACACCCTCCACAGTGCTGTGGCACACGGTGTCTTCCACCAACTCCTTCTGCGCTGAAAGTTGTGGCACATCAGCAGGCCCCCTCCAGTGGCTGTCCAGGCCACACGAATGACCACCACCTTCTCCTTGATGTGGTGCTTATCGGTGCCCACCTTCTTCCGGCACTCTTGCACTGACTGCTAGTGGCTGGCCTGCTAGTCGACACTTGCTGCCACCTCCTCCCAGGCCACAGCCCTGGCCTGTGGTGTGCCTGTGGCACCACTCAGCAGTGGCTCCCTGTCAAGGTAGGCCTCAAACAGGGCATCTGCCTCTGCCTTAGTAAAGTTGGGCCTGTGTTTGCAAGCAGGCCCGCACTCCTCACTCTCTTCACACTCCGACATAGTGCTACCTGTGGACATGGATATGTGTGTCAGTGTCAGCAACAGCCTACTTCGTCCACCGCGCTCTGCTGGCTGGGCTCAGCAGCATGAACAACTTACCTCAGATGGTTGCAATATCAGTCTATGGCCTGTGCTGGTCCATGGTGGTTTTTATAGTGCAATGCATGCAAATGAGCATTGGCACAACGGTAATGACATGCTAATTTCTCCAGTGCACCATGCATTGGCCAATGAGCTCATTTGCATGTGGTGGCTGAATATCACGTACTTGCTCCATGCGCAATGGAATTGATCCAGAGCAAGTTGTGGCACAGTGCGCTGGTCGACCCCTACTGTGACCCTCTGACCCCTTGGGACTCCATCATCACATGCCTGTCAGGTCGCGCTCATGACGTGCATCTCCAGCATTGCATGATTGGCAGTAACAGCACATGCCTCCATGAGGTGTGCACCCCACGCACATTGTGCACACATGTGCCTCTGGCCGCCAATTTGTCTCCACATATCACTGTCAGTACAATGGCACAGTGGGGAGTTTGCCTGGCTAGTAACTGATCAGACATTGAACTGGTCAGTCTGGTAGCCTGTGTGCAGTCACTTGCACCAGGGCTGTTTGGACAGGTGCCCTACAACAGCCACGGACTGATGTTTGGCAGGGCATTGCTGCCATTTCCATTTATTGTTGACAAACAAAATTGCCGTTACCATATACAGATAACATATTTCATACTTAATTTAAAATACAAAAAAAAAAAAATACTAGTTACATATAAACAGTCGAATAATTTAATCTCCAAAATTAAATAACTTAGCATATTTCAATTTTAAAAGAAAAACCTTGTGTTTTCATTTTGCATCAATTAATCACTGAATATAAAATCCATTATTCATGAAATGTCTTTGTTCTGCTTTCGGTTATCCTACATAATCTTGCTGTATTTTCCAAATGTAAAACATTATTCATTTTCATTAAATAGTCATATTGATATTTGGGTTCCACATCTAAATTCTGTAGGATATTACCTAAGAGAATTTGCCTTTCTTTTAAATATAACGGACAGAGCAACAATAAGTCCATAGGGGTATCTTCATCCCATCCACATGCACAAACGCTAGAATTAAGCAAACCATAGATTTTTTTCAATTTCTGACTTTCCACATACCCAAGTCTAAACTTTGTGTATGCTTTCCTTAATTTCAGATTCTTTAGTTTTGTGAGATATTACTGTATACCAAATATTCTATTAGTACTATAGGTCAACCAGCTGCTAAGTTTGCAATTCTTTGCCAATTCACTTTCTTTTTGAATATATGTCTTCAATTTGTTCTTTAATAACAGATTTAATTACATCATGTGGAGTATTAATATTCAATGTAAGACAATATAATAAACCATATGCTTTGATGATTTTTTCAATAGTGTTTAAGCTTGGGTTCACAAAACCTTTATGTCTATTTATCAACGTATCCTCAAGACAAATTCTAGGCAGTCTTTCTTGGTGCATATTATATACCTTAAGCCAGTATACACATAATCTTTGTTCAATATTACTTATAAGTGGTAACTGTCCTAATTCTAATCTACTAAGACAACTAGAAGCTCCATTAGGGAGTCCCAAAATTTGTCTATAAAATTTATTCATTACTGTTTCCAAACTTCCAACCTTGTCAAAACCCCATACGTCTTCCCCATAGAGTATCTGACTTTTAATTTTGGTCCTTAAAACCCTAATTGGGCCTGTAACAGAATGACTGCCATATTTATATGTAAACCTTGCTATTCCCGGAATTAATCTTCTAATTTTTTGTACTATATTTAAAATGTGTTCTGTCCATTTTAAATTAAAGTTAAAGGTTATACCCAAATAACTGAATGTGTTCACCCTTTCAGTAATCTGGTTATTACATTTAATAGCACCTAATTTACAATTTCTCACCCTGTTCCTGCTAAATATCATATACTTTGTTTTATTAATGTTTATTTCCAAACCCATCTTAGCACATTCTTCATTAAATCTTTTAATACTCCTTTTTGTTCCAAGATGGCTAGTTGACATCAATACTATGTCATCTGCATATGCCAGGTAGGGGTATCACCTGGCACCCACACATGGCATGTGATGCTCTGGATCACACTGTCTTTCCAATGTCTTATTTAAAAATATATTAAAAAGTATTGGAGATAAAATGCAACCCTGTCTTAATCTTATGTTAGTGTGGAATTTAGGTGTAGTATCTCCTTCTTTATTATATCTAATTTTTGTATAATTATCTTCATATAACATTTTTAGGATACTGCACATTCCCCCTCCAATCTATATTCTTTCAAGACTTCCCACAATTTATTTCTGTCAACTCTGTCTAAAGCCGCTTTTATATCAACAAGAACACAGAACAATTTTAGATTTTATATTAATATATTTATGTACCAAATGTGATAAGACAAAGCATTGAGCAATTGTCGAACAACCTGCCATAAAACCAACCTGGGCAGTATCTATTATTTTTTTATTATCTAACCAGTTAATCATTCTATGTAATATTACTTTTGTGAATATCTTTAGTGAATTATCTAACAAACTACTTAGTCTATAGTTTTCTGGTAATTATTTGTCTCCTTTCTTAAAGATAGGAATTATTATATTCTCTTTCGATGATCTGGAGGTTATACCTTTCTCTATTACATGGTTAAATAATACTGTTAAGACTGGGGTCCATAGGTCAGGGTCCTCCATTATTATGTCCATTGGGACACCATCTGATCCTGGAGCTTTGTGCCTTTTTACGTCCTTTATTGCCAATTCTATTTCCTAGGGTAGGATTTTTTTCTCATAACTGCCATTTCTGTATTATTTTTATCTGTTGTTATGTTCATATTTATTTTATAAAGTAATTCCTTATAGTACTGTTCTAAAGTAGAGGGGTCTATATGGCTTTCTATGTTTTCTTATATATTATCCAATCCATTGGTGACCAACCTCCAAAATTTCTTGCTGTCTTTATCTTTAGTCACTTTTTCAAATTCTTCCCAAAGGTATTTTTTATATTTAGCTTTTTTTAAATCCAGTATTTTTTTATACTCTTTTCTATACTTGTTTAATTTTGCTCATTACCTTTTGTTGGTTGACTAATAGCTATTCTGGCTAATCTATTAATTTCTCTTTTACTTTTTATACAATCTTCATCAAACCATTTACTTCATTTTCTGTTTTCTTTAATGATCGATGTTTCAAGTAAAAGAGCTGAGAGAGTTTCCATAACTTCTTCAAATAGTTTGACATAAGTTTCTGGTATTTTTTGATAACCCGGTTCAAATACAAGATCTCTTATTCCAAAGTAATGAAGTATTTTAATAGAATTATACTTCTCTAGTAATTCCCATTTAATTCCCCTTTTAACTCTAATAATCTCCACCCTATTTATTAATATTTTAACTAAATTTTGGCCAATTAGTACTTCCATCTGTAAAGGCCTATGTTCTTTACCCAATCTTGAACCTATCCTAAAAGACCCTAGTCTCTTTACTAGATTTATTTTAATCCAACATAAATCAATTAATGAGGTTCCTCTAGCTCCTAAAAAAGTATATTCCCCCTCTATGTCTCCTTGGGATTGACCATTAATTAAAATAAATTCTCTATCTTCTAGTTTCTAGAGATCATCATCCCTCTTTCATAGCCTTTTACATCTTTAGAGGATCTAACTCCTCTACGAGACAGTCCATCCAGAGCCTCATATGCCTCCCATAGTTCTTCTGTTAACTCCAAACAATGCCCCACCCTGGCATTAAAGTTCCCAGTTACAGCAATCCCACATAATGGGTTCCTCTCCAAGCAGGAAGTAATGATCCCTACCAAAATATCCATATCCCTATCATCCCTAAAGTTTGAACTTATAGGGGAGAAATAAACATTAATAAGTACATAAGATCCCTCTTTCTTGGTTATTTGAACAGGCAGAATGTGCTCCAAATCCAATTCTATTTCCTTATGCTCTATTCCTTCCATTATTTGGCACCAAGTAATTAACCCTCCAGACACCCTACCATAATTATTTTCCTAGATGCAGATTTCCAAAAAGTTTTATAACCATTTATATTCATTTCTTCTTGAATCCATGTTTCTTGTAATGCTATAAATTTAAACTTTGATATAAAATCCTCAAAAGTTGGATCTGCCAAACTATTTCTAAGCCCTGACACATTCCAAGTAATTATATTATAGGGGTTTTGTACTACTCATATTCTTCTTCATTATTTGTCATTCTTCATACTCTTTCAACATTTCAAATCTGTTTGTCATTTCAATTAAATTTAACCATTGATCCTTATTGTCCCTGTCCCATTCTTTGTTACCCAACTCAACTTCTCCCTGTAAATAGATTTCTACTTTATCCAGAACAGTTTCTTTGGCCATGATCTGTTGGTAATCATCTTGGTTATTCACCCAGATAGTTATCTGTCCATTTGATTCCCATCGCATTGACTTTCTTATTCTTTTATTAAGACTTATATCTTTAGTCAAGTTTTATAGCATCTCAGCCACTTTAGCCCTAAGATTTTGTTTTGTCTCAATCAAAAAAATATTCAGACCATATATTGAAATTTGAAACTCCTTTCCATTACCATTGATTATTAATTCCTTATACTAATCCTGGAAGATATTTTTATTACAAAGTACATTATCCAGTTCATATCCATAATATCTCATTTTTTCTTTCTGATTCTCAATAGTGTTAAGCACATAGTATTGGTCAGATACCAGAAGAATCAGTTCCTTATGTATCAATGGCCTAATGACACTAAATGTTGTCATTATATTATCCGGCTTTCCATTTGTTTGTAAAATCAAACCTAATAATTGTTTGATATTCTGATTTCATTTGATTTCAGTCTCTTCTGGCTTTATTGGAACTTTATATATAGGTAACACAAAATCTGATACTAATGTTCTTTTAAGAAACTTATTCCGATCACATGAATTTTTCTCTTCAATCGACAATTCCTTTATTATTGTATGGTCCTGATTCTCCCCTTCTGGTTTAAAAGATTTATCAATGATCTCATTATTATTCTCCATTTCCTCCCCATTATTCTTTATTTCCTTAACTCTCTTTTGTTTTCCTTAGCTTTTGTTCTTCTTAAGCCCTTTACAACCTTTTCTACTACTAGAAGATTTACTAGGTCTATTTAGATGTATTTTATTTGCACTTTTACATTTCATATCCTTTAAAACAACACCTAACCCATTTTTACTCGCTTTTATTAATTTTTCTCATCCTATAAGGGTTCTATCATCTCTTTTCCATTGTCTGTTTCCTTTTGTTCTTTATGAGTACTCATCACAACCTCAAGAGGCTTCTCCAAATTTATAAGGTCAGATTTCTGTACCTGTATTGTAACATCACTTATGTCATAAACCATACTTTTTTGGGGTAAGTTTACTGATGTTATCTTTATTTTGTGCCCTAACATTTTTATTTCTTTTCTTTTCCCTTTGTTCTAAACCCTTTTCCCAAATGTCTACATTTCCTTCTCTTAACTCATTTATTATACTATCTTGTGAATCATAATTCTCAGAGAGCATCACAAATTCAGAATCCAGGTCCAGAGATACTTCTAGTGTCTCCTTTCCCATCCATTGTCCCTTATATATTCCATCTCTCTCATTCATGCTACAATCTCCAATCTGCAGAGATCTCTCTAAAATATACTGGCCTGGATATTCAAACTGCGCTGAAAACTGGCGCAACAGTAGGAGCAAGCGCAAACCAGTTGCGCAAATACGCAACAGGTGCGATATTCAAACATGGAGCAGAGCAAATTAAGTAAGCAACCAACGCCTCAATATCGCATATACTGCACCATCAAGGCAACCAGGAAGGAGAAGCTGAGCTAAATGCTGTGCTATGGCTGCAAATCCATGGAAGCTCAGCTGAGCATCTCCAGAGCTGCCATAGCTACAAGCACAGCCCCTGGAGCAATGGAACTGCACATCCAGGGAGGCAGGCTGGGGCCCACCGCCAGCCATGCCACACATGGGCATGGGAACACACTGCAGAACCCACACCACACCGGCACAACCCAAGCACAGCATCACTGGGGGTGGGATCGATGATCCACGCCCATGGGACAAGCCAACAATGTATAGCAGAGCCATGACACCCCAGCACAACCACTGGCAGGCAGAGAGTGCCACAGGGGTTGACAACCACAGTGCACATCAGCCCCCAGACGCACAGCACACCTGCACACTCGTGACCCCAAGACATCGGCTCATGTGCAGTGACTGGCACTGCAGGAAACACTATGCTTCCCCTGCCACACGCCAACCCCATGCTGCAGAGAAGAATACCAGCCAGACTCCACCCTGTGCACCAGCAGTGGTGGCAGCAGACGCAAGACCAACAGAAAGTCAATGCCATGCTGGTGATACCTCCCATGCACACACACACACACACACACACACATACCTAGGACCATACCAGCCCAGATGGTATGTACACCCCTGCAACGGAGCACCCATAGCCAGTTGCAAATCAGAGACCAACACAGCAGTCGTATCAAAATAGAAATGTATATTTAAAGATCAATATATAAACATAAACAGGTGAAACTATGTACAAGTGGGGGACAGGTAAAGGCAGGGTGTTCAAGGGAGGGAATAAAAACCTGGAGAGGGAAGGCAGGTGATAGGGATGTGAGAAGTGGGAAGGAATGGCCTAGGCTCAGCTGGCTGCTGGTCTCCCCTGCTGGTGTCCCATCCTGTGCCTCCACCTCCTGGAACCATGGCGCTGTGTGGCCTGCAGCATCACCTGGTTCTCCTGTGACACCTGGGTGAGGTGCGAATACCCCTCTCAATCCTCCGGAGTACCTCGAGCCTAGGAAAATGGGAACACAGTCAATGGCTGGAGACTGACCACAACCCTGAACACCACCCAACCTGCAAGCCACGTAGCACCCAATGTCCCGCACCTGTGATGGCATGCACCCTCACAGTGAACTGCATATGGCCATCACAACAGGCGCACCAGCTATCGCACCACCGCCCATACACACTGCCCACGTCAATCACAGTACAAACTAGGCTGGCAAGTGATGTGGCAACGTGGTGATGCCAGTTACACAGCTATGTGCCCAGTGCATGCCTGACCACCTGTGATGCATACACAGACGGCGTGATGCTGCACTGTGATGCAGGTCACCTGTGTCATGCCCACATGGATACATAGACAGTGTCGGCAGATAAGGACCATGGGACACCCAGTCTGTCCATTTGACCTTGTACGCTCACTCTGTTGTCCTATAAGTCCGTTCCCTCACCCTGACCTCCAGAATTTCTTATGGCTAACCCATGCATTCATAAATCCTGCACCAAGCTCAGCCCCCACCACTTCTCTCTGGCAGGTGTTCCACTTGTCCACCACCCATCCTGTGAAGAAATACTTTCTCATGTTTCTCTTAAACGACCCCTTCAACTGCATCCCATGCCCTCTAGTCCTGGAACATCCTTTACGCTTACAAATATTGTTTTCCTGCACTCTGTTCCCCCTGTAGGATACTTGTATGTCCCATCATATCCCACACCCTCCTCCCTCCAGGGAGTACATGTTCAGTTCCGTCAACCTGTCTGCATAGGACTTGTGATGCAATCCATGCACCATCCATGTCGCCTCCTCTGAACCCTCTCCACCCAGTCCATGTCCATACGCAGGTATGGTCTCCGGAACTGTACACTGTACTCCAGTGTGGGACTCACTAGTGTTTTGTATAGTGGAACCATGACCTCCCTTTGGTTGTGTCTCTGCATGGCTGGTGGTCTTGCCCCCAGCATGCAATAGCATCCATGAAGTAATGATACTCACACCTCCAGCAGCTGTGTCTGATGCTTGCTGCTGCTGCTGTGGCACAACACCTCCTGGCACTGGGGTCCTGGCATGGCCCTACATCACCCTGGTCCTGTGTCCTCACAATCCAGCCTGTGGGAGACATATGTTGAGACAAACATCAGTGTGACTCAAAAGCAGAGTGCCCCTGCCCCAGTGAGAGTGCCTGCCCACACAGCCATAACCATCCATCGCACAGCTGCACACACACACACCATGCACAGCCACCAAGCAACACACACACCCCTACAGAGAATATAGGTGATAGATGGTACACTCACCTGGCCTAGGCACCACCCCACCTGCACGTGAACGCAGCATGTCAACAGTTCCGCTCCCTTCCGGGCGGAGGTCACTGTACCGTGCGCCGCACTGCTCAGCAGACTGCCCCGCCAGTGACCTCCACCAGGTCAGTGGCCACTTGCTGCCACATAGGTCCCAGGCATGGTGAGGGGGCTCACCACACAGTGCCTCACAGTGGGTTCCACCAGGCCACCAGGTTGGCCACTGCAAGCTGGCTCCAGGACACCACCCTCCTCCCAGCCATGGCAGCAACTTTACAGCCAGGCAATATGGTGCCCGCTGCGCCGTAATCCTACGTGGAGTTGTTGCGCACAGACCAGCACAGGCTCCAATCGCGCTGTTCGAACAGAAGCCGTCATTTTATGTATGGCGCTGTCACCAGACAGGCAATAGGACGTACACATGGCATGCCAACAGCGCCAGGGCCAGAGGGCATACACAAGGTCACGGCAATGACGCAAGGCTACGCACAGCACCATAGGGATGTATAGGCATCCTGCTCGACTGCCCAGAGCACCAGTGCCACAGTGGACTATAAGCGCAGAAGCGCGACAGCGCCATATACTGCCCAGTGCTGTAGCACCACTGGCACAATGGTGGCTATTGTCTGAATCAATTATCGCTCTCATCGGTTCAGCAGCGCGATCGGCTACGCGTAACTTGGTCTGGCTTGTACAATACAGTGTAGCACGCAGCTACAAACATGCGCCATCTGCTCAGTTGGACTTCCAGATGGCGCTAAGCGCAACATGCGATATATTCAGCCGACATATGCAAATCCGTTGATCAGCTATTCGCAGTGCAGTGGCACGATTAGCATGTTATTAAAGTTGCGCCCACCTCATTTGCATGTGTTGCGCTATAAAAATGTGACAGTGGTTGTGCTGGCTGAATTTGGTTACTGCAGATGAGAGGTGAGTTATGCTGTGTGATGCTCCAGGACAATGCCTATGGGCAGGGGGTGCTGAGGATGATAGGGTTGAGGGGCTGAGCATGAAAGGCACTCTAGAAAGGGACAAAGGCACCCTTTCTATCAGTATCTGCCATGTGGAGAGGAAATGGGGGGCCTTGCCCCCCGGCCAGCAGCTATGCTCATGGGGAAATGCTGTGGCCTGCACACAGTGACAGGTCCACTTCCACCCATCAGATCACCATGACTGACCAGAGCCAGGCTGAGGTGTGGACGTGGGCGTGAGGAGGAGGCCGAACTCACCACGGCAGAGACCGAGTGCCTCTTCCAGGCCTCCCTGGAGGATGAGCCAGTGGACAGAGGGCACCCCTCAGGAGCGTGCAGCTCATGGGAGGGGTAGCTCTGGCTGTCAACCTGCATGGAAGCCACCAGCGCTCATGTGCAGGAATGCCAGAAGAAGATGGGGACTGACCTGCAGGAGGCTGGAAGGAGAAGGTGGCAGCCTCAGGGTGGCACGTGGCTGGCACTGGTGGGGCCCACCAGTGGTGTTGCAGCTGACCCCTACAGAGGAGACACTGGTGCCAGTGCAGCCAAGTGCCATTGCGTGCGTTCCAGGCGGAGGATTCCAGACAGGTGGAGGCCCATCACTGCATGGTATGAGGCATGGTGATGTTGTTGGAGGGGGCTGTTGTTCACATGCACTCACATGTACTCTCTTTCTGTTACAGATCCTGTCTCATCTGCAGGAGACGTGGTGGTGGTGGGTTCAGACAGTGAGGCAGACCTGCTGGACGTGGAGGAGGACCATCCACCTCCCCAGCCTTTGCAGGCACTGCAGCATGCAGGCTGGGCCAACAACTCGCTTCAGTGATACGGCAGGGGTACAGCCCGTGTCACAGCAGTTCGGCATGTGGCATGCCAGCATGCTGTGCCTGATGGCAGTAACGCACCTGCACCATTGATGATCAGGCCTGCACGGCTAGTGATAGTGTGTGTCCCACGACGGACATGGCAGGCCAGCATGTGCCCTGGGCTTTCCTGTCTCACACCTGTGTACCAGCATGCTGGCACAGTCCCAGGCCAGCCTGTCAGCACCGTGGGCAGCACGGTGCTGTGCAGGTGTCTGGCACTGTTGACAGCACGGAGGTGGAACAGGTGGACCTGGGGCTCAGTGGTTGGAGGGGCAGTAGCAGCAGTTGCACACAGGTCTGGGGACAGTGTCACAGTGGCACATGTCCACCGCCCCTTTGATCGCCCATACCTGTCCTGCAAACAGCGCCCACTCTCAAGGGAGCTGTGCACCAGACCGGCTCACCCCCTGGGGTGACGACATTGGGGCACAGTACCTATTGGACGCCAAGACATCCCTTCTGCTGTAGGAGTCGTACAGCTGCAGGGGCAGGTTGCGAGGTCCGTGGGAGGCACTGTCTGTGTCCGTGGAGGGCATAGCGGGAGGTGCTTGGGACCGAGCTGAGCTGGTCTCAGAGGACGGATGGGACCGCTGCATTGACAAGGCTGACCCAGGCAGTGGTCTCTGTATGCAACGACACACACTGTCGTGGTGCCCCCTGTACTATACACCCCACAGTGCGCCTCCACCCTGTTCCTCGGGCTGGCGCGACACCAGGCCTGTCGATGCTGGGTTCTGCTGTGGGCATCCCGAGCACCCCTGGCAAGTTTGTTTGGCGTGATGCAGACCTGTGCGGGCAAGGTCGGCGGTTACGCACTGGGACCCCTGGTGCTGCACCAGCGCCACTCTCGGTGTGGCCTCTGCTCAGCCTGCCAGTGGTGCTACCATGACGTGGGGCCACCGACGTATCCGCAGGTCTCGGGACAGTGCTACTTGACTGAGCTGTCTCCCAATGCAGGCCCTGTCTGGTGCTGCCCTGTGTGCATGTGTATGGTGGTAAGTGCACTGCTGGGTGCCTGCTCACTGTTGACACACGGACCACCTGCACACTCTCCCAACTGCCCACAGGTGCGCAGTATGATGATGCCCATTGCACTGTACACCAAGGTGCAGGGTTGCCCAGGGTCCTGACACATGTCATGTGACAGTCCAGTGTGGTGGGGTGGTAGGTGGTGCTGTGTGTTGCAATGCTCATTTCAGAAAATTGTGCTGCTGCCCCAGTATGCTGCCTGGTGTGTGTGTGTCCATATGAGTGCTCACCCTCTGATGGTGTGTGTGTTGGCATGCCTGGACCCTTCTAACTCCCTGACCTTCATGCACGGTGTGTTTCTCTGTGTGCCTGTGGTTTCTGCATGGACGGTGTTGCCTGCACATGTCCCCCTTGACTACTGTGTTGCGGTGTAGTTTCTTCTGCAATGGTGTCCCGTGCAGCTGGGCCTGCCGGGTCAGTCGGGGTCCCTCCATCCTAGGGGCTGCTCATCACCCATATCACCGAGCGCCACTGGCGCCCCTATCGCTGTCCTCTCTTTGACCTGTCACGTGCTATTCCATGGTCTTTGGCCATGTTGTGCGAAGCAACAGGCTGGGAATATCCCACAGGCCTTTGGGGCTGTACTGTAGGGCTCAGTGGAGGTGTCCAGGCATCGGAAGATGCCTTGAGCATCCCAAACACCCGCCTATGATGTTACGTGGTTGTGGCATGTGCCTCATTGAAACCGAGCTGCGCTGGGGTCGTGGAGCGCCTGTATGGTGTGAGCAGCCAGGGGACAGAGTGGGTATCTGCAGTCACCTGTGGAGATAGTGAGATCAGTGTCATGTCAGGTCCATATTGCCCATGTCCTGTGCTGCACGCCAGCACCTGTGTCATTCCACCCTTGCACAGTGTTTGCATTCCATACATGTGTATTCGCCCACTAGATGACCCGTGGGGATGTTCCTTCTCGATGGCACGGCTGCACTGACTTTGCCCTATGGTGAACATGTGCTCCACCGGTGTGTGGCACGGGCATGATGATGTTAGTGGCGTCACACACACCTGGCGGTTGACACTGAAAGCCCTTTAAGTTGCGATAAGGGCCGGGGCCGGGTGGCGTGGCGGATGGGCCACATGGGTGCAGTCATGGCCCTAGCATGCCAGCATTTGTGCTACCCTGTGGAACTCCTGCATGTTTGTTAGCGCCTGTGGTGTTGGGGAAATGGATACCAGGCATGAGGCTGCGGTGTTGGGTTCAATTGTGTATGGACGCATGGTTGACTGTGTAATGCCTTTGGTGTCCCCTGTCGGCCTCTGGAAGGTTGCCCATGGCAAGTGAGTTATGCAGGCTGTCACCTTGGTCTCCCGGACAGAGCATGACTCCGTCATTGGTGCCTGCATCCATCACTGCACAGCTCACTGGCCGTCTCAGTATTGCCCTGTTCAGGCGGTGCGGGCCACTATCTCGGCGTCTGTGCAGCTCAAAGCTGATGCGGGCCTCGATACCGCCTGTCGGGTATACCACGCGACGGGCACGCTCAGCTGCCACGTCCCCTGCAGCATGGTGTCTCACCCCCTCATTACAGCTTCCAGTGGAAGCTGACACTATCCACTCTCCTGGCTTCTGCCCCCGGCTGCTGTTCCTGTGTTACCCCGCTGCCCCACTGCTGCTTCCACTGCACTGGGCACCCCCACTGGCCTCTGTCCTCCTGGACCACTGTCCCTCTCTGCCCTTCCAGCTCCTGTCTCTCTCTCTCTCTCTCTGTCTCTGTCTCTCTCCCTAAGTTTGCGGCCTGCTAGGGTTCTTGCGCCGCTTCCTTGAGCCTTTTTATTTTGGCTCAAATCTGGTACTGCGCAACTTCCGGCTCAGCCACTCTTGCGCATTGCTCAAGTGTTCGGATATCGCATTGCGCACTTTATGCATGGACCCGCCCCCTTCGGTTGCGCATGCCTTCATTTCCATTACGCTGTTGCTCAGCATGTTTTCGGTGGCGCAACTGGCCCCTTCTGAATATTGCAGAATGGCGCATTTTTGGAGTTACGCACGTGCAACCCTGTTGCGCATGGCGCAACCCTTTTGAATATCTGGGCCACTGAATGTTTGTAAATTCTTTAGAGAATGTTTATTTAGCTGCTGCACCATTACATTGCAACAAATAATCAAGTATCTTACCTAAATTTTTTATTTACAATGCAGATTCCCTTGATAAATACCAAATTATTTTTGTTCAACAGCTGCTGTTCATAAAGCAATATATTTGCCTTCATAGGTTCCATTAATACCCTAGCACATTCCTTCATTATAGTATTCATAGAAGGAGTGTTTGATTCTAATGCACTCATACAAAGGGTTTCATTGAATGGTGTTCAATTATTCTGACCAGAATCATTCCCATTTGTTTCCACTACATACACTTTATCATTTCTTGTTTCCTTTTCCAACAGGCCTGATGCAGATGTCACGATTTCAGATAAATCACTCATTTCTTTCTTACAGTGGTAGTTATAGAAAAGTTTCCTACCTCGAGGTACCACTGAGGTAATTTGTATTGACTGTAATGTGATTCTGCCTCATTCTGCCTCAGTATACCTAGGCATACCTCAGTACTGTGAAACATTTCTATGATTACCATTGTAGTTCTATTGTATTCAAGAATTTGTTGCTCAGTTTGTTGTTCCACTTTATTATTTAATTTAATTGACTCTTTAATACTTTCAACTGTTCTACTGACTTCATTATTCATCCTGTCAATAAGTCCTAAATCATCTACAAAGGATCACGGAGTGCCTTGCTTAAGGTGGGGTGGTGTACTATGCTCGTTAATATTTTCTACATTCCAAAATATTTTATTCTCCCTCAACCCCTAGTTATTCCAAATTTCTCTGATTTGAGGTTATCTCATTTTTGGTGTTAACTCATCCTCCACAGATCTTCTTAGAAAAAAACTTTCATTTATTTCTTTGTTACTCTCACCCATGATTTGTTTAGATTTAGTTATCACTACCTCTATAGCACTCAACTCCCCTTCTTTCACCAGTCCAGTTTCCTTCTTATACTTCCTCCTCCCCCCGTTCTTATCAACCAAGAAATGTTTGTGTCATATCCAATTTTTTTTGTTGTGTTACTTTCTTCATTTTCTCTTCATTTTTCTGTTTACTTACTAATTTCTCCATCTTAGGTTTTTGCTGATACACACTACTCGAAGGGCTGTTGATTTTATTTTTCCCTCCTCTAGTTTCTACAGGCATACCTTTAAATTTAATACAATTAAACAATTAATCAGTTAATCAATAACTGATAATGTAGATAACAAATGAAAGCAAACTTGGTCTTTTGCTCCAAACATAGAAGCCTTATAGTTAGTATTTAATATACATCAATGCACATTCATATATGAAAGTCACAAGCACATGTATATCCAGAGGTCCCAATTTAGCTAGTTAGTTTGTTCTGTGGCACAACTTCTTTATATTTTTTCAAATTTCCAAGCTATGAGAGAAGTCCAATTCCACAGCTTAAATAGCTCAATAGCACAGAAGCACAGTAGCACAGTATCTTCAACCAACTATGTAATAAGACAAATAAATAAGTCACCATTTGTCAGAATCCTGATATATCCCTATATTTCTTGATCTTGATCTTATTAAAACCAAGGAGTTAGGGTAGAATATCAGATAATATCCACTTAAGAATTAATATAAATACTTTCTTCTTACATCTTCATGCATCCAAAAGGGTTCCAATCTGACCAATCTGATCTTTCTGATTCCAACCAATTAAAATCTGTGGCTTTCTTTAAAAATGTTCTTTATTTCTTCAATGAGATATACACAGGCGATTTCCATCATGCAATGTGTTGCTTTGCAAAAAAGACTGAGATATGTAGTATCAATCTCAGTACCTCGGGTGTGCTCAAAATATCAGCGAGTATTCAAATAATGAATAAATCAAACCCTCCTGTATCCGTGCTTTCAAGCTAGCCATTCTCAGATCAACAAAATATGCAGCAAGTGAGCCAAAGCAACATTTATTGCAAACTCTAAACAGTAACTTCTCTGCTGAATTTTACTGTGTCACAAGCAGGTTGCAGTAAGAATGGCAGTGACGCATTGCTACCAGTCTGGTACAGAACACTGGGGTAGCCACAACTGGGGAGTAATGCTGCCTCATGCGGTGGGACCCAGATCACCTGAGACAGCTGCAGGCACATGTTGCTGAGGGGCCGTGCCATGGCCAGGTAAGTCATCCCATTCTGCATGTGTGCCCCAGTGCTACACTCTGATGATGGCTTGGCTGCCTAGCATGCCCTGCAGATGGGTACACTTCCATCATGAGAATTGCTGTGTGGCATTGCCAGCCACAGCTTACATTGTGATACAGCCTTGTGGGACATATCGGATGGGGCACATGCTGTGCACAGGGGTGGGGAGTGGTGGGCACATGCTGTTGGTGTTCTCTGATGTGTACCTGTCTTTGTTCCATTCCCAGGATCTGAAGACTGCCACAGGACAAGAGCAGCAATAGCACCAGGGCCAGCCCAGCAGGCCACAGCAGTACCCCGTGGTGGTGGTACAGCAGTGGGACAGGTGCCAGAGGGGCCGCAGTGGGCAGATAGACACTATTTCAGTCCTGTTCATATTACAGGGTGGTCTGCAGGGAAGTGGGTGTGGCCATGGCCACCTGTGCCATGTGCCATGGCAGCTGGGTGTTGTCCACTGTGCATGGTGCATGCCATTGTGGGGAGGCCATTACACACATGCACCAGCTGTTGGTGGGGTTGGTGTGTGCCTAGCTGCCACTGGTGTTGCTGTGGTGCTCCTGGTGCCCTGTGCCATCTGACTGTCGCTGCACAGTCAGGTGGCCATTGGGCAGCAGTGCCCACCTCTGTGCACTGTCATGGCATGCTGGGTTGCTGGCAGGCATTGGCCCACCCCCCCATGGTTGGCCAGGCTGCCATTCCTGGGGTGTGTGTTCCCACTATCCATTGCCTACAGTGGGTGGGCATGGTACCTTGGGATCTTGCAGTGATCACCTGTCCTGTCCCTTGTCATAGGTATCCAGCAGAGGCCAGGCTGACCATGTACTGTAGGCTGCTGTGCCAGATCATTCCCATAACTTCCACCACCATGGAGGAAGTCCAGCAGGTGCACTGGCTGTTGCTTGTCAAACAGTGGCAAAGGAGGCACCAGGCAGTGGCAGGGCATAGCCACCCTTTGTACCAGACCCAGCTATTCCCTGTTTCCCCTGCTGTCCCTCCCCATCTGTCCCCCTTCCCACTGTACAGTCACTGTTCCCTGTCCCCTTTCCTTGCTTTTCTACCCTTTTCCACCCCTTGCTGTTGTATATAATTTTCTACATTACACTTATTTTGACTTACCTGCCTGTGTCAGTGTCTGCTTTGCAGATGGCATGATGAGACATGCTGCAGTGCCATGGTGTCTGTCTGTGTGGTGTGCATGTGTCGGTGTGCAGGTCATGCATCTGCAGTGCACTGCTGGGTGCTGTGTTGTGTCCCATGGTGGTGGTGTCCTGCCTTTTGGTCAGTGGCTGTGCCTTGGGGTGCCCATGGGGTGGCTGTCAGGGGTGTGTGACATGTGTGTACTTGGCAGCATGGTCCTAGGTGTGGCTTGCTGGGTTCTGGGTGGGTGGGGTACAGCATGTGGCTAGGGGTCTCCGTTGGTGGCCCTCCATTGGCCATTGATGCTACCTGTTGCCTGCTTTCTGTGCCACTGTTGTGTTCCGGGGTGGGAGTGTATGAGTGCCTGTGTGTGCCCTGCTGGTGGTGGCCAGCTGTGGCCTGCCACTGTGCTTCACTAGCACCATCTCTGGGTCTCTTCCTGTGCTGTGCCCCCTCTGTTACTTTGCTGCTGTGCTCCCACCATTGCCTGGGGCTGCTCTTTGTGTGCTCTGGCATATGTCTGGTTGCGTCATGGTGCATCTCTGCCATATTCAACTGTGTTGTGCTGGTGCATTTTGGCATAAGCAACCTCTGAATATGGCACTCGTTGTGACATGGCGCATCAGATATGTACTGCACCCAACTTGCGCTGGCCATTGGCACATTTCTGAATATCTGGCCCTAAGTGTTAAAGAAGAAAATGTGACCTCTATACACATGTTAGTCAATTATTGGGGGGGGGTCTTTTCTGGGTTTGTGCTCAGGTACAACTATTATGCTGCATACATGCATACCTGCCTTTTGTCCTAAAGTAACTCTTTGTTATTCATATGGAATGCTTTTCTCCAAGGATACAGATGAAGGTGAGTCCCCATCCTCCTTCTCTGCATCTTCCCACTGCTGTTTTTTCTGAAAAGCTTCAAACCTGTTCTCAACCACGACAGGATTGGATGGACTCTGCTTATATTTACATTTCCCTTGATTTCCCTTGCATAATCTGCATACAGTAGGTTACTCTTCTTGGGAGGAGAGGTAGGCATATCACCCTCTTCTACTGTGACCATGTTTTCTTCATTGTCTCTTACTCCCCCTTCTTGTGTCTCATCTTCTTTTTCCCTGATGTCCCTGTTTCTCAAACATTGTGTGTCCCCTTACCAATGTATCTGTTACATCACTTGTAATTCTGTTGCCATGGCTTGTGTTTCCATATGTGTGTTCTGTTCTTTCTGTCATTCCATCACTTTCCTAGCTGAGGCTTTAGTCACTCTTTGTGCCAGTTCCATCCAAATGAGGTCATCTTGAATAATACTACTTCTTCTATTTTGCGAGGCCCAGGGGCAGTGCCAATATGAATGCCCCTGTTCATCTCACAAATGACACTTTGAGGATATGGGCAACCTTGGCTTGAATAACAACATTCTAGGCACATATTGCATCTTTCCGTAGTACATGCTGACCTTGGATATAATCTTGACCCACATTTTTAACACAGACATGATTGCCCTGGGTAGAAGCATGAGCCTCTTTCCTGACCCAGATAGAAACTATTGGGTAAATGACAAATTAGCATGTGTGTTTGCCTTAGTTTAGCCTGTATTTTCCACCCAGTTTTCCACACCTGCTCAGAATCAATGATGGGTACTGGCTAGAGCTGTGTGGAATATAAAATTCTGACCATGCAATGACCATTCTGATTCCATGGAATTTCACAGAATGTTCAAGAACATTCTGTTGAATTTCACCAAATTTTAAATTTCAGTTATTTCGTTATAATTTAAAAAGTATGTGTCCAATTGACACCAAATGTGGAACATTAACAGAATAGTATGACATACATGTGTGCCAAATTTCAGATGCATAAGTGGAAAGGTGGTCAAACATTTAATCAAAATTAAATGTTCAGTTATTTTGAGTAAGATTTCTCATCCAAATTTCTCATTATCTGGCTTTAGAGAAGCACCCAACATGAATATATACAACATGTTTTAAGTCTAAAGCTTTAATGGGCATTGAGTTATATGTAGCCAAACATTTTGCCAAAATTTACATTTCTGTAATTTTACTACAATTTTGATAGTATTCATTAAAATGTTATACAATTTGACAAGGCATAAAGGTTATCACTACATTCGTATATGTACATAGTTTCAAGTTTCTAGCTGCAAATGGGACTGAGTTATAGCCTGCCAAGCATGCTGCCAAAATTTAAATTTCTGTTAGTTCCCTCTAATTTTAAAACAACATGTCCAAATTTAACCAGAGTCAAAACATTGAAACTACTATACCACAAGGTCATTTCTGAAACAGTTCATATTTGCAGCTTTAAATGGGATTAAATTAATAGTAGTCAAAATTTCACAACATTTAAAAATTTAATTTTGCAAGAATGTGAACCACAAATTTAAGTCTCTAAAATTTTAAAACTAGATAACACAATACCTTGAAATTTAGCAGGTTCTTAGATCATAAAAGGAGACTGTGCCAGCCAGTTTTATTAATTGCTTGCTGCCAGAAATTGCAAAATAATGGGGCTGTGTATGAACTGAATAGTATTTCCCCAATACCATGAATAGTAGGCTTGCCAAATATTCGGACGGATTCTGAATAGTCCACTATTTGGCCACTATTCAGTACATACTATTTGGTGGGTTTGATTCAAAACCTCAGAGAGCTATGTTGGCCAATCAAAGGCTGATTTTGGAGCTCACAGCCAGGAACACCATGTGAACTCCTCATTCTGAGTGTGTAGCATGGAGTTCAATATATAGAGAAACTAGAGTGTAGACTCCAATGGCTCAGTTGAAGCTATGTGTCCACTATATTAGAGGAAGATTGAAGTGCCAGCAGAATAGCAGGAGCCCTTGTTGAAACTTAGCGAGCAGCACCCGCACACTATACTGACAGCAATCTGCTGATCCAGTTGGGTAAGTAGCACCACTGACATTAGGGAAATTATAAAGTGAATGTACATTGTGATGACAAAAATGAGGTATGCTCATTTGTCTTTTACTTGTATAAGCAGTCTGTTACTTGACTGCTGTCAGAACAGTGTGCTGGTGCCACTATCTAGCAACTGCATTTGCAGCACTATAATTTCTTGTAGTACCCCTTGAGACCTTTTTGATCATATAGAGATTGTCACTTAACTCCAAATATTGATGGCGTATCCTTATCTTTACCCCTCCCTGATTTCCTGTACTTTCAAAACTCTGTGTCTATACAGTAAGCGCTCATGCAGAGCTCAGTCAGTGGCTGGCTGTGGAGGTGACAGGTGGGCTGTGCCAGTCGCCAGCTGTGGATGGGTGGGGAGGGACTGGAACTGCTGGCTGGGGTGGGGGGGCCACTAGACTACCAGGGATCTCAGGGTTTTACTTTTTAAACATTTGCAGCAAAATATCGGGTCAAGGAATGGATCGGAGAGGGGGACACAACTGCCCTGTGGGGCTGCTAGAAGTGTGGGGTTTGGGGGCATGATGTGAGTGGGTTGTCTTGCAGGCATTTAGGGTTGGGGATTCTAGGGGCTTGGGGTGTGAGGTGCCTAGCTGGGTATGTCTGCTATGGGGATCAGGGGCTGGGGGGTTGTGAGCTGCTCTGTCGGGCACCGACAGGGGGCTTCTGGGCATGGGGGGCACATCCTGGAGTGGGTGCAGGTGGTCTACAGAACCCCCAGAGGACCTATGTACAGTTACACCAGCTAAATGCTGGTGTAACTCATGTTGCCGGTTCTCTTCAGGGGTTCTTGTAGAAACCCAACATTGGGGACTTTGTTACTGCCCTACTAGAATAGGGTGCAACTGCTGCTGTAAACCCCCTAGCACCATGTCACAGGAAGTTTATGGTGCAACTGCTGGCATAACTGCTCTTTGATGCAACTGGCCTACGGCATGTCACAGGCCACATTGTAGAATCCCGCATGTTGCAACTGCTGGCATAAATTACTACTTGTGCCATTCTTTTTGGTGCAAGTGCTGTTGTGCCAGGTGTATCTCTTTTAGAATGAGGTGTCTGGGGCAGCAGGAAGGAAGAATTCTGACTATTACAAAAGGGTAGGTCAATAGGAAAAGGAGTAGGTGACTCATGTTTTAAAGGAGTTTGTCACTGTAAAAAAACAAAATGGATATCGGTGGGATCAGTAGTTCTACTGAGTCAATCTGGCTATGTCAAAAGAGAAGGTAGGGAAAAGTCACCAAGATAGGAACAGCAGAACTGCAAAAAGCTCAGCCCAGCTTACCAAATGAAGCAACAACATGTGTATTGCTAATGTTAAATTCCACAAAAAGAATTCTGGATGGTTCATCCATATGATACTATAAATATATGAGAAAATGTTACCTATATTTTTTTTCTACTGCATATTTAAAACTGCTAAACCAATTTATCAAGTTACATTAGACACCAGGATAAACTGACTATGGCTATGCATGTCAAATGTTAAGTCTATGCCTGCAAGAGCATAGAAGTTACAAACATTCACATTTTTGAGAATTTTTACAAAATGTTGCAAATATTTACATAGCAAAGATACGAACCCTTGTAACTTAAAAATCTCGAATCCAATTCTCTATATAGTTAGATCATTCTATAAGTATTACAAAAAGGTTATTTGTGCTAATTTACACATCTAGTGCCAAGGGTGCCCGAGTTATATGCAGATGAAATTGTTCCATGAAATGTCCCACAAAAAATAAAATGACAGGATTTTGAGCACATATAATTTTGAGACAATGTATCATATTGTCATGAAATCTGATACATTATTAGAACAGCTTTTATCAAGGAATCATGCCAAATTTAAGATCTTGTAACCCAATAGAGTTATATGCAGACAAAAATGTTCATGAAATTTTGTACAAAAAATAAAATGACAGAGTTTGAGCACCTATAATTTTGACACTATCCATCTGAATGTCATGATGTTTGGCAAACACTTGACCCTTTACATAAGTAGTGCACATGCCAAATCTCAGAACTCCAGCATAAACGACATATGAGTGATGGCCAAATTACTAATGTTTAAAAAATTCCACAAAATTCCAAAGAAATTCCATGAAATTTATGGAATTTCAAAAAATTTATTGAAATTTTGTGCATTCTGAATTTTTCCACACAGCTCTAGTACTGGCAGATATAAGACCTCACGTCATTGTTTAAGCCAGTTTAGTATATCATAAATTTCAACACCTTCATTCCTAAACAGCACAGTTCTTGTTTTGATAGCTGGTTAAAGAAGGGTATAGCTGTAAAAGAAGATCATAATTCTGTATCTTTAAGTTTTTTGTATTTAACCCAAAATCTATCCAGCATCTTAACAGTTTTAAAGCTAATGTCAAAAACAGTCTCTCCAAACACATGTAACAGCATGCAGTTCATAGGAAAAAAAATAGCATTTTTACCAAATTTCTTATAACAAACATTCTATCAGGCGGGACTTCTAACTGTCCTGTGTATTGTAAGTGGACAGTGTTACACCGCTGTTCTGTTTCTCTCCTCATATTGAACAAGTTAGCCATTCTAAATATATGTTCTTGTTGTGGAGGGAGGCTAGAGTCAGTGTCCAAGTTTCCTCTGAATCAGTACCATCCTCTATTTGAGGCTCTGTCATGCAATCTTTAGTCTTTCTGAATATGATCTGTTCTATCTGGAGCAGTCCCTTGCTGATCCATAGCCTTATTCTATGCTTTTTTAGGGACTATCCCTTAAGGAAGCATTTCATTTATTTGTGTTCCTTCCCTCACTTTATTCTGTTCAAAATTATCACACTGACCAGTACTTTTAATTGCATCCACAGTCTATGTATTTTCACTCTCCCTCCTTTTATCCATTAGAGTTTTACTCACAGTATTCATGCTATTAGTCCCAGTCTGAATCACATCATTGTTTGCAGCCATTACACTCCATCTGGCCCTATTGCCCAGCCAGCCACTGCCAGTGCAGATTCCACTGACCAGAAAGTTTTAGTTTGTTCTGGTGCTTCCCTGTCTTGCTCCCTCTCTCCCAACTCAGCCCCAGGGCTTGACCTGGTATGTTAAAATGCTCACAGTGTCATTTGAACCTCACATCTTCTTGAAACCTGCTGCAGATTTCTTTACATGTAGCTTGTGCAACTGCTACAGAGTTAAATTATGTTCTGTACACGGTTGCTTTCAGGTTTTTCTTTCCAACAGACTCCCCCTCTATTTTCATTCTCATGCTGGTGCTCTTTTCCAAACTGAGAAGTCCTGTACCACAGATTCAGTTACAGAATTAGTGGGTGTGCTTTGCACTGCATTTGACTTAGACTAGGCTGTTTTTGGAGTCTGAGCATTGGCACTATCAGAGTAAACACCTGGGCTATCATCTGGCTTCTGGTTAAACAGCTGAGATGGAATATCCTCTAAAACTTTACATATAACAGTAGTCTCCCATGCACCTTGTTTGTGTTCACTTAATTTTTGATAGCTTTCATAATATTAGGCCAGTAAAATTGCTTTTTTCCCTCTAATGTCTGTTTAAACTGTTGTTCCTACCCTTCAAAAGACATTCTTCCCATTATCAGTTTAATGTCTGCATTCTCCAAAATATTAGTTATAACGTTCACCTCCATATCCATTACTGACATGTGTTTAGTAATCAACTGTTTGGGTCTCTAAGGGCATGAGCATAGGAGAGGAGACCCTCTCTCCCATTCCCTCTGCTACAACAGCAATACACTCTCCTTTCTCCTTGTCAGCCATTCTGACTCAAAGCCAAAATGGCCAGGGGAAGCAATGGAGTTTCCCTGGTGTCCTGATCAAATTTCTCCCATTCAGTAAAATAAATCAAAAGGTTAACCTGGTTCAGTTGATTTCCATTGGTCCTGCCGCCCCCTAGGACAAGGTTGAAACTAAGCAGAATTGGGAAATCCTCTTTTCCTGAACAACAAAAAATAAAAAAAAATATATATGTGATCAAGCATTTAGTTTTAAGACACCTAGGGCAATGATCTGGAATGTTATTAAATTTGTGTAGTTCTAGCTGGCCTACCAGCACAGCAGTAGTGCTACCATTTGCAACACCAACAACCTGGGTTCAGGAGCGGAACCAGGGTTGTCAAAGGGCTGGCTAGAAGGAGAAGGCTGAGCATCCATTGGACTACATGGCTTCTCTGAGGAGGGAGGTGATCTGGCATCTGCTATCTACTAACCCCTAGCAATAGCTGGGGTAAGTGAGATTGGGAACAGTAAGCTAGACTGGTGGAGGTGGCAGACATCTGTATGTTGAGGGTGGGAGCACACCAAGCCGTGAGCTAAGGTCATTGCCTGCATGCTTCTATCAATGGGTACCACAGGAGAAATCACACACATTGGATAATGAGCAGCCTAAAGTCCAGGATCCTTGCAGGGACACAGCAGAGAATAAACAGAGTTGATAAAAAAAAGGTACCTAGTTCTTGCAGGGTGTAATACATTCTGCATAGTATATTGAACTGTATCTGTTTAAGTATGATATTCTCTGAAGATGAGGTAAATGATGGTAAGGTCACATTCTTTTGTTGTTTGGTGAAGGTAAACTCAAGGAGGCCGATTCTCAAAAAGTCAGTGCAAGCCACATCAAAGGAGGCTTGCACCAAATGCAGATGCTCTGGGGACCCATGTGCCTGATTCTCCATTGGGAAGGGTCCCAGTGGCTACATCCAGCCACTTGTGGCAACCTTGGCCCAGCACCAAACAGAAGGTGAATTGTGAAAGTGTGCTGCAAGCTGTGGGGTGGTTATGTGGCAAGAGTACCATGGACAGCAGTCCATGGTGACTAGCCCTGTTCCCATCCCCAGCTCTGATCCCCCATTAAGGATAGAAAAATACCTGATAGTATTGTGTTCCCTCCTCAAGCACCAGTCTCCCGTTAATCACAGCAAAATCCATGGTAGTGCTGTGTCCCCCCAAGCCCTGATCTCCTGTTAATCACAGAAAAATCCCCAGTAGTCTAGTGTCCCTCCCCCCCCAAGCCTTGATCTCACATTAATCACAGCAAAATTCCCGGTAGTCTTCTGCTCCCCAAGCCCCAATCTCTCATAATTATAAATCAAATAACCCTGGCAGTCTAGTAGACTTCTCAAGGTCTGATCCTCCATTATAGCAACCTTTACCATGCCTGGTGGTCTAGTGGGCTCCCCACCCAACAGTACCCCATGACCCTGCTCTCCTCCAATGCATAACTGAGCTAGCCACTGGCACAGCCCACCACTCACCACCATGACCAGCCACTGACTGAGCTCTGAAGGAACATGTACTGTATATAGTATGCACTTAGTGATTGACAGTTGCTGTCTGTCACTGAACGCATACTATATACAGTACGTGCTCCTTCAGAACTCTGTCAGCAGCTGGCTGTGGTAGTGAGCATTGGGCTGTGCCAGTCACAGGCTCAGTTATGGGTTGGGGTTGGGGTGATAGGGCACTGCTGGGTGGGAAGTGATGGATCCAGTAGACTACCAAGTATGGTAAAGGTTGCTATAATAGAGGGTTTGAGCAGTCCACTAGACCACCAGGGCTATTTGATTTGTAATTACGTGAGATTGGGGTGGTGGGGGGACACAAGACTACCAGGGATTTTTCTATACTTAACAGGAGATCAGGGCCGGGGCAGGTGACTGCGGCACATTGGAACAACCCCCAGAGGACAAATAACTACACTTAGACTAGTCCCTGGCTGGTCTACTGGTACTTAGATGGTTGTCCTCTGCTGGAATTTTTAGAATAGTGTTTTAGGGGATATGGCAGGCTGCGTCTGTTGCAAGCCCAGTAGCACCATGCCACAGCCCATTTTATGGTGCAAGGCAGGCACAAGCTTCCTTTGCTGCAAGCAGCCAGCGTTTGCTACAGGCTGGCTCTGGGAAAAGCTCAGAGTGCATCTTTTGATGCAAGGAGCTACTTGCGTCATTTATGTTTGATGCAGGCACCTTGTGCTATTCTAAGAGCTTTGTGATTCGGTCCCAAGGTCTTTCTCCTTAGTAGTCTTTAAAGATCAAAAGAGGCAGAGATACATCCTCTATTTTTCAGTTATAGATTTTGTCTGAGTTTGGATTGAGAGTTGATTTCTCTTAATAAGGAATCAAGGGAATCTATGGTAGGGTCTCAAATCTTCAACACACTTTCTGAAATGGATTTAAAGTGGACGTATTTTATGAAACATTTTGGCAGGAGGTGTAGTAGAGTTGAGAGATAATCAAATAAGATTAAATTGTTGTCAGGGCACAGATCATTTAGGAATACAAATCATCTCTCAACCAACTATAAGGAATAGATGTTTTGGTAGATGTGGGTTAAAAAATTGGAGAGAGGCATGTAAGTGGAGCAGTAATACCCAATTATTTATTTGGTTGTTGCCAACCCATGGCAATGATTTTTGTGAGTTTTGAACCTCTTTAGTGTATGACTTTTTTAAAAATCTATTTAAAATGAAGTACTATACCTTCTACATGGAAGGATATAATCTTCCAAGGAGAGCCTTGATGGGGGGAGATCAAGACTTTTAGCCATAAGTCTAGTTAACTGGTTCAATATGAGCTGCTAAATAATATCACTGAAAATTTGGTAATCCCAACCTTCCTTGTTCTGGAAATCGATACAACTTTTCTAAAAAAAACTTGAAGTCTATTTTCTACCCAGAGAAATTCCTTCATGTTTTTTTCCAGAGTTTTAAAGAACAAGGAAGGTGCTTAATGAGGAGAGCTTGGAAGACAAAACAATCCCGAGTAGAATGTTCACCTTAATTGTGATTACTTTACACGTTAAGAACATAAAAAAATGATGGCAGAATGGTACCTTGTGGTTCATCTAGTCTGCCTTTTTTTTCCTGCTACTCTCCACCCAGCTAATTCTTACTTAACAGGTTTAGATAACACCTATTGCATGCTAACTTGAACTCCCTGACTGTCTTAGACTCCACCACTTCTTGTGGCACACTATTCTAAGGGTTCACAACCCATTCCGTGATGGAGAACTTCCAAGTGTTGCTTTTGAACCTACCTCTCTTTAGACACATGCAATGCCATGAGAGCAGTCTTGTACTAGTGGAAGAGGTCTTCCTTGTGCACTGAGTTTATTCCCTTAATGAATGTGATTAAAGGTTTCTATCATATCTCCGCTGTCCTCCTTTTTACAGTGAGTATAACTGTAGTTGTTTTAGTCTGTTTTCATGTATGCTTATGATGTAGATCCTGTACCATCTTTGTAGTCCTCATGTGTACTGTTTCTTGGTGGTTTATGTCTTTTTTTTAAGTGAGATCTCCAAAACTGGACACAGTACTCCAGATATGGCCTCACCAGAGACCTGTATAGTGGCATTATTACCTCACATTTTCTACTTGTAATGCCCCTGCCCATACAACCAAGGATGCTGCTGGCTTTATAAGCTGTTTTTTCACACTGTCTTCCTACTCTTAAACTGTCTGAAATTAGAACCCACCATCTCGTTCCATTTTGGTCTCTGTAATTTGTCCCCTCGAAAGACATATGTCACCTTTCGGTTTTGTTTTTCAAGGTGCATTACTTTATGTTTTTGGTGATGAATTTTGACTGCCAGTTTCTAGACCATTCTTCCAGTTTTTGAGGTCAGACAACATTTCACAGTGCCCTCCTGTGTGTCTACCCTATTGCAGATCTTTGTGTCATTTGCAAACAGGCATACCTTCCTCCAGCACTTCAGTGATTCCATTGATAAATATATTGAAGAGGATTGGCCCTAAAGATTGAACCTTGTGGTACCCCACTGATCACCTTTCACTCTGTAGACATTGTCCCATTGACCAACACACTCTGTGTCCTGTTCCATAGCCAATTTCTTACCCAGTTGATGATTTTAGGCCCTACACCTGTGAGGTCTAGTTGTTAACCAGCCTTCTATGAGGACAGAGTCAAATGCTTTACAATAATCTAAATATCGACATCCACATCCCACTTTGGTCCACTGTTTTGGTCACAGAATTGAAGAAATCAATCATATTGGTCTGGCATAACTGTCCTGCCATGAAACCATGCTGTTCAGGGTCTAATTGCATGCTGATCTTTAGATATTCCACTATCCATTTTTAAGGATTGCTTCCATCAGTTTTCCACCACTGAGGTTAGACTTAAGGGAAGATAGTTCCCAGCCTACTCCTTGCTGTCACTTTGTGAAGAGAAACTACTATATTCTCTTTCCAGCCCTGTGGTATGTAGCCACTGCTTAGAGAGTCATTGAACAGTGCTGCTAGTGGTGCTGTGAGCTCCTCTGTTAGTTCTTTAAGTATCTCGGTGTATCCCATTCTGGCCCATTGCTTTGTCCATTTTCAGCTTCTTTAGTTCCTTCAGGACACTTTCTGTAGTAAATGGACTTGTGCCTGCCCCTGTCATGGGTCTGTCTGCTTTGAAACATAGAAACATAGACTTTGATGGCAGATAGGACCGCTTGGCATACCCAGTCTTCCCATTTCCCTACCTACTGGATAAGCTGAAGATCCTAGTTTACCAACAGCCTATTTCTTCCTACCCCCACAAGAATCTCCTTATGTCTGTCCCATGCATTTGTGAATTCTCTCACAGTTTTAGACCCCACTACCTCCTCAGGATGGTGTTCCATGTGTCCACCGACCTCTCTGTGAAAAAGTACTTCCTCACATTGCCAATGAGCCATCCCCCCTCTGTCTTCAAATTGTGTCCCCTAGTTCTTGTACATCTCTTTTCTGAAAGATGCTACCCTCATGGACTTTGTTGATTCCACTGAGGTACTTAAAAGTTTCAATCACGTTCCCCCTCTCCCTCCTTTACTCAAGGATATACATATTAAGCTCATTTAGTCTTTCTTCGTATGGCTTCTCTTGCAGACCCTGCACCATTTTAGTTGCCCTCCTTTGGACTGCCTCCATCCTGTCTATGTCCTTGCAGAGATGGGGTCTCCAGAACTGGATGCAGTACTCCAGATGGGGTCTCACCAACTGTCTGTACAGAGGGATAGCAACTTCCTGTTTTCTGCTGGTAATGCCTCTCCCTATATATTCCAGTATCCCCAGCCCTCCTACTGCCTTCTTACATTGCTTGCTAACCTTAATCACGTGGTATGGTTCAATTTGGCCACTACTTCTAAATCATCCCATTCCAAGGCAACAATATGGGACTTCAGAGGAGCTGACTTTGATAAGATGGCCAACAGAGTTAAGCTAGCCCTGGCAAAAGAAACACAGGTGAGGGAGTACAGGCAAAGTGGGCAAGCATTAAGGATACAATACTTGAAGCAACATCCCATTGTGTTAGACAGAAAAGGAAGTGCAAAAGAAGAAGGAAACCAGTTTGGTTCTCAAATACAGTAGCAGAAAAGGTCAGAGCCAAAAGCCTTGCCTTCAGGAAATACAAAGGAACACAACAAGATGAAGATAGGGAGGTGTAGCAAACTTCCCTAAGGGAAGCAGGAAAGGCAGTAAGGCAAAGTCCCAAACTGAGGAAAGACTAGCACTAAAAGTAAAAGAAGGTGACAAGACTTTCTATAGATACATTAGTGAAAGGAGAAAGTCCAGAGGGGGTATTGCTAAGCTCAAAGGAGAAAAGGGGGCATGTGAGGAGGAGGACCATGTAAAAGCATCTATCCTAAATAGATACTTTTCCTCAGTATTTACTGAAGAGAAGGTAGGGCAGGGCCCACAGCTTAGCACCATGGACACAGGGGGGAGGGAGGTGAGCACTACTCCCTTCACAAAAGAAAGGGTCCTACAAGAGCTCACTAAGCTCAGGGTGGACAAGGCAAAAGGACCTGATAGCATACATCCCAGGGTACTTAAGGAGCTAAAGTTGGAACTAGCAGAGCCATTAGCAGAACTGTTTAGTGAGTCTCTGAGCAGAGGAGAGGTCCCAGAAGACTGGAGAAGGGCTCATGTGATCCCGCTCCACAAGAGTGGTAGAAGGGAGGAGGCAGGGAACTACAGACCAGCCAGTCTTACCTCAGTAGTGGGCAAGATTATGGAGGCACTCCTTAAGGAAAGGATAGCGTAACACCTGGAATCCATAGGGGCACAGGATGCAAGACAGCATGGGTTTACAAAAGGAAGGTCCTGTCAAACTAATCTTATAGATTTCTTTGACTGGGTAACCAGAGTGGTGGACCAAGGGGGAGCAGTTGATGTCACCTACCTTGACTTCAGCAAAGCTTTCAACACTGTTCCACATAGAAGATTGATAAATAAGCTGGGTAGGCTAGGGGTGGGTCAGAAGTTGGTCAACTGGCTGGCAAACTGGTTGACAGGCAGAAAACAGAGAGTGGTGGTAAATGGTATACAGTCAGAAGAGATGCAAGTCACAAGTGGAGTACCTCAGGGATCAGTCCTGGGCCAGTCCTCTTCAATATCTTCATTAGTGACATTACAGATGGACTAGAGGGTAAGGCTTGTGTTTGCAGATGAGACCAAGATCTGCAACAGAGTAGGTGATCCAGATGGGGTGGGCAGAATGAGAAGAGATCTGGATAAACTAGCAAAATAGTCAGAACCGTGGCAACAGGGACTTAATGCAAGAAGTGCAAGATCATGCACATAGGAAGAGAAACCCTGAGCCACCTATAGGCTGGGAAGGGAGTTGCTGGCAGTCACAAAGGAAGAAAGAGACTTGGACATCATCATCACTGATGACCTGAAATCATCCAGGCAGACCTCTAAAGCAGTAGGTAAGGCTAGGGGGATGTTAGGGTGTATAAGTAGGAGTATCACAAGTCATAAGAGGGAGGTAATAATCCCTCTTTACAAGACACTGGTTAGGCCCCATCTGGAGTACTGCATGCAGTACTGGAGGCCACACCTTCACAAGGATGTTAACCAAAGTGAGGCAGTCCAGAGAAGGGCAACCAAAATGGTGCAGGGACTGCATCAGAAGACATATGAGGACAGATTAACGGAGCTCAATATGTATACCCTTGAGCAAAGGAGGGAGAGAGATGATATGGTCGAAACATTCAAACACCTTAAGGGCATTAACAAGGTGAAAGAGTCTAACATGTTTACAGTAAATATAAGAAAAATAGCAATACAGATGAGTATGAATAGATAGGCCACTGACAGAGCAAAGGCCGATGGCACATTTATAAGGTAGAAAAAGAAATGGGCAGACTGGATGGGCCTTGTGGTCCTTATCTGCCATCAACCTTTATGTTTCTATGTCTCTATGATATGATTACTCCCTGGTCCCTTTCCATTTTTGTAGTTTTTACTACCTCCCCCCCAACTGTGTACTCTTCCCCTAGGTTTTTGTTTCCCAGGTGCGTTATTTTACACTTCATTGCATTGAATCCAAGCTGCCATTCTTCGGGCCATTCCTCCAGCCTTGCCAAGTCCTTTCTCATCCTTTCCACACCCCCTCTTGTGTATCAACCTTGTTGCAGATCTTTGTGTCATCTGCAAAGAGGCATACTTTTCCTTCCAGACCCTCTGCAATGTCACTTATAAAGACATTAAAAAGGACTTGACCCAGTGCTGAACCCTGCAGTAACACACTAGTAACCCCCATTTCTTCATAGAAACATAGAAACATAGACTTTGATGGCAGATAAGGACCGCTTGGCCCACCCAGTCTTCCCATTTCCCTAGCTACAGGATAAGCTGCAGATCCTAGTTAACCAACAGCCCATTTTTTCCTACCCCCTCCACAAGAATTGCCTTATGTCTGTCCCATGCATTCTTGAATTCTCCCACAGTTTTAGACCCCTCAATCTCCTCAGGAAGGCTGTTGCATGTGTCCACCACCCTCTCTGTGAAAAAATACTTCCTCACATTGCCCCTGAGCCATTCCCCCTCTATCTTCAAATTGTGTCCCCCTGTTCTTGCACATCTCTTTTTCGGAAAGATGCTGCCCTCTTGGACTTTGTTAATTCCACTGAGGTACTTAAAAGTTTCTATCATGTCCCTTCTCTCCCTCCTTTCCTCAAGGGTATACATATTAAGCTTCTTTAGTCTCTCCTCGTATCGCTTCTCTTGCAGACCCTGCACCATTTTAGTTGCCCTACTCTAAACTGCCTTCATCCTGTCTATGTCCTTACAGAGATGGGGTCTCCAGAACTGGATTCAGTACTCCAGATGGGGTCCACCAACTGTCTGTACAGAGGGATAACAACTCCCTGTTTTCTGTTGGTGATGCCTCTCCCTATACATTTCGGCATCCAACCAACCCTCCCTACTGCCTTTTTACATTGCTTGCTAACTTTAAAGTCATCTGATATGATTAACCCCAGGTCCCTTTCCATTTTTGTTGTTGTTACTACCTCCCTCCATTTACTATTACATTCTGTGTCCTGTTGGTCAGCCAATGTTTTACCCAGGCTACCACCCTGGGATCCACTCCTAGACTTGCTAATTTGTTTATTAATCTTTTGTGGGGAACTGTGTCAAATGCCTTGCTAAAGTCTAGGTAGGCCATGTCTACAGCCCCTCCCTAGTCTACTACTTTGGTCACCCAGTCAAAGAAATTGATTAGATTTGTCTGGCATGACCTTCCTGGTTTGAATCCATGCTGCCTTGGTTCCTGTGCCCCACTGGCCTTTATGAACTCAACAATTCATTCTTTCAGAAGTGATTCCATCATTTTCCCTACCACAGAGGACAAACTGACGGGTGTGTAGTTTCCTGCCTCTGTCTTGCTCCCACTTTTGTGAAGGGGGAAACACATCTGCCTTCCTCCAGTCCTCAGGTATCACACCATCCTCCAATGATTTGTTAAAAGGGTAGTCAGTGGTGTCTCTAGTTCTCCCCTTAATTATTTTAGAATTCTGGGGTGAATCCCATCAGGCCCCATTGCTTTGTCCACCTTCAGTTTTAGGAGTTCTTGCAGAACCCTTTCTTCTGTGAAAGGACTGGGATCAACCCCCCCAGTCAGAGTAATTCTGTTAATTGGATTAGGTACCTCCCCCTCCCTCCTCCTCTGTTGTGAATACTGAGCAGAAGTATTCATTCAGTATCCCTGCCTTTTCACTGTCCCTCTCTGCCCACCAAAATTCCATTCTATTCACCCTCACTATCCCTTCCTTTGTCATTCTACACTCCCTAATGTACCTATAAAAGGTTTTATCCCCCTTCTTAACCAAGTTGGCTATCTTTTCCTTACTTTATGCCGTTGCTATTCTAGCTGCCTTCCCTGCTTCCTTCTTCCTTAACTCTCTATCCTACTCCTTGTTTTGTCACACTTTCTAAAAGCAATCTTTTTCTCCATATCCTTCCCCTCCTCCACTTTTGGGACCCATAGTGGCTTTTTCTTTTATTTTGATTTATTTGCTTCACACAAAGGCCTGTTGCCTCTGTGTTTGCAGTTTTGATGTTTCCCCATTGTTCCTCCACCTCTCCTTCTTACCTGTTTGCTAGTGCTTTTCTAAGGCACTCTCCCATTTTGACAAAGTCAGCCCTTCTGAAGTCCAGTACCCTCACTTTTGTATGACTTGACTCTGCAGCTGAGTTTATCGTGGACCACACTGTTTAGTGGTCAATTGTTCCCAGACGGCTACCCACTTCTAGATCTGAGATCCTCTCACTGTCTCCATTTGTGAGTATGAGGTCTAAGATTGCTCCCTCCTGAGTGAGATCCAGCACTAGCTGTCTGAGGCATGCCCCCCCCCTGTAGGGCATCGAGAATGGCCCTGCTCTTGGATGTGGCTGCAACAAAGGTGCTCCAGTTAACATCTGGCATATTCAGGTCCCCTATCAACAATATTTCCCCTTGCCATCCTAAGGATGCCTTCTATCATATCCTTGTCCATTCTCTCCCCCTGAGATGGGGATCTGTATACAACCCCTGTGCAGATTGTGGTGCATTTCCAGTCTCTAAGGTGACCCACAGTGCCTCCTCTCCTCCCTGTTTACTCTTTTGTTCCATTGATTTTTATCACTTCTCTTACATAGAGAGCTACTTCTCTCCCTCTTCTACCCTTCCGGTATCTCCTGTAGGTTGTGTACCCTGGTATGTTAACATCCCAGTCATGGTTCTCTGTGTACCATGTTTCTGTTTGATTAGTGTTGATCCATTTCCATGATCCTCATTTGTGAAGACTGAGCAGAAAAACGTATTCAAGATTCCTTCCCTGTCCTTGTCACTCTCTGTGTATAGTCCTTCCTTGTTAGTAAGACGCATGATCTCCCCCCTCCCCGGTTTTTCTCCTTTTCCTGATATATCTGTAAAATGATTCATCCCCTTTTTTTACTGCCTGTGTAATTTTCTCCTCAGCGTGTGTCTTTGCTTTTCTGATTTCTTTACCTGCTTCGAGTTTGATACTGTAGTCTTCCTTATCACTGTCCTTTTTTGTTACCTTAAATTTTTGAAATACCCTTTTTTGTCTTTGATTTTTGATGCTACTTCCTTTGTGAACCAGAGTGACTTCCTCTTCCTTGTTGATTTGCTGACCAACTTTGTGCATTGTGATGTTACTGTAGTAAGAACAAATATATATGAATTCATCTGTCTAAGTCAGAATGGATCTTCTGCATCAAATGGCAGAAATGTATTTAAGATTTTCTAGGTCCCTCTGTAAAACAATGCTAAGGCATCTAAACTGTAAACTATAATTTCCGATTGCTGGGTTAAATGTATCTTTGATGGTATGGATGGGGTTGAGGGAATCAATGTATTACATTTCTGTCAACTGATCTTAGAGCTTGATAAGCTGTGGAAAACATCTATGAAGCTGAGTAAAGCTGGTATGAAGGTTGATATGTCTTGTAAATATAATATAATGTCATCTGTGTATAGCAAGATTATATGGGTTCTGCCACTGATTGAAACACCTTTGATCTTTTGTTCTGTCCAAACAGCAATTGCTAAAGGTTCAGTATAGATTGGAAATAGTAGAGGCTGTCAGGAAAGACCTTGTCTTGATTGCCTTGTCAGTGTAATTTGGTTAGATAGCTTACAATTTGTCTGAACTTTTGCAGTGGGGGGAGTGTAAATTTTGTTGATCAGTAGTAGGAATTCTTCTGTAATGTCATGTTTCGAAAGTGTTCACTAGGAAGTGCCAGTCTACCCTGTCAAATACTTTCTTGGTGTTGAGTGCCATGAAAACATTGTCATCTATTGTTGCCTCATGGATAATATTGAGTGAACACCTAATTTCTCAAGCTAGTTCTGTACCAGAAATAAAGTCAGTTGGATCATCATTGATAGTGGAAAGTATCATTTACCAATCCTTTTCCAAAATCTTTGTAAAAATGTTATAATCATTCTTTAACAATGAGATTGGATAAAATGAACCACAGGATAAAGAGTCTTTATTTTTTTTTAGGATCAGTGATATATGAGTGCCTTTACATGAGGTTAGCTAGGTATCAGAGAACTGCATTTGTTGCAAAGTGGCATGTAAATGTGGTACAATACTCAGAGGATTTTGTAAAAATTGACAGTGAAGCCATCTGGTCCAGGTGACTTGCCATTTGGGAGACCTCTGTCTCCTCTACTATTTTTGATAAATAAATCTCTTTTTTGAGATAATTAAGACCTGTATTTGAAAGTTGGGGAAACTGCAAATTATTAAAAAAGAAGTCCAGCTCTGAGTCCAGTGAGTTAATATCAGAGGTATATAGGTTTCTATAGAAGTGCTCAAATGTTTTAATATATTGTATCAGTTGGGTTGTAATATAATTGACTAGAGTGGTCTTTATGAGATTCTGTTTATGTTTTGCTCACACCTGATTTGGAATAAAAACAGCTTATCTGGCTTGTTTGTAAAGCAAATAGTTTAATGTTGCCCTTGTCATGGCCCTTTCCACTAGTTCCTCTGCCTCCTTATTATACATCTCACATACAAGTACAACTTGTTGTAAATCTTCTTGAGTACCTGAATTATTATTTTTGGAGGATTCTGCAATTTAACAGTTTGTTCTCCAAAACCTGAATTTACTATATTTTTGCTTTATATAAAGAAAAGTGTAGGAGATGAAAAAGCATCTCAAATGAACTTTGAAAGCATCCCAAACTGTACACATTGCTGTACTCTGGTTACTATTAGTTTGCACCTCAAAATATATTTCGGTATTGATTTTTTAATAAGATTTCTTAAAGTAAATAGATGTAGGGCACAATATTCAAAATTGCACAAAGTGGGGCACAAAACTTTGTGCTGTGCTTTGTGATTGCCTGGGAGCCCGAAGATGCTATATTCAGTCAAATAATGCACTGGCACTATTTGACTGAATATTGTGCCATGGCAGTGCAGCGCTAAGCCTCTTAGCACTGCCCCCACATGGCTCCCAAAGTATGCCTTCAGAATGGATAGTGCTGGAGCGCTATCTGTGATATTCAAAAGGACCCATGCACATGTGTACATTGGGTATGCAAGGCACAAAGGGGCCATTTGCATGCCCATTATGGGCTCATTTTCATGGGTAGTCAGGCAGGTTTGGATGGCACCATCCCCTCAATTGCCCAGTCCCTGACTGGTGTAGAGATCCCTGGTGCCCAGTAGCCCCCCAGCAGCACTGAACACCCAACCCTGTTCATCTTAACAGTACCTTCTGTGCTACGGGTGCATGAGGTGACTGGCACAGCCCTCCTCATATTCCTTGGCTGGCCACCATATGTCCAGGCAGAGAGTATGTGTCTTGTTTATAGGACAGGGTGACCTGCCCTGTCCTATAAATGAGACTCATGCTTCCTGCCTGAATATGTGGTGACTGGCTGAGGAGATGTGAGGAGGTTTGCGCCGGTTATCGTGTGCATCTGCAGTACCAAAGGTACTGATAAGGTGATGGGGGGTTGGTGTTTGGTGCCATGGGGGTCATTGAATGCCAGGGAGGGTTGTCAAGCATCCTGTGGGCTGGCAATCACAGGGAAGACCACTAGGCACCAGAATGCCTCTCCTTCTATGGGCTGGAAATTGGGGGTGTTCCATGGACCACAGATGGAGGGTGTGCTCCCTTGACTGCATTATCTCCAGCAGCTGCTAGGGTTTTCTGGAGTAAGCCGGGGTTTGGTTCGGTGGCATTTGTGCTGAACAAAAGGACTGCACTAAACCCTTTTACACAGTGCAAAGCCACTGAATATGGGGTAGTGCAACTATTCATGACCACATCCCTCCCCTCCCCTTGCCTGCACAAATACATTACATTTTGTGCGGATGCTAACCCTCTTTGCCCATGGAAGAGCTTCTTTTGAATATCTGGCTCCAGTGCACACCCTGGTTTGCTTGGGCAAAGACCCAATAGTGCTCATGCAAACTTTTGAATAGCAGGCCCCTAGTAGCCAAGCAAAATCAGAAGAGATGAATGACAGTTCTATGAAAAAAAAATTGAGGTGTAGTCTGATATCTTGATGGCTCCATAATTTATATTTGTGACCTTGTGAAAGATGGACTCTCACAATAATACAAAGTCTATCCTAGAATTTGTTTTTGGATCGAGGAGAAAAAAGAGAATTCCTTTAGATTTTGAAAAATGGTTGGAAAGGGATCTAGTAATTCCAATTCTTCTGCAAACACTGAGATAGTGCTTACTGTTTTAGTTTCCATTCTTTACCTAAGGAGAGAGCTAGATCATGTACAGTTATGTTAAAATGACATATATATGCATATATATATATATATATACAGTATATGTATATATATATATATATATATACACACATATACATACATACATGCATACATACACTGGCACAGATATTCAAAGGGGATGCGTCATGTGCAACTGAGTTGCACCAGCATATCCCCAGAATGCACCCCTGGGCTATATGCAACAGGGGATGAGGCACTGCACAAGTCTGAATGCACCACAGCACAAAGATAATGTACATGGTGCATCTGGAGGGGGTGTTACACTGCATATGTGGCACATCTCCATATTCAGCCAAGATGTGAAGTGCAACTGCCTGCACATCTTGGGGATGTGCCATGCAAAATTAGGAATGTAAAAACCATGCCTAAGTCATAGTCACCCACAGGTGGGTTGCTGCATTGCACAGCCCAGCAGAGCAGTTGCCAGCCCATGGGTGGCTACCCCCATCCCCATCTGTGAATAGAACAATAGTATCCCCTCTCATATCCCTGGGAGTCCAGTGGTACCCACCCTCCCATCCCAGTCCGTGATTAGAATAGTAGCTGCCATCCCCAAATCCCTGGTAATCTAGTGGTACCCCCTCCCATCCCAAACCCCATCCATATTTCACATAAATCCCCCATCCCTCCCTGGCAGGCTAGTGGTACCCCTTCCTCCCTGAACTCCATTTGTATTGCAAATAAATCCCCCGTTCATCTCTGGTAGTCTAGTGGTACCCCCTGCCTACCCGAACATGATTACAGAGTAATAGCATAAATTCCAGTAACCCTAGTGGTCCAGTGGACCCCCAACCACTGAGTGACACACACCCCACCCCACTCCCCCATTCCAAACTGGCCACTTAGCCACGGTGTTGGTGGGCAGCACATCCCTCCACACACTGCCATGTCTTTCCACCAACTGAGCTGTCAATGAATGACAGCATACTGTACTCCTGTAAGCCCATTGGTAGACACTGTTGACCAATGGGCTTGCAATGCGTATTGTACACTTTCATTCACAACTCTGTGGCCAGTCTGGGATGGGGGGAGCAGGGTGGGGTGTGTGTCCCTCAGTGGTTGGGAGGTCCACTGGACCACCAGGGTTACTGGGATACTATTGTTTTGTTCACAGAGTGTGATCATGCTTGGGTAGAGAAGGGGTACCACTTGACTACAAGGGATAAATGGAGGATTTATTTTCTATACAGATAGAGCTCAGGGAGGGAGAGAGAGGGTGCCACTAGACTGCCAGGGTATGAGGGTGATTTGTTATTGGCATATACACTCGAGGACAGGAGGGGAGGTCACTGGACTACCAAGGAGTAGTGTGCTTTCCTACAAGGGCAACTGCAGAGTTCCCAGCACATTCTGCTAGGTGCAACCATGCACAAGACATGCAAGTGGGACCATAATGACATGCAAATGGCCCCAGTTGTGCCTTGCATAGCTAATGGCCCTAATTGCATGTTTTGGTCTGAATATCTGAAATTTGTGCTTGGTGCTGGAGTAGATGCGCCATGCATACCCATTCCAGGTATTCAGACTGGGCAAGGGATGCACCTGAGCATCGTCAGTGGTCCCAATTTGTGCTTCAAGCATTTGTTACCATATTTAGATGGGATATATGATAGCGCATCCCATTTGAATATAGCACTTTTGCTCTGTGGTGCAACTCAGTTGTGCGGAGCAACCACTTACACCCTCTCTGGGTGCAGTTTGAATGTCCATGCAAATAAATAAATATATACATACATATATATATATATATATATATATATATATATATTATTATAGTGGCACGGTAGTGCCACTATAGTTAGGGTTGAGTACCCCATTTAAGGTTAAATCTGAAATCTGGCAGCTTAATAACTTTGCCACTGTATGATGCATTTGCCTGAAATTTGGCATGCACAGTGTGGTACCATAGATCTCTGGATCTGCTAAGTTTTGTAATGGTCGGATATACAGTTGTGGAGCTACAGAGCACTGCAAAATGCACAAATTATGCATTTTTGTGCATTCTTTGCTCACACCTACAGGTCGCATGGTCTGTGTGACTGGTCCAAAACCTTCAGGGAACATGCAGCCAGGATCTCTGATGTACCTTTTGAAGATTTTGTGAAACAATATTAAACGGTTCAAAAGTTATCCAAAAAAAGAAGTTTCCCATTATAGTCAATGGGAAAAGTTAACAAAAAGGTCGACAGTGTCGCAAATGCAGTTTTTAATGTTACAAATGACCCCTCTAGTGTCGCAAATCTGCCATCTTGTTTTCAGTTGGTGGTCACAGAAACGCTTGGCATTTAAATTTGGGACCCTTTAGGGAAACAATTCTTGCTGTGTCCACCTAGGCGAGTCCTGAGGATGCTAGCCATGTCTTTTTATAGGGGATGAACACCCCAGAAATATATTTTTAAAATTTTTGTAAACAGTTGTGTTGCATATTTTACACTTTCATTATTTTTTTTTGCACAAGTGTCACAAATCACAACACTACTTTGCGACACTATGCCAAAAACAACAGGAATTTTTTGCCACCCTGCTGCAAAAGAACGGTTTGGTCTTTTGGACTGAAATTTGGAGGGAAGAAAGCCAAGATCCCACAGGTGTGCCTTTTCATGATTTGGTGACAAAATATTAGAGGGCTGCAATGTTATGAAACTCCAAAGTTGACAATTTTTCCCATAAGCTAACATTATCGTGTCAACCATGTGTTTCGGGGCCCGAATTTCGAAAACACTTCGAGATACGGACTTTTCGTTGGAAAATGCTTAGCCACCCACTAGGGGAATAAGTGCAAAACTAGCCACAAAAGCCATAAATAAGATGAGATTTATTTTTTTTTTCTATATCATACAGTTCCTGAGATGTAAGCAATTTAATATTCCAAGTGTTCATTTTCTGCTCTGAGGGCCATTACTATGCATACATTCTTTGTATTCACTGTGCTTAAGGCACCGTGTGCATTACCCTCTACATTTGCGTTTGCATTTGCATTTGCGTTACTATTACCATTTGTGTTTCCATTACTGGTTTTGTTTGTGTTTCCTTTTGTGTCACTGTGTGCATTAACATTTGCATTTGCATAAGTGCTTCTGTCTGGATTTCCATTTGTGGTTCTGTTTCCTTTGGCGTCATTGTTGCTGTTACCATAAGCATTTGCATTTCCAATTACATTACCATGACCATGCACATTACCATTTGCTTTTGCGTACATGCTTCCATTTGTGCTTCTGTTCCCTTGGCATCATCATTGGTGTTATCATAACCGTTTGCATTTCCAATTGCACTACCATTACAGTTTGCGTGTTCATCACTGTTTTCATTTCTGTTGGCCCTAGCGTTTGCATTTTCGGTAGTGTTTCTGTTGTCGATTGCATTACTGTTCCCTTCTGTGTCACCGTTGCCTTTACCATTTGCTTTTCTATTTGCATTTCTCTTACTATTTACATTTTCATTATTGTTTGTGTTTCCATTGGTGTTAGCATTTGCATTACTGTTTTCATTAACATTTGCGTTTCTATGGCTGTTAGCATTTGCGTTAACGTTTTCGTTACCATTTCTGTTTTCATTAATATTTGCACTTCTGTTTCTCTTACTGTTTGAGTTATCATTTACATTTGCATTATCATGTGTGTTACCATTTGTGCTTGCATTTGCGTTACCATTACTATGTGACAAAAAATCACATGGAGGGAGCCTGAGGCCCAAAGGGTCCCACGCTTCCACAACCACATTCCATTCACTATTTATAGTCCACATTCTCAAAAAGAAGGAAAATTCATGGCAAAAATCTCCATTTAATGCATCAGTTAGGGTTATTCCACAGTGACAAAAGCAAGAAAATTCGGTGTTAGGGCTGAAAATCCTAACTGCGCATTCCCCACCACCCCCACCACACACACACACACACACACACACACACATATACATGCAAGTAGGGGAAGGACCAAGGCAATGCAACCAATCACACACAGCCAGCAGCAGGTGACAGACCTAACATACAACTATCTAAACCATGAAACCACACACCCATGCTCCCGTCGGGCTGTGGCATGGGGTTCTTACTGCTAACTCTGATCCTGGACATTCCATGAACCAAAAAATACATATCACTATGCAAAACTGAGCATCCTGGGCCACACGCTGCCACTGACAACAGAAATTAGATAGACCACAAGAAAAACAATATCTATTGGGCCCATTTGAGGAGGGTGCTTTTCCTTATGGTAGATGTTACCAATGTGGGAACACAAATAAGAAAACCACATTTGAACATCCTTGGAACAAAAAAATTCAATGTAACACAACCTTTCACATGTATCACAGATCATGTGGTCTATGTGTTAAGATGTGCTTGTGAAAAGCTTTATGTGGGAAAAACTACAAGGGAACTAAGGACTTGACTTAGCAAACATAAAAGTGACATCCAGCTGAATAGCCAGCAACCATCAGTGGCAAGACATTTCAACACAACAGGACATTCTGTCTCATCGCTACAATTCTGGGGACTGGAAAGGGTGTTTAAACCCACCATGCCTGGAATGAAATGGGATGATGTTTTACAAAAAAAGAGAGTTTTTCTGGATCTTTATGTTGGATCCTATGGACCCTAGATTTGGACTGAATGGAGAATGTACTTGGTCACTGTACAGAAAATAATAAGACAATGGTGTACTAAAGTGTTTGTGTGAGCATGGACCCTTGGTATGTGTATCAGATTAACAGATTGGTATAATGAATATGTAGGTGAACTCAAAAGACATTTAGTTTTAATCAGAGTGGTAGACCATTGCACATAACCAAGGTAAACAAAATTAGATATTACAAAGGTGTGCAACCCCCCCACCACTCGTGCACCACCCATCTCACCAAATAGAGGGTACCCTACAGAGAAAAGCTGACTGTAGAAATCCATGTTAGTAAGCAATACTGCTATAGTATGACCTATGGGTTAATAATATGATGTGGTGGAACTTTATTTTTCAAGATTTGAAAACACCAATCCTTTGTAAAACGTTGTGTGGTATCACCACAGGCAGGGGATGAACTGCTGGCATTGAGCAGGAGTGTCATCTCAATACTGCAGCCTGTCATCTTTCTTTGATGCCACTCACTAGGGCTCCTAGCCATTTGGTGCTTTCCAGCTACAGTGTTTGCAGTTGCAGTGTTACATCACTTTGTGATGTGTTCACCCCCACTACCCCCAAGTTATTTTTATATCTGCTTTAATTATATAGAAACTATATATTTTGTAGTAATTACAAAGAGACACCAGTCACACAAAACATGTCCCAATATCTACAGGTTTTTGATGTAAAAAAAATTGTTTTCTAGAGTGGAATCTCCACTGGCGGGGGGTGAACTGCTGATGGTAAGCTGGAATAGCACTAAGACACTGCAGCCTAAAATCTTTCCTATCCTTTAAGGCCTCCAACTGCTTCTGCAGAACTCAGCTACTATTGCTTGCAGTTGCATTGAAATGTCACTTTGTGATGTCATCACCCCCTGCCTTATGACAGTATTTAAACCATGCTAGCAGAGACAAAGGTGGATCACACCATACTAGAGATCCGCCACGTGGTCTGCTTCTAAAGTTTATCTCCCAAGTCTGGCTGAAAAGGTAGGCACTCACATTAACTTGAATAGTATAGGAAACATTTAAAACTATGTTTTACTTAGCGAGTCAGTAAGTTAACTCATGAATACTAAAATGAGTTGTTTTTTTGTTGTCTTGTAGATTGTTATTGACAGGGTTACAGAAAACCACAGACATAGACCTGGGAGTACTGTATTGTATGAGGTCTAATCATACTTTATCAAGAGCTTAATTTCAAATAAACTAGGGAAATAATGACCCATACTGTTTTCTCAATAGTAATGTTAGTTTTTTATGCTGATAGCGGATGTATTTACCCTATACCATATAAGCAGAATATAGCCAGGAAATATAGTTTGGTATGTACTAATTTAATTTAACATCACTACAATTATTAAAAAATTGGATTATTTGGAGAAGGCATGATACAAAACCAGATTTTTCTTTACATGTTACTTATAGGGATTATTACCTTGAAAGTAAGGATGATGGAGAATGTAAAGTACATTTATGTGATTATATGCAGCAAACAATAAGGTATTAACCACGTAATGCATTGTTATAAGTTGTGAAGTATTTGAGACAAACCTCACATTTGAGAGCATATGGCTTTTTCAGACTTTTTGCTTATTAAGAATAGAGGTACTAGAATATAATTTTTTTTTAAAGTATAAAAATGTAAATGAAATACTTGGAGCCATGAATAGCTAATCTAGTTAAGTCTTTATGAGAGAATTCAAGCAATGCTTGAGCTGCCTACTGGCTGTGGCCAAGGCAGGCCACTCAGATATATTTAATATTTATTTATTAAGACATGCATATCTGTTCAAGAATATTGGTACTTTCTTTGGGAAGGGGAATGATCAAATTGATGTACAACCAGTTGCACTTGTGGTTTGCAGGCAAGTTATGTATTCCTGAAATATATAAAGTACTAAATGTTTTATGTTTGAATTATTTGATAGATTTTGGAACACTGTGGGCCTGATGAAGTGGCTGTCACCACAAAATGTAGCCATAGGAAGATGTTTGACAAACTGAAAATAAACTTTTGAAGATTTTATTCTGTGGAGTTTGTCCTAACTTTATAACTTGAATAGAATTGTAAATCAGCCAGAGGGCCCAATTAGTTTATTCATGATTTCAAGGTCCAGTGACTTCTTAAAAAATATTGAAATGCCCCTGGCTGAAATTGAATATGGGGCATGCACATCTATACCTTGGAACAGGATAAAGGTGTACGTAAAATCAGAACTGGTGAAATGTGCCTGTTGCAGCATTAAACATTTGCCATTATTTGTTTTTAGCAAAATAAAGTATTTTTCTCAGTTTAGTCCTTTCCTTGCTTCTTCATTGTTCCATGTCATAGAATGCAGTTGATGTTTGTGAATGTGGACTAAAGAACTGTATCCTTCTTAGTCTTGATAACAACAAAAAAAACAAAGCTCTGGTTCATTGCTAAAGCTAGTGCAAGTGCTTGCAGTATTCTATCCAAACTTCTGTTCCTTGTACTTTGCCAGCTTTTACTAACATGTATACCATGGGAGTGCAAATACATTTGGAAGATAAAAGCTGTTATTTGCACTGAAGACATAGCTACTGTGTAAATGACAGTTGAAATCATGTCAATTACATAGTAGCTATATTATTTGTTTAGTAGCCACAACCCTTGCTTTATACGTGAACTGCTCCCTGCAATCAGCACATCAAGCATTGGCGTTGTCACTTTAACCATAAAAGCAAAAAAGGCTTGGCTCAGTGTTCTTAATAAAGCGGGGAAAAATGGGAAACCAGAAAAAGATAACCTGTTTACATAACACAGCATGTTTTTACCCACGCTAGACACAGAAAGAACACAAAAAGGGAACTCACATGGTATACTGTACATCAGCTATCCCATGGTGTATCTCCAGATCTGTATGTTTTGGCCTGAGAGGTGTTATTGTCACTGTGCACTTGTGGCTGTGCCACTCATGCAAGTGTGCAATAACACCAACATTCCAAACCAATTGTAACATGCATATTTGAAGCTACGCCATGTGATATTCCCTATTTATACAACAGGTGTGAAAATACATTTACCAAGATTTATTTATTTATTTATTTATTGATTGATTGATTTCAAATTTGGTGACCAGGAAGGCACACTGAGCATAAGCATGCCATTTTTGGCAACATGCTCAAAAATCTATTCTTACATATGAACATGCATTTCTGAGCATGCTCAGTGATCAGGTTCATTTATGTTTCCCCAGGACACCACTGGAAATGAGTTTCATGGCTCAGTAGGCCTTTCCTGCTAAAACTCTTTCAGTAAATAAATAAAATGTGAGCTGCCATTTATTTTTGGAATGAATATACACCAGTCTATGTATAGTAGTTTACATTAATTTTTTTTCTTGTGTGGCTTTTTACCATTTCTGTCACATAAACATCTAACTAACTGGGGCTAGATTCACAAAAAGTCGCAAAGCACAGCGCAAAAATTTGTGTTGCACTTTGTGACTGCCCAGGTGTCAAACGTTGCTATTCACAGCCGGATAACACACCTACACTATCCGACTGTGAATAGGGCCAGGATGAGTCAGAGCTAACCCCATTACCACTGCCACTAACCCCACTAGTGCTGCTTGACATGCAGCCAGAAGTATGGCTCTGCAATGAATAGTGCAGGTGTGCTATCTGGAATTCACAAAAGCAGCAATGTAAATGAGCCCACTGTGCATGCAAGACAGTATGCAGCCATCTGCATGCCCATTATGGGCTCATTTATAAGGCTGCACTGGAGTTAAATGTGCCCTCCCAGCCCCTACCCAATAGATAGCTCCGCATCCCTGGTGCTAGTGCCCCCCCCCTGCCAAACGCTGGTCCAATTGTAAAAATGTAAGTTTTCCTTGGTACTAGTGGTCCACCCCCACTGATCATTGGTCCAAGATCAATAATATGGTTTCCAGATGTCCAGTGGTCCCTTCCCCAACCAGATCCCCTGTAAATTAAATAGCAACCTTTTCTGGTGTCCAGCTGACCTCCTCCCTATCCCCTGTAAATTAAATAACAACATTTCCCAGGAGTCTAGAGGACACTCCCCATCCCCGATCCCATATAACAGAAAGAACATCCACTATTCCTGTAACCCTTGCCTCAGTGTTGCTGCACAGAGGTTCTTTGTCTTTTAAATAGTTTTTTATTTTAATGGATTTACCACAATATAACCCAGACAGACCGTCTTAGGGTAGCTGGTTCATTCCACTGGGGTGTCAAACAGACGAGGCATACTGATGAGTCCTGGTAGGATGAAACACGTGTCTATGTCATCTGTTAGCACTCTTTGCAAATTGTGTGAGAGGCCTTTCGGCACCATGCAATTCTGCTTAAAGTTGAACCACCATAACATTCTGTGGTGATTTGCATATGCAGCCCATGATGCTTTGCATTGTGTGGGCATATGTGATTTTGTATTTTCTTGAAACTTGGCTTCCCAGCCAAATGCCCTTTGGGGTAACCCTTGCCTCAGTGTTTGCGCACAGAGGTTCTTTGTCTTTTAAATAGTTTTTTATTTTAATGGGCTCACCACAATATAACCCAGACAGACCGGCTTAGGGTAGCTGGTTCATTCCACTGGGGTGTCAAACAGACGAGGCATACTGATGAGTCCTGGTAGGACCCTTTGCAAATTGTGTGAGAGGCCTTTTGGCACCATGCAATTCTGCTTAAAGTTGAACCAGCATAACATTCTGTGGTTATTTGCATATGCAGCCCATGATGCTTTGCATTGTGTGGGCTTATGTGATTTTGCATTCCCTGATATCTAGTGAATCCCCAGCCTGGCAGGTAGCGCCCCAGCACCCCGCTCCCCCCATCCTGAACCTGAGCCAGTGACCAGCACAGCCCTCCACTCTCCACCACAACTAGCTGCTGACTGAGCTGTCAATGGGCACATACAGTATTCAGTATGCATTCATTGTCAGCTCAGTCGGTGGCCAGCCATGGTGGAGAGAGGAGGGCTGTGCCTGTCCCTGGGTCAGGAGGGGGGACCGGGGTAGTGGGCACTACCTTCTGGGGTGGGGGGGTCCAATAGATGCCAGGGAAGGGATGTACAGGTACAGTATTTTACAAAGGATCAGGAATAGGGAGGGGTTCAACTAGACACCAGAGAATGCTTTTATCTCAACCTACAGGTGATCAGGATGGGGGAGGCAGGAGCACTGGACACCAGGGAATATTGTATTAGACATGGGGTGAGGGATCGGGTGGAGGAGGGACCACTGGACTCCAGGGAATACTGATTCCCATTGGTGGGGGGGGAGAGACCACTGGACACTAGGGAAAACATCTTCTTGTTCTCAGGCTGGTGATCGGTGAGTGGGACCACTAGCACTAGGGAAAGTGCTACCTATATCATTGCGCTGGTGATCAGTGTGGGAGGGGGGCACTGCAGTACAACCACCTACCACTAGAGTTGCACAGTATAAGGCAAGATCTCAGTCAGCAGTATTTGCTTCATGCAAGGGAACCACGCAAAAGGCCCTTGTGTGGAGCAAATGCTCTGTGAATCAGACTGTGCTGATATTCATGCCCCCTCCCTCTCATTTGCAGTGCACCCCCCTCCACACTTTGCCCTGGCGCAAACCAAGTTTGAGCATGCAAACTGGGCTTCTGTGAATAGGAACTCAGTGCAAAACCCAGTTTGCTCATGCAAACCTATGTTTCCACCTGGGCAAAGTTTTGTGACTCCTGCCCTGTTGTATAAATATGACATGTACTGACTTAAGATATAATTGTTATCTTCATTTGAGGGTATTGGTCTATTGCTGTATCATTCATGGCTTCACTCCTCATGAGATATCAACAGACCAATACCCTTTCATGAAGATAAAAATATCTTATGTCAGTCCATGCCATATCCCCTGTAAATGAGGAATTGTAAGATCTTCTTCATCTAAGAGTGTTTAATAAAGGAATGATGCACGACATGGTGTGTGTTATGATGGGATATGTCAAGCCTAGTGTTATAGCAAAATTTAATTGTGCCGGTGAAATTCTGTTGAAATCACGAATTTCGCCAGGTGAAACATTTCACAAAATTCGTGTATTTCTACCATGAATATTGCAGGTGCAAAATGAGAAATTCTGCTGGCAAAATCACGGATTTTGCCCGCAAAATGCGGAATTTTGCCTTCAAGCAGCAGATTTCGCCAGAGAGTGGCAAAACTCTGCTGATCGTGGGTGAAATTCCATATTTTGCAGGCAAAATGCATGGTTTCTCAGGCAAAATTTGAGATTTCGTGGATGGAATTTCGCATTTCGCACCCATGAAATATTTCACGAAATGTGTGAATTTTGTGAAATATTTCGCAGAATGAAATTCACACATTTTGCACATCTCTAGTCGTGCCTTGGGTGGTTGGGCACAAGGCCACAGTCTGAGTGTGTCCAACACATGAGAAGTGCCTTTATCCCAGCACAACACACACCCTAGAGAGCATTATTCCTATTATGCAATGATTCGCCTGTAACAACATCAACAAAAAATGATGAAAAAGTACATTTAAAAGTTTTTTTTGTTTTTGCTGTTTTTTCAAAGGGTAAGTGTACTTTAAAAAAATAGTGTTGATTGACAGCATTGGCCAGTAGGTGAAGCTGCCATTACTGTGACACTGTAGTCTGTCACACTAAGCTCTTTCTGTCTCATCTCTGCCTTGATCTTCATGCTGCCAGCCTGTGGAAGTGATACATTGTTCCCCCCACCCCACCCCCTGTTCTCACAGTGGCCGGCATACAATTAGGCGAGGGTATTTTGCAAATTGGAGATATAGACTCTTCCCCCGCTCACTATCACAACTCAAATGCTGAATGGAGAAACTGGTGAAAAGGTAAGCAAGTGAAGTGCATTCTTACTCATGTGCTCAGTGGACAGTGCAAGGAGACCAGGAGGGACTGCCATGAAGCTGATCACAATGATGGCTTCATATTTGGCAGCAGGGTGTGTGTGGACAGTGAGATGCAATGGGTGTGCTTACTTCTGAAGCTAGTGTGACAGCTTTCAGTGAGACTTTTTTATCTGGTAAGTTAAAAACAAAAACAAAAAAAAGCATCAAGAGTTCTGTTACAATGTTGACAACCGGAGATTGCCAGTAGAGCAAGATATTGTGTGAAGTTGATTGCAAACTTGACTTTGACTTTGCTCTTTGTTTTTGTTTGTTTATAGTAAGAAAATGAATGTTTGGGGGAATGTGTGAGGGTTCTGGTGTCATTTTGGTTGTTTTCTGTGCAATGGGAGGAAAGGATTTAAACTGAGAGGTGGTATGTGAAGTACAGGCAAGTTGGACGTGCTGTTACACAAGCAATAAGACACGACGAGGTGTGGGTTATCTCCTGATAAGAGCACACCCAGGTGCGTTGTTAGGCATGAGGTGCTTGTGCCGAGTGCCTTATGCACCTGGGCGTGCTCTTATCAGGAGATAACGCACATCTCGGAATGTCTCATTGCACTTATAAAATGGGGTTGGTAGTAAATATGTAAGAAGAAGAAAAAAAAAGAGGGAAAACATTTTTATAGTTTTAGGGGTGTTTTTTATACATGAAGTAGTAAAATAGTTTGTTTATTTAGATTGTTTTTTCCTAATGTGTGACATTGAGTAGATGCCCTCCCCCCCAGATACACACACACACACACACACACACACACACAGCACACGCACATGCACAGGGTTCTTGGTCAGGTTGTTGTGTCTGTGTTTTACTTTTCGGTTTCCATTTTGCTGCCCCTCTTGACATATCATTAAAGAGGTACTGTCTTTACTGTTTCTATAGCGCATTGCCATTGCCAACTGCTGTTAATGGCAGCAGGCGTGTCCATGCCAGCCGCTGTATAGAGCCGTTTCTGGGTTGGTTCCCATTTTTTAAGAAGAAACATGTTCTTTATTTAAAAGTGTGTCCGACAATACATAAATACAGAAAAGGAATGCATGGGGCTGAGGGAATGACACTAGAGGCAACATGATGACAGATGGAAATCGGCATGAGTGCTTTCCATTTCAGCAGTCTCTGTAGTTACATTTTTTTAATGATAATAAAATGTATTGAAATTTTGGGGCATAGACAGAGAGAGTCAGTCTGTGTGAGTTGGTGTTTGCTGCTAAGATCGTGTGGCGTTTCGTGCTGCTGCTGCAGGTCCTGTGCCCGCTTGTGAGAAACAGATTCATGGTCAAATAGGTTAGTGATATTTTTTTTGGTTGTGAGGTTGCCACGGCGAGAAAAGTTCCAGTTGGCACAAATACCTGCTGATAAGGACACGGGTGGAAGGTCCTTCCAGCCAATGAAACTGAACCATTTTCTTTACCCATTTTATAATGTGTATTAAGCATTATACGAACATACGAAATTTGCCAGCAGATAAAGGCCTAGAGGTCTATCACATCTGCTCGAATCTGCAGCTAGCACCCCTTATTCTGCAACTGCCCCTCTCTTCCACCCTTCCTCTTCATTGACCCTCCCCCTTGTCCTGTCCCATCCCCTTTTAAAGCGGTCCACTGTTCTACTGGATACCACTTCTGCAGGTAACGCATTCCACCCAGCCACAACCCTCTCTGTAAAAAAGTTTCTTCTCATCTCCCTCCTGAACCTTCCTCCCTCAAGTCTCATATCATGGCCCCAGTGTCCCTCCCCTCCTTTACTTTGAACTGCCCCTCTGTACCTGTCTTGTTTATTCCTTTCATGTACTTAAAGGTTTCAATCATGTCCCCCATCCCTCCTCTACTCCAGCGAGTACATGTTCAACTCCCTCAGCCTCCTCTCATATGATAAGTCCACCAGCCCCTTGATAATCTTTGTCGCCCTTCGCTGCACCCCCTCCAGTAACTTAATGTCCTTCTTCAGATACGGGTGCCAGTACTGCATGCAGTACTCTGGGTGCAGTCTAACTAATGAACTATACAGTGGCAGAATCACCTCCTCCCTCCTCGAGGATATACCCCTTGAAATACAACCCAGCATTTTGTTGGCCTTTGCAGCTGCCTTCCTACATTGTGCTGAGTTGTTCACTGACCCTGTAATGAGCACCCCCAGATACTTCTCCTTCTCCATCTGGGCTAGCTGCACTCCCCCCAGCTGGTAACTCCTCCTTGGGTTTTTCATACCAAAATGCAGCACCTTGCATTTTTTGGCATTAAACTCCATTTGCCAGGTGTCTGACCAGGTTTCAAGCTTTTCCAGATCATCCTGCAACCCCTGCCATCCCCCTAGGTCATCCACCACCGCTCCTACCTTGGTATCATCAGCAAACAGACTGATCTTGCTCTTGATATCCAATGCTATGTCTGCAATGAATATCCCAAACAACACTGGTCCCAACACTGAGCCCTGTGGAATACCGCTCATCACTACCCTTGGGTGTGAGAGCTCCCCACCCATCACCACCCTCTGTTGCCTTCCCTGAAGCCATTTTCCTACCCATCTCACCAACTTTGCACCCGCCCCTGTGCCTTCTAACTTACTTCCCAGCATTCCATGCGGCACTGAGTCAAATGCCTTGCTGAAATCCAGATACAGGACATCCACTGCATGGCCCCTGTCCAGGTGCCTAGTTACCCAGTCATAGAACTCCACCAGGTTGGTTTGGCAGGATCTGCCATGTATGAAGCCATGCTGTCTGCTGTCCTGTAGTCCTTTGACCTCTAGGAGGGCCACAAACCTCTCCTTCAGGATAGTCTCCATTAGCTTACCCATGATGGATGTGAGGCTCACTGGTCTGTAGTTTCCCAGTTCATCCTTGGAGCCACTCTTGTGGAGGGGCACCACATGAGCCATCCTCCAGTCCTGAGGTACACACCCCAAATGTAGTGAGGCATTAAATAGGTCTGCCAAAGGTCCTGTATGGACCTCTGCCAGCTCCTTCAGTACCCAGTGGTGGATGCCATCTGGGCCTGGCACCTTGTCCACCCTCAGTGTCTTCAAACCATCCTGAAATCTGCCCTCCATGATTTCCCCATCTGTCACCCCTCCTCCCCGTTTCTGCTATTCCTTCCCCCTTGGGTGTCACCCCCTCTTCTCTTTAGTAAATACCAAGCAGAAGTAATCATTTAGTGCTTCTGCCTTATCACACCCTGCTTCCACCCAGCCCCCTCCATCCTAATCCTTACTATGTGGTCCTTATAGCTCCTTTTCTCCCTGATGTACCTAAAGAAGTCCTTCTCCCCCTTATTAATGCCTTGTGCCAGCCTGAGTTCCGTAGATACCTTGGCTCCCCTTACTGCCCTTGTCACCTCCTTCAATTCTGTCAAGTACTCCTCCCTGTCCTCCCCCTTCCCTGTTTTCTTGTACTTCCTAAAGGCAGCTCTTTTCCTCCTTACCTTTTCCATGACCTCCTTGCACAACCAGCTCAGTTTCCTAGCCCTAGCCTTCTTGGTCTGTCCTTGCAGGAGGTTTTGGTTGCCTCCACTATTCCCAGCTTTATGAGTTCCCACCTCTGGTTAGTGTCCATACTAGATTGAATTCTGGCCAAGTACCCTGTTACCACTTCCCCCATCCTCCCAAAGTCGGCCCTCCTGAAGTCCATCACTCTTGTGCCAAATTCCACTCCTTCGTTGCCCATATCCAATGTGAGCCATACTGAGTGGTGGTCACTCCCTGACAGCGGTTCCTCCACTGTAAGTTCTCTCACAAAGTCCCCATTTGCCAGCACAAGGTCAAGGCTATTCCCTAACCTGGTTTGTTCACTGACCATTTGCAGAAGGAAGCTGTCCTGGAAGGCATCCAGCAGTTTCTGCTCCCTTCTTTTCCTGGTTGTTGGGGTACTCCAGTCCACTCCTGGCATGTTGAAGTCCCCCACAATCACCACACTACCCTTCTAGCAGGTCCTCCTGATCTGTCCCGCTAGTTCCCTGTCTAACTCCTCCATCTGAGATGGCAGCCTGTACACCACTCCCATTCTGAGAATCCTATTCTTGGAATCCTGGATTTGCATCCAAAGTGACTCCGTACTACCCTCCTCCCCTTCCTCCCTTACACACTTCACTCCTTCCTTCACATATAGTGCCACATCCCCTCCTTTCCCAATCACCCTGTCCCTACGAAATAACCTGTACCCTGGTACAGACAGGTCCCAGTCATTGTATTGGGTGGCCCATGTTTCTGTGATGGCTGCAATGCCCACCTCTCCCTCTGCCATGAGCACCTGTAAGTCTGCAGTTTTCCTCCCAAGTCTCCTAGCATTAAGGGTAATCACCTTCCACCCTTCCCCCCCTCCCATCCTGTCCTCCTTTACTAGCATCACCAACAGTACTTGCCATTTGTCCTTTGTCACTCTTATGGGGGTAAGCTCATATGGTTTCACAACCTGTGGTCTCTGCATGTCTCTTGCCAAATTGCCACCCCCCGCTCCTAGTTTAAATTCTCAACTTCCTCTATGTACTCCTCCATCCTCTGTTTCAACACTTTCTTTCCCTCCTCACTCAAGTGTGAGTCTGTCTCTGGCATAGAGACTACTGTTCTCCCAGGTCCCTCCCAACCCCCAAAGCCCATACCTTTAGCACAACACCAGGTTCTTAGCCATCCATTAAATTCCTCTATTCTCAGCTTTCTTGTTGTGCTTGCCTTGGGCACTGGAAGTATCTCTGAAAAAGTTACTGATCTTCCTGGCCCCTCACATAATTGTCCTAGTTCCTCAAACCTCCTCTGTACTATATCTACTGTCTTGTCAACCAGGTTGTTCATCCAAAGATGTATAATTAAATGAGGCTTGTCCCTACCCCTTCTAGCATATTTCAGAACAGATTGTCCTACCCTTTTTGCTGTCATTACTGGCATGTCCTCCACCCAAATGCGACTATGCCTCTCCCCCTTGCTACCCCACCTGACTTCTCTTATTATTGAGTCCCCCAGCACTAAGATTCCACCCCTCTTACTCCCTGCTTGCTTCCATTCATCTCCCTCTTTCATTTCTGGCTCCTCTTCTTCCTCCTGCACATTATTTCCCCCTTTTTTCCCTGTTGGAATTCTCCCAGCAGAACTTCCCCCCACTCCGGTTTGGTCCAGGCATTTATCAATTATTCCTCTAATTTCATCATTTCCCTCCTCTTCCTCCTTCTTCTTCCTCTCTAGCAGTGCAAAACTATTTTCTGAAGACCCTTCACAAATGCCTGCTCCCTCTCTCTTCATAGTAACCTATTCTCTCCTTTCCACTCCATGACTTTTGCCACTTCTTCACCTCCCCTCACAAGTCCCTATCTCCTCCTTCCATTTGGTTTTTGTCTCTTAACCCGGTTTCCCCGGCAATCATTCTTCCTGGCCTGGGCCCCTTTGTTTCTGCTTTCCTTCTTCTGACCCTGTCCTCACCACTGTTGGCTCAAATTACCCTCCCTCATCTCCCTACCTTCCTCCCTCCAATATTGGGCTAAACCCACCCCCAGTCTGCCTTACCTGTCTTAGTTCCTCCTGCAGACCCTCAGTCTCATTTCTAAGTTTCTCCATGTGGTTGCACACTAAACATCCCCCCACACTCCAGGCAGTTTTTAGAAAGACTGGTGCACCACAGTTGTTGCAGCCTACCACCCTACCCATTGCTGTAGTTGTCCACCGGCGACCCCCACCCTTCCAGATGAAGGAAACCAAACACCCCCCAAAGTCTCCCCTCTCCCCCTCTATCAGTGCAAAACATTATTTTCTTAATTTCCCATACACCCTTTGTTGTACACATTTAGATAGATTGAGCAACTGCTTTTTATATTCCTATCCTTCCTATCCACACCCAAAAAGAGACTTTATGTAGCTATTGCACAACCTTCTTCAAACTCCTACTCCTCCTTTCCACAATGCAATAGAAATGCAAAGAAGTAACAATGAAGGCTCCTTGATTTGCAGTTACTTCCCTTCCACTGAGATAGCAGTCACCTCTTCACTTGCTGCTGTTTCTTTCCTGGATGTCTGCTTCTGCTATGACAGGTGCATATCATTTGCCCCTTTTGAGGAAGTGATGTCAGAACCCCTGGTATAAAGGAAATAATGGACCAGGGTGGGTGGGTGAGGATTGGGGGGATGGGACCAGCCCAAGTCTTCCAGAAACAATCAGGTAGCTGAGGCCCCTGGTCAGACCATTAACACCCTTCCCCCACTATGCACTAAACTTTATAGCTAGTGAAACCAGCAAAAATTAATCACAATTCTACTCAAAGCCCCCAAAATAGGTTTGCTACCAAAAGAAACAGGTCTCCAATTCAAGCAGCTTCACCAACAACAAATCAAAATAGACTTGAAATTAGAAGATACAGGTTTCCAATTCAAAGAAACAGCCCCAATTAAATCACACCAATTAGGTTTTAAATCAGAAGAAATAGGCCTCCACAATTGCATCCTGCTACACAGTGAAACATCAAACAAATAAGCCCACTTATAGACACCAAAACAGGTTTCAAAATTCCAACAGCCCCAAAACAATAACCTGCTAGCACCTTAGGAGTAGTAAGAAAGAAAAGAAATAACCTTCTACTAAATAAAATCAACAAGAAACAATGTAAAACCATCAAGAAGAAGCTACTGTACTGGAACAGATCTAATCCTTCCCCCTTCTAGTTCCTTCTTCTTGAATATTGTTTTAATTACAGTTAATATGGGTTAGTAAAGGCTACAAGAACCAGATGAATACGGGCCTAAATGTATTACCAAATTTTTTCACACATGATCACAATTTCTAAGTCATAATTATCCCCCTTCCCCAACTATGCACTAAACTTTGCAGCTAGTGAAGCCAGCAAAAATGAATTACAATTCTACTCAAAGCCCCCAAAATTGGTTTGCTATCAAAAGAAACAGGTCTCCAGTTCAAACAGCTTCACCAACAACACATCAAAGTAGGCTTGAAATTAGAAGATATAGGTCTCCAATTCAAAGAAACAGCCCCAATTAAATCATACCAAATAGGTTTTAAATCAGAAGAAATAGGCCTCCACAATTGCAGCCTGCTACACAGTGAAACATCAAACAAATGAGCCTACTTATAGTCACCAAAACAGGTTTAAAAATTCCAACAGCCCCAAAACAATACCCTGCTAGCCCCTTAGAAGTAGTAAGAAAGAAAAGAAATAACCTTCTACCAAGTAAAATCCACAAGAAACAATGCAAAAACAACAAGAAGAAACTACTGTACTGGAACAGATCTAATCCTTTCCCCTTCTAGTTCCTTCTTCTTGAATATGGTTTTAATTACAGTTAATATGGGTTAATAAAGGTAACAAGAACCAGATGAATACGGGCCCAAAACGTATTACCAAATTTTTTAACACATGATCACAAATTCTAAGTCATACTTGTCCCCCGATCCCCTCCCAGGATTGATGAAATGCCACAACTTAGCAAGTTTTGGACACTCACTGGCAATATTTATTTTTGGCACAAAGATATTATTTACATTTCTCATTGTCATAGCTCAATCACAATACACAACAACTCTGTCACAACAGTTTTCTCCACTCTGGCCTCCTTCTTCTGGCTGCTTGTCCTTTTCGTGTTTCTGGATCTGGACACTGTAAATCCAGCCCCTCCTCCATCACCAGAACCAGGCCAGTTCCACACTTACCAGGGCCTTGGCCCTCCAGGCCTGGACACTATGAATCCAGTGCCTGGACCTATCCCCCCCCTACATTAACACCACACCTGGGTTCCTTATGCCCAGCCCATGTAGCCTACCCCTCCCCTTTCCTGCCCCTTCCCCCCTCCTCCTTTCCCTTCTTCTCATATCTCCCAACTTCCTTTCTGGGCATTGCTTCCCCCCATGGGGCTATGACCCAGCTCCCTGGACCCAAAGCTGCCTACCCACAGCACCACCAACTGGACCCATGCCCAGGGCCCACCAGGCACCACCTTCTGCCTGTTCCTCTCATCTCTGTGCCAACCTTCTTCCCAGAGCCTTACTTACAAGGGTGGGTGGATGGGAAATTTCTCAGCAAAAGAGGGCTGGCTGAGGGTATCCAACCCTGATATGCACCCTCAGGACCCCAGATCAAGACCCCTGGTAGGTCTGCCCCCAACCAATGCCACGAGACCTAGCCCCTACCTTGTCATATCACTCATGCCTCCATCATAGATGAAGTCAGCAGCCCTCTCCTCCCTCCCCATCCACCCCTTCCTTCCCCCATCCCATTGTTTCTTCCTGGCAGGGGCCATGGGACAACCTGGCCTGCCTTTTAGTGGCAAGCCTAATTGTCCCCTGATCCCCTCCTAGGAATGATGAAATGCTGCAACTTAGTAACTTTTTGATGCTCGCTGACAATATTTATTTCGACACAAAGATACTATTTACATTCCTCATTGTCATAGTTCAATCACAATACACAACAACTCTGTCACAACAATTTTCTTCACTCCGGCCTCCTCCTTCTTCTGGCTGCTTGTCCTTTTCATGTTTCTGGGTCCAGACACTGTAAATCTGGCTCCCTCCTCCATCACCAGAACCAGGCTGGTTCCATACTTACCCAGGCCTCGGCCCTCCAGGCCCAGGCACTATGAATCTGGTGCCTGAACCTATCCCCCCTCCCCACATTAACACCACACCTGGGTTCCTTGTCCCCAGCCCGTGTAGCTTACGCCCTTCCCCATTTTCTGCCCCCTGCTCCTCCTTTCCCTTCTTCTACTGCCCCACCTCTAGCTTGTGAAGGATGGTGGGGCTTCCCCCTTGTGGGCTAGAATCTAAGTCCCTTCTTGGCTATATCCCCCACTAGGTCACCGAACGGCTTTAGGAATAGGTGCATACCAAATTTGGACAAATGAACCCCATCGGACCTGTATACCATAGCTTGATCAAAGAAATATTTTTATGCTAGATATGCACCCCCCATTTAAATTACTGCCCTCGCTACCCTACTGTTAATGCACTTCCTCACCTTTTCAATCAACCTGACGTCCCTGGACCCCCTCCAGACCCTCTGGGAAGTGATTTCAGGCCAGCTGATGTTCATCCCCAGCCACCACCTTGTAATCTTCTCTAGGTCCCCCATTATGTTCTGCCCCAGCATTCCTCATGGTGCACCCCCAAAATCGTTGCCCTCCAAGTGGATGATAATACAATCCAGCCATCCTCACTGCACCCTTGGTTTATCCAGCAGGGGCAGCAGCTGGGCCCACCTCATGACCCTGATGCCTTTCCATTGGACCATGGTGTGCTCCGTGTTGCTGTGTAATTGTGTCCCTCTGGCTGTGGTAGCCACAAACCTCTCTGCCCAATAGATGAAGGAGTGCTCCACTACCCATACCTTCCTCTTGGAACCTGCCATGGAAACAAGAGAAACAGTGTCAGTTGCTGATATCAACACCTGATGTACTTCCTGTAGCAGTTGGACCTACAGCACCCAACCCTTTTTAACTCCTCCACTGAAACCCCTTTTTTGGCTGCCTCTGAGGCTGCCCCAATCCAAAATGAGTGGGGGGTGAAATCTCCAGGTTCTTCCCCTATGAAAGCTAGGGCCTTCCTGAGCACTGCTCCAACCTGAAAACTGGTGACAGGGGAGCCATACCCATGGCAGAACAAAGGCTCCCCAGCCACCCCTGAATGCTCTCGTATGCCTCCAAGGTGGACACTGCACAACTGGTGGCCTGTGGCTGTCATACCAGCATCATAATGGTCCCTCTCCCCCTTGGTCCATTTTTGACCTGGCCAACGTGATGACCAATCTGTCCTTCCCTCATACCACACTCTTGTGCTGTAATGCCAGGCCAGCTGCTGATTTGCATGGGGCCACCATTTCCCCCATCCAAAAAGCCCCTGCTGCCATGACCGCAAAAACAGCCCTGAGCAGGAGTGCCTCCTGGGCAGGGAATCACACCTGCCATCTCACCTCCAGCACCCCAGCCAGCAGCTGCCCCTTAATGGTGCATCTCCCATCCTTCCTAGTACCTTGTCACTTCTGCCAGCCCATGACCATTCTTTTTTCTATCCTGATGGCCTTGGCAGCCTGCCACCCCCTGTCCTGGCATACTCAGCTGATGCCAGCAAATTGTGCCACCACTGTGGCATAGGCCAACCCCTCTTCCCACTTCTCCACTATGAACTTTCTTACCTGCTCATCCAGTGCCGGTTCATCCCTGTCCCACCCATGCTTCCCCCTAAACTCCTGGAATCTTGCCCTCCCACCTTCGTAGGCCCTCAGAGTGTTGGCCAACCAAGAACCACAGTATAATGCCCTGGCTGTATCCCTCCAATCTCCCACAATTGGCCCCGGATCCTGGTCCTGTGCATTGCCACCTGTGGCACCAGCTCCTGAAACCTTCCAAGCTGTAAATGGGAAAGACTGTCAGCCACTTTGTTCTTAAGCCCTTCGACATGCTGCACTTTGAAAGACAAGTTCATTTGTAGCCCCAGTAATACCATGTGCCACAGGATCTTGCCCATGGTCTCTGTCTTCCCACCCTGTCTATTAATGACCTCTACTACCCCTTTATTATCACACCAGAAAAGGATGCACTTTCCCCTCATCCTGGTCCCCCATACCTCCAAGATCACCTATATCGGGAATATCTCTAGGAATGTGATGTCCTTCAGTACCCCACTTACCTTCCACTGTTCCAGCCATGCTTCTGACATACAGTTCCCCTAAACATATGCTCCCATTCCCAGGACACCTGTGACATCCATGTACAATTTCAAATCTGAGTTTCACTCCCACTTGTCTTGCCAGAATGTCACCCCATTATAGCTGTCCAAGAACTCCTCCCACACCTTAAAATCTTCCCTGCACCCCTTTTGATACATCCACCTGGTGGTGCAGTGGCTTAGCCTTCCCTGTAGCCCTACCCCATCTCCTAGTAAATCCCCTACCTTGGCTAATGGCCTTGCAGGTAAAATTAAGGTGCCCCAGCAGTTGCTGTATCTGTACCTGTGGCACCCTCCTCCTTCTTGTCACTTGATCCAGTAACCCCTTGAGCCGGGCCACCTTGGCCCCAGGTAGATGGAAGCACCCCTGCTCTGTGTCCACCTCTATCCCTAAAAATTCTAATCTACTGGCTGGGCCCTCTGTTTTGCCCTGTGCCAACAGTATTCCTATATGCTGGCACATCCCTTTGAAGTTCTGCAACATTTTGTGCGCCTCCCCCCCATGTCTCGCCAATGAGGAGGAAGTCATCCAGATGATGCACAACCCTCCTGTGCCTGTACCAGACCCCAAATACCCACTGCACCCAGGAGCTGAACACCTCAAATGTGGAACAGGCCACAGAGCAGTCCATTGGCATGGCCTTGTCAAAGTATAGCCTGCCCTCAAATTGAAAACTCAGAAGATCCCAATTCTCTGTACTGAGTAGCTGAAATGCTGATTCTGTGTCTGTCTTTGCCAGCCATGCCCCTTCAACTGCCCTGATCAGTACTATGGCCTGTTCCAGTGAGGCATAGAACACTGCCCTGAGGTGTTCCGATATGCCCTTGCTCACTGACGAACCCTCTAAGTATGACAGATGGTGGATCAAGCAGAACTCCCCCATCTGTTTCTTTGGCACTACCCCAATGGGGACACCTAAATGTTGTCGCATGGGAGGGGCCTCCAGAGGTCCTTCCACCTGACTTGTCTTGACCTCCTTTTGTATCTTGGCCTGTACTACCTCTTCCTTCCCTGTCATTGACCCAAGGTTCTTCGCCCTCATCCCTGTCCTACCCCCTTGAAAACCCAGTGGGAAACCATTCTGGAAACCCTCCCTAAGTTGTGCTGCTCCTTTGTCATTTGGGTACTCCATTGTCCATGCCTATACCACTTCTAAAGAGATGGGTGTGCATGCCAGTGCACACCCCCACTGCCCCCCTTGCTTTCGCGTCTCTAATTCCACCCGCAGTTAGAGCTCCCCATTGTAACTGCCCCTGTTGTGTCCCCCCGCACCCTGCCCTGCCCTTCCCAAACCCCCTCGAAAGGGCTGTTCGTGGTACTGCCCCCACTCAGCCCCCTTTCATTCCCTCCTTGTCTGCAGCTGGATGCCGGATGTGAACCCCCACATTTCGAACAGACATGTCTGAATTTACAATTGTTTCAGGTACAGGAGGCTTTGCTGAAATCCCAGCAGGTCTTGACTCCTGTGGCAGGGGGGTTCTTCTTTCCTTATTCCCCCCATTCTTGCCATCTTCCCCTGACAGTGTTCTCATCTACAACTCCGAATGGGTGCAATCCCACCTCAAGTCCCCTTTAGCTGCTATTCTTTTCCAAAATGTCTCGTCATATTTTTAGCCAACCATATCCTAGTTTAGCCTTGTAAGCGTCCCTAATGATGGAGGTGTACGTTAACAGGGGAATGGCTAGGTCTGGCTGTTTCTCCAGCTCTAATACATTATAAATAATAAAGCCCACTTGCCAGCTCTCAATCGTCTTCCCCTTGTACTTGGTCTCTTCTGCTTTATGCCCCACCACTGCCAGTGCTACTGCCATCTCTGACTTCCCCACCAATTCCTTCTGCTTGTACTTTGTGTCATTGTCCTCTTCTACCAGGCTGAAGATGTCCACATACTCCCCCTTCCAAATCTTCTCTTTGATTGAGACTGGAACGTGGTCCCCAAACGAGAGACCTGGGGGTCCCTCATACAGCTTCTTGCCCCCTGGCTTGGCCCCTGACCCACCCTTTTCCTCCCGAGCTCCTTTTCCCTTTATGGCCTGCAGAGCATGCTCCATTTTTTCTATCCCTGCTTTCCCCCATGTCACCCAACAGCCCTTCCAAATACTCATTCAGTTCACTCTCATCAGTGATATCTACATCATCCTTACCCCCGTCAGGCCTTTACATGTTTGGCTCTGGTACGGGCGTGGGCACTGGGGTGGGTGCTGGCTTTGGTCCCACCCATCTGGGTCTCTTCCCAGTCACCCCCTGCCTGGGCTCTCCTCTCGCTCCTTTCGCTTTTTCTGTGCTTCCTTCTCCACCTCTGTCTGCTTGGCCATCACCACCAACTCGGTCATCTGGCCCATCAGTTTGGCTGCCTCCTCCATCATCTTTTCACTGGAAATCGGGGTTTGCTGGGGTGCCATTCTTGCACTCTGTACCATTATGTGCAGGGAGAAAAGAAAGGACAATGAAAAACATGAGTACTCTATTGCCTTTACCAGATTGGCCTCCCTTGGTCCAACCCTTGCTTGGTCACCCATAGTGGGTCATCTCTCTGCCCCTGCCAAGCATAGCATGCCGCCGCTCTAGGGCTACTTGTCCCTGAACCCAACTACATGGTGAGCACCTGCCCAGACTGACCCCTAAGGCCGGCTGGCCTCTTTGCTTACGGCCCTTCCCCACAGCCTGGAGGGGAGGTACCATGAGGCACACAACTCACCTCCTGGAGGCATCTGCCCCACTGCCTGCAGGCCCCACCCTCCTCCACCCCTCCAGTCCCTCTGTCCTGTGCCTCCTATGTGAGGCCCCTAGGCACCCCCCACCAGGCCCACCTTGTGTCTCCCAAAGGGCAAGATAGCAAGCCGCCCTCTAACATCTGCCCCTTCAATAGAAAATACTCATACCCAGTGGCTGGAGGAAGCACAAAAAAAAGTCCCCGCCTATCAAAACCTTGCAGCCAGGGACATACTGCTGGGTGAATCTCATAAGGTACTGCTAGTGCAGCAGCGTAAGCTCTCTCCAACTCCATAACCAAACAACCTGTTTCTTAAAAACAAAACACCATATCCCCTGCTAGCCACTAATATGCTGGTTATACCAGCCAATGAATCCCTTCAAGCATGCCCACTTTCATAGAGCACACCATCGTTACATCACCCATACCTTTTATATTCATGGCCTCATCCCTGTCAAACCACTGAGGGATTTTCCTCAGAGACCCAGAGCTGTGCAACCTGTGCCACCAAGTCCCTGCCCCCCCTCGTGGGCCCCCCATGTGGCCTGCCAGCTCCCGAGGAAGTGGGGGCTATTTTTTTTTTTTTTCATTTTCACTGTGCTACCGTATACCTCCAACCTGGCTTGGCCTGTTCCCTTTTCACTCAAAAATTTTGTAACACTGCCCTTCCCAAAATTACCCCTGTTGTTTGTTTCCCTCTTTTTTTTCTTTTTTTTTCATTTTGCACGTCTGGCTAGCCTCCTACTCTCCTGCCTTAAGAGGCCGGCATGTATCCAACTCGACCCCTTTCCTTGCCAGGGTCTCTTGAGTCTTGTTCTCGCCTGGCCTCCTACACATAACCCCTTCCATCGGACGGCGACACCCACCATTACAAGGCCCGGACTTCTCCGGGCTTCTTCGTCAGTCTTTCTGCCCCCTTTGTGTATTCCCCATCCCCTCATCCACTTATCAGGCTGACCTTGTGCCCATACTCATGCTGCGCTGCATTGAGTCCTTCACCCCTCAAAGGTGCCACCTCTCCCCTCCCCTGCCCTCACCTATAGTCTCCCAATTGTACCCACAGAGCCTTCTGAAGAGTCCATCCTTACGGCTCTTCCCTTCTTGCACCATGTGGCACACCTCCCAGGCCATGCCACACTTTCACAATGTGCTCCAGACCCCTTCCCATTTCCACTCGTGGCTTCCCTGTACAAATACCCCTCCTGCTGCCTGCACCATCCCATCACCTTGCGGTCAGCCCCAGCTATCAAAGCCAGCCTGCCTGACCCAAAAACACACTGTCACCACCCGGAGCAGCTCTGCACCAGCCGACTCCAACCAGCTGCCTCGCAAAATGTTCATGTCACTTCTCTATCTCCAGCCTTATTTATTTCTCTTCGTTCATTCCTCTTTTTTTTTGAACCACCTCACAAAACTCCAACCCTGCAGAACAAAACCAACCCAATGGGGCCATTCCAGCAGTGTAACTGAAGCCTGCTCGTAGTGCCTTATCATGCTATCATGAAAGACCTGGCTGCAACACTACAGCACCAAACCGCCTCAGCATTTTAAAACAAAATGATCCACAATCCAGAGTCCTAGCCACTACACAACAGCAGTTTCACCGGCTATATAGCCACCACCCTTTAGCTTACTCACTTCACTCTTCCCTACCCAAAACAGCATTGTACTGTTCCCACATAAACCAATCTGTAACCTAATCTTATACAACTTGTATAAATCAGCTAAACACAGTGGGCCACATGACCTGTGAAGGCCTAGCTGCCCATGTGCCTTACCTGGATATTGCCAATGATGTGCTGAGCTCCAAATAAGGTCTCAAAATTTCTCAGCAAAAGAGGGCTGGCTGAGGGTGTCCAGCCCTGATATACCCCCTCAGGAGCACAGGTCAGGACCCCTGGTAGCTCCACCCCCAACTAATGCCATGAGACCTAGCTCCTACCCTGTCATATTGCTCATGCCTTCATCATAGATGATGTGAGCAGCCCCCCCTCCTCTGCCCTCCCTCCTTCCCCTCCACCCCTTCCCTCCCTCATCCCATTGTTTCTTCTTGGCAGGGGCCATGGGACAACCTGGCCTGCCTTTTAGTGGCAAGCCTAATTGTAAGTTTGGGGACAATGAATAGAGCCCCAGATATAATAGATCTAAGTGTAGAGGATGGCAATATTAAGCCAGTCACTCAAAAAGACTGGCCAGGTAAAGGACTACTTGAGGCAATATTTCAAATATTTCAAATGGAAGATGAGTTGTCGAGATCTTTATAGACCTCTCTGAACTATTCAAAACTACAAGCAAACATTGAAATATTACAGTGGACACAGGAACAGGTATTTGCGGGAAGAGATGTCCATACAAGGAGAAATGTTAATGATATTCATTATAATTGTACTCTGGCAAATGTGGGTGAAACTTCACGATTTCCACTGAAGCCTGAGCATTGAACTTTGGAGGTGGGAAAAGATCTAAATCAATATTGGATCATTTTGAGCTATTCATGACGCTTTATCTGGAACAAAAGGGAAGAAAGAAAGGAGGCATTGTGCATAAGGAGACATCATACAACAAGAAAATTCTGATTATATGTTGGAGAATAATAGAGAATGTAGCTCAAATTCTAGTCCAATGTTGGACCAACTGATAATTAACAATGTTGTAATGCTTGAAATTAAAACCCTTCTAACCAACATGGATATGGACTTTGAATATCCAAAAGGCATGGCAACATGTATACAAAACAAATCTCAGAAAGAGTACTTGTTGGAAAAAAGAACGAGACTGGTCTGATTCTAGACCTGACATCAAGTACACCAGTTAAAGGCATGACAAAAGAAGAAAATAAGTATAGGGGAAAAGATAAGATAAGATAACAGGAAAAAATTATAAAAATAAGGGGTTTGTTAGAATGAATAACAGCAAGGCAAATCAACAGAAGGATTCAAAAGAGGAAAATAAAAGATTCTATAATAAGTATCAAACAGGTAAGACAGCAGATTGCCAGAGTGAGTACAGGGAGGTGATAAATCTAATTGGAGACTTAAATGCAAAAATATTCTCATCAAAGCATTAAAATCAGGGTAGAAGTAATAAGTATGGATGATCTGTCAGGTCTGACTGATGATAGGAGGAAGGCAAGGGAAAGTAGAACTGTAGCAGAGAAGAAAAGTAAAAAGAACAAAAAAGAAAAACCATAAACACAGTGAAGAATAATAAGTAAAAATGAAGCTGGAAGAGACAATATACATAAGAGATGTCCCAAAATCAAAAAATGGAAAATAAAATGTTTTAAGTCTAACAGTATACAATCTCAAGTGTACAAGATACTTCTGCTCAGTCTCCAGAGTGGAAGGAGAGGGGAATGGACCACATAAAAGCTGCAGAAGCACTGGGAGGAGGGAGGGAGGCAAACACAAGCTGATTAACAGAGCAAAGAGTCCTGAGAGTACTTGCAGATCTGAGATTGGTTAAGGCTATGGGTCCAGATATATGCATCCAAGGGTGCTGAGGGAGCTCAGGGAGTTATTGGCTGCACCTCAGACCGCTCGATTCAACAACTCTCTGGAAACAGGAGTGGTTCCAGAGGATTGGAGGAGGGCAGATGTAGTCCTACTTCATGAAAGCGGCAGCATGGAGAAGGCTGGCAACTATAAGCAAACTGGTCTAACATCAGTGATGGGGAAGTCTATGGATACACTTAAAAGAAAAGCCAGAGGAGCATCTAAAATCCAGTTGGTTACAGGACCCACAACAGGCCAGACAAACTTGATTGATTTCTTCAACTGGGTGACCAGAGAAATAGATCAGAGTGGCGTGGTAAATGTGGCCTATTTAGATTTCAGCAAGGCCTTCAACACCATACTGCTTAGGAAGCTTATAAGGAAACTGGGCAATGTGGCATTGGAACCCAAGGTGGTAAACTGGATACAGAAATGATTGATAGATAGGTGACAAAGGGTGGTGGTAAACAGCTCAGAATCCAATGAGGTGAGCCAGAGCAGCGGGGTACTTCAGAGATCAGTACTAAGGCCAGTCATCTTTAGAGGTGGGCAAAGTGGCCAAAGTTTGCTCTGCGAAGCAATTCATGGAGTAATGTGGAATCCGCGGAGTAATCCGCAACGCAAAGTGGAGTACTTCGTATCATAATGAGGAACACGAAGTCTGTTGATAACAATGACGTCGCATTACTCCGCCTTCCCCAAACCACTTCTACACCAATTTTAATGCGAAGTACATAGAAACCAATGTACTTCGCATCACTTGGCCTTGTTATTGAGCTCCAAGTTGAATTTTGCAGTGATTCACGGGATGCAGGTCACATGGGCTCTAGATTGTTCTGCACAGCCTCAGTTTTGTGCAGTGTGTGTGTAGTGGAAGATGGAGACAGTTTCTTCTCAATGCTCTGCCAATCAAATCCTCTAAAAGCTGTTAAAAAAGCCTTTGTGAGCCATTTTTTTTTGCTCAACATTTAGTACATCGATTGTAGGAAACCCTACTGTGTTCTTATCATTGAGTGATTATTGTTTGTGTGTGGATTTTGAATGTTAATTTAGAACATTCAGTCTGTGTACTGACAGACACTTAAAGTGTGCTTTGGGGAAGGGGTGTACTGTATGTGGTGGAGGTAGGTTAAAACTGGGAGAAAAAGGCAGTCTTTCTGTTTTGCTTATAGTTTTCCTGTACAGTATAACTGTGTTAATGTACACACAGAAATATTTTCGGTAATTCTTGACATTTTTTGCTGATTGTTGTGGTGCAGCAGTTTATAATTATAGTTTGTTTAAAATATTTGGTAATATTACTGAAGTTTTCAATTTGCTACACATTACTTGTAGTGTGTGTGTGTGTGTGTGTGTGTGTGTGTGTGTGTGTGTGTGACCATGCCATCAAATCAGACACATTTTATTGTGACACAGAGTAATTGCAGCAGTGTGAACCTGCTATCCAATGCACCTGCATGATTTTGTACTGCTTTGTGGTATCTTGGTTTTGGACTGTTACTGAAGTGCGCTGCACCCCCTCCCTCCAACCCAGCAAAAGGTATTCTTTTCCAGATTGGATTGTGACTTGTGAGCACTGGTTAAGGTATTGTTGTGACTTTGTGTCTGCTTCTCTTCTTGATTGCGCAGTGCAGTCTTGATCTGTCCATGCTTTTGCATCTGTTTAGTGCCTAATCTCCATCAGCAAGCCACAGTTGTTTTTTTTTTTTTTTTTTGGGCTTCACATCAACCAGCCTAGACTGAAAGTTCAGAAATCTAAATTTGTTTAGAATTTTCTTGGTGATCCCCCAAAATGCCTGCAAAGAGATGTGCATGCAAAACTGTTTCAGGCCATGGCACTGCTGCCAGTGGCAAGATTGTCCATGGATGTGGTAGTATGCAAAAGTACATAGCTGATGTCAGTAAAGGGATTTCTTCATCAATGTTTTTTACAGTGCAATATGTAGCTTCTCTTATAGTTGGAGGAGATGATGTCCCAGCTGGTGTGTTAGTGCAGTTTCTGCTGGCATGAGTATTGCTGCCTCAAGTTCCACTTCTGACCAGTTAACCATTTCAAAAAATATAGTTGAGTCTAAGCTGTGACTGACAGTGTAGATGACGTCATACTCCCCATTAACATCCCCATGATAGTGGAACATGATTCTGATCCTGCCAATGATAACTCACAATGTCACATTTCTTCCAGTGCTGTTGAGGTCATGCCTTTGCCATCCAGTGATTCAAAGTGTGGCACAAAAATATCGAGTAATGATGATGATGATGATCCTGTGATTGGAACATGTTCTCCACATAGCAGCATCCAAGCTGAAAATGTGGATGTGAATGATGTTGATGATTATACAATGGGCTTTGACAATCCTGTAACCTCATTGGTCAAAACACATCACATGACCGTGGTATATCCTGTAATAACCTCCCTGCTGATTGTTTGGATGATTTGGATTAGCACCACCAGGATGATCTCCTCTTTCTCTTAAGAAATGACAATATGTTTACACACTAACAAAAACATTCTTTAAAATTATGTTTTTATTATAAAACAACAAGCCATTGTATAATAGCAATAATTCTCTCCAGGGTGGGAGTTATGCTGGGATAACATCCCTTCTTGGATGTTGGACGCCCTTGGCCAGTGGCCTCGGGCCCAACCAACTGAGGAGTGGGATATTGTCCAACATAACTCCTATCAGCTTGCATTATTCCTTTAAATGTGATAATGGTGTCAGTGACCCTTTGTTGTGAACCGGAGAAAAAGAAGGTCAAGGTGGTCGTGTCTGTGTCTGTTGGTGCTAAATCCCCCCTCCTCAAAAAAGTTGTGATTTAGTGGTTCCTGCTGGTGATAATTATGATGACTCAGTAATAATCATAGATATTCGTAGTAGTCAGTTGGAGTCCAAGTCTAAGGCAATTTTTGTGGGGGGGTAGGAAGAAATGGGCTGTTGGTTAACTAGGATCTGCAGCTTATCCTGTAGATAGGGAAATGGGCAGACTAGGTGGGCCAAGCAGTCCTCATCTGCCGTCAAAGTCTATGTTTCTATGTTTCTAAGTGAGTCCAGCCTAAAAAATCATGTAGCACACCCCCATTTCAAGGGTTAAAAAACCAGAGTCCAATAAGCAGCATCAGGGACATGTTAAAAGTAGGGGATCACAATATCTTGTTTGGGATTGTTTTGTCCAAGATGCAAATGATGAGTCAGTTGCCATCTGCCAGCTTTGTCGTGTGTGTGCGTGTTGAGGTAAAAAGGGGAGTCATCTGTGCATGGGAGGCCAGCATACACATCTTAAGAACAGGCACGTGGCACTGTGGACCCAGCATCAGATGGCAGCTAATGCCATAGTGGGGCATTCACCCTCGTCATCAACCTTACTGAGCATGTTATCCCCTTCCATGAGTGTAAAACAAGTAGGAATGTCTGCAGTAGTGATGAAATAACACCAGAGAATTACTACAGGCATGATGAGGGGGGAGGATTATGATTTAGAAATCTTAAGTGGTGGTCAGAGTAGCAGTGGTGGTGGTGGTGGTGAATGCAATATGTCTAGTGCAAGTGGTACATCAACTCCTGTACATAAAATGGGGAAAATAACTTCATTTGTGGACTTGTCACCTGTGCACCCCTCTTCATCACACATCCACACCCCATCCCCGGTCATTCACAGAGCCGAGCCATTTGTCATTGTCACACCCCATGCAAAATGTTTAAGTCAACCCACGTTGGAGAGTGTTTTTGCCCATAACCTCCTGCTTGCCTGCCTGAAGCATGTGACCTACACTGTGTAAGCCATTTGATGTGTGTTGGCTGCCTGTGAATTCTCACTCAACCTTAAAGCGGAATAAGGCATAGTGCACAACGTGAAGTCATAATTACAATATTAAGTGGTGAAGTGAGGGTTTAAAATGGGCACTCTAAGTAGCAGAAATCTAATGCGAAGTGGCCACTTCGCAGTCACTTCACTGGTGAAATTTAAATTCACTGTACCTCTAGTCATCTTCAATGTCTTTATATGTGGCATTGCAGAAGAGCTGGAAGGGAAGGTATGCCTCTTTGCAGATGATGTCAAAATCTGAAATAAGGTAGATACTCTGGAGAGGTGGAGAGAATGAGTAGAGAGCTAAGAAAACTTGAAGAGTTGTCAAAGGTATGGCAGCCATATTTTAATGAGAAAAAGTGCAAAATCATGCATCTAGGGCACAGAAACCTAGACGTGGTATATAAAATGTTTGATGAACTATTGAGAGTCACTAAAAAGGAAACAGACCTTGGGTAATCATTTCTGATTACCTCAAGGTGTTTAGTCAGTGTAACAAGGTGGTAGGCAGGGATTGGGGAGCACTGATACTATAACTAAGTAATATAAAACTAAACAAAAAAATAAAAAAAATTAAAAAATCAACAGATTCCAAAATATTCAAAACCAAAATAACAGTGCTTATCACTAACAGGAGATGAAGAAGTAAGTCGGGAAATCTTCATCAGAGGTAGAAAAACAGAGCAGAATCAGAATAAATAATAGTAGTATCTTCTCCTATTCAAGTAAAGAAGGATATTTGGAGCCTGATAGTGTATGCAAGGAGGGAAAATCTTTCTTTTTGGAGGATAGCAGGGATAATGTGTCTGAGGATTAAGATTCTAAAATTTAAAATCTTAATTAACTACAGTTTCGTATTAGCTCTGTAAAAAAAGAACTATGAAAGATACTATACACAGAAACCTAGACAATGATGGCAGAAATACACCAATGGTCCATCCAGTCTGCCCATAGTTCCTTGTCTAACCTCAGGACCTATTGTCCATATAGGGTTCTAGCCTACCTTCACCTCCCCCATTCCCTTCTCTACTACTGTTGCCCTGAGTAACCACTAGTCTCTTCACTCTGTCTAAGGGTGTTTGAAACCTTTAACGGCTTTGGCACCCACCACCTCGGATGGTTGACTGTTCCATGTTTCCACCACCCTTTCTGCAAAATAATACTCATAAACCTCTTGAACCTTCCTCCCATCAATTTTCACTCATGTCCTTGTGACCTCAAACCATTACTCGTGAAAAATAATTCCTCACAGTTCACATTGTTTATTCCTTCAGGAACTTGAAGGTCTCTGTCATATCTCCCCTCTCCCATCTGGTCTCCAGCAAGAAAATGTTCAGTACCTTGAGGCGATCCTCATAAGACCTGTCCTGTTGGCTGTGAATCATCTTTGTTACCCTTTGCTTCACTGTCTCCAGCCTGTCCTTATCTTTCCTGAGGTGAGGACTCCAGAACTGGCACAGTACTCCAGATGTGGCCTTGCCAAAGATTGATAAAGAGGTAGTATTACCTGTTTTTTTTTTTTGCTGTCAGTACCTCTCCTGATACATCCCAGCATCCCATTTGACTTACTTATTATAGGCCTTGACTGTTTGAGAGAGTCATTAATGATAACTGCTATGTCCCTTTCCTCAGTCATAGTGCTAAGACTTACTCCTCCCATCCAGTACTCTGTACTGGGGTTCGTGATTCTAAGGTGCATCAGCCTGCACTTTTTGGTGTTGAATTTCGACTTGTAAAACATAGACCACCTCTCTAGTCTTTGCAGGTCACTCTGCATTTCCCTGATTCTCTCACTGCTAGGGTCATCTATGAAGAGACACAACCTCCCCAAGACTCCTGATCCAATGTCACTGATGAACATATTGAAGAGGACAGGACACAGAACAGACCCCTGTCATATCTCACTCATGACCAACCTCTCTTCTGATTTGACACCGTTAACTACAACCCTCTTCTGCCTCCCCTTTAGCTAGTTACCTACCCATCTTACTTTGTTCCTAGCTGTACCCAGATCCTTCATCTTCTTCAAATATCACCCATTATGCTGGGATTCAAAAGTTCCGCTGAAGTCGAAATAGAGTAAATCCATGGCATGGACACTATCCCATGCCCTCGTTACCCAGTCAAAGAAACCTATCAGTTTAGTCTAATAAGACTTCCCTGCCATGAACCCATGCTGTTTATCATCCTGGAGATCATTGCTTTTCAGGTAGTCTACAAGGTCCTCTTTGAACAGTAACTTTATTAGCTTCCCTATTAGAGAGGTAAGACTGATAGGTCTGTGGTGCCACACTTGTTCCTTGTCCCCCTGTCCTTGTGGAGCAGAACTATGTCCGCCACCCTCCAGTCCTATGGAACTGCCCTGTCTATAATGAGCTACTAAACTGTCCTACCAGCAGTTCAACCAAGTTCTGCTGCTAATTCCCTGTGCAACTTCAGTTGCATCCCATTTGTTCTCAAGGCCTTACCTATCTTTAGGACTGCTAATCCTTTCTGGGCCAAGAAAAAATAGACAATGTGAGAAATGGAAAATCTCTGTGTTACAAAAGAAGTAAATGACTAGGAGTGGACTACATTTTTCGAAAACAAAATATAGTACTTCTGCAAGAAACAAATATAATACTTCTGCAAGAAACCTGGGTAGATGAATTCATCACTGTTGGCCTTAATGGCTATAAAGCATTAAATGTACTGGGCACAAAAAGAAAGAAATTTGGAAGAATGTTGGGGGCCTGTTAACTTTGATTGACAGCTCATTTAATTTGAATCATAGCTATTTTCCACATATTACTGAAACAGGAAAATATTTTAAAATACATTGTGATGAATATATATTTATAGTCCCAGTGGATCTGGTGTAAAACACTGTGATCTGGCCTGGCCAAAACTAAGACAGATGTTGAATTACTGTCAAAAAATGTTCACCATGGTAGCCTGTGATGATGGCAACTGCGATTGAGGGCTTTCAAAAAGGGTGACTCAATCACAATGCCTGTGCACAGGGCTACTGGGCAGGGATGGAGACTGGATAGGGGTTCGGCAAATATTGTGACAGGATGTCGCTATATATACAGATTCGAGGGGGTCATGGTGTGCGACAGGTGGAAGGGGATGGAGGGTTTGTGGGGTGTAGTGAGGCAGTGGGATGCCAAGCTGGCCATGTGGCATCATAGGTTGGTGGCAGGCTAGGGTTGGGAGGTTGGCAGGTTTGGTTCTGAGCATGATTGTTTTTTGCGCTGGTCAGGGATTTTTTTTCTTCTTTTGCACCCCCCCTACATATACCCCCTTCCCCGGAGCTGAAAATCTTTTAGTGGGGAGTGCAGGGGGCACAGGCCCCTCATAAAAAAATCTAAGTCTCCAGCACCCTCTTGATGTTTGCTGAGAGTGTACATTGCCAAAATTACTTTTAATCGATGTACACTTGCTGAAACGGCGATCGCGGAATGGAACCATTGACCTTGCACCGTTACCTAATAGACAGGGGATGTAAATGTTAAGATCCGCCATTTTAATGAAGATAATTTTATGGTGATAGATGATATTCTAGACATTCACAATACACAGTCCAGAGACAGTGTAATGAATACACAGGGTTCAAACTATTAGGGTAGCTGGTCCTTGGGTGTGTGCTGCATTGCAATAAACATGTTGTCTGCCACTGACTTGGTGTGTGCATTAGATTTTCCTACTTGTTTACAAACATTTGAGCATAGCTAGGGACTTTCACTTGAGAATACTGAATGACAGGATCAAGTGAGACATGCCTTGATGCTTGTAATTCCATTTTGGATAAATAGGAATAGTGAGGCAGTGTTATAGATTATGTTTTAGTGAAGATCTGTGATTTTATTAAAATTATGCACATTGCGCACCCCAGACCACTCAGTCTTTCTATAGTGAACTGTCCATACATGACTCCACTTCTCAAATCTTCATCAGAATTCTGTTGCTGCTACTGCATGCCACAAAAAAAATTGGACTGTTGTTTTTTCCTGTTGGCTTTGTCACTTAAATAACATAGCACATACTTGCAGTTAGATGCCCTTCACAGATTTTGAAAGAAAGTTACATTCAGTACCTCTTGCACTAAGTTGTACCTATGCACTGTTTTCATTCCGTCCTTCCAGAACAAATGTTTGTAGCACTGACAAGGCCAATATTTCATCTTTATGAGACAGTACCAGTGTAGCAGGGTGGATGGGATGAAACAGACGGAGGAAGAAATGATGCCACTGATTCACACCAGCCTTTTCAGTGCAGCACATCCAGACTGGCTGTGTAACATTAGTCTTGTGCTGTTCTGTTGATTGTACCACTGATTATTATTACAAATTCAGCTTTTGGTTCTGGTTTTGGTTTGTTTGGCCCAACCCAACCCAAAAGAACCAGAAAATTTGATCCGCACACCCCTACTGCAGACACCCCTTCCCCACTGTTTTCACATCCACATAACTCCAGTGTAGTTTTTTGGTGAAGCACTATTTGATTTTGTCTTTTATGGGTTTCAAGCTGGGTTTTCAACACAACATAGGAGGATATCGATGGACGTCCCCCCTTCGAGAAGCTCAGTGTGCACAGATTGCCTTTGGATGAGTATTTTTTTTTGTGTTGCTGCATTGTGCATGTGATTGGCTATGTGCATGCATTTTATTGTGTTATAAACTAGTGTCATTTTTAATGGGTCAAATTTCACTCATTGGATTCTTGCTTGTCATCTCATTGCAGGCTTGGTTACCTGTAATTGCTCCTAGTAACACCTTATTGGCTGAAAATTCAACTAGTCAAGTTTTACTAAGAGCAAAGATGTCTCTATTCATTAATTTGTGCCATTGTGAGACAGACATTCAACAGAGCAAATGCTCTGCACTGGAGGGGACCATTTTCAGTGTTGGATGGGGGAGGTAGAAGGGTTTCAAAGGGCGTGGGGATGGGGTATCATGTTTTCTACTATTTGTGGGTGGGGGAAGGGGTGTAGCATGTAATTCATGTTGGGATTTGCATGTGAATTAGCATTTTGATCAACTCACCATGTGCATTTGGCCAATTTGTTTGATGAATAACAATGCGAATTGCAGTCATCAGCTTTGTGAATTTTCCAAAACTGAAAGATTGTTTTACAGAGTGAATTTAGTTAACTTCATACACCACTCTGCCAAACTGAACTGGGAGACCCAGGTTTCAAATCCAGCTAGTGTTTTTCAAATTCTATGTTTATTTAAAAAGGAGCTCTAGAACAAGGGGACATGCTATGAAGCTGGGGGTGGGGGTGGGTAAGGTCAGGTCAGGAGACAAGTGAGGAATGTACTTTTTCACAAAAAGAGTGGTGGATTCCTGGAACAGCCTTCCAGTGGAGGTGACAGGGGGGCAAAACAGGGGTGTGGTGCATGGGACAGGCAAAAGAGAATCTTGGTGAAAAGGAAGGGAGAGGGAAAAAGAGCCATAGATTAATAAGAGTCTGCGGGGAAACTGTAGATAGGGAAAAATGGGCAGACTAGGTCAACAAAGTTGTCCTTATCTGCTATTAAATTCTATGTTTCAGTTGGAAGGCTATGCCTGTAGTTCAATGGGGTGAGCAACCAGCAACGCCCCTTTTGTAAGCTGTATAAGCAGTTCCTCACAGCCTCCTTCTGAAGCACTTTTTCTTTGTAGCCAGAGGCTCTGTCAGTCTGCCTTCTTCCTTGGGGAGTGCTGGAGTCTTGCCTCACCCCTTCTACAGTGTTTGCTTCTCTCCTACCCTTGTGCTTAGGGCCCTGCTTGGTTTGTGCTAACTTCTGCTAATTGTGGTTCTCCTGCTTTTGGTTAGTATTGCTTTGCTGGTTAATAATGCTTGCCTCTTGTTGCTGTGTGCTTCATTATGTGCTTGTTTCCTTCCTGCTCTTCTATTTGTATTTGCGTTTGTTTCTTTTGGGTTCTTCTAGTTTCCTAGCATCCTGTTTATACATTGCTTATTTGTGCTTCAGGTTACATATTGCTGTTTCCTTACTTTAAGCTGCCCTGTGCCTGTGCATTCAGGCTCCCATTTACTTACCAGATTTTAAAAGCCCTCAGTCAACTGTATTATTATTGTATGCTTCAGCTCACACTGCTGTTTACCTGCCTGCTGTCTCCTGGGCTTTCACCTTAATTATTTGCATCTAATCCATGCTTCACACTGCTCAGCTAGCTGCCACTCCCTGAGGCAGCATGTGTATGCAACAGCTCTGCTCTTTATTCGCTCAGTGCAAGCTCCACTCAGCCAACTGCTGAACTGCTATACTGAAACGTTCAGCTATTACATTAGATGCCTGGTCTCATGGTGCTCTGCTTGTGTCTCCCTGTTATTCCTATGGTAGGGTACTATGGTATCACCGTGGGGTATCATGGCTCCAAGTACCAGAAGCATGCTTTTTGTAAATTATATGATTCACCCTGCTTCTTGCCTACATGGCTTTTAGTTATCCATGCATAAATACATTATCCTCACAGCCTTCATGGCTTTCAAGATTCTCATTGCATTTCATTACAGTACTGTGCTGCAAATGCTCTTTACTGCAACAACCAAACTCTGCCTTACTGGTATCTATGATATCCATGCCACTCATATCAATTCACTATTCATGCTGAAACCATAGCGATCAACTGCTAAACCTGACTGATTTGGTTCAATGTCATAATAGCGATTGCAAGTGTACTTCACGGAAAATCAGCTTCATCGATGCACACTCACAATGAGGACAAAAATGGCATCCAAGACCTACAGGTCTCATTCTTAATGTGGGGGGCTGTGACATCCGCACGCCCTACTTATAGATTCTCAACTCCAGGGGGGTGCATGTTGGGAGGGGTGAAAAACTTAAAAAAAATCCATGCCGCTTGCTGGCAAAAAAAAAAAACGCACTGCCTTGGACCAGAAACCTGTACCCTATGCCTCCCAGCTGACAAACCTCCCCACGATGCAAGTGGTCCAGTTTGGCAGCTGCCAGCCACACCCCCTTCCGAATACCATCCCTCCCCTGCCTCTCCCCCCCACACACAGGTATGCAAGCACGACTATACCCCCTACTTCCCATCATGGTTTTCACCCATCCCAGTATCCGGTCACCCTTCTCCTTGGTAGCCATGAACACAGACACCATAATTGAGTCACCATTTTTATAGGCACCCAATTTCAGTCACCATGTTCATGAACTACTGACTGATTCATTATGCTAATGCTCACTGATTCAGTTACTGGCATCTCAGCCTGTCTATACCTAAAAACCTACCTTTTATGTCACCATTAAATTGGCTTCATTAATGGAAATGGTTGGCTTGATTTCTGCTGACTGCTAATATTATCAACCTCTGAATTCTGGCTCATACTACAGCCTCCTACCTTATCCAAGCAGCTGGCTTTACCTGGCCTGCTTATCACTAACACCGCTGGCTTCACCCAGCCTACTCATCAATAACCTGCTACCTAATCTACAACCATTGGCTTCAACTGGCCTCCTTCTCTCTAGCAGATCAAAGTTGATTCATGTGCTCACTCATAAATTGGAGGCAAACCAACCATGTCTGTTACATTTTCTGGCTCAGGGCTTGCCCTGTAACTGAATGGGCTTGCTCTGTATCCATGAAGTCCACATCTTTAGAATGTGAAGATCAGCGTGGGGTCCTTCTCATCTGACCCATAGTGGGAATGTCCTCATTCCAGGTGGAGTCTCAGTCATCTAACTCACTGGAGGCATCTCTTGATACAGAATTTAAGACTTCAGCTGCCAAGGGGTGAGGCCCTAAAGCCCAAGAGTGCCCCTTTGGCTATGCTGATGCCTGCTGTTGCACCTTCAAAAGCTATTCTCTGTATGACTGCTTCTGGTTCACTTGATCTGTTTCAGTCAGTAGGCCAGCCGGGTGCTTCAGCAGTTGATGCTCTCCTTCTCCTGCAGCGGGGATTTGCTCTCAATTCAACAGTACTGGTTTCTGCAGGGGCCTCTCGCAACCCTTCATGGTGTTCCCATTAGAGAGATCATGAGAGTTTTCTACCAAATTGGAATATTTTCTCTCCTTAATTGGGTTTCTAAATTGCAGCCGCAGAGCATCACTAAATAAACTATCCCTAGCCTGGAGGAAAGGCGACCGAGACCTAGGATCCCCAGTGGTTTCCTCCTTTAAAAAGAGAGTTTTTCCTCTTCTCCATGCCAATGGTCATACTATGTAGTTGTTAATAGTATAGTTGACTCCACCAAGGTGGACACAGATAGAATGGACAATTGGGTATCACAGACATAAACTTAAAACCAAACCCATTCCAATAAACAATAAGATTAAATTCACTGTTATGTGAATGTTGTTGGCTGGCAATAGCAGACACCCAATGAGGCGGATTAATGCTAATTGAGGGCCTGAATTATGCTTCCTGCTGTGATAAGTGAGCAAGTTAAGTACAGTAGGTGCACTTAGTTAAGCAGTTAGCTTACATGCTCTCTCCGGTCAAGATTTAAACAACAGTTTGATCTGACCAAAATGTCACTGCCATCAAACAGAAAATGAACCACAGAGATGAGATAGCTCATGTTATGGACATGGAAATAAAGTTTTAACTAACTGCCTGGCAAAAGAACACATGAAACAAACCTCATACTGTACTGTACTGTTCATAGCTGTATAGAGATCCTGAAACAATGTATACACACTACTGCACATTCCAACCCCCTAGTAATCTCTGTATGGCTTCTGAATATCCAGTGCAGTGTACTGTGGTACAGCACTATTATCAATGTATTTGTATGTAATGCTGTCCCTTGCCAGCAACAATGGACACTGCTGTCTTGAGACAAAAAGTTGCAGCACAAAACAGTCCGCACTAAGCGACTGTCACTATATACTATATTCTCTAGCTTCCTTAGGTAGGTTTCTGCTGTTGGATGAAGATGGATGGTGGTCTACTTGCCATTTCCTCTCTAATTAGGAAGCCCCCTTATGTCATCAGTGCAATTTATTTTATTAGTGCAGTCCCGACAACCTATACATCTCAAGCATATTCTTTAAGCTATCTCTTACTGCTCTTAACCCAGTAGTCAATGTTTACTGCTCAGAACTCTTTTTGGGACTCCTTCCTAACGTACCTTTATGCAAGGAAATCTTTCCCATGGCACCTCTAGGGGTGGAACCCTCTTCATGGGTGCCTTGCCTTTGGTATCCCTACAGATTGGTAATTCCCAATGAAATAGAGGGTGCAAACTGCCAAACAGATATCACAGTTGCACAAGCATAACACTACTTTGGTTGCACAGGCCCATTGAATGTTTCCATACCATCTACTCTCTGTATGACTCTGAGCAACCCACTTGAACTCACTGTGCATCCTTCCTGTTGTAACACTAAGTTAGTGCAGGATCCCTTTTAAAGTGACATGTTGCATATAATCCTTAGTTGTGTTTAGTTTATTTCTAAATACACACATACGGAGAATTACCAGTGAGGTACTCCAGCACCTGACATTAAGTCAAATTTCAAATAACTCTTGAAGGGCAGTGTGGAAGCAGTGCGGCCTAGTGCTTAGTGTACTGTACTTTGTTGGGAACAGTGAAATCACAGTTTGAAACACCAGATGAGACAAATAGTATCAATTACTCATTGTATGATCTTGGGTATGTTACTTAACCTTCCAGTGCCCAAGTCCACTCAGCTACAGAAATCGATAGTTGCTTTTTCTTTTGATTTAAGAAATTGGCAGAATTTGGACCCCACTGGAAAAGAAATACTATATTACAGAAAGGCTATCTTGGGAAACAGAGAGTAAAACAAAAATTCAAATTCTTTAAAATTGGGGTAAGAACATCCTATATCATTATTTGGGCTAGGTTGCTGAAAATTCTTTAAAAGTGGGGTAAGAGAATCCTGTATCTTAATTTGGTGTAGGCTGCTGAAAATTCTTTAAGATTGAGGTAAGTAAGCCCTATATCTTAATTTGGGCTAGGTTGCAGAAAATTCTTTAAAACTGGGGTAAGAATGCTGGCCCAGTGGCACAAAGGGCTGAGGAGCTGGATGCCTTACCTCATGTTACGTTGCCGACCCAGGTTCGGGAATGGACTCGGGTCACTTGGGGGTCAGCCAGGGTGAGGAAAGATTGACAACTCCCCTTCCTCAGGGTGGGGGGATGCAGCACAGTAGACAGACACCCAGTGAAAGCTGGGTGCCAGCACAGACACAACGCTAGAATGGGGTGGAACAATGCACAGGGTTTAAGACTGCCTCTGCGGAGGTGGAGACAGGTACCCCACCCATTGCACGTGTGTGGGTCAAGGGGAATCCTATATCTTAATTTGGTCTTGGTTGCTGATTGCAGTTGCAATACACATAAATTACAGACATTTTTAAGCCTGAGCCAAGCCAGCTTGGAATGCAACACCGATGGGTCACATGATGCAGGTTCCATGGTAGCTGCCTGATTGAACTGCTCCAGCCTCCTGCTCCATTACAAGCCCTTTATACACTGTCAAAAAAGAGCTATACCAAGTGCTATCTCAGATCTGTGTACCTGAAAATGGCCAGAGAACCCTGCAAGGATTTTAAGAGCAGATGGAAGCAGAAATGAGAAAGCCTCCACCAAAACACACCCCGCCGGTGTCCCCAGCTAAGGCCTTGTCGAAAAAAGCCAGAACTTCTACGCATGTAGGAGGCCTAGAAAGTGGAAGCTGTAATCCGGATAAGGAACCGCTGACGTTGGCACAATTTTTGGCAGAATTCAAGCCTTTTCGTGCTGATTTGTGCTCGGTGATGGAAGAGCTGAAAGCAGTAACACAAGCCCTGGAGGATCTGTCTCGCCGAATGGGAGATACAGAAGTTAAAGTTACCTCACTAGAGAAACGGATGGCGAAGCAGGAGCCTGAGCTAACTCAACTGAAGCAAAAAATTAACAAAATGGAACTAAAAATTGAGGACCTGGAGGGAAGAAGTAGGTGAAATAATATGATTATAATCGGCCTCCCTGAAAAGGAAGAGGGACCCGACGCAATCGCACTCACCCAAAAATTTCTCCGTCGGATTGCTGGCCCCACGCCCTTCGGCGACAATTATATAATAGAGAGGGCCCACCAGGCGTTAAGGGCTATGCCTCCTGCTGGTTCTCCACCTCGTACACTGATATTCCGTTTCCTTAATTTTCAAGAGAGGCAATTTGTTCTAACGAAAGTTAAAGAACTTAAAGAAGTAAGGTGGGAGGGTACCTTGTTGAGAATTGCCCAGGATCTCCCACTATCGGTGCACCAATGGAGAGTGGAGTACCATCCAGTAGTAATAAAGTTGATAGCTGCAGGAATTCATTTCAGAATGGGGTATCCAGCACGGTTGCAGGTGAATCTGTCCAGCCAGTGGTCCAGCTTTGAAAATGCTCAGTCAGTGGCAAAAGGGTTGCAGGAAGCCCTTCCAGACTTGTTTAAGTAAAAACGAAGATTGGGTTAATGACTCATAAAATGGCTCATCTCGGAGGGCAACAAAGAATGAATAAAGGCAAGTAATGTGTAGAAGGATGCATCTAGCCGGGAGCGGAATTCATAGAGTCACCCTGTTAGATGTCGGGTACAAAATGACAGTTACTCGGGGGGGGTGCTGCTCTCTCAAAAGATCCTCAAGTTGTACCTGCATGTATGGTTGTTTATTTTTTAATTTTTATTTTTCCCTTGAAATGGGGTAAGAAAGCAGAAACTGGGGGCCGATTGAGATCTCAGCGTAATGATGGGAGGCGTGAGACAGTGGGTGATCGGTGGACTTTAAAATGCCATACCTTAATACACGTTATTTACAACACAGGAGTGAATTGCGGTGATTTCGCTCCCATCATCATTCACTTAGCAGAATCTTTGGCACGGCCCCTATCTGGCTCCCAATGAGGTCATACCCCATGACAGTCCCTGGCGCCTCTCCACAAGTGCTTTCGTCCTACACTGGGCTACGTCTCCTGTCTCTATAAGTATCCTCGGGGACAGCTTCATCTGTTGCTCAGGTGCATGGGTGAGAGATCGTGGGAGTGTTTCCGGTATTTTCAAACAGCATCGCCCGAATTTCTGGAGCCGGGTCAGAGAGGGATCCACTCACGGTACAGCGCAGATTGAAGCATTTCGAGCACTCTGCTTTGCAGACAACCAACACGTTCTGTACATCAGCCACAAGAGGGAGCTCCAGTATAACGTTCAACGCTTGGCGCCCTATATAATGGAGCTTTGAAAAATCTGATTGGTCCCACTCCCTCTCGCTTTCAGTTCCCGTACTTTTGCTGGTTCTCTTTCCCCTGGTCACTTTTTTCTCTTTTCCTTTATGCGAACAACGAGCATCCCCAATAATAGGGGCCTGGAGAGCAGCTGCGTTTTTGAGGAACTTGACTCTATGAGGGGCATATTATTTGCTTTGTGTTTATTCCCCCCCCTCATTAGTCCTACGTTTTCAGACTAGAGGGGCTCGATTTCCTGGACTGTTTCTACATGGACTCCTTTATTTAAGTTGTGGGCGATCCGCCTAATATGTAGAGATGCTTATGTATTTGCTATAAGTTGTTGAATGTCCGGAGGCTCTGCCTTAGAGGGAGTTGTGGAGTAAACGCAGAGTACCTAAGGCAGTGACCTCTCTCCCTAGGGTGTAATGAAGTATTGTCCTTCTTCTTGTTTTGAACTGCCCAGGAGGGTTCAAAATGTAAATAGTTTGTTCTGAAGAATAACAGGTCTTAGTACAATATTGCCCTAGGAAGAGTTACTCTGGGATGGTGGACAATCCTTCCTAGGTATTGTGCCATACCTTGAGGTGACAGTCAAGGGGCTTGATTTTTGAAAGGTTTTCTCCTGACAAGAAGTCAGTTATGCTGTCAATGGGAGGGGGAGGCTGGAGGGGAATCGGGAGGTTTGGAACTTGGGAATTCATGGGCGAGGTGGTTTGTGGGGGAGGGAGGGTGGGAATCTTTATCAAGCAAAACCAAGGCTTAATGTAATAGATGCAGGAAGGGTTAGGGGGGTAACGAGGAGTAACTCGGAGGTTAGAAAAAGAGATAATAAGGATGAGGGGGGCTGGGTTGAATGGGGGTTAAAAGGTAACTGCTCGGAGGAATTTGCTCATGAGGGGAAGCCAGGTGAGAAAGTGAGAATTGGAATGCAGTCAAATCTATGTGGATTTCAAATGGAATATAGGGGCAATGGGTAGCATACATGAGTTTATCACGTGGAATATTAAAGGGGCTAGGAAGGAATTAAAGCGCTACAAGGCTCTGAGACACTTGCAGCTGCACAAGGCCCAGACAATATGTTTGCAAGAAACACACTTATTGGAGAGGGAATCCAAAGTACTGAGGCGTCAGTTTGCAGGCCAGGTGTACACGGCTGGCGATAGCACCGCCAGTGGGGGGGGGGGGGGGGTAGCTATTTTAATGTCCAGAAACATTCCCTTTGTGTGTGAGGAAATATTGACAGATCCTAAGGGACGGTATATAATAGTAGTGGGGTGCATAAATCAAACAAGGATTGTGATGAGTAGTATATATGGCCCAAATGGGGATTCACCCTGGTTCTTTACAGATCTATTAAAAGCTTTGTCTCCCTTTCTTCACCTTCCTATGTTGTTAGGTGGCGACTGGAACCTTGCATTTAACCCAGAATTGGACAGGGAAGGCAGGCGAGGTAGGGGCCTCTCTCCAGCCCAGAGAGCCATTAGGGATCTCACAGACAACTTGGGCCTGTGTGATCCGTGGAGAGTCTTGTGCCCTTCCAAGAAGGAATACACATTCTTATCGGAGGTCCATAAAACCAGGTCTCGAATCGATTACTTTTTGATGAGCCAGCGCATGCTTCCTGGTCTGATAGATTGTAAAATTACTCCAGGGGTCATCTCGGATCACTCTATGGTTTGCTGCACCCTTAATCTTGCTCCCAACACCCCCAAGCAAACCATCTGGAAACTAAACAACCAACTTCTCTGCACAGCGGAGATTAGAGATGGTATAAGCCAGAGAATAGTACAATACGAGCAGGAAAACTACAACACGACAGGTAAGGGCGATATAGAATGGAGTGCACTGAAATGTGTGTTAAGGGGGGAGCTTATCAAGGTTGCTGCAGCAAGAAAGAAAATGAGAGAGAATCAGACTAGACATTTGTTGACCCAGATCAGAGATATTGAGAATATCCTGTCAAAGAGCACTCCGGTGGCAACTAGGGAAAAGTTAATCAGACTCCGGTACCAATATGACGAGATTCTGAGAGAAAAGGCAGAATATGCCATTAACAAAACGAAAGCCCTATATCTAGATCAAGGAGAGAAAGCAGGTCACCTTCTCGCTATTCGACTTAAAGCATCCGAAACATCCAGAATTATTCAAAGTATATCCTCCCTTACAGATGGGTCCATTAAAACCACCCCCCATGAGACTGTAAAAGAATTTGAGGATTACTACAGGGTCTTATATAGCCCAGTGCCCAACAGACCAAGTGGCGAGGAAGTCAGGGCCTATCTTTCCACGTGTAACTTACCTTTGATACACGAGGACCAGAAGGATGCTCTCTTCTCCTATACTAGAATCCGAAATTCTAAATGCGATCCAGATGCTTCCAGCAGACAAAGCCCCTGGACCGGACGGGTTCTCTCCAGATTTTTACAAATGTTTCAGGAGACAGTTATGCCCAGGGTTAAAAAGACTATTTCATAGTATTTTTACTTCTGAAACTATTGATAGTCATCGTTTTGAGTCCCTGATAGTGCTTATCCCCAAAGAAGGGAAAGAACGTGACAAGGTACCAAATTATAGGCCCATAGCCTTAATTAATTATGATTTTAAAATATTAGTGAAAATACTAGCTTCCCGCCTGGCTAAGGTCCTTCCTAGGTTAATCCACCAGGACCAGGTGGGATTCATGAACAGTAGACTAGCATCAGACCACTTCCGTAAATTATCCCACATTTTCTCAGCATCCAAGGATAGTAAAATCCCATGTGGTTTGATGTCTGTCGATTCTGAGAAAGCATTTGACAGAGTAGATTGGAGGTTTCTGTCTTTGACCATGGAGCATTTTGGCTTTCCAGTTCACTTTATTAACAGGGTGTTTGCTCTATATAGATCCCCGTCAGCAAGAATATATTGTAATGGGGTATTTTCAGCAAGCCTACCTTTGTTATCAGGCACTAAACAGGGATGCCCTTTATCCCCCCTTTTGTTCAACTTATATTTAGAGTCCCTGTTGTGTAAAATTAGACAGGATCCCAGGATTTTGGGGATAAAAATTGGGTCTCAGGAATTTAAGATCTCAGCATTTGCAGATGACATTTTACTCCACCTTAGTCACCCCCGAACATCAGGGCAGGTGGTGCTCGAAGCCATTACGTTCTATGGTAAGTTATCCAACTATAAAGTTAATATAGGGAAAACTCAGTTATTCCCCCTTAATGTAAAAGTTTTTAAGTCGGATATTTCGGAACTGGGTATACAGTGGTCCCCACTCACCCTGAAATATCTTGGCATTGTCTTGGCCAGATCAGAGGCCAAAATGGTCAGGCTTAACTTGGACGCCCTCAAGGTAGTTATAAAACAAGATCTGGATAGATGGGGCAGACTTCCGCTTTCTCTCTGGGGAAGGATCAGTATAATAAAGATGAATGTTCTGCCGAGGATTTTTAACCCCCTAAATATGCTTAACGTATGGTTGCCCCTAAAATGGCACAAAGTACTACATTCAATTATCTCAGAGTTTATCTGGGGAAAGAAATCGCCCCATAGAGCCTACCACAAACTTGCCGCCCCCAGGGAGAAAGCTGGTGTAAGATTGCCGCATTTTGGGTTTTATCACTGGGCAAGTAGTCTCTGTAAATATCTACGTTGGCTCCTCCCCCCCAGAGATTTGGAACTACTACCGTATGTACCTCCCTGGGTTGAATTGGAAATAGAGTTGATAAAGGGGGCGGGTATAGATCCTGAGGCTCTCCTTTATATCCCATTAAGATCTCTCCTCTAAATTAGCAGCCACCCCAACTACTGTCTTCATTTACACATTCAACTATGTGCTTCCTTCATTCCCCTGTAAGCAGATAGACACCAGCCAATATGTCATAACCCTAACCTGCGGATTGGGGAAAATGATAAATGAAACCTGACTTCCTTTCTGAAAGGGTTAAAGGTTACAGATATCATGCAGGGGACAAGGAGCTCTCAGTCGCAGAAGTTCTAGTAAAGTACAATATTGACCCTAACCAAACATTTAAAATATATCAACTCACACACTTGTTGGAGACTTTCAGTATTAAATTAAAGGAGGGGAAGTTTGAAGGGGCATGGTTCATACCCCTGGCGCAATGGGCTTTGGAGCCACATGCGGTTTCCAAGGTCTACAAGGCACTGTTCGAACAAGTCTATGCAGACACTGTCAACAGGCCGAGATTCTGGTCAAACCGTCTGGGGGGCCAAGAACGGGCCTGGGATCTTATATGGAAGCACACATACCAGTATATCACCCAGGACAGATTAAGCATCATGCAATACTACTTTTAAATAACTTGTTCTGGACTCCTTCCAAATTGTATAAAGTTGGACGTGGCCCAGACCCGTCATGTAATCGCTGTCAGCAGACTGAGGGAGACTTATTTCACATCTTCTGGGATTGTCCATCGGTAAAAGGGTTGTGGGACCAAATTAAGCACAAGGCGAATCCTTTACTGGGCATTGAACATTGTTTTACCCCAGAAATCTGCCTGATAGGTGACTATACTGGTATTGCTGTAAAATCCCGAAGATATTATATGGCCTTGATCTCATCATCGGTCAAGAAAATAGTGTTAAAACACTGGCTGGATAACTCCTCTCCTAGTTATGTGGAATGGTTGCAAGAGAGACTCTTTAATTTAAATATGGAAAAATTTGGGGCTTTGAGAAGGGGTAGCTCTTTGAAATTTGATCGGGTATGGGGCCCCTTCCAAACACTGTACTTGCTCCAATCTTAGTCAGCCATTGTAAGACACGTTGACCCTGGTTCGTGCGCTAATGAGCAGATTTATCTCAACCCTCACAGATATGGGGGGGGAGGTGGGGTGGTAGGAGAAGACAGGTATGATTGTTAAATAGAGAGGGACTAGTATCAGAAAATTGTTGTGTTCATTTTCTAATGGTACATTGTAAGTGGCACCATGCGGTCACAGGTTATCTTCTGTAAGATTCTGTTTTCTTTCTGTGCCAACAGTATGTCAATAAACTTGAATTTAAAAAAAAAAGAATGCAACACCATACTCTGACCATAAAAGGACTTGATGACATGTATCAAAGTAGCTAGACAGAATTCGAGTCTGGGTACAGTAGGATTCAGCCTGTGTCATTTAGATTAAAGAAGTCAGTCTGACAGTATTTTGGAAATGATGATCAAAAGAGTCTACTGTCTGTTGAGGCTCTCAGATTTAACACGTAACAATTAGGTGAAATATTCTTTTCACAGCATGTGATTATTAATCACTCTTGTGCCCTCTAACTGGTAGGGCATCTAGACAGAATGATTTTTGTTTTTCTTGCAATGAGGGACACTGATTTTTCTGTCAGTTTCTAGCCCCTACCTTCCAGAAAATAGTTCTACAGAGTAGAGCTTGAATTAACATCCTGTACAGGGCACTGTAGACCACAATACTGTCAGATTTTGCAGTGCTACCTTAGCCCAAATTTGTTACAGTGAGACTATTTACATGCTGCAGCTGCCTGTCATCCAATGTGCTCCATCGTCAGAGAAGTGCTAGTGGGACAATAGGCAGAGCATGCAAGAAAATTGGCAGCATTAGTGTAATGTTGTCTTTCATTCCACTACCATTTTGATATTTAGCCATTAGCACTGTGCTTGGCATTCCCAATAGTGCAAGAGTGTAAATATAATGTAATTAGTACATAAAAAGGGGCAGTAATGTACATATTCTGTGCAGTGTAATATTCAGTGATTTTTTTACTGTGCTGATGGCATTTTAAACAGCTTAACACTGCACAAATTAAGACCTAAGTCTTAACCGGGGCAAATTCAGAAGTGGGGAGCATAACTGCATCAAACAAAATGGCACACAATAGCCCTGTTTACACTTCCCTCTTTGCAGTGCATCGACTCATGCATTCCAGTTGATGCTCTGCAAAGTCACCATTGTGGACGTGCACCGCATCATGCTATGTGCCTCTCCATTCTCGTTTCTGCTCCTGTGAAATTGTGGGTATGCATACTGCATTGAGCAAATCATCCCATGGTGTAAACTGCTGCAGTGCACCATCCATGTGCAGTCCTGTTTCTCCCAGTATCCTGGCCATTTGGAGGACACTCCTCTTGGCGCACTCTGTGACACTTCAGCCACTGGAGGTGTAAACTGAATTGCAGCACTAAAATGAGAGCACAGTAAGTTGGTGGCAGAGCGGTAAGTACAGCACTCCTGAAGTGTCAACAGAGCTATTGTGTACCTGATGTTGGCTCTCCTGGATTATGATAAGCAGAAAAATGTTGCCTCCTAGGTCAGAGTGCAGGCCTCGGAGTGGTGCTATTCTACCAATAGAGACCACTGTCCACAAGTCACATTTGAATTCATCAGTGATAAAAAAATCATGGGTCAGCACAGGCTCAACAGGGCCCAGCTCATGCAGCTGTGTGAGCTGCTGTATGAGCAGGTCTGGACAGACACCCACCACAGTCATGCAGTGTCTGTAGAGCTCTGGAAAACAGAAACATTGTGTTTCCTGGTTACCGGAATCTTTCAGATACTGATAGGTAACACCAATGGTATCACACAGTCTGCCATTTTGTGCTTGTTGAGACATTTCCTAGATGCCCGACTGGCCCATACTGGGGAGTTTGTCATATTCCCCAGCACACCTGCAAAGCAAACAGCAACCATGCAGCAATTCTGTTGGACTGCACATCTATCGATTGTAAAGGGTGCCATTGACTTCATGGAGATGGGGTGGAGGCCTATGAGAATGGAAAGGGATTACACTCCATCAACTGTCAGGTGATGTGCAGTTCAATATGGTGCATCACCAGTGCTCAGGAACAGTACCTCAGCAGTGCTCACAATGCCTTCATTTGGCATAATTCCACTCCATGTCAGAAGTTCGAAGGTGGGAGTATAACTCGTGAGCACCTTGTTGGTGAGTATATACATAAGGTCATCAACCTTTGCTGTCATTCATGTCACTAACCAATGCCATTTTCTTATGCAGGGGCAGTTCATAATCCCTGTGTTAATGGCTGCTAATGCCTGTCCTATGACCTGCATCCATTGCACAAGGCAGGTACAATGAGGCACACATCACTACATGCACTGCTATTGATCAGGTCTTTGGCTTGATCAAGATGAAGTTCACATGCTTTAACTATTCCCATTGTGCACTAAACTACAGCCCTTAGAAGGCCTGTGCTTTATTCCTTACCTGTTTCATAATACACAACATGGCACTAAACTGTGGGATATGCTTGTCTGCCCCAGAAGGAAACACTGCAGTGGATGCAGATCCAGCAGACCAGGGGATGTAGGAGCAGCACAGATGGCATGCAAGATTTCCAGGAGGTCCATGTATACTTCCTCATTGCAGATCTCTACAGACCCAGATGATGAGTATAGATTACACTGGAGACAACAATGGTGTAACAAAATGTATTCGACATGTAACAGGAGAATCATGTAAAAACAATACAGGAACTAAAAAAAAAAATACGTAGCCATCCAAGCGGGGTGAGGAGGATTCAAACTAAATAATAGCCATCCAGTTTGGGGTGTATTCAAACAAAATACTAGCTATTAAGGTGAGAAGGGAGGGGGTTCAAAATGGATTTAGAGAATGGACTGTGAAATTAGGTAATCTGTATGCACTGTTTGAATATTGCAGATTTGTGCCTCGTGCTATTACGATTAGATTACATGCATCCAACTAATTAATATGAGGTGTACATGGCATGTAGCTGGCATGTATGGGTACGTTGGACAAGGGTGGTGAGGACAGCAGCGCAGGGGCACCAAACTGGTTATGGCGTAAACAGTGTTGGGACCTAGCTACGACACTGGTATGTAGTGTAGTGTGGAGACTGTGCCCAGTCTCTGGTCTCACCTATCTATGTGCTGAAGCGTGGCTGTGAATACTTGTCTGATGGGTCCTTGCCTGGTGCTGCCATGTCCACCATGCAGAGGTGGCTGCAGTGGCACAGTGCTGGCATATAGGAATGTGTAGTGCTTATGGTACATAGTTATGTGCCATGTGTTCCACTGCCTGCTATTGATCACATGTCTATTTTATCACCCTCCACAGACAAGAGGACCCAGCCAGGTCCACCCAGGGCCGGGCTAGGATGTATGGTACTGGCAGGACATCAGATAGTGGCTGGAGCCATGATGGAGAAAGGCAGGAGTCAAGGGTGGCTAATCGGTCTGTGACTATTTTTTCATGTAAGTACCCTACATTATGTGTTTCACAGTTTGTGCTGCATGTCTACACTAGGCTGCATGATTCTGCTAGGGGATATGGATGTCAATGTGTGTATCTCGCTAGGGTTCATGAATGCTTGTGGGGGCAGAACGTTGGCAGTTGTGGTTCTGGACCCTCACCTGGCCCTTGGGGCACTGTTCTATGACTGACACTGTGGTGTGGCAGAGGCTGTGTCATCCACTGGTTTGACTGGTTTTGCAAATGTTTGATTGTCATTGCAAAACTCATGCTACCCTGTGTGTGTACTGTGCCTTGGCATGCATTACAACATGTCATGGCAATGGCATGTCCCTTTACAGCAGCCTTGGTATATTGAGGGTGGTGACAGTAATGTCCACTGTCCCAGGTGGTATGTCAGTCATTGTTTGTCAGGTCTGTCACGCCACAAGATTGGGCCTAGGTAGGTGTATGTAACTGGTTATGGTAGGCACTGGCAACTGTAGCACCAGTACATCCCTATGACACACCGTGTGCTGCATACATAGAAACATAGAAACATAGATTTGCCACCAGATAAGGACTGCTAGGCCCACCCAGTCTGCCCATTTCCCTACCTATTGGATAAGCTGCAGATTCTAGTTAACCAGCAGCCTACTTCTTCCTACCCCAACCCCCTAGAATTGCCTTATGACTGTCCCATGCATGCTTGAATTCCACCACTGTTTTTGACTCCACAACCTCCTCCAGAAGGCCGTTCCATGCATCCACAACCCTCTCTGTGAAAAAATACTTCCTTAAATTACCTCTGAGCCACCCCCTTCTATCTTCAAATTGTGCCCCCTTGTTCTTGCACACCTCTTTTTTTGAAAGATGCTACCCTCTTGGACTTTGTTGATTCCCTTGAGATACTTGAAAGTTTCTATCATGTCCCCCCTCTCCCTCCTTTCCTCGAGGCTATACATATTCAGCTTCTTAAGTCTCTCTTCATATGTCTTCCGGTGCAGCACCTGCAGCAGCATGCCTGCATCAGTGCCATTTGCAGTGCCACCTGCAATGGGTGCCACCCTATTGCATCTCACCAGAACTGACTTTATGTGTCATAAGGTCCACAGCAAGGGTAGTCACTGATGAAAATTTTGAAAGGGCGAAGGAAGACTGCAAATCCTGATATGTTGCAAAATGTGTTTATCATTATGTCAGTTATTTAATGTGCCACCAAAATTCTCTGGCCAGTGTTTAATGGCCGAGGGGGTCACGTTGTCAGGGCCCTTGGTGGTCTTGTTTGATCAAATTAAAATTAATACAAACTTAATAAACAGTATTTTTACAGAACAACCTGTTGGCAAGTCATTTTCCTACACACATAATAGTCAGAAATGACGCTTTTCTTCATATCATGGCTTCAATAATAAAACCATAGAATGCTTAGGCTTAATTAATCATTTTCAAATTATCATGGTAAGTCGAACGAAATAAAATGTACTAATAGAAGAACTTCCACATTCAATCATTCAGTTGCTGTTCTAATTTTAAACAATGTTTTCTGTAGTGCTAACCAATGCATGTAGACTACAAAATTGATTCCACTGTAATGAGTTCATTACCTTGAAAGCATGCTCTTTCTACACTACTAGTGACTGATATCTGTAAAACACATCAGCTGCAACTGCAAAGACACTGCCTAGAATCTATACATTTAAGGTGCTTGCACACCCGTGGACATTGGATCTTTTAGATCCAGAGCAAATACAGTGAACAAAAAAACATCATTTTGTAGCATACATTTGAAGACAAAATACTGTAGCAGGTCATGATCTGATACCTTGCAATGGCCGGTGCCATTTACCTGAATATAAAAGTGAAGGTCTTGCCCAGCCATGCCAGATTCTATGGTCAAATATGTCCTGTGGAAATCTACAAATAAAAATCTGCTAGAGGTCACTGTCTTTGACCTTCCACCTGCAGCATAGTGTAAAACCTAATCTCTTCAAGATGTTACTCAAATCTTCTCATTTTGTCATGCTTTTAAATCCCATAAAACACTTTAAAAATACCACTATTACTATTCTTGTAGCTATGACACTGATATACATATTTTATAAACTGCTAGTATTATTACTGATGTCTTTAAACATTTATATATAATGATTCTTGTCTAAGTCTCCTGATAGATTAGCTTCATAGTGTTCTCTCTTTATGCTTGTTAATTTGTTAAAATAACAGATATTTAAGGCCATAGTGACTGCTTCCAACTGAACGTGACATTATTATCACTGTCCATTGTGAGCATCCATCTACTGAATTTGTTATATTAGACCTTGGCTTCTAGATAAATAATTCCCATTTATATCATTCAAATTAGGCAATGTTGAAGAATAATACATGCTACTAAATGACAAGCACTTGTATTCATCATATGTATCTCTATTAATAAAGTGTAGACCACTTTAAAAAATCTAAAAAAATTGAACTGTGATTCTAATTGTTTAAAAAAACATAAAACATAGATGCTACCCATTACTGAAGCGTGATGTGGCTGGAATTTAGTGCTGTGGTGTTCCGAATTAGCCTCAACTGTTGTACCATTGTGGTATAATGCTAGAAGAGAAATGTAAACATATCTAAGGCATGTTAAGTGCTGTAAGTGAGAGCTGTGGCATTCAGACACTGGCAGCGTTGATGCGAAGTCTAAAGCTAAAGTGTGTGTGCTTCTCATCTTCCACTTTATACTCAGTGGCTTCTGATATGCCACAGACTACTCTACCCAAGTAGTAGTTGTGCGGTCTGCTGTGTCCGTGCCTTATGTAGTATAATCTCTTGGGAGGCACAGCCTCATGTGATGATGTAGCCACGTCATGATGTAATGTTTCCAGTGACACACCCCCTGCCCTTGATGGGCCCAGAATGTACCATAGTATGTTTTTGTTTGGCATTCTGATGCATAGCTGGTAGTGTCTAATTAACACAGTGATGTCCGTTGTGTGATAATTGGACAGTACACAGGCAGTGCCAGCCCAACCCAAAAGAACCAGAAAATTTGATCAGCACACCCCTACTGCGGGCACCCCTTCCCCACTGCTTTCACATACACACAACCCCAGTGTGGTTGTTGAAGCACTATTTGATTTTGTCTTTTCTTGGGTTTCAAGCTTGGTTTCCAACACAACATTGGAGGACAGGAGGATATCAAAGGACTTATCCCCTTCGTGAAGCTCACTGTGCAAAACTTGCCTGTGCATGAGTATTTTCTTTTACGTTGCTGCATCCTGCATGTGAATGGCTATGTGCATGCTTTTGTTATAAACTGCTGTGGTTTTTAAAGGGTCAAACTTCACTCATTGGACTGTTGTTTGTCATCTCATTACAGGCTTGATTACCTGTAATGGTTCCTAGTATACCCTTACTGGCTGAAAATTCAACCAGTCAAATTTTACTAAGAGCAAAGTTGTTGCTATTCATTAATTTGTGCCATAGTGAGACAGATATTCAACAGAGCAGATGCTCTGCACTGAGGGACCATTTTCAGTGTTGGATGGTAGAGGTAGAGGTAGAAGGGTGCCAAAGGGGGAGGGATGGGGATATCCTGTTTTCTACTGCTTTTGGGTGGGGGAAGGGGTGTAGCAGGCAATTCATGTTGGGATTTGCATGTGAAATAGCGTTTTGCATTGCCTCACCATGTGAATTGTGTCAGTTTATTTGATGAATAACAATGCAAATTGCAGTCCTCAGCTTTGTGAATTTGCTGAAATTCACAGATTGTTTTACAGAGTGAATTTAGTTAACTTCGCACACCACTCTACCAAACTGAACTGGGAGACACAGTTTTCAAATCCAGTTAGTGGTTTTTAAATTCTATGTATCTTTAAAAAGGAGCTCTAGAACAAGGGACATGCTAAGAATCTGAGAGGGTTGGTAGGTAGAAACAGGAGACATGTGAGGAAGCACATCTTCACAAAAAGAGTGGTGGATTCCAGGGACAGCCTTCCAGTGGAGCTGATGGGGGGCAAAACAGGGGTGCGATGCATGGGGCAGGCAAAAGGGAATCTTGGTGAAAATGAAGGGGAGAGAGAACAATAGATTAATTAGGATCTGTGGGGAAACTGTAGATAGTGAAAAATGGGCAGACTGGGTGGACAAAGTAGTCCTTATCTACAATTAAATTCTATGTTTCTGTTGGAAGGCTATGCCTGTAGTACAATGGGGTGAGCAACCAGCAACACCCCTTCCTAAGCTATATAAGCAGTTCCTCCCAGCCTCCTTATGAAGCACTTTTTCTTTGCAGCTAGAGGCTCTATCAGTCTGCCTACTCCCTTATGTTATGCCAGGGTCTTGCCTCAGCTCTACGACAGTGTTTGCCTCTGTCCTTCCCTTGTGCTTAGGGCTTTGCTTGGTTTGTACTGGACTTCTGCTAATTGTGGTTCTCCTGCTTTTGGTTAGTATTGCTTTGCTGGTTAGTATTGCTTGCCTTTTGTTGCTGTGTGCTTCATTATGCGCTTGTTTCCTTCCTGCTCCTGTACCTGTGTTTGCGTTTGTTTCTTTTGGGTTTTTCTAGTTTCCTAGCATCCTGTGTATACATTGTTTATTTGTGCTTCAAGTTATACATTGTTGTTTCCTTACCTTAAGCTGCCCTGTGCCTGTGCACTCAGGCTCCCATTTACTCACCAGATTTTAAAAGCCCTCAGTCAACTGCATTGTTATCGTATGCTTCAGCTCACACTGCTGTTTCCCTGCCTGCTGTCTCCTGGACTTTCACCTTAATTATTTGCACCTGATTCAGGCTTCACACTGCTCAGCTAGCTGCCATTCCCTGAGGTGATATGTGTGTTCAACAGCTCTGCTCTTAATTCACTCAGGTGCTAGCTCCATTCAGTCAACTGCTGAACTGCTAAACTGAAACTTTCAGGTATTACATTAGCTGCCTAGTCTCATGGTGCTGTGATAGTGGCTCCCTGTTATTCCTATGGTATGGTGCTGTGGTGTCACGGTGGGGCAGCATGGCTCCGGGTAGCAGGAGCATACTTTATGTACATTATATGAATTACCCTGTTCCTTGCCTACATGGCTTTTAGTTATCCATTCATTTAAATACATTATCCTCACAGCCTTCATGGCTTTCAAGATTCTCTTGCATTTCATTACAGTACTACGCTGCAAATACTCTTTACTGTAACAACCTAACTCTGCCTTAATGGCATCTAAGATATTCATGCCAGTCATATCAATTTACTATTCATGCTGAAACTATAGCAATCAACTGCTAAACCTGACTGATTGATGGAATCACTTCTGAAGGAAAGAACTGTTGAGTACCTAGAGGCCAGTGGGGCAGAGGACCCAAGGCAGCATGGATTTATGATGGGAAGGTCATGTCAGATGAATCTAATAGATTTCTTTGACTGGGTGACCAAAGTAGTAGACCAGGGAGGGGCTGTAGTCATGGCCTACCTAGATTTTAGCAAGGCATTTGATACAGTCCCACACAAAAGATTAATACACAAGTTAGCCAGCCTTGGAGTGGGTCCCAAGGTGGTAGCCTGGATAAAAAATTGGCTAGACAACAGGATGCAAAGGGTAGCAGTAAATGGAGTACACACTGCAGAAAGGAGGGTGACTAGCAGGGCACCGCAGGGTTCAGTACTGGGACAGGTCCTTTTTAATGTCTTTATAAGTGACATTGCAGAGGAACTGGAAGGAAAAGTATGTCTCTTTGCAGACGACACAAAGATCTACAACAGGGTTGATACACAAGATGGAGTGGAAATGATGAGAAGGGACTTCGCAAGGTTGGAGGAATGGTCAAATGCATGGCAGGTCAGATTCAATGCAAAGAAGTGCAAGGTAATGCACATGGGAAACAAAAACCCAGAGGAAGCGTACACAATGGGGGGTGAGATACTGACAACAGTAAAAATGGAAAGGGACCTGGGGATAATTATATCAGAAGACCTAAAGGTGGGCAAGCAATGTGAAAAGGCAGTAAGGAAGGCTGGGGGGATACCGGGATGCATAGGAAGAGACATCAGTAGTAGAAAACAGGAAGTTGTTATCCCTCTGTACAGACAGTTTGTGAGACCCCATCTGGAGTACTGTGTGCAGTTCTGGAGACCCCATCTCCACAAAGACATAGATAGAGTGGAGGCTGTCCAGAGGAGGGCAACCAAAATGGTGCAGGGTCTGCACCAGAAGACATACGAAGAAAGACTAAAGGAGCTTAGTATGTATACCCTTGAGGAAAGAAGGGAGAGAGGGGACATGATAGAAACTTTCAAGTACCTCAAGGGAATCTACAAAGTCCAAGAGGGTAGCATCTTTCAGAAAAAGAGATGTGCAAGAACAAAGGGGCACAATTTGAAGATAGAGGGGGGACAGCTCAGAGGTAATGTGAGGAAGTATTTTTTCACAGAGAGGGTTGTGGATGCATGGAACAGCCTCCCTGCGGAGGTCATGGAGTCAAGAACAGTGGGAGAATTTAAGAATGCATGGGACAGGCATAAGGCAGTCCTAGTGGGGGTAGGAGAAAGTAAGCTGTTGGTTAACTAGGATCTGCAGCTTATCTGTTAGGTAGGAAAATGGGCAGACTAGGTGGGCCAAGTGGTCCTTATCTGCAGTCAAATTCTATGTTTCTACCTATGTTTCTGTGCTAATGCTCACAATCATATAACAGCTGTGCTGCGTGAACTGCACTGGCTGCCTGTACAGTGGCTGATCACCTTCAAAGTTGCTTTGCTGACCTGTAAGGCCCTACATGGGCTGTGACCCCACTATCTGAAAGAAATCTAGTTTTCTTCCTGTCCCTCCAACCCCCTCCAATCTTCTGATGAGGGATTGCCAGAGATTCCCCAGGGTAACCCTGAAAACATCTGGTGGAAGACCTTTTGCCTTTATGGCACCTACTCTGTGGAATTCTCTACCTCATCAGATATGAGATAGTCTGACAGTAGAAGGGTTTAAAAAATCCCTGAAAACCTTTTTATTTGAACAAGCATTCCTGGAAACTTAATGTCTGTGATGTTTAAATGTGTTTTAATTATTATGGATTTTAAATTTATTGTTATGTTGACAATTTTGTAAAGGCACCCTGAGCTTAGAAAGGGTGCCTTATATGTATAAAATTTACCTTACCTTACCTTACTGATTCAGTTACTGGCATCTCAGCCTGTCTATACCTAAACACCTACCTTTTATGTCACCATTAAATTGGCTTCATAAATGGAAATGATTGGTTTGATTTTTGCTGACTTCTACCACTATTAACCTCTGAATGCTGGCTCTCACTACAGCCTCCTACCTTATCCAGGCAGCTGGCTTCACCTGGCCTCCTTATAACTAACACCACTGGCTTTGCCCAGCCTTCTCATCAATAACCTGCTACCTAATCTACAACCATTGGCTTCAACCAGCCTCCTTTTATCTACCACATCAAAGTTGATTCATGTGCTCACTCATAAATCAGAGGCATGCCAACCACGTCTATTACATTTTCTGACTCAGGGCTTGCCCTGTAGCTGATGGGCTTGCTCTGCAGCCATGAAGTCCACATCTTTAGAATGTGAAGCTCAGGGTGGGGTCCTTCTCATCTGGCTCATGGTGGGAATGTCCTCATTCCAGGTGGAGTCTCAGTCATCTAACTCACTGGTGGCATCTCTTGATACAGAATTTAAGACTTCAGCAGCCAAGGGGTGGGGCCTTTAAGCCCAAGAGTACAACTTTGGCTATGGTGATGCCGTTGCACCTTTGAATGCTATTCTCTGTATTTATTTATTTAGCTTTTGTTAACCGAGTAAGTGTGCTAGCCATAAAATGACTATTTTCTGGCACGACCAAGGAGAGTACAGACATGCAGAAAATTAACAGGATAACAAATTTTAAGTGCTTTACATACTATGAGTTAAAGAGGATACAATATATTAGAGACATACAAAGTAAAGCGCTTTACACACAGTGAGTTAAAGTGGATACAATATATCAGAGACATACAGAGTAGACCATTCATAAGTTCATTGGTGCCTACCTATGCAATGAATAGTGAGGACCTTGGACAATAAATTATCAGGTGACATATCATAAGAACAGATCAACGTACACAAAAACAAAAACAGGTAATACAAAAGAAAGAAATAACCATTGAGAGCAGGGGGTGTCATTAAGAAAATGGTCAGTAAGTGAGGAAGAGGGGAGCAAGCCATGAAATTAGATTATATTAGTGTATGTAAGTGTACTGGAGATGTCTGCAGTGCAAGATTGTATATGGGGGAAAGGGAGCCAGGACAGGCTGAGGCAGTAAGAGGGTTATATAGAGGTGAGGAAATACTGCTGTATGGCCAGAGACATCAGTCATTAGGTAGGGTGAAAGCAGAACAGGTATGACTGCTTCTGGTTCACTTGATCTGTGTTAGTCAGTAGTCCAGCTGAGTACCTCAGCAGTTGATGCTCTAATCCTCCTGCCTTGGGAGTTTACTCTCACTTCAACAGTGCCAGTTGTTGCAGGAGCCTCTCGCAACCTTTCATGGTGTTCCCATTAAAGAGATCATGAGAGCTTTCTACCAAATTGGAATATATTCTCCCCTTAATTGGGTTTCTAAATTGCAGCTGCAGAGCCATCACTAAATAAAATATCCCTAGACTGAGGGAAGGAAACCGCGGTCTAGGAGACCCAGAGGTTTCCTCCTTTAAAAAGAGTGTTTTTCCTCTTCTTCATGCCAGTGCTCATAATACGTAGTTGTTAATAGTACAGTTGACTCCACCAAAGGTGGACACGTATAGCATGGAAAATTGGGTATAACAGACATAAACTTAAAACCAAAACCATTGCCATAGACAATAAGATCAAATTCATCTGTTTGTGTGGCTGTTGCTGGCAGACAACTGATGAGGTGGATTAAAGCTAATTGAGTGCCTGCATTATGCTCTCTGCTGTGATAAGTGAGCAAGTTAAGTAGGTGCACTTAGTTAAGCAGTTAGCTTACCTGCTGTCTCCAGTCAAGATCTAAGCAACAGTTTGATCTGCCCAAAATGCCACTGCCATCAAACAGAAAATGAACCAGAGATGAAATTGCTCATGTTATGAACATGGAAATGCTATTTTAACCATCTGCCTAGCAAAGGAACACATGAAACAAACCTCATACAGTACTGTAATGTTCTTAGTTGTACAAAGATCCTGAAACATAATATGCACATTACTGCACTTTCCAACCCCCTAGTAAGCTCTGTATGGGTTATGAATATCCAGTATAGTGTACTGTGGTACAGAACTACGATCAACATATTTGTATGTAATGCTGTCCCCTACCAGCAGCAATGGACACTGCTTTCTTCAGACAAAAAGTTGCAGCACTAAACAGTTTGTAGTAAGTGGCTTTCACAGTATACTGTATTTGCTATCTTCTTTAGGTAGGTTTCCACTGCTGGATGGAGATGGGTGGTGGCCCAGCTTGTCATTTCCTCTTTCCTTAGGAAGCTCCCTTATGTCATCAGAGCAATTTATTTTATTTGTGCAGTCCTGACAACATACACATCTCATTCTTATTCTTCAAGCTATCTGTTACTCTCAATCTGCTCTCAACCAGGCAGTCAATATTTACTGCTCAGTACTCTTTTTGGAACTCCTTCCTAAGGTACCTTTATGCAAGGAAATATTTCCCACTGCATCTCTACAAGTGGAATCATCTTTGAGGTTGCCTTGTGTTTGGTACCCCTACAGATTGATAATTCCCCATGGAATAGAGTGTGAACTGCCAAAGAGTTATCACAGATTCACAAGCATAACACTACTCTGGTTGCATAGGCCCATTGAAGGTTTCTAGACCGTCTACTCTCTGTATAACCATGAGCAATCCACTTCAACTCACTGTGCATTCTTCCTGTTGTAAAACTGAGTTAGTGTAGGATCCCTTTTAAAGTGACATGTTGCATCTTTGTTGACTTTCATGGGAAAAACAAAAATCTGTAAAATATAATCCTCAGTTGTGTTTAGTTTATTTCTAAATACACATATATGGAGAATTACCAGTGAGATACTCCAACACCTGACATTAAGTCAAATTTCAAATAACTCTTAAAAGGCAGTGTGGAAGCAATGCAGCCTACTGCTTAATGTACTTTGTTGGGAACAGTGAGGTCACAGTTTCAAACACCAGATGAGCCAGATAGTATCAAACACTCATTGTATGATCTTGGGTATGTTACTTAACCTTCCAGTGCCCAAGTCCACTCAGCTGCAGAAATCGATAGAGTTTTTTTCTTTTGACTTAAGAAATTGGTAGAATATGGACCCCACTGGAAAAGAAATACTATATTACAGAAAGACTGTATTGGGAAATAGAGTGCAAAACCAAAATTCAAATTATTTAAAATTGGAGTAAGAAAATCCTATATCTTAATTTGGGCTAGGTTGCTGAAAATACTTTAAAATTGGGGCAAGAAAATTCTATATCTTAATTTGGTGTAGGCTGCTGAAAATTCTTTAAAATTGGGATAAGAAAGTCCTATATCTTAAGTTGGGCTAGGTTGCTGAAAATGCTTTAAAATTGGGGTAAGAAGGCAGACCCATTGGCACACAGGGCTGGGGCACTGGATGCCTTACCTCGTGCTATGCTGGCAACCCAGATTCAGGAATGGACTTGGGTCACTTGGGGGTTGGCCGGGGTGAGGAAGGATTGAGCATCCACTGACAGCTCTCCTTCATCAGGGGTGGGGGGATGCAACACTGTAGACTGACACCCAGTGGAAGCTGGGTGCCAGAACAGGCACAATGCTAAAATGGAGTGGACCCATGCACAGGGTGTAAGACTGCTTCTGCAGAGGTAGAGACAGTTACCCCACCCATTGTATGTCTGTGGGTCCAGGGGAATCCTATATCTTAATTTGGTCTTGGTTACTGATTGCAGTTGCAATACACATAAATTACAGTCATCTTTAGGCCTGATCTAAGCCTGCTTAGAATGAAACACCATACTGTGACCATAAAAGGACTTGATGATATGTTTCAAAGTAGCTAGACAGAATCCAAGTCTGAGTACAGTAGGATTCAGCCTGTGTCATTTAGATTAAAGAAGTCAGCCTGACAGTATTTTGGAAATGATGATCAAAAGAGAGTTTACTGTCTATTGAGGCTCTCAGATTTAACACATAACATTTAGGTGAGCTATTCTTGTCACAGCATATGATTATTAATCACCCTTGTGCCCTCTAACTGGTAGGGGATCTAAACAGAAGGATTTCTGTTTTTCTTGCAATGAGGGGCACTGATTTTTCTACCAGTTTCCAGCCCCTACCCTCCAGAAAATAGTTCTACAGAGTTGAGGTTGAATTAACATCCTGTATAGGGCACTGTAGACCACAGTACTGCCAGATTTTACAGTGACACCTTAGCCCAAATTTGTAATAGTGAGACTATTGACATGCTGCAGCTGCCTGACATCTAATGAGCTCCATCATCAGAGAAGTGCCAGTGGGACAACAGGCACAGCATTCAAGAAAACTGGCAGCATTAGTGTAATGCTGTCTTTCATTCCACTAGCATTTTGATATTTTGCCATTAACACTGTACTTGGCATTCCCAATAGTGAATGAGTTTAAACATAATATATTCAGTACAGAAAAAAGAGGCAGTAATGTACATATTCTGCACAGTGTGATAGTCAGTGACTGTGTACTGTGCTGATGGCATTTTAAAAAACTTAACACTGCACAAATTAAGACCTATATAAAGTATGTCTTAACGGGGGAACCAGAAGTGGAGAGCAGAACTGTGTCAAACAAAATGGCACACCATAGCCCTTTTTACACGTCCCTCTTTGCAGTGCATCAGCTCATGTGTTCCCATTGATGCTCTGTAAGGTCACCATTGTGGAGACTCACTGCATTGTGTTATGTGCCGCCCTGCTCTTGTTTCTGGTCCAGTGAAATTGTGGGGATGTGCACTTCATTGAGTGCATCACCCCGCGGTGTAAACTGCTGCAGTGCTCCATCCACATCCAGTCCCATTTCTCCCTGCATCCCAGCCATTAGGAGGACACTCCTCCTGGTGCTATCTGTGGTGCTTGAGCCACGAGAGATGTAAACTGAAATGCAGCACTAAAATGAGAGTGCAGCGAGTTGGCAGCCGACAGGTAAGTACAGCACTCACGAAGTGTAAACAGGGCTATTGTGTACCTGATGGTGGCTGTCCTAGATTATGAGGAGCAGGAAAATGCTGCCCCCTAGGTCAGAGTGCAGGACTCTGAGTGGTGCTAAGCTACCAATAGAGACCACTGACCACTGACCACAAGTCACATTTGAAGTCATCAGTGATAAAAAATTATGGGTCAGCACAAGCTCAACAGGCTCAGCAGGGTCCAGCTCATGCAGCTGTGTAAGCTGCCACATGAGAAGTTCTTGACAAACACCCACCACAGTGTTTTCTGGCTACCAGAATCTTTCAGATACTGATAGGTAACACCACTGGTATCACACAGTCTGCCACTTTATGCTTGTTGGGACATTTCCCAGATGCCCGGCTAGCCCATACTGGGGAGATTGTCATATTCCCCAGCACACCTGCAAAGCAAACAGCAACCATGCAGTAATTCTATTGGGTTGCACATATATCAGCTGTACTGGGTGCTAATGACTGAATAGAGATGAGGTGGAGGCCTGTGAGAATGGAAAGGGGTTATACTCCATCAACTGTCAGGTGGTGTGCAATGCAATATGGTGCATCACCAGTGCTCAGGAACAGTACCTCAGCAGTGCCCACAATGCCTTTATCTGGCATAATTCCATTCTATGTCAAAAATTCGAAGGCGGGAATACACCTCATGGGCACTTTGTTGGTGAGTATATATTTAAGGTCCCCAACCTTCTCTGTCATTGATGTCACTAACCAATGCCATTTTCTTTTGCAGGGGACAGTTCATACACCCTGTGTCAATGACTGCTAACACCTGTCCTATGACCCACATCCATTGCACAAGGCAGGTACAACGAGGCACACATCACTACATGCAGTGTTATTGAGCAGGTCTTTGGCGTGATCAAGATGAGGTTCACATGCTTTGATTATTCCCGTTCAGCCCTAAAATACAGCCCTCAGAAGGACTGTGCTTTATTCCTTTCCTGTTTCATATTACACAACATGGCACTGAACCGTGTGATATGCTTGTTGGCCCCAGAGGGAAACACTGCAGTGGATGCAGAACCATCAGACCAGGGGATGCAGATTTCCAGGAGGTCCATGAGTTCTTCTGTATTGAAGACCTCTACAGACCCAGATGATGAGTACAGATTACACAGGAGACAGTAATGGTGTAATGAAATGTATTTGATATGTAACAGGAGAATCATGTAAAAACAATACAGGGACTAAAAAAAAAAAACATTGCCATCCATGCAGGGGAGGAGGATTCAAACTAAATAATAGCCATCCAGTTTGGGGGGTGGTATTCAAACAAAATACTAGCTATTAAGCTAAGAGGGGTAGGGGGATTCAAAATGGATTTAGAGAACGGACTACGAAATTAGGTTATCTGTATGCATTGTTTGAATATTGCACATTTGCACCTCGTGGTATTATGATTAGATTACATGCATCCAACTAATTATATGAGGTGTACATGGCATGTAGCTGACATGTATGGGTATGTTGGACAAGGGTGGTGAGGACAGCAGCACAGGGGCACCAAACTGGTTGTGCGTAAACAGTGTTGGGACCTAGCTATGACACTGATATGTGGTGTAGTGTGGAGGCTGTGCCCAGTCTCTAGTCTCACCTGTCTGTGTGCAGCAGCATGGCTGTGAATACTTGTCTGATGGGTCCTTGCCTGGTGCTGCCATGTCCACCATGCAGAGGTGGCTGCTGTGGCATAGTGCTGGCATATAGGAGTGTGTAGTGCTTATGGTACATAGTAATGTGTCATGTGTTCCACTGCCTGCTATTGATCACATGTCTGTTTTGTCACTGTCCACAGACAAGAGGACTCAGCCACGGCCACCCAGTGCTGGCCAGGATGGATGGTGCTGGTAGGACACCAGATGGTTTGAAAGGGTGAAGGAAGACTCTGCAAATCCTGATATGTTGAAAAATGTGTTTATCGTTATGTCAGTTATTTAATGTGCCACTAAAATTCTCTGGCCAGTGTTTAATGGCTAAGGGGGTCACTTCATTGGGGCCCTTGGTGGTGTTGTTTGATCAAATTAAAATTAATACAAACTTAATAAACAGTTTTTTTATAGAACAACCTGTTGGCAAGTCATTTTCCTACACATATAATAGTCAGAAATTATACTTTTCTTCATATCATGGCTTCAACAATAAAACCATAGGATGCTTAGGCTTAATTAATCATTTTCAAATTATCACGGTAAGTCAAACGAAATAAAATGTACTAATAGAAGAACTCCCACGTTCAATCATTCAGTTGCTGTGCTTATTTTAAACAATGTTTTCTGTATGATAACCAATGCGTGTAGATTACAAAACTGATTCCACTGGAGCGAGTTCATTACCTTGAAAGCATGTTGTTTCTACACTACTAGTGAGTGATATTTGTAAAACACATCAACTGTAAATGCAGAGACACTGACTAGAATCTGTACATTTAAGGTGCTTGCACACCCATGGACCTTAGATCTTTTGGATCCAGAGCAAATACAGTGAACAAAATAACATAATTTTGTAGCATACATTTGAAGACAAAAGACTGCAGCAGGTCATGATCTGACACCTTGCAATGACCAGTGCAATTTACCTGAATATATAAATGAAGGGCTTGCCCAGCCATGCCAGATTCTATGGTCAAATATTTCCTGTGGAAATCTACAAATAAAAATCTGCTAGAGGTCACTGTCTTTGACCTTCCACCTGCAGCGTAGTATAAAACCTAATCTCTTCAAGATGTTACTCAAATCTTCTCATTTTGTCATGCTTTTAAATCCTGGAAAACACTTTAAAACTATCAATATGGCTATTCTTGCAGCTATGAAACAGATGTACATATTTCATAAACTGCTAGTATTATTACTGATGCCTTTAAACATTTATAGATACATGATTACTGTCTATAACTCCTGAGAGATTAGCTTCATAGTGTCCTGTCTTTATGCATGTTAATTTGGTGAAAAAACATAGAAATTGAGACTGCCACTATTGGCGCTAACCAAGATGGCAGTGTGATTCACAGGGTCTCTGGCTACATGGGCTAATCCTTCATCATTCTAAGGCATCCTGCTTCTCAAGAACCTAAAATCTTCACATGGTGAACCTTTGCTGGCAAGGAATAAGGATAGCTGAAAATTGCTTCAGGATCACCTCAATTTAGTAAGGAGGAGGACTCTGTCTTGAACAGGTCAGTGGGACCTACCTACACATCACGGCGCAGGCACCCCAGACAATGGTGTGGGACCACGCTTCTGCTGAAGCTATGTTTAGCCAGTTGCTAAATTAAATGGCTCACGTCATGTTAGCTTCAAACCATACAGCTCAAGTTTTACAATCGCTGGACTTCCGAATGCTCCTCAGTGAAGGTTGTGTAACCACAGCGGAGAATTGTCTGCAAGAGTACACTGCGACACTTCAAGAGCAGCATCAGCTGATCCTAAGGCTACAAGATAAAATCAATGACCTAGAGAATCGGGGGGCAGAAATAACCTCCAATTCCTAGGCTTTCCAGAGCTATCCGAAGGCCGTAATACTGAGCAGTTCTTGCAAAAGACCTTAACCGAACTCCTTCAGCTGGATGCAGATTGCATCCTACAAGTCGAGAGGGCCCATCGTATCCCCCACACCCATGGTGAAACCTACAGACAAACCAATGCCAATAATTGCTCATTTTTTAGAATATAGGCAGAAAGAAATTATCCTGGTAAAATCTCAGGACCTCCGACAGCTGTATTGGCAGAATTATAGAATTAACATTTATCTGGACTACTCAAAAGAGTTATCTGATAAACGCTGGGCCTATACAGAGGCTAGACACCTCATGTACAGGCTGGGAATCTCCTTCTTTCTCTGTTATCCAGCCACCATGAAGGTAGAGCACAATGGGGTCCCCAAGCTATTCTCTGACCTGAATGCCCTCTTGATGTGCCTATGCTCAACATGGCCCAATACAGAAAATGTATCTAACTGTGAGCAAGGGACCTCCCTAAGGGACATTGAAAATCTTAACAGGCGATGCCTTCCGCAAACACACCATGCTCCATAATGGCAGGGTGGATTGGGTGACTCCTGGGAACTCCCCTCCCATGGCAATAGGAAGCACTAGGCCTCTCAGAGGCATGGGAAGAGGGACCACCCCACAGAATGGACCTGTCTTGATTGCCCAATGGAACAGAGTGTGAATCAGGCCCTGAACAACACAATCCAGGACTTCCCTACAGAGAACAGATTTTCAGTCATCTGACCAGTCTTGCCAGAGCAGCACCTGAAAACCTCTGGCACACCTACCCCGGATTTCAGCCCTTCGAGAAGACGCTCTGACTCTCCTCTAGCATCATGGGCTGACATGGTAGCTTCCCTTCCTCAGGCCAGTGAATCACCAGGCTCCAAATCCCAAGACAGCCAAAGAGTTCACCGAGCAAGCTCCTGCCTAATTTCAGGAGCCCTCCTGCTTCTCCACCTGGCCGTCTCCCTGTACCAGCTCCACCTGACCATCCAACGGGGCAGATCAGATAAGTATTGCCTCATAAAAGTTTTTGCATTCTTGTGTACCATGCCATCTGTTTTCTGATGGCCCTGGTTCTTTGATGGGGGTTGAAGATGGGCCACGGGGAAACCTCAGGGGCAGGATGAGCGAGGCCTAATCTCTAACTTAGGTCAGTGACTTGTTGTGGCCTACACATGAACTCAGCCCCAGTATTTACATATCAAGATTGATTCTCCTATACTGGGAGGGATTTCAGTCGCTCTCCAGAATTAAGTACCAGCCTCTGTCCCTGAAATGGCCTGCATAAGGGCTAGTGTGGGGGGGTCGAGATCTGTTAGCTCTCCTTAACTTCATATCGATGACCCCCCCACCCTCTGCCATGCGTTGGTGACCGGCTGGAACTTTGGACAACTATTCACCGAATAAAGAAGTTCCTCATCCCTGAAAATACAACGGCATGTGTCAGAAACCCATTCCCCTCCCTCCAAGACAAGTGCTTTTTATAATGTTTCAGAGGTCTAATGTATAGGCTGCTTGTCAGTCAAGCAGTTGTTTAGCGGCACTCCCACCTCCCCCCATGTCACTGGATACTACTGAATACTCTGGGGTTAATAATCAAGGTCCCTTGAGGTCCTCACTAAATGTCTGACCCTGGGATCCATCTTGGTCTCTGACCCCCAAAAGGTCCACTCCCCCTCTTATGAATGCAGGGTCTCAAAGACACCCAGATGGGTAGAACACATTCAGTAATCCCAAGGTCTTATAAGAACGTTTCCCTTTTCTTTTTCCCTTACACCCTCCTAGCTAAGTTTTTGCTCACCTATGCCCTGTGGAGATGCAGCAGTGCATAGGTCAGGCAGCTCAAGACCTTAATAACAGCCCCATGGTACCAAGAGTGCTGTTTTGTTTTCTCTCTCTTTTCTTTGTTCAAAGTCAGCTCTCCCTTTACCCCCAGGCTGGGGTATATAGCATCCAGGTGAATCCTCTGGAAGATATGACAGCTGACTCCTCCCTAGATGCCCTGGGTACAGAGTGAGGCCTTCGGCATATTGCTGTGGCCACTGACATACCGCTTTTGACCCAAACTTGCATATTATCTCTGAATGTAAATATTTTTTTGTGGGAAAGTGTTACTTGTAAATGTTGTTACCATTTGCTGAATGCACACTATTTGGTTAAAAATGTCAGTACTAAAAGCTCTGACTATACTATGAAGGTTCAAGAGAAAAAGAAAGCATTCAGGAAGTACAAGGAATCATAGAAGGAGCAGGACAGAGAACTGTATCAGTTAAAGCAAAAGGAAGCTGGGAAGGCAGTCAGAACAGCAAAGACCCAAATCGAGGAAAAGATAGACAACTCAGTTAAGAAGGGGGATAAAACATTTTATAGGTACATCAGGGAGTGAAGGAAGACAAAGGGAGGGATAGTGAGGCTTAATAAATGGGAGAGAGGGCGGGCAGAGGGTGACTGTGAAAAGGCAGCAATACTAAACAAATATTTTTGCTCAGTATTTACAAATGAAGAGGGGGAGGTACCTAAAACAAACAGTAGAAACACTCTGGATACAGAAGTTGATACCAGCCCATTTACAGAAGAAAGGGTTCTGAAAGAACTCTTAAAACTGAAGGTGGACAAAGCAACGGGGCCTGATGGGATTCATCCCAGAATTCTAAAAGAACTAAGGGTAGAACTAGTGACACCACTGACTACCCTCCTTAACAAATCATGGGAGGATGGGGTGGTACCCATGGACTGGAGGAGGGTAAATGTGATTCCCCTTCACAAAAGAGGGAGCAAGGCAGAAGCACAAAACTACAGACCTGTTAGTTTAACCTCAGTGATAGGGAAAATGATGGAATCACTTCTGAAGGAAAGAATTGTTGATTATCTAGAGGTCAGAGGGGCACAGGACCCAAGGCAGCATGGATTCACAGTGGGAAGATCATGCCAGATGAATCTGATAGATTTCTTTGACTGGGTGACCAAAGTAGTAGATCAGGGAGGGGCTGTGGACATGGTCTACCTAGACTTTAGCAAGGCATTTGACACAGTCCCACACAAAAGATTAATATACAAGTTAGTTATCCAGCCTGGGAGTGGGTCCCAAGATGACAGCCTGGGTAAAGAATTGGCTGGAGAATAGGACACAGAGAGTAATGGTAAATGGAGTCCACTCTGAGGAAAGGGGGGTTACTAGTGGGGTACCGCAGGGTTCAGTATTAGGACCAGTCCTCTTCAATGTCTTTATAAGCAACATTGCAAAGGGACTGGAAGGAAAAGCATGTCTCTTTGCAGATGACACAAAGATCTGCAACAAAGCTGATGCACAAGGTGGGGTGGAAAGGATGAGAAGGGACTTGGCAAGGTTAGAGGAATGGTCAAATGTATGGCAGCTTAGATTCAGTGCTAAGAAGTGCAAGGTAATGCACCTGGGAAACAAAAACCCAGGGGAAGAGTACTCAATGGGGGTGAGATACTAACAACAACAAAAATGGAAAGGGATCTTGGGGTAGTCATATCAGATGACCTGAGGTGGGCAAGCAATGTGAGAGGGCAGCAAAGGGCTGGGGGATACTGGGATGCATGGGAGGCATCACCAGTAGAAAACAGGAAGTTATTATCCCTCTTTACAGACAGCTGGTGAGACCCCATCTGGAGTACTGTGTGCAGTTCTGGAGACCCAATCTCCACAAAGACATAGACAGGATGGAAGCTGTCCAGAGGAGAGACTAAAATGGTGCAGGGTCTGCACCAGAAGACATATGAAGAGAGACTTAGGAGCTTAATATGTATAGCCTCGAGGAAAGGAGGGAGAGGGGGGACATGATAGAAACTTTCAAGTACCTCAAGGGAATCAACAAAGTCCAAGAGGGTATCATCTTTCAAAAAATGAGGTGTGCAAGAACAAGGGGTCACAATTTGAAGATAGAGGGGAGACGTATCAGGGGCAATGTGAGGAAGTATTTTTTCACAGAGAGGGTGGTAGATGCATGGAACAGACTTCCTGAGGAGGTTGTCAGGTCTAAAACTGTGTGAGAATTCAAGAATGCTTGGGACTGACATAGAGCAATTTTTGTGGGGGGTAGTAAGAAACAGGCTGTTGGTTAACTAGGATCTGCAGCTTATCCAGTAGGTAGGGAAATGGGCAGACTGGGTGGGTCAAGCGGTCCTTATCTGTCATAAAATTCTATGTTTCTATACTGTCTAGACAGTCACTGTTTGCTACCCTCCAGCTGGTGATCTTCTTGAAGTTGGTCCCCCTGGGAGCCAGACTTCAAAGCGCAGCCTCAGGATGTGTTTTGGCCATCTGAGCACATCATTCAGTGCCATTATTTCATGATGACTGATACTGTGGGAACTTTGTGGAATGTGCTAGGCTTAAATACCCTTGTGAAGAGGAACAAATCCTAACACATCTAAAAAGACTTTACTCTGACCTGGCCTTCCTTCAGGAGATTAAGCTTAGTAGGATAGACCATGAAAGGTTTCATAGGGACTGGGTGGAACAGGTGATATATGCCTCAGCCAGCACGAAAAAGAAAGGGGTGGCCATCCTTGTTCACAAAAAAACTCCATTGGACCATCTTGAAATTGGCAAGTGATCCTGAAGGTAGGTGGTTGCTGGCTAAGGTGAATACTCTCAAAGGGGCCCTGGTATTGGGGAATATATATGGCCTAAATGAGGATGCTCCGGCCTTCTTTCATGAGGTGGCCCATCAGATCAGTGAGTTATACAGGATAGCATCCCGATTATTATGTGGGGAGACTTCAATCTCACATTGGAACCAGTCATCGACATAAGTCCCACTAATACGGACCCCCATGTCAAAGGTCTCAAAGCCCTCACCCAATTACGGGAAGATATGGCCTCTCGGATATCTGAAGGGTTTTTCATCCAAGTCATAAAGACTACTCCTTCCACTCCCCAGTCTACAACTCCCATAGCTGGATAGATTTCTGGCTCACCTCCCCAGAGATTACAGAAAGGGCCCTCGATGCCTCCATCCATCCAATTGTAATCTCAGATTATGCCCCAATGCAATTGTCTTTTGCATGGGGCCCCACAACATACTCCTCTCCTTCCTGGAGACTAGATCCCCTTCTATTCAGAGACCCTGATTTTTTCCTTGGCTACAGACTGAGGCCAACAGATTCTTTCAAGAGAATCACATAGCTGACACCTCAGCCGGCAACAAGTGGGAGGCTTTTAAAGCCACCCTGAGGAGAACCATCATGGGGTTTGCCCATAAGAGAAGGAAAGAAAGGAAAAAAAGAGCTCCTAGAGTTAGACAAACAATTGAAGGAGGCAGAAAAAAATATAAAAGGTAGCGTAATCACTCCTTGCTTACCCCTGCTGGATGGGAGGTAGTTGCCCTCTGGCTGAAGGTAAATGATCTGCTAACCAGGAAAGCAAAGGTTTCCAGCCTAAGACTGAGGCACAAGTACTGGGAGGCTGGAAAAAAAGTGCTGGCTTACCACCTCAGAAAGCAACAGATGGATAGGCACATTGCAGGGCTCATGGACACCCAAGGGAAGGTCCACGCCACACTAGAGAAAGTCAATGAAATAATGGCTGAGTTTTACTCCTTCCTGTATGCCTCATTCAGAGCCTTTAATCCTGATAGGGTCACCTCCTTTATTACAGACTTTAAGCTTCCCAAACTATCTCTCTCCAACAATCTCAGGCCTTGGATGCCCAACTCTCCCCCACAGATGTGGAACTAACACTTTCATCACTGAAAACAGGTAAGGCTCCCAGAGGAGAAGGATTCCCGTTAGAGATCTGGCAAATTCTTCATAAGACGATAGCCCTGATCCTATGCCAGACATACACCTAGGCCCTAGATGAAAGGATTTTCCCCCATCCTTTCGTGAGGCCATCATCCCAGTCCTCTCCAAGAAATGTAAGCCCCCTACCCAGGCTTCAAGTAAGAGACCCATTTTGCTGCTGAATGCAGATGGCAAAGTCCTGGCCAAACTCCTAGCTGCAAGACAGAACCCACTTCTGCCTGATCTTGTCCATCCCTCACAAGTGGGGTTTGTAGAAGGAAGGTACAGCACTGATCATATCAGATCCCTGCTCAACCTGATACACCAAGCCAAATCACTTCCTTCCTACACCAGCAGCTGCAGTGGCAATTGACTTTGAAAAGGCTTTGTACTCCCAGGAGTGGGACTTTGTCCAACAGGTCTTGCAAAGTATGGGGTTTGGGCTAGGGTTCCGGGCTTGGATTAAGGCCACATATAACTTTCCAGTGTCTAGAGTGTTGACTAACTCCACCCTTCCCCCCCCTCACTTGGAAGGGATACATGCCAAGGTTTCCCCCTTTCTCCCCTACTTTTTGTATTGGCCTCAGAGCCCTTGGCGGAAGCTATAAGGCAAAATGGTCTGATCCAAGGTGTGAGGGTGGGAGGGTGGGAATATTCCACACTGATGTATGCAGATGTCCTGCTGCTCCCCCTGGCGAACCTGGAAAGCACCATTCCACCCCCCTGGCCATTTTGTCTAATTTTGCCACATACTCTGGATTACACCTAAATCAATCAAAAACAGGTGCTTCCCCTAAATAGCCACTGTACTGTCAACATGGCTTCATGGTATAATCTGAACTGAGCACCCAAGGACATCACATACTTAGGGATCACAATGACTCCCAACCTCTCCAAAATTTGGGAAGTAAAATTAAAGTCCCTGCTCTCCACTATCAGCACAGAGCTGAATAGATGGAAACCCCTTCAATTAACTCTAGCAGGCAAAGTTTCAGCTATAAAAATGATTACCTCCCCCTAAGATTTTATACTTTCTCTCCCATCTCCCCTTAATACTTCCTCTGGAGTGGTATAACAAAGTAGATAAACTTGTGGGGACATTTTTACGGGAAGGTAAAAAGCCCAGGTACAGTAGGAATAAGATGTGTGTACACTGGACCCTAGGGGGATGGGGGTTACCATGGTTTGAGGGGGTAAAATTGGGATTTCTAAGTTGCTCAAACCCTTAACTGGTTCTCCAATCTGACTCCTAACACCCTTCAGTGGCAAGCCATGGAGGTGGAGCAATGTTCTATTCCACAACTGTTCCTGTTGATATACAACACCCCTCCATGGGAACTATTGACACATGCCACAATAGGCTCCACCATAATGTACTGAGGGAAGCTCCATAAAAAATTGAACACCAATCCATCCCCCCTTGGCCTAACTCTTCTTTGGGGCAACAGGCTTATTACTGTGGATAACTTACCAATCCGATGGTCCAAATGGGAGGAGGCAGGAGTGCTGTGTATCCAGGATATGCTGGCATCTAACTCTACTACAATGGATACATTTGAAAGTCTTTGCACTCACATCTCTATTCCATCTCAAGGGTTCTGGAGATACTTTCAAATCTGAGATGCAGTCTTGAGTTGTATTAGAAAAAGCTCAAAAGGGAAATCTCCTTCTCCACTTCCAAAGTTGTTATCACTCAAAAGAGTTCACACCAGTAGCATATATGCAGCCGTCCAAACGCATATCCCCTCACAATCACAGGAGGCTAAAGCACAATGGGAGTCATCCCTAAACATTCAAATTTCAGAGCAAGCATGGTGAGCCTGCTGCAGGCTTACCTTGATCCAAGAAGTGCCTTAATCCAAAACAAAATCTTCTAGTCCTGGTACAAAACTCCAGCAGTGCTATGAAATGTTAAGCTCACATAGGATGATAAGTGCTGGAGATGTACCCTCCATCCGGGAAACTTATTGCATATCCTCTGGGACTATCCACTGATCAGACCCTTATGGAAGCATGTAGTCACACTGGGTAGTAAAATCATGTAAAAGCCCCTTCCCTCTTCCCCATAAATGTTGTTGCTTGGTCTACATACATCCACTCCCTACTTTAACTCCCATGAAAAGAAGTGGACCTCAATTTTGAGCATGGTAGTTAAGAGGCTTCTCCTATGCAGATGGAGGACAAATGAAATCCCCACTATGAACGAGGTAATGAATTCCCTGATCCAAGTGGCTAACTTGGCAAGAATGTCACATGTGGTGGCTAATACCTTACCACTGTACAATACCTTCTGGTATCCTTTTTTCTCACTGCTGAAACTTAGAGAAGGGATTGGTTGAATAGTGGAAACAATCCTACGACTCCTCCATACATCACCACCACCCACACCCTCTTATCAGAATAAGGGTAGGTCTGACTGCTCAGTAGAATCCTTAGAATGACTGACTATCTAGATTATGTGATCAATTCCATTATTGATAGCACTGTACTGAAATCTTAACCTTCCTTCAGTTACTGTGTGTGTATTTTCTGTTTGATTCAATGCAGTCTTATCCTGAATGGTATGCCCCCAGCTGACTCCAGGAGCAGCATTTTGAGAATCACCTCTTAAAGATGATACTCCAGGTTACTACAGATAGGACAAATTATTGTGTCTGTTATCTTTTCCTATGCTTGTGTTCATAAACCTACAGCAACAACCTTCGAAGGTTCCTCACACTTTTACACCTACCTCCCCATTGTAACAGGCATATGTTGGAAGCCTATGGGAGATAAGAATTTAAAGAAGATTGCTAAAGTCTCCTGCATTGCTTGTATAACTTATACTGTGAGACATCCTGAGAAATTGTAGTATGTTGTGTACTTGAAAAATAAAAAATCTTAAACAACAACAAAAAAAAAAAACATGGAAATTTAAGGCCATAGTGACTGCTTCCAACTGAATGTGACATTATAATCACTGTACATTGTCAACATCCATCTACTGAATTTGTTAAATTAGCCCTTGGCTTCTAGATAAACAGTTCTCATTTATATTGTTCAAATTATGCAATGTTCAAGCATAATACTGTATATGATACCAAATAACAAGCAGTTGTATTTATCTTATGTATCTCTGTTGATAAAGTGTAGACAGCATTAAAAAACCTAACAAATTTGAACTGTGATGCTAATTGTTTAAAAAACATAGAAGCTACCTATTACTGCAGCATGATGTGGCTGGAATTTCATGCTGTGGTGTTCTGAATTAGCCTGAACTGTTGTGCCATTGAGGTATAATGCTAGAAGAGAAATGTAAACATATCTAAGGCATGTTATGTGCTGTATGTTAGAGCTGTGGCATTCAGACACTGGCAGTGTTGATGCGAAGTCTAAAGCTAAAACGTGTACTTCTCGTCTTCCACATTATACTCAGTGGCATCTGATAAGCCACATACTACTCTACCCAGGTAGTAGTTGTGCAGCCTGCTGTGTTTGTGCCTTATGTAGTATGATCTCTTGGGAGGCACAACCTCATGTGATGATGTAGCCATGTCATGATGTAATATTTCCAAAGGCACACCCCCTGCCCTTAATGGGGCCAGAATATACCATATTATGTATTTGTTTGGCATTCTGATGTATATCTGGTAATGTCTAACCAACACAGTGATGTCCATTGTGTGATAATTCCACAGTACAGAGGCAGTGCCAACCCAACCTGAAAGAACCAGCAAATCTGACCCGCAAACCCCTACTGCATACCCTTCCCACTGCTTTCACATCCACACAACTCCAGTGTAGTTTTTTGGTGAAGCACTATTTGATTTTGCCTTTTCTCAGGTTTCAAGCTTGGTTTCCAGCACAACATAGGAGGATAGGAGGATATCGATGGACTTCCCCCTTCCTGAAGCTCACTGTACACAGCTTGCCTGTGCATTAGTATTTTTTTTGTGTTGCTGCATCCTGCACGTGACTGGCTATGTGCATGCATTTTGTTATGTTATAAACTACTGCAGTTTTTAATCGGTCAAGTTTCACTCATTGGATTGTTGTTTTGTCATCTCATTGCAGGCTTGGTTACCTGTAATTGCTACTAGTAAAACCGTATTCCCTGAAAATTCAACCAGTCAAGTTTTACTAAGAGCAAAGATGTTGATATTCATTAATTTGTGTCATTGTGAAACAGACATTTAACAGAGCAGACACTCTACACTGGGGGACCATTTTCAGTGTTGGATGGTGGAGGTAGAAGGGTGCCAAAGGGGATGGAGATGGGAGTATCCTGTTTTCTACTGTTTTTGGGTGGGGGAAGGGGTGTAGCATGTAATTCATCTTGGGATTTGCATGTGAATTAACATTTTGCATAAGCTTGCCATGTGAATTTTGTCTGTTTTCCTGATGAATAACAATGAGAATTGCAGTCCTCAGCTTTGTGAATTTGCCAACATTCACAGATTATTTTGCAAAGTGAATTTAGTTAACTTCGCACACCACTCTGCCAAATTGAACTGGGAGACACAGGTTTCAAATCCAGCTAACGGTTTTTAAATTCTATGTTTCTTTACAAAGGAACTCTAGAACAAGAGGACATGCTGTGAAGCTGAGGGGGTGGGTGGGTAGAGTCATGAGACATGTGAGGAAGTGCTTCTTCACAAAAAGAGTGCTGGATTCCTGGAACAGCCTTCCAGTGGAGATGGTGGGGGGGAGCAAAACAGGGGTGTGGTGCATGGGACAGGCAAAAGGAAATCTTGGTGAAAATGAAGGGAGAGGGGGAAAAAGAACAATAGATTAATTAGGGTTTGCGGGGAAATTGTAGATAGGGAAAATGGGCAGACTGGGTGGAAAAAGTGGTCCTTATCTGCAATTAAATTCTATGTTTCTGTTGGAAGGCCATGCCTGTAGTTCAATGGGGTAAGCAACCAGCCACGCCCCTTCCTAAGCTATATAAGAAGTTCCTCCCAGCCTCCTTCTGAAGCACTTTGCAGCCAGAGGCTGTGTCAGTCTGCCTTCTTCCTTGGGGCGTGCTGGTTGTTTTGCCTCACCCCTTTGACAGTGTTTGCCTCTCTCCTTTCCTTGTGCTTAGTGCTCTTTTAGGTTTGTGCTGGACTTTTGTGCATTTTGGTTATCCTGCTTTTGATTAGTTTTGCTCTGCTGGTTAGTATTGCTTGCCTCTTGCTGCTGTGTGCTTGTTTTGCTTCCTGCTCCTGTACTTGTGCTTGCATTTGTTTCTTTTGGGTTTTTCTAGTTTCCTAGCATCCTGTGTATACATTGCTTATTTGCACTTCAATATGTAACCTGAAGTGCAAATAAGCAATGTATAAATCGCTTATTTGCACTTCAGGTTACATATTGTTGTTTCCTTACCTTAAGCTGCCTTGTGCCTGTGCACTCAGGCTCCCATTTACTCATCAGATTTTAGAAGCCCTCAGTCAACTGCATTATTATTGTATGCTACAGCTCACACTGCTGTTTCCCTGCCTGCTGTCTCCTAGGCTTTCACTTTAATTATTTTGCACCTGATCCAGGCTTCACACTGCTCAGCTAGCTGCCACTCCCTGAGGTGATATGAGTGTTCAACAGCTCTGCTCTTATTCACTCAGTGCTAAATCCACTCAGCCAACTGCAGCATTGCTATCCTGAAATTTTCAGCTATTACATTAGCAACCTGGTCTCATGGTGCTCTGCTTGTGGCTCCCTGTTATTCCTATGATAGGGTACTGTTGTGTCATGATGGGGCATCATGGCTCTGGGTAGTAGAAGCATGCTTTATGTAAATTATATGAATCACTCTGCTCCTTGATGCTCCTTGCCTACTTGGCTTTTAATTATGCATGCATTTAAATACATTATCCTCAAAGCCTACATGGCTTTCAAGATTCTCATTGCATTTCATTACAGTACTGTGCTGCAAATGCTCTTTACTGCAACAATATAACTCTGCCTTAATGGCATCTAAGATATTCATGCCACTCATATCAATTCAGTATTCATGTTGAAACTATAGCGATCAACTGCTAAACCTGACTGATTCATTATGCTAATGCTCACTGATTCAATTACTGGCATCTCAGCCTGTCTATACCTAAACACCTACCTTTTATGTCACCATTAAATTGGCTTCATTAATGGAAATGGTTGGCTTGATTTCCATTGACTGCTACCACTATGAACCTGTGAATGCTGGCTCACACTACAGCCTCCTCCCTTATCCAGGCAGCTGACTTCACCTGGCCTCCTTATCACTAACACTGCTGGCTTTGCCCAGCCTTCTCATCAATAACCTGCTACCTAATCTACAACCATTGGCTTCAATTGGCCTCCTTCTATCCAGCACATCAAAGTTGATTCATGTGTTCACTCATAAACTGGAGGCACACCAACCATGTCGGTTACATTTTCTGTCTCAGGGCTCGCCCTGTAACTGAATAGGCTTGCTCTGCAGCCATGAAGTCCACATCTTTAGAATGTGAAGCTTAGTGTGGGGTCCTTCTCATCTGACCCATAGTGAGAATGTCCTCATTCTAGGTGGAGTCTCAGTCATCTAACTCACTGGAGGAATCTCTTGATACAGAATTTAAGACTTCAGCTGCCAAGGGGTGGAGCCCTTAAGCCCAAGAGTGCCCCTTTGGCTATGGTGATGCAACAGTGATGCTGCTGCACCTTCAAAAGCTATTCTCCGTAAGACCACTTCTGGTTCACTTGGTCTGTTTTAGTCAGTAGGCCGGCTGAGTGCCTCAGCAGTCAATGCTCTCCTTTTCCTGCTGTGGGGGTTTGCTCTCACTTCAACAGTACTGGTTGTTGCAGGAGCCTCTCGCATCCCTTCATGGTGTTCCATTAGATAGATCATGAGAGCTTTCTACCAAATTGGAATATTTTCTCCCCTTAATTGGGTTTCTAAATTGCAGCAGCAGAGCCATCACTAAATAAACTATCTCTAGCCTGGAGGGAAGGCAACCAAGGCCTAGGATCCCCAGTGGTTTCCTCCTTTAAAAAGAGAGTTTTTCCTCTTCTTCATGCCAAAGGTCATACTATGTAGTTGTTAATAGTACAGTCGACTCTGCCAAAGGCAGACATGGATAGCATGGACAACTGGGTATCACAGACATAAACTTCAAACAAAACCATTCCCATAGACAATAAGATTAAATTCACCTGTTTATGTGGATATTGCTGGCTGGCAATAGCAGACAACTGATGAGGTGGATTAATGCTAATTGAGTGCCTGTATTACGCCCCCTTCTGTGATAAGTGAGCTAGTTAAGTAGCAGCATTTAGTTAAGCAGTTGGCTTACCTGCTGTCTCCAGTCAAAATTTAAATAACGGTTTGATCTGCCCAATATGCCACTGCCATCAAACATAAAATGGACCAGAGAGAGATGATATGGCTCATGTTATGGACATGACAATAATGTTTTAACCACCTGCCTAGCTAAGGAACACATGAAACAAACTTCATACAGCACTGTACTGTTCTTAGCTGTACAACGATCCTGAAACATAATATGCACAATACTGCACTTTCCAATCCACTAGTAAGCTCTTTATGGGTCTGAATATCCAGCATAGTGTACTGTGGTACAGAACTATGATCAACGTATTTGTATGTAATGCTGCCCCCTTCTAGCAACAATGGACACTGCTGTCTTTGGACAAAAAGTTGCAGCACAAAACAGTCCATATTAAGCGGCTTTCATTGTATTCTGTATTCTCTACCTTCCTTAGGTAGGTTTCCACTGTTGGATGGAGATGGATGGTGGCACAACTTGCTATTTCCTCTCTCCTTAAGAAGCCCCCTTATGCCATCAGTGCAATTTAATTTATTAATGCAGTCCTTACAACCTGCACATATCATTCATATTCTTCAAGCTATCTGTTACTGTCAATCTGCTCTCAGCCCAGTAGTAAGTATTTACTGCTCAATACTCTTTTTGGGACTCCTTCCTAAGTTACCTTTATCCAAGGAAATCCTTCTCACTGCACCTGTAGGGGTGGAACCCTCTTCAATGGTACCTTGCTTTGGTACCCCTACATACTGGTAATTCCCCATGGAATAGTGCACACTGCCAAACAGTTATCACAGTTGCACAAGCATAGCACTACTCTGGTTGCATAGGCCCATTAAATGTTTCTAGACTGTCTACTCTCTGTATGACCCTTAGCAACCCAATTGAGCTCACTGTGCATCCTTCCTGTTGAAACATTGAGTTAGTGCAGGATCCCATTTAATATGATATGCTGCATCTCTGTTGGGTTTTATGGGAAAAACTAAAATCTGTAAAAGTTATGTTTAGTTTAATTCTAATTGCACATATATGGAGAATTACCAGTGAGGTTCTCAAACACCTATTATTAAGTCAAATTTCAAAAAACTCTTGAAAGGCAGTGTGGAAGCAATGCAGCCTAGTGCTTAGTGTACTTTGTTGGCAACAGTGAGGTCACAGTTTCAAACATCAGATGAGCCAAATAGTATCAATCACTCATTGTATGATCTTGGGTATGTTACTTAACCTTCCAGTGCCCAAGACCACAAAACTACATAAATCGATAGTGGCTTTTTCTTTTGATTTAAGAAATTGGTAGAATTTGTACCCCACTGGAAATGAAATACTATATTACATCTAGGCTATCTTGGGAAATAGAGTGTAAAACAAAAATTCTAATTCTTTAAAATAGGGGTAAGAAAATCCTATATCTTAATTTGGGCTAGGGTGCTGAAACTTCTTTAAAATTGGGGTTAGAAAATATCTTAATTTGGGCTAGGTTGCTGAAAATTCTTTAAAACTGGGGTAAGAAGGCTGGCCTAGTGGTACAGAGGGCTGAGGTGCTGGATGCCTTGCCTTGCACTAAGCTGGTGACCCGGGTTTGGAAATGGACTCAGGTGACTCGGGGTTCAGCCGGGATGAGGAAGGATTGAGCATCCCCAACAGTTCTCCTTCCTCAGGGGTGGGGGTCACAGCACTGTGCTGTAGACTGACACCCAGTGAAAGCTGGGTGCCAGCACAGGCACAACACAAGAATGGGGTCGACCTATGCACTGGGTGTAAAACTGCCTCCGTGGAAGTGGAGTCAGTTAGACTGCACATTGCACTTGCGTGGGTCCAGGGGAATCCTATATCTTAATTTAATCTAAGTTGCTGATTGCAGTTGCAATGCACACAAATTACAGTCACCTTCATGCCTGAGCCAAGTCAGTTTAGAATGCAACACCATATTCCAACCATAAAAGGACTTGATGACATGTATCAAAGAAGCTTTACAGAATCCAAGTCTGGGTACAGTAGGATTCAGTCTGTGTCATTTAGATTAAAGAAGTCAGCCTGACAGAATTTTGGAAATGATGATCAAAAGAGTCTACTGTCTATTGATTCTTGCAGATTTAACACATAACATTTAGGCAAAATATTCATATCACAGCATGTGATTATAAATCACTCTTGTGCTCTCTAATTGGTAGGTAATCTAGACGGAAGGATTTCTGTTTTTCTTGCAATGAGGGGCAATGATTTTTCTGTCAGTTTCCAGCCTCTACCCTCCAGAAAATAGTTCTACAGAGTTGAGGTTGAATTAACATCCAATACAGGGCACTGTAGACCACAGTACTGCCAGATTGTGCAGTGACGCCTTAGCCCAAATTTGTAACAGTGAGGCTATTTACATGCTGCAGCTGCCTGTCATCCAATGTGCTTCATTGTCAGAGACATGCTAGTGGGACAACAGGCAAAGCATGCAAAACAACTGGCAGCATTAGTGTAATGCTGCCTTTCATTCCACTAACATTTTGATATTTAACCATTTGCACTGTGCTTGGCATTTGCAATAGTGCATGAGTGTAAATATAATGTATTTAGCACAAAAAAAGGGTCAATAACATACATATTCTACGCAGTGTAATATTTAGCGATTATTTTACTGTGCTGATGGCATTTTAAACAGCTTAACACTGCACAAATTAAGAACTATAAAAAGTACGTCTTAACCGGGGCAAATTCAGAGGTGGAGAGCAGAACTGCATCAGACAAAATGGCACACAGTGGCCCTGTTTACACTTCCCTCTTTGCAGTGCACAGTGTCAGTGGCTCAGTAGGTATCACACTCACCTCTGAGGCTGGGAGGTCAGAGGGCTGTGGGTTCAGTTCCCACATCTGGCACTTGGGTTAATATCCCAATACTGATACTGTAGTGCAGCATGAGAGGGGTGCTGCACTTCTGAGGTGCCATCTTTCAGATGAGATGTTAAACCAAGGTCCCATCTGCCTGGATTGGTGGTAGTTCAGGTGGATGTTAAAGATCCCATGGCACTTATAGAAAAGAGTAGGGGAATGTCCCCAGTGTCCTGGCCAAATTTTCCCTCATTCACTAAAAATACCACCAACAGCTTAATCTGGTTCAGTTTCAGTTGCTTACCATCTGTATCCCTCCCCCCGGTCACCCCTGAAAAAGGGACTTCTAGGCCCAGTGGGCTTACTGGGTCAACAAAATTCAACAAGCAAACAAACAAACAGTGCATTGACTCATGAGTTCTGGTTGATGTGCTTCAAAGTCACCAATGTGGACACTCACCACATCGTGCTATGTGTTGCTCCACCCTCGTTTCTGCTCCAGTGAAATTGTGGGGATGAGTACTGCATTGATCGCATCACCCTGCAGTGCAAACTGCTGCAGTGCTCCATCCACATATAGTCCCATTTCTTCCAGTATCCCATCCATTAGGAGGACACTCCTCTCGGCGCGATCTGTGGCACTTGCGCCATGGGAGGTATAAACTGAATTGCAGCACTAAAATGAGAGTGCAGTGAGGTTGCGGTGGAGCGGTAAGTACAGCGCTCCCGAAGTGTAAATAGGGCTATCGTGTACCTGATGGTGGCTGTCCTGGATTATAAGTAGCAGAAAAATGCTGCCCCCTTGGTCAGAATGCAGGTCTCAGAGTGGTGCTATGCTACCAACAGAGACCACTGAACACTGCCCCCCAGTCACATTTGAAGACATCAGTGATAAACAAATCATGGGTCAGCACATGCTCAACAGTGTCCAGCTCACACAGCTGTGTGTGCTTCTGTATGAGCAGTTCTGGACAGACACCAACCACAGTCATGCAATGTCCATAGAGCTCAAGGAAACAGAAACATTGTGTTTCCTGGCTACCGGAATCTTTCAGATACTGATAGGTAACACCACCGGTATCACATAGTCTGCCACTTTGTGCTTGTTAGGAGATTTCTTTGATGCCCGGCTGGCCCATACTGGGGAGTTTGTCATATTCCCCAGCACACCTGCAAACCAAACAGCAACCATGCATCAGTTCTACTGGAAGGGAACAAGTCTTTTGAGCAATCAGTTTAAATGCTTCATTGGCAAGCTTTTAAACTAGTCAAGGGGGGAGGCACTGATAAGCAGCAGGAAAATCCCAGCCTCTCCCTACAAAACAGGGTACTAAATGAGAAAAATACCGAGGTAGAAAGGTCTGTGGGAGATGCTGCAACAGAAGGTAAAGCCATCAAAAAATGGAGAGCAATGAGTACCAATGCCCGTAGTCTGAGTAACAAGCTTCCTGAATTAGTGGCCTTGATGGAGGAGGAACATCTGGATATCGTGGCAGTCACAGAAACATGGCACACACAAAACCATGACTGGGACGTAAACATACCAGGATACACTATCTACAGGAGGGACAGGGAGGGTAAAGAGGAGGAGTAGCTCTTTACATAAGGAGGAATAAAAGCAACAGAACAAAAGAGAAAACAGGGAGGAGAAGAAGCACTGTGAGTAAATTTGGAGACCGGCAATGGCACCACAATCCGCACAGGGGTTGTATACAGACCCCCTTATCAGGGGAAGGAAATGGACAAGGAAATGATAGAAAGTATACTTAGAATGGCAGAAAAAGGGGAGATATTGCTGATGGGTGATCTGAATATGCCAGATATTAACTGGAGTGCAGTTGCAGCAGCCACTTCGAAGAGTGGGGTTATTCTAGATACCCCACATGGGCCATGCCTTAGACAACTAGTATTGGAGCCCACTCGAGAGGGAGCAATCTTAGACCTGGTTCTCTCAAATGGAGATGAAGAGAGGATCACAGATGTAGAAGTAGGTAGCCATCTGGGAACCAGCGACCATCGAACAGTATGGTTCTCAATAAACACAACAATAGAGTCAAGCTATACAAAGGCAAAAGTACTGGACTTTAGGAGGGATGACTTTGCCAAAATGAGTGACTGCCTAAGGAATGTACTAGCAAATGGGCAGGAAAGAGGGGTGGAAGAACAATGGGGAATAATAAAAACTGCCATCACAGAGGTAACAAGCCTTTGTGTGAAGCAAATAAACAAAACGAAACGATGTAAGAAACCACTATGGTTCTCAAAGGAAGTGGCAGTGAAAGTTCAAGAGAAAAGGAAAGCATTCAGGAAGTACAAGGAATCACAGAAGGAGCAGGACAGAGAACTGTATTAGTTAAAGCAAAAGGATGCAGGGAAGACAGTCAGAACAGCAAAGGCCCAAACTGAGGAAAAGATAGCCAACTCAGTTAAGAAGGGGGACAAAACCTTTTATAGGTACCTCAGGGAATGAAGGAAGACCAAGGGAGGGATAGTGAGGCTTAATAAAGGGAAGGAAGGGTGGGCAGAGGGTGAGTGTGAAAAGGCAGAGATACTAAACAAATATTTTTGCTCAGTATTTACAAAGGAAGAGGGGGAGGTACCTAAAACAAACAGTAGAAACACTTTGGATACAGAAGTTGATACCAGCCCATTTACAGAAGAAAGGGTTCTGAAAGAACTCTTAAAACTGAAGGTGGACAAAGCAATGGGGCCTGTTGGGATTCATCCCAGAATTCTAAAAGATTTAAGGGTAGAACTAGTGACACCACTGACTACCCTCTTTAACAAATCATGGGAGGATGAGGTGGTACCCGAGGACTGGAGGAGGGCAAATGTGATTCCCCTTCACAAAAGTGGGAGCAAGACAGCAGCAGGAAACTACAGACCTGTTAGTTTAACCTCAGTGGTAGGGAAAATGATGGAATCACTTCTGAAGGAAAGAATTGTCGAGTATCTAGAGGCCAGAGGGGCACAGGACCCAAGGCAGCATGGATTCACAGCGGGAAGGTCATGCCAGAGAAATCTGATAGATTTCTTTGACTGGGTGACAAAGTAGTAGATCAGGGAGGGGCTGTGGACATGGTCTACCTAGACTTTAGCAAGGCATTTGACACAGTCCCACACAAAGATTAATATACAAGTTAGCCAGCCTGAGGAGTGGTCCCAAGATGACAGCCTGGGTAAAGAATTGGCTGGAGAATAGGACACAGAGAGTAATAGTAAATGGAGTCCACTCTGAAGAAAGGGGGGTTACTAGTGGGGTACTGCAGGGTTCAGTATTAGGACCAGTCTTCTTCAGTGTCTTTATAAGCGACATTGCAGAAGGACTGGAAGGAAAAGTATGTCTCTTTGCAGATGACACAGAGATCTGCAACAGAGTTGATGCACAAAGTGGGGTGGAAAGGATGGGAAGGGACTTGGCAAGGTTAGAGGAATGGTCAAATGTATGGCAGCTTAGATTCAATGCTAAGAAGTGCAAGGTAATGCACCTGGGAAACAAAAACCAAGGGGAAAAGTACACAATGGGGGGTGAGATACTAACAACAACAAAAATGGAAAGGGACCTGGGGGTAGTCATCTCAGATGACCTAAAGGTGGGCAAGCAATGTGAGAGGGCAGCAAGGAGGGCTGGGGGGATACTGGGATGCATAGGGAGAGGCATCACCAGTAGAAAACAGGAAGTTATTATCCCTCTGTACAGACAGCTGGTCAGATCCCATCTGGAATACTGCATGCAGTTCTGAAGACCCAATCTCTGCAAGGACATAGACAGAATGGAAGCTGTCCAGAGAAGGGCAACTAAAATGGTGCAGGGTCTGCACCAGAAGACATATGAAGAGAGACTTGAGGAGCTTAATATGTATAGCCTTGAGAAAAGGAGGGGACATGATAGAAACTTTCAAGTACCTCAAGGGAATCAACAAAGTCCAAGAGGGTAGCATCTTTCAAAAAAGGGTGTACAAGAACAAGGGGCACAATTTGAAGATGGGGGAGGTGTCTCAGAGGTAATTTAAGGAAGTATTTTTTCACAGAGAGGGTTGTGGATGCATGGAACGGCCTTCCGGAGGAGGTTGTGGAGTCAAAAACAGTGGTGGAATTCAAGCATGCATGGGACAGTCATAAGGCAATTCTAGGAGGTGGGGGTAGGAAGAAGTAGGCTGCTGGTTAACTAGGATCTGCAGCTTATCCATTAGGTAGGGAAATGGGAAGACTGGGTGGGCCAAGCAGTCCTTATCTGCCATCAAATTCTATGTTTCTATGTTTCTACTGGGCTGCACATCTACCGGCTGTACTGGGTGCCATTGACTGCATGGCGATGAGGTGGAGGTCTATGTGAAAGGAAAAGGATTACACTTCATCAACTGTCAGGTGGTGTGCAATACAATGTGGTGCATCACCAATGCTCAGGAACAGTACCTCAGCTGTGCCCACAGTGCCTTCATCTGGTATAATTCCATTATATGTCAGAAGTTCGAAGGCAGGAACTCGTGGGCACCTTGTTGTTGAGTATATTCCTGTGGTCACCAACCTTTGCTGTCATTCATGTCACTAACCAATGCCATTTTCCTATGCAGGGAACAGTTCATACCTCCTGCGTCAATGACTACTAACACCTGTCCTATGACTCGCATCCATTGCAAAAGGCAGGTACAACGAGGCACACATCACTTCATGCAGTGTTATTGAGCAGGTATTTGGCTCAATCATGATGAGGATCACATGCATTGACTATTCCCGTTGTGCCCTAAAATACAGCCCTCAGAAGGCCTGTGCTTTATTCCTTACCTCTTTCATGTTACACAACATGGCAGTGAACTGTGGGATATGCTTGTTGGCCCCAGAGGGAAACACTGCAGTGGCGGCAGAGCCAGAAGACCAGGGGATGCAGGAGCAGCATTAATGGCATGTAAGATTTCCAGGAGGTCCATGAGTCCTTCCTCATAGCAGATGTCTACAGACCCAGATGATGATTTCAGATTACACAGGGGACAGTAATGATGTAACAAAATGTATTCAACATGTAACAGGAGAATCAAGTAAAAACAATACGGCAACTAAAAAAAAACACATATCCATCCAATCGAGGTGAGGAGGATTCAAAATAAATAATATCCATCCAGACTGGGGGTTGGGGGTATTTAAACAAAATGCTAGCTATTAAGGCAAAAGGGGGAGGGGGATTCAAAATGAATTTAGAGAATGGACTATGAAATTAGGTTATCTGTATGCACTGTTTGAATATTGCAGATTTGTGCCTCGTGCTATTTCGATTTGATTACATGCATTGAACTAATTAATATGAGGTGTACATGGCATGTAGCGGACATATATGGGTATGTTGAACAGGGGTGATGAGGACAGCAGCACAGGGGCTCCAAACTGGTTGTGCGTACACAGTGTTGGGACCTAGCCACAACACTGGTATGTAGTGTAGTGTGGAGGCTGTGCCCAGTCTCTGGTCTCACCTGTCTGTGTGATGCAGCATGGCTGTGAATACTTGTCTGATTGGTCCTTGCCTGGAAATGCCACGCACAGGTAGCTGCAGTGGCACAGTGCTAGCACACAGGAGTGTGTAGTGCTTATCGTACATAGTAATGTGCAATGTGTTCCACTGCCTGGTATTGATCACATCTCTTTTGTCATCCTCTGCAGACAAGAGGACCCATCCAGGTCCACCCAGGGCTGGCTAGGATGGATGGTGTTGGCAGGACACAAGATGGTGGCTGGAGCCATGATGAAGGAAGGCGGGAGTAGAGGGTGGCTGATCGGTCCATGACCATTTGTTCACATAAGTATCCTATATTATGTGTTTCACAGTTTGTGCTGCATGCCTCCACTAGGCTGCATGATTCTGCTAGGGGAGATGGATGTCAATGTGTGTATCTTGCCAGGGTTCATGAATGCTTGTGGGGGCAGAGAATTGGAAGTTGTGGTTCTATACCCTCACCTGGGCCTTGAGGCACTGTTCTATGACTGACACTGTGGTGTGGCAGAGGCTGTGTCACCCACTGGTTTGATTGTCATTGCAAATGTTTGATTGTCATTGCACAAATGATGCTGCCCTGTGTGTGTACTGTGCCTTGACATACATTAAACCATTTTATGGCATGTACCATAGTATGTATTTCTTTGGCATTCTGATGCATAGCTGGTAGTGACTAACCAACACTGTGATGCCCATTGTGTGATAATTCCACAGTACAGAGGCAGTGCCATGCATACAACACCATCGGGACATCAATGTTAAAGGCCAGGGAATTTGATTCCAGCAAATTTGGGATCGTCTGATGCGTGCCATCAGTAACAATGACATTTCAATGTAAATGGGTTTGTGATATTTAATGGCTACTTACTCATACTGGAATTTAATTGTACTCTTGTGGTACATGGTAGGCACCCTTGATCCTTTCTGCAGAATATGAAAATTGACCTTAGTGATATACTATGTTTAGATATGTCCATAATGGTTTTTCCTACTTTCTTGACCATAATATGTCAATCTGGAATATGGCTATGTTGCCCACTGTCACTATATTGTAATGCCATGTTGCTTTGTGCATTTGTAATATGCAGTACCTCAATAAAATATGTTAAAAAAAAACCTGGGACATCACCAGACTGATGGCCTACACAGCTTCTGTACTGGGGGGCCCCTAACATTAGAGTGGGACCAGCATCCACAGTGATGAAGGGTGCCTACAGGCAGCCCTGCATCTCATGTTGGTATTATGATGATTGCAGTATGGTGTGTCAGTTGCTCACTCATCTACCATTTGATTTGATTTGATTTATGTACGGGAAAGTACTCTGGGATACAATCCCTTTTACAGGTATGACCCGTGGTCAGTCAAAGATACATACTAAAACATCATAAGGCAAAGTAATACAAAATACAAAACAAAATTAAATAGGAATATAAGTTCCTTGTCTACACATTAATGTTGATTTAAAAACTCTAATACAATTCAAACTATTGTGCAAAAAAGCCACTGCACTCATGTGTTACCCTGCCTGCTGCACATGGTGCTGCATGATGGTCCCATCCATTTAAAGCTGTGCTTTCTGTGTACCACTGGTTTGTGTGCAGAGACCCCACCCCAGCTGCAGGCCCGGGAGGCTCCTACATCTCCTGTGTCCGGCTCACCTTATTGCCTAAACACTCGTAGTGTGTAGGGTAAATAATAATAATATTAATAACACAGATTCTTATGTCTTCTGAGTCTGCCAAGAAACATTTGTCAATAAGCAAGAGTACTAATAAATGTTTATTATACTACTTACGCTAAGCATGTGACAAAGAAAATCACAAGGGACATGAGTGTCTCACCACTCTCCTTAAGAATGTACATAATCTCCAGAATTTCAGGATCTCAGGTTCTCCAAGATCTCGTTCTCTCTCCCCATGGAACTGGGCTACAGAAGGCTAAATACTACAGATAATAGCATAGCAACAGAGATTACCTCATAGTTACAGCTATGAGAAACAATATGTATTGGATAATGACTTAGGAGACAGAATTACTAATGAGTATCATATGAGACAAATAATATGCTCCCATTTGCATTATAGATTGGACAAAAGAAAGGGTGACAGGTTTAAATTACACGTGGCATTTCTTGCCAGTGTATAAGATATAACAAAGGTTTTCTCTCTGTGTCAACTAGCTTAGATGAAGAGAAGTGCTGACTGGCCACAACGACATATGATTATATGAGAGTATATACATAGTGTATTTAAGAATATATATATATATATATAGGCCTGGTTATTCAAAGGGATGCACCTGGCGCAGCTAAGTTGCACCAGGCACAACCCCGCAATGTGCCCTGGCACGATATTCAAAGGGGCATGTGCGCAGCACAAGTCCCAATGCCCTGGGGTGCACTGCAATCATATGCAGAGCATCTGAAGAGGGCATACCCATGCATATTCAGCACATCCTGATATTCAGCCGAGGTGTCTTCAAGTGTTAGATGAAGATTCATAGTTCAAATTCGATACATTCAGATTTTCCAAAGGTAGATCAAAATGTTCAGGAGGCAGCAGTATTTTCAGAGGCCTCAGCAGTGGGTGCATTAGATTGCACATCAAGTGTTACAATGGAATAGCAACAGTGTTCAGTTGAAGATGATCACACAGCAACACAAAGTGTAAAAGTTTATGACAGTACTCAGTTTGTATGAGGTGACAGAGGGGCTTGGTAAACAAGCAGTGAACAAAAGGAATTTCTTGATTGTAGATCAAATGAAGAAGAGTCTCCTTGCTGAAGTTAGGAGATTGCCCCACCCCAGACTTGCTTCATAGTATGCATAACAATGAACTTGATTGTAGAATCTTAATTGGCTGGACTGAATACAGTTAATTTGAAAGTTCACAAGAGGAAGCCTAATTTCAGTTATTAGGCCAGTATTCACAAGTTGGTAAGACGGGTTGGAAGATGTCACATCTGCATGAATGGTGTTGATACTTTCAGATACGACAATCAATGTTCAAAGTCAGTCATGATTCCAAGACCTCATAGTAAACAAGCAAAGGAGGTAGTTTCAACCTTTCACTATAAAAGTTCCCATCAAGATGACCAATAGAATGGATGGTTGCCAGATGATCAGAGATGGATGTTGCCAGATGAAAATGCAGCAATGACACTGTGAGAGTTACAAATATGGCTTCCTGGATTGTGCAGGAATAAGTTTTGAAAAATGGAACAATACCGGTGTGTGTGTGTTGACATATCCAAGGTTCCTTGCCACTGACAAGAGAACCATGCTAGATTCAAATAAACATTTGTTAACACATGCAATAGAAGTGAAAAATGTGACAATGCCACTGACCCATATGTCTGTCATGTATGAGATCAAGGATATGTCCTAATTCCAGAAATCCTGGAAGAGATAACCAAAGGGTTGTAAGAACATAATAGCCATATGCAGTGCAAGTGACTTTCCTAGCTATGTGATGCTTGTCTGCTTCCTTAATGTGAGCAGAAAATCATTAATTAACATGAACATTTGGCAGGTTAAACACCTTCACAATATATTTAATACTGTAAATGTCTATTGCTTCTAATGAGTAAGACCATGTATGCCATGCAATGGGGAGGGAGATGGTATGATATTATAGTTCATACTATTATGAACCTTTAACATATCTGCTTGAATAATGGCTACATCAGCCTTATTTCAAATAAATATGTCAGAGCCAAATAGGTCTGAGTCTAAACCTGTTTTTCTTTTTATAAATAAGAAAAACAAAAACAAAACAAACCAAAATGCCTACTGCATTCAGGTACGTTTACTGTTTTAAGATGATCAGGATGTGAAAATCCTGTGTGTGTGTGTGTGTGTGAGTGTGTGTTACTATCCGTCCCTGTGTAGGGGGTCATTATTGAGTACTTGGTATGCTGCTAGGGTATCCAATAACATCATTATTAAAAAAAAGTGTTGGAAATGTTTGTTGTGAAACAAAACAAATCATTTCATGTTTGAAAGGTGAGATTTAAAGTCACTGGGATGTGCATGAACTGCACGTTATTAACCAGGTTACCTGGTGGAGAAGTGGCTATTAGACTACTGGGTGGGCCAGGGTTCTGTTTTGGGCACTCAGTATTAAGTGTCACAAATTACGGGGCATCACAGGGTAAAATCCTTAAGGTCTAATGGCTTTTATTGCCATATACATTTTGGATGCAATTTTCATCACTATTAATAAAATGTAAACAGGAGTCCAGATCAAGTCTAACTTCTAGGATTGATCCAAAGAAATGATCATAACGTTCAGTAGGGCCTCACTACCCTCCTGGACAATGAACATGTCTTTTCGGACGTAAGTGTGAATTCCACAGGATGCAATCAAATAATGTGAACTTGTGAGTTACTCTGCCTCAGCAAGCTGTTTAGGATTAGGTCACTGGTTCTTATCTGCAATACGATGTGCAGTTCAGGCTTGTAAGAAGAACCATACTTTTAAGAAGAATAATAAGCATATAAGCAAGCATCTCTCTCTCACTCTCTCTGGAACCTAAAAGGAAAGAGAAAAGAAAAATATAGTTAGTTTAGTACTATTCCCTCACCCCCCTATTGGGGTATGGAAAAGTAGTTTAATCTCCTTTAAGCAGGTTCATTTGATTGGCATATAGCCATTTATCAATGACTGTTATTGTGAGGCAGTCTATCTTGGTAGACTGCTGCACATTAGTTTGTTTACAATGGCATAGGGCCTGTTGTTGGGCCTTGCGCATACTTTGTGAAGCAAACGAGTGTACCTTTTGGATGTCTTGTTTGAGACATTTAACATATTTATCTTCTGAAGCTCCATCAGCAGTGCCAGTCCACAGGTCCAGAAATAAATATTCTAGGAGTCTCATGGACCGTCCGGTCTTGATTTCAAAAATGGGGTACGCTGTGTACCTGCAGAGGGTGTCCCTCTTATTTGCCATAAGGAGTAAAGGCAATAATGAATCCCAGTCCGTTGGGGTTTTTCTAAACAAGTTTATTATAACATAACTTTGAGCTGCCTGTTAGCTCATTCCACCTGTCCTGTTGACTGTGGGTGGTATGGGATATTAAACTTTTATTTTACCCATAACAAATCAAGAATTTCCTGTATTGCTTTGGCTATAAAGCCAGAACCCAGTAATTAGAATTTAACTTTAGGGTAACCTTTACCTGGTAAATAGCTGGATTACCAAGACATTTGCAGTTGCTTTGGCTGTTTTGCTCCATTAGGTTTGTGATCACTAGTGCAAACTAGTTGTTTATAATGGTTGGCATAGGGCCAATGTAGCTGATCTGGATGTTGTTCCTGGGGCCTGATTGCCTCTGGGGTAACAATGTCAGAGAGAAACAGACCCAATTAGAATCCATAATAAAACAAAAACAGTTCCTGCAGTGCTTTTGTAATTAGATCTAGGCCATTTCTTAAAGCGTGCAGAACTTAACCCTCTTGTGGAGTGCTTTTATCATGTTACATAAGGAAAAATATTTGTATTCCTCTCTTAATACAATCTGTGCTTTTCTCAAGGACTTACCAGCTCTCTAAACCATACACAAATATTTGTGGTAATAAGGAGACTCCTCACCTCCCTGTTTTTCATTATATTTGCCTGGCATGTTTTAAAATTGCCTGTTAATAGTACATATACAATGATGCAATTACTAGCCATGCACATTCTATCATCACCAGGATGTACAATAAGAGTTCCGAACCCTGCTATCTGACCCTCGTTGGTATGTGCGGCTGAGTCATCAGTAAAAACATGACACACAGTGGTGTCTTTTAACACTTTCTGAGGTTCTGTTAGAAAGGGCCCTGGGACAGGTAGGTCAGGGGGTTGGAGTGAACAATCATGGGTCTCTCCTGTAAATTGTGGGTCATGGGCCAACAAGGATGAAGTTTTGATAGGAAGGACAGCGATGTCATGATCCTGTAACATGAGAGACCTGTGTGTAAGTCTGGCATTAGATACAGAGTCATCTTTTACTCTGTCTGACAACAGAAAGTTAGTTGGCAAATGATTAGAATGCAGCACAATGAGAGCATATTCAATAATGTACCTACAGCATCTCACTGCTCAGTATGTAGCCAAAAGATTCCTTTCAAAAAGGTTGCATTTCAGCTTCACTGAGGCAAGCATCTGGGATGCATAAGCAATGGGTCTGATGTGTCCATTGTATTTTTGGGCTAAAACTGCTGAGATTCCTATATCTGATGTAGCAGTTTCGATATACTCTAAAACTGGGATAGGACTGACCAATGCTGGGACCATGGTCAGTGATCCCAAAAGAAAAGGCAATGATATCAGTATTAGGATACCTTGTGCCTTCTTACCAGAAGTGCCTGCTATAGTTTGTGCTGGGAATAACCCAGACTGTTCCTGACTTGTGTCTGCTATTGCATGTGCTGGGAATAACCCAGACTGTTCCTGGCTTGTGCCTGCTATTGCAGCCATAGTGTGACATGATCCAGGTGTCACTGATGGAGGGGGTTCTGCATCATGTGCTGGCACTATCAGGGGTTTCTGCACAGTGGAAAAAAGTGGTGCACAAGTTGCGCATAGTTCTCCAGCTATGGATTGTGGTTCAGTAGCCATCAGGGGTGGAAAAATTACTACTGTAACAGCTGTCAGCACAGGTTCAGAAATTAAACCTGTAACCCTCCCCCCTAACCTGGCCTGTGATGCTGAAAATATCACAGCCATGGGGCTTTCAAAATCAGGGTTGTCCCTTCCCCCATCAAATGTAAAGTGGGTTTCCCCACTGGAAGGTTGCTGGATGGTAGCAACATTGTTTTTAATGCTACAGCTTATGGTATTAATGCACTGCATATGTTCAGTGATGTCAGGGTTAGAAAGAACAGCACATTTAGTCCTTCTCAGGGAAGGCTAATGTTAAATTGCATAGGGAAAAATCACAACATTCCATGTAATTAACTGCAATATGTTCCTTAACCAAGGACGCTGTAATATAGTAAACATTGCTAGCAGAAGTTGCTTCTTCTGCAGTGTCAGACACTGACTTCATGACAGGTGGTTGCGTACCAGCCTCATTCAGAAGTACATCAACATTATTTTTAATGAGAATCTTCCATCCCTCAGAAACACTAGTTTTACTAGAAACATTATTAATCATGACAAAAAACTCCAGTATATTTTGTTTGGTTATGGCAGTAATCTCGGGTCCCTGTAACTGCATGATCAAACCTCTGTGATGTGGTGGTCAGCCATTTTGGATTACATCATGGGCATCTTGGGTTACTGTGTTGTGACCATCATCACATGACCATGAGCGGCCATCTTGGGCATGGTATGGGGATGCAACCTGATGACATGTGTGTCCACCATTTTGAGACTCTAACAATACTCCATTTTGTGAATCACAGAAAAACAAGTGGCTAGCCTTTGTTCTAGTCCACCCCACAGCATACTGTGAGTGTTCAAATTCAAACTCTTCAACATCAGAACAGGCAAGGTCTATGGGCATTAAGGTAGTATGCCCTGCCAAAACCTCTGGCTGATGGTGGAAGTTCGCCATATCTGACTTTTTACTCCTACATTCTAACTGTTCAGATACAGGAGTTAGCACACTGTAAAGTGCCTTGTTTTCAGATTGCAAGACATTCTCATCTTGTAATACTTGCCTTTTATCAACAGAAGCTGTGTCACAGTTTAGATTCAAAACATTTATATCAAGTCTGCTGTACTCAAAACACAATAATTTATGTTATTTAGTCAAGGTCTGGTGTTGAAATACTGGTACATTAACTCTTTCAGTTTTACTTCAGACTTATCATCCCTAAGTTCCTTGTTTTCAGAACGTAAGGAATCAGCGTTGTTAGCCAGAACACCATTTATTTGAAAAACTTTTTTCCTAATAAGTTTTGCCTTTTCAGTATTATCCCTTAAGGCATACAGGTCTCTGCTGCTTCTGTCATTAGAGAGAAATTCATTGTCTTGACAGAGACACTGCAGCTGAGCCTGTAATGATTCTGCTAGGGGAGATGGATGTCAATGTGTGTCTCGCCTGGGTTCATGAATGCTTGTGGGGGCAGAACATTGGCAGTTGTGGTTCTGGACCCTCACCTGGCCCAGAGACACTGTTCTATGACTGACACTATGGTGTGGCAGAGGCTGTGTCATCCACCGGTTTGATTGTCATTGCAAATGTTTGATTGTCATTGCACAAATCATGCTGCCTTGTGTGGGTACTGTGCCTTGACATACATTACACCATTTTATGGCATGTCCATTTACAGCAGCCTTGGTTCATTGAGGGTGGTGACAGTAATGTCCCAGGTGGTATGTCAGTCACTGTTTGTCAGGTCTGTCTTGCCACAAGCGGTTGCGGTAGGCACTGGCAACTGTTGCACCAGTACATCCCTATGACATACCGTGTGCAGCATACATCACCTGCTGCAGCATGCCTGAATCAGAGCTATTTCCAGTGCCACCTGCAATATGTGCCTCCCTACTGCATCTCACCAGAGCTGGATTTATGTGGCATAAGGTCAACAGCAAGAATAGTCACTGATGGAAATTTTGAAATTGTGAAGGAAGACTCTTCAAGTCCTTTTATGTTGAAAATTGTTTTTTCTTTATGCCAGTTATTTAATGTGCCACCAACATTCTCTGGCTAGTGTTTCATGGCCGAGGGGGACACTTCTTTGGGGCCCTTGGTGGTCGGGTTTGATAAACAAAATAAAAGTGAATACAAACTTAATAAACAGTAATTTTACAGAACAACCCGTTGGCAAGTAATTTTCATACACATATATAATAGAAATTATAGTTTTCTTCATATTATGGTTTCAATAATAAAACCATAGGATGCTTAGGCTTAATTAATCATTTTCAAAATATCATGGTGAGCCAAAAAAAAAGAAAATGTACTAATAAAATAACTCCCACATTCAATTATTCAGTTGCTTTACTTATTTTAAACAATGTTTTCTGTAGGGCTAACCAATGCCTGTTGATTACAAAACTGATTCCACTGTAATGAGTTCAATACCCTTTAAGCATGCTGTTTCTGCACAACTAGTGATTGATGTTTGTCAAACACATCAACTGCAAATGCAGAGACACTAACTAGAATCTATGCATTTAAGGTGCTTGCACACCCATGGATCTTGGACTTTTTAGATCGAGATCAAATACAGTGAATAAAATAACATAATTTCGTAGCATACATTTGATGACAAAATACTGTAACAGGTCATGATACGATACCTTGCAAGGACTGGTGCAATTTACCTGACTTTATGTGAAAGGCTTGCCCAGCCAAGCCAGATTCTATGGTCAAATGTTTCCTGTGGAAATCTACAAATAAAAATCTGCTAGAGGACACTGCCTTTGACCTTCCACCTGTGGCATAGTGTAGAACCTACTCTCTTCAAAATGTTACACAAATCTTCTCATTTTGTCATGCTTTTAAATCCTGTAAACACTTTAAAAATATCAGTATGGCTATTCTTGTAGCTAGGACACTGTTGTACATATTTTATAAACTGCTAGGATTATTACTGATGCCTTTAAACATTTATACATACATGATTCTTGTACATGTCTCCTGAGAGATTAGCTTCATAGTGTCCTGTCTTGATGCGTGTTATAGTAATTGGTTTAAAAAAACATAGATATTTAATGCCATAGTGACCGCTTCCAACTGAACATGACATTATAATCACTGTACTTTGTGAGCATCCATCTACTGAATTTGTTAAGTTAGCCCTTAGCTTCTACTTAAACAGTTCCCATTTATATAATTCAAATTATGCAATGTTCAAGCATAATACTGTATATGCTACCAGATGACTAACACTTGTATTCATGTTATGTATCTCTATTAATAAAGTGTAGACCGGGTTAAAAAGCCTAAAAAATTTTAACTGTGATGCTAATTGTTTAAGAAGACATAAACAATAGATGTTACTCTTTACTGAAGCATGATGTGGCTGGAATTTAGTGCAATGTTTTTCTGAATTAGCCTCAACTGTTGTGCCATTGTGATATAATCCTTGAAGAGAAATGTAAATATTTCTAAGGTATGTTATGTGCCGTAAGTTAAAGCTGTGGCATTCAGACACTGACAGTGTTAATGCGAAGTCTGAAGCTAAAAAGTGTGTGCTTCTCATCTTCCACTTTGTACTCATAGGCATTTGATGATCCAATGAGTACTCTACACAAGCAGTAGTAGTGCATCCAGCTGTGTCTGTGCCTTATTGTAGTATGTACTCCTGGTGGGTGCAGTCACGCGTGATGATGTAGCCATGTCATTATGTAATGTTTCCAGTGACACACCCCATGCCCTTGATGGGCACTGAATGTACCATAGTATGTATTGCTTTGGCATTCTGATGCATAGCTGGTGGTGACTAACCAACACTGTGATGCCCATTGTGTGATAATTCCACAGTACACAGGCAGTGCCATGCATACAACACCATCGGGACATCAATGTTAAAGGCCAGGGGATTTTATTACAGCAAATTTGGGATCGTCTGATGCGTGCCATCAGTAACAATGTCATTTCAGTGTAAATGGGCTTGTGATATTTAATGGCTACTTACTCATAATGGAATTTAATTGTACTCTTGTGGTACACGGTAGGTACCATGTGCTACTACACCCTTGATCCTTTCTGCAGAATATGAAAATGGACCTTAGTGATATGCTATGTTTAGTTATGGCCATAATGGTCTTTCCTACTTTCTTGACCACAATATGTCAATCTGGAATATGGCTATGCTGTCCACTGTCACCATATTGTAATGCCATGCTACTTTTTGCTTTTGTGATATGCAGTACCTCAATAAAATATATAAAAAAAAAACCTTGAACATCGCCAGACTGATGGCCTACACAGCTTCTGTACTAGAGGCCCCTATCATTAGAGTGGGACTAGCATCCACAGTGATGGAGGGTGCCTACAGGCAGCCCTGCATCTCATGTTGGTATTATGATGATCGCAGTATGGTGTGTCAGTTGCTCACTCATCTACCATTTGATTTGATTTGATTTATGCACAGGTAAGTACACTGGGATACAATCTCTTTTACAGGTACGACCCATGGTCAGTCAAAGATACATACAAAAACATCATAAGACAAAGTAATACAAAATGCAAAATATAATTAAATAGGAATATAAGTTCCATGTCTACACATTAATGTTGATTTAAAAACTTTAATACAATTCAAACTATTGTGCAAAAAAGCCACTGCACTCACGTGTTACGCTGCCTGCTGCACATGGTGCTGCATGATGGTCCCATCCATTTAAAGCTGTGCTTTCTGTGTACCACTGATGTGTGCCTAGGCTCCACCCCTGCTGCAGTCCCGGGAGGCTCCTACATGTCCTGTGTCCTGCTCACCTTATTGCCTAAACACTCTTAGTGTGTAGGGTAAATAATAATAATATTAATAATACAGATTCTTATGTCTTCGGGGTCTGCCAAGAAACATTTGTAAATAAGCAAGAGTACTAATAAATGTTTATTATACTACTTACGTCAAGCATGTGACAAAGAAAATCACAAGGGAGATGATTTTCTCACCATTCTCCTGAAGAATGTACATAATCTCCAGAATTGTAGGATCTCAGGTTCTCCAAGATCTCATTCTCTCTCCCCATCTTCCCCTTCTATATATAATTAATATGCACTGCCAAAACCTTTGGTAATACATCAGTTAGGGTTAAACCGACAAAAGTGGGGAAATGAGATGTCAGGGAAGAGCCCCTACCCCATCACCACCACAATTCTCCATACAGCGAGAGACACCAGAGTGTGCCATTGGGTAGCGAGGTCCAACTCTCACCCCATTCCAAGTATAAACAGGTTGACATGCTACAGAAAAGGATAATGGGCTGAGAGTTTGCAGAAGGCTAAATACTACAGATAACAGCATAGCAACAGAGATTACCTCATAGTTACAGATATGAGAAACAATATGTATTGGATAATGACTTAGGAGACAGAATTACTAATTAGTATCATATGAGACGAATAATATGCTCCCATTTGCATTATAGCTTGGACAAAAGAAAGGGTAACAGGTTCAAATTACACGTGGCATTTCTTGCCAGTGTATAAGATATAACAAAGGTTTTCTCTCTGCCTCAACTAGCTTAGACAAAGAAAAGTGCTGACTAGCCACAACCACATATGATTATATGAGAGTATACATAGTGTATATATATATATATATATATATATATATATATATATATATATATATATGTATATAGGCCTGGATATTCAAAGGGGTTGTGTCTGGTGCAACTAAGTTGCACCAGGCACAACCCATAATCAATAACCCTGGCCCAGTATTCAGGGGCATGCACAGCACAAGTCCCAATGCCCTGGGGTGCACTGCAGTCATATGCAGAGCATCTGAAGGAGCATGCCCATACATATTCAGCACATCCCGCTATTCAGCCCGGGATGTGCGGGCATATGCTGGCACAACCCTCAGATGTGCCGTAAACCTGGGCACAAAGTTGTGCCATGAAAAAACAGGAACAACTGATGGCTACCCACAGACAGGGTGCTGTATTGCAGGGTGTAACACAGATGATGCCTGCCATGGATGGCCTCCTGCCCACCCAGGAAACCATCCACAAGCACCCATATCATCCCTGGTAGTCTAGTGGTACCCCTTCCCTCCCATAGCCACAATCACTGGTAGAATGTAATAACTATATTCCCTGGTGGTCTAGTGGTTCCCCTGCCCCAGCCACGATCACCAGTGAAATGACATAAATACATACCCTGGTGATCCAGTGGCACCTCCCACCCCACCTACCCACACAGGATCCCCTGCCCGCCCCATCCCCCCATCATCGGCTGGCGGCTGCAAACCACCTGCATACCACACAGAGGGCAGGGTCCACAGCTCAGTATAATGGACACAGGGGGTAGGGAGGTGAACACTACTCCCTTCACAAAAGAAAGGGTTGTACAAGAGCTTGCTAAGCTCAGGGTGGATAAGGCAATGGGACCTGATGGCATACATCCCAGGGTACTTAAGGAGCTAAAGGTGGAACTAGCAGAGCCATTTGCAGAACTGTTTAGTGAGTCTCTGAGCACAGGAGAGGTCCCAGAAGACTGGAGAAGGGCTCATGTGATCCCGCTCCACAAAAGTGGTAGCAGGGAGGAGGCAGGAAATTACATACCAGTCAGTCTTACCTCAGTAGTGGGCAAGATTATGGAGGCACTCCTTAATAATAATAATAATAACTGTATTTGTATAGCACCTTTCAGTGTATCAAGGTGCTGAACAGTTCTAAAACAATTCAAAACTCTAAATAAAAAACATAAAATATCCATAAAAGGTCAACATATCCACAAAATAGCATATTTATAATAAAAACCAGACATTAATAAATAACTTAATTATCTAAAAAGGCCATATTCCACAAATACGTTTTCAGGTCTCTCTTAAATATCTCCACGGAGGTGCACTGCCGTAACTGGCAAGGTAGAGAGTTCCAAAGAGTGGGTGCAGCATGCAAGAATGCTCTGCTGCCAGAGGATTTTAAACTCACTCTTGGAATCTCTAACAACTCCATGTCGGCCGAGCGGAGTGATCGATCACGATCTTAAGGAAAGGATAGTGCAACACCTGGAATCCATAGGGACACAGGATCCAAGACAGCATGGGTTTACAAAAGGAAGGTCCTGTCAAACTAATCTCATAGATTTCTTTGACTGGGTAACCGGAGTGGTGGACCAAGGGGGAGCAGTTGATGTCGCCTACCTTGACTTCAGCAAAGCTTTTGACACTGTTCCACATAGAAGATTGATAAATAAGCTGGGTAGGCTCAGGTGGGTCAGAAGTTGGTCAACTGGGTGGCAAACTGGTTGAATGGCAGAAAACAGAGAGTGGTGGTAAATGGTATACAGTCAGAAGAGATGCAAGTCACAAGTGGGTACCTCAGGGGATCAGTCCTGGGGCCAGTCCTCTTCAACATCTTCATTAGTGACCTTGCAGATGGACTAGAGGGTAAGGCTTTGTCTGTTTGCAGATGACACCAAGATCTGCAACAGAGTAGATAATCCAGATGGTGTGGGCAGAATGAAGAGATCTGGATAAACTAGCAAAATGGTCAGAAGAGTGGCAACTGGGATTTAATGCAAAGAAGTGCAAAATCATGCACATAGGGAAGAGAAACCCTGAAGCCATCTATAGGCTTGGAGGAGTTGCTAGCAGTCACAAAGGAAGAAAGAGACTTGGGCATCATCATCACTGATGACCTGAAATCATCAAGCAGACCTCTAAAAGCAGTAGGTAAGGCTAGGGGGTGTTAGGGTGTATTAGTAGGGTATCACAAGTCATAAGAGGGAGGTAATAATCCCTCTTTAAAAGACACTGGTTAGGCCCCATCTGGAGTACTTCGTGCAGTATTGGAGGCCACACCTTCACAAGGACATTAACCAAATTGAGGCAGTCCAGAGAAGAGCAACCAAAATGGTGCAGGAACTGCATCAGAAGACATATGAGGACAGATTAAAAGAGCTTAATATGTATACCCTTGAGCAAAGGAGGGAGAGAGGTGATATGATCGAGGCATTCAAACACCTTAAGGGCATTAACAAGGTGAAAGAGTTTAACATGTTTAAATATAAGAAAAATAGCAGGACAAGAGGACACAGCATGAGATTAGAGGGGGGCAGATTAAGGGGGAATGTGAGGAAATTCTTTTTCACAGAAAGAGTGGTGGATGCATGGAATAGCTTACCACAAGAAGTGGTGGCTATGAATACAGTGCAGGGCTTCAAACAGGCATGGGATAGGCATAAGGGAGCAATACAAATGACTATGAATAGATAGGCCACTGACAGAGCAAAGGCCGATGGCACATTTATAAGGTAGAAAAACAAATGGGCAGACTGGATGGGCCTTGTGGTCCTTATCTGCCATCAACTTCTTTGTTTCTATGTTTCTATGTCACACAGCCACCTTCCAAATGACAGTTTACTGTCTAGTACAGTGTGCCATGCACAGTGCCACTGTGCCATGTGCAGTCTGTGCCATATTCTATGGTGCTGTGCTGTGGCACATCACCATTGAATATCACCTGGTTCTGACCCCGGTGCATCCCAGCTGCACTGCACCTATGCTGGTGCCATTGCCAGGTGCAGTCTGAATATCCAGGCCATAGTGTGTAAAATATTCACTGATGATCCCTCAGAGTCATCTTATCAGTGATTAGGTAGATTATATATGGAATATATGTAAAAGACAAACATAATACATTATAGTGAGGCATAATAGTCATGCATGATCTAATCCTATGAAGGATGTAAACATTGGCATATATAAGCAGCAAAGCACATTCCTGGCACTCATGCTTATATGATGGGTGCCTAAAAGCTCCATGTTAGTGCAAAATAGCAGTATCACAGTATAACAGACCAGGAATACAGTATGAGGTGTATGTGGGATGACAGGGGGCATAACCGAGGCACAACAGTCCCCTCTTTGTTGCCCTAATTGCAAAAGTGGCAACACAACAAAAAGATGATGGTTAGGCACCATTCATCTACAGACCTGAGGTACGAGCCTGATAGAGGAATTTTAACTGGTCATGGTGGTGTTTCATGGTTTTGCTAAACAGCAAAATGTAATTATAAGGGAAAAAGTTAGTAAACCTTGTATTACTTTAAACATTTGGAATAAAACTTCACAACAGGGTTTTCAATGTCAAAACAATCATTAAATACTGATATGTATCAGGTGTGTATCTGTCCTGTGGGGAAGAAATTGAAGAGAGAAACTTAAGTTGCTTGTACGGATATTAAAAATAAGTAAAAATCAAGATAGCACATCAAGATAGTTAGGACTAGACTTAATGATATCTGGTTCCAGGATGGGAATAGGTGTGATTACCATATAATCTATTACCTCTTTAGGGAGTAAAAATGGAAGTTAGAAAAGTTCACTTGGCATAACTTTTAGTCCATAACAGAAGAATGCACAGTATAAGTCACATTAAACTGTTCCATCAACTCACTGCTATAGAATTGTTTTTTTGTGATGCTACTGGACTGGCATCTCAAACTGCTGAAGCTTTCAACTATTTTCCAACCATCCTTCACTGCCTATTCAGCTCAGATGTAACTGTTTAGTGAAATGGCAGTAGCTGCATTTTCATGGCATTGTTTATAAATATCACAGCATTCATTTAGAGCATTGTTTATAAATATCACAGCATTCCTTATGAGCATTGTTTATAAATATTGCAGAATTCCTTAAGAGTTGTTTAGTGTGCCTTCTGAAATGAAACTCCTAAGCACTCAGATGAAAATAAAGCTTATAGCACATAACAGCTAGATGCAAACCAATACTAAACTTTTACTAATTCATTGAATTAAATTCTGCACAGATTAGGAAACTCATTGAACAATGCTACACCATTGAGTTAAGGGAACAGTATAATGTGACTTGTACTGTATAGTTGGTCACCGCACAATGTACCACATCTGCAGAATATACCACCTTGGAGGATTGCATTTTTCAGTTGGTAATTTAAACAGGACATGAAATATCAATGTTCACAAGTCATAAACTACTAACAGTTCCAGGTATAAATCCAGGGAGTCTTCAAGTGTAGATGAAGATTCATAGTTCAAATTCAATGCATTCATATTTTCCAAAGGTAGATCAAAATGTTCAGGAGGCAGCAGTATTTTCAGAGGCCTCAGCAGTGGGTGCATTAGATTGCACATCAAGTGTTACAATGGAATAGCAACAGTGTTCAGTTGAAGATGATCATACGGCAACACAAAGTGTAAAAGTTTATGACTGTACTCAGTTTGTATGAGGTGACAGAGGGGCTTGGTAAACAAGCAGTGAACAAAAGGAATTTCTTGATTTTAGATCGAATGAAGAAGAGTCTCCTTGCTGAAGTTAGGAGATTGCCCCACCCCAGACTTGCTTCATAGTATGCATAACAATGAGCTTGATTGTAGAATCTTAATTGGCTGGACTGAATACTGTTAATTTGAAAGTTCACAAGAGGAAGCCTAATTTCAGTTATTAGGCCAATATTCTCAAGTTGGTAAGATGAGTTGGAAGATGTCACATCTGCATAAAAGGTGTTGATCCTTTCAGATACGACAATGAAAGTTCAAAGTCAGTCACAATTCCAAGACTTCATGGTAAACAAGCAAAGGAGGTAGTTTCAACCTTTCACTATAAAAGTTCCCATCAAGATGACCAATAGAATGGATGGTTGCCAGATGATCAGAGATGGATGTTGCCAGATGAAAATGTAGCAATGACACTGTGAGAGTCACAAATATGGTTTCCTGGATTGTGCAGGAATAAGTTTCAAAAAAATGGAGCAATACTTGTGTGTGTTGACATATCCAAGGTTCCTTGCCACTGACAAGGGAACCGTGCTAGATTCAAATAAACATTTGTTAACAAATGCAATGGAAGTGCAAAATGTGGCAATGCCACTGACCCATATGTCTGTCATGTATGAGATCAAGGATATGTCCTAATTTCAGAAATCCTGGAAGAGATAACCAAAGGGTTGTAAGAACATAATAGCCATAGACAGTGCAAAGGACTTTCCTAGCTATGTGATGCTCATCGGCTTCCTTAATGTGAGCAGAAATTAATTCATTAACATGAACATTTGTCAGGTTAAACACCTTCACAATATATTTAATACTGTAAATGTATATTGCTTTTAATGAGCAAGACCATGCATACCATGTAATGGGGAGGGGGGTGGTATGATATTATAGTTCATACTATTACGAACCTTTAACATATCTGCTTGAATAATGGCTATATCAGTCTTATTTCAAATAAATATGTCAGAGCCAAATAGGTCTGAGTCTAAACCTATTTTTCTTTTTATAAATAAGAAAAAGAAAAACAAAACAAAACCAAAATGCCTAGTGCATTCGGGTACATATACTGTTATAAGATGTACCACTAGCAGTCAGGATGTGAAAATCCTGTGTGTGTATGTGTATTATTTATTTATTATTTATTTATTAAATTTTGGTGACCGGGTAGGCCCACTGAGCCTCGAAGGTCCCTTTTTCAGGGGCTGTGTAGGGGGTCATTAATGAGTACCTGGTATGCTGCCAGGGTATCCAATAACATCATTATTAAAAAAAAAAGTGTTGGAAATGTTTGTTGTGCAACATAAAACAAAATTATTTCAAGTTTAATAGGTGAGATCTAAAGTCACTGGGATATGCATGAACTGCACATTATTAACTAGGTAACCTGGTGGAAAATGCGACCACTAGGTGGGCCAGGGTTCCGTTTTGGGCACTCAGTATTAAGTGTCACAAATTATGGGGCATCATAGGGTAAAACCCTTAATGGCTAATGGCTTTTATTGCCATATACATTTTGGATGCAAAATTCTTCACTATTAATAAAATGTAAACAGGAGTTCAGATCAAGTCTAACTTCTAAGATTGACCCAAAGCAATGATCATAACATTCAGTAGGGCATCACTACCCTCCTGGACAATGAACATTTCTTTTCAGATGTCAGTGTGAATTCCACAGGATGCAATTAAATAATGTGAACTTGTGAGTTACTCTGCCTCAACAAGCTGTTTAGGATTAGGTCACTGGTTTTTATCTGCAATACGATGTGCAGTTCAGGATTGTAAGACCCATACTTTTAAAAAGAATAATAAGCACAAAAGTAAGCATCTCGCTCTATCTCTCTCTCTCTCTCTCTGTCTGTCTCTCTCTCTGGAACCTAAAAGGAAAGAGAAAAGAAAAATATACTTAGTTTAGTACTATTGCCACCCCCCCATTGGGGTATGGAAAAGTAGTTTGGTCTTCTTTAAGCAGGTTCATTTGATTGGTATATAGCCTTTTATCAATGACTGTTATTGTAAGGCAGTCTATCTTGGTAGACTGCTGCACTTGTGTTTGTTTACAATGGCATAGGACCTGTTGTTGGGCCTTGCCCATACATTGTGAAGCAAACAAGTGTACCTTTTCTCATTTGAGATATTTAACATATTTATCTTCTGATGCTCCATCAGCAGTGACAGTCAACAGGTCCAGAAGTAAATGTTCTGGGAGTATCATGGACTGTCCGGTCTTGATTTCAAAAATGGGGTACACTGTGTACCTGCAGAGGGTTTCCCTTTTATTGCCATAAGGAGTTAAGGCAATAATGAATCCCAGTCCTTTGGGGGTTTTCTGAACAAGTTTATTAAAACATAACATTGAGCTGCCTGTTAGCCCATTCCACCTTTCCTGATGACTGTGGGTGGTATGGGATATTAAACTTTTGTTTTACCCATAACAAATCAAGAATTTCTTGCATTACTTTGGCTATAAAGCCAGAACCCTGTAATCAGAATTTACCTTTAGGTGGTAACCTTTGCCTTGTAAATAGCTGGTTTACCAAGACATTTGCAATCGCTTTGGCTGTTTTGCTCCATTAGGTTTGTGATCACTAGTGCAAACTAATTGTTCTTAATGATTTGCATAGGACCAATGTAGTCAATCTGGATGTTGGTCCATGGGACCTGATTGCCTCTGGGGTAACAATGTAATTTTCCTAGCTGGGATAGGATTGTTCTGTGTATAGATCAAACAGTTACCAATGTAGTGTTCTACATCATTTCTCATGTATAGCCATCAGACAGAGGATTTCAGTCTGTCTGGGGTTTTTACTGACTCACTGGTGTCCAGCAGTTGGAGTATCATGTACTTAGTACAACAGATAAAGTCTACTCTCAAGTGTTCAGGAATTACCCGTAACTTTTTATGAGTGTTACAATAGTGATGTTCCAAATGAGTAGGCCATCACTGGATAGGTGAATGTCATTTCCACTTTCTTATTTTGGCTTATTTGTGGAAGTTATTCCTCGGTTCCTTTATTAAGGAACCTATACACTGCCCTCAAATGAGGGTCCTTCTTTTGCAGTACATGGTTTATATTTTAGACTATGCTTGAGCCATAGGAATGTACAGTTTGTATTTAAACTGGTTAGGTTGTGATGTACACAAACAAGTCTCTGTATTTCACAGAGGTAATATTAAGAGTATTTCTGGAAGTTTGTTTTCTTACCAAAAAAATTCAGTCAGAGAAAAACAGACCCAATTAGAATCTGTAATAAAACAAAAAACTGCTTCTGCAGTGCTTTTGTAATCAGACCAAGGCCATTTCTTAAAGCATGCAGAACTTAACCCTCTTGTGGAGTGCTTTATTCATGTTACGTAAGAAAAAATCTTTGTATTCCTCTTAATACAAGCTGTGCTTTTCTCAAGGACTTACCAGCTCTCTAAACCATCCACAAATATTTGTGGTAATAAGGACACTCCTCGCCTCCCTGTTTTTCATTTTATTTGTCAGGCATGTTTTAAAATTGTCTGTGAATCGTACATATGCAATGATGCAATTACTAGCCATGCACATTCTATCATCACCAGGATGTACAATAAAAATTCCAAACCCTGCTATCTGACCCTTATTGGTATGTGTGGCTGAGTCATCAGTAAAAACATGACACACAGTGGTGTCTTTTAACACTTTCTGGGGTTCTGTCAGAAAGGGCCCTGGGGCAGGTAGGTCAGGGGGTTGGAGTGAACAATCATGGGTCTCTCCTGTAAATTGTGGGTCATGGGCCAACAAGGATGAAGTTTTGATAGGAAGGACAGTGATGTCATGATCCTGTAACATGAGAGACCTGTGTGTAAGTCAGGCATTAGATACAGAGTCATCTTTTACCCTGTCTGACAACAGAAAGTTAGTTGGAAAATGATTAGAATGCAGCTCAATGGGAGCATATTCAATAATGTACCTACAGCATCTCACTGCTCAGTTTGTAGCCAAAACATTCCTTTCAAAAAGGTTGCATTTCAACTCCACTGGGGCAAGCATCTGGGATGCATAAGCAATGGGTCTGATATGTCCATTGTAGTTTTGGTTTTAAAACTGCTGAGATTGCTATATCTGATGTAGCAGTTTCAATATACTCTGAAACTGAGTTATGACTGACCAATGCTGGGACCATGGTCAGTGATCCCAAAAGAAAGGACAATGACATCAGTATTAGGATACCTTGTACCTTCTTACCAGAAGTGCCTGCTATAGTTTGTGCTGGGAATGACCCAGACTGCTCCTGACTGGTGTCTGCTATTGAATGTGCTGGGAATAACCCAGACTGTTCCTGGCTTGTGCCTGCTATTGTAGCCACAGTATGGGATGATCCAGGTGTCACTGATGGAGGGGGTTCTGCATCATGTGCTGGCACTATCAGGGGTTCCTGCACAGTGGAGAAAAGTGGTGTACAAGTTGCACATAGTTCTCCAGCTATGGATTTATTGGATTCAGTAGCCATCAGGGGTGGAAAAATTAGTACTGATACAGCTGTCAGCACAGGTTCAGAAATCAAACCTGTAACCTTCCCCACCAACGTGACCTGTGATGCTGAAAATATCACAGCCATGGGGCTTTCAGAATCAGGGTTGTCCCTTCCCCCATCAAATTTAAAGTGGGTTTCCCCACCAGAAGGTTGCTGGATGGTAGCATCATTGTCTTTAATGCTACAGCTTATGGTATTAACGCACTGCATATGTTCAGTGCTGTCAGGGTTAGAAACAACAGCGCATTTAGTCCTTCTCAGGGAAGGCTGATGTTAAATTGCATAGGGTAGAATCACATTTCATGTAATTAACTGCACTATGTTCCTTAACCAAGGATGCTCTAGTAAACATTGCTAGCAGAAGTTGCTTCTTCTGCAGTGTCAGACACTGACTTCATGACAGGTGGTTGTGTACCAGCCTCATTCAGAAGTAAGTCAACATTATTTTTAATGAGAATCTTCTGTCCCTCAGAACCATTAGTTTTACTGGTAACATTATTAATCATGACAAAAAACTCTGGTATGTTTTGTTTGGTTATGGCAGTAATCACAGGTCCCTGTAATTGCGTGATAAAACCTCTGTGATGTGGTGGTCAGCCATTTTGGATTACCTCATGGGAATATTGGGTTACTGTGTTGTGACCATTATCACATGACCATGAGTGCCATCTTGGGGATGGTATGAGGATGCAACCTGATGACATGTGTGTCCACCATTTTGAGACTCTAACAATTCTCCATTTTGTGAATCACAGAAAAACAAGTGGCTAGCTTTTGTTCTAGTCCACCCCACAGCATACTGTGAGTGTTCAAAATCGAATTCTTCAACATCAGAAGAGGCAAGGTCTATGGGCATTAAGGTAGTATGCCCTGCCAAAACCTCTGGCTGATGGCACAAGTTCATCATATCTGACTTTTTACTCCTACATTCTAACTGTTCAGATACAGGAGTTAGCATGCTGTAAAGTGCCTTGTTTTCAGATTGCAAGACATTCTCATCTTGTAAAACTTGCTTTTTATCAACAGAAGCTGTGTCACAGTTTAGATTCAAGACATTTATATCAAGTCTGCTGTACTCAAAACACAATAGTTTATGTTGTTTTGTCAAGGTCTGGTGTTGAAATACCAGCACTTTAACTCTTTCAGTTTTACTTCAGTCTTATCATCCCTAAGTTCCTTGTTTTCAGAACATAATGAATCAGTGTTATTAGCCAGAACACCATTCATTTGAAAAACTTTTTTTCTAATAAGTTTTGCCTTTTCAGCATTATCTTTTAAGGCATACAGGTCTTTGCTGCTTCCGTCATTAGAGAGAAAGTCATTGTCTTGACAGAGAGACTGCAGCTGAGTCCATCTATCCTTTCTTTATGAGAAGCCTTTTTTAGACTAATTTCCTGCTTGCAAGCAGCATTCTCCATTATGCAAGCAACATACTCAGATTCCAAAACAGATAGTTTATTTATAACAGCATCAAAGCATTTAAACAACATTGTAGTTAATAATCCTTCAGGATCAACTCTTTTGGTACCATGTTTCAAGTACCTATAACAGGCAATGATATCCCGTAAAGGGCTACCAACAGATTTCGCTACTTCAGCAAAACCACACCAACCACCGTAGGCAGTTTGGTATGTTAAGGTATCCAGCCTCAACTGAGTACTGATAGTTAGACATGTCATAAGATAAAAAACCCTTAGCTGTCTGTGGATCAGAAACTTTGTTTGCAACCAAAGTTCATGACAGGACACAAACAGCCTTTGGTGTATGTGGACTCCTAGATGAGTATATACCCATTAGGATTTGAAACCGCAAATGAAAGCAGTCTCTTTCTCTCTCTCTCTGATCAGATCCCTGTACAGCTGTGTGTTCCCACAGAGAAAGAAGAGGAAAAAAACTAAAAATAAAACAACTCATTACACAGAGATTGAATATCTGCTGAGAGATTGTTTTGTCTGCACTGCAGAACACACAACAGACCGAAAATTTAAACAGAAGACACTCTCAGCTGCTTGTTACTGAAGATTTCTCAACCAGTGTTTTAATTTACCGAGGAAATAAAATGTAACTTGGTAAACACCCAGACACACTACTGCGGTCACCATTTTATGTTGCCTAAACATTCTTAGTGTTTAGGGTAAATACTAATAATACAGATTCTAGCTGGCCCGGTGGTGCTGAGAGTTGAGGCGCTGGATGCCACACCTCATGCCACGCTGGTGACCCAGTTTCGGACATGACCCCAAGCCATCAGGGATTGGCAGGGGGATAAGGATTGAGCATCCGGTGGACTGCTCTCCTATACCCCGGGAGGGATCCAGGGAGTCTTTGCTCTGCAGTGGCCCATGGTGATGAATGGGGGCACTGCTAGAGCTGGCTTATTAGGATGGAATGTGGCAGACACTGGCACACTGTGTCTGGATGTCATTGCATGCTTGCACTCCCGGGGGCAGGAAAAAACAGAAAAATGGAGCAGCACAGACCGTGGAAGTTTGATGGCCGCACTCTGACAGCCAATGATGCCCAATGCACGTACCAGTAATGGTTCCTCATCTGGTATGGGGGCAATAGGGGGCAATGGGGGTGCCCCTCTTGAAAGCTGAGCTTCATATGCCAGCTTCATATGCCAACTGGGCGTGCTACATCAGGGTCAGAGGTGGAGCTGAGTGGTGGCTGGATGTATGGCAGGTCAGCGGCTGCCAAAAGGAGGGTAAAAAATTTGTCATGATAAAAAAAAATAATGCAGATTCTTATGTCTTCGGAGTCTGCCAAGAAACATTTGTAAACAAGCAAGAGTACTAATAAATGTTTATTATACTGCTTACACCAAGGATGTGACTAAGAAAATCACAAGGGAGATGGGTTTCTCACCACTCTCCTGAAGAATGTACATAATCTCCAGAATGGTAGAATGTCAGGTTCTCCAAGATCTCATTCTCTCTCCCCATAGAACTGGGTTGCAGAAGGCTAAATACTACAGATAACAGCATAGCAACAGAGATTACCTCATAATTACAGATATGAGAAACAATATGTATTGGATAATGACTTAGGAGACTGAATTACTAATGAGTATCATATGAGACAAATAATATGCTTCCATTTGTATTATAGCCTGGACAAAAGAAATGCTGATGTTTTCAAATTACATGTGGCATTTCTTGCCAGTGTATAAGACATAACAAATGTTTTCTCTCTGTGTCAGTTAGCTTAGACAAAGAGAAGTGCTGACTGGCCACAACTACATATGATTATATGAGAATATATACATAGTGTATATGAGAATATATATATATATATATATATATATATATATATATATATATATAGTATAAATAATCACTGATGATCCCTCAGAGTCATCTTATCAGTGATTAGGTAGATTATATATGGACTATATGTAAAAGATGCACATAATGCATAATAATAAATAAAGTTGTTAAATGCTGAGACAGCACTAACCTGGTTGGGGGCAAAAGACAGGTACAGCTGGGTATCATCAGCATAGCAATGAAACCTCAGCCCATACCATCTTACAATGTCTCTGTGGGGCGCATATACACTGCAAACGACATGGGGGACAGAACTGAGCCTTAGGGAACCCCACAAAGCAGAGAGACAGAGTCAGAAGAAAAAATTCCTGAGATGGCTCTCTGAGTTCTACCGGTGTGGAAAGATGAAAACCATCTGAGCACTGTACCAGTCAGTCCACAGATGGACCTCAGACACTCAAGCAGTACCCCATGGTCTACAGTGTTAAAAGCTAAAGAGAGATCAAGGAGTACCAAGATAGAGCAGTTTCTCCACTCGCTCACCATCAGGAGATCATGGAGCACCCGAACCAGAGCAGTCTCAGTACTGTGCCTCTTACAAAAACCAGATTTGAGAGGTTCTTATATACTATGGATGGTCAAATGGTTCTCCAGTTGAGTCATCACAACTTTCTCGATAACCTTTCCCATAAAAGGAAGGGTCGGGATGGGTCTGTAGTTAGCTATAGTATCCGGGTTCAGTGAAGCTTTCTTCAGAAGGGGTGTCACCACCGCCTCCTTCAGGGAGCTTGGAAACTCATCTGATTCCAAGAAGCACTGGATAATATGAGCCAAGACTGGGCCGATGATATCACTACAACCCAAGATCAGGGAGGTAGGGCCTGGATCTAAACTAAAGCATGCAGGGCACATCCCCTGGACAATCCTCATAATATCGATGAACTCCTGCAGGTTAAAGGTACTCCAGGAAACAAGAGGCATAGTGACTGAGCACTGACCAACAGCATCCCCCACAGAACAGGTCAGATGGATCTCTGACCTGATGTCAGCCATCTTATTCGCAAATAATTGAGCAATCTCATCACACTCCATTATAGTGAAGCATAATAGTCATGCATGATCTAATCCTATGAAGGATGTAAACATTGGCATATATGAGCAGCAAAGCACATTCCTGGCACTCATGTTTGTATGATGAGTGCCTAAAATCTACATGTTAGTGCAAAATAGCAGTATCACAGTATGCCAGACCAGGAATACAGTATGAGATGTATGTGAGGTGTATGTAGGATGATAAGGGGCATAAACCAGGTGCAAATTGTTGTTTCTGGGTATACCTTCTGCTGCATTATTACAGGGTATGCCTACATGTGTGTGATAACAGATTACTGCTGTAATCTTCTGATTCAAATTGTCTTTTGCAAGGTATATCTTCTGTTACTGCTTTATTTTTCTCTGTAGCAAAGTGTTTCTTACAGGGTATATCTTCTGTGAAATTATTACAGGTAGTGCTTTGCAGGTTTTACAGTTTTATATATCATTAGGATAAGCTTTCAGGACTACTGCATTTGTTGCTGGCTGATTGTTTCTGCTCTTACCTCCTTGTTCCTTTCATCCGTGGTTCTTTTTTTGGCAGGGGAAGGGCCCAGCCACCCCTCCATCCCCAACCACCCCACACTACACTCCTTTTATAGGGTAGCACAGTAGTGACATTTCCTGTAGCAAAGCAGGAAGGGGCAGATTAGAGGGGTGACCTCATTTACAGGGGTGCAAGTAATTTAACTTGTTATAACAAGTTATACAAAAACAAAAAAAAACACAAAATAAAATTGTTGCTTTAATTTTCCTCCTTCTAATTACTCTGACCAAGTTATAAACCCAGCAATGTATCTGAAATGGATACTATTAACTGCAGGTACTGCAGGACACTTTTCAGAAGGACTGTTTTACTGGATTTAGGACACTGTCCTACATGCTTGGCCATTGGAGATCTAAGGGCTCAGTTCCAGACAGCATGGGCAGAGATTGCATGCCTTAAATTGCATATTCAGGAGGAATTATATTATAAGAACAGTCCGCCATTTCCCCAACATCCAACAGAAGCACCTCGACCTTACAGGATAGTTGATCCAGGAGGTTGGCAGGTGGTGAGGAGGGGTAAATCGGGTGCCCCATCACTTGGTGCTCTCCAACATATCACCTCCACAAACCATATAAAAACTACAAACAGGTATCTGCTTCTATCTCTAAAATCAAACAAATGGGCAGAGGACACTTCAGAGCTGGACACTGCAGCACAGGAGCTAGCACAACAAAACTCGCATAAAACAGGAACCAAAATGAAAAAGCAAACAAGAAATCCCAAAAACTTCTGATCATAGGAGACTCCATGAATTGGGGAGTTGATACCTATCTTCAGCCAGGGGCAATGGTCAGATGTCTCCCAGGTACATCAGCATGGAGAGACACTGACTGCATTGATAAAATTGTACAGGAAGCATGAGAAGACATTGATGTCCTGGTACACATAGGGACTAACGATCTCGCCAGCCAGTCAGTTGTGGAGACCAAGGAACATCTGACCAGGCTGGGTGACAAACCATCATCCATTTCATCCAGCATCTCCTTCTCTGAGATCCTGCCAGTCTGGGAGAGGGGGGAAGATGGAGGGGAGGTCAGAGAAGGGGAGATAGGGGCGCTAAACATGTGGCTCATGGGCTGGTGCCAGGAAAAAGAAAAAAAAAATTGTATGGAACTGGCAACAGTTTTTGGGAGCGAAAGTTCTTTCAATTTGATGGACTGCATCTGACTTCAGAAGGAGTCAGTGCATTGGGGCAGAAGTTTGATGTGTTTTCAGAATATTTGAACTAGCAAATGGGGAGAGGGGTGCAGCACTTGATACATCAAATGGGAAGAACACCCCACCTCAGCTAGTGGTTAAACTGGAGTTCAGCATGTTTGTAGCTCATTTGCATCACCAGGCAAGGAAAAAGGTCCGTCTCCCCATACTATGCACAGGGGAAACACCAGACCTCACCCAACAACTAAAACACTGAAATATGGCCAATGGAAAATCATGTACACAAATGCTCCCATTCTGGGAAACAAGATCCCAGACCTGCAGGCAATAATTACAGAGGCTAAACTGGACATAGTAGCCATTAGTGAGATATGGCTTACCAGTAACCACACTTGGGAGACTTCAGTACCTGGCTATGTACTGTTCAGAAGAGACCGAGGTGCAAAAAGGGGGGGCTGGAGTGGCCCTTTATCTCAGTGACAGTATTAAAGCTACAGAAATTCAGAATACACATAAGGAGCCAGAAGAACTGTGGGTCACCCTGGAAACAGGAAATGGGACAGCCATATGAACTGGGGTCATCTACAGGCCTCCAGATCAGGGGGAGGACATAGACACATTACTATTAGAAGATATACAAAACATGACAGCTAAAGGGGATGTTCTGATAATGGGAGACTTCAACATGCCAGATATAGAATGGTCAATACCAGCAGGACCATCTGCCAGAACTGTACACATAGTGGATTCACTTCAGGGGAGGTCCTCAAAAAACTGGTACAACAACTCACAAGAGACAGGGATATCCTAGATCTAGTACTGACTAACAGGGAAAGGACCACAGATGTCCAGGTAGAAGGTCACCTGGAGGCCAGTGACTATCACTTGGTATGGTTCAGTTTGGCCACCAGAACTAAATCATCACATTCCAAGGCAAAAATATAGGACTTCAGAGGAGCTTACTTTAATAAGAAGGCCAACAGAGTTAAGCTAGAACTGGCAAAAAGAAATACAGGTGGGGGGTACAGGCAAAGTGGGCAATCATTAAGGATGCAATACTTGAAGCAACATCCCATTGTGTTAGAAAGAAAAGGAAGTACAAAAGAAGAAGGAAACCACTTTGGTTCTCAAAAAACAGTAGCAGAAAAGGTCAGAGCCAAAAGGCGTGCCTTCAAGAAATATAAGGGAACGCAGCGGGATGAAGAAAGGGAGGCATACCAAACTTCCCTAAGAGAAGCAAGGAAGGCAGTAAATCAGGCAAAGGCCCAAACTGAGGAAACACTAGCACAAACAGTAAAATAAGGTGACAAGACTTTCTATAGATACATTACTGAAAGAAGAAAGTCCAGAGGGGGTATGGCTAAGATCAAAGTGATAAAGGGGCATGTGAGGAGGAGTACCATGTAAAAGCATCTATCCTAAATAGATACTTCTGCTCAGTATTTACTGAAGAGAAGGTAGAGCAGGGCCCACAGCTCAGCACCATGGACACAGGGGGGAGGGAGGTGTGCACTAGTCCCTTTACAAAAAAAAAGGGTCCTACAAGAGCTTGATAAGCTCAGGGTGGACAAGGCAATGGGACCTGATGGCATACATCCTAGGGTACCAAAGGAGATAAGGGTGGAACTAGCAGAGCCATTATCAGAACTGTTTAGTGAGTCTCTGAGCACACAAGAGGTCCCAGAAGACTGGAGAAGGGCTCATGTAATCATCCTCTTCAAGAGTGGTAGCAGGAAGGAGGTAGAGAACTACAAACCAGTTAGTCTTACCTCAGTATTGGTCAAGATTAATGAGGCACTCCTTAAGGAAAGGATAGTGCAACACCTGCAATCCATAGGAGCACAGGATCCAAGAAAGCATAGGTTTACAACAAAAAGGTCCTGTCAGACTAATCTCATAGATTTCTTTGACTGGGTAACCAGAGTGGTGGACTAAGGGGGAGCAATTGATGTTGCCTACCTTGACTTCAGCAAAGCTTTCAATACTGTTCCATACAGAAGACTGATTAATACGATGGGTAGGCTCGGGGTGGGTCAAAAGTTGGTCAACTGAGTGGCAAACTGGTTGACAGGCAGAAAACAGAGAGTGGTGGTAAATGGTATACAGTCAGTAGAGATGCAAATCACAAGTGGGGTATCTCAGGGATCAGTCCTAGGGCCAGTCCTCTTCAATATCTTCATCAGTGACATTACAAATGGACTGGAGGGTAAGGTTTGTCTGTTTACAGATGACACCAAGATCTGCAACAGAGTAGATGATCCAGATGGTGTGGGCAGAATGAGAAGAGATTTGGATAAACTGTCAAAATGGTCAAAAGAGGGGCAACTGGGGTTAATGCAAAGAAGTGCAAGATCATGCACATAGGGAAGAGAAACTCTGACGCCACCCATAGGCTGGGAAAGGAGTTGCTGGCAGTCACAAGGGAAGAAAAAGACTTGGGCATCATCATCACAGATGACCTTAAATCATCCCAGCAGACCACTAAAGCAGTAGCTAAGGCTAGGGGGATCTTGGGGTGTATTAGTAGAGGTATCACAAGTCGTAAGAGGGAGGTAATAATCCCTCTTTACAAGACACTGGTTAGGCCCCATCTGGAGTACTGCATGCAGTACTGGAGGCCACACCTTCACAAGGACATTAACCAAATTGAGGCAGTCCAGAGAAGGGCAACCAAAATGGTGCAGGGACTGCATCAGAAAACATATGAAGACAGATTAGTGGAGCTCAATATGTATACCCTAGAGCAAAGGAGGGAGAGAGATGATATGATAGAAACATTCAAACACCTTAAGGGCATTAACAAGGTAAAAGAGTCTAACATGTTTAAATATAAGAAAAATAGCAGGACAAGAGGAGACTGAATGAGATTAGAGGGAGGCCGATTAAGGAGTAATGTGAGGAAGTTCTTTTTCACAGAAAGGGTGGTGGATGCATTGAACGGCTTACCTCAGGAAGAGGTGGATATGAATACAGTGCAGGGGTATAAACAGGCATGAGATAGGCATAAGGGAGCAATACAAATGAGTATGAATAGATAGGCCATTGACAGAGGAAAGGCCAATGGCACATTCATGAGGTAGAAAAATAAATGGGCAAACTTGATGGGCCTTGTGGTCCTTATCTGCCTTCAACTTCTATGTTTCTATGTTTCAACAACCTGTGTGGACCTGTGTGCTGGATGCCTGATATGCATGGCACTTGGAGTGTTGCTGTAGCTTATAGCCACTTGGGCTGTTACACTGCCTATTGTGCTAGGCCTTGGTGCTGCTATGGCATGTGCTGTGTTTTCATGTCTGCATGTCTGCTGGTGAATTGTGTCCCATGCACAGCTGGGTCTGGCTTTGTTGCAGCATGGCACACTTATTGTATAAACATACATGCAAACATAGGAAAGAAGCCAGTAAAAGAAGAAAACCACCCAGTCTATCATTTCTGCTCGATAAGTGATGCAGGGTTTCGCCTACAATTTACATCAATGACCCTCTCCCCAACCATCCTCCTCCTCCCTCTCCCCCTTTTCCCCTTCCTTGCTTCCAAGATTTCCCTTTGTGCTTGTCCCTGGCTCTCTTGATTGCTCCCACTGTCCTTGTTGGTACCACCTCCTCTGGTTGCTCATTCCAGGCAGACACCACCCTCTTCATATAGAAATGCTTTCTTACATCCCATCTCCGCAAGGACATAGACAGGACAGAGGCAGTCCAGAGAAGGGCAACTAAAATGGTGCAGGGTTTGCAAGACAGGATCACGTCAGTTTTAGGCTGTGCCTCCTAGTGGTGCTGTTGTCACTCATTTTAAAGAGACCCTTCCATTTTACTCTGTTAATTCCCTTCATGTACTTGAAGGTCTCAATCATATCACCCCTCCGCCGTCTCAGTTCCAGGGAGTAATTCCCCAGGCCTCCCAGGCTCACCTCATAGAACCCATCATGTAGCCCCTCGATCATCTTGGTTGCTCTCTTCCAGAAACCCCTCCAGCATGCTGATGTACTTCTTAAGGTAAGGATGCCAGTACCTCATCCTTATTCTAAATGTGGTCTCACCAATGACCTGTACAATGGTAAAATAACCTCATTCCACCTACTACTGAATCCCCTTGCAATACACCCCAGCATTCTGTTAGAAACATAGAAACATAGACTTTGACAGCAGATAAGGACCGCTTGGCCCACCTAGTCTGCCCATTTCCCTACCTACAGGATAGGCCGCAGATCCTAGTTAACCAATAGCCTATTTCTTCCTACCCCCCACAAGAATTGCCTTATGTCTGTTCCATGCATGCTTGAATTCTTCCACAGTTTTAGACCCCACAACTTCCTCAGGAAGGCTGTTCCATGCATCCACTACCCTGTCTGTGAAAAAATACTTCCTTTCATTGCCCCTGAACCACCCCCCCTCTATCTTTAAATTGTGTCCCTTTGATCTTGCACATCTTTTTTTCTGAAAGATGCTACCCTCTTGAACTTTGTTGATTCCACTGAGGTACTTAAAAGTTTCTATCATGTCCCCCTCTCCTCCTTTCCTCAATTGTATATATATTAAGCTCCTTTAGTCTCTCCTCATATGGCTTCTCTTGCAAACCCTGCACCATTTTAGTTGCCTTCCTCTGGACTGCCTCCTGTCTATGTCCTTGTGGAGATGGGATCTCCAGAACTGGATGCAGTACTCCAGATGGGGTCTCACCAACTGTCTGTACAGAGGGATAACAACTTCCTGCTTTCTGCTGGTGATGTCTCTCCCTATGCATCCCAGTATACTCCCAGCCCTCCCTACTGCCTTCTCGCATTGCTTGCTAACCTTAAGGTCATCTGTTATGATTACCCCAGGTTCCTTTCCTTTTTTGTTGTTGTTACTACCCCCCCCCATTGTGTAATCTTCCCCTGGGTTCTTGTTTCCCAGGTGTATTATTTTGCACTTCTTTGCACTGAATCCTAGCTGCAATACTTCTGATCATTCCTCCAACCTTGCCAAGTCCCTTTTCATCCTTTCCACACCTCCTTGTGTATTAACCCTGTTGCAGAGCTTTGTGTCATCTGCAAAGAGACATACTTTTCCTTCCAGTCCCTCTGCAATGTCACTTATAAAGACATTAAAAAGGGCTGGACCCAGTACTGAACCCTGCGGTACCTGACTAGTAACCCTTCTTTTTTCAGAGTGGACTCCATTTACAATTACCTTCTGTGTCCTGTTCTCCACCCAATATTTTACCCAGGCTTCCACCCTGGGACCCACTCCCAGGCTGGTTAATTTGACTATTAATGTTTTGTGTGGGACTGTCAAATGCCTTGCTAAAGTCTAGGTAGGCCATGTCCACAGCCCCTCCCTGGTCTACTGCTTTGGTCACCTAGTCAAAGAAATCTATTAGATTCATCTGACATGACCTTCCCACTGTGAACCCATGCAGTCTTGGGTCCTGTGCCACACTGGCCCCTAGGTACTCAACAGTTCTTTTCTTCAGAAGTGGCTCCATCACTTCCCCTACCACAGAGGTCAAACTGACAGGTCTGTAGTTTCCTGCCTCTGTCTTGGTCCCACTTTTGTGAAGGGGAATCACATCTGCCTTCCTCCAGTCCTCGGGTACCACACCATCCTCCCATGATTTGTTAAAAAGAGTAGTCAGTGGTTTCACTAGTTTCCCCCTTAATTCTTTTATAATTTTGGGGTGAATTCCATCATGCCCCATTGCTTTGTCCAACTTCAGTTTTAGGAGTTCTTGCAGAACCCTTTCTTCTGTGAAAGGACTGGGATCAACCCCCTATCAAGAGTGCTTCTGTTAATTGGATTAGGCACTTTCCCCTCCTCTTTTGTGAATACTGAGCAGAAATATTCGTTCAGTATCCCTGCTTTTTCACTGTCCCCCTCTGCCCACCCACCATTCATTCTATTCTACTCAGCCTCACTATCCCTCCATTTGTCTTTCTACGATCTCTGATTTACCTATAAAAGATTTTATCCCCCTTCTTAACCGAGTTGGCTATCTTTTTCCTCAGTTTGGGCCTTTGCTATTCTGACTTCCCTCCCTGCTTCCTTCTGCCTTAACTGGTACAGGTATCTGTCCTGCTCCTTCTGTGTTTCCTTATACTTCCTGAATCTTTTTCTCCCTGACTTTCCCAGCCACCTCTTTTGAGAACCATAGTGGCTTTTTCTTTCATTTTGATTTGTTTATTTTTTTCACACAAAGGCTTATTGCCTCTGTGATGGCAGTTTTGATGATTCCCCCATTGTTGCTTCACCCCTCCTTCTAGCCTGTTTGCTAGTGCTTTTCTGAGGCACTCTTCCATCTTGCCAAAGTCAGCCCTCCTGAAGTCCAGTACCCTCACTTTTGCATGGCTTGACTCTGTAGCTGAGTTTAACGTGAACCACACTGTTTGAAGGTCACTTGTTCCCAGATGGCAACCCACTTCTAGAACTGAGATCCTCTCACTGCCCCCATTTGAGAGCACGAGGTCTAATATTGCTCCCTTATGAGTGGGTTCCAAAACTAGCTGTCTGAAGCCACCTGTAGGGCAATGAAAATGGCCCTGTTCTTGGATGTGGCTGCAGCAAATGTGCTCCAGTTAATATCTGGCATATTCAGGTCTCCCATCAACAGTATCTCCCCTTTCTCTGCCATCCTAAGAATGCCTTCTATCATATCCTTGTCCATTCCCTACCCCTGACATGGGGGTCTGTACACAACCCTTGTGTGGATTGTGGTGCCCATTCCAGTCTCCAAGGTGACCACAGTGCCTCCTCTCCTCCCTATTTACTCTTTTGTTCAGTTGCTTTTATCTCTTCCTTTACATAGAGAGCTACTCCTCCCTCTCTTCTCCCCTGCCTGTCTCTCCTGTAGGTTATGTACCCTGGTATGTTAACATCCCAGTCATGTTTCTTTGTGTACCATGTTTCTGTGACTGCTACAATATCCAGGCATCCCTCTTCCATCAAGGCCACCAGTTCGGGGAGCTTGTTGCCCAGACTATGGGCATTGGTACTCATTATCCTCCATTTCCTGATGGCCTTATTCCTTTTTGCCTCATCCCTGTCCTTCTTGCCTTTGTCACTTTTCCCATTAACCCCTGCCCTTCTCCCTATCGACACCTCTATGTTGGTGTTTTCCGCACCTACTAACATGATTTTTTGGGTGGGCTAGGATTTCCCTGCTCTTTTCCAGTGCCTCACCCTTGGCTAGTTTAAATACTTGCCAATGAAGTATTTAAACCTTTCACCTAGGACCCTGGTTCCCCTCCTGTACAGATGCAGCCCATCATGCCAGTATAGGCTTGCATCACTCCAGGTGGACCCCAGTCCCCAATGAAGTCAAATCCCTGAGTTCTGCACCAGTTTTTAAACCACTGATTGAATCCCATGGTGCAGAACACCCTAGCCTCTCCTATGCCATAGATGGGCAGCACCTCCAAGAAGGTTACCATGCATGCTACTTGTCTAAGGCTCCTCCCCAATTCCACAAACTCTTCCTGCACTGCTCTAATCCCTTTCTTAGCAAGGTCATTTGTCCCTAGGTGGACAATGGCATCCTGCTCCTTCCCCTGTGCAGCTGCTCTGGCAATCCTGAGGATTCTCTCCCTGTCCCTGCAAGCCATGGCACCAGGCAGGCACCTTACCTCCCTCTCCCTTCCTCCTCCAGTTCTACCTTCCTATCAATGGAGTCCCCCACCAGGAGGTGTTTCCTTCCCCATGGGGTCCCATGCCATCCTCCTGTGGGTCTCCTTTGTGGAGGTTCCCAGCATCCTCTTTGGTCTCCACTGAGGGTGCCTCCATAGAGGAACCACACTTTGCCAGAATGGCATAGGAATTTTAGAGAGGTACAATGGGAGGGATGCACCTCTGTTTCACCACCCTCACCCTCCCTGAGCCCACTGTGGTCCAACCGCTCCTCTTTCTTGGCTAACTCGGAGGTAACGGCAGTGGCACTGGTTGTCCCTGGATGGAAGAGGAGGTCCCACAAATCCTGGCCAACTCAGCCTGGAGATGAGCAACCTCCTCCCTCAGCCCAGAGAGGTGCCTGAGATGGGATAACACTGCATCCTCCAGAATGTCTCCCAGAAGACTGCTGCTCCACAGCCACTGCACTGCACCACTCCCATCTTGTCTTATTTCTGTCCCCTTAACTGTTGTTTGGAATCTTTACTCTCTACTCTGTTTTTTTTCCATTCTCTCTCTACTTGCTTTCTGCCTCTGTGCCCTTAAAGCTCCTGATTGTCCTGTTCTGAAACAAGAAGATCCTATTTTTCTCAGTAGACTCCTTACTTGCTCAGAGGCAGACCTCCAGCAGCTAGAGGGGGATGGAGAGCTACTCTTGCCCTTCTAGGATGGTATGTCTTTGGTAGCTCTGTGATCACTCACTTCCTGCTCCCAAACAGGAAGTTCCTGTTGTCAGTCAAATCCTGTGCCTATAAAAGTAGAACAAGCTTTGGGTGGGTGGGTGGAAGGGGAGAGAAGGAGAGCAATATAGTCCCAGTAGAGAAGTCCAGTCACACAGCACTCTTTCCTCCTGGTGTCTTCTACCAAGCTTCTAGCAGAATCTTTCTAAAGCAGTCTTTAAATGTAGCTTCCTTCTAGCTAAGCTACTCCCCTGCTTACTAGATCTTTCGACAAGCAATTTAAACTGCACAGCTATCAAGCCCTTTCAGTCACCTGAGATTTACACCTAGTTAACTGCTCAGATAACCATTCAGTTCAGTTAACTCAAACAAATACACTATTTTTTTTTTGTTTGTTAGTTTGTTTTTTTTTACCCTAAATTAAAGGTCCAAGTACAAGAGTTCTACTTCTTTAGTCCCAGTAGAGAAGTTCAGTCACACAGTACTCCTTCCTCCTGGTATCTTCTGACAAGCCTTTCCCGCTGCCTTTTTACACTGAGAGGTGTTTTTAGGTCACTCTTAATCACTACCCCAAGATCCTTTTCCTCTTCAGAAGCAATTATCTGAACCCCTCCTATGTAATACCCTGTCTTAGGGTTCTTGGCTTTTTTGTGCATCACTTTGCATGTTTTGGCATTGAAACCAAGTTGCCAGACTCCTGACCATCTCTCATGTTTGGGGAGGTCCTCCCTCCGGTCCTGTATCCCCTCCTTGGTGTCCACTCTCCCACAGAGTTTAGTGTTGTCTACAAACAGGAACACTTTGCCTTTAATGCCTTCCCTGATGTCACTTATGAAGTCATTGAACAGCACTGTCCCCAGCTCCGATCCCTGCGGCACCCTGCTGGTGACCTCCTTGGTGCTGGAGAACTTACACCCAGCCACTACTCACTGGGTTCTACCACTCAAACAGTTTTCAACCCATATTAATTACCATATTCTCCCCCACCCCTAGATCTCTCAGTTTCATTAGCAACTTTTTGTGAGGTACAGAATTGAAGGCCTTGTTAATATCAAGGTATATGATGTCCACCACCTGGCCTTTGTCCACTGCCTTCATGACTCAATTGCAGAACTCAATCAGGTTTGTTTGACACAACCTGCCTGCCACAAACCCATGCTACCTTTCATTCTGTAGATCATTCTCCTCTATGTGCCTCACCAACATTTCCTTTAGTTTGGTCTCCATGAGTTTACATACTATCAAGTCCAGCTGACTAGCCTATAGTTACCCAGGTCATCCCTGTGTCTGTTCTTGTGGAGTGGCACCATATGTGCTGTTCTCCACTCCAGCAGCACCACTCCTAACTCCAGAGATCTATTGAAAAGAACAATCAGTGGCCACGCCAGATTCTCCACTATCTCTTTCAGCACCCTGAGGTGTATTTCATCTAGCCCTGGGGATTTGTCCACTCTCAGGGCAACCAGCCCTTCCCTGTGACAGGGTTGAATAGGACCCTGACCCAGTTGTTATGGAGAGTTTGAATGCAAGAATCTGTTCTGCTCTTTCCTTTCTTGTTGCTTGTCTGTCTGGTTGCAGAACCACATTTTCTCGTGAGGCCTAGGACTTGACCACCCCGATAGTCTCACAATTCTTTGTCTCTCACTGTGTCTCAGTCTTCCCTTGTGATTTCTATCTTTTCCACCCTTGCATATTGCTGGTATAAAAATGTATGCAAATCATTATGTGGAAATGTAACTGATATTGGGATCCCTTTGTTTAGAAATTAGATGGTGTTACTGTTGAAATGCATATATAATTATTTTTTTTTATTTGTTTGGTTTTTGTTTACTGGGTAGGTGAGATAGCCATAGAATTACTATTTTCAGTCATGACCTGGGAGGATTACAACATGAGAAAGAAACACAACAACATTGCAAGTGCTGTATAGACATAATTGGAGAAATACATGAAAAGCAAATTAGAAATGGGCTGTGAATGTATACATGGTGAAGACAAAAATACAGGTGGGGCAGAGTAAGCATACAAAACATAAAACTGGCTATCTAACATGTAGGTAGAACTAGGCAACAAATTAGAGCAACCTAGTGAGTACATAGTAAGTGCACAGTTTAAGCAAATACAATTTTTTACATTGATATGAGGCAGGAAAAAACAATATTTCTTATGAGACAGTTAGTGGTGCAACACCGCCGTCCTAAGAGAAGAAGGATAAGGCATTTAAACTGGACAGAGCAATAGGGAGTGGGGTGGGTAGGGACGTAAAAAGGCATCCATTCATATTAGGAGGAGGAGGAAAAGAAAGAGAGACAGGTTAGTTGGTATAAACACAGTAGGCAGATGGAAGGTAGGCAGAGTGAGGGATCATGGGGGTTGATAGTTTGAGATTATTGCAAAAAGCTATTCGGAACTCAAGGGGTTAACCTAAGAGTAGTTTTTAATTCCTTTTTCAGAAGCTGTTGAGAAGGGGCCTCAGTTCTGGGACATTGTGTTTTTGCTGCACCTGCTTGAAATTTACAAGAACATTTTAGAAAAAAACAGGATGCTTTTTAAGGAGGGGGATTGCAAAGACTTATAAAAAAAACAAAGCTGCAATTGCTTGCAAAATACATAGACACACAGAGATTGAAGGAAAACGCAGATGGATTTTCTCTGTTCATTCTGCCTTTGTAAATAGTTATTCTGAACAATTTTATTTTTTTATGTAACTGCTAGTACTAATAAACACTTTTAGCAAATGTTACAACTGCTCCTGGTTTTTCATATGCTTCCTGACCTGTGCCTCAATAACAGATGGTGTCAGCCTAAGTGGGACTTATGCCGTGCATACTCTAAGCCAGGAGTTTTGTGCATGTGTACTGGACCTAGTACCAGGAAAGTATAGAAAAAGGTATCAATTCTGCAGCACCAAGTCCAGGAGTGGCTGCCAGGAGAATGGCAGCCAAACTAGCAGAGATAGCAGTCCAAGCTGAGATTGTACAGCCAGCACAAGTTATGGAAAAAGAACAGGCAGTGACAGAACCTGAAAGCCTAATGGACTTTTTCAAATGGTGGGCTATACAACAAAAAGAGACTGAGAAGCAGAAAGAAAAAGATATTCAACATTTTGAAGCAAGAAGGAGTGAAGAGATGCAGTGACAGGAGCAGCAGATGATAGAAGAGATGCAGCAACAGGAGCAGCGATGGCTGGATGCCTTGCATGCTATCAAAGGCAGAGGATCTGGAACAGATCCAGATGAGCAACAAAACACAAGCAACTTAAAAACCATTAAACTTACAAAGTTGTGTCCCTCGGATGATATTGAGGCATACCTGACCACTTCTGAAAGAGTGGATGCAACCTGCCAATGGCCAAAGTAGCAATGGACAATCAAACTGGTGCCCTATCTGACAGGGAAAGCCCAACTTGTCTACAGCAATATGGACACTGCACAGTCACAAAACTATGATCTGATGAAAAGTGAAATCCTAAAAAAGTATGATATCTCAGAAGAGACCTACAGGCAGAGATTTCGATCTCTGAAGTACAACTCAGTCAATAATCCTCGAGAATCCTTCACTCAGTTCTGAGAACTCCTGATAAAATGGCTCCAACCAGAGAGTAAAACAGTCCCACAGATCATCAATACATTTGCAATGGAGCAATTCATCAACATCCTGCCTACAGATGTGCAGCTTTGGGTAAAGGAACACCGGCCAGAAAGTGGGGAAAAGGCAGTTTCTTTGGCTGAGGACTACCAAATGGCCAGACAGACACCACAGCAGTGAGGTAACAGCCAAGCACTGGTAAGACTCTCTTTTTCCCATTTAAACTCCATGTCTGATAAGAACTCTGGTGGGGGTCACAGATCTGTGCCCAAAGACATTATTTGCTATAACTGTAATAAGCCAGGTCATATTGCAAGGAATTGCTGTAAGAAGGGTGACACTGGGGCAGATTTGTCCTTAGCAAATTGGGGCAACTTACTTTACAGATGTGAAGATGGGAGATAAGACTGCAAAGAGAATCATTGATTCGGGAAGAAGACAGACCCTAGTGAATGTTGAAGTTCTGGGAAAACACTGTGAAAGGACCAGGTACTGGTGTCATCTGCATCCAAGTGGATACTTGATACTGTATCACACCCAAGTGACTCTGACCATTACAGGTGTGTCACACCAAATGAAACTGTGGGTAGTACCTAAGTTACCTGTACCTGTGATTATTGGAAATGACTGTCTAGGATTTACTGGGTTAATCTCAAAGGAACTGAACCCCGCAGTTTCAGTGGCAGTGGTAACAAGAGTTCAGGCAAAGAAAATCTTAAATGGTGGGGACACTTTTCCTTTCAATGACTTTGATTCAGACTTGTTTGAGCACAGCTCCAAGATCTGGAAATACAGGAAAGAAAGACAGTGCCTAGAGAAACTGTGGCAACAAATAACTGATGGACATATGGGTTAACATGAAAATGCCGAAACTAAACTGATCACTGATTATGATTTTGTTTCAGACCAAGCTATCGATGTTTCTCTCCAGGGTTATTTTAAGCAGCTGGGGGTGAAACCAAAACAGGGTGAGCCAATGTTTAAAAAATGTAATGGGTTACTGTACAGAGACTGGGTTAAACCTCAGACACAGGACCAGATAGAATGATTGGTTATACCACAGAAGTATAGATATGAGTTGATTCAGATAGCACATGATAGTATTATGGCTGGTCACTCAGGGAGGGATCGCACCCTTGCTAGATTGCTGTAGAGATTTTACTGGCCTGAAATTCATGAAGATGTTGCTACCTATTGTAATTCCTTTGCTGAGTGTCTGAAAGTAGCCCCAGTCGCTAGAAAAGACAAGGTGCCCCTGGTGCCCCTACCCTTGAGAGTTGTGCCTTGTGAGAGAATTGCAATGAATGTGGTTGGTCCTTTAGACAACAGTAAAAAGGGTAATAGATTTATCCTGGTAGTATGCAACTATGCTACTCGATATCAAGAAGCAGTTCCAATGCGTACTGTCACAGCTTCAAAAGTGGCAGCAGAGCTTGCAAAAATGTTCAGCAGAGTGTGCACACCTAAAGAAATCATAGGTGCTGGAAGACAGTAAAAGCTGAGGGGGCTGAGGATCGGAAGGGCACTTATTGGGGTACAAAGGGCACTTTTTCTAAACCAGTTTTTGCCATACTGAAATATAATAAATACACATTAATGATGACAATCATAATATTAACAATGCAGTAATACCATATAGGAATATTTAATATAGTGTATTAAGAGCTCAGCTGCAACCAATTTCTTCCAATAGCTCTGAAGTCTATTAAATCATTGAACAAAGTTGATAGAAACATTCCTCATCACTAACTACTGTATATGGGGCCCACTGTTTGTAGACATATTATTGTTTAAAATAAGAAAGTGCTACACATTCTGGCCATCTGCTATGATTTTAAATACTGAGAACTTGAAAGGTATGGGTTGTATTGAAGTGATTGTAACAGACGGTTTGAAAACCACTTTTCAGGCCTACTGGATATCTAGGCAAACTGGGCAGACTTGGTGGTCCTGGTGGTCCTTTTCTGCTGTCGCATTCCTATGTTCCTATGTTAATGAAAGCACACCAGACTGTTTAAACTACATCCACTATATACTAAAGCAGCCTATTTCTAAGAGAAGAACAAAAAAAATAAACAATTAATGAAAGCACACCGGACTAATTTAAGCTGTACTATAGCAGCCTATTTCTAAAAAAGCAATTAATGAAAGCACACAAAAACAACTGAATTTAAAGAGCTAGTGGAGCCAAAACAGGTATGCAAGAAAATAATACACATTTTAAGTAGAAATCAGGTGTAATGTTTTATTTCTGAAGTATTTTCCTTTTTCCTACTGCTCATCAGAAATTTTTCTATGTGATTATATTGTGCTGGGTGTGTGGACCAGCTCTTAGCCCAGCAGCTGACATATCTAAGTCTACTGCCCCACACTACATCATCAGCATTGTGATCTCACTGACTGTGACATCACAGGTGAATGACCTGGCAGTCACTTACTTGCTGTTCCTAAGAAGCAGTGATGTCACAGTCAGTGAGGTCACAATGCTGAAGATGTAGTATGGGGCAGTAGAGCAAGATATGTCAGCTGTCAGGCTAAGCGCTGATACACACATCACACCTACTAACATCAGGTAAACAATCTTCTAATTACACAAAGGGAAAAGAAAACATACCTCAGAAATAAAAGGTAATGGTTGGCCGCTCGATTCTGAATGCATATGTGCAAAACTAAATCATAGTAATTACAGTAAGCACCAATATTTCTTGAACAAAAAGGATGTCTAGCTGACTGTCTGTCCCCCCTCCCCCATCTCAAACAACAGCAGACAGAAATTACAGCAGCATCTCGGGTCCCTTTTCTCCAAAATAATGCCCTGGCCTGTTCTGCTAAAAATCAATGGCATTATACAATTACTATCTTGTGGTAAATATAGTTATTCCCCAGCACTCTGAGCTTCCAGGTGCTGCATAAACTTAAAAACCTGTATTTGTTGCTCAAGGCAGCTGCAGCATTCAACATATGGTACAATTTCAACATCTCATCCCTTTTGTAAGTTAGATGTGGCAATAGTTCTACATTTGCTTTTCTTTATTAATGAACCAAGCAGATGGCTGGTTCACTCTTATTAAAAGAGATGGCGAAAAAAAGCATTCTCACCATTACTCTCAGTTTGAAGCCTGTCCTTGTTGAAGTCTGGTTTACTCAACGCTTTTTTTTGTCAATAAAATATTTATTGTTTTAAAAGAACATAACACATAAAAATACTGCCAATGAGCAGAATACAAAAGTACAATTACTATAAAACAAAAAGTAAAGAAAAAGAATTGCAATATGTTGCCATAACTAAAGATCAAGAAACTAAGCATTTCATGCCGGAGTCCTTGCACCTGTGATGCTGAGTGCATTGCTGATAGTACCTCTGTTCTGCAAATTCATATCTTGCAATGTGATATCATTTAATCATATTCAGCTAAGAGAATAAGTTATAATACAGTGTAGTACAATTAAAACTTCAGTGATATTTCTGCGAAAAAAATGAAGTCTGGAGTTATTTGTATAGATAGAATATTATATTCTATCTATACAAATAACTCCAGGCTTCAATTTCTTTTTTTTTTTTTTTTTGCAGAAATGTCACGGAAGTTTTAATTGTACTACACTGTATTATAACTAATACTCTCAGCACAACAATTTCAGGTACTCTGCAAATACTCATTCTAGGACTAATTTCCCAAACCAAAATCCAATAGCTGTTGATAATGAAACAGTGTCTGGGTTTAAGGACAGAACTCACAGAAATAACACCAAATTGCACCCCCCCCCAAAAAAAATGGCCAAGGCAATGCTGCCAGGTGGTGGTGGTCAGCACCGCCTTTTAAAATAGGAAACAGCCACATACAGTCAGAAATACCCCTGCTTTTGATTAGGCAACACTGGGCAGTGGGTGATGAACCAAGCAATGAAGCCAACTCCCTGTACCTAACATACATTTTAATGTAATGCACAGTCTGTACAAAATGCATGTCTTAACTCATTCTATCTGATGCCGCCATTTTGGTTCAGGTTAAGCAATGGATGGTTCTGATGCCATATGGCACTAATGGGTATAATGTTAAACATGCTTGTGCTTCTGGTGATCTTTAAACTTTCTTAGGATAATTAAGGCCATCAAGACTGTCAGGTATCCTCTTGTAGATTAAGTCTGAATCTTTCCACTTTAACCACCAGTCACAATTCTAACTGGCCCAAACCAAAGCCTAGTCTTATAATCATACCTACTGCTACCATATTAGCTGCATGCTTAAAAACAAAAACATTAAACAAAACAACCAACAAGGTCATTAACTATTGCATAAAGGAATATGCAATGGAGACTCACGCAGATATTCAAAAGGGTTGCGTGGCAACTTCCACTAATCTTGCTTAGCACAATATTCAAAGGAAAAGTGTGTGGCACAAATCCCAATGCACGGAGTGCATCAGTAATGTATGCAGGCGCCCAGGTGGGGGCGTGCCATGCATACTACAGCCGATATTCAGCCCGGATGTGCAGAGCCATGCATGCTAACCCCTACCTGCACCAGCACAAAGTTGATCCAAAAAAAAAAGGAACAACGGATGGCCACCCACAGGTGATCTGCTGCATTGCAGGGTGCAACACAGCAGCTGTCACCTGTGGGTGGCCACCCGAGCTCCGGCTGCACCTGGCGGCACCCCCCCATGCCGATCACGGGTATTTGTTAAAAAGACGAAGAATTCTGTCCAATATCCCTGGTGGTCCAGTGGATCATTGTCTGCCCGATCGTGGGCATTTGTCAAAAGAGAAGAAATATGTCCAATATCCCTAGTGGTCCAGTGGACCACTGAGTGCCCGATTGCAAGCATTTGTAAGAAAATAAATAAATATTTCCAATATCCCTGGTGGTCCAGTGGACCTGCAAGCCAGATCGCGGGCTAAGTACATAAATACACCCAGCAATATCCCTGGTGGTCCAGCGGACCCCAACCCCACCCACCTACTGATTCCCACTGCCCCTGGTCAGTGGTGGGTGTCAACACCCCATCCGGCTGCCACCCCACCGCCCGCCAACTGACACAGTCGGTGGGGCTGCATGCTCATTGGTCCTGGCGTGAGCCAATGGTCATGCAACCCATACCGTACTACACATTCAGATATGTGAATGGATCCCATTCACATATCTGGAATATCTAATACAATATAGACTGCATGCCCATTAGCTCATGTCGGGCTTCTTCCGACTGTGTCATCGGCAGCGGCGAAGCGGCAGGTGGGGTGCTGCCACCTCTGCTGACCCGAGAGTGGGGCAGTGGGATTCAGTAGGTGGGTGGGGTGGAGGTCCACTGGACCACCAGGGATATTGGAAATATTTATTTATTTTCTTACAAATGCCCACGATCAGGCACTCAGCGGTCCACTGGACCACCAGGTATACTGGAAATATTTATTTATTTTTTACAAATGTCCATGATCGGGCACACAGTGGTCCACTGGACCACCAGGGATATTGGAAATATTTATTTATTTTTTGACAAATGCCCACGATCGGGCAGACAGCGGTCCACTGGACCACCAGGGATATTGGACAGAATTCTTCTGTTCTTTAACAAATGTCCATGATCGGGCTGTGGAGCACATTGCCAGCTGCAGGGGGCATCGGTCCCCAACGGCTGCTGCCTGGCAGGGCGCCAGGCACAAGTCATCAGGGATCGGTGCACCTGTATGCAAATGGGGCCATAATGACATGCAAATGGCCCCATTTGTGCCTTGCATACATTATGGCCCCATTTGCATGTCAAGTTTTGAGTACTGCGGTTGCTGTACATAGCACAATGGAACTTGCACTGGCTCATCCCCATGCTCCACTCTGGCCACTTGCGCTGCCGCAGTGCCACTGCACCATGCACACTGCGGGTGGCCAGGGTGCAATATTCAACGATGCTGTGCCATGGTGCAGCTCCGTTGAATGTCGACCAGTCCACACCCCTGCACAGCCAAGTTGAGCTGCACCCAAGCTTGTGCCACAGCCTGGCGCAGTTTGAATATCTGGGCCTCTATCTTTTATGGAAAAGATAAATAAATCTACTACCTCTATCTCTATCTAATAACAAGCTCTAAATCAGCAGGAAAGTCTAAGGCAGTTGGGAGCTGTAATCAGACCAGACTCTCACCAAAACATCATATTCTTAGGTAAGGTACTCCTTTAACATGAGCAATAATTCATTGTAATATTTACAATATCCAATATTTAGTTCATTTTTTTTTCCTTCATAATTGCAATTTGCACTGCAGTTGCAGATTACTTACAAGTTCCTTCGATTCCGTGGTGATCGTGTCCGGTCAGGACTCAGAAAAGTATTCTGACAGCCAGCCAGGAGTCGAGTCGCTTTAATTCGCTTGAAGAAAATGAAAACTTAATTAAAAGTAAAACAGAACTCTACTGAAGGCGGCGGCACTGGAGCCTATGAAAAGCAAACACAGTCAGTGAAGCTCTAGTCAAGCCAGCCAGTGAAATCAGCAGCAAGTCAGTCAGTCAGCGACGGCGTAAGTGAAGTCCAATCTGACTCCCAGTCCACAACACTCAAGTCTCAACCGCAATGGAAAAGCCAGGCCCAGATGATAAGAAAGAGTCAGCTAAAATCAAATGGGATGTGGGGATGTATGTGTTACTATCATACCCGCTATGGATCTAGTGCCCTGTTTTTTTTAACTTCACTCTCCAAGTTCTCGGGGGGGGGGGTCAGGGATCAGCTCTCGGGACTTCTGCGAGACTGTGACTGACTGTGGCCCAGGACATTACAAAAAAAAAAAGCTGCTGAAGCCACTTTAATTATTTAAATGTGTATGAATGCATTGTTGTCAAGAGGCGCCAGTAAGTAGTTACCTTAAATGGAATGCTGGCAGCTGGTGGACTAGGGCTGTCTAATGGCTAAATGGGTGCTAAGTGGTGTATTTGTTGTCCCTCCTGACTCCAAGGCACTAAGACAAAGAGGAGTGGAGGTGTTAAAGCTGCTGCTGAGCTCTGCCCTGTAAATAAATAGAAACAAAAAGAAGTGTTAAGTTCTACCTTTACAACTCGTCTCTGCTGGCCAAGAAGGAACTTAACATAGGCAGCAGGTGTCAGTTTCTTATTGTTTTAGTGGCGGGGCGGGGGGCGGCATAGCAGAATCAGATTCAAAGGCAAAGAGTGACAAAGCAAGCACTGCAATACCTTACAAGTAAAAGATAAATTCATTTTGAGTGTGCAGCATGTTTGTAGGGGCAATCTCCTGGTGTACAAAAAAGTGGTGGGGCGGCCGCCCCTCCTGCCCCCCCCCGTTTCCGGCGTCTATGAAATAAATTATTACTGATCAGGGTAGTAATTTTGGTACTGAATTACTTAAGAAGCTGTTCAGACTATTAAGTATAACTGCCATAAGAACCTCCCCTATAACCCTCCGACAGACGGTCTTGTTGAGCGTTTAAACCAAACCCTAAAACACATGTCAAAAAGGTTTGTAAAAGAGGAAGGGAAAGGCTGGGACCAATACTTGCCTTACCTTCTTTTTGCTTACAGAGAAGTGCCACAGGCATCAACAGGATTTTCGCCATTTGAAATGCTATATGGTAGACAGCCAAGAGGGCCACTGGATGGGATAAAAGAAATGTGGGACGGTAATCTCACTCAAAAACAATCTATAATGTGTTATATGTGTGTCCTAAGAAAGGAGCAGGCAAAATATGTTGAAATTGCCCAGAGTAATCAGGAAGAGGCCCCAAACCAGCAGAAGGCATGTTATGACCATGGGGTAAAGGAAAAAGTTTTTGAGCCAGGTGAAAAGGTTTTGCTACTGTTACCCACAACAGAAAAAAAACTGTTACTGAAGTGGCAAGGCCCTTATAGAGTGCTTAGATGTACTGGCACTGTTAACTATGAGATTGAGACACCTGACAGGAAACATCCTACTAAAATATACCATGCTAACTTCCTCAAGAAATGTGTTGAAAAAACACCAAAGGCTGCTTTGCTAGTTTTCCCAGAACCTGATAAAGAAGCTACTGATGCAGCTTATCATATATTGAAGCAAACTGTAACTGCTGATGCTGTAAAGGTGAATGCTTCCTTAGCCTCTGAACAAACAACAGAAATTCAGAACTTGTTAAATACATTTAACAGTACTTTTACCACAGTACCAGGCCAAGCAAAAGGGGTCAAGCACGTAATAGTGCCAAGGAATGTTCGCCCTATTAGGCAAAAGACATGTAGGTTACCAGAGCGGTTAAGAGCTGATGTGGTTAAAGGGAAACTGTCAACCCCCTTAGGCCTCAAAGTGTCCCTAGTATAAAACACATATTTTATGATTGCCAACATTCTGTAAAGATTGTTGATGTAGCTGACAGTTTGATTCTGACTCTTATTTTGTTTAAAAAAAGTAAAAAACAGACTGCCCAACATATTGGTGTTATCACACCAAAACAGGTTTGTTTACATTTCCTGATCAACCCCAAATGCATCTTTCCTGGACTTGGGAACACCCACAAAACAGTCTAGCCCCTCATAATGCAGTGGGAGTTTAGGAGGCTACTGCCTTATGAGTGACTGCACTGTTTGGGTGTGTTTCTAATGCTCAGGAAGTATGCAGTAAGAACAGAACCAAGATTGTAAACAAAAACAAGGTTGTTTATAAATACACATTGCCATGCATTTCAGTTCTACTAAACAAGGAGACACAAAACAAACAGCAACATCAGTGAATTTTAGAGAGGGTAAGCAATCATAAAATGTGGGGTTTCAGCTAGAAATAATATGATGAAAAACAGGTTGACAGTGTCCCTTTAAGGAAATACAAAAAATGAAAGATTTGTGTATCATACAAGAATTGAGGGGTGCTTGATCATCTCCAATGGTAATTGTAAACAAAAAACAAGGGGGTGTTAGAATGTGCCTTGATTTTAGGAAACAAGAATCAAAATTTGACAGTTATCCTATGCTCAGAATAGATCATTTGGTGGACAGACTGGGAGTGCAAAGTATATCAGTACCATCGATCTCACCAAGGGTTGCTGGCAAATCCCTTTAGCTAAAGAATCCAGAGACAAAACTGCATTTGCCACTCCTGTTGGATTCTATCAGTTCACCATCATATCATTTGGTTTACATGTTGTGCCAGCTACAGTCCAGCGGTACATGAATGTCATTTTATCCCCTCATATTGGTTATTGTGCTGCATACTTGGATGATGTCATGGTGTACAGTCCAGACTGGAAAAGCCACCTGGAACACATTTGAGCAGTTATCCAAGCTATCAAAAAGGAAGGTCTGAAAATTAATCCTACCAAGTGTGCATTGGGCATGCAGGAAACCAGATATTTGGGCTATATGTTGGGAAATGGAGAAGATAAGCCAGAACTTTCTAAAATAGAAGCTGTTGCTAAAAGCACTGTCCCTAAAACAAAGAAACATGTCAGGTCATTTTTAAGGCTGGTTGGTTATTATTGGAGATTTGTTCCCAACTTTGCCGAGTTAGCTACTCCCCTCACTGTACTCACAAAAAAATGCTTCACAAATAATGTGAAATGGACCCCAGAGTGTGATGACGCTTTTCAAGCTATTAAGGCTGCATTATGTTCATCCGGTTTTAAGAAGCCCAGATTTTGAGAAACCATTTTTGTTACGGATGTATTAGAGGTAAGACTACTTGTAGTCCTGAGTCAAAATAATGATGGGATAGAACATCCTATTCTGTACATTAGTAGGAAGTTGCATGGCAGAGAGAAAAGGGTCTGTGTAATAACAGCAAATGCCTAAAGGCGATCACCATTATCACACAGTCAGAGTGCTGAACACATTTTTGGCAGTCTGATGACCCAGGCAAACCAGAACAATGGCACCAGGACAGATTTTTACTGCTTTCTGTGGGGGGGGGCTGTGCCCCCCACACCCTCCCTCATGGGCGGCTTCACCCCATGCACCCCCCCTACTTAAGGATACTCAGCTTCAGGGTGGTGCATGTCGGGAGGGGGGTGAAAGCAGTAAAAAAAAGAAAAAGGTTTGGTCCGAGCACAATAAAAAATCACACCAGTGCTTGAACCCGAACCCAGTACCTCAACTACCGTAGCCACTTGCCAATCCCTGACGCCATGATGCAGCTCGACCAGCAACTGCAGTGCCACCCCCTACAGCCTCTCCACCCCCTTCCAGCCCACACTCACAGTGCTTGCTCACACCCCCCTGCACGCATATGTATAGCGACATCCTGTCGCCTAGTTCACCCACCTCCTCATCCAGTCACCCTACCTTTCCATTGCCGTGAGTGGATTGCACCAGGAAGGAGTCGCCATAACAGACGGTGCCCTTCCTCATGCACCCACTTCATGGGTTACCGAGAGAAAAGGTACTCCACCATTGAAAAGGAATGTTTAGCAGCAAAGTGTTCCATGGAGTCCCTTACATTTTATTTGCTAGGAACTGACTCTGTACTTATAACAGATCACAATCCTCTCTGTTGGCTTAACCAAGTGAAAGATAAAAATTCCAGAATCACAAGGTGGTACCTGCAACTACAGCCATTTAAATTCAAGATGATACACACATCTAGTAAAGAGAATAGCAATGCAGATTTTCTGTCAAGATATGGATCAGGAATTGAGGGTTCTGAAGGTTGAAAAACAAATGTATGAGTTTAAACATTACTGTTTGCTGTACTGTTATAGAAGAAAAGGATACTGCACATGTGCCTAATTTCTGAAAGTTAGAAGCCAATATTAGTAGAGAATTAATAGAAAATTCTGGAAACCTGTTTAATAAAACAGGTTCCCTCTTAAGGAGGATGGTGTACATGACAGGGTTGAATAGGACCCTTACCCAGTTGTCATGGAGAGTTTGAATGTTAGGATCTGTTCTGTTCTTTCCTTTCCTGTCACTTGTCTGTCTGGTTGCACAACCACATTTTCTTGTGAGACCTAGGACTTGATTACTCTAACAGTCTCACAATGCTTTGCCTCTAACTGTGTCTAAGTCTTCCCTTGCTGCTTCTGTCTTCTTCTCCCATGCATATCTGCTGGTATAAAAATATATGCAAATCATTATGTGAAAATGTAACTAATAGTGGGATCCCTTTATTTAGAAATGATATAGTGTTACTGCTGAAATGTATATAATTATAGTTTGAGATGATTGCAAAATACTATTGGGAACTCAAGGGGTTAACCAGAGAGCAGTTTGTAAACCCTTTTTCAGAAGCTGTGAAGAAGGGGCCTCAGTTCTGGGACATTGTGTTCTTCCTGTACCTGCCTGAAATTTACAAAAACATTTTAGAAGAAAACAGGATGCTTGTTGGAGGGGGGTTGAAAAGACTTATATAAACAGCTGCATTTGCTTGTAAAACACACAGACACACAGAGATTGAAGGAAAACTGAGATAGATCTTCTATGTTTATTCTGCCTTTGTAAGTAGTTATTCTGAAAAAAAATGTTTTATGTCACTCCGAGTACTAATAAACACGTTTTACGAATAGAAACATAGAAACATATAATTTGATGGCAGATAAGGACCGCTTGGCCCACCTAGTCTGCCCATTTCCCTACCTAATGGATAAGCTGCAGATCCTAGTTAACCAACAGCCTACTTCCTCCTACCACCCCCCCGTAGAATTGCCTTATGTATGTCCCATGCATTCTTGAATTCCCCCACTGTTTTTGACTCTATGACCTCCTCAGGAAGGCTGTTCCATGAATTTACATCCCTCTCTGTGAAGAAATACTTCCTCACATTACCTCTGAGCCGTCTCCCCTCTATCTTCAGATTGCGCCCCCTTGTTCTTGCACATCTCTTTTTTTAAAAGATGCTACCCTCTTGGACTTTTTTGATTCCTTTGAGATATTTGAAAGTTTCTATCATGTCCCCCCTCTCCCTCCTTTCCTTGAGGCTATACATCTTAAGCTCCTTTAGTCTTTCTTCATATATCTTCTGGTGCAGACCCTACACCATTTTGGTTGCCCTGCTCTGGACAGCCTCCACCCTGTCTATGTCTTTGCAGAGATGGGCATCTCCAAAACTGTACACAGTACTCCAGAAGTGCTCTTACCAACTGTCTGCACAGAGGGCCAACAACTTTCTGTTTTCTACTGGTGATGCCTCTCCCTATGCATCCCAGTATCCCCCCAGCCCTCCTTAGTGCCTTCTCACATTGCTGGCCCACCTTTAAGTCATCTGATATGACTACCTCCAGGTCCCTTTCTATTTTTGTTGTTGTCAGTATCTTACCCCCCATTGTGTACTCTTGCCCTGGGTTTTGTTTCCAGGTGCATTGCTACACTTCTTTGATTGTTGAATCTAGCTGCCATACATTTGACCATTCCTCCAACCTTGCCAAGTCCCTTTTCATCCTTTCCACTCCACCTTGCATATCAACCTTGTTGCAGATCTTTGTGTCATCTGCAAAGAGACATACCTTCCCCTCCAGTCCCTCCACAATGTCATTTATAAAGACATTAAAAAACACCGGCCTCAGTACTGAACCCTGTGGTACCCCACTAGTAACCCTCCTTTCTTCACTGTGGACTCCATTTACTATTACTCACTGTGTCCGGTTGTCCAGCCAGTGTTTTACCCAGGCTACCACCCTGGGACCCACTCCCAGGCTGTCTAATTTGTTTATAAATCTTTTGTGCAGGACTGTGTCAAATGCCTTGCTAAAGTCTAGGTAGACCATGTCCACAGTCCCTCCCTCATCTACTACATTGGTCACCCAGTCAAAGAAATCAATTAGATTTGTTTTACATGACCTTTCTGCTGTGAATCCATGCTGCCTTCAGTCCTTTGCCCCACTGGCCTCTAGGTACTCAACAATTCTACAACTACTCCTGTTTTTTTCTATGCATCCTGACCTGTGCCTCAATGACACTCCCTCACTCTTTCAATCCCAATTACCCCTATGGCTTTCCTCCTTGTTCCCTACCTCCTTCTCCCTGCATGTGGCACTGGTCCATCCTTTTCCTTTGTAAAGACAGAGCAGAAGTATTCATTTAAAAGCTCTGCTTTGCTCCCGCCTTTGGCAACCCAACCATCCCCTTTCCTCAGTCTAACAATGCCATTCTTCTTGTCCCTTCTTTCGCTCATGCAGCAAAAGAAAGTCTTTTTCCCCATTCTTTATTCCTTTAGCAATTTGAGGCTTTTTCCATGCCTTTACCTGCTGCACCTCCCTTCTTCCCACCTTAGCTAGCCTCCAGTGTTCTTCCTCATCCTCTTCCTTTGCTCTTCTTTTGAATTTTCTATAGGCTCCCGGCTGCCCTCTTTTCCCTTACAACTCTGGCCACATCCCCTTTAAACTAGCTTGGTGGTCTGGCTTTCGATTTCTTCCCCCTCAATTTGTTACAACTGCTTGTGGCATTCTGAACGGCCCTCCCAAACAATGGCCCATAATCAGTCTACTCCCATGCCCTCCTCCATGTTCTCCAGATTTTCCTTTAGCACTTCTTGCCATCTTTTTAAAATTTGCCCTCTTGAAATCCAATGTTCTCATCTTGGTGGGGATGTCATCCTTGCCCATGTCAAAACTGAACCACACTATACTGTAGTCACTTCCACCCACCCAGGGGTTCCCTAACTTTAATCTCCTGTATGTGCTCACTATTGGTGAGCACTAGGTCCAGGATTTCCCCCACCCTGGTGGCATTGGTCACACACTGAGTCTTGAAGCCATCCTGGATTTCAATTAGGATTTCCTGACTTCTGGGGCATGATGTGGCGGAATTAGCAGAGTCCACTTTAGGCAGGTTAAATCCCCCACCACTATCACCTCCCTTTTCTGGCTGCAATCCTCAACTGGGAACATAGCTCTCTGTTCTTGTCCTCATCCTGGTTGGGAAATCTGTATACCATCCCATCCTGATCGTCATTCCTCTGTTAGCCTGCAACTGGAGTCATAATGTTTCTATGTTCCCCTTTTCCTTCTCCCTCATGCAAATTATTTTCTCCCTAATATGTGCTGCCACCTCCCCCACCCTTTTCCTATCTCTCTGGCCCTTTCGCTATAGCTTATAAGCTGGGACTGAGAGATCCCAACCATGCTGTAGTCCATGCCTCAGTAACTACCACTATATCCACCTTGCCCTCCACTATGAGGGCATGCATTGTGTGTAGTCCTCTACTGTTTGGGTACACAGATTTGTCTCTGGTATGCAACACACATTCCATTCCTGCTGTATGACTCTGTCCATGTGTGTGTGGAATATTGGTTATACATCTGTTATGCATGTTAAGTCTCTCTAGTATCCCTCACCCTGTGTGCAAAGCTGGCGTAGTTCATTGTATTTGTTTCCATCGGTGGCCAGAGAGATGCAGGAAGGTGTAGGATGCAATGTTAGGAGAAGGCAGGGATGACCTTCTGCAGAGACAGTCTTGCCTGCTGCAGATGATTGTAAGGTGGGTGGAGGAGAACATAAGGGCCATTCAACACCTTGCCACAGCACTCCAGTGGCAGCAGCTGCCACTACCACCACCACCTGCTGCCCCTTGAGGGCATGCGCATTGTCTTAAAAGTGGTTGCCCTTGTTTTTGATTTTTTTCCCCTTTTACAGGTGTGTGCCCTTGTTTCTGTTTACCATTTTCATGGGCAGGTTCCCTTTCCTTTTGTTTCCCTTATTATTTATGGGTGCCCATTCTTTTTATTTTCCCCTTTTATGGACAGGTCCCCTTTCTTTTTGTTTTCCCCCCTTTACCAGCAGGTGCCATTGTTTTTGTTTTCCCCTTTTACTGGTAGGTGACATTGTTTTGGTTTTTCCTTGTGATGAGATAAGGCCATATTTTTTTTTATTTTGGGTCATGTTTTATATAATTACTTATGTATATAATGCATCAGATTGCCAGGGTGGCCCAATGTAAGTGCAAGGAATCATGGGTACACTACAGACCATGGGCCCTGTAGACTAATGTGATTTTCTTGTTACTAAAGAAAAAAATAATATATGTTGCTAGCTAGGAGGCTAAAGTTAATTAAATTTTCTACACTAAAACAAAATAATATTTAAGCAGAGCTGTCCAGCTGGTAGGTCCATTTGTGTCTCAGTGGAACACAACATCACTGGTGCCTCTTTGTCTACCTTTCCTTTGTTTTCAAAGGACTGCAGTGGATTAAACGCATTACAAATGAATAGCCTACCATTTATGTATAATAGCTGCATTTAGGGTTGATTAATGACAGCTATCTCCCAGCAGGAAGGTTGGACTATACCCCGGAAAATCTGGTCTGAACTGGTTTACCATATGTCTTTTTTCTTATGTTTAGAATCTGCATATCTGAGCTATTGTAATAAAATACTGAACTGTGATTGGTTGGGTAAACATAGAAACTGAAATACTAGCCAACCACAGGGCAGCCACTATTGACTGGACATGCCCTCTGGAACCCCTTTAAACCCAGGATGGAGAGGGGTATCAGAACTTTTCTGCTGCCTTTCACTGATTTGTCAGTGGCTCAGTAGGTAGCACACTCGCCTCTGAGGACAGGAGATCAGAGGACTGCGGGTTCAGTTCCCACATCTGACACTTGGGTTAATATCTCAATACTGACACTGTAGTGTAGCATGAGAGGGGTGCTGCACTTCTGAGGTGCCATCTTTCAGATGAGACATTAAACCGAGGTCCCATCTGCCTGAATTGCTGGTAGTTCAGGTGGATATTAAAGATCCCATGGCACTTATAGAAAAGAGTAGAGGAATTTCCCCAGTGTCCTGGCCACATTTCTCTCATTCACTAAAAAAGACCACCAACAGCTTAATCTGGTTCAATTTCAGTTGCTTACCATCTGCACCCCCCCCCCAGTCACCCCTGAAAAAGGGACTTCTAGGCCAGTGGGCTTACCGGGTCAACAAAATTCAACAAAACAAAACAAGACACTGTTTTGCCATTTTACATTTGTAACCTTCTCTACCTGCTGTCTTGATGCAGAGACAATTTCCTCCTGGATCAGTGAAAGCCAAGACTTCATCTAACTTTTAAGGACACTCTTGCACTTCAAAATTCCAACTAAGGACTCAAGGTAGACTTTTAACCTCAGAGTTTTAAGTGTAGGTTCTTTATGTATATTTTCCTTTTGTTTTCAATGTCCTGTAACCAATCTCAAAAGTATTTTGACTTTTGTTATTTACTGTTTTCTTATTAATTTAACTAGTAAAGCTTTTGGCTTATTTAAAAATAATTCTGTTTATGTTGTTTGTGTGTGGCTGCCTGGGTAAAAGTTGTTTAAAGGATATCACACCTGTGTGACTGTTTTATGGCTAAACACTACCTGAGTAAAGTACCCTTAGGGACTTCATGACAAAAAGAGGGGAGGAAATACGAAAAGTCTCAGGAGGAGCCTGTGGTGGGATTAGAACTGAGCACTGCATTTCTGGGGAAAGACACATAATCAGGTGTATAGGGCTCCCCTTTTCCCCCTGAAGCCTATACATGAGTGTGACTTTCTGGTTTGTTTTGCAGTGGCTGAAAGTGTCCTACCACAGGAACACAGGCTTGAGACTGTATTTGTATCCACTGACATGGAGAAAGGGTATCTCTGTCCCCATTCTTCTTTCCCATCACAAGAGGGGTTTTCTATGACACAGAGAAAAGGAAATCATGCCCCATGGGAGTGGGCTTGTGACATCATCTATTACAGGCAGCTGCCTTTTTTTGTAATTTTCTATTGTACAAGTGGGTGCCCTTTTTATGTTGGCTTGCGCACACGCGTAAGCAACATCTTGTGGTAGTAGCACATTTCAAAGGTGTGTCAGTGTTGTGGCCAATGTAGGGGATGCTTTAGTGGGTGCCTCCCTCAGTTGCCAGTCAGTGAGCATGCTTCCAGTGACAGTAGACTTCAAAGATTGTCAAAAATTGGAAAGAAATCTGTCGCTGTAATCAGGTGCAATTTCATCATTGCAGTGGCAGATGATAAGACTCTAGACATGTGTATTACAGTGCACAGTAATGTGCATGGCCAGAGTTACCAGCAGCTTATGAAATGGCATAAATGTGGCACACTGGGAGCCCACCCCAGTGTGCTGAAACATGGCAGCTCCTGCCGCCTTCCACTTAGTCCCAAAAAGCTAACACCGGGGGTGCCCAATCCCTGCGTCAGCATGTATTCCTTCTCCCCATTAAATCTGGCACACTGGGAGCCCACCCCAGTGTGGAAAAACATGCTGGCTCCTGCCACCCAACACTCAGTTCTGAAAAGCCAACATCAGATTGCCCAATCCCCATGTCAGCATGCCCCTCCCCACTATTGTGGCACACTGGGAGTCCACCCCAGTATGCCCACATTAATAAAAATATGTTTTCCCTGTGAAAGAAGAAAACTGTTCTTTGCAGGTTATTTTTTTGTATCTTGCCATCCCCCCTTCCCCCATCCCAATCCTGCCTCTGTGTACCCACCTGACCTCAGCTCCCTCACCCCATACCTACCTACCTCTGGAGGTCAGGCACTGTCATCTGCTGTGGACCGGGACATGTCTGCACTCTTCAAAGCTGAATCACAAAATGAAGAATCAAAGGTAAGCAGTATAATGGGACTCAAAGGGAGGGTTTCAGCTGAGGTTGATATCTCAGGTATTTTTTGCAATTTGGCCCTAAATTTTCAACATGGGTTTCTTGGGACCCACCTCATCAACAATGGCACTGTCATTTCATTTCTTGGTCCTGAAAGGTGATTTCAAGGTCACGGCACATAATCACCTTTTGGGACTGATTAACAAAACAACAGGGCCACTGTTGATGAGGGAAGGTCCCAAAAAGTCCATGTTGCAAACTGGTGAAAAAATTCCAAACAATGACTGCGTTGAGTGTGCATTGCACAGTTTCTACACACATTCATAACTTTGCCATTTTTTAATATTTTCACTCCAGATTTTCAAGTGTCATTTGTTCACACATCCTTATGAACAGAACAGCTGTCATTTTTCACATCCCACCCAAAATGTGTTTTCACACCTGTGGCACAGAATGGCATGGTCACTGTGGGAAATCAACTTTTGGGACAGATTAACACAATCACATTGTCATTGTTCATTAGGGGAGTTCCCAAAATGCCCATGTTGAAAATTTGGTGGAAAAATTCAAAAACATGATTGCATTACAGGTGTGCTTTGCACAGTTTCTATGCATCATCTTAACTTTGCCAATTTTTCATATTTTCACTCCAGATTTTCAACATTGCCATTTTTTTCACACCTCTTCATGAACAGTACAGCTGTCATTTTTCACATCCTGCCCAAAATGTGTTTCTGCATCTGTGGCACCAAATGGCACAGTCACTGTGCAAAATCACCTTTCAGGATTGAATAACGTAATTATACTGCCAATGTTCATGAGGTGGGGTCCTAAGAAACCCATGTTGAAAATTTGGAGTGAAAATACCGACAAACACCCAGGGCATTAGGGTTTCCAAAAATAAAGCCTCACCCTGTACAAACTGACAGGGATTGGGGTTGTGACTTGTGTTCATTGACTGTAATGCTCATGGCATTCCACCCCCACCCTGCAGCCATTGAGAGGCATCGAGGTGTGTCTTGGGGTCTTCAGCCAAAACGTTTACCTCATTCTCCTATACTGCACCCATCTCAGCTTATTTCCTTATGGAATGGGGTGAACATAAGGGATGAAGAACCTAAGGCACACCCCAACACCTGTTGCTGTCTGCAGGGTGGGGTGAGGTGGAATGGCATAAATGTTATGGCTGACAATGACCCAAAGGCACACCCCCAACACCTTTCAATCTTTGGTGGGGTGGTGGTTGGTGGTAGTTCACTACTTCACTGCCATTCCTATTATGCATCACTTTAACTCCTGCACTACCAATGTATTTTGTTTTTTGTTCTTGTTTTTTTTTTTTATTGGTCATTGCCCATTTAAGTTGGGCAAACTCTTTTTCACACCTTTGCTGCTGTGTTGTGCGTCTTTCATTCATGCCTGCATCTACCATGTACCATGTGCATGTCCATTGTGCTGTAGACAATATTTAGAGTTGTTAGTGTGGATGCACTACTTCTGAATATCTCTGTTGGTATGTGCAGGCACTAGCAATATCGCTAGCACAACTGGCTAAATATGGGGGCCGTAGCATTTTTTAAACTTCCAGATGGTACTTTTTAGAGTTGTTGGGAAATCAGAACTCCTCTGGAAGAATTTGTGTGAATGGGCAATGTTGTTTCTGAAATGCTTTTCAGAATTTCTTCTTAAATTACTTGGAATTCTGAGAGGCATTTTCACAGTATGTTAACCGTAGAAGAACCTTCGGAGGTTCACTTAAACCATGGAATAATTTTTAGTAAATTGTGAAAAAAAAAATCCATGGTTTATGTAAACTGCAGATTATTAATCAGCTAAAAACACTCCACTTTTGAAATTTCAGAATTCCAATACCAACAGAATTCCTTAAGAAATAGGTGGAATTTTCTAAAATTCTATTGAATTACTTTCTGTTTGAACTGGAAACTTCTGCACTACACTTGTACTTTCGTTTATTTCAGGATGGCATTTTCACTTGCAGTACTTTATGCAGATCATTATTACTTCACTGACCTACACAGCCAGTGTAGTGTTATGCTTGTGCAACTGTGTTAGTTTGGTTTTGGCCCGTTCGCACTCTCTATTCCAGAGAAATTACCACCCTGTAGAGGTACGATGGCAAAGAACTCTCGGAGAGGGTTCCACCCCAGAGGTGCCACGGGACATTTCCCGTGGCTAAATGTACCTTAGGAATCCCCCTCAAAAAATGTAGTGTCATCCCAAAAAAAGTAGGCAACACGAAGCATAATGCAAGCAGTAACAGTGACGTGGAAGCAGTAACTGTAACGTAGTAGTAGAGAAGTATAGGCAGTTTGATAATTCAATGATATGCTTAGTTGTTGTAGTAACAGCCCAGATTTGCGTAGCATGATACTGATGGCTTGCATTGAGAGAAGGGGATCCCCTAAGGAGAGAGAGAGGGAATGGCTCCACCTCCATCCAACAACAGAACCTGCCTAAAGAGACTAGGGAAAACAATTATGCTAACTAAGAGTTATGACCTGAGGCAACGTAGGAGAGAAAAAAATCCCTATGAGGAGGAAATCTCTGGGGATTCAAGGCCTAGGTCACCTTCTCTCAAGGCTTTGGAAAATTTATTTAGTGACGGATCTGCAGCTGCAATTTGGAAAACCCAATTAAAGCGAGGTGGAAAATATTCTAATTTGGATGGAGACTGTCGCTCAAACCCTGTAGTGGGAACGTCGAGGAAGGTTGCAAGAAAACTCTGCAACAATATGTGCATCCAAGGTGCAGGAGGAGAGCAAAAACTGCTGAGGTACTCACCTGGCCTGTCTGCCCTAAATGAAACCAGGTGAACCAGAGGCAGTCGTGGGGAGAATGCAGTGAAGGTGCCTTGCTAGGGAAACCACTAAAGTCAATGGCCAACTGTTATAGTGGAACACTAGAGCCAAAGGAGATCGTCATAACCACCCTTCACCACTAGTCTTTAATTCTACACCAGGAGCTGCTGTTGCATAGCAGGCAGCTAAAGCCAAGCCTGGGGTGAGGACATTCCCAGCTATGGGCTAGATGAGAAGGATCCCGCCCCAAGTTGGACACGCTCGATGATGCGGACTAAATGCAGAGTGAGACCTTCAGCTGCAGGAACCCTGTGCCAGATTAGAATGGCTGGCATGCCCCAGAAATTGAGCCAAAAGCTGGTGAGCTGAAAGAACACGGCATGCTGAGATCGTAATGAGCATGGAGTGCTGAGACCTTGCAAGGTTGAATGCAGATCGAATGCAGCAGAATCCCAGGCCGAAGCTGAAGGGATGGCAGTATGCATGAAGTAATGGATTGCGTATGCAAGGAGTAACAGCTGCGTAAGCAACTGTAGACCTACACATAGGTCAGTAAGCAGTAGTCGTGATAGGTAAAACAGCATATCAAACTTGTATAACAATTAAATAACTGAATTGGGAACAAGCCAGCCAGGCAGTACAAAGCCAGATCAAGGTGACGGACTCTGAGGATTTTTGGCGGCGAAGACAGATTTTTAATATCAAGCTATATTAACAGCCTCAGCAGGAGCTAGTTGGCTGACCTCAGAGTTAGAAGTGCAATAAAACAGGGAGACAATGCTTGAAAGCAGGTGTAGCCAGGCAGTGCAGGGAAGCTGAAAATAAAATGAGAAGCACTGGTAGGGCCAAAGTAAACTGTGTCAGCTGAAAAGAATTGAGCATGCAACATGAAGCAGCTAAGGCTGAGCTGAAACACACAGGTAATGATGCAGTTGTATTGCAGTAGTTTGAGTGTGGTGAGCACAGTGTTAAAACACAGGCACTGGGTACAATAGTAATTAAAGTAAACAGCAGTGGCTGCAATTGTAGGTAACTGGCTGACTGTGGAAGGGTGACCAATGGTGTGCCACAGGGCTCAGTTATTGGGCCTACCCTGTTTAAGTTATTCATTTCTGATACGGCAATTAAATCTAACAATTTACTCTCAAAATTTGCCGATGATAGTCAATTGGGTGGAAGAGTTGATTCCATCGACAACATCAAACAACTACAAAATGATTTCACATGCATTGATAACTGGGCTACCTTAAATGAGATGGACTTTAACATAGAAAAATTCTCAGTACTTCATTTTGGTAAACACAATCCTATGCAACTTTATAAACTTAAAGATAGAATATTAAAAGCATCAAACAGTGACAAGGAAACAGTGACAAGGACCTTGGTATTATAGTTAATAATAAACTCACCCCTACTGACCATTGCGATAAGCTAGCCTGGAATTTGAATGCATTATTAAGGAGGCTAGATTGTACATTTATCCTGAAATCTGAGAAATGTTTGCTTCCCTTATATAGAACTTACCTTAGACCTTATTCTGATTATGGCTCACCATTCTGGAGCCCATATCTCAAAAAGGATATAGCCAGAGTGGAGCACTTGGATTACCAAAGTAGACTTCAGAAGCTTAACTTACACTGCCTAGAACTGAGGCGTATTAGAGGAGATCTTTTATTTCTTTATAAACTTTTAAAATCACCATCTTTAATGCAGCAATATGGCATACATTATTCCAAACGGAAACATGTCCTTGGACTACACTCCAGCCAACTTGAAGTTCAAAGAGTTAAAACTAACAACAGACTAAATTATTTTTCAATAAGGGCCCCAAAATTAGAAACATAGAAACATAGAAGTTGACAGCAGATAAGGACCGCAAGGCCCATCCGGTCTGCCCATTTATTTTTCTACCTTATGAATATGCCATAGGCATTTGCTCTGTCAATGACCCATCTATTCATACTCACCTACATTGCTCCCTTATGCCTATCCCATGCATGTTTGAAGCCCTGTACTGTATTCATATCCACCACATCCTGAGGTAGGCCGTTCCATGTATCCACCACCCTTTCTGTGAAAAATAACTTCCTCACATTACCCCTTAATCGGCCTCCCTCTAATCTCGTGCTGTATCCTCTTGTCATGCTATTGTTCTTATATTGAAACATGTTAGACTCTTTCACCTTGTTAATGCACTTAATGTGTTTGAATGTTTCAATCATATCACCTCTCTCCCTCCTTTGCTCTAGGGTATGCATATTGAGCTCAGTTAATCTGTCCTCATATGTTTTATGATGCAGTCCCTGCCCCATTTTGGTTGCCCTTCTCTGGACTGTCTCAATTTGGTTAATGTCCTTGTGAAGGTGCGGCCTCCAGTACTGCACGCAGTACTCCACATGGGGCCTAACCAGTGTCTTGTAAAGAGGGATTATTACCTCTCTCTTACGACTTGTGATACCCCTACTAATACACCCCAGCATCCCTTTAGCCTTACCTACTGCTTTAGAGGTCTGCTTGGATGATTTCAGGTCATCGGTGATGATGACACCCAAGTCTCTTTCTTCCCTTGTGACTGCCAGCAACTCTCCTCCCAGCCTATAGGTGGCTTCACAGATTCTCTTCCCTATGTGCATGATCTTGCACTTCTTTGCGTTAAACCCCAGTTTCCACTCTTCCGACCATTTTACTCTTCTCATTCTGCCCACACCATCTGGATTATCTACTCTGTTGCAGATCTGTGTGTCATCTGTAAACAGACAAACCTTATCCTCCAGTCCATCTGTAATGTCACTGATGAAGATATTGAAGAGGACTGGCCCCAGGACTGATCCCTGAGGTACCCCACTTGTGACTTGCATCTCTTCTGACTGTATACCATTTACCACCATTCTCTGTTTTCTGCCTGTCAACCAGTTTGCCACTCAGTTGACCAATATCTGCCCCTCTGAGCCTACCCAGCTTATTAATCAGTCTTCTATGTGAAACAGTATTGAAAGCTTTGCTGAAGTCAAGGTAGGCAACATCAACTGCTCCCCCTTGGTCCACCACTCTGATTACCCAGTCAAAGAAATCTATGAGATTAGTTTGACAGAACCTTTCTTTTATAAACTCATGCTGTCTTGCATCCTGTGCTCCTATGGATTCTAGGTGTTGCACCATCCTTTCCTTAAGAAGTGTCTCCATAAACTTGCCCACTACTGAGGAAAGATTTACTGGTCTATAGTTCTTTGCCCCTTCCCTGCTACCACTCTTGTGGAGCTGGATCACATGAGCCCTTCTCCATTCTTCTGAGACCTCCCCTGTGCTCAGATTCTCACTAAACAGTTCTGATAATGGCTCTGCTAATTCCACCCTTAGCTCCTTTAGTACCCTGGGATGTATGCCATCAGGTCCCATTGCCTTATCCACCCTGAGCTTATCGAGCTCTTATAGGACCTTTTCTTTTGTGAAGGGACTAGTGCATACCTCCTTCCCCCCTGTGTCCATAGTGCAGAGCTGTGGGCCCTGCCCTACCTTCTCTTCAGTAAATACTGAGCAGAAGTATCTATTTAGGATAGATGCTTTTACATGGTCCTCCTCCTCACATGCCCCCTTATCCCCTTTGATCTTAGCAATACCCCCTCTAGACTTTCTCCTTTCACTAATGTGTCTATAGAAAGTCTTGTCTACTTCTTTTACTGTTAGTGCTAGTGTTTCCTCGGTTTGGGCCTTTGCCTGCCGTACTGCTTTCCTTGCTTTCCTTAGGGAAGTTTGGTATGCCTCCCTATCTTGATTCTACTGTGTTCCCTTATATTTCCTGAAGGCCAGCCTTTTGACTCTGACCTTTTCTGCTACTGTGTTTGAGAACCAAAGTGGTTTCCTTCTTCTTTTACATTTCCTTTTCTCACTAACACAATGGGATGTTGCTTTAAGTATTGCATCCTTAATGCTTGCCCACTTTGCCTGTACCCCCTCACCTGTATTTCTTTTTGCCATTGCTAGCTTAATTCTGTTGGCCATCTTATCAAAGTCAGCTCCTCTGAAGTCCCATATTTTTGCCTTGGAATGGGTTGATTTTGTTCTAGTGGCCAAATTGAACCATACCATGTGATGGTCACTGGCCCCCAGGAGACCTTCTACCTGGAAATCTGTGGTTCTTTCCCCATTAGTCAGTACTAGATCTAGGATAACCTTCTCTCTAGTGGGTTGTTGTACCAGTTGTTTGAGACCCTCCCCCTGCAGGGAATCCACCATGTGTTTAGTTCTGGCAGATGCCCCTGCTGGTATTGACCAGTCTGTATCTGGAACAATTGTGGAACAAACTCCCACAAAGTTTGATAGACAGTGAAACATTTGAAGTATTTTAAAAGGGAATAGACATTTGGCTAACCCACTACAAAGAATAATGTTCCACAAATTTTGTGGGGGGCAATCTCGATGGGCCTGTGCCTACTTATGCCACACAAAAACCAAGTAAATAGAGGTAATTGGTCATGTAACTTGTAAACTATATAGGAGTTCAACATTTCAAAAGTTCATTATTCCTTAAATTGTATGAACATTTTCAAAATACTTTGATCTTTATAGCTCTACTGTTATTGAAGGTATACGATTACCCCCCCAACAGTGACATTTCACCAGCAAGGTCTCTCACAGCGACTACAGCACCACGCCACTGTGGGATACCCGCTGGCACCAGGTGCTGTCTGTTGGGGGTCCTGCACCCCCCAATCAGCTCTGACTCAGAGTTGATAATCCTAAAGGGGGTGTGGGGGTTCGGGGATGACCCCCCCCATAGAACACAGAGTCAGACTGTGGGATCCAGCAGCCGACTGCAGAATGCGGTCGACCTGCTGGTGTCGCTGATGCAGTGTTTGCCAAAAATTTTATCGTGCACCCATCATGCATCCGTAGGTATACACTCAAGATTTAGCATGCATACTAAAGTAAACATGTTGTGGAATTTAATTAAGCTTGATAAATGTGGCTTACTAGATTAATTTTGTTAATTTTAAATGTATTATGAATACTTTAGAATTCACTGATTGGCAAAATGTGCTAAAAGAATCATGGCCGCATAATAGGTGATGCCACTAGAATTATACATGTGGAATTTAACTTTGACAAGGTACTTATCACCACTGAGTCACCTTATGTGCACTAGCAGCAGAGCCTTGCAATACTCTTCCAACACATGTGTGACAGTGATGTCCAGCATCATGCTCCATCATGACTAAAGATATCCAGATACTTTTGTCACAATGACCTAGGTCACAACTGCTTGTACAGTTTGGTGTCATATGATGCCACTGTTTTAAAATAAAAAAAATATACATTATCTGCAGGGTTGTTAAAGAGTCAGCAGGTGACACTATATAGAAACAATGCTTCACATGCATGTGCTTCCACAAGTCATTAAATCAGTGAGCTCTAGTGGTTATCTGGCATATTGCAAGATGATGAGCTAGTTCACTGTGATGTCCATGACTATTCATGATTCATCACTCAAGATAGTGACCTGCCATTTGGCACCATTATACTTTTACTATGGAATCTCCTATGAAGGCAACCTTATTGTCCTTTTACCCAGCCTTTACCTTCCTATACAGTGGCAATTTAAGCATGTGGCTGGGCAAAATATATGGAAATGGCTTCAACAAATGTATCAGACCATTACAAAATTTCACAGAAGCTCATGAAATTCAACATTAATTACTGATGTTATTTTGGAACCTTTGGCTGCTTATTACTTGGCTAGCCTTTGAGCAATAGATTAGAGAGTTGACACACACAGCCTCTTTTTCCCCTATTGTTTTTTCACCTGGTTGGAAGCTTGTCTCTCAGGGTATACCCTGGTAACAGGTATATACCCTGATTAGGCTGAAGTCAGACATCATTCAGTTAGCTAATGTACCAGGATTTTCTCCAACAATTTTTCCCCTCTCATTTCCCCTGATGGGGGAAATGTCTCTGTCAGTCTCACACAGCCATAACTTCCCCTGCAGCAGGAACACATTTCCAAGCCCAGCTGCAGGATTCGCTGTGTTGATGGAATCCACAACCAACCCTCCCCAATTGAGATGCACTGCCAAGAAGCAGGTGTCTCAGCCATGGCCTACCTCCTAACATAACTGCCTGCACTCCCTTCTGAACCCGGGTCATCTCCATGGCAACACAATGCTCTGATCCTGGGCCATAGGGCAGCCTCAAAGACCAATATGTAGAGTCTATGAACCTTACAAAATTGATGATATTCCATCTTCTAGTATTAACGTTATAAGAGCTTAAAATTGTCATTAATATAATTGTGAAATGAGATTTTTAACATTTCATAAAGTTTGGAAGTCTACAACTCTGTCACCTTTAAAGATTAATATATGAAACTTGGTACATGTCTGTGTGGACCATGAACAATTCATCATACTAAAGTTGGTGCAATTTGAAGAACAGTGTTTAAAGCACATGAAAATAACTGAATTTGCAATTTCAGTGAAATCTTGTGAACTTTTCAGAGAAAATTAGTGAAATTTCATGGAAGTAAAATCAGACTTCCTCCAGAATTTTACTGGTGGAAGATTAATTTCTCCCACCCTGCTACCAACCCCAAATAACGTTTTGATGAAACTTTGGTTCTACCAAAGAATCGAACACCTAGAGCTTTAGATTGATTCAGATGATAGCAATATTTTAGGGGAACTAGGAGGATGTTTGGTTCTCTGTTTCAATCTGGTCCAACTACTACAGATCAGTCAAATCAGTCAAAGCTAAAACAGCAGTTCACACCTGAACCAGTTAACTCAGGCATAGTGTGAGCTACAGTTTTTTAAGTGGAGCTAGACTCAACTCGAAGGCTTGAGCTAGCATGAAAGCTCACTCACACGCTCTTTGATGGGCTCTTAGGTAGCTCAGGCAGGGGTGTGATTCATTTCTGGTTTGATTAGCTAGGAAATTCTTCAAAACAGCTATGTAATCTTTAAAGGTTGATCTATTACTTCTGCAATAGCAGGGCTGCTGAAGGGTATATACAGTATTTAGGTGGAAAAGGAAGAAAAAATTAAAAAGGCAAACTGAGCAGCAGCAGCATTGAAGGTTTGCAACAGGGCTCTGGGACCAGGGGCTTGTCTGAGAGGGGAGGGAGGAGAAAGACAATACTTTGGACTGGAGGAGGAGTGTGCTTTGGAAGCTTTGGGGTAGGCAACGGGCAGATGGGGCTTGAGGTGGCAATCTGCCAGTGCCCACTTGTTTCCTAATAAATCTCAGCACCGCAGCACACGTTTCTTTTTTTTTTTGCAGAAATAGTATTTTAGCAGGGCATACAAACCAGTTTTGACTGACTCCCATGGCAGAAGCCTGATGTAAATCTCTTTTGGGAGTTACTCTTGATAATTTTAGTAGGCAGTAAGTGTATGCCAGCTGGCAGCAGGACAGTGCCATTGACTGATGTTTCTTTTTGTGGCAGTTTAAAACTGATTCATCTTTTCTTAGTCCACCTGAGTCCTGAAGCAGCCTTTTGCAGTGTGAACTGGGCAGTAGGAAGAGCAGCAACTGTGTGCCAGCTGGTAGTGTGCTGGGGCACGACCCCTGGCAGCTGGACCCTTGGTGCCATCTCATGAAAAAAAATTTAATTCTTCAATCACATATATTTTTATGGCAATTTAAATTAAAACTCTTTATTCTTTATTCCTCCTGAGACCTGAAACAGCCTTTTGCAGTGTGATTTGGGCAGTGGGTAGGGCAGCAAGTGTGTTCCAGCTGGCAGTGTGTCAATAGCCCAGCCCCTAGTAGTTGACACTTTGGTAGCATCCCAAAAAATAAAGCATAAAAAAGAACAATTCTACACATTCCCTCAAGTTACTGAATTTCCTTCCTCCTGCACATCCTCCTCCTCTTCTTCCTAAGTCCTGAAGCAGCCTGTGTGTGTGTGTGTGTGTGTGTCATGCTGTGTTGTGCTGTTGCAGTGTAATCTGTGCAGTGGGCAAAAAGCACGTGTCAGCTGGCAGAATGCCAGTGTCCAGCCCCTGGTAGTTGCCACCTTGGTGGCATCTCGTAAAAAAAGTAAATAGGTACATTTCTCCACATTTCCTCACATAAGTTGTTGAAATTACTTCCTTCTCCTCCTCCTCCTGTGTCCAGATGCAGCATGTGTGTGTGTGTGTGTGTGTGTGTGTGTGTGTGTGTGTGTGTGTGTGTGTGTGTTGTCCTCAGCTGTGCTGCTGCAGTGTATCTGGGCAGTGGACAGCATGTGTGTGCCAGCTAGTAGCAAGTCAGTGCCTGTCCTCTGATAGTCCTAGTTGGCATCACATTGATAAAACCAAAAAATAAAATACAAAATAAATAAAAATAAAATAATTAAAATCTTACTCTTCATCATTCGTCACCTAAGTGGCTGAGTCCTGTAGCAAGCATTAAGAAATAGAGCAACATAAAGGCCAAGGAGATGGCAGCATGGGACCATCCAGTCACATCAAAGAAAAACAAAAGTGTAGTAGACTTGGTCATAGACCCTCTGCCTCAGTGAGAACTTCAAGTGTAGAGGAAGATGACAGTAGTGGTTGAACAGTTTATAAAGTGTCACTTGTATGAACCACTTGCAGTGGTACTGCAAGGATTACAACACGAGCAATAATTGTAGAAAAAAGGAATAAGAAAGGAGTGTGTCAGGTAATGAATCAGGTAGAGGAAGAGGAGCAAAGTGATTTGGCAGAGCATTGGGACAGATATTAGAGATGTGCAAAATTTTGTTACTCAAAATATTTAATGAAATTCTCACATTTCTTGAAATATTCTACGGGTGCAAAATGCAAAATTTCACCAATGGAACACAAACTTTTGACTGCAAAATGTGAAATTTCACTCACAGAATGGCAAATTTTTACCCACGAGTGGGAGAAATTCCACCATTTCGGGTTAAATTGTGCATTTCAAGACAAAATTTTGTGTTCCGTGGGCAAAATTTCACAGCTTCACATCCCACAAAAAATTTCAAGATGTGGCAGAATTTAGTGAAATGTTTCAGGTGGTGAAATTGCTGATTCTGTGACAATTTCACCAGCGAAATTTCATTTTGCAACATCTCGAACAGAGATACAGATTGTGATTATACAAATAAAAGTGACAGCAGCTGCCATTCTGGGGAGGAGGAAATGGAACAGGTGGGACATTGACTTGGAGTAAGTGCACACAAGAGATCAAAAACCAAAACTGGTGGTTAAATCAAAAAAAAAAAAAAAGAAAGTCCACAAGAAACAAGAGGAAACACAACAACAAGCATATTAAATTATGGTAGATGAAGACATAAGCAAAACTGGTGGCCATGGACACATAGTAAAGAAAGATGAACCATTCTATGACCCTGGAGAACTGGTGGAGGAAGAGGAGGAGGGTGATGATGTGAATGCACCCACATTAGTCCACCCATTAGGCAACAGACAAATGTGCCAGTAGAAAAGACTAAACTGATGACAACAGTGGTTTGGAATTTCTTTAGCATAGACAAAGAATCATGGACACATGTAATGTGTCTTTTATGTAAAGACAGGCTGAGTCGCAGTAAGGAGGGAACAAGGTCAGGAATGTCTACCATCTAAGGTACAGTATTTACTCAGGTCTCACAGATCTCAGTATGAGAAGGCATGCTAACACATGGTGTCAGCAGCAGCATGACTAGGCAGTGGAGTTGATGATGATGACAATGATGATGGCCAGGGGAGGAGTGCAAGCTTTTAGGAGACCAGGTAGAGAGAACATCTTCCAGTTCATTCATTAGTTCTTTAGCCCATTGACTCTCACACTTCGGAGGGGCCACAAATCCCCAGCAACTTCCACCCAACTGGCAAAAATAGAAGCCAACAGACAGATCCAGGGGAAAGAAAACTCTCAAATCTCACTGGTCCAGTTCCTGGAAAATGGGCAGAAATATAAAGTCAACAGACCAGAGGGAAAATAGTAACAAGAGCAATTGTAGAAATGTTAGCTGCCATCTTGCTGCCATTCTCCTTTGTGTGCAACACTTGTTTTCTATCACTAAGCAGTACTAAGATATCAAGCACCCAGCCATACCTACTTTTCCACAGTGGCTCTTCCTGATTTGTATCAGAGAGTCTACAAGACTGTGTCACATGCCCTGAAAGCATTATCAGTTCCAGCAGTTCACATCACCACTAACATTTAGACCAGTGGTCAGACTGATGATTACATGGCAGTGACTGCCCATTGGGTCAGTTTCCCCCTTTGTTCCCCTTCTCTTCCTCTGCCTCTTTTGAGTTAAGTGCCAGCAGCAGTAGTAGCAGTAGCCACAAGTCACCGGAAACCCCCATCCTCCACAAAAAGGCAGCTTTAGGTATTGTCGGCTTTGACAATAACCATAATGCAAACCAATTGCTACAGTACACCTTCTTCAACAGAAGCTTGATGAGTGGCTGACACCACACTCATTCACCCCTGGTTTTATAGTATCAGATAATGCAAATAACATTGAAAGGCAGTTGACAATGGGAATTATATACATGTTCCATGTTTTGCTCTATGTATACATCTGGTAGTTCAGAGATTCCTTGATGAAGAAGGCACCACTGGGATGGGTAGAGCTGGAGATCAAATAGGGTCTGCAGTAATACAGTAGGCAGGGAAAAATGAGCAGACTAGGTGGGCCAAGTGGTCCTTAGCTGCTGTCAAATTCTGTTTCTATGTGCAGACATGTGTCGGTCTGGCCAAAAACTTTGTGGTCATTTTAAACACTCTGTAAAGGCATGGAAGCTGTTACAAAATATTCAGCAGCGGAACCACCTTCCCCTCTACCACCTGTAACAGGATGTGCCAACAAGATGGATTTCTACCTGCTACATGATAAAATGGCTGCTAGAACAACCAAATGCTATCCATCAGTATGCCACTGAGCATGGCATTGGTGAGGAAGATGTAAATAACAGGCAAGATCTGTGGCAGTGATGGAGACCCTCTGCATGGTGCTGAAGCCCATTAAAGAGGCCAACAGGGTGGTAAGTGCTGATGCTGCTGGTCTACGCCAGGTACTCAACTTTATTGCAGCTCATTCATATTAAAACTAACTACTGTAGAACACCAAATTTAAGCTTGTAAAATAATGTTGCTATTTCACGGTGCAAACAGAAGTGCTAACTCAATCAAACAGCCATCTATGTGCTCAGTAATCTTTATTTAAAACATGTCGTCGAGGCACATGTCAGGAAAAACCAGGAGCAGTTGTAGAATTTGCAAGAAAGTGTTTATGAGTACTAGCAGAAACATAAAAAAAATAAAATTGTTCAGAATCACTATGCACAAAGGCAGAATAAACAGAGAAGATCCATCTGAGTTTTCCTTCAATCTGTGTCTCAAAACATTGCAGCTCTCTCTCTCTCTTATAAGTCTTTGCAACCTACCTTCTTAACAAGCATCCTGTTTTTTCTAAAATGTTCTTGTCAGTTTCAGGCAAGTGCAGCAAAAACACAATGTCCCAGAACTGAGGCCCCTTCTCCACTGCTTCTGAAAAAGGGCTTAAAAACTGCTCTCAGGTTAACCCCTTGAGTTCCCAATGGCTTTTTGCAATCAACTCGAACTCTAATTATATACATTTTAACAGTAAAGCTCTGTACATTTTTAAACAAAGGGATCCCAGTATCATTTAAATTTCCACATGATGATTCGCATATATTTTTATACCAGCAGATATGCAAGTGAAGGTAAAGAGATAGCGAGAGGCAGAGAATTGCAAGACTGTTGGGTGATCAATTCCTAGGTCTCATGGGAAAAGTTGATTGCTCAACCAAACAAGAGACATAAAAGGAGAGAATAGAACAGATCCTTCCATTTAAACTCTTTCTTCAGAACAACTGGGACAGGGCCCTATCCAATCCTGTCACATACCCCCTACTTAAGAGGGAACCTGTTTTACAAAAACAGGTTTAAAGAACTTTGTAGTAATTCTAATCTAACATAAATATATAACGTTTACAGTTCTGTGCCTATACAGTATCCTTTTTTCCATAACAACAGTACAGCAAATAGTGAAGTTTAAACTCACACATTTGTTTTTTCAACCTTCAGAATTCTCAATTCCAGATCCATATCTAGACAGAAAATCAGCATTGACATTTTCTTTCCCAGATTTGTGCATCACCTTGAATTTAAATGGCTTTAGTGCCAGGTACCACCGTGTGATTCTAGAATTTTTGTCTTTCATTTGATTAAGTCAACAGAGAGGATTGTGATCTGTAACAAGTACAATGTCAGCTCCTAGCAAATACAGCTTAAGGGACTCCATGGCCCACTGTACTGCTAAACATTCCTTTTCAGTGGTGGAATATGTTTTCTCTCTGGCATGCAACTTCCTACTTATATACAGAGTAGGATGTTCCGTCCCATCTATATGCTGACTCAAGACTGCACCTAGGTCTACCTCTGATGCATCAGTCTATAACAAAACCTGTTACTCAAAGTCTGGGCTTCTTAAAACTAGGGCTGAACATAATGCAACCTTAATAGCTTGAAAAACTTCATCACACTCTGGGGGCCATTTCACATTATTTGGGTACTGTTTTATTGGTGAGTTCAGTGAGGGAAGTAGCTAACTCAGCAAAGTTGGGGACAAATCTCCGATAATAACCAGCCAGACCTAAAAATGACCTGACATGTTTCTTTATTTTTGGGGCAGGGCTGTTAGCTACAGCTTTTATTTTAGAAATGTCTGGCTTAACTTCTCCATTTCCCAACACATAGCCAAACTATCTGGTTTCCTGCATGCACAGTGTACATTTGGTAGGATTAATAGTCAGACCTGCATTTTTGATAGCTTGGATAACTCCTTGTAGGTGTTCCAGGTGGCTTTTCCAGTCTGGACTGTACACCACAACATCATCCAGGTATGCAGCACAATAACCAGTATGAGGGGATAAAATTACATCCACGTAATGCTGGAATGTAGCGGTGCATCATGTAAACCAAATGGCATAGTGGTGAACTGATATAATCCAAGAGGAATGTCAAATGCAGTTTTGTCTCTGGATTCTTTAGCTAGGGGGATTTGCCAGTAACCCTTGGTGAGATTGAGGGTACTGATATATTTGGCACTCCCCAGTCTGTCCACCAAATCATCTATTTTGGGAATAGGATAACTATCAAATTCTGGCACTTGATTAAGTTTCCTAAAATCAAGGCACCCCCTTCTTTTTTGTTACAGTCACCATTGGTTATGACCAAGCACTTCTCGACTCTTTTATGATATCCATTTCTTTCATTTTTTTTTATTTCCTTAACCATATCAGCTCTTAACCTCTCTGGTAATCTGTATGTTTTTGTCTAATTGGGTGAGAATGCTTTGTCACTGTTACGTGCTTGACCCCTTTTGCTCAGCCTGGCACTGTGGTAAAAGTACAGTTAAATGTCTTTAGCAAGTTACAAATTTCTGCAGTTTGTTCAGAGGTTAAGGAAACATTCATCTTTACAGCATCAGCAGTTACAGTGTGTTCCAGTCTATCATAAGCTATATCAATATCTTCTTTATCAGTTTCTGGTAAAACTAGTAAAACAGCCTTTGGTGATTTTTCAACCTATTTCTTGAGGAGGTTAGCATGGTATATCTTGAAGGGATCAAAGCTACAGAACTAAAAAGTAAAGGGGGAGGACAAGAGGCACTCTAGGTCACCTTGGAGACAGGGAACGTCATCACAATCCGCACAGGGGTTGTATACAGACCCCCGACTCAAGGGGAGGAAACAGACAAGAAAATGATGGAAGACATTCTTAAAATGGCTGAAAAGGGGGAGATACTGTTGATGGGGGGCCTGAATATGCCAGGTATTAACTGGTTGACATGTACCGCAGCCACATCCAAGAGCAGGGTCATTCTCGATGCCCTGCAGGGGGCAGGCCTTAGACAGCTAGTGTTGGAACCCACTCAGGAGGGAGCAATACTAGACCTGGTACTCTCAAATGGAGAGAGGATCACAAATTTGGAAGTCAGTAGACATCTGGGAACAAGTGACCACTGCACAGTGTGCTTCACAATAAGCATAACCATGGAGAAAAGCCATACAAAAACAAGGATTCTGGACTTTAGAAGGGCCGACTTTGGCAAAATGGGTGAATACCTGAATGCACTAGCAAATGGCCAAAAAGGAGGAGTGGAAGAACAATGGAGAAAAATCAAAACTGCTATCATAGAGGCAACAAGCCTTTGTGTGAAACAAAGAAAACAAAGTGGAGTAAAAAACCAATATGGTTCTCAAAAGAGGTGGGAGGGAAGGTTAAGGAGAAAAGGGCTGCATTCAAAAAGTATAAGAAATCACAGACGGAGCATGACAGGGAACTGTATCAATTAAAGCAGAAAGAAGTGGGAAGGCAGTCAGAATAGCAAAGGCCCAAACTGAGGAAAAAATAGCCAAGTCAGTTAAGAAGGGGGATAAAACCTTCTATAGGCACATTAGGAAGCATAGAAAGGTTAAGGGTGGAATAGTGAAGATTAATAAAGGAGAGGGGAGGTGGGCAGAGGGAGACAGTGAAAAGGCAGAGATACTGAATGAATACTTTTGCTCAGTATTCACAAAAGAAGATGAGGAGGAGTTACCTAAACCAGACAATAGAAGCACTCTGGGTAGGGGGGTTGACACCAGACCATTTACAGCAGAAAGAGTCCTGAAAGAACACCTAAAATTCAAGGTGGACAAAGCAATGGGGCCTGACGGGATTCACCCCAGAATCCTAAAAGAACTAAGGGAGGACCTAGTGACACCACTGACCACACTTTTTAACAAATCATGGGAGGATGGGGTGGTACCTGAGGACTGGAGAAAGGCAGATGTGATTCCCCTTCACAAAGGTGGGAGCAAGGCAGAAGCAGGAAACTACAGACCTGTAAGTTTGACCTCAGTGGTAGGAAAAATGATGGAATCACTTCTGAAAGAAAGAATTGTTGAATACCTAGAGGCCAGGGGGGCACAGGACCCAAAGCAGCATGGATTTACATCAGGAAGGTTATGTCAGATGTATCTAATTGATTTCTTTGACTGGGTGACCAAAGCAATAGACCAGGGAGGGGCTGTGGATATGGCCTACCTAGACTTTAGCAAGGCATTTGACACAGTCCCGCACAAAAGACTAATAATCAAGTTAGCCAGCCAGGAAGTGGATTCCAGGGTGGTAGCCTGGGTAGCAAACTGTTTGCACAACAGGACACAGAAGGTAATAGTGAATGGAACACATTCCGAAGAAAGGGGGGTTACTAGTGGAGTACCTCAGGGCTCAGTACTAGGTCCAGTCCTCTTTAATATCTTTATAGGTGACATTGCAGAGGGTCTGGAAGGAAAGTATGCCTCTTTGCAGATGACACAAAGATCTGTAACAGAGTTGATACACAAGGGGGGGTAGAAAGGATGAGAAGGGACTTGGCAAGGTTGGAGGAATGGTCAGACATATGGCAACTTAGATTCAATGCAAAGAAGTGCAAAGTAATGCACCTGGGGAACAAAAACCCAGGAGAAGAGTACACAATAGCAGGGGAGGTACTAACAACAACAAAAATGGAAAGGGACTTGGGGGTAGTCATATCAGATGACCTAAAGGTGGGTAAGCAATGTGAGAAGTCAGTAATGAGAACTAGGGGGATACTGGGATGCATAGGATAGGGCATCAGAAGTAGAAAAAGGGAAGTTGTTATCCCTCTGTACAGACAGTTGGTGAGACCCCATCTGGAATACTGTGTGCAGTTTTGGAGACCCCATCTAAGCAAGGACATAGACAGGATGGAAGCAGTCCAGAGGAGGGCAACTAAAATGGTACAGGGTCTGCAGCAGAAACCATATGAAGAGAGACTGAGAGAACTTAATATGTATACCCTTGATGAAAGCAGGGACAGGGGGGACATGATAGAAACTTTTAAGTACCTCAAGGGAATCAACAAAGTCCAGGAGGGTAGCATCTTTCAGAAAAAGAGATGTGTGTAAGAACAAGGGGGCACAATTTAAAGATAGAGGGGGGACGGCTCACGGGTAATGTGAGGAAATTTTTTTTCACGGAGAGAGTGGTGGATGCATGGAACCGCCTTCCTGGGGAGGTTGTTGGGTCTAAAACAGTGGGGGAATTCAGACATGCATGGGACAGACATAAGGCAATTGTAGTGGGGGGGTTGCAGGAAGTTGGCTGTTGGTTAACTAGAATCTGCAGCTTATCCAATAGGAAAGGAAATGGGCAGACTGGGTGTGCCAAGTGGTCCTTATCTGCTGTCAAAGTCTATGTTTCTATGTTCCTATTTAGTATATCTAAGAACTGTATAAGGTCATTGCCACTTCATTAACAGTTGATTTTCTGTAGTGGGTAACAATAACAAGACCTTTTCACCTGGCTTAAAAACGTTTTCTCTTACCCCATGGCCATAATACACCTTCTGCTGGTTTTGGGCCTCTTCCTGATTACTATGAGTGATTTCAACATATTTTGCCAGCTTCTTTCTCAGGGCACACACATATACGATGTAATAGATTGTTTCTGATGTGGGTTATCTTCCCATGTTTCTTTTATTACATCTAGTGGCCCTCTCAGTTTTCTACCATATAGCATTTCAAACAGTGAAAAACCTGTTGATGCCTGTGGCACTTCTCTGTAAACCAAAAGCAGGTAAGGTACGTATTGGTCCCAGTCTTTCCCTTCCCCTTTTAGAAACCTTTCTAACATGCATTTTAGGGTTTGATTAAAATGCTCAACATGACTGTCTATTTGAGGGTGATAAAGGGAGGTTCTTATGGCAGTGATACCTAGTAGTCCGCACAGTTCCTTAAGTAATGCAGCACCAAAATTACTACCCTGATCAGTAATAATTTCTTTAGGTATGCCCACTCTGCTAAAACATTTTGTAAGCTCTGCTGCCTCTTTTGAAGCAGTGACAGTATGCACTGGAACTGCTTCTGAGTATTGAGTAGCATTGTCACATACTACGAAAATTAATTGATTACTCTTTTTACTTTTATCTAAGGGGATAACCACATCCATTGCAATTCTCTCAAAAGGCACATCTATCAAGGGTGGGGGTACCTTGTCTCTTTTAGCCACTGTGGCTACTTTCTGAAACTCAGCACAGGAATTACAATAGGTAGCAACATCTTCATGAATTACAGGCCAGTAAAATCAGTACAGCAATCTGGCATGGGTGCGATCCCACCCTGAGTGATCAGCCATGGGACTATCCTGTGCTATCTGTAACAACTCATATCTATACTTTTGTGATATAACCAATTGTTCTGTCTGCTCCTGTATCTGAGGTTTAACCCAGACTCTGTACAGCAATCCATTACATTTTTTAAACATGGTTTCACTCCCAGCTGCTTAAAATAACCCTGGAGAGAAACATTGTTAGCCTGCTCTGAAACAAAATCACAATCATTTATCAGTTTAAATTCAGCATTTTCATATTTTAACCCTTTATGTCCATCAGTCTTTTGTTGCTACTGTTGTTTCAGATGTCTTCTTTCTTTCCTGGAATTCTGGATCTTGGAGCTGTTCTCAAACAAGTCTGAATAAAAGTCATTGAAAGGAAAAGTGTCCCCACTGTTTGAGATTTTCTTTGCCTGAGTTCTTGTTACAGCTGTTGCTGAAACTGCAGGGTTCAATTCCTCTGAGATTAACTCGGTAAATCCTGGACAGTCATTTCCAATAATCATGGGCACAGGTAACTTAGATACTACCCCCCACTTTCATTTGGTGTGACACACCCTTAATGGTCAGAGTCACTTGAGTGGTGGGATAGTATTGAGTGTCCCCATGGATGCAGATGACACCAGTACCTGGTCCTTTTGTACAGAGTTTTCCCAGCACTTTAACATACATTAGGGTCTGTCTGCTTCCCGAATCAATGAGTCCCTATACAGTCTTATCCCCCACCTTCACATCTGTTAAGTACTTGCCCCAATTTGCTAAGGACAAATCTGTTCCAGCACTACTCTCCTTACTATGGCAGTTTCTTGCAATATGGCCTGGCATGTTACAATTATAACAAATAAAGTCTTTGGGGGCAGATTTGTTACCCCCACCAGAACTCTTATTAGACTTTGAGTTTAAATGGGAAAAAGAGGGTCTTACTGGTGCTTAGCTGTTACCTCACTGCTGTGGCATCTGTCTGGCCATTTGGTAATCCTCAGCCAAAGAAAGAGCCTTTTCCACACTTTCTGGTTAATGTTCTTTCACCCAAAGCTGCACATCTGTATGCAGGATGTTGATGAATTGCTCAATTGCAAATGTGTCAATGATCTGTGGGACTGTTTTGCCCTCTGATTGGAGCCATTTAATAAGGAGCTCTCTGAGTCAGGTGAAGGCTTCCCGAGGATTGTCGAATGTGTTGTACTTCAGGGACTGGAATCTTTGCCTGTAGGGCTCTCCTGAGATGTCAAATCTTTTCAGGATTTCTTTTTTCACAAGGTCATAGTTTTGTGACTGTGCATTGTCCATACTGCTGTAGGCAAGTTGGGCTTCACCTGTCAGGAGTGATACCAGTCTGAGTGTCCATTGCTGCTTTGTCCATTGGCAGGCTTTGGCAACTCTTTCAAAAGTTGTCAGGTATAAATCGATATCATCTGAGGGACACAACTTTGTAAGTTTAATGTCTTTTAAGTTGCTTGTACCTTGTTGCTCTGCTGGACCAGTGCCATATCCTTCTGCTTTGATAGCTTGCAAGGCATCCAGCCAGCACTGCTCCTGTCACTGCATCTCTTCTTTTCTTATTGCTCCTGTCACTGCATCTCTTCTCTGCTTCTCTGTCTATTTTGTTGTATAGTCCACCATTTGAAAAAGTTAATAAGGCTTTCAGGTTCTGTCACTGCCTGTTCTTTTTCCATACCTTGTGCTGGCTGCACAATCTCAGCTTGGACTTCTGTCTCTGCTAGTTTGGCTGCCATTCTCCTAGTAGCCACTCCTGGACTTGCTGCTGCAGAATGCATACCTTTCTCTATGCTTCCCTGGTACTAGGTCCAGTACCCACACACAAAACTCCTGGCTTAGAGTATGCATGGCGTACATTCCATTTAGGCTGACAGCATCTGTCATCGAGGCACAGGTCAGGAAACATAGGAAAGACCAGGAGCAGTTGTAGAATTCACACACAGTGTTTATTAGTACTAGCAGTAACATAAAAAAAATAGTTCAGAATAACTATTTAGAAAGGCAGAATAAACAGAGAAGATCCATTTGAGTTTTTCTTCAATCTCTGTGTCTCATAACATTGCAGATCTCTGTCTTATAAGTCTTTGCAACCCCTCTTTTAACAAGCATTCTGTTTTTTTTCTAAAATGTTCTTGTCAATTTCAGGCAGGTGCAGCAAGAACACAGCATTCCAGAACTGAGGCCCCTTCTCCACAGCTTCTGAAAAAAGGCTTAAAATCTGCCCTCAGCTTAACCCCTTGAGTTCCCAATAGCTTTTTGCAGTCATCTCAAACTCTAATTATATACATTTCAACAGTAAAACTATGTACATTTCTAAACAAAGGGATACCAGTATCAATTACATTTCCACATAATGATTCACATATATTTTTATACCAGCAGATGTGCAAGGGGGAAAAAGATAGAACAGCAGGTGAAGGTAGAGAGATAGCGAGAGGCAGAGAATTGCAAGACTGATTAAGTCCTAGGTCTCATGAGAAAATCTGATTGTGTAACCAGACAGAGAAGAGACATAAAAGGAGAGAATTGAACAGATCCTTGCATTTAAACTCTTTTTACAGAACAGCTTGGACAGGGCTCTATTCAACCCTGTCACAAAGCATCATTAAAATCGAGCAAAAAAAAAAACACAAAAAAAGGATTCAGATACTGTGTTTCTTAAATGGGAGTTTTTTCAGGCATCTGCGCAGGGGGGAGGGTTCAGTTGGTTTCACTGCAGGTCACCTGATATAGAATAATCTAATGTAAGGGCTCGCTCTGGAAAATCTAAAACAATTTAACTGATAGCTTAATTAATTACGGTAATTTGCTTACCATGTTCTAGCATTGACTATGAGTCTCAAAGATGCTGGCTTCATGAAGTCCACGCATGCAGTCCTACTTTCAATCTTTTGGGCTATTGAATGCATGTACAAGCCATTCAGCGTGTTAAGCTTTTATGTCATCCACAGATTCACTTTTATCTCATCAGACTGCGAGTCAGTCTGCAGTTGCTCAGTTATAAGTCCAGCATACCACTCTGTAAAAGCTTGTTTTAGGACGTCCATAAGAGTTTATTAATGGCAACATCTAGTGGCTGCAGGAGGTCGGTGCAAGACGTTGGGACAAATATTGGAATAATACCCTCACTCTCTAATTTTTCAAGAACTGCTGGGGTTGTGTGGGCATGATACAAATCCATTATCAAAATGGAACACTGTTCTGGTGGAAGGTCATTTCCCTCACACACATTTTTTATGTGTGGCTTCAGAATGCAACCTATGTACAACAAAGTTGATGCAGCGTTGGCCCAGTGATTGTCAGCACAGTACATGGTATGCTCCATTCTGGTGGAAAGCTATCATTTGGTAAGCACCCTGAGGTCTTCCCCTGGAAAATAACCTGAGGCAGCAGGTAATCACCTCCAAGAGTGCACCCCATCACCAGAGAAATCTGTCTGTTATTGCCCAAGCCAATAACCTCGACCTGCCTAGCACCACACTCTGCCATGGTCCACTGGCTGTAGGGAACTAAGTGCACACCAGTCTCATCTATGTTTATAACCAGGTATGGTGGCACTAGCTCCTGTCTCGTAGCCTTGCTGACAGGTTTAAGAAAGTTTGATTTCAGCTGTTCATAATCATTGGGCGTCTTGTGGCCAGCCTTGGTGCCCTTGCACGTTACAAACCACGTGCAGTTTAGAAAGTGCCATGCCCAGTGCCTAGTGATTGTTATGGGCTCTCCAAAATCCCAAAGCAGTTTTAGATCAGTGGCTTTAACAACCTCGACTGTGATGGCTGCCACTACCCTCGCATTGACTACTGCATCCTCATTTTGGAGACTGCGGATAATTCTTTTCATTTCAGTCTTTACATCTTCTAATAAAAGTGTGGGCCTGACACAGGGATTGGTGGGTAATGTTGGCAGAAGCAAAGATGGGTCATGCACAGTTTTCAGTTTCTTGAGATAGTCTTTCTTGAAGTTATGAATGGTACTCTCATTTATGCTGTGTCCATACTTGGACTCAAAGAGGCATGCAGCATTCATTATACTGCAGATTGCAGCATACGTCCCCAGTTCGAATCAAACCTCAGGACTGTAGTGTGTGTAATCAGTCCTCCTTCATTTGTGGGGGGGGGAGCTCTCTGAAGTTCACTGACCATACTGTCTGCAGTTTTGGTTGAAACACCAGCACACTCACTAAGCACTAAGTGCGGCTGGCATGACATCCTCAGTTATGGAAAGATTTCCCTTGACACCCTTTCTTTGCAACCACTGAGCCAGCGAAGTCTTCAAGGACTGTAGAACCACAACCACAACAACACTACACAACTGAGAAATGAAGGCAGACCAGGTATGCTCGCTGACCTGCTATTACTAATGGTGGTAATTACAGGTGCTGCAAAATGAAGCAACTACCAGTGCTTTCCAGTGATAGCAATTACTGTAATTCAGTCAATTACAGTGACAATTACCTGTGAGATGGAACGAGGTGTGAGGGGTGAAGGAGGACCAAAGTGACTGATTGCATTTGTAATCAAGTGATTGAAGTACTAGCATTGGGTTTAGTTTTGTTTTAGCTCATGACTTGCTTTGTTTAAGTATAATTACAAGACTGTGTGGCTTATGATACTGATACCTTGCAAAGTTAAAGTACCACTAATGTGTGCACTCAGATCAGACCACTAAATACAGCTAATGCCGCACTTTTGTATTCTACAGTATATGAGGAAAAGAAATACAACTGCTCTCAATCTAGTAGAAAGGATAAGATCACATCTGTGGAATGACACATTTACTGTGTTTCAAAAATGCATACAGATGACAACTACATCCTGGCCACTTTCTTGGCCCCTCAGTTCAAAGACAAATGTGAGACATTTGATGTGCAAGAATGTGGTAAGAATCAACAGCCATATAAAGCCTGGCTTATCCATCTTGTCTCTGTATGTGTGGTGGAAAACAAGTCCAGGAACACAAATAGAGCAGAAGAACAACACTCCTCATCATCCCTTGCTTCAATCTCACTAACAGGCTGGGTGGAGGAGAAGGAAGAGGGAAGAAAGAAGATCCCAATCTGTTTTCACTGCTGCTACTGAATGTGACAGGAGTCACTCATTTTTGTCTCCAAGTCAACCTGCTACTACTGCTACTGCTTCTGCACCCACCAGAAAGGCAGCTGCTGAAGACAAACCACTATAGGAACAATCCACTGTCAATGGCTTGATGCAAAAGCATGGCAAGTCACTTTCTGACACAGGGGTGAATGAGATGCCAGCAAACACTAAAAGTGCAGAATTATCTGGATGAGAATGTACCACTAGAAAGAGATGAGCCTCTATTGTATTGGTACCAAAAAAAGACCATTTGGCCCGCATTGACACAGCTAGCTGTTAAACACCCCAGTTGCCCATCTGCAAGTACACACTCAAAGATAATTTTCAGTGCTTCAGGTAATATTGTGTGTCCCCTCTCTGGTGCTGTGCCAGAGAGGACCACTATCTCTGCCATGCAGGCCTGACAATGGAGGGGCCTTGGTTCCCATACTGTTAATCGGGGGTCCTTTTCCAACATTAAAAATAAAATGGCAGTGCCTATGCCCGAGTACAACTTAGTGGGTCTGATCTATACAGTACAATCCCCTGGGATGTCATACCAACCCACCTCCCCAAGAACACTTACAAGGATTCAAATCTCCCCACATTCAGACCATTGCATTTCACATTTCAAATAATATCATGCTCACTAAAATCTGTCTCTGGAGTCAACTTGCTGCAAAACAGTAACACCATAATTTATTTACATGGGGAGGATAGGATAGGGGAAATATAGAATAGAGTTCAGGCAAACATTTAGTAATTGCATTTTAAAGATTTGCATTTCCTATAACCATCATTTTCCCTGTTTGATTCAAAGCCCACATTTTAGATTAGTGCAGCCACCAGTGTCTATCTAGCTAGCTAACTGCTGTAGGAATTACCATACCCAGAACCCCCAACTGGTACCAGTCCAGAATGACACCCCTAATTCTGTCCTTTGGTACCCAGATCCCATAGTTGCAGGCTTGAGATGCAGCTAGTTGCTGGTGTTGGCGTCCTTGCTGATTTAAAATTAAGTTTTTTACATTTTTCTTTGATCACTTTAAATTTTTGGCCTTGCTCTATACCTCCAGACCTAGTGGGCATGGTTGAACTATTTACAGTTCCCAGGTGCAAGGCAATTTCTACTGTTTACCCACGGTTCTGCAGAATCAGTCCTTGGATGGCACAGTTCACTGAAGTCCTGGGGTTCACAGGAACAGCAGGGGCAGAACTGATCTTGATGCTTGAAACTGAAAGGGGCACAGAGGCTGTAGCCTGTATCTTCAGTTTGCTTGGAGAACTTGTAACTTGTCCCCTTTGACCTATTATGAGCCTGTTGCAGGGCTTTTGTGCAAGACTTGCCACTTACAAAGGACCCAGACCCAGGAGTGGCCCCTGGTCAGGATCCTTCATGGATCACAGTGCAGGTGCACTCAGGGACAAGCTCTGTAATCCCCTGCAGGTGCAGACTCTACTTGATGGGGGTTAACGAGTTCCCCACCTGGCCCCAGTGTCAGCATGAACATTCAGCAAATTTCTCCTCTTCTTGTCTTTCTCTCAGTTACCAGCTATGGTGTGTAGCCAAAGCAGTTTCTGTCCTTTCCTGTCTCCCAGACTCGAGGGTACAAAGTCTGGGCTACAGGTTCATCACAACTGTCTATGTCTTGCTGTATCTCAGGAGCAGACAGTAGGCACCCGCCATGTAAGGCATCTGTCCATCCTTCTGCTTTCATAGTCTCTCATCTTTAACATAGCTGCATTCTTGCTCTGGTTCGCACACACAATTTCAGAACTGTATCTCAGCAAACAGTTCATAAGTCTCCTTTCTCACTGTGCAGGTGCAGCACAATTCTCCAGTCTGAAGATGCTTTCTCTCTTCCCCGTTCTCTTCTTTTCCTTTCCTCCACTTTCTTCACTGATGAGGTGCAGGCGAAAGTATCCATCTTTTTCCAGGCTGAGACATAACTTTTGCCCTTTTTTCAGGCTCAGGACACAGCCTTTTCTTTATCTTCACTGTTGTGGTGCAGGTGCATAGTATTGCACTGTTTTGCATTGAAATCCAGCTGTCATACTCTTGACCACTCCTCAGGTTTTCTTGTTTCTTTACTCATTCTCTCCACCCCCTCCAGAGTAACTACCCTATTTCAATTCTTGGTGTCACCTGCAAACAGGAATACCTTTCCTTCCATTTCCGCTGCAATGTAGCTTATGAAGACATTGAAGAGGACTGGTCCCAGCGCTGAGCCCTGAGGTATCATGCTGCTCACTCTCCCCTCATTAGAGTGAGTGCCATTTACCATCACCCTCTGTCACCTATTCATCAATCAGTTCTATAACCAGTTAACCACCTTGGGTCCCACCCCCAAACTGTCCAGTTTCCTTATAAACCTCCTACATGATATGGTGTCAAAGGCATTGCTGAAGTCTAAATAGGCCATGTTCACCGCTCCAACCTGATCTATTTCCCTGGTAACTCAGTTAAAGAAATCGATCAGGTATATCTGACATGACCCCCCCTTGAATCCATGCTGCCATGGCTCTTGCAACCCATTGGATTCAAGATACTCCACTAGCCTTTCTTTCAATAACATTTTCATCAACTTCCCCACCACTGACAATAAATTTACCAGTTTATTGTGGCCAGCCTCCACCTTGCTGCTACTTTTATGAAGCGTGACTACATCTGCCCTCTCCTCCAGTCCTCTGGAACAACTGTTGTTTCCAGTGATTTGTTGAACAGGGCTATCAGTGGTGCAGCTAGTACCTCCCTGAGCTCTATCAGCACCCTTAGATGTACCCCTTCTAGCCACATAGACTTATCCCTTTTCAGATTTTCAAGTCCTCTCAGGAATCTTTTCTCTGTGGATGGACTTGTATTCACCTCCCTCCTCGAAGTGTTCCTGCTGCTTCTATGTGGTCCGTCTCCCTCTACCTCCATTGTGAAGATAGTCTTGATCCAGTTAGTTACTCCTTTGTCTATCCTTTTCTCCATTTGTGCCTTTGCACCCCTCACCACTTTCCCTCCTTCCATATGCTTCTCCTGGTAGACCTCCCTATTCTTGTACCTCTGCATCTCCTTGTGCCTCTTGCATGCCATCCCTTTAGCCTTTACCTTCACATCCAGTCCTCTTGAGAACCATAGTAATCTCTTTTCCTCCAGTTTCTGCCCACTTCTTTAATGCAGAAGTTTGTTACCATCACTATGCCATCACTTAATTTGGTCCTCTGTTCCTCCACCCACCCAGGCAATCCCCTCCTGTTGGGTCATCTCTGAGACTTTCACCCATTTTAAAAAAAAATCTGCCCTCCTGACATCCAGGACCCTTGTCCTTGTGTGGTTTCTCAGTGCCATTATCCTTAGGCTAAACCACACTGTAAGGTGATTGTTGGCCCCTTGATGACATCCCACCTTGACATCTGCAATACTGTCCCTGTCTCCCTGCTTGCCCTAAGGCACTTTCCAACTCCCAGTAAATGTCAGGTTGGTTGAAGTCCACCACAAAAACCATGGGTTCATAGTTGTTGCCCCTTTAATTTAATTTTCCAACTCCATGTCCTGCTCTGCTGTACTATCTGGTAGTCTGTAGTTCCCAGATTTGTCTTTTAGTCTTATGCAAATTGTGCTTCCAGCTGCAGTCTTTCTTCCTTGAAATATTAAGTAACTCATTCACTCCTTGCTCCCCAGTGTCCTTATTGAAGACACTGTGCTCCTCTAACCTTGCTTTTCAGCTTATCTCTCCTTCCGCCAAGTCTCTATTCATCCTATTACATCACTGCTTACCTCAAGAAGTTTACCATTCAGCTCCATCCATTTTGTTTATGCACTCCACACCTTTACTACCATGAACAAATGTCTGTTCTTCCCTCCTATATTTAGGGCCTTCTATAACTGAGCATTTTACCCCATCCCTGTACTTGACTGAGGCATAGGTGTTCTCCTACACCTACCTCTACCACCAATGTCCTAGTTTAAATCTTTCCCACACTCTATCTGCACAGCATGCCGTCACTCCAATCACTTCTAGGACCATAAGTAGCAAGACTGGTGAATGAAAAATGTAGGCAGATCAGTGGAAGCTGGTGGGGGGGTATTCAGGAGGGTTGTGAGAAAGTTTTATTCTACAAAGAGAGTGGCTGAGCCATGAAACAGCCTACTAGCAGAGGTGGTGACTGCAAGAACCATTAATGGTTTCAAACATGGCTGGTATTGAGTAAAAAGCTTACTAGTTGCACAGGGGGAAAGCAGTGGGGCAGGGGCAAGGGAGAGGTGAAGTTAGTAAACCCCTACTGGACATTAGGTCTCAAAGTAGGATAGGGTAAAACAGGGCAAATTAGATCGACAAACTGTCCTTTTCTGCCAACATTTTCAATGTTTCTGTACTTCTATCAAGTGAAGCCTGCCCACAGCGTATGCTTCTCTCTCCCACATTTTATGGTGCAAGGAACCTACATTCCAGACCATCGATCAGTTTAAGTGAGAGCTTAAAACACATCTGTTTAGACATGCCTTCCCAGAATTGGATTAGTGCATTTTATCTAGCAAGAAGAAGCTATTTATATGTTTTAATATATTTATATTGTATTTAAATGCTTTGGATTTTATGTAAAGCACATTGAATCACACTGAGAATTGTGCTATACAAATAAGGTTTGATTGATTGATTCTTGTTTCCTGTACCATAACCTGAACAACACATTTAATTATTTAATCTCCTGCTCCTTCTTGCTGGCCTCTGTGTATGGCCCTGGTAGTATGTCATAAAATTCTACCTGGAGGTTTAAATTAGCATTTTAGGACCACTGATCTGCCTCTACAGTACCTACACATCATTGGTGACAACTTGTACAATATTGGTTAGTTCCTCTTCCTGTTTTAAATGACCCTGTTGACCATTACTGAATGTATGACTATGCTGAAGTGGAGCCTTTGTAAATGAGTCTATGACTCAAAAGGGTTGTAATTCCTATGACTGACTAAAATAAAAATAAAATAAATTACCATGGTGTCTGTAACCCACACAAAAGGTTGACAAGTTACTAAGCAGTCCACACTAATCTGTTGCCCCAGTGCTCCACCGAGCTCACTAACATATCTCACAGTAGAGTTTTCAATTACTACTACCTTTCTGCTTCTTGACTTGCTGCCCTCACTGGACCCGTGTGCACTGGAAGGGGGAACCTCCATGCTTGATTCACAGGCAGTAGCTCATGACACCCTGTGGTCACCTTCTAGTGTCACTGACGGTGGCTGGTATAAGTTCTCAATGACCACTGGTGGTATCCTCTACCTCATCTCATGATCTTGTCCCTGTCCTTTCCTCCCTACCTTAGCCCATTTTTTTCTCAGACACTTGAACATATCTTCCTGGTCCCTCTCAACTGTACCTTAGTGACTAGGACCTAGCTCATGATACTCCCACATCTGCATTTTGGAGTGCTGCTAATGGCCCCTCAGGCATGCCATCTCTGGCCTTGAGTGCTGCACCCAAATTGCTTCAGTCACAGAAAGAAAACAATCCATGGCTATGACCATGAAAGCATACATACCACAACCTCTGCAACGTATCAGATGCACTGCCGTATTCCTGCACTGATTTTCACTCCTTCTCATTTGTAAGGAAAAGTCATTAGCCCCATTTCACACCAGGGCAGAACTGAGTGAAGCAACTTCATTTATATTAAACTTAGGATGAAATTAGGGGGATGCAAGAGAGGGAATCATTGTTCATGCCTACAAACTACACAAGCATACAGAAAAAAGGTTGAGGAAACTTTCCCTTTATGTAATCTGATGAACTTTTATTAAACTTATGATGCAATGCTTGATTTTTATATCATCATATGATTCATTGTACTGTACAGTTTTTGTAGTTTTCTAATTTGCATCCCAGGTTGTTCCTGAAAATAAGCCCTTGGAAGCCAGCCCGGTGGCGATCAGGGTTGAGGTGCTGGATGCCACACCTCATGCCATGCCGGTGAACCGGGTTCAGGAATGGACTGGGGTCATTTGGGGGTCAGACGGCGAGGGAAGGATTGAGCATCCCGAGGACTGCTATCCTTCCTCAGGAAGAGGAAGCCTGCTGTGCATTGTTGACCGACAACCAGTGGTGGCTGGGTTTCAGCACAGCTGCCGGCACAAAGGGGTTGGCCCATGTCAAGTGTACTTGGTTGCCTCTGTGGAGGTGGAGGCAGCAATTGCACCCATTGCATGGGTGTGGGCATGGGAGGAAACCAGGATGAAAACTGGGACCTGGCAGGACCAGTGATGGCTCCAATCACTCTTGCAGCAATCCCAGTTCTGGATTGCTTCTCTAGGGGGTAGGAGTAAGCCAGCACTCCTAGCCCCTAACCCCGCTGTAGGGGAAAGCAATGGGAGAATGTTTGGGGTGGCAAGGCAGAGTGGTCAGGGCAGGAGGATGAATCCCTCTGTAAGGGGGGGTCATAGCCTCTGTCGGGTCTGTGGCAGTGGGAAAAATAGATAATATAAAAATAAATAGGCTCTTGGCCTAGTGTACACTTACCTTTAGGGATGCTGCTCCTGTGCCTCTCCCCCAGTATAAGGGTTTGATAGATATTTGAGGGAAGGCACAATTCTGAGCTGTGTCATCAGACTGCCACTGGGGCAGTCTCATGGTCCATAAAAGGGGTCAGCACTGGTGGTTCTGAGGGAGATGGCAGGCTGGCTGAGGATTGCAGGACAGGCCATCAGGGAGGAGTTCGTCGGGCCAGGTTGGGCCTGATTTGAGGGAGACCCCCCCTTGATAAGTGGGAGGTAGAGCTGTGGCTTCTAGCAATGTGGTGGTGGTAATGGGTGCTTCATGGGGAGGGCCTCAGACTATCTGTCAGAACTGAGTGAGGTAAATGGAGCTCCACTGGGAGAAGGGGTAGTGAGAGTGCCTGTGGAGGTAGTTTGGTGGTGAACCAGGCCTGTAGAAAGTAGGTTTGGACTGCCAGGGATGGAGGTTTTGTGGCAGAATTCCTCCGGAGGAAGGGTGGTGACAGCTCCCCTCTCATTTTCCTGGTGTGGAAGGGTGGTCCAGACCTGTGTAAAAGGGTACAGGGGGTTTCCACCCAGTTTGAAGGACTTGCTTGGAGGGTCAGGTCCTGTGGCATGGCAAATTCTTGTGCACAAGCTGCTCAGGCAGGCCGCAGGTCAAAGGACAGGCTTTGGGAAGCTCTCCAGACCCAGTAAGCTTAAATCAAGTACTGGAGTGATGGTTTAAAAGGGATGCATGTTAGAGGCATTTCTGAGATCCCCACACCAGTAGCTGGAGAAAAGAGGCTGGTGGTTAAGTGGCAATGCCCAGAGGAGAATAAAGAAAAAAAAAACAATCAAAGGACTGGTCAGGGAAGGAAAATTCCTGTGATCCTGTGGCAAGGGACCAGGTGGGAGAAGCAGCTTGCTTCTGCATAAGGCTGGAGACTGACCAGGGAGAGAGAAAAGGAAAGGGATATCAGTGACCAACTTACCAGTGCCAGAGGGTAGGTTTGGCTCTGAAGGCCTGGTGCAGGCTAATGGGGAGGTTTCGGGTATATCATCTGAAGTTTGATCAACTGCCTGAAGTAGAATGCTGCCTAAGACACCTTGTCTCCCAGTGTATGCACCCTAAATTCTGTGAATAGTGCTCCATTGAGTTGGATGGCAAACATGTTTTTAAGCAAGCAATGGGAACCCCTGGGTCCCTGCAAATCTTTGGGATCCCAGAAGCAATACATTGGTTTGGTTGCTTAATTTCATGTTCTTGAGAGAGTCTTTTAAAGTTTTAAAGGATTGATGAAATGCTGAATCTTTAATGAATTTTTAACCAAACTTCTTTGGGGGGAGGATTAAAGTTTCAGCCCAACTGAGACCTGTGCTTCCAGGGTCAGAATGCTGGTGGGGGACTTCCAGGAAGAGAGAAAAGAAGAGGTCTATGGTATCCAACATGAGTTTCCAAAGAAGTCATGAGGGGTAGCAGTTTCCATTTTATCTGCAGTAGGACACGGGCCATAGTAAGAGAAAACCATCTTATTTCTTCCTGGTTGTTGATATTCTGGTCTGGGTAGGCCCCTTCCCCTCTTGTAACATCGGGTGACCCTAGACATATAGGGAGGTGGGGGTGGTTCCACTGAAGTAATATAAAAATAAAATAAAAACAATGATTGACAGATACATTTTCAAATTTTATTGAAGGACTGGAAGGGAAGGGCAGTGCCCAGAGGACTGAGTGCCTCATCTAGTTGACATCATGGAGATTTGAAAAAGAGATCTTGAATGCTACCATCTGGCCTTTCGACTGCACCGTATGTTTCCCACCATGGGATTCGGAAGTTTCATTCATGGTGGCAAGTTGGCTGCTGCTGATGTGAAGCAAGTTGTATCTGCTTTTTCCACCAATGCCTCTGCTGCTGCTTTGCTTGTGCCAACTCCATCCAAGCCTGCATCTGCAGCTACAGTGAGCCTGATTGAGAAGGATCCTCCAGTCATCCACAGTCATTTATTTATTTCATTTATTTATTGAGTATTCAGATATACCTTTGAGTCAGAGACTCCTTTACAAAGGTTCCATGTCACAGAAATTAAAACAGAACAGACATTATTGAATAAATTCAACAGATACATAGTCATGCAGATTACAAATAACAGTGAGGCTAAGGTAGTTACTAGGAATCAGCTTATACAAGTCATTAATTCAATTATAGTCAGGTATATAATGGAGTCATCAGCACAACGATGTGCCACCACTGAGACAGCACTCAGAAAAGGAATGCAGTTGATTCAACCGGCACAAGAGGGTCAAGAATTAGTCACTTGACTGCCTGTATGATTCTGTCATCTGCATTTAAGGAGCCCAAAGGTGGGGAGATGTCTGAGTCATATGAAATGCCTGAAGTGGTCAATGAGGAGGAGAAGACAGAATTGCTTTTGTCTGTGGTAATAGTTGACAAGGAACTTAAGGTGTGTGTGTGTGTGTGTGTGTGTGTGTGTGTGTGTGTGTACCTATGCCAGAGGACACAGACATGAGTGGTACTAGAAGTGTGAATGTTGCTTGGGATGGGACCATTCATTTGGGAAGCATGGACAATTGGTTTATTTCTACCTCTCCACAGACAAAACTGATCTGGGAAATTCCCTTGAAGAGCCCCATCTGTAGTGTTCTTTGTAGCAAGCAGCATATAGTATTTTAGATGTAGAAGTATACAGATGAGGAACCTGCAGAGGAAGAGGATGGAGAGGAAAGAGTGGCTATGGAGATAGTCTCTGAAGAGTGGCATGGAACTCAACACTGAGAGGGAGACTTCTTGGAGTGCCATGACTGAGTACTGCTGCATCAACCTTACTGCACTGACTTAATCAAATTAATAGGAGCAGGGAGGGAAGTAATAAAGAAAATGTAGGAGTTATGGGGTACAGGTATCCATATGTCCCATTTGAGATACTTGGCCCTGTATTCAAAGGCAGCCAATTGTGCTGTGCAAAACATAGTGCAGTGTGCTGATTAGCATGCTGCCATTCAGGAAGACTTTCTTATACATGTATAGTGCCCTGTCTAGTATGTGCTACATGAATGAAAATTAGCCTGTGATAGTGCTGCGCTAAGTCCAGATGGGCAGTGCACCTGCCTGCAAAGACACCTGGGAGCAAAGGAGGGTAGCGCATCCCAAATGGGTTACTACCTTTGTATCTGGGTACCTTATTCAAAAGGCAGCATGGTAATATGCACACAAGGCATTCAAGGTGCTAAGAGGTCATTTGCATGCCATTTGGTGGCCATTAGCAGGTCTGTTCAATGTCACTGTTTCTTTGTATGCACTGCAGTATTGAGGAAAGCAGTGGCCATTGCCCCTCCCTCACTAAAATCCCTGCTGTACTGTCTAGAAAACCTGGTGCTGGTGGCATCCATCTCCCTCTACTGAACCCCATTGTAATGAATAACACACTTCTGGTGCTAGTGGTACCCTCCTTCCTAACCTCATCCAAGTTGTTATGACTTACACACCACTGGTAGTCTAGTGGTCTCTCCTCCTACCACTAGACCACTAGTAGCCCAGTGCTCTCTCTCCTCCCTCCCAGTAGCCTCCAACCTTCCCATGCCAGATCCACCCCCACACAGCTACAGCTGCTTACGCACCACTCTCCTCCCAGTTCAGCCACTGTGTGTACTGTACAAGTCCTTCAGTGATCTGTAAAGCTGTATATCACTACAGGACCAGTCTGGAAATAAACTAAGTCAGCATACACTTTTTTTTTTTTTTTTTATTTAATGTTTACAAAAATTTCACAGCATATCATTTACATGCAGTTAGACAAGGCTGGCAGTATAGCGTAGAGGTTAGCATAATGATTTGTGAATGAGCTTGGTACATCTAGCAGACCTGGGTTTGATTCTCACAACCTCCACTTGCATACTGTGTGACTCACGTCACTTAACCTCACAATTGCACCAGGTTTCCCCTGAAAACAGGCACGTGTGCTTAGTAGGCCTTACCTGGTTTACAAAACAATAAGTTAAAAAAATATATATATATTAATGCAGTCAAGTACGGGCAGCGTTCTATTAACACATCACAAAATGTATTGCGAAATCCTAAATACAGTAACATCTGGGAGCCCTAAGGGACAGAGTTGGCTCCCAACTGATTATGTTTTTTTATCAGCTTATGCCCTTCAGTTTCACCGTAGATGGTAAGACCATACAAAATACCCAAAAAACATTCAGACCTCATAGCTACAGATAGTAGTCCTGAGGATTTTCTTCAACAATAGACAGTTAGGATACTCCTCTCACAAGAGGAGATAAGGCTAAAATAGGGGAAATGGGACGTGACTCAAATAAATAGGGACTTTTTATTTTTCAGGTGTCTAATCCTGTATGACCCATCCAAAAAGATTATGATTTTTTTTAATGATATATCATGAATGATCATTATCCAGTTATGTTCAGAGATCATGTTTAAACTTAAAAAAAACATCCATCATTGCAATCATTAACAGTAGTTAACCATCAACATTAAATGGCCTCCAATCAAAAACTATGAAGTTCTGGAGATGGTGATTATGATAAATGATGATCTCATATCATCGTAATTTTTCATGATTGCTCATGGTCAAGATTACAGAAATACATTTAAAAAATCCATTTATCTTTTCTCAATACTTTTGGAATTTATCTTGTATTTAACCATATTTACTGGAATGATCAGTTATGACACCTTTGATCTAAATGCCCACTGCTTTCAGTTATACTTACTCTGATACCTCACATCTAACTGGAGTTAAAAAGGATCATATTGGTTTCTATATCCCCATTAAGTGGTTCCTTTTATCATTTGTTGTGAGTTCTTAAAAGTACCTGGTTTGTGCTCAAAACCTTTCCTAATAGTCTGCATATCAATACTGTCAATGAAAAATTTATTTAAAAATAGAAATTTTCATTGTTTTGTTCCATAAACTGTGCTGCTGAAATATGCAAATCTGGTATGCAAATTTGTATCCTATACCAGACATTGCATGTACTCTTCCTAATGGGATTAAAACTTGACTTCTCATGATTTACATTATCATTCATAATTAATTTGACATTGCTGATATGTGACATTTATATTTTCATAATTAATGAATAAAACTTTAAGTATTGCTTCTGTGACTTCCAATCGTATAATATAAGCTAATATAATCATCGATGATCATCACTTGATCATCCACAGATCATCAACAACCATCATGCTGATTTAAGCTTACAAAAATAATCAATAATCATCAGTTGGTGATTTGAAAGTTCATATTTGATGATTAAATCATGATCTTGATGATGATCATAGATCGTGATCTCCTTTGAAGATCTTATGGTAACATTTGATGATTAACAATAATCAGTCAAGATGGCCCAGTGATGCTGAAGGTTGAGGCATTGAATGCCACACCTCGCGTCACGCCAGCGACCTGGGTTTGGGAACGAGCCCGGGTTGTCAGGTGGTTGGCAGGGAAGGGGATGGATTGAGCATCTCATGGACTGCTCTCCATCCTTGGGGAGGGGGTTTCCACCAGCCGATGCACTGGTGATCTCTGGTGGAGACTGGAGGTACCACAGTGCACGACCACAGAATGCAGGGGATTGAAGCTGTCGCAGACGTCTTTTAGGGGTGCATGGGAGCGTGCACCAGCCGAGCAGGATGTCATTGCACATCCAAGCTTCAGGGAGAAAATAAGAAAAAGCCCTCTGCAGAGCCGAGAGATGAAGGAGACTCCAGGGGCAAGTCCACATACCTCTGCCGGCCCAGCACACCAGTGAACTCCATGGTTTGACCTGACGCCAGGTAGGCCCCTCTAATTGCAGAAAGACCACCGAGGGAGGATGGACCCACACCGGGGGTGATCTGCGGGGGCTGGACCTGCCTAGTTAGTCAGGGGATGACACTGGTAAGTGAGGGTTCAGGCTGGGAGTAGAGACTTAGCCGAGTGGGTACTCTGGAAGGATGCACAGCCTGCAGAGTGAGAAATAAAGGATACAAAAGAAAACAAAAAAAACAATAATCAGTCATGACTGACCTTCAGAAATCATGATTGATGATTTACCAATTCACCTGGCGAGGATACTGCAGCCCTAGCTACAGAAAGTGGACAAGGTTGGAATTAGAGGATTCTCCATTATCCTAAATGCCAAATCTTCAACTTCCAGTGAAGAATCTTGTTAAGAAAAGGAAGCAAACTGTGGTCTCCTTTGCTGGGCTCTCTCACTGTTCGTGTTGAATAGCAATATAAAATAAATCCTATACCAATGGTGTTATCTTTATTTGTGAGCTACTAAGTCCATCTTATCCAACACTATAGTATATTATCACATGAAGGTCTCCTCTACCTCCATCATGTACAGTAAAATATTAATTTCTGCCATCGAACTTGAAATTGGGGAAAATAATGTGTTGATTGTGAGTCATACCATACCAAAAAGGGTGTTTACTATTTGCTGCCAATGAGTAACCATAGGAGACACTGGTTTCATACAATGTCTTCTAACTTTTTGACTGCTAGGGTTAAGATGGGGACCAGGGATTGAAGGTCTCACTGGACCACTTCCAGCATGGTGGTTGCAGACTGTCAGCACATGCTGAGATTTAGCTGTGACACAGGAGACCATATCCAAGTCCTCTAGTCAGCTCTGTGCTTTAGACTGGGCTGGATGGACCGTATGTGAGACCTAAGAACCTGGTACTGTGGTTGTGGGATTATCGGGCTACATCTCTTGAGGTCAGACTTCACTTTTTGTGATGTTTGGCAGAGTATGTTGCTCTCCAGAATGCTAACCTGAAAAAGAGCTGGGTAAAGTGTCTAGAAACAGAGACCTGCCTGCTTCAGGGCTTGAATACAGGGGACATAAGCATTTCTTTTAGACTGTATGGCAGGTGCAAAGTCATGGTCGAAGTTCGGCATGTGCTGACCTTAATTAACTTCTTCATGTTTCCATGCCATAAGGAGAACATGTTAATTTACCTGAAATTTAAGGAAATTCATAATCAAAGACTTGGGGTGCATCTTTGCGAGATGCTGACTGAACAATGAACCATCTACAGCGAAGACCATTACAGTGACAGAAATCAACAGGTTGCTGTAATGGTCCGGGCTGATGCAGCACTGCGTCACCTGGTGTTTCACCCCTTCCCCGAGACAACTTTGACTCGGAGTTGATTATATAAATACTGGGGGGGCCAGAGCCCCCCACATGGGGACTTCAGGATGCACAGCACTCTGAGGAAAGCATACCAGCATACCAACAGCACAATGCTGACCTCGGCATTGTGTCTGTTGATGTCGGGGATTTCGGCATCTTTGGTGTGACTGTTGCATGGGTAAACCCTCCTCTGCCCCAAGTTTAGGGCAAAGAGCATGGTGCACTGTCTCTAAGCTGAATGAAAAATTATCAGAAAGTGATAAGGTTTTTCTGATACGTTTCTCAATAAAGACTGTGGTAATTGGGTCTTCCTCCCCCTCTTGCAGCTCATAAATGCACATAGTTTTCCTCCATAGGTGACCCTTAAATTTAGGGGTGGGTGAAATTTGTAAATTTATGCTTTCACGGAACTTTGAAATTTTGTGGAAATTGCAGAACTTTCGCTATTGTGAAACTGGAATTTTCTGCTAATTTTTGCCCAGTTCCACAGGCTTTTTTGTGAACTGCGGAAAAATGCATATAAACTGTAGAATTTATTCTATTCACAGTTTAATGAACTGTCAGTGAGCAACCATGCAGTCATTCACTGACAATTCAGTGGGCCACTGGTAGTGGAGAAGAGAGGAAGGCTGCGCTGGTGGCCCACTAAGGGCAGGGTGGGGGGAGCGGAGTGGTGGCAGATGAAATGTCAGGGTGGGGATTGGAGGTCCACTAGACATCAGGGAATTGGGATTATTTTTTTTATAAGAGTTCGGGGATGGAGAGGTCCACTAGACACCTGGGAATGCTGGGAATAGAGGGGGATGAGACGGTGGACTCCTGGCTGTTTCTTTGTGGATTAAGGAATCCAGGATAGGGAGGGGGTGTGTGTTAGACATCAGGGAAATAAAATGATTTGGGGGGCCATGATCAGTGGCTGGGGGGGCCACTAGAAACCAGGAGGGTCCAAGGAAGAGATTGGAGATATTTACTGGAACCCCTGATCAGTGGGGGGTGGATTAATTAATAGTAGTATAAGTTCATATATCTCGTCAAATGTTAAATTTCAGCCAATCAGCGCATGCCACGTCATTTGACAGGTGGGCATGGCCTAAAACAGACCAATCAGAATCGCCCCTTGTTAAACCAGAAGTCCCTCCCTAAAATGCGCTAGCCCTGCCCCCTTCTGGCGGAAATGACATGCGTTAGACCATTGTCCCACCCTTGTGCGGAAATGACCGCAGCATTCGAACCCGTATCCCTCCTTGTGCAGGAAATGACACGCGTTCAAACCCGTGTCCGGCCCCTTGTGCAGGAAATGACCCACACTGAAACCCTGGAAGTGACCTAACACCACCATTTTGTAAGCATCTTACGCCCTCATTCTCGTACACTCCTCGAACCCTGCCACCCACCATTTTGTAAGCATCCTGCGCCCCTCCTTCTCGTACACTCCTCGATCCCCTGCCAGACCATCCTGGCTGGAACCCGAGTCCCACCATGCTAGCTTGAACTCCCAAGGCCCCTCCTTTCTCCTGCACCCCCACCAGCCTGGCTCGAACCCTGTCCCCTTCTCCTGCACTCCACCATCCTGGCTCGAACCCCTGTCCCCCCTTTCTCCTGAACCCCCACCATCCTGGCTCGAACCCCTGTCCCTCTTCACCACCGTGCTCCTCCCACCCCAAAAAATCAGTTAGTGTTTATGTAGTGGTATGTGCCCCCTGTAGGCCTGGTGTATAACTGCAGGGACATGTGTGTGTTTTTTGATTAGGATATTTTCAGAAAGAAGTATCTAGGAGGGAATCTGATCATGCAGAGGTTTCACAGATCTGTGTGGAGACCCCCACCCCCGAGGGAAATTCATCTGCCTGTGTGAGTACCCCTTTTTCTGTTTTTGTAACAATATACAAAATTATTTAACATGCATCTGTAGGACTGTGTCAAACTTGCATCAAAAGGATAGCTTTATGTATACGCATGTAACATTTATAAGCTAAAATGGGGGGACCTCTGTGTAAATAAGATGGTTCAGCAGTTTTCTCTGGATAGCATTGCAACAATCGCAAAAAACTAATTATTTATACTTTTGTCATGAATTAGAAAGAATAAAAATATATCAGAAAAAAGGAATACACATACCTATAGTTCACCCCCTCAGCTCTGTGTAGTATCAAGGAGAAGGCTGAAATGAAATGTGTGTGTGTGATATTTATAATGTTTTGAAAAAATGATATATTACAAAGAAAATACAGAATGTAAAATGATAATGTTTCTCTTCCAAAAATAATTTTAAAGCACACAGTCTTAAAATGTGTCTAGAGCTTTGCTTAGAGTCGTTGCAAAAAATACACGCTGTGTGTGTGTGTGTGTGTGTGTGTGTGTGTGTGTGTGTTGTTCCCTCATTAGACACGTAGGAAAAGCAATGCCTTTTATGGATGTTTAAAATATAGATGGTCTTTTTGGAGCTCATGGTCCTGTTGGCTGTGTGGTAGGTGTCTTTGTCTGTTAAGATGTGACAAAACATCTGTTGTTCATTTACACAGCCATGGCTACAAAGGACTATTGATTCTCTTTGGAAACATGTGTGTCTCAAGATTTTTGGATTACATGGTCCCTGTATTTACAGGGATCTGTAAAAATGTTGCTTTATGCTTTTGTTACAAAATAAATGTCTATAGTTACATTATCAAAAAATTAAAAAGTCATGTAGTACTAAATAGAAAAATAAATGATATGTTAGAAAGAAAAGACAGAATGTAAAATGATAATGTTTCTCTTTCAGAATAATTTCAAAGCACACAGTCTTCTTAAAATGTATCTACAGTTTTGCTTAGAGTCGGTGCAAAAGAATACACACTTTGTGTGTGTGTGTGTGTGTGTGTGCTATGTTTTACTGATTACTAATTTAAAGGACTCAGCTGCTTAAAAGACAGAATTTCTGTTTTGACTTTTAAAAACATAACTAAGCTGGCACTCAACTGCCATTATTATAAACTGTGCCTCTTTGTGTTTTAAGATTGATAAAAGCATCTGTTTTAATTAGACTGTGACCAATGTATTAGCAGTATGGCATTTCTTTTGAACTCTCCTACATTGTAAATGAGAAAAACTTGTGTTTCTCATGATTAACTTTTTAACAAAATAAGTTTTATCTTCTGATTAGTGGTATGCAAGCAGTTTTACCGAATTACTAATTTAAAGGACACAGTTGTTTAAAAAAGACAGAATTTCTGTTTTGACTTTTAAAAACATAACTTAAGCTGGCACTCAACTGCTGTTATTATAAAGTCTGCCTCTTTGTGTTTTAAGATTGATAAAAAGCATCTGTTTTAATTAAACTGTGACCAACGTATTAGCAGAAAGGCATTTCTTAATGCCTTCCAGCTGTCGCAGGAAGTGAGAAGCAAAAGCCTACATTGACTAGCATAGGGGCTTATATATTCCCCTTGGAGAATGGGTTGGTGGTCTGATGGACAGTACCAGATGTTTTTTCACTACTTGCTACGTACTTGGGGTGGGGAGGGAGAGGGGTCTGAGTCATTTTATATAAGCATTTCAAGATACTGGAAGCTCAAGAAGTAGTTGTGGCAGTCTAGCTCTGTCCTTTTGTCTTGAGCTAAAAAAAATTAAAAATATTCAACAAGTAGCCATGGACTCGTGGACTCCTGATGAAGAGCTTATCCAAACATTTACTCGTTTGGCTAATACACAGTTGACCACTACAGAAGGTGTGTATTTTTTAACTAGAAATAGTAGATGCTGCATGTTTTAGAGTTTAAATTTTGTCTTATAAAAGTTTTAAAATACTGAAAAGTAGTGACAGGGGTGTATTTTTCTGTTTTTAAACAGCCATGCAGAGAAACCCTGGAGGGGAGAGGCTGACTAATCCCCAGATTACCACTACAGAAGGTGTGTATTTTTAACTAGAAATAGTAGATGCTGCAGGTTTTAGAGTTTAAATGTTGTCTTATAAAAGTTTTAAAATACTGAAAGTAGTGACAGGAGTTTATTTTCTGTTTTTAAACAGCCCCACAGACAAACCTACAGGTGTGAGAGGGAAAAAGAGATCATTATGTGAAAGTGATGTTTTTCAAAGGCATGCAAGAGTTTCTGTTGGTGTCAGTGACCAGAATACGTATAGCATAACTGAACAAGATATACAGCCATCTACGAGCAGAGGTTCAAGAGTCTCTGCAGTTGTAAATGAACCAAATGTGTCAATAAACATTGTACAGCCATCTAGGAGCAGCGGCTCAAGAGTCTCTGTGGCTGTAAATGAACCAAATGTGACAATAAACAATGTACAGCCATCTAGGAGCAGCAGCAACACAAGAGTTTCTGCCCAAAGATTTCAAGAAAGTGACATTGACATGATCAATATTGGGGAAAGCTTGTATTTTTAAAACAATTTATAGTTTGTTTAATGCCTTGGTAATTGAGGGTAGATTATCTAGTGAGGATTACGATCATCAGCTGCTTAAATCTGAGCTTTTTAAAAGTTCAGCTACTTTACTGAACAGTGTGCTTGGTTTAGTGCATGTATCTAAACAGTCATGCAAAGGATTTAAAGATGATGGCAAGTGCAGCCCACATGTATGAAAAGTACAGGGGTTTGGAGGAAAAAGTGGCCAAAAACAAAGATCAAATTACAAAGTGAAAGCACAGAAGCTCTCATAAACTAAGTACAAAGGTTTGCATCACTAACAAAATGAAAAAAAATAACAAATGGGGTCAAAAAAGAAAAATCTGGGTAAAAAATAAAACAATCGAAGAAAAGTTGATAAGAAAAGTAAAACATGCCAGGAAAATATTACAACGTAGGTTGTTACAGCATGCTACAAATGGTCTGCAGTCTGAATTAGAAAACCATCATGATGATGATCAGGCTAACAGGGCACCTACAGTGTATTTAGAAGCTGTACAGGAATATGAGCAGTTTAAAAAATTTAATGCTACAGAATTTCATCAAAGATATAAGTTTATAAATCTAGATAAAATAAAATCTTTACAGATGCTATTGCTGCAATGCACCAGGCTATAGAAAGTTTGTTAGACAGTGTGAAGAGAAAAACACAATATGGGGATTTTATACAGGTAAGATCAAATGCTGCTTCTTTGAATCACCCTTGTTCTCAATAAAGACAAGACCAAATGAACTAAATGCTGCAACCTTCTTAGATCAGATAGCTGATATGCTACAGAGCAATACTGAAGTAATTGCTGATTCCTCTATACATCTCAGTGGTAACAACTATCAGGAACCACCAGGGTTCGGGGGTGGAGACGGACACTGAGCTCCATCTTATATAGCAGGATTTACAAAAAGAGCGATACCTGATTGATTTAAATAACAGAGACAATAGTTTGTGTTTCGGTGGCTCCATTCTCGCACTCTTAAATCCACATATGAGTGACAGTCAGTTGTTGAACAAGGCTAAAATATTGTATGCTGAGCTAGGTTTGTCAGACCAAACCCCTGTCACTTTTAGTGATGTGTCCCAGTTTGAACGCTTTTTAGGAGTCAAAATTAAGATTTTATATCATAATGAAGGAAACTGGCAAACATTTTCAACAGGTCCAGAAAGATTTCCTAAAACACTGTTTGTATTATTACATGAAAGCGCATTTTTATGGTATCACTAATGTAAAAAAATTCATAGGCGCACGGTACCTCTGCGAATATTGTGATGTAGCCTACAGCCATAAGGGAAATCATATCTGTGCACAACAGTGCAAAGTTTGTTTCGACCCGTGTTGTCTCGAAAAGGAAATTGGCACAGTATCTTGTCACAAATGTAAGAAGATTTGTAGGTCTTCAGCGTGCCTAGAAAGACATTTAGCTAGAGCTGATGGGGATACAGGGTCTTGTAAATCCATGAAACTGTGTGAACAATGTTTTGTTTTTTACAAGGGATCTCATACATGTAAATTGATTCAGTGTAGCAGATGTGGTTCTTTCATGACAGCAGACAAGCATCTGTGTTACATGTCACCACTCACAGACGTAAAAAGCACTGAGAAATATATAGTGTTTGATTTTGAAGCCACACAAGAAACGGGGGGTGCACATACCAAATTTTGTGTATGCTAAGCAATTAGATGGGAAGAGGTCCTGGGAATTCGAAGGTGAAGATTGCATAAAAGATTTTGTAGGACATTTTATTGATGCCCCATTTAGACACTACACATTTATAGCACACAATGCCAAAGGCTATGACAGTTACTTTATCATTAGCCAGCTAGTCAAGGAAAGAATTGATATTAAATTGCTCACACAAGGAGGAAAAGTACTCTGTGTCACAGTGACATCCCTACACATCAGATTTATTGACAGCCATTGTTTCTTCCTTTTAAACTAGCAAAAATCCCTGCAGCCCTTGGATTTGAGAATGAGATTGCTAAAGGTTACTTCCCCATTTTTTAACACCAAGGCTAATGAAAATTATGTAGGCCCCTGCCCGATGCTCAGTTTTATGGTTCTGAATATATGTTGCCTGCAGAAAAGCAAGAGTTTTTGCAATGGTACCTAGCTAACAGACATAGAGAATTTAATCTGAAAGAGAGCTTCGCTACTATTGTCAGTTAGATGTTGAAATTCTTCGAAAAGCCTGTGTCAGATTTAGAAATGAAGTACTGGAGATGACTATGAAAAGTATTTTAAAACAGTCAGATGGTGATACAGTGGAGTATGAAACAGTATCCTTAGACCCCTTCCAGTACGTCACCATAGCCTCAATTTCTATGGTGATGTACAGATTTCTGTTCTTGAAAGAATGCACTGTTGCTGTTCTCCCCCCAGACAACTACCACAGACAATTGAAGAGATACTCCACACCTGCTATTCAGTGGCTTATGTACATATCTGAGAAAGAAAACATTTCTATTCAGCATGCGCTAAGGGGTGGTGAATTTAAGGTGGGTCCGTACATTTTGGATGGCTATTCAGTCATAAATGGAATACCCACAGCATTTGAATTTAATGGTTGTTTTTTTCATGGCTGCAACATCTGTTACTGTGAGAAAGATAGAAACCACATGACAGGGACTAGTTTTGGACAGTTATTCAATAGGACCACTGCACAAATTTCATTTTCTAAAAAGACAGGGTTTTGCCATTAGAGTATTGTGGGAACATGAATGGAAAGCAATGCTGACTACAGATCAGGGTTTGAATAATTTCTTGAGGGACAGGCAGCTACCACAGCCACTCGAACCTAGACAGTCACTGTTTGGGGGGAGAACAAATGCCATTTGTCTGTACTATAAGACACAGCCTGATGAGAAAATACACTATTATGATTTTACCAGCCTCTACCCTTTTGTTAACAAAACCAAACAGTATCCAGTCGGTCATCCTGACATCATTTATGACAATTTTGATGACCTCACTCAGTACTTTGGTTTAGCAAAAGTAAAAGTCTTACCCCCTAGAGGTCTTTTCTTTCCAGTGCTGCCATCCAGGATTGGTAAAAAGCTTGTGTTTACATTATGTCATGCATGCGCTGAAAATAGACTTCAAACAACATCATGCGCACATGATGATGAGCAAAGGTCACTTACAGGTACCTACTGTACCGTAGAACTAAACCTGGCACTGGAAAAAGGCTACAAAATCATTAACATTTATGAAGTTTGGCATTTTAAAGAGTCATGCACAGAGCTTTTTGCAGATTACATCAAGCTGCATCTAAAAGGCAAGCAAGAGGCATCTGGTTTCCCTTCATGGGTCAAAACTGAAGAGGATAAAGTCAGGTACATACAACAGTATTTTGAAAGGAAAATGTACATTTGAACCCTGCAGCCATAGCTGTTAACCCTGCAAGAGACAGATATCTAAACTGTTTTTAAATTCTCTTTGGGGCAAATTTGGGCAGAAGCTAATTTACCGACAAGCAAGCATAGTAACAGACCCACAGAAATTATTTCAATATGTTTTTGTTCCATATCACGAAATCTCATCATGCTTTTTCATCGATGATGAAACAGCATGTTTAAGCTGGAAATATACCAGCGATCATTACACAAATTCCAATAATATCAACATATTTATAGCTAGTTTTACAACAGCATATGCCAGAGTCAAACTCTACAACCTGCTAGATAGGTTACAGGACAGGTGCCTTTACCACGACACAGACACTGTCATTTTTGTGTCCAGACCGGGTGACTGGGCCCCACCTCTGGGCGATTATTTAGGGGAGCTGACCAGTGAAGTTCCTGCTGATGAACACATTACAGAGTTTGTTTCTGCAGGCCCAAAAACTTACGGTTACAGGCTGTCCAGTGGTGAGGTTGTTCTTAAAGTGAAAGGGTTTACCCTTAATGTAGCCAGCAGTAAACACATTAATTTTGAAAGTCTGAAGGACCTGGTCTTTGTTATATGGGGTCACAGATCTCTAAAGAAATTACCGTGAGTCAACCCAGCATTGTTAGGAATAAAAAGCAGTGGTCCCTTGAAACAAAACGCTGTCCAAGACCCAGAGGTAGTTTATGACAAGCGAGTTTTACAAGACAATTTAAAACACTTCCTCATGGATACTGATTGTGAAAAATGGATATCAGGTTGCAGCATCCTTTACTTGTCTGTTGGCTGGCCCTCTAATAGTGGGAAGAGCTTCTTTATAAAACAGTTGTTGGAACATGCTGATGCCACTTTATCACACAAGCCTGAAAATATTGTCTGGTTCTACAGCTGTTGGCAACCTTTGTATAATGAATTGCTGTTAAAGTTCCCTCAGATTAAATTTGTGGAGGGGCTACCGATGTCACTAGCTGACAATGATCTCTTACCCCCTGGAAAGGTAAATTTTGTCGTTATAGATGATTTGATGGACTCTGCCTGTCAAAATAGTGAAGTGGAATATGGGTTTACCAAGTACAGTCATCATAAACAATTGACAATATTTTAATTGTCCAGAATGTGTTCTGTCAAGGTAAAAAGCAGGACCATCACCTAAATGCCAAATACATGATTTTGTTTAAAACCCCAGAGACAAGCTTCAGATCACAACACTAGCTAGACAAATGTATCCTGGTCAGACAAAATTTTTCTTAGAAGCTTTTGAAGATGCCACAAGAAAGCCTCATGGCTGTTACTGGTTGATTTAAGATCCAATACACAGATGAATATAGACTGCGTAGTGGTGTGTTTCCCCTGACTGGCCTGTGGCATATGTCATGAAAAAACACATTCTGCTTCTAAAAATATTTGATACTGTATTGTCATTATGTCAAAAAGACTGCAGAGAAACCTGTCTGTTTTAAAGTTACTAGTAAAAGGGCCTCCAGAGCTTAAGAAAACTATTTTATGTTCAGCCTCTGATGATCTGATATCAACTATAGCTGAGATAGCCTTAAACACTCTCAGAGGAAATATTCCACTGTCAGCAAAGCTAGTTAGGTGTGCTGAAAAAAACGGAGAGTCATTAAAACTTTAAGCGATAAACAAATAACTTTAAAAAGGAAAAAGAAAATAGTTAATCAGACTGGTGGCTTTATAGGACGCTGCTAGGAATTCCCAACCCTTTGATCACAGGCCTGCTGGCTAATGAGATAATGGATTTTACCGAAAATGTATTTGGTACCTCAGCAACAGATGGATCACATTAAAACTAATTACCCTGATCAGGATATGAGAAAAGTTGCAACTAACAGTTTGGACACTGACATGAGAGCTATACTGTCCCGGACTGATTTATCAGACTATGACAAAGCCAAAATGTACTCTGCTGTGTTACAGCGCTATCTGACTTTGGTAAGACAAGGAGAACAAGCTAAAACCAGTTTGACATTACTCATGCCTGAAAATGAATCAATGTCTGACCCCCCTGCGGTCATGGCAGAGACAGCTTCTGTACCTAGTACTATGGAAAAAGACATTTAAGTAGTGTTTCTCATCGGTCTAAAACCAGATGCTGAACTTTTGTTAAAGCATATGTCAAGAACAAGGATATTGTGTTTTGGAGTGATAAGGTGAATTAATGTATAAAAGGCACTGTTGTTTCTGGGTCTCACATGGTTGATTTAATGAAGGCGGCTACAGTCACTCCACGCATCCCTGACCACAGAAAGCCAAAGGGCTGGGATGTTTTGTCAAAGCAATGGCTGAGTCTAACATACCCACCTCAGTGTTTGCTCACTCCAGCAAACAGGAGCTATGTGGAAAGGCTGAAATCGGTAGCTGGTGCAAAACAGCCACAGCCATCCAGTTAGCCAATGGTCAGTGGCCCAAAAGACAAAAGTCTTTTAAGAAACCTGTGTGGCTCACTATGTAAAACTTAAATGCAATCTCTATGTATGACATGTTAGATACCTCAGTGACTGCTGTGTACAGCATATGTTGAACATTTTACCTCATATTAAATATGTAATCCTACCTCAGTGACTGCTGTGTACAACCTATGTTAGCCATTTACCTCATACTGAATATGTAATCCTGTTTTTACAAAAAAGTGTTTATATTGATGCATGTTAGCCTACCTCATAGTTAAATATGTTAACATGTTTTTAGAAAGATGTGCTTATAATTCTACCTCAGTGCTATGGTGTATATAGTGTGCATTTTTTAACAGGAGATGCTTTTGTTTATTATATCTTATCTATGATGTCACCACTGATGCTTGTTGTATTTTATTGGCAGTTTTTTACAATAAATGCCTTTGTATTTTATATATTTGTCATTATTGAAGACATTGCATATCTTATCCATGATGTTACCACTGATGTATGTTGTATTTTATTGGCAGTTTTTTACAATAAACACCTTTATATTTTATATATTTTTGTCATTATTGAAGACATTGCATATCTGAAAACGTTAAACACAGCCCCCCCCCCACAGTTTAAACACAGGTGCTACCCCCAAGTTTAAACACAGCAAACAGAGACACACAATTATGAGTGTTTATATATGATGTTATAAGTGACTGGTTTTGAATAAAATTACAAGCAGCTGCATATTTTAAATTCATTACAAGACAAACAAGTCTGAACATGTTGCCACCTCACTGATACGTGCCCTGACATGTTTAGATGTCTGGAAAAGTGACGTACAAAACTAGTTACCATGGCATCATTTTTCAGCAAATCATTAGAGTACATTTTTAAAATCTGATCATAAGAAAGTCCTTTGCATCTGTGGTGTAAGAAAAATATGCAGTGAAATCCACAGGTGGTAGAAAAGGTATCTTGTAACTGTGTGTCTTGGTACAAAATGTTGTTTGCATTTCTGTTTAAAAAAACCAATAGTTTGTGCATGATTGTCAGGATGAAAACCATAGCTGTCAAGAACTCCCAGTCCCATTTTCTGAAATGTATACGGCTAACCAGTGCTGTCCAGGGAGGTCATGGGGGTCAGTATTGATGACTAGTGCTGCGGGAAGGTTTCTCAGTCTCTCCTTGGGTAGCAGATCACAGGGAAACATGCCCAGAAAGCAGTCACGGATGTGGGTGTCATTGGTTACAATTTTTTCCAGCTGCTTTGTGTTCATTTTTATGGTTTATCACATATAATCAAAAATGACATTTCTTCTCTGGTTTATCTCAATGACATTATCAAACACTGCATAGATAATGAGATTAACTGTTTGTGGAAGGGCTTCTGCAAATCTGATCTCAGCTCTGAGGTTCCCAGTTTTAATTAAAGAATAATGATCAGCACATTCTTGGTCTGGAGTGAGATCAAAGGCAAACAGGAGTGTACTTGGGTAAATTCCTGATGGTTAACTAAAAGTGGGCGATCTTTCATAGATTTCCCACCGCTAGTACTAGATTAAAATATTCTCTCACAGCATTCCCATTTCTAAAATCTGGCTGCAGAGGTTTAGCGGGAATTTGTTCACCGTCCAGATACAGAGCCACAAAATTAATGTTATAATGTTTAAAGTTAAAGGAGTTTTTAGTGTAGGAACCACTAAAAGCATCATTGTCAACAAATCCCATGACCATCATTTTTGGTAACTGTCCCAAAAACAAATTATCTTGGTTGCAGACCCTGCTGCCTGCAGGGAGGCTGAACACTTTCATACCCACTCTGTCTATAGGGTATTTAGCGTTGGAGGTGAGCAGGGCTTCTGAGTGTCCCAGACGGACTCCGGGGGTCACTTTAACCCTTTTGACAAACAGAGAGGCGGCCATGACTTTTAGCTTATAAGGCTCAGCATCTCCACTCATCAGGCAAAAGCTGTCCCTGTTACGTGTCAGTTTAATTTTAATATCCACGCCATTCAGCATCAGTTTCTCTTGAAAAAACAAGTCTGTGTGCAAGTGTCCCAGCAGTTCTACCCCTCTACTGAGATGTGTGAAGGAGCTTCTTTTATTAAAACCTACATTATCACCATCTCTGTCTGTGATTTCATGTTTCCCTGGGGTGTCTTTGTAAAATAACCCTGCGGTAAATTGTGTAGAAAGGGTCTCTTCACTGAAGTTCAGCACAGATTCTATGACAGCCCTGTAGGGGTAACAGTTATTGCTCTGACTGATGAGCCGATCACCGACAGTCACATCCAGCTGACTGAAAATGGTTGCCACTGGGTAGTTTATAAGGCACACTTTGGCCGCTGCAGGTATATCACTACCATCCGCTTCAGTGATTTTGCAAACCAGGTAAAGAAGCGTGTTGTTTAGATCCAAATAGTCTTCACCAGTCCCTGCTATATAAAATTCAATCAGTGAGTTTTCTGAAAGGGCAGCCAGAGGGGTATCTCTACATAAATGCTTTTTTCAATGCTTGTCTGTGTGGGAGAAATGGCAAACAAGTCAAGTTCTGATTTTGTGCATTCTTCAGAACCACAGTGCACGAAAGCCATGTTTTTTAGAACAGGTCTCTGCTTTTTATGACCCCTCGAAGATCCTTTTGCCTTTGAGCGTTTTCTTTTATGTGAAGTTTTGCGTTTTGAAACACCTCTTTTAAAGTAGCCAGGGGCCAATGAGAAGCGAAGGTGTACTCTGCTTTCTCTTTTTACTCTCTTGAATACAATCAGCCCTGAGCCACCCTGAGTAGGCTTATCACCCCTGACATCTTTTGAGCGACAGCACTAGTCACATGCCCACAACTCCTTTGCAACATTTTTAGCAGCTGTCTGTAGATGTGGTTTGCAATTTCAAACCCCTTCTTAAAATGGAACTGCTTTTCTGAACAGACTACAAAATATCCCTCCTATACCAGAACCATACATAGTAGGAAGTCCATGAAAGCCTGGCAGACCGTATCCTGCCTGTGCCTTGTAATAGCTTCTGTACAAGGCAGGGTCCCCATAATGTCAAACAATCACCATCCTTGTTTAAATTTTAGAGCACTCTCTGGGGGCGAAAATGCAACTTCACAATCACCTTTCCAAATCGAAATGGTACAGGTTCATTTTGATCATTCTTTATTTCAATAGTGACTGTATCGATCTGATGTTTACTGACTGTTTGATAATGGGGTTTATCGTAGGTCACGGTCACTATCTCATTGTCTTGGCCCTTGACGGGTACACATCTCAGCAAAGGCACTAGACTGTCACCCACTATTTCATGTGTGACAATGTCAGTGTAGATATATAATGTGTAAAAACCCCCATTAATATCTGGAGGGTTCATTGTTAGATTCTTTCCTACACCTACCTCGAGTCTGCTAAAACCCAAAAGGTACTGTAACTGTCCGTGCATAAACAAAATGCATTTGATGTCACTGTCAATGCTTATTTCTCTCCCGATGGTTTGTTGTTCCAAAACCACTGGCAGTTCATTTACTTCAAATATGCTTTTATTAATTTGAGAAATAACACCAGCCATGTTAGGATAATAGCCGATGGAATTTTAAGTGCTGCTGACTCTAGTAAAGGGTCCAGTTGGTGGTGTTTTACTGTGGGCTACGTTTAGAGGCTGATGAGCATACTGAACTTGTTTTTCTGTACAGGCACATTGTCCCAGGTATGAGGGTACTGAATTTCTGCTAAGCCCACTTCCCATTCACCAGGTAGTTCAAGTGTTTGTGGTAACTTTACAGTAAAAGTAGATATAGTATTGTTGGGGAAAATGTTGTGCGATGCATTGCTGGGCAATGTGATATAAAATCCATTTTTGAGCATTTTAAGCCTTATCTGCTTCTAATGTCCCGAACCTGTGTTGCCTCAACCCAGCTATTAAATTTATCGGGCCACCCTCTCCACTTTACCAGATACCATGTTTTTCTGCCACGCTTTTTCTCCTCTAGGATTTTCTGCACCCTGTACACACGGTCCTCATCAGGTTCAATTTTTTGCAGCTCCTCAGCATAAAAAGTACCTTTAATGTCTTCCCCCTGATAGTCTTTTAGCTTATAGGTGGGCCTCTGTGTCTTTAAGACCTCCGTCACAATAAATATCTCATCTGTGTATGTCTGTTCATATCCCTTTTCAAACACCCCTTTTAGCTTAGATAGTCTCACGTGATCATCTTTCTGAAGGGTACCCTTTTGTTTTTTGCCAAGAACAGAATTACCGTAGAGGATCTTCCATACACCCAGGGCATTGGAAGGGTTAACATCCACAGGTCTGTGTTTAATGCTTCTGTGATAAGTATGGTTATAGCTGTGCACCAGGTCTGACAACACATCTGTATATTTCCAAGTATTCTGGGCTGTAAAGTAACGCCACATGCGTGACTTCAGTGTCCTATTAAATTTTTCTACAATGCTGGCCTTAACTTCATTATTCATCACAAAATGGTGTATTTTATTTTGTTTTAATAGGTTCTTTAAGGAAGCATTTAGAAACTCTTTACCTTGATCAGTCTGCAACTTCTGAGGTGTGCGTCCACTTTTAAAATAGTTTTAAAGGCTTCATCACTGCCTTGCCTGATTTGTCTCTTAAAGTCACTACCCAGGCATACTTGGACAGCACATCGATGCACTCAGTATGTACTTAAACCCATTATTGTACTTTGCATATTGACTCATATCCACTAAATCAGCTTGCCATTGTCTGTCTATGTCAGAAACAATGACAGGATTTCTCTTAAATCGGACTCTGGCTGCTTTGTGTAATGAATAGGGCTCCTGCTTCAAGCCATTCTGCAACACCTTTCCTGGTGACCTCTTTATCAAGTTTTTGCAGCCTTATACAGCTGAGTCACCCTGTGAAACTACCCACTTTTTTGCATTAAAATATATATTCTGGAACAGGTGATCATTCATCTCTTTCGTCAACCCCACGACATCTGCTAGCTAGCAAAACTCTTGTCACCAGTAAAATAAAGTATGTGCTCTTTTTGTTCTTTTAAAAACACTATGACAACCACAAAGTGCAATGCATGATTATATTTTATTTATAAATACACACGTCATAACAGTATTTGAATATTTACTTTATAATACATAAACTAATGCATATAGGTTCTACATACAAAAGGCATAACACATGGCAAGCATGCAACGGATTATATAATATCTTGTTTTTCTACTCTTCAATTTTTACACGCTTCACAATACCCAGAAACAGCAACTTTTGAGCTGCATGTTTTACACAAGCATTGGCATCATCCACTTCCCCCTTAGTGATGAGGTATGCACAATACATACACACATATGCCATACACCACTCAAAATAACAAGCCTGATTTTGAAGACATTCTGTTACATCTAAAATGACGTTCACCTTGCATACTGCTCTACAGTTACTGTTTTCCATTACGTCAACATAGAGTCTCCATACAAGTGGTGGCAACTCTTTAATCAGAGTCAGTGTGTTTTCTGCCAGTGAAGCAGCAGCATCTTCAGAGCAGACATTTAATGCAGGCTGCTTTCCAAAGTATATAGGTTCCTTTAAAATGTCCTTTATCACATGGTACATTGTAGACATCAAGACTGTCTGGAATATTGGGAGCATGCCAGTACGTTCCATCTGAAAGTACATTATAATACACTATTTAGGAAAAGCATATGCTAAATCTGGTTTATGAAACACAACAAAAGCGATAAAAGAAGAAGCAAAATTTATGATGTCAGACTCAGACCCCCCATTCTGCAAACTAAACACTAAAAAGTCAACAGCAGTACAGATAAAACCACAAAAGTATATTACATCATAAGGGTTATGCATAAACTCTATAGCAATTTTAAACATTGCTTCCTCAAGAGTAGCCCCCTCATCCTTAAAATAATCCACAGTTTCCTTTTGGGGTCCCTCTGGGAGACCATCAAAAAAGACCTTGGCATGTCTCTAAAAGTACAGACGGTGCTTGTCCTGTAGGTAGATTTAAACCAGGTTGTTTAGCTTTGTGTCTGACTAGTTGGTAAATAAGCCTCTGGATGCACTGACAGGTGTTTCCATCGTTGTATACTCTGGAAAAAACATACATTTAGAAGTGGTAAAAGCCAGGGTAACAATATGAACAATATTAAAATGGTAACAAGTAACAGTTTTTGGGGTGGGGTGGGGGTAAATGTTTTTAACAATGTAAACAGTGTTCCTGAATTTCCTTATATAATTTTTTAAAGGGTCCTTTTTTTGACCAGTGGATCATTTCAGCAAACAGAGAAGCCAGGTTAACAACACACACAATATCACAAGGTTTTTTCTGCTTTGTAGTACACACACACATGACTATGATGACCATGATATAAAGTCCACAAAGACATTCATCGTCTTCCACGAATATATCGGCAATCACTTTAACATTTTCTACAAGTGGTAACACAGATTCATTTATATATTTATCTGTATCCTCCCATACTTCTGGAAGGGCAAACATCATCAGTTCATAGGCTGCATGTATCTCACAAAGGCAAATGTCATATTGAGGTGAAACAAACAGTTTCAAAAAAATTATCAAAAACATCAAGCAAGAAGATGGCAAGCGCTTCTCATTTCAACATCCCTGTAACAGGTCAGATTGTCATACCACCTAATGAAAAATTCAACCTCCCTGTAACAGGCCAGATTGTCACACCACCTAATGAAAAGTCTGGAGATGAAAAGCCAAGCAAGAAGATGGCTGTGGGGCCCCACAACCCAAAGCCAGCATTATGTGTACTACGTGAGGTGTGAAAACGAATGCCCCACACAAGTCTTGTTGAGTGGAAGAGAGTCTGACATAAAAAAAACTCGCTGAACAGTTTGGTGAATCAGAAAATCCTAAATCTGACTGTCCTTCTGAAGAGACACCTCTGCAAGACCTTGAAGAGTTGCTGGGGTGTGAATCTGACTGAAAAAAGAAGTTACTATGAAACCAAAAACAGAGAGTGACAAGAAGGGGGCGCCAGAGAAGATGGTCAGTGAGACACTGCCAAAAAAAGCATCAGAGAAAGTTGTGAAAAAGAAATGCAAGACACAGCCAAGAGGGGCCTCTGACCAAGAGGGTGATGATGATAATGCAGCCACAAGCAGTCAAGCCCAGGCTAAGAAAGTGAAAGGCGAGAAAAAATGAAGAAGAAGAAGAAAAAGAGTTGCCTTGATGAGGTAAATGGATGGATGGATGACAGTAATGGCTTAGGATCAGATACATAAGCCTTTGGATTCTCTCTGTGCGCATCCCACATGATTATCTGTAAAATAAAATATGACACATTTTGGTACTGAAATGTTTCCATGTAGTAATTTGGGGGAGGGCAGGGGTGGGGTAATTTTTACAATATAAACAGGGTTCCTGAATTTCTTTTAGAAATTTTTAAAGGAACCTTTGCTGACCAGACGGCAGGCATCTTTTTAATTTCACCGTCTGTCTGCTGTAACATTTGCATAACTAACCACATGGGTCATCGGATTTTCTCACATCATTTAAAACATGACTTATAGTTTCCAGGGTACAATTGGTCATATTTAACCCTGATGCTTCATAGCGATTGCCAAGATCATGGGCATGAGCTGCCCTATATGTATGGCTTCAGAAACATTTCTGTATGCTTCTTTAGACCTTAAGTCATCAAGGACACATGAATGGTTTTTCTGACTCGGATCATCTATCTCACACCCAGGACAGGAATCGACCAATTCACAATGTATCAACCTCTGTATCACTGAAGCAATTGCACCATGGATGGTATGATACATAACGTACTTACAATACATATCGTTGTCAGTTTTGGGGGGTTTACTACTGAGGCCTGGTTTTTCACGTGAGGTCCCCTGTCTAATCTCAGTAGAAGAAGAGGGTTGTGTAGTGATCACAGCCTGTTCTGTGACATTTTGAAACATTCTATCGCTCTCTGTATTTCTAACATACTGGTTCTCACACATCTCATTAACAACCACATTTGTATCTTTCACACAGCAAAGACAGTCGAGCAGTAGATTTGTGGAAAGTCGAGAATCCATGCTGTCCGAATATGACTGCTGCTCCATCGCAAATCCTTCAGTCTATTAAAGTAAAACAGAAAACAGCATTGGTCCTCTGACTCATTATAGGTAAGATTTAGTTCTACTGCTAACTCATCTCCCTCAGTTACACCATGTCACCACTCACATTTTTTTTTAAATGTTACATTTTTAAATGTTAAAATGCATTTACCTCATCAAGGCAACTCTTTTCTTCTTCTTCTTCTTCATTTTTCTCGTCTTTCACTTTCTTAGCCTGGGCTTGACTGCTTGTGGCTGCATTATCATCATCACCCTCTTGGTCAGAGGCCCCTCTTGGCTGTGTCTTGCATTTCTTTTTCACAACTTTCTCTGATGCTTTTTTTGGCAGTGTCTCACTGACCATCTTCTCTGGCGCCCCCTTCTTGTCACTCTCTGTTTTTGGTTTCATAGTAACTTCTTTTCTGCATCAGATTCACACCCAGCAACTCTTCAAGGTCTTGCAGAGGTGTCTCTTCAGAAGGACAGTCAGATTTAGGATTTTCTGATTCACCAAACTGTTCAGCGAGTTTCTTTTTATGTCAGACACTCTTCCACTCAACAAGACTTGTGTGGGCATTCGTTTCACACCTCACGTAGTACACATCAGTTGGCTTGGGTTGTGGGGCCCCGACAGCTATCTTCTTGCTTGGCTTTTCATCTCCAGACTTTTCATTAGGTGGTGTGACAATCTGGCCTGTTACAGGAGGTTGAATTTTTCATTAGGTGGTATGACAATCTGACCTGTTACAGGGATGTTGAAATGAGAAGCGCTTGCCATCTTCTTGCTTGATGTTTTGATAATCTGCTCCAAGTCTATAAAACAGAATCTGAGAAATCTCTCAAAAGCTGTGCCTTCTGGCTTCAAATGCAGGGTTTATATAATGCTTAGCAAGATGGACTGCCCTTGGTAAACCATCACCACACCCCATCATACTATACATGGTAACGTGTCAGAGGCACATCTGTTGTAGCCCCACCCTTTTCAAAAACATTATAAATATCACCACACACATTTCATTTCAGCCTTCTCCTTGATACTACACAGAGCTGAGGGGGTGAACTATAGTATGTGTATTCCTTTTTCTGATATATTTTTATTCTTTCTAATTCATGACAAAAGTATAAATAATTAGTTTTTACGATTGTTGCAATGCTATCCAGAAAACTGCTGAGCCATCTTATTTACACAGAGGTCCCCCCATTTTAGCTTATAAATGTTACATGCGTATACATAAAGCTATCCTTTTGATGCAAGTTTGACACAGTCCTACAGATGCATGTTAAATAATTTTGTATATTGTTACAAAAACAGAAAAAGGGGTACTCACACAGGCAGATGAATTTCCTTCGGGGGTGGGGGTCTCCACACAGATCTGTGAAACCTCTGCATGATCAGATTCCCTCCTAGATACTTCTTTCTGAAAATATCCTAATCAAAAAACACACACATGTCCCTGCAGTTATACACCAGGCCTACAGGGGGCACATACCACTACATAAACACTAACTGATTTTTTGGGGTGGGAGGAGCACGGTGGTGAAGAGGGACAGGGGTTCGAGCCAGGATGGTGGGGGTTCAGGAGAAAGGGGGGACAGGGGTTCGAGCCAGGATGGTGGGGGTGCAGGAGAAGGGGGACAGGGGTTCGAGCCAGGCTGGTGGGGGTGCAGGAGAAAGGAGGGATGCAGGAGTTCAAGCTAGCATGGTGGGACTCGAGTTCCAGCCAGGATGGTCTGGCAGGGGATCGAGGAGTGTACGAGAAGGAGGGGCGCAGGATGCTTACAAAATGGTGGGTGGCAGGGTTCGAGGAGTGTACGAGAATGAGGGGCATAAGGCAGCTTACAAAATGGTGGTGTTAGGTCACTTCCAGGGTTTCAGTGTGGGTCATTTCCTGCACAAGGGGCGGGACACGGGTTCGGCCATGTCATTCCAAGCGCAAAGGCGGACACAGGTTGGACCATGTCATTTCCACCAGAAGAGGCGGGGCTAGCACATTTTAGGAGGGACTTCCGGTTTAACAAGGGGCGATTCTGATTGGTCCGTTTTAGGCCACGCCCACCTGTCAAATGACGTGGCACATGCTGATTGGCTGAAATTTAACATTTGCTGAGAAATATGAACTTATACTACTACTAATTAAACAGTGGTTAAAAGAAGCCTCAGAACTTATCACTGGCAGTGATCCTTTCTGCAGATTTTTTTTCTGCAGTTTAATAAATTAACCTGCAATTTGTATATTTATTCCACAGTTTTAAGGCAGAATTTCTGCAAAAGTTCCAAAAATGATTTCCGAACTTTTGCAGAAGCGAAATTCGCACTTTCGCTGGAATTTCACCAGAGGAAATTTTTTTTCGCACACCCCTACTTAATTTCTGTACCTATTATTTTTAAGCTGCACCTGCCAGTGATGCAGGTGCAGCATAAGATCACAGATTTGATCTGAGGGCTAACTCAAGGGTGTTGTAGCTTGCTGGAGTGCTACATTTTCTTGCTGGACCCTGTCTAGGTCAACCTTCAATGTGTCAAGGGAGTCACAAGTCTTAGATTGAGAGACCGGCAGTTCTATCAGGAGCCACATTTTCATCACCTCTGAGTCAGCCTTGTGTACTGCAGTGTGTTGCAGAGGTTGCACTAGTGGAAGAAAAAGGTGGGGAGGGGTCCTCAGCCTCCAAAGGAGTCTGTGAGGATTGTGCAGTTTGTTTTTTTCTTCTGGCCACCCATTTTGTTCACGTACCTCTCCCGAACAACTGTTGTGCAAAAATATACAAATTGCTTGCATTTTCAGCACGTTTGAAGACACAGGATGAGGAGCTCGAAACGTACCCACTCATTCCCTTGATAGCGGACCAATGGGTAAGTGTCCACTGGTATGAGAAGGGAGGTCACATGGGAGATTGGAGGCTACAGTACCAGGACAGGGGAGGGACTGTGGATTGCCAGGGATGTGTCAGCCACTACAACTGGGATCAGGCAAGGAAAGGAGGTACCACTAGCACAGCTTATTTGACAGCCATCAGTGTTGCTCGGTTGGGGGGACTTGGGGGGGAAGGCTTGCACACACTATTTACATTGATGATCAGGGTTTTAAAAGTGTTAAAAAACACTGCCATGGAATACTTTAAGTGCTTTCAAAACCCATTCAAAATACCGCTGTGCCCTGCATGCGAGAGATTCACCTCATTTGCACAAGTGCAGAGGTGTATTTAGTGGAACCATGCTAACAATTTAAGTGATGTGCTAAGTGTACATTTGAATATAGCAGCAGCACTTCACAGGCAAATTGTCCAACGTAGGTGTCATTTCATTTAGTCTTTGCCTGGTGAAGCTGACACTTCACCGTAAGCACTGATGAGCAGGGTTTTAAAAGTGTGAAAACAGCACTGCTGTGGTAGAATTAAGTGCCTCACCACATATCATACAACAGAAGGGTGATGTGAAGTAGTGATATTTCATGTAGCAGTACAAGTACTCATTTCATTTCTAATGGAGCCCTTCCCTGGAGGCCCAGGGCATATTACAATAAAGTGCAGATGTGACACAATGCATTACATACAGTAAATACAATGCAAATATGTTTAAAATAACTCAGATCATTTACACACATAAAAGCTCAGCTGGGATAGAAACAGACAATGTGAAGCTTACTTACTTCTCACACAGTCGTTGAGTGGGAAAGAAACCCCTTTAAAATAGTACATGTTTGCAGAGCACACTTCACAGCTGCTTATGAAGCAGTAGGTTGATATCACGGGACCTAGAGTCCAATCTAACCTTAAATTACTGTAGTCTTATGTGCTACTATGGACCAATAGACAGGCCAGTAGCACAGCAACAAGTTTTGCAGACATCTGGAAAAACGAGATTTGCATATGAGTCCTGAAGCTGGGGAGCAAATTGTGGAGGGGATTGGTAAAGTTGTCAGATATCAGCGATGTTCAGTTGGTAGCACATCCATCTCTTGACCAAAGGGTCACGGATTCTGGTCCCACGCTGGGACTGGGCTCACTATAAAAGGCTGGCACATGAGTGCACTATCAGGAGGTTGCTGTACTGTCAGGGTGTATCATCCTATGGATGAGGTGTTAAATCAAAGTCTCTTCTGCTCATCTTTGGTACTGTCCTAGTGGATGTCCAAGTGGAAGTAAACAAACACAAGGAACTTTTTGGATGAATAGGAGATGTTTTCTAGTCTCCTAGCCAGCATTCTGCTTCACATAAAATAGGTTAATGCAATTTTCCATGTCTGCATGTGGGTATGAATGTGGGAAATGGCTGCCACTGTATGTTTAGAATCAAGTCACTAACAATTTTTCATTGCTTGTAAGGCACTTTGCGATACAATATGTCTGAAAAGTGCTACATAAATGCTAATTCTTCTTCATTAGATCAGTTCTGGGAGAGTGCAGGTGCAGGCTGTCCTGCATTCATTAAAACTTGTGACCAAACAGTGACTTTGACACTCACTGTAAACAGAACGACCCACCTGCCATCTCCCGAACAGAGCGTATCTGCTACCACAGTGACCAAGATCACTGGATAATGGACAGGAGGGGCAAAATGGAGAATAAAAAGACATTGGACCAGGGCCAGATCTGGGTATCTGGTAAAATTGTGGAGGCCTGTGAACTACACAATGTATGGATTTTCAAAGCACCACACAGCTTTCACAAAGCATATAATGAAAGATGAATCGATGAGCACATGAGTGCCAAGCTACTGTATTGTTCTCTGCATGAAACTAGTCCTCATGCTTACTGTATGTGCTGCACTATTATTTTTCCACTTAAGCCATGCCAGCACAGAATGAAAGAAGCTTGTCACAATGGCTTGTAAGTCTATGAACTACAAGAGCTCTCTCTACAACAAAAGGAAAAACACATTGCAGAACTGCTTTATAAATTCAGGTTATGACAAACAACCACTTTCCATCTGATAAGCTCAACGAGCCATGAAGACAGACATCCCTACCACAGAAAATCAGACTTGATTTGAAGTTGTTATTAAATATTAAGGTCAATTTATCCAAAGGCATTGTGAAAAGAACCAGAAAAAAAATTCACATTGTACAGCAGTCACCTGGTTGAATGGCCTTCACCGGGAAACCATCTGATTCTATAAATGGCAGTGTCGGAAATATTTTGCTAAATTATTTAATGTGTATTTGTTAGTACTTTGACTGGGCATGAGAACTCTGCAGAAAGAACTGGTTCTGCACCCAGTAAAACCTGCTTAGGCTTCAAAGAAATACATAAACCTCAGTTAAAGTACAAGAGGTTTATTAAAGTGCTGTGGTGCCAAAGTGCAAAAACAAAACACAGGTATTGTATAGGTACAAGAACCCCATCCTGCACAATTTCATGTTCCTATAAACACTATATCCATTTCTCCTTTTTGCTCAGTTGCTTATAGCTAGTGACTTAAAGTTGCGTCATTGATAAAATCCTTAGGTCTGTTGCCCCTAGCTTCCCTGTTTGCAATTCCAAAACATCCTGCATAGCCCTGCCCATCAATGTCTGTTGACTATTATCTGTCCCTAAATGTGCAACTAATGGGGTCTATACACAAAGGAGTAGATTGCCTATGCACCATGGATCCGTAGTGTGTGGGTAACCCTATGCTAGAGTGCCATGCACTGGGGGATCTGCAGGTCTATGGCAGCATACACAGAAGGAATGTGTGCCCCTTCCACACTTGATGCCCTTGCCATTCATGCAGGTACAGTATGCTCACATATGGTTCAGGGGTGTGTCTGGGGGATGTGCCTGCACTCCATGCCATTCACAAAGGCATGAAGTACAGGGCTAGGGGGGTGAGGAAGGCACATGATATAGCAGTAGGGACCTACCCTTCCATATCTGTTGCATGCCCCCCAGAATACAACCACCAACTGCAGTGGGATGAACCCCCCCACCATTCTGCCCAGGCCCTCTGGGCAGACAGGAAGGGCTAGAGTCAGCCATTTGGCACTTGCACATCAAGTTTACATTTTCTGGTCCTGTGCCATCCCACAATCCCCTGCTCCATGTGGAGCAAGGGATCCAATACAGGACCAGGATGGCATCTGATTGAATGCCCACCTGTGTCTACCAATCCACCTCCCCACCCACACCACAGCACATGGGGGCCGGGCTATGGACAGGTGGCCAGAAGTGCTAGCATTGGTGCATGCTGATCACTACACAGCTGTCCATAAGTGCAGAGCTTTGCGATCTGAGAACACTCCTCCTGCGTGTACCCTGCCCGCACTAGTGCATGGCCCCTATAATGGGCGAACAAAGTTTCTTCTTTGATTCCATATTCTGGAATTCACTTCCAGTGTCCCACCATCATTCCCTCATCTTTAACTTTTAAAGTGAATTGTACAATCTTTAAGTGCTTAGGATATTTGCACCAGTCCCAGATACCATGCTTATTTTTTTTTTTCATTGAACTGCATATAGTTATTTATTACATACACTATCATATCCTCATGGCTGTGTATCTGCAGTGTCTTTTTATCAATTGCTTATTGCATAGGTGAATAGTGTTCATGAGATGTTTCTTGCATAACTCCAGATTGCCATCCTTCTTGAGACAACTTTGTATTTGAAAATGCCTCGAGTTGACACTCTTAATTAGCAAAGGGACATCTCAGGGACACCATTTAGACTTTACTGAGTCTTTGTTTTTTGACCAAATCAAAACCAATGTTAAAATTGTTCATCAGAATCAATGGACAGTCAGTATCATCACTGGCACAGCAGCTTTGTTTTCAGAATTGGCGGACTCGGCACCTCTTAATTAGTGTAAGATTGCAGTAAAACAAATTCAAGCTAACATGCATAAAGGCTACTGTTGTTTGTCCTGTTGAATGTCCTCTCTTCAGCTGCATGCAGAGTGTTTGTTTTTACACATGCAAACTAGTAAATTAAAGAGAGAAAATTAACTTCACGGTGCAATGTATGGGAATGTTAACTGGAATACTACTCCCAGCATTCTTTGCCACAGTCAGGCCACTGTGATCAGCAGCACCTCCACATGAGGTGCTTTTATTGTATGACACAACTGTCAGTCTCTGTGAATCCTGCTTTTAATTGGTTGGCCTCACTGCCAATCACCACCTCTCCTTTCAGTGCTGTAAGAGATCAGATGCTGACAAACTCACAGAGAGAAAGTTTAACAATTACATTCAGGAAAAGTACATGGTAATGCACACCATCCGAAACAGTGTCAAATGAAGCAGGTGGTGGAATCAAACAGGTGTACAACAAAAGATATGTACTGGTATAAAGGAAGGACTTAGAAATGCTGAAGTCTATCATGTACAATGACTAACAGGTAGATCCAATGCATGGATTTAATACTTTGCATAACTTTTATGTTGTTGATATCTTGTAATGTATGAAACAATAAAAAGATTAATTGCAAAAAAAATTAGGATATTCAAATATGAAAATTAATGACCTATGAAAATCCTTGAAACCACAATTAAAAACATGTTATATTGGGGGAGGGGTGTCTTTAAACCCGACAAAGATGGCCACCTAACTCTCTTTCTGCCCTAGCCCTGTGATATAAGATTTAGTTTAACCTTACCTGCCTGTATGATCAGGTCACTTTGAGTGGGATTGATCACCTAGTATATTCAGAAACAATTTCATCCAGTATCTACTCCGCAGTATCCCCCCAATCTGCTCATAGTCTCTGATGCCATGTTTCAGTCTAGTCTGTGAGTGGCCTCTCCTCTTGAACCACAATGGCAGGAACCACACTGACACAGGCCTCTGCTGCAAACAATCCATTGATCAGATACATAGCCACACTACTTAAAACTCTGGTGGCTAACATGGTTATCCTTAAAACCTCTGTGTCTTCAACCTTCAAAGATGTCCAGGGTTTGAATGATCGAATGAATGCAGCTGAGCAGCACACGGCAGACCTGGAAGACATCCAGTAGCAGATCCTCTGAAGGTTGGGCAACCATGAGCAGCAGCTTGGGTGCCTCTGGGAGTGTGTAGAAGACCAAGAAAATTGGGGGCACTGGAACAATATCCAAATCCTTGGCATTCTTGAAGGAGAAGAATGACCCTGCATGGAGTGCTTTTTTGGCTGAAATTCTCCCACAACTCATATGTCCCACATGGCAGAGTCCTTTGGAAGTTGAGTGTGCACACCACATCAGGGGACGGCCACAACCACCTGGCTCTAGACCAAGGCCCATCATCAGTTTCAGTTTATTTTTTATACTGGAAAGGCATGTGAACAAAAATTGCTCATTTTCACAAGCATCCAGTTATACACAGATGAACAGGAACATTACCTGATGTACAAGATGGTACTGCACTGAAGGAGTTTAGATAATAAACTTTAGAGAGTATACAAAGTGTCATCAAAATAAATATATATTACAAAACAAGCATAATTGGCAGCAGTTACACAGTGTAAGCAAAAACTTCCCTGTCAATCATAAGCGGGAGAATTTACAAGATTGAGAACCAGAAAGTTAACCCTTTAGGTTGTACTTGAAAGAAGCCAGCGAGGGACATTGAACTAGGGATCAGGGCAGGCTATTGAACAATTTCACATCCTTGTAGGTGAGTGTATGCTGACCTTGAGTAGTATAACATAATGGGAGAGTAAAGGAGTGGGAGGAGAACCAGCTGGTGGACCTTGAATGGGTAGACCTAGGGAAGATAGAGACAATGCTGCTCGGTAAGAATCCCCATGCAATTTTGTGGAAGAAGGTCAGGATTTTGCTGTCCAGCCTAACCTCTACAGGTGGCCAATTGGTGGTTCTGTATAGGTCACAGTGGTGGGTTGATCTAGGGAGGCCAGTGGCAAAACAGATGACATTGTCATAGATGGTTCTAAGACTACTGAAATTTCTCTGGGGGGATAGTAGATCAAAGTGCCACAGTCAAAGTTGGGGAGCAGGAAGCTATTGGCAAGCAGGGTCTTACATTCAGGGATAAGGTTATGATTTGACTCTGTATAACATGCCTAGCCTTTGGTGTGCTTTCTTAATAAGCTGATTAATGTGCCATTCAATGGTTAGATGACAGTCAAGGAGGAGGCCAAGGTATTTGAACTCAGAGAATCTTTCTATTTGGTTGCCATCATTATCCCAGAGGGCGAAATTGAAGGCAGCAGTTTTTTTGGACCCTCAAAACACCATTTCCTTAGTTTTTTTAGAGATTAGAACTAATCCTCTGGAGGAGAACCATGAGCAGAACCACTAGAAATCATGCTGGAGTTTGTCCAGGAGGAGAAAAGGGTTCTTTTCTTTGCAGAATATTGCTGCATCATCTGTATAAAGTATGATTTCAGTGTGCCTGCAAATCCTGGGGAGGGAGTTGAGCACAAAAGAGAAGAGAAGGGGTCCCAAGATGGAGCTCTGGGAACTCCATATTTGATGGGACAAGTGTCAGACAGAACACCTTTGATCGTGGTTTTGTGAGAGCTGTGGCTGAGGTAGTTCGAAAACCAGTTTACAACACAACAGAAATTGAGACCGGAGAGGGTGTTGAGGAGTACCTTGTGGTTGACAATGTTGAAGGTTTTTGTGAGGTCCACAAACACTGATTCAGTGTAGAGGCCTTCATTATTAGCCTTGTTAATGAAGTTAGTGAATTTGATGAGTGCTGTATTGCTGTTATGGCCGGCCCTGAACCCATGCTGGGAATCAGTTTGTAGGTTGTATTTATCATGTTATTCAAGGGTTTGGGCTAGTATGATTTTCTTGATAATTTTGGACAGTGGTGCCAGGAGAGATATGGGCTGATGGTTCACCACATCATTTTTGGGGCCGGATTTGATCCATTTAAAGGGAAAGGCACCTGTGTAGAGGGAATGGTTGAAGATGTTGGTTTGGGGGAGGGTGATAGACTCATAGACTAGCTTGAGGATGTGGTAGTCAGTGCTGTCAAGGCCTAGAATTGGCCTGGAATCGTTCATTTTTATGAGTCTAATCACCTCATGGGGTAAAAGGTAGCAGAAGTAGAAACAGGGGTGGGGGTTTGGATTGTGGGGGGCGTGGTAAAACCAGAGTCTAGTAGGGTATTGAGCTTGTATTTATCCAGTTCACTGAAGTAGGAGCTGAAGATACTGGCAAGGGCAAGAGGTTCAGTAATGGGTTGCCCTCCTATGGAGAGGCTGAATTTTTCATTGGATTTGCCTATCCCAGTAAGGTCATTAAGATACCTCCAGGTGAACTTAGTGTTACCCCTGGAACTGAGCTGTTTTTCTCTTAGGAAGTTGATTTTTGCAGAGTGGACTGCAGATTTACAACTATTTCAAAGTGTTTTGTATTGTTGAAAGAAGTTGGGGTGTTGGTGTTTCCTAAATTTTGACCAGGCCCTGTCTCTCTTCTTCATAAGGCTAAGGAGAATGGAGGTGACCCATTCATTTCTGAGCCCTTTGACCCTAAGTTTTTTTGAGAAGGATGAGGGAGTCACAGATCCCTTGGAAGTTCTTATTGAATGTGATGTCATTGATGCATTCAGTGAATGACTAATCAGTGGCCAGTATGGCTTTAGAGAATTCTTTGGTGTTAGGATTTTTAGCTGTCTTTTTTAGCTGTCTTGAGTATATATACTTATGTTCTTTTGCAGAGGCTTTAGCAGACCAGCAACAGAAAACAGCACAGTGATTACTCAGGGAGTCAGGAAGAACTCCCGAGTCAGTGACGTGTGAAGGGTTGGAGACTAGAATCCAGTCCAAGGCAGATTCATATCCTGTCCTATAGTTAGTGTAGGTTGGAGTTGAGATAAGCTGGTGTAGGCCCAGATTGAAAATAGTTTCTTTGGCAACGTCAGCCTAGGCTGACTGCCAGTTTAGTTTGAAGTCCCCAAAGATAATCCACTCCCTGCCACTAGGTAGACTGTTTCTAAGGTTGAGAAACATATCCAGACCATTGACAGGTGTTCCAGGAGGGAGGTATGCCATGCTAAGTGTGATTATTTTTATTGTTTCCGAGGAAGAGATTTACAGAAAGTGATTCAAGGGTAGGTGTTACTTATCGGGGGTCTAATACAGAGGCCAAGAGGTGATTTGAGGTCCAGAAAAGACATGCACTCCCTCTTTTACCTTGCTTGTCCCTTCTGAACAGGGAATACCCTTCGAGATTGATTTCACTAGAAGGGACCTAGTGAGAGAGCCATGTCTGTGTGATGGCAATAATATCAAAGATATGTGCAGAGACCCATGATTCGAGTAGAGATTGTTTTTTTTGCCATCAGGCTCCGGATGTTCAGATGAACAATTCTGAACAGACTGGCAACTTGGGAGGTTGGGGCAGGGGATACCATCCTCATGTACTTACTGTGGTTCTCAGCGAAAGAATGTCTGCTATGGCTAGCTTGTAAAAATGGCAACCTACTGTGAGTTGGAAATGGGGAAAAAATTTTATTTTATCAGGACTACTCAGCCGAGGTGGTTCAGCAAAGGAAGCAATATGCACTGGTTTGGGTGGCTCTACATGAAGCAGAAATTGTTTAGCAGTTAAGAGGACTCACTCATTTTTCCATTTAAAAAAAATGGCCAGAAACATGAATGCAGGAGCCCACAAGAAACCCAAGCTTTAATCAGCAGTTGGTGGCCTTCAAAGAACTTGGACACTGCCCCCCAACCCCCGGAGGCTGTGCATGGACCAGAAAACTGCCAAGAGACAGGAACTAAGGAGACACAAGTAGCAGCATTGCTGTCCCCCGGGGGCACAGGGTCATAATGTTGCAAGACATTAAGCCGCATGCATATATCAAGCTGTCAAAACAGTGCAATATATTCCATGCAGCATAACTCTTTATTTATGAGGGGGTACCACCCTCCACACCCCCAGTTATGAACCCCCCGAACAAAAATTCTAACTCCAGGGGGATTAAGCAAATATTGCTCAAAGCGTCTGGGACCGGGAATTGAACCCGGTCCCAAACACTCTGCCTGCTTCTGTCCTTGCCAGTGGCTCATCCCTTTGAGCCACAGCAGCTGCTTGGCAGAAGTCTGTCCCAACAGAGGTAATATCTTCTGCCTCTGACAGTGAGAGGGTGCAGTGCCGTGCACAGAACCATTCATGGTATTGCACCCTCTCTCTGTCCTGTACTGCACTATTGTAGTATTGGGGTTTTGTCATATGCTATTAAGCGTACAACATTTTGACCTGGTAGGTCCCCTGGGGCAACAGGAGCTACATAGATCTCGATCCTTACAGGACAACGTATAGGTATAAAACAAGCAAGATGGCTGGGATGTTCAATCGTGCCACAGAGGTAGTTCCAGCACAAAGAACAGTGGCCAACATGGTCTGCATGAAACATAAACACAATTTGTTGACAGAGGAGGAATGCTTGGCCCATCCTGTCAACCATTTTCACCACCTACAGTACTACCACAGACTGTACAGTACTTGATCTACAGCTCTTTCTCCCGCCCCCTTTCCTTTTCACTATGATTCCCTAGTGCCTATCCCATGCATTCTTGAACACCACCACTGTTTTCACCCCCAACACCTCTGCTGGAAGGCTGCTTCTGGAATCCACCACTCTTCCTGTGAAGAAGTACTTCCTGATATCACTCCTGAATCTACCACCATCCAACTCCATAGCATGTCCCCTTGGTCTTGAGCACCCTTTCTTCTGAAAAATGCTTCCCTCCTGTAGCTTATTTACCCCTGTGAGGTATTCAAAAGTCTCTATCATATCCCCATCCCTCTTCTCTTCTAGGGTGTTCTAGGGTGTGAGATCCTTTAGTGTCTCCTCATATGGCTTTTGATGCAGATCCTGCACCATTTTAGTTGCCCTCCTCTGGACCACCGCAACGCTGTGTCCTTCCAGAGATGTGGTCTGCAAAACTGGACATACGGCAGTACTCTAGATGGGGTATTGCCAGAGAACTATACAGAGGCAACATCACCTCCTTCTTTCTGCTGGTGATAACCCTCCCTATGCACCCCAGCATGCCTCTAGCCCTCCCAACTGCCTTGTCACACTGCTTGGTAGTCATCAGTACCACTCCACCTATTTTGTACTCCACCCTTGGGTTTCTGTGTCCTAAGTGCATTATTTTGCACTTTTTCACACTGAAACCCAGCTGCTGTACTCTTGACTAGTCCTCTAGTTTTCCCAAGTCTTAGCTCATTCTTTCCACCATCACGGAGTGTTCAGCTTATTACAGATCTTGGTATCATCCACAAAGAGGCAGACTTTCCCTTCTAGTTCTTCTGTAATGTCACTTATAAAGACATTAAAGATGACTGGTCCCAGCACTTCTTCCAGTATCATCATCTTCATCATCATCATCATCTTTTATTGTTGAGCTTAAAAAGCCATTCACAAATACACACATTCAAATACAATATACATAAAAAAAGGCATAAACAACTAAAGGAACAACTCATTACGTGTATGTAAAAAATGAGATCATGTTCACATTAGCAATAATTTACGATGTACATATATAAGCTATAACTAGATAACTAACATTTTATAAACCTTGCTAAGATCTGTCACTATACATAACCCCTCTTTACCATGGGTGAATTTCATATCGTAATTTGTGATTCCATGAGTTTTTCCTTTTTCTTGATTGATGAAAAATACTTAGACACTCTGTTTACTGCCCAAGAATCTGCAGTATGCATTAATATCATAGTCAATGTCTCATAACCAACTACATATCTAGGATCCAAGAAGACATTTAACCAATAGGTCCTCTCCAAGGAGTACCAGGAACAGTGCCATAATAAAAGTCTTCAATTTCCCCAACCTCACAAGAACAATTTTCATTTCTTTTGACAACTTGTTATATCTTGCCCACAGAATATTACCTTGGAATCTCTCAGACTTACACATGATAAACATTCTCCTTAAATTGGGATCTGTTAATAAGTCTAAGTAAGGTTTCTAACCAAAACAGATGTTGTTATTTACATATCATCTTGAACAAGCATTTGTCAATGCTGAATGTTGTCTCGCTGGCATTGGCATTGGTAGTGCAGGAGTTAGAGATGCATAATAGGAGGGGCAGTGAAGTACTGAACTGACACCAACCCAACCCCCACCCTGCAGAAACTGACAGGCACTGGGGTGTGCCTTTGGGTCATCAGCTATAACGCTCATGCCATTTTACCTCCCCCTACCATGTAGACACTGACAAGTGTCATGGTGTGCTTTGGGGTCATTGGGCCTTATACTTACCCCATTCCATAAGGAAATACACTGAGGTGAGTGCAGTATTGGAGAATTGGGTGAACTTTGGGGCCGAGCACTCCAAGGCACACCTCGATGCCTGTCACTGGCTGCAGGGTGGGGGTGGAATGGGAGGAGCATTACAGCTGATGATCCCAAGTCACACCCCTGACGCCTGTCAGTCTCTACAGGGTGGGGTGTTATAGTTGGAAACCCTAATGCCGTAGGTGTGTGTTGGTATTTTCACTCCAAATTATCAACATGGGCTTTTTGTGACCCCACCTCATGAAGAGCGGCACTATCAGTTTGTTACCTGAAAGGTGATTTTGCATAGCGGCTGCACCATTTGGCACCACAGATATGGAAAAAAATTTTGGGCAGGATGTGAAGAATGACAACTGTATTGTTCATCATGAGGTGTATAAAAATGGCAACGTTGAAAATCTGGAAAGAAAATATGAAAAATTGGTGAAGTCATGAGCATGCACAGAAACTGTGCAACGTACGTCCTTAACTCAATTATTTTTCAGATTTTTTTAACCACATTTTCAACATAGGCATTTTGGGACCTCCCCTTATGAACAGTGGCACTGTGATTTTGTTAATCTGTCCCAAAAGTTGATTTCCCACAGCGACCATGCCATTGTACCCTACAGGTGCGAAAACACATTTTGGGCAGGATGTGAAAAATTACAGCTGTACTGTTCATAATGACTCAGGAGGTGTGAAAAAATGCCAGTGTTGAAAATCTGGCAGAGGGTGAGGTGCGGGTTGGGGGAGGGGAAGGAGAGACTGCTATGGACTGTTTTCTGGTTAACAGGTTTACAAAAACAAAGAACATCATGGGACTTTAATTTTTTTTTACAAGAACATTTGGTGCGCTGGGGTGGGCTCCCAGCATGCCACCCGAGTGTGTTGAGGGGCTGTTGCTGACAGGGGATTGGGCACCCCATTGGCACACACCAAATGGGGGGCAAGAGCTGAGGGGGATTGGGCACCCCTCTTGGCACACAACAAATGGGGGGACATAATGCCGACAGGGAGTGGGCTCCCCTGTCTGCAAATTGAACTGGGAAGAGGAGACTGAAGCTGATGGGGATTGGGCCCCCCATCAGCAAAGAAAGACTGTTGGGGGCGCATGATGCCATGGAGGATAGGGCACCCCCTTGGCACCACTTGAAATGGGAGGGTATTATGCCATGGGGGAGGGCCTCTGTCGGCAATGAAGTGGGTTGGAGCAGTCGGGAGGATTGGGCACCCCTGAAGTCATCGGCGTCAGCCAGTGCCACCATGTTTATTGAAAAACTTCACCAGTAAAGGCACATCGGGAGGTGTTTTATTGTGCCACTGCATGACGAGCTTACATCTCTTTGCAGCGGCACTTTTGTTAGAGGTGGTGGCCACGTTACATATTGCTGGTGTCAATGCCTGCATGCTGGCTTATTGGGGAATGAGGGATGCACCTACTGATGCATGCTCTGCATTCACCCACAGTGACCGCACTTCCAAATCTGCTATTACCACAAAATGTTGGCTGGCGCGCACGCACGAGCCAACATAAAAATGGGACGACCTGATAGCATCCATGTCCTTTTGGTTCCTCCAGTTCACTAGCCATCTATTAATGTATGTTTTATATTTTAAACTAACTAGCACTAGCTTTTCCACTAGTGTTTTTAAGCAGGTTAGCTCATATTCTTCTCGTAAGTGTATAAGCACTGGGTACTAAAATGTATTGCTATTATACCCTACCTTAATCCAGACTGTTTTTTTTTTCTTTTAGACACTCTGCAGTCAAATGACTATCCAGCAATCTCAATATCCTGAGCCACAATCCAATCTTTTTGAATGTACTAGGGCCATCAAATTGTTAATTCCCAGTTCTGCCCTTATGAAAGCAGCAGGGCAAGAACCTACTCCCATTGTTTTCCTAAGCAGCTTGAACACCGGGCTTGTTAATTTATCCAGTGATATACCTTCCCAGATCTCAGCCCCATACAGCATTTGAGCCTGATATTTAGCTTTCAATGCACAGATCAAAGGTTTCACAGTTTGACCACCAAATCTGTAGTTAAATCTTTCCAAGCCCTTAGCTGTTTTTATAACTTTTTCCCTTAAGGTTTCAACATGCTCTATCCATGAGCAATTATTTTTTAGTCAATCCTAAGTAGGCGTAATTCGCTATGACTTCAATTTTTTGGTTTCCCTAGCACCGTGTACCTTTGTTTTTAATTAAGGACCCAAAAATTACAATTTTAGTCTTCTGCAGGTTTATCTTAAGTTGGAGTTTCTGTGATCTGTCATATAATACATCCAACTTTTTCTGTAAGCCTGATTCTGAGAGAGAAAATAACACAGTCGTCCGCATATGCCAATGCTGGGCAGAGCTTATTGTTAATTTTTGGAGAGTCAGAAGGAGGCGCTGATCCCTGAGGCACCCCACTACTCACCCCCTTTCCTTTGAGTGAACTCTGTTTATTTATTTGTTTAACCAGGTATAGCACACTAAGCTGAAAGCTTTTTTACAGGAGCGACCTGGGAGCACAAGGAGATTAAGTGACTTGCTCAGGGTCATACAGTATGCATGTGGAAGCTGTGGGATTCAAACCCAGGTCAGGTCTGCTGGATGTCACCAAATTTGCAGCTCAGAGCCTTAGACCACTGCGCTATACTGCCTCCTTATCAGCACCCTTTGTCACCTATCCCATAACCAATTTCTTATCCAGTTTACCGTCTTTGGACCCACTACTAACCAGCTTGCTTACTAGTCTCTTATGTGGAATGGTGTTGAAAGCCTTACCAAAATCTAGGTAGGCCACGTCCACTGCTTCACCCTTATCTAAATACTTTGTCACCCAATCAAAGAAATCTATCAAATGTGCTTGACATGACTGACTCCATATGAACCCTGGCTGCACTGGGTCTTGTAATCCACTGGATTCAAAATATTCCACAATCCTTTCCTTCAGGAGTGATTCCATTAACTTTCCCACCACTGATAGCAGGTTGACTGGCCTATAATTGCCAGCCTCTTCTCTGCTATCACTTTTTGTAGTGGGACTATGTCCACTCTCTTCCAGTCCTTCAGAACCACTCCTGTTTTCAGTGAGCTGTTAAATAGAACTGTCAGAGGTGTGCTTTACCCACTAAATATGATGGGTGTCTCCCTCCTTTAAGTTTTGGTTCACTCAATTTGAACAGCTTTTTTCCCAATTTCTCTGGAAGGGTAGACAGCCTCGCACTTCCTTGCTTAAATTAACCTTGCCAAAACAGCACAGGGGTCTCAAACTTACAGATTTATATTGGTACTATCTTGCAGCCCAAGCCAGTACATTTTTGGCATGGAGTCTCCCAAATATGGGTTCTATATCACCCCACACCTGCCCTTATTAGAAGGATATTGAATTACATTTGTATGGCATTCATAATACAATATCCCCCCTCCAGCACTGCTGCATATTTCATGATCTAAACTTGCCCCCTGACTGCATCGTACCCCTATAGAGTGGTCAATCTGAATCAACTTACAGTTTTGTCGGTGTTGAAGTATATACCCCAGAAGAATCTGTCTCAGCCCCTTCATTGAAACCCAATTTAAACTCACCCATAAACCGATTCCACTTTCTTTCTTTCCCCATGCCAACTTGGACTAGGTGAGCAGTCTTTTCCCAGGTGATTGACTTTTAACCTTTGAGGAATTTTGGAGTGCAAATCACCTTCCCTAGTCTGCAGTTTTCCCCTTTTTACTGCTTACCCACCTGATACATACTACCTTGGGAACTCGCCAGTGGCAATTTTTGGACGGTGCTGTTTATGGTAAACTGACCAGTTTGGTGAACATGGGCCATACTGTGTCAGCTCTATATAAGGCACTGAGAGATTGGGTAGGTGAACAAAGGCATTTGAAATATACTTATTGGGAGAAAAAAAAAATTCTGGTCACATTACCACTCTTAAAGTGTCCTCTCTCTGGGATTACATCTATTGCTATGTTAAATTGGATAAATAATGGCTCATGCAGTATAAAATTTTGTATAACATATATGTTACCCCACAAAAGTTGTGTACATTTGGCCAGTCACCTAGTCCACTGTGCAGTAGATATGATACACAGGAGGGCTTGCTCCATCATATACTTTGGGACTGATCAGTTTCTAGTCCTTCTGGTCCCAGATCAGAGCACGTCTTGATCCACTATTGGGCTTACAGGATGCCTTTTTCCCTTAGCTTTGTTTGTTAGGTGTAGGTATTGAACAACTGGTTTGCCCCCAGAGATTTCACTTGACCCTTATTGCTGCAATGACTAAGCTGATCATCTTTCACCACTGGCAAGACCATCAACCCCCTTGTATCGGGAATGGCATGCAGAAATGTTGTCTATTCTTCGGATGGACAAAATGGGCTAGCTTGAGACATGCTTCCTTCCTTCATATCATTCTCAGGTTAGGTCAGGCTCAGGGAGGGAGGAGGTAACAGATGGGGGAATCACAGAGGGCAGGGTACTGGAGGGCCTGAGGGCATTGAGGGTGGACAAGGAACCAGGGCTGGATAACACTCACCCCAGGGTACTGAGAGAGCTGGTAAAAATCCTGGCAGGGCCCTTGGCAGACCTGTTCAATGCCTCCCTGGTCTCAGGAAGTATACTTCAGGACTGGAGGATGGCTCACGTGGTACCCCTCCATAAGAGTGGTCCCAAAGATGAACTGGGAAACTGCAGGCCGGTCACCATTTTAAATGAGTTCATTCTCAATGGTCTAACCGTTCAATAAAATGAAATGAAATGAAATCTTCATTTGGACTTAAGTTTTTACACTGGATGGCTATGTTTTAGAGGTCTTACATCTATTGCTGTTTTGCTCTGTTTTTTGTAGCCCTATTCCCTTGTTTCAATGTTTGTTATTTCCTTTCTCATTAGTCTTTGTATTATATTAACTGACTCACAGCTGGGCCCCACACTTCCACTGAGCTATGGTTATGACTGGGCACCTTGGTTAGGTTTTAATGTTCTTCCATTTTTCTACCAATGTTTTTTTTTTTCTTTACATGGTTTGGAGTTCTATGTTGTTATATAACTTGTATTTGGAAAAAATTGTTATAATAAAGTATACTAAGTGCAAAAAGAACTGCCAGAGGTGCAGGCAGTTATTCTCTGATCTCCCTTAATACCCTTGGATGCACCCCATCTGACCCCATTGCTTTGTCCACCTTCAGATTAGCAAGTCCCTTCAGGACTCTCTCCTCCAAAAAAGGACTAGTGTCCACCTCCCTCCCTTTCAGTATAGCCTGGTCATAGTGGAGATCACAGCAGGCTCCGGACCTGAAGTCACGAGGGGAGAAATCAGTTGAAGCACTCCAACCCCTCTCCTCCACCCACCAAAGCTGCCCAGGAATCACTTGAGGAATATTCTAGGGCAATGTATGTATCCTGCTCCATGACAAACTGATGGACACCACTGACCTAGCCACCAGAATAGTTACTGCTGACCACCTGGCTCTGTCTTGGGCCTCAATTGTGCAGATCTCCTATGAGCTGGATGCTACACCAGAATCTGTTTGAGCCCCCCCCACCACCACCACAACTAACTTGGCTCCACCAAACTGCACCCTTGCAACATGGTGCTGCATTGGTTACATGAAACCACTTTGTATGTTCTTTTCTGCTCCAGGCATGGCTGTTCTGATCTGCTCCACTTCCTGTAACACCATGTAATGCTGATTTTTTTGTTTTTGGTACTCTTGGGACAGTATAGTTGTACATTAGGGATGCTCTCTGCATAGATTAAGAGGGAGGTGGGAACTATGGGTTGATACGGTACACAGGATAATTCTCACCCCTACTTGATCCTCAGCATAACTGTATAGGCTCCAAGGTTATTGGCATGTTGTTGGAGTTCCCTGCTTTGTATGCCCCCCCACCTCACTTGGCTCACTTCCATGTAGGAAGCAAGGGGCAGAGTGCATACTAATTGTTGACCGCTACTTAGCTTCTTGTCCCCCCCCACCTTGGACACTAAAGTCACTCTGTTTTTTTCTCTTATCTTTATTCTCTGGACCTCTCTCAGCTGGTCCCCTATCATACACTCTCTGACCCTAGTGTAGAGCTATTCATGTTACCCCAGCTATCTCTTGCAACAGCTGGACATCTCATTGACTCATCAAGCATTCAAAGGCCCTCCTTGCTCGACTGAACAGGGAGGATGGGGGAGAAAGTGCCTAGCGCACTCTATCCAGCCTTAGGTAGTTGTCTCTTGGAGGGGCTGGCCATATCCCCACAAGATGTTGTACCACCTCTGAGTTTCTTATACTGGGACTCCTACACGGCTTGGTGATCCTTTCTATCCCTTCCTCCCATCCTTCCTGGCAGGCAGGCTGCTGTTTTTATCTCCCAAAATTCTAAATCCCTGTCAATCAATCAATCTTTATTGTATTAGCTTAAAAGCTTTCTCAAGTACAAGATAAAAAAATAAGAAAAAAATAGTCAAATAATGTTCAAGAAATACATAAAATACAAAATTATTACATAGTGCAACACACAGTTAATAATGGCATAGATCTACTGTAATAAGAACTTTCTACAGTATTATTATTGCACTTGTTTCATAAACAGCAGTTATTTTCTACAGACAGGAAATCTATGTCACTTGACTGGCAATTAATCTTCTTTTAACTTTATTTATCTCTTTCTATAGTGCTAGCATCCTCTGTATGTGTTACATTTGTTAAATTCTCCTTATCTATTTGATAAACATTGTTTAAGAAAGGGTCCAGCCAGTTGGATCTTTCTTTTATGTACCAAGGACAATCCTACATCATATGTAGTAAATTCTCTGCCCCCCTCCTCACCCCCAGTTTTAAAATCACATTCTCTTGTAGTATGAGCCCATTTAGTCTAGCCATGTAAGAGAATATTGCTGGGAAAGCATTTGAACTTGTAGAATACAAAAGCAGCACGTAATCTGTGGTCTGTTAAAATTTCTAGGTGTGCCTTGGGTGCAAAATATGCATTATTTTTTGCAAACCAGTCAGATGGGACTTGTAGATGTGGTTCAAGCCCTCATTAATCCAGAAATTATTAACTTTTTTGTTATGTACTTTTTGTACTGTATGCTCAGAGTAATTTTTTTCTCTGCAGCTTTTCTGGAAACATTTAACTTATGTTTGCTTAATAATTGTCTGATTGTTGTATACCAATAATTGTGTGTATAACCTACAATCATAATCATAATCATCTTTATTTATATTGCGCCTTTCAGATATCAAGGTGCATCACAGAGTATAAAATGACAAATAAAAACAGCAACAATAAATGCATATTAAAATTAAAAGGTACTGTAATTACCTAATTAGTCACAGTATGCCTTGCTCCACAAATAAGTCTTCAATGCCTGTTTGAACCCCCAGAGTCGCGCACTCCCGAATCAGACGGGGTAGAGAATTCCAAAGGGCTGGGGCCATGTACATGAATGCATGGGCCCCTGAAGATTTTAAAACTACCCTTGGAATCTCTAGAAACTCCTCATCTGCAGAGCAGAGCAATCGCTTGGGGTGATAAGGGGACAGAAACTCTTTCAGGTAGTCAGGGCCGAGTCCATGTAGGGCTTTATAAGTCAGTAATCCGACTTTGAAGGTGATCTGCCACTGAACTGTCAGCCAGTGCAATTCGCGCAGCATGGGTGCAATATGGGAAGTCTGAGGAGTCCCCATCAACAACCAAGCCACAGCGTTCTGCATCAGCTGCAAGCAGCGGATATCAACCCCTGGAAGCCCAAAGTAAAGGGAGTTGCAGTAATCAAGGTGTGAGGTCACAAAGGTGTGGATCAGTGTAGCAAGATCACCAGACGGAAAAAGGTGCTTGATCCTAGCGATGTTCCTCATGTGGTAAAAGGAAAACTTAATGACGGCCGACACCTGAGATCATAGTGTCAGCCCATCATCAAGTATCACCCCTAGGTCCCGCACCCATTTAGAGGTCGGGAGCTGGGAACCCCCCAGGAAAAGCCCCGAGAGATGACCCACCCCGACTCCCCTATCTGGCATCCTGGATCCACAACCATCACCTCAGTCTTCCCTGGGTTCAACCTCAGCCAGCTGGAATTCATCCAATCCAGGATTTCATCAAGGCAGTTATTAAAAACTGAGAGTGCTCCATCCTGGTCAGGTGCAAAAGACAGGTAGAGCTGGGTATCATCAGCATAGCAGTGAAACCTCAGCCCATACCATCTTACAATGTCTCTGAGGGGCAGCATATACACCACGAATAACATGGGGGACAGCACAGAGCCCTAAGGAACCCCACATGACAGACAGAGCGGGTCAGAGGAATAAATTCCCGACACCACCCTCTGAATTTTGCCAGTGAGGAAAAATCTAAACCATCTGAGAACTGAACCTGTCAGGCCACAGGTGAACCTCAGGTGCTCGAGCATTACCCCATGATCCACAGTGTAAAAAGCTGATGAGAGATCAAGAAGCACCAAGATGGAGCAGTTTTTTTGATCTCTCGCTATTAGTAGATCATTGAACATCCGAACCAGTGCAGTCTCAGTACTATGCCTCTTTCAAAAACCAGATTGGAGAGGTTCATAGATGCTATGGATGGTCAAATGGTTCTCCAGTTGTACAGCCACTACTTTTTCAATTACCTTCCCCAAAAAGGGGAGGTTAGAGCTAGGTCTGTAGTTTGCCAGACAGTCTGGGTCCAGAGAAGCTTTCTTCAAGCGGGGTGTCACCACTGCCTCCTTCAGGGAGCTAGGAAACTCACCCGACTCAAGGGTGCACCAGACTATCTGCACCAAGACCGGGCTGATAATATTACAACAACCCATAATCAGGGAAGTTGGGACTGGATCTAAACTACAGAACATAAGGCGCATACCCTGGACAGTCCGCATAACATCCACGATCTCCAGCTGGTTGAAGGTACTCCAAGAGAAGTGAGGGACAGTGGCCAAGCACCGATCATCAGCAAATCTCATAGTGTGTGTTGATCGAATCTTTGCCCTGATGTCGGCCACCTTATCAGCAAAAAAATGGCCAAGCTCTTGACACTTCAATTGTGAAAAGGCTCTCTAAACCTGCAGACAGGCTGTGTTGCACAGCCTGTCTATGGTTCGGAAGAGCTCAGCTGGTCAGTTCTGAGAGGCAGCAATCTCCCTGGACAGGAACTCTGCCTTCTTACAGGAGATTGCTGACTGGTAGAGTCAATAATGCTCTAGCAGTCTAAGATGGTCAACCTCCAGGGTGGATTTCCACCAACAACGCTCTAACCTTTGTCCTAGTTGCCGCAGCTCCCTCAAAGTCCCATCAAACCATGGGGACCAAGGGCAGAGGGGGAGAGGATGAACGCGGATGGGAACAACAGAATCCAGAGTAGTAGTAATGTCCCTATTATAGGCCAGAACCAAAGCCTCTGGGTCCCTGCTTGCCGTAGGAAATTCCAATAGATCAATCACCGCTGCTAGGCCATCAGGGCGCAGATCCCATAAAGGGTGGTACCTGACCTAAAACCAAAACCTCTTAACATACTGTCTATATAGAGGGAGAAAACTAAGGGGACCAATACACAACCCTGCCTTACCCCCTTGTTTATTCTAAAGGGGGATGAAAGTTTTCTATTAAGTCCCATTCTAACTTTGACCCAGTTGTTTCGATAGAGACTACCAATTATTCCTGCCAAATTCCTGTCAATACCTCTTTCTAATAATTGCCTCCATAGAATGGATCTTGTCAAAGAACCAAATGCAGATGTGTAATCAATAAATGCAGTGTATAACTTTTGTTTCTGTAGAACTACATATTTCTCGATGAAATGCCTTAGTACAAAGCTATTATCTAAGGAAGAGTAATTTGCTTTAAATCCTGCCCGTAAATCTGAGATCCCCCCCTGTCTTATTCAATTGGATTATTAGCCTCTCAAGAATAATTCTAGAGAATATCTTTAAATTATTATCTAAGAGGTTAATTGGTCTGTGCATGGCAGGGTCTGTTGTTGAGCCCTTCTTATGTGTTGATACTATACTTGCACCATGCCAGAAAGATGGAAGGACCTAGTTTCGATGGACTTATTGTATATTACTGTTAAAGCTCTGCACCACAATCCAGCATGACAAAAGAAAACTTCCGCTGGATGCCGTTAGGCCCTGACGGTTTTTTTGCCTTTTTATAGGGAATTAACTGCCAGAAAAACATCTTCATAGGTTACAGGAGTAAAGTCTATTTGACTGTGCCCTTCTATTATCTCCAGTTCTTCAGCTGTTGGATCGAAGAATATTTTAGAGAAATGTTCTATTCAAGTTATTTCTGGGATATATGTATCAATATGAAATTAGGTATTAACTGTTCCTCTCTCAACCATTTTCCAGAATTTTCTGGTATCTCTAGATCTAATTGCCTCCAGCATCTGGTCCCATTGTTTCTTATAATAATTTACACTCTGTCTTTCAGAAGCTTCTTATGCTTTCTTTTCTCTATATTCAACTCTTTTAATACTATGTTGCTTTTCTAATTCCTATAGCACGTACGCAATTTACATATTCGGGATTTTGCTGTTCTACACTCCTGATCAAACTAACCAGAGTTAAACAAGTGTATATGTTGTCTCTTCCGGGGGAGCCTCTAACTTCCTTACAATATCTTGGAACAACTTAAAGAGTCAAGAAGAGTTGCTATATCTTTCGATAGTAACTCAGGTATAGTATTTGAAATAAATGAGTTTTGAAGTATTGGCTCAATTACTACTTCTGAGTCATGCTGCCATGTTATCTATTTGCTCTAATTTCAGCAAAATTTATATAGTTCAAATTATTGTCCTCTCTTTGCGAACCTACACCTTGGCTTTCTAGTACTATTGGGAAGTGGTCACTTTCTGATCATATTTGGACAAATAGGTTACTCCACAAATCTAAGGATCCTGTCTAAAATATATAGTCAACTACTGAAGCACCCCTTGGAGTTATGAAGGTATTTTTCACCTTCAGTATCTCAGTTAATCTTTCCATTCAGAGGGAAGATATTATATTCCTTTAACATTTCTATTAGTTTCTTACCCGAGCTGTTCACCTTTTTATCTTTAGTGCATCTAGAGGGTAGTCCTTACATATTTTTATTATAAAGAAAAAAGAATTATCATATAAACCATCAAAGTTTCCAAGCTGAGCATTAAAATCACCCATCATTAGAATGTCATCCATTTCATATTGTAGCATAAATTCAGTAATGATTTATGCTAAATTATCTCAGATAACATTTGTAAAATAAGGAGAATTTGCAGTGGGAATATAGTAATTCATTGGTATAATATGTTGGAGATCTAAACCTATACAGGTGTGTTAGAGACTTGTGGGAACAGATGGACACATACATGGTAGTTAGGAATAGCAAGGCTATGAAAGCCAAGCAAAATATTTATTTACATAAACATAAAAGTGAACTTGGTATGACAAAAAAAAAAGCATAACTTCATAAAGCGAAATCACAGTTTATGTCACTGTTCTGCTCTAGAACATCAGCTAGAGTTTTGCAGGCTGGGTAATTATCCCACCTGTTCTTACAGTCTGAATGTGCTTGCAGATCTCACTGACCTGGATCAGCACTACACTGATCCTACAATGGATCTGATGTGGACACCAGGCTGAGCTCTTTTTATACTAAGAGCCTACCAGGTCACTACCTCAGAATCTGCCCCGTTGCATCAATAACAGTTTATTTTCTTAAACAGTATTTTTATTCAAATCAAAATGACACTACATATAGCATACATTTATGTTTTTCTACTCAGGTAAATGCTGTACAAAAATATTTCTTTTAAGGGTTTTTTCTGAGATATTTCAGATATAGGCTTCTCCCCTTGGGCTGTCCAGTGTATATATGCAGAGAGAACAGGACCAGCCGGCGCTTAGTAAGACACTGGGCAGCTCCAGGACAGAACTCTGCAACGGAAAATATTGACTCCTGGTGAGTTTGTAAAACTGATTCTGAAATTCCATCGTGCAATAATTATGTTACTGAATGAAAAACCAGGAGCAAAAATAAAAACCTCTTAGCTGTTCTAGCTTCTATATACCACGCACGTTTCTAGAAATCTTATATTCCCAAAGGAACGATGTGTTAATTTATACATTTTACTGTGCTTCAATAATTTCTTTATTTAGCAGCTTCTGCTCTTCGTGTTTTCAGAAAGACAGGAGAGGTTGCTTTTAATATTGGACAGTTCTTCTGTCCTATATAAGAAAAATTCATGTTGCAAGGGTGAGGTGCAGAGCAGCCTGGCAGTGCTGTATCCACATACCACCAAAGTTGTCTCCGCACGCTCGCATAAAGGGGAAAATCTGGTGGTTGTGTTTAACACGCCCTCAAATTATTTCTCAAATAGCAAACCAAAATACGAATAAAATAAACCTTATCCAAACTCCAGGTTCAATCTCTCCTTACTTTATTTTTTTACATACTGTAGTAAGGTCACCCACAGGGATTGGACAACCGGGCAGACATAACCAGTAAAGTGCATAGACAAGTGCTTTCGTACAGTCTGTTCTGGTCCTCACAATGCACCTATTATTTGTTGCAGTCGGGATATGAATGGGAGGTTCAGGTATGAGTCAGTTCCTTTATTTTTTATTTTGCCCCCATTCTGTCAACAGTCAAGAACCCAAACACAAAATTAAAATATTGTATTACCGGGGTTATGGAGCTGCAAGAGCTACAGAGAGAGCACCACTGCCAATCGCAAACTCTGTCCCGGCTGTGCCTTCCAGCTTTCAGCCTCCCAGTCCAGGTAGGCTTATTTCTTACTGCTTACCATCTACCTGGACACAGACTGAGAGGCTGCATTTACTTTTGCATTTGTGCCCTGCATAAAATTACCAGAGGGTAGCCCTGCCAGCTAGGTTACTAACGCTACAGCAGCAACAGCAGCAGCACCAACCAGTGTTAAAAAGGGCTATACATTCCCAAAGAACAAGTCAGACAGGAATCTTCATTCCAAAAGGATTTACATCAAAACAGTTCACTCCTCCATTAATTCAAAGGTTTCTTCGGGTTGGGGGCAGAACACTCAGGGATAGTAAGAGAGCACCTTTTGCAAGTGGTCTGCCTGGAAAAAGGGTGAGAAAACAATAATGGTAGAAAAATATAAGGAGGTGCTACTGCAGTAGACTTGAGGAAAGATAGGTCTTTTTTTTTTTTCCAACTCTCTTTGTCACCCCCAGAGCCGGTACTCTCTCAGGCCTCTCCTCTGGCCAGTGTCGCTGTACCACCCACTGTGAGCCTTGCCAACCTCAAGGACGTTACACTTCTCCCCAAGCCCCCCCTGGGGACACAGGGCCTGAGGAGATTGAAGGGGCAGTGGAAGGGCTCCATGTGGTAGCACAGCTCTGGGAGGACCGTCACCTATCCGGACCAGAGAGGATTTTGTAGTGTTTTATGCCCCTGACATGGGATGTGCAATGCCACCCAGCCCAAGAAGTGGGTGCTCCCATCCACAGCCGGAAGGCAGCCACCCGAAGTCAATCCCTTTTTGCATGTTAGTGAGCCCCCTGTGCATAGCAGTGCCGCCGGTCTCCACCAGGGGCCACTGCTACACCAGGCTACCCCTGGATTCCACTCTGAGAGAGGAGAGCAGACCTATGGATGCTCAATCTTCTCTATCCCCTGCCGACCCTCGGCAGTTCGGGCTTGTTCCCAAGCCTGGGTCGCCGGCATAGCGTGAGGTGTGGCATCCAGCGCCTCAACCCTCAGTGTCACCGGGCCGGCCAGGAAAGATAGGTCTTGAGGGGGTATTCTAGCACACTTTGACAAGGTGATTACAAAATTAGCATCTTTCTTTATTAATTGCACCTTCTGAAAACATCTAATTTTTACAAGAGTAACCACTCCACTTGAACATCTTCCAGGTCTATTATTTTTATGTCCAAAGCTATAAATGCATGCATATCCAGTTATATCTATTTTATCTTGGTCACTGTGCCATGTTTCCTGAAGGCACAATAAATCAAAGTTCAATATAAACCTTCTCAGCTCACTATGACAAATCACTTTCCCCCATTTAGCAACATTCCAAGACATAAAGTGCAACCCCTTATTTTCTATAGTTGTTATTTCAACACCACTCTCGGTATCACTTCTTTGTCAATCATTATACCCTGCTAATGCAAGACATCTATTGTTTAGTGGGATTTCTAAGTTGGAAGCAAATATTTGTAAATGACAATTAGTCAGCAGATCTTCCAGAATTTGTGAATCCACTAAATTAAGGCCTAGGTGGTCTAATATGGTTGCTTTCTGTGGAATACAGTTTGCTAGTTCTCTGATTTTGACCCAAATATCCACCCAAGATGTATTACGAGATCTGCTTGCCTGTATGGCATTCTTTTCTTTCAGAATCTGCAGGAAGTTAACCAAATGTTATCTAATGGATCTTGTGATTTCAGTGTCGCTACCTGTCTCTAATATAGGTACTCTGAATACACTTTCTATAGGTACACTGCTTTATTAGTCTCTTCACTACCAGATTTCTTACTTTTAATATTAAATCAGTGTCTGTTTGGGTAAGTGACCACAATCTCACTATTCTGCAATGTCATAATGTTTAACCATATATAGTTTGCCACTCTAGCTGTTGTGAGATCAACATCTATCATTGTAGCTGCCTCAATTGGAATGCTTATAGCTTCCTCTATATCTCTTTCATGTAGGTCCAAGTCTAACTCTTTATTAAAAAAGTTGGCTATTTGTTTCTCCAATGGGTCATTAATAATGTTTAGCTATTCACTTGGCCCTAAAAATCTAATAATTGGGAGCATACCCTTATTCTCCTTTTGATTTTCCCTGTTCATGAATACCTTGTTTTTGTTACCAATCTCTGGTATCACTTCCTTTTTCTTTTCTTCATTAGCTGTTAGGTTTTTATTGATACCAAGAGTTTTTGCATTAGGATGGGATTCTGTGTGTATGTTCCCTATGTCTTTTCCCAATTGTTGGTTTAGCATATTTATTTCTCTTTCAAGATAATTTAGATGGTAATTAATTGATAGTGGGAGAGTGTTTTTAAGATTCTCTAGATCTTCTCCTTCCTCTCCACCTGGTATACACCCAAGTGAATCCTGAGATACAGTTACAGTAGGTATATTTTTATCCTCCAGGGGCTGTCTATTGCATGCCTTCGTTTTCTTTGTTGTATGTACTCCCTTAATTGTCATTTAGGCCTGACTTTGACTTATCACATCCTTATTCTTTTTTCTCTTCCGTTTTTTAGTTATTTTCGCTTTTTTGTTTCCCCATGTTTTAGTATTTGTTTTGGGACTTTCTGGAATATGTACCAGACCAAATTCAGGTCTTACACTTGTAAGACCCTCCTCTTGTGTAACTAAAATAGATTTACTCGCAGTTTCTATAGGAGGCAATCTTCCAGCTATTTGATCTACTTTGGCCCTATTAACCGCCACTTCCCCTCCCAAGGCTTCAATACGCTCTTTGTTAATTACCATTTGCTCCATGAGTATGAGACTGGCATTGTATTGATTTCTCATTATTCCCATTAAATCTTCACTAAGACAGTCTCAACAGCATTTCAGGCTTTCTAATTAGTCATTTTTAATTTTTAACTACTTCCTCTTTTTGCTGGCATTCACTGCAGCTCTGCAGCTCTGCAGATAATGTATTTGACTTTCTATACCCTTAAGGCCTCTGGTCCCTTTTCTTTATTTAGTCTGTGTCTGTGTAGCAACCCCCCCAAACTACCTATTTATCTAATCCCTAATCTTTCTTTCTTTCTCCACAGAACAAGAGCCCCCCGCCCAGGTGCACACCCCCTGCTGCGTAGCTTTCACCTGTGATGCCACCTGCATCAAACTCGGCTGCTGCAGGAATAATAGCAAGGTACAGTCCCTACTAAGAAGCCAGAAAATTTTTTTAATTTGGTGCCCTCAAACCTCCACTCGGCAATTGGCCGCTTCTCACTGAGATCCACACTTGATTGGCCCCTGCACCAAGCCAAAATACTTTAGCATGCTCTAGCATTTTGTGGGCTGTGATGGCTCCTCAGCAACCTCCTTATTTCTCCAATTTTCAGACCCCCACCCTCCCTGCCCCTCCACTTTTAATGCCTAGCTGCCACTCAGTCTCCTCCTGCTGTGCAACTTGCCCAATAGCAGCCCAGGAAACTCCTCCCCTGGAGTAAATCACATGTTTCTCCGCTGCAGAAACTCATTTTTGGTGGCCACCTGCAACAAACTGAGCAGCTCAACCAATTTTGTCTTTTTCTAGCAAACATCTCCCCTTTCCTTTATTGCATATTTCTTCTCCCTCAGTGCTCAACACTCACCTTCTCACTACTGTCCCTTTTTCTCATATTTCCTTCCCTTGGTGCTCTCTCCCACAATCATGTTGCCCACCCTTTCATTCCCTCTTCTGATACTCCTACTAACTTTCCCTCCCTTCCCACCTGCAACCCTGTCCTCTTACAGCTCTCTCCTTCAGTTGCCCCAGCCCTGTCCCACCTGTCCACTCACCTTCCCCTTGTTCCTCCTATCTAATGCCCCCTCCCCACCAGCACCCCTCGGCCCACCCTCACAGTCTCCCATTTCCTTTTTCTCCCCTTCTCACACCCTGCTTCCCACTCACCTCCCCTCACCCCATTTTTCCCCAACTCATCTATCCCTCCCTGCTCCCCTCCTGCCTCCTAAACCTCAAGGCTCTCTATTGCTGCTTAAAACTCTCTGTAGCGCTCTCTGCTCACAGTTCTGACAGGTCTAAATGCCCCCCACACCTCACCTTCTCTCTCTTCCTACTGCTCATGTCTGGCAACATCCGGCCCAGCATTGGCCCACCCTTTTCCCAACACACCGCCACCTTGCCAGCTACCACCCCTGGGACATCTCCACCCTCTCTACCAAAGGGACTCCATATTTTTCACCTAAATGCCAGGAGCCTTCTCCCCAAATTCGATGCCCTTGGTGTATGGATTACCCAATATCAACCTGACATTCTCTGTATCTCTGAAATCTGGCTATGTGCCAGAATCCCTAACTCCTCACTTGTCATACCTGATTTCAACCTATTCTACCAAGACAGGGGCAAGTGTTGTGGTGGGGTAGCCCTCTACATCAGGCAATCCATCTCCAGCTCTATTTTCTTGAAAGAATCCATCCCCTCCTCCCATGAACTCATTATTGCCCACTTATCCCTTCCCTCCTCTGCCCCCCCTCTACATTGGTGCTCTGTATGCCCTGCCAAAAGCCCCACCTAACTCCCTAATCAAGGTTATCTCTTCAGTCTCCACCCTCACCTCAAATGGTGAACTCCTGCTCTTAGGTGATTTCAATCTCGACTGGCTCTCCACATCTGCAAAGCTCCACACCCTATTGATTGAGGCCCTTAACCTCTCACTACTTATCCAGGAACCTACCCACCTAAATCTTCAGTCCCAAAACCACTCTCTCTAAGATTGGATATAATCCTCCCACCTGCACCCCGTCTCTGCATCGGGCATCCTCTTAAATGCACTCAGTGATCACTACATTACCTACTGCATTCATAAAATCTGCGCTCCTCACTCCTCTTCCAAATTCATATGGTCCTTCCCCCTTCACTCCCTCGACACAACCGCCCTGCAGCAAGATCTCCTACACGCTGACTGGCAACATGTCCTCTCTGCCCTTGATGTAGATCTTGCCTTATTCCACTTCCACAACATTTTCAACAGAATCTGGGACTTTCACGCAGTGCTCAGAAAAGTCAGGGTGAAACAACACCATAATCCTTGGATTACTCCTGACCTCATTGCCTTGAGTCACACCAGGGTCAAAGCCTGGACACTCTACAAAACCTCCCATGCCCCCCCAGACCTCCTTTCTTACAAACATCTCAGAAACAGTTGCACCAAGGCTATTCGCATGTCTAAGGCATCCTATTTCTAATCACAGATGGAACAGAGCCAAACCTCCCCTGCCTCTTTCTGGAAGGTGATCCGCTCCCTCATGGATCCTCCTTCCCAAAAGCTTGCCCGGTCCTTAAAATTGATGGCTCCACTATCTCTGACCCTGCCTCAGTAGGTGAAGCTTTCAACAAATTCTTTGCCTCTTGCACCCTGCCCGACCTCCCTTCCCCTCCTCCAGCTGGCTGCAATCTCTGCTCTACTGATTCTCCTTCCCCTCCCACCAGATTCATCTTCCAACATTTCTCCCCTCATAAAGTGTACACTGCACTCATTTCCCTCAACCCATCCAAGTCAAGCCCTGATGGTCTCCACCCAAGATTGCTCCACATCACTGCACCCGCAGTAATCACTCCTTTACTATTTATACTAAATCTTTCTCCCTCTACAGCCACTGTTCCCAAGCCTGGAAATCAGAACAGGTCCTTCCCCTTCGCAAGGGCAGTGATCCCTCATCCCCTGGACACTACCGTCCCATCTGGCTCCTCCCCTCCCTCTCTAAAGTCCAGGAAAACTCTTACTCTTGCTAAAATCTCAGACTTTCTCTCCTCATATAACTCACTATCACCTGTGCAGTCAGGTTTCTGGAAACAACACTCCACAATCACCTCTCTGCTGTGAGTCACTGACTCTGTCTTCTCTGCAATGGATCAAAGTCACATCAGACACTATTTTCGTAGATCTAGCAAAAGCTTTCGACTCGGATTCCCATCCACTCCTCCAAAAAATTAATTATTTTGGCCTTGCAAAACTAGTAGTAGACTGGTTTCATTCATATCTGCACAATAGATGCCAATCAGTTCAAATTGTTGATGCACTTTCTTCTCCTCTTCCTATCCTCTATGGGGTCCCCCAAGGTTCCATGCTTGGCCCCATCCTCTTCTTGCTTTTTATTAATGATCTTCCCTCAGCTTGCCTCTCATCCAACATTCACATGTACGCAGATGATACCCTTATCTTTGCCTCTGGCCCATCCTTCAACTGCATTCTCCCTCCTCTCCAAAATGATTTCAACAGGGTCTAAACCTGGTTCCAAACAAACCAACTAAAACTCAGTGCCAAAAATACAGTTACCATGCCGTTTTGCTCCAGACAGAAGCTTGCCTCCTTACCAGCTCCCCTTGCGATCACCACACTGGATTGTTCACCCCTTGAGTTGGTCTGTAACTTCAAATACCTAGGTATCTCACTGGATAGCCACCTCGATTTCTCTACCCACATCAAGGCCATTTGCACCAAGCTTCAGCCCAAACTTGCAGTCCTTTACCACCACAAAGATTGCCTCCCTTCCTCACTCGATGTGAATTAGTACTAAAAACGATCCTGCCAGTGCTGGACTATGCTGACGTAGTGTACCACACTGCCCCAGCCACCTCTCTCTCCAAATTGAACACTCTTCTTAACTCCTTTTGCCATTTTGCCACAGCCTCCCCCCTCTTACCCATCACTGCCTCCTATATGCCTCTCTCTCCCTCACTCCATTATCTCACAGGCGATTTGACTACTGTGCCTCCCTCATAGTTAAGTATTGGTTTGACTCCCTCTCCCCCCATCTCTCACACCAACTTACACCTGCCAATTCCACTACCTACTCTCTCACCACAGAGACTTGCAAACCTTCTCCATCTCTCGTCCTCACTCAGCTGCAGGCCAGTCTTCCTTCTCGTACCATCTCCCTCTTCTCAGGAACAATCTACCTTCTAACCTTTGTTTTACTTCTCCATTCTCTTCCCTCAAAATACTCCTTAGACTCCTCAACTCCACTCAGTGGCCAAACTGCTCTGAATCTCACCCCCTCTTGCTTCTGATCCCTCATGGACTCTTCACAATATCCTCCCTGGAGGATTGCTGTGCGCTCTCCCCCTCCTATCTTTAAAATGTTTCCCTCATACTTACCTGAGATAACAAGTCCCAGCAGGCCTGAACTGGTTACCCTTCTGTTTTAAAGTGTCCTGAAATGAAATCTGTCAACACATATATGTACCACAAAAAGCTGTGACTGAGCACCAGCAGACAGCACAACCCAGATGGCGGCACAAGAACTAATCTTAAGGGGAGGAGTGGGCAGCTCTGGCTGTTCATTCCCCCCTGCCATGGACACTTTCCAGCAAGCAGAGTACCTCGGGGTTGAGGCACAGGTTACCTTTCCATGATCCAGATGGACCTCCCCTGAACAATTTCAGTCCCTGAAACTGAAGAGGGACACAGAGGGATGTTCCTCCCGCCCACCCACCTCATTCCCTCCTCCCATTAAATGCTCCCCAATCATGCCTACCTAGCATCTGGGGCAAATCTGGTTTGTTGGAAGTCCTAACAGACTTTATTAAATGATGCAATCTAGACTGCTACAGTGCAGTTTCTTTGATTGAATATGGTACCTGATTAACATTTCATTCCTGATGTGTTTATCATTCCCTGACTGTCTCTTAGACAGATCTTGTACAAATTATTATAAGCCTTAACAGACTTCAAAATATGATTCAATCAGGACTCCCCACTGTGCAATTTCTTAGATAGAATACTGTATCTGTTTAGCGTATCACTACTGCTTCTTAGATTGATCTTGTACAAATTATTATAAGGTTACTGGTTGCCATCACAAGGCTATTGGTTTGATCTGCTGGTACATAGGAAGTACTAAAATCTTGCTTAATCTGCTAGTAAATAGGAAATACTAAAAATTGAAAGTATGCAGCACCAGTAACCAAATGGCTAACCTAACCTGCTGCTCATGACTTGGATCACATTCCCACAGGGGATGAGCAGCATCTACTATTAGTCAAAAAAGGTGGTAACACAGAAGCTGCTAGCTACTCTTACAAGGGACACAGAGTTCAGAAGGGTTAGCCAGGCTGTAGAAATTCTGACCATTTCATTTCCAGGGTTGCTAAGATAGTAGACTAGGGCTACCTGAATTTCTCCTTCTCCTGCTTAAAAGTTCCCCCACCTATAGGAATGTCTGTAAAGCAAGGTATACCTTGCCATTATTGGCCCAACAGAGGGCTATTCCTGGCCATTATGTACTGTATATACTGTCCCTTCTCTGGGTTGACAGGCTTATCTGCACAGGTGACCCAGGCTTTAGAGGACCCCAATAGCCTGATACCCTTCCATACTCCCATTGGCTATTCCCCCCCAAAACAATCTCCAGTCGCTCTTGATGGCCCACGAATTTACCAAGAAAGGCACTGGGTATGCAACTATCCTCTTCACAAAACAAACACTCAGAATTGATATACTCCCTCTCTCCAGCCCCTTCACTCTGCCTCACTGCTGCCCTCAAGCTCCTTGCAGGAGATATTCAACAGAAACCAGGACCCCCTCTGACAACCTTCTGACATCCTCCCCGCAGGACCCACACTGGGTCTCCTTGAAGGGCATGTGGATTCCGCACATGAACATATGCAGTCTACGACCCAAGATGGAAGAAGTACCAGCCTGGCTGGATCTGTACAATCCAGACATCCTGGCCATATCAGAGACCTGTTTCAAACCTCAAGTTCACTCACATGAGGTCGCTGCCCTTGGATACCACTCCTTCTGAAAAGATGGGGCAAACAAAAGAGGGGGAGGGGTTTTAATCTGTGCAAAAGATACCCTGAACTCAGTGCAGGTTAGCCTGCAGCATAATACCTGCACTGACAGCGAATCGGTCTTCGTATGAACCTTTCTTGGTCTCTGTAAGCATCTTACCATTGGATGTGTATACAATACCCCTAAGAATGATTTCCTATCCCATGAGGCAGTCCTAAAGGACACAGGTGAGGAGGTCTCCTCCAAACTACTCATCCTGGGGGACTTCAACCTGAACTGGGCCCCGAAAGCAAACCAGTCTCTTAAAGGCCTGATTCAAGAAGCAAACCTTGGGCAGGTAATCTCCAGACCCACAAGACTGAACCACAAAACAGGGAATCACACCACCCTTGACTGGGTGCTAGTGACTAACCTCTGTAACATCCAAGCAGCTGGCACCCTAGCTGATGCCCTGAGTGACTACTCCCCCATATTCTGCATCTGGGAAAAAAGGGCACCTAGGTCTTGACCGTGAATTCTGGCTGAGCGGGACTATACCCATTTCTTACCAGAACAATTCTCCTACTACCTTAACAGCCTAGACTGGAGCCCAATCAATCTCCTCCCCTCTGTGCATGCTGTGGTTGCCTTCTTCCAGAGAACACTCAACATGGCAGCCAACCAATTCGCCCCATGAAGAAACTTCGCACCAAGGGAAGCTGCTACAAGTGGATCACCCCCCCATTGAAGACCCTAATGATAAACCATGACAAGGCTTGGAAAAAATACAAGCACTCCTCCCTACCTGCTGACCTTGTGAGCTACAAAACTTTCTGAAACAGGTGCAAACTGGCCATCAAAACTGCCAAAAGGGAGTTTGCCACGCAACTTCAGAAAAATAATCTAGGGAACCCTAGACTTTTTTTGGCCCACATTAATGGGTTGCTAAAGGGGAATGGCAGGTCTGAACTGGGTCCCATTGAGGTCAACGAACAACTACTACATGATGACCCCCATATTGCCATTTCACTCAACCTTCACTTCACTAACTTGGACTTGTACAAGGCTGGCCTACCTCTCCTCAATACAGACCCAAGCATGTGGTCACTTCCAAACCTTGACCACCCAACCTTCCATCTCAGACTGGTCAAACCAAAAGAAGTTCTCTCACTACTAAGGACCCTAAAAATCTCAGGCTCTGGGGGACCCAATGGGATTCACCCCAGGCTGCTGAAGGAAGATGCCCCAGCCCTGGCCAGACCCCTGACCTGGCTCATTAATCAGACCCTGAAGGATGGTGCAGTCCCTAAGCAGTGGAAACAGGCCCATGTGGTCCCAATCCACAATGGAGGCTGTCAGGAGTCTATCTGCAATTACAGGCCAATCTCCTTGCTCTGCATCCTGTCAAAAATCCAGGAGAGGCTGATCTATGGGCAACTCTGAGATTATTTGGAGCTCCATCAACTTCTGGTACCCTCCCAGCATGGTTTCAGAACCAGGCATGGGACGGATACTGCCCTTACTAAATTCTCAATGGATGTACTCAAAGAATTGGACAAGGAGACCCCTACTGGTGCGGTCTTCATTGACCTATCCAAGGCCTTCAACGTGGTCAACCGCAATCTGCTATTAGCCAAGCTGGGCAACATAGGCCTCGACAGCCATGCTCTAAGGTAGTTCAAAAGCTATCTATTCAGTCGCACACAGAGGTTAAAGTGGAAAGACGCCATGTCAGACCCGCTTCCATTAAAAGACAGGGTGCCACAAGGGTTGATACTCGGCCCCCTCCTCTTTTTCCTTTTCACTTATGAACTGAGTGACCACTGTGGTGGGGCTCTGTTGTCCAGTATGCAGACAATGCCATCATCTATTGACCCTCCGCTAATCTGGGTGGCCTCAGCCCTTTACTCCAAGGTGACCTGAGATCCCTCAAGAACTGGCTCATTAAAAACAGACTGGTCCTTAATACAGACAAAACCAAGGCCATGCTGTTCTATCCAAGATCCCTTGAACATGATAGAAAACAACACCTACGCTGGACCTCCATGTCTGGTAGCAGCCTAAAGGTAGTGCCGTCACTAAAATACCTCAGCCACACCCTTGACCAGAGTTTCACCCTCAAGAACCACATGGACCAAGTCACCAAAACCTTACATGGGAAACTAGGCAACCTTTACTGACTGAAGGACCAGCTGGTACCTTAAGCCAGGGTTTCTAGTGCCACCAGCGTTCTCCTCCAGACAATCACCTATGTGGCCCAGTCATTCATGGACTGGCAAGGCTTGAGATGAACAGACTCCAAGTCCTGTACAATAAGGTGGCTCAATTTGCTGCCCAGACAAATCCCGGGGACCACCACTGTGACACCCTATCCCTACTAAATTGGCCCTCACTGGATGCTCATCTCCAGTACCCTTTACTATGCCAAGCCTTCAAGTTAATCAGCCCAACTCCCCCACCTAGCCTCTCTGGAATCATTGCACTAAAGACCAATCCCCAGCTCCTCCACACAACAGACCATATTCTCCTAGCTATACCCAGAGTAAGAACCAAGGCAGTGGGTAAGTCATTCACGCACACTTCTCCCACCCTGTGGAACTCACTCCCTCCTGGGGTGCAGGAAGCGCCTTCTATCAAAAGTTTCTGCATTAGGCTTAAGGACCACATGGTGGCAACTACCAGTGCAAAGGCTCCTGGGACCACCCTATGGACAACTGAATCTCCTAGTCCTATACTACCTCTAGTGTGTATCTGCTAGGTCAAGGAATCTGTATCAGCAATGTGGCTCATCTCCTCCTCTTTTTTATTTTCTTGTCACTCCCAATGTTTTGCTACATTCCTATATGCCACAATGAATATATGTTGCATGCATCACATGTAACCAGTACTGACTCTATCATACTGTTTTATTTATCAATGCTATGTAATCCCAGGTCACCCCTGTAAAAGGGACCTCCGGGGCTCAGTGGGCTTACCCGGTCACCAAAATTTAATAAATAAATAAAAATAAATATGTTCACCTCTGTATATATCATGCTTGCACATTATTTTTCACTGTAACCATGCTCAAACTTCTGTGATTGTGATTGTTTTGCTTGTACCCTGGTCACACCTGGAAATGAGCCTCAGCTCAGTGTGCCTTGCCCGGTCATCAATTTTAAATATATAAAATGGTTTCTTGAAGATCAATCAGGATTTCACCTAGTTCTTTATTTTCCATAGCTTCTTCACTTATCAAACTAACGTTCGAATACCAGAGCTTGGGGGAGGCCTCATAAATTTCCAAATCATTGTCAGCCAGTACCTTATTTGTTACTATTTCCTTAACAGTATCAGTTGTGTTACCCATTCCCGTACTCTTTTGTACAGTCATTCCCTTCACCTGTTTGAGAGGTTGATGACAACTTGTACTAGTATCAATACTAATCAGAATGGGAGGCTCCGGTTCCAAAGGGGTCAGCCTAAATGGCGTAACTTTGGGAGCAGAGATTCTGCTACTGGTACTGTTATTCATTGATATTACCGGGATCTGCTCTGTGATCTTTGTCTGTCTACTACATTTTAAGTATCTAATGCTCGGGAGTTCCTGTACAAGTGGAGATAATTCAGGGTTCTGCAACCTTTGTAGCCATGTAGTAACCATTTCACACTGTTGATTTAAAAAAGGGGAGTCCCCTGGGGTAATAGATAACAATCAATGAAGATGTAACAATGCAGCAAATGACAGCTAGAACCAGATACAAATAATTAAGAGCAGATAGGGGGATATACAACTATACAATTATCTCCCCAAAATGCTGATGGAATGGGAAAATACATGAATACTGCTGTCTGTATTAAATATTAATGCTAATATGGAATATGACTATGTATTTGGGGGGGATTTATGCCAAAGTAGGGTCACTATTCCCCTTTATATAAGACAGAAGTAATCTGTACAAATTATACAAATTGTGCAGAATTGTGCAACAGAGATTATGCCTAAATCCACACCACCAGATCAATTCCTGACTCCATGGACCTGGATAAATATAGACTTCACTGCAGAAGTCCGGTTCCGGGTCTGTGGAAAGTGGGGCATTTTTTCTGTATACCTAAGTTGCATATAATTGTAGCTGGAGGTGCCAGGCAGAACAAAAAGTGAGGAGTGGAGGGTGTAGCTGAGCTCAGGAGCTGGAGGACCACAGTCACAGTCTCATGGTGGGGAGATCTGAGTGGGGGCTGTAGCTGCAGTGGTTGGTTGGTCAGTCGGTTGTGTCATCGGTCTGTTCTCAGATTGTGGAACTAGGCAATTGAGCCATGAAGATTAAAAAGCAGCAGTGTGTTAAAGTACTGCCATTCTTTTATGTACTTGTTTAAAATGTATTCTTGGCTTCGCTGAGGCTGTCTGCGTACATGCCCAGGGCATGGGCATGCTGGCAAAATAAATGTTGATTTGTGCCATCCAGAGGAGACAGAGAGAGACAGATTAAACTGCTGGGGACCAAAGAGTAATGCTATAGTCCCAGAAATTGCAAATAAAACGTATTCTTGGTTTCACTGTGGCTGTCTGTGTACACAGGCCCAGGGCATGGGCATGTTGGCAAAATAAATGTTTATTTGTGCCATACAGAAAAGGAAACAGAGTGTGAGAGAGAGACAGACTAGACTACTGGGGGCCAAGGAGAAATGTTATAGTCACAGAAATCACAAATAAAGTGTATTTTTGGTTTCACAGTGGCTGTCTGTACAGGCCCAGAGCATGGGCATGCTGGCAAAATAAATGTTGACTTGTGCCATCCAGAAGGGGGCGCAGAGAGAGAGAAAGAGATAGACTAGACTACTGGGGGACAAATACAATGTTTACTGTCACAGAAATCACAAATAAAGAAATTAAACTTGGCCTTAGTGTGGCTGTGCAGTGTGTGTGTATGCTGTAGTGTACAAGGCAGGCAGGCAAAATAGTGCTTGCATTTGTTTGTCTGTCTCCATCTCTCTATCTCTCTCACCTGGCACACTCAGCGTCATGGACCTGAGCTGGATATGCAACTAGTACAGCCCAGACATGAAGCAGCTAGCAGTTATTGCTTTTATTTAGCAGTTTTACTGTACTTTTTATACAAATCATGCATTAGATTGTGTTAAATATGACATACTTTGGTCACTTTTATGCATTTTTTCACATTTTTTTCAATGATTTGTCAATAAATCAGAACTAATCAGAATAAATCAGAGCTTCACCATGTTCTAGTTCTTATGTAATAAGGGTCAGAATTTCACCAAGTTCTCCCAGCCCTAGTCTTTATTCTCCCTTGTATAAGACAAACATAACCTGTGCAAATTATACAAATTGTGCAGAACTGTGCAATACTTGTGCAAAAAGAGCAGTTGACTAACTAGTAGTAGAGGTTAAATAAATACATAATTAAAAACATGTACAATGAGTAATAATAGTATTTTCTTCAATTACAGTCCTTTCACCCAGCAACAGGAGATGAGCAGAGGGGAATAAATTATTGCCCTCTGCTCATCACCTGTTGCTGCGTAAAATGAGTGCAATTGAATAAAAGACCATAATTGCTCATTGCACATGGTTTTAATTATTTATTTATTTAACCTCTACTACTGGTTAGTCAACTGCTCTTTTTGCACAAGTATTGCTCAGTTCTGTACAATTTGTATAATTTCAATGAATAAAAAGAAATAAGAAATTCCAGAAAAATAAAAATAAAAATTATAGAAAATATAAGTAATTTCATGGGTTTCTAGCAATAATATTCAAGTATGCCCAGTCTGTCAGTAATATACAAATGAACATATCTTTCAGAGTAAGGTCTTCCCAAAATTCAGAGCATGGTTTTCCCAAAGTAAGATCCCAAAGTTCAGAGTAAGGCCTTCCCAAAGTTAGTGGCAAAATATTTGGTTTCAGTCTTTACAAGTTACAGATTCGTATCTTCAAAGAGGTCACAAGAAATTCAACAGATCATCAGCTCTCAATAACATCTTAAAGCAGCAGTGCAACGAAACTAGGTTAAAATTTGATCCCACCTTTTTTTCTTCCTAATTGATGCCAAATCTCTTCCAGTTTATTTTGGTGGTAACATTTTCAGTTTTCATTATCATTTAAGAATTTTATTAAAGTTTTAAAATACTTATTTCTCAAGAAAAAAAGATGACTGACGTATTTTTGCATAGAAATAATATTGAGGACCCGAGGAGGGTAACAGTCCAGACAAAAATGCAGATGTGCAGTACACAGCATAGAAAGCATCCAGAAAACCCAAATCAACAGTTCTGCCAATATTTTTCATAACCATAGCAGAAAATCAGTTTTTGGAATAACTTTTTTCGTTGCACTGCTGCTTTAAGATAGGCAGTCAGTTTTTAATAGTGGAAGTGGTAGTGACCATCTAAAGTTATTTGGTTAGGGTTACCAGACAGTTTCCAGAAAAAATAGGTGCATTGTTCAAAGTCTCATTCCTTATGGGATTCAGATTTCAATCCCACACTCCTGCCAGTTTTGTTTCCAACAGATTTTATGCATTTCGCTTTCAACCCAAACGTACATTGAGCTACCTCACTATTTCACACCCTACCAACTAATCTGCTTGTCTGAGCTTTCTGTGCTTTCTGGGATTTAAAAGGCACTCTACAATGGGTAATTTTAAAAATATCCAAAAAATAACCACGCAAATATTTTGCTTTTCTAGTTGTTAATCAGCAATAAAAGCCATCAGAGCAGGCAGAGAGTAGCAGGAATCAACAAAGGTGGAACGGATAAAACATAAGAAATGGCACAGCACCACTCAAGCATGAGTTGATAAGATGTCGTGTCTCTCAAATCCCTGTCTGGATACCACCAAGGCCTCTGCTGCAGGATGACTCAGGTTAGACGTGGGCATGGTTTGGTGTACAGCGATATGAGCGAGTATTATCGAGTGGCTCAAGATGAGCGACTCAGTAATACCACTTGTAGGTTAGAACAAGTGGTACAAGAGATTGCCATATCCTGTAGCATGAGTGTAGCAGTGAGCTTCTCCCACTATAGCAGGATATAGTGAGTTGTTTGGCCAGGCCCTGCTGAGCTGGCCATTTATTGTAGTGGCATAAGCCACTGCCCCTAAAGCTAGCAGACCCGGGATTGGGTCTGGCTTGAGGTGAAACCTTTTTGTTCTTTTTTTTTTGTACTTTTTCCCTGGATACATGCTCTTCTGTGGAGTTGATTATATTAAGTTTGGGGGGCACGGGGGGGCATAGCCTCTCACATAAAAATGCTTCTTTTGGCTTTTGTTGTCCATGGAGTAAGCAATCATTGCTGTTTGCGACAGTTGCTGGAATGTTAGTTGCTCTTTTGACATTGGGCACTTTTGTTTTCAGTTTTTGTAATTGCCACAGTTCAGGACTCGCCATTATCACATAAAACCCTCAACTTTGGTTATTAGCTCTAAACTCATGAAGCTGACTATAGGGCTGAGGTAGAAAACACAGTGGTTTTCTGTCACCACTCTATCTAGTGTCTCCTGTTCCTTGGGCATACAGGATGTCCTCTTTCTTGGTAAAGCAGTAGGCTTATCTACCATTTCCTGGCTAGCCAGATTGTTACATATGACATGTCACCCCATGGGCTGCTAGGGCTGCCTCCCAGTTATTACACCTATGGGGTGGAGTGTTAATCCTGTTTTTTTCTTTCAGTCAACTTCTAGTGAACCAGGTTACTGGTTTCAATGATTAACTGCATATTTTGTCTGTTTCACGACTCCTAAAATCTGTAAGAGTGTGATACATTGCCATCAGATATTGTTCTTAGGTAGATTACCCTATATGGGAACATCTTGTCACTTCTCAGTGGGTGGTACTGGGCAATTCGCTTTTTCTATACTGTACATTGTCTCGGGGTATACTGTGTCCCTCTAGACACCTATTTCCCCTTCTTTTATTCTACTATCAAGCTTGGTCATCTTTGCTATAGCAACACAGGGGGCGGGATCCCCAGTGAAGATGCTCTCTTGGAATGTTAAGGGCCTGAACCACCCTGTGAAATGGACCAAGGTCCTCCAGTATCTAAAATTGCTCTGAGCAGACATTGCACTACTCCAGGAGACACACCTGACTGGGAAGATGGCTCACTGGCTTTGCAAGGGATGGGTTTGATAGATGGCACATAGCTGTCTGTCAACTAAATCAAAAGGGGTAATGATTCTGGTTAACAGGGCTTTGAATTGGACCATAGAAAACTGTCTGTCAGACCCCAATGGGAAGTGGATGGTAGCTCAGCTGGCCTTTTGGGTTGGAAAAATCATTGTTCTCAACGTCTATACCCTCAATGGTGATGATGCTGATTTTTTTTCCCCACCTCAGCCAAGTAATTTCCAACAGGCAAGGGGAACAGCAACTTCTTTTTCTTGATGGGGCAGACTTCAGTCTTGCTCCCAACATGATACCAGGTTGCTCAAAGGTCTCTACTGACAGTCACCCCAAATCCTTTGCAGTGCTCCAGGATTTAATGGCAGGGTGGGGTAAAGTGGATGTATGGAGGAGTCAAAACCCTACTGGCCAAGACTATTCTTTGTACTCCCCTGTCCATGACATTCACAGCCATATCAGTTATTGGCTGGCTGATGCAGTTGCCATCCCAGGTATCTCTGCCTCAAGGCATAGACTACATCATCATATCCAATTATGTGCCAGTGGCCCTCTGCTTCCAGCCCACAGGTGATGCAGTCAGTTTGCCATGCTGGAGATGCAGTCCTCTACTGATCACTGACTCCAAATTTGAGGACTGGATATGTAGGGAATCTGCCTTCTGTTTTAATACTAACAACACACAGACAGTGGGGAAGGGCATGGTTTGGAAAGAGTTTACAACCTTTTTGTGGGCTTGCATAATCTCATTCTCCACAAGCCAAAGGAAAGAGAGGGAAGCAGAGATTAGAGCTCTCAGTGGCTCTCTAGCATAGCTATTGTCCCAGCTTATAAATTACCTGTCTCCCAGAGCACTAATTGCCTCCATCACAGGCTTGAAGTACAGCATAAACACTTTGTTACATTGGAAAGCAGTATGGCACCTCCTGTGCTCTAAGCACTACTTCTGGGAATTGCGGAGAAGGGGTGTGCCTTTGGCCTACAGATGCTGGAAACAAAAAGCAGAATAGAGGATACTGGTGCTCCACAGACCAAATGGATCAACGGCCACTGGCCCTGCAGAGATGAATCTTGCCATGCTCCAATTCTATGAATGGCTCTAATCCTCACAAATCTTGGGATATTCCTCATCTTGAATCTTTGATTTCTTTGGGATCACTCCCATTCCCACACTCCTTGAGCACTTTAGAGAGGATTTGGATACACCTACTACAAAGTAGGAGTTTTGCAAGGCTCTCCTGTATCCCTGTCTAAAGGGAAATCTCTGGACAGGGATGGCTTTGACCTCGACCTGTCCCAGCTGATGCCAGATGTGATTATTCCCCCATTACTTTCTGCTCTGAGGCAGAACTAAACCAAATAAATCCTCCATAGTACCATGGAAGAAGCCATAATCACCCTGCTCCACAAAAAGTCAGACAATATCCAGGACTGTGTGAACTTCCATCCTATTTCCCTCGTAGCACAATGGTCCTTCCAGTTCTTGATTGTGGGGACATCAAATACACAGGTATGGCTTGAAGGGAGCTGGCGAGACTGGATGTTTGTTATAACAGGCTTGCCCTCTGTATACTCGGCACTCCTTACATGATTTACAGTTGCCAACTATATGCTGATCTACGATGGCAGAAGGTGAGTGACCATAGGAATGGTCACATCCTCTCATTTATGTACTAAGGTATTCATGGGCAACTTTCAGAGTACAGTATATATTAGCCAACATTATTTACAGACAGAAAAAGGCCTCTTCAAGATCAGCAGTGGGACGGGAACTAGTTGTCCCCAAATGTAACTTGGAAAGAAGTAGAATGTCATTTTCTGTCTAGGGCCAGTGGCTTGGAATATCATTCTACATACATTGAGATCAGTTTCTGGCAGGATTAGGTGGAGTGAGATAAAAATGTGGCTTGATGACAAAGCTAAAGAAACTCTCCTCTGTTGTCAAACATCGTGATGCTTATTTTTGGATTTTTTTGCAATTATTTTTCATTCTCGATAATTGTTTCCTTATTTGTTTTAAATTGTATTGCTTATTGTTCTTTGCACATTATTTATTAAATTTCAGTATTGTACTATGTTGTAATAAAGTGCTGTGGGGCTTCATTGTAAATGAGCCTCAGATCAGTTGAGTACATCTTTGTTCATATTCTGATATGAATAAAATTTTACCATACCATAGCCACTGATAGAAAAATTTTGGACAAAGCAGTAGCCTCTCAGCTGAAGAGTGCCCTTCCCTGCCTGATCCATCTCACCCAGGCTGGTTTCAGGAAGCAAAAATCAAGATCTGATGATTTGGGGACACTCCTTAGTCTGAAGATCCATGCTTTGTCTTCAAACCTTCCCATGCGGCAGTAGCCTCTGACTCTGCTGAATGGGATTACAGCCATGACAATCTGTCACTGTATGGGTTTGGGCCTTATTTCAGAGGTTAGATTAGCACCCTTAATCACAGCCCTTCAGCAGTGGTCCTTACAAATCATATAGTATCCCTCTTCATGCTTGACAGAGGCATGAGGCAGGGCTGCACCCTCTCTCCCCTACTATTCCTGTTAACCCTGAACCCCCAAATTAGGAAACCGATCATGGTGCCTGATATAACAGGGATCATGGTGAAAAGGTCGGAGCACCTGGTGAACACCTAGGTGAATGACCTCTTTCTTACACTGACACAACCCAGCCAGTCATCCCCACCAGCACTTGTGGTACTCTTCACGTTTGTGGCTCTGTTAAGGCTGAGTGTTAATCTCAAGAAAACCATGATATCCCTTCTGAACCAGGGATGTGACAGCAGCTGCTGTCAGGGGACTCAAGTAAAGTGGGTGGAGAAGGGCTTTAAATACTTGGGGTTGACACCAAGTGGATGGACCTAGTGGATGCAAACATCTCTCCCCTTCTTGCAGACCTAGAGCAAGAGATATAGTGCTGACTCAAGCTGAATCTCCCCCTCATGAGGAAGGTCAAGGGCATACGTATGTTCGCCCTGCCTAAGTTTATATACGTATTTAGGAACCTTCTCCTTAGCATCCCAGACAAGGTGTTCCAGCAGATAGAACAGCTCATCAGCCACTTACTCTGGGAAGGCAAACCCCCAAAGCTGAGCAAGGTCAGACTGTGATTGCACTGGAGCAAAGGGGGGGTGATTAGGTCTACACTGGTTTGAGGGCTATGCCCTAGCATATTAGATGCTGCAGACATGTAAGTGGCTCTCTTTGCCCTTGTCTGACTCACTGTAGTGGGTGCACCTTGAAACAGTGGCTATCACAGTGCCCTGTCTCAGCACCCTCCTTAGATGCAACACCTCAGGATCGCCCCTCACTTGTCCTATTATCTTGACCACCTTACAGGCTTGGGATAAGTAGTAGCAGGTGGTACAAATGCAGTCATTTGTATGTGTGCAAAATAACCTGCCAGATTTAGATATTTTATGCATCAGACATCGCCCAAAATCAGATTATTCCTAAACCATATGTCTGAATTGGCTTCCACTGTCCACGGTTTCTGGAAAAGCCTGTCATGCCCCAAGTGCATCTTGCTTAGATACAGCTTGAAGAGCTGGATCAGCAGCTTGTTGATTCTGGCTCTGCTTGTTGCTGATGTTGGGGTTGTCAAATAGGCCTCCTTAATGATCCTTTTTTTTTCACAACTTTAGTTCCCTCAGGTTGCAGCCTCGCAGAGCCTCTCTCAGGCATCCTACCCATATCCTTCCTGTCTGAGGCCCCCCCGACCTACACCTCCTCTCCCCCCCCACTGCCAGCACCCCTGGCTTAACCCCTCCAGGGTGGGGCCACCTTCCTCTTGGGTGCTCTTACATGTCTGTTTCTGGCTGCAGGTGAGGGCCTAGGTGGAGGAACTGGAATACCAGGCAAGGTGGACCCAGTAGAGGGCATGGGGGACAGGTGCTGTCGCCTACCCACGGACGCTGTGTTTTCCCTGTTCTGGTGGCTTCTCCTTCCCCCCTCTTGCATGTGCATGCCTGATGCATTGGTGCATGGCAACCCTGCCTGCATCAGCCGCGCTGTACATTGTACAGCTCATGCACTGCAGTGCTCCCGATGTCCACCAGGAGCCACTGGCGCACAGGGCAATTCCTTGCCTGCCACTCGGGGGAGGAGTGGAGCCCTGTGGGTGCTCAATCCTCTCCCTGTCCCTGCTGGCTCCCGGCACCCGAGCTCGCTCCTGAACTTGGGTTGGCAGCGTGGCACGAGGTGTGGCATCTAGCACCTCAACCCTCAGTGCCACTGGGCCAGTGGCCTGATAATCCTTGTTAATTTTTCCTCTGAGCATTGTTAAATGCAGCAATCCAGCTGAATCTCTCATGATGTCAAAATCAAATGACAGATACCAAAAGAATAAAAAAGAAAAAGAAAAAAAGAATATGACGAGATCAGTTGCCTGGGTTAACAATGAAACCTTGTAATTTGCTCAGCAATTCTTTCAGCTGATTGAAGCACTGGACCTCACACAGGTAATTTCATCTGCTACATGTGATGATGGCCACACCTTGGACCCTGTCTTCTCCATGGGACTGAACACTTCTGATGTCAGGGTGGCACCAGTATGGTGGTCAAATAACCATGCTGTTAGCTTTCATGAAGGGGTCCACCAAGACCCATACCCCCATGGAGATGATTTATTACCATAGCAGACATGTTTTGGAACCAGAAATGTTCCTGGCAGTTTTGGACATCTTGGGCATGAGGCAGCATGCGATGGAGGCATGGAGGCAGCCATTGAGAGTTATAATTTGGCCATTATTGCAGAGCTCAGCTCTATTTCACCAATCCATGTTCATACACTGACCAAAACAAAAATAATGTGCTGCGATCTGTGAAAAAAGTTAGTGGGGTGGTGCTAATAGGTTTAGGGCAGCCAGCCCGTGTAGAAACACAGTCCAGAAAACCAGCAATCACTGCCTGATATCAGGATTAATCCAGGTCCAAACGAAATATTTGTAAATAAATCATAACGTTTTTATTTAATACTCACATTGCTGTTTCTATTCATTGAACAATTGATTAAGATTTTTATAATTGAACCCAGTATATAAGGTCTTTTCTCGCCATTTATTTGTTACCCCCTGATGAAGACTCTGCCTTGAGTCGAAGCGCTGGGGCTTGTAAGCTTTACTTTTTACTGTATGCCTGTTGGTTCGTTTTGCATGGGCACTAAATAAAAACTTTTATGATTATTTACAAATATTTTGTTTGGACCTAGATTAATCCTGATATCAGGCAGTGAGTGCTGGTTTTCTGAACTGTGTCCATACAATGACCTCCTGTTGCAGCTCATCATGTTATAATGATTAGCTGAGGTGGTTGAAGGCAACCAGGCAAAGGTTGGAGCATTCCAGAAAAAGGCTGGGCTTGATGGATGACAGGATAACTCTGAGGTCCTACTATAAGGACTATCAGAGGGCAATAACCCCTGAAAAAGTCTAAATTTCTGTGACAGATTATAACCTCAGGAGGAACTAGGCCTGCTTAACTTGTCCAGACTGTAGACAGGTTATTCCATTCATACTATGTACAGTCCAGAGGAGTTTGGTCTCAATAAAAATGTGAGCTGTTTAGGTCTTTCTTTTTGAACAGTGTCTGCCATACAAACTTATATTTCAACAGGTGGCCTCTTTGGGGCCAGCAGAGATGGAGGGGAGAGGCATGTAGGCACTCCGAGTGTCTGGAAAGGGTTCCAGTCATTTGTTTTGGAGGAGGTGCTCAGGGTGATTGTGGTGCTACATCCTACTTACAGTATGTTAGACCCAGACCTTACTCAGCTGTTGGTGGACTGCTGGATGACCCTGGGTCTGGTGTTTGCCAGCATTGTCCTGGGTTCCTTTATAGAGGGTTGTTTCCAGTCAGCTCATAAAAAAGCCATGGTGAGACCACTCTTAAAGAAACCATCTTTAGACCCTGAGAGGTTGGCAAAACTGCAGGCCTGTCTCAAGCCTTCCTTTTTAGGGAACCTTTTCAAGGAAGTGGTGACTCACCTTGAGAGTTTTGACAACAATGAACCTCTCCAATCAGGTTTCAGGACCTCCCCACCATACAGAGACCACGCTTCTTAAGGTGTTTGATGATCTGATCTTAGTGAGAGATAATGGGAGCACTTTATTGTCATTCTTGTTGATCTGTTGTCAGGATTTGACACCATGGCTCATAGGGTTTTGATGGAGCATTTGGGGGAATATGGGAGTCTTGCAAGGACAACTTTAAAGTGGTTGAGTCCTTCCATTCTGACATAATGCAGTGGGTTGTGATGGGAACCTTCTCATCGCAGCTGGTAGTGGTCAGTGTCAGTGGCTCAGTAGGTAGCACACTCGCCTCTGAGGCGGGGTGATCAGAGGGCTGTGGGTTCAGTTCCCACATCTGGCACTTGGGTTAATATCCCAGTACTGACACTGTAGTGCAGCATGAGAGGGGTGCTGCACTTCTGAGGTGCCGTCTTTCGGATGAGACGTTAAACCGAGGTCCCATCTGCCTGGATTGGTGGTAGTTCAGGTGGATGTTAAAGATCCCATGGCACTTATCGAAAGAGTAGGGAATTTCCCCGGTGTCCTGGCCAAATTTCCCTCATTCACTAAAAATACCACCAACAGCTTAATCTGGTTCAAGGTCAGTTGGCATTCATCTGTATCCCCCTCCCCCGGGTCGTGCCTGAAAATAGGCAGGATTTGTCTAGTGCACTTACCCGGTCAACAAAAGCTAAATAAATAAATAAATAATAAATAAACAATGGTGTTCCCCAGGGCTTGATTCTATATCCCATGCTGTTTGCAGCATACTGTATATATTGCTGCTGAGCAAACCTGTCTATTTGCCCCTTGGACTTAAATATTTTATGAAACACTAGCGTGCTAACCATGTGATGCCTATTGACCCCATTGTTCAGACCAGCAACCATCTTCAATTGGGGCAATAACTGGGACTACTCAGACACATCTGCCCCTCTCCACTAAAAAACAGCCAATCTGCCTGCCATAACAACAGTGGCATACCAGGAGGTGCCAGCACAGCAGGATCAGACAACATGCCACCTCAGAGAAGAACAGGGTCTTCTAGGATGATCAGCCCCCCCTGCACTTCAGAGTTACAGCCTCGTTCCCGAACCCAGGTCAATGGTGTCTCGAGGGGTAGCCCTGTGGCTGCATCAACAGTCCATCCAGTTATATGACATTCTAAAACAAACTGGAATTCCAAGCCATACTGTTCTTTTAGGATGGCAGTACGCAGTAGCCGTGCTGGAGTGTTGTCTTAAAGAAATTGATTATTGGATGGCCTCAAGCTGGCTGAGTCTCAGATGACCAAGACAGAGTTGTTGCTGGTGGAAACAGGTGCTCAAAGGTCAGCTGGAAGACATCATACTGCCAAAATTCTATCTCAGCATGGCACATTTCTGTGTCACCAGATCATTTCAAATGAGATCTCAGGACAGCTAACAACAACTCCTCAAAGGAGCGGAGAGATCTGCTAGGAGCATACCAAGTCAAGAGGTCTTTTATATAGGCAGGGCATGACTGTGTAGGGCTAAGTGTAACTATCGCTTGTAACTAATTACATTTTTTTTCCTGTGTACTGGTCTGTAATCCTGTGTCTTTCTTGATGCCCTCACTTCTGCATTATGTAATTTGCTATGACATGAACTGCCTGTTAGCACTATGTGTAACTAACTCCTGGTTGCCCTGAAAAAGGGACCCTTGAACTCCATGGGCTCACCCAGTTATCAAAATGTTATGAATAAATAAATACATTTCTGACAGCTGTGGATCTGGAAGTCATTGCTGGCTCATGACTGATGCTAGAACATCAAGTATCAGTTGTGGTCCACAATGGATTTTTCCAACTAAGGAATATTTTCCAAATTAGACCCTGTCCGGTGCAAGAGGATGTGACAACCCTAGTACACAACTCTGTGACCTTGAGACTTGATTACTGTAATGCTCTGTACCTAGGGCTGTCTAGAGATTTGGTGTGCTGCCTGCAGCTGGTGCAAAATGCCGCAGGCAGGTTGGTGACAGGTGTGCCTTAAAGAGGTCATATTACTGCAGCTGCACTGGTTTCCAATTAAGTGGTGCAACACCTTCAAGACTGCTTTGTTAACATGCAAAGCCCTGCATGGTCATGCCCTGCATATCTAAAAGACATCTTGACTTAGTATGCTCCCAGCAGCTCTCTCCACACCTTCGCAGAGTTGTTGCTAACCATCCTGAGATCTCATCTGAAATAATCTGGTGACAGAGCTTTCTTGGTGGCAGCACATGCAGTTAGTTTGAAACTCCCTTCCATGCCACATAGAAACATAGAAACATAGAATTTGTTGGCAGATAAGGACTGCTTGGCCCACCTAGTCTGCCCATTTTCCTACCTAACGGATAAGCTGCAGATACTAGTTAACCAACAGCCTACTTCCTCCTACCCCCCACTAGGACTGCCTTATTTCTGTCCCATGCATTCTTGAATTCCCCCACTGTTCTTGACTCAATGACCTCCTGAGGAAGGCTGTTCCATGCATCTCCAACCCTCTCTGTGAAAAAATACTTCCTCACATTACCTTTGAGCTGTCTCCCCTCTATCTTCAAATTGTGCCCCCTTGTTCTTGCACATCTCTTTTTCTGAAAGATACTACCCTCTTGGACTTTGTTGATTCCCTTGAGGCACTTGAAAGTTTCTATCATGTCCCCCCCTTCTTTCCTCAAGGGTATACATATTAAACTCCTTTAGTCTTTCTTCATATGTCTTCTGGTGCAGACCCTGCACCATTTTGGTTGCCCTCCTCTGGACAGCCTCCACTCTGTCTATGTCTTTGCAGAGATGGGGTCTCCAGAGCAGCACACATAAGGAGTTCCCCCTCAATGGAGGTATTTAAATGGGACCTGGCATGCCAACTTTTCAAACTAGCTGTTTAATAATTTTTGTGATCTGTACCTCTGACTATATTTAATGTTACTAATTTTACTAATTTTATTATGTTCTGTTATTGTCTATATGATATGTGCCCTGAGCCCCTGCAATAGGGCACTGTACAAATACAGCTGTATGTATACCCTTGAGGAAAGGAAGGAGAGAGAAGACATGATAGATAATATGTATACCCTTGAGGAAAGGAGGGAGAGGGGGAGACATGATAGAAATATTTAAGTACCTCAAGGGAGTCAACAAAGTCCATGAGGGTAGCATATTTCAGTAAAAGAGATGTGCAAGAACAAGGGGGAACAATCTGAAGATAAGAGGGGGGCTCAGAGGCAACATGAGGAAGCATTTTTTCACAGAAATGGTGATGGATGCATGGAACAGCCTTCCTGAGGAGGTTGTGGGGTCAAAAACAGTGAGGGAATTCAAGAATGCATGGGAAAGACATAAAACAATTCTAGTGGGGGGTAGGTAGAAGTAGGCTATTGGTTAACTAGGATCTGCAGCTTATTCAATAGATATTGAAAGGGGCAGACTTGGTGGGCCAAGCGGTCCTTATCTGCCATCAAAGTCTGTGTTTCTATATTTCTGCTTCATTCCTACAATGACAGAAGTATGGTATAATCTCAAACCACACCTTGTATAACAAGATCAGTGGTGTTAGGCAGCTAAAGGTTTTGCTAGAGTAGAGTTTCTCCATATCTCATTTACTGATTGCCATTTTATGTGTATGTAATTTGGCTGCCCAATCAATCTTTGTTATGGTAGCAGGGCTGTTGTTGCAGCTGTTCTGAAGGCCACTGGGACCCTTGGGGTCCATGTCTCCTCCCTTTGATGCTGAGGGGACCGACCTCAGTTTTTTGTATAACAGGCCTAAGAACAGGATAATAAATTAGCCATTCAGTGACTCTACCTGGGGCAGCAGTTAGATCCACTCCCTAGGAATTGTCAGTAGAAATCTCAAGCACAAAGGTAGGTAATCATAACCACCAGTCAATTACACAATACTAAACAGCAATCCCCAGCAAACCAAGAGGAAAATGCATACTGTACAAACTTTTTATTTAAAAGGGAAGGCTAAGGAATGAGCAAGGGGACATGAGGGGCAAAGAGAAGTAATGGAAAGGGGAATGGGAAACTAACTAGAAAAGGCACACTAAACCAGAACTTGTTTCCAGGTGTGACCTGGGGGTGCAAGGAAGTTAAGTGACTTGCTCGGGGTCACACAGTAGGCAAGTAGTGACTGGATTCAAACCTAGATTTCCAGGTTTGCAGCTCAGTACACTTAACTGCTACACTATACTGCCTCATAGGGGAATTCTTATACTCTAAGTGATATTCAACCATTCCACAATCCCCTAGCAGTCCCAGTGCCAAAATGTGGGTGCACCCAGCATGCTCCTCCAAGGCTTAGAGACAGCTCTCTGCATTACTGTGGGTATCTCTTCAGGATGGTAGCTGGTGGCTAACTAAGGTGATGATGGGTTGTTGCACCTGGAGGAAACTAAACAACAACTTTATGGCAAATGACAGAAACTGAGTAAAGGGGCCCCTATATGTAATCCAAAACAGGGCTGGAACAAACAACCGTGCAGCTCTTCTGCCTGGGCCTGTCTAGTAGATAACACAGTCCTGCCCAGGGCTTCAACCTCTCTTCCTATCGCTCTAACTACCCCAATGAAGATCCCCACAGCCACAGCTCTGAGATACCCACAGTTCAGAAGCCTTCTGTCAGGTGGCTCAATGACCTTGCTACACTTTTATTATTTAATTTATTTATTTAAAATTGGTAACCAGGAAAGGCACACTGAGCCAAGGCTCATTTCCAGGTGTGACCCGGGTAAAAATGACACAGTGGTAGAAAGAAGTTACACTATATACGTTAATAACAAAAATATACAGATATATGTATATATGTAACCCCCCTACAAATAGGGGTCACTAAAAAGCCTTCTTTGGGTGAGCCTAAATGCTCTCCACCAGGCTGGTGTCCAGTATTTCAGCTGATTTAAAAAATAATTGAGTGAGAGTGCCTAATGCCTCCATGTACTGTCGCTTTAAGAGCTGCCAAACTGCAGTATAAGTAATTTAAAATGGGGGGGTCTATGTGTTTCCCTGCTTGAGTCCTGCCTGGGCCACTGAGCAAATCGCTCCATTTCTGCAGTAGCTATATGCGTAAAGGGAGCTCTTTCAGAAGATGTAATTGTTTGCTTGTGACCTGTTAGAGTAATAATGAAAATGCAGTTTGTTCTAACCTGCTTTCTTGTAACAAGGACTGTGCAGAGTAACTCTTTCATGCTGGTCCCTGACTGCTGCACTGGACCAATCAGTGTGGGGGACCTTTAACCTGTAGCCTGTGTGGACGAATTAGAGCTGGGACTCTCTTGTGGAGCTTACTGAAGTGGGGCTATATGGAAGATGCCTCTGGGAATTGTAGTTTTTGGAGTTCTGGCACCTTTTTTGCACCAATACAGGGAGCCTGTTGTGACTGACAAGGAGAATCGGCCAACTGGAACCTGTTGGATCTGAAAGAAAGCCCCAGTGCTGTCTGATGGGAAGCCAGACTAGAGGTGACTGTGAGAGGAGAAGGAGCTCAACTCCTTGCGGCGAGTAATTCACGCAGGAAGCGCATGTGGGGCCCTGAAGTCAGCCTGCAGCCATTTGTGAGTGCCAGTTCAGACTGAATCCGAGTTTTGAGAGAAGAAAAGAAGAACCAGAAGGTGGAAGTCAGGCTTAACCTGTGGAAGACTGAAGATTTTGCTGAAGTGCGATCGGTCTGTCAGGGACTGAAACTGCTGTGTGTGCTCCCGGGTATTTTGCAGTGTTCTGCGATCGGGGTTCGAGGAGCAGCTTGCCTGATATAGTAATTTCCTTTACATATAAATTTGTCTAGTGCTTGTGGGGAATTGTGATCTTATTTCCCCTGTACTGTGAATTGTGTGCTGAAGCTGGAAGCAGAACCCAGCTTGATTCAGACTGAATCCTCCTGTTTTTTCAAATGCAAGTGAGTCCTGCCATGAGGGCTGGGCCAGCTATTCTGTTTCTCCTGGCAATCCAGGACAACCTGCATCCATCCAGTTTTCAGTATTGAACTGAAGTAAGGTGCCTGCCTGGTGCCATGGCTTAGAGGGACAGGAAGCGCATCCTCAGGATCACGAGAACAGCTGCACGGGAGTCTGAGCTGGACGTCATTGTCCACCTAGGGACAAATGACTTGGCTCATCGTGAGATTAGAGCAGTGCAGAAGGACTTTGTAGAATTGGAGAGGGGCCTAAGACAAGTAGCACACACAGTATCCTTCTCAGAGGTGCTGCCTGTCAATGGCATGAGTGAGGCGAGGGTACTTTGCACCATGCAGTTTAATGAATGGTTGAAAAAATGGTGTGGAGCACAGGGTTTGGCTTCATTGGGGACTGGGGTTCCACCTGGAGGACACTAGCCTATACTGGCAGGATGGTCTGCATCTGTCCAGGAAGGGAAAGTCTTTTGAGCAATCGGGTTTAAATGCTTCATTGGCAAGCTTTTAAACTAGTCAAGGGTGGAGGCACTGATAAGCAGCAGGAAAATCCCAGCATCTCCCTACAAAACAGGGTACTAAATGAGAAAAAGACCGAGGTAGAAAGGTCAGTGGGGGATGCTGCAACAGAAGGTAAAGCCATCAAAAAATGGAGAGCAATGATTACCAATGCCCGTAGTCTGAGTAACAAGCTTCCTGATTTAGTGGCCTTGATGGAGGAGGAACATCTGGATATCGTGGCAGTCACAGAAACATGGTACACACAAAACCATGACTGGGATGTAAACATACCAGGATACACTATCTACAGGAGGAACAGGGAGGGTAAAGGAGGAGGAGGAGTGCTTTTACACAAGGGAAGGAATCAAAGCAACAGAACAAAAGGGTAAACAGGGAGGAGAAGAAGCATTGTGGGTAAATTTGGAGACCGGCAATGGCACCACAATCCGCACAGGGGTTGTATACAGATCCCCTTCTCAGGGGGAGGAAATGGACAAGAAAATGATAGAAAGTATACTTAGAATGGCAGGAAAAGGGGAGATATTGCTTATGGGTGATCTGAATAAGCAAGATGTTAACTGGAGTGCAGTTGCAGCTGCCACTTCGAAGAGTGGAGTTATTCTAGATGCCCCACAGGGGGCATGCCTTAGACAACTAGTATTGGAGCCCACTCGAGAGGGAGCAATATTAGACTTGATTCTCTCAAATGGAGATGGAGAGAGGATCACAGATGTAGAAGTGGGAGGCCATCTGGGAACTAGCGACCATCGAACAGTATGGTTCACAATAAACACAGCAATAGAGTCAAGCCATACAAAGACAAAAGTACTGGACTTTAGGAGGGCTGACTTTGCAAAATGGGTGAGTGCCTAAGGAATGCACTAGCAAATGGGCAGGGAAGGAGAAGAATAATGGGAATAATAAAACTGCCATCACAGAGGTAACAAGCCTTTGTGTGAAGCAAATAAACAAAACAAAACGATGTAAGAAACCACTATGGTTCTCAAAGGAAGTGGCAGCGAAGGTTCAAGAGAAAAGAAAGCATTCAGGAAGTACAAGGAATCACAGAAGGAGCAGGACAGAAACTGTATCAGTTAAAGCAAAAGGAAGCTGGGAAGGCAGTCAGAACAGCAAAGGCCCAAACCGAGGAAAAGATAGCCAACTCAGTTAAGAAGGGGATAAAACCTTTATAGGTACATCAGGAGCAAAGGAAGACCAAGGGAGGATAGTGAGGCTTAATAAAGTGGAGGGAGGGTGGGCAGAGGGTGACTGTGAAAAGGAAGAGATACTAAACAAATATTTTTGCTCAGTATTTACAAAGGAAGAGGGGGAGGTACCCAAAACAAACAGTAGAAACACTCTGGATACAGAAGTTGATACCAGCCCATTTACAAAAGAAAGGTTTTCTGAAAGAACTCTTAAAACTGAAGGTGGACAAAGCAATGGAGCCTGATGGGATTCATCCCAAAATTCTAAAAGAACTAAGGGTAGAACTAGTGACACCACTGACTACCCTCTTTAACAAATCATGGGAGGATGGGGTGGTACCCGAGGACTGGAGGAGGGCAGATGTGATTCCCCTTCACAAAAGTGGGAGCAAAGCAGAAGCAGGAAACTACAGACCTGTTAGTTTATCCTCAGTGGTGGGGAAAATGATGGAATCACTTCTGAAGGAAAGAATTGTAGAGTATCTAGAGGCCAGAGGGGCACAGGACCCAAGGCAGCATGGATTCACAGCAGGAATGTCATGCCAGACAAATCTGATAGATTTCTTTGACTGGGTGACCAAAGTAGTAGATCAGGGAGGGGCAGTGGACATGGCCTACCTAGACTTTAGCAAGGCATTTGACACAGTCCCACACAAAAGATTAATATACATGTTAGCCAGCCTGGGAGTGGGTCCCAAGATGACAGCCTGGGTAAATAATTGCCTGGAGAATATGACACAGAGAGTAATAGTAAATGGAGTCCACTCTGAAGAAAGGGGTGTTACTAGTGGTGTACAGCAGGGTTCAGTATTAGGACCAGTCCTCTTCAATGTCTTTATAAGCGACATTGCAGAGGGACTGGAAGGAAAAGTATGTCTCTTTGCAGATGACACAAAGATCTGCAACAGAGTTGATGCACAAGGTGGGGTTGAAAGGATGAGAAGGGACTTGGCAAGGTTAGAGGAATGGTCAAATGTATGGCAGCTTAGATTCAATGCTAAGAAGTGCAAGGTAATGCACCTGGGAAACAAAAACCCAGGGGAGGAGTACACAATGAGGGGTGAGATACTAACAACAACAAAAATGGAAAGGGACCTTGGGGTAGTCATATCAGATGAACTAAAGGTGGGCAAGCAATGTGAGAGGGCAGCAAGGAGGGCTGGGGGGATACTGGGATGCATAGGGAGAGGCACCACCAGTAGAAAACAGGAAGTTATTATTCCTCTGTATAGACAGCTGGTGAGACCCCATCTGGAGTACTGCATGCAGTTCTGGAGACCCAATCTCCGCAAAGACATAGACAGGATGGAAGCTGTCCAGAGGAGGGCAACCAAAATAGTGCAGGGTCTGCACCGGAAGACATATGAAGAGAGACTTAAGGAGCTTAATATGTATAGCCTCAAGGAAAGGAGGGAGAGGGGGGACATAATAGAAACTTTCAAGTACCTCAAGGGAATCAACAAAGTCCAAGAGGGCAGCATCTTTCATAAAAGGAGGTGTGCAAGAAGAAGGGGACACAATTTGAAGATGGGGGGGTGGCTCAGAGGTAATTTAAGGAAGTATTTTTTCACAGAGAGGGTTGTGGATGCATGGAACGGCCTTCCGGAGGAGGTTGTGGAGTCAAAAACAGTGGTGGAATTCAAGCATGCATGGGACAGTCGTAAGGCAATTCTAGAGGGTGGGGGTAGGAAGAAGTAGGCTGCTGGTTAACTAGGATCTGCACCTTATCCATTAGGTAGGGAAATGGACAGACTGAGTGGGCCAAGCGGTCCTTATCTGCTGTCAAATTCTATGTTTCTATGTTTCTATGAGTCCGTGAGTACAAATCAGGGTAGCTCCCTGCAATCTGTTTATCAAATTGCAAGTGTGTCATCTAATTATTGCTGTTTCATTTCTTCACGAACTGAGCCCCCGGGCTATGGATTACAGTTTGTGTGTGCATGTGTTTTTCCATCAAAGGGTCCCAACCAGCTGCACCGACTCTGGCTAGCCCCCCACCATCCTGGGTACACAGAGAGTGACATTTTGGACCCTATATGCTTGCACAGTTCTGTGATTTGAATATTTCCAAACCAAATCAAACTGATTGCCCCCCTCCTTGTTACTGCCCCCTCTAATAAATCAGATTTGTTGTTATTGAACTATATGCTGTCTGTGGTGTCAGTACATGTTGAAAAAGCATTGCATTGTGTTTGTGTACATTGCCTAACCTTGTTTTACAGGGGGTCCTCAGAGACGTGCTGCAAGACACCGGTCCTGAGGATAAGTGTTACTGTATGTGTAAGAAGAGTGCATTTTTTAGGTATTGGGAAGGTAACTCCCATGTATTGTGTGGGCCACTAGTGGAAACAAAGTGGGGTGGGGTCACAGTGTCCCAGAGGGCTATACCTGAGCTAGTCTAACCACTATCAACCCTGACCTCTGGGTGGAGGCACCCACCATTGGAACTAGGCCCCTCAACCTGTTAGTAGCCAAGCAGGCAGGGGTAGTAGCCCTTGGGATAGTGCCACCTAGGTGTTACATATACAAGAGTAAAATGTGGTAGGGCACAATGTTTACAAAGGTATGGCACAGTAATTCTAAGACAAGGATTACTTTGGTGCTGGACTGGATCTTGGAGACACCTCGCTTATGCAGGTACAGATGTGAACTGTGAATTCTCCCTCACAGGGGCCTGTAACAAACAGATGTGGTCACCTTTGCCTCTCAGGCCTTTCACTGGCTTTACATCTAAGCCTTTCATTGTCTTCATCTCTTAGGCCTTTCATTGTACCCCATGGTGGTTGCTGCAGCACACAGGAACAGTGCTCCAGACCCCTCCTTTTGAAAAGATCAGGCCCCCTAATTAGGCATTGGATGAGGGATAGTAACTACTACTGCAGCTGTTGCCTCTGCAGGGGTTCACCTCAGACTTTAGCTCACCCACTGCTTCTCCTCTTTGCTTAGGGTTCCTCTGGAACAGCTGGTAGCTGTAGCTTGGGTCCTGCTCAGACCAATTCCTGAAGCATTGGATCTGATCTATTACTCCCTTCTGACAGAAACTGCCTTTCTCCTATGGTGTTGTACTAAAGCACCCTCTTTCTTTGAACATTCTCTGGGTGAAGTATACCTCTTTCATTATACTAATGAGATATGGCTGTGGCAGTCCCTGAGGGAGCTGTCAGCTTTACAGCCCACCTCCTCAGCCTCTTACTCCAAGATCTGAGTGAACTCAAGGAAGCACCTCTCCTTCTTTCTTCTGAGCTGAAACTCAGCATTTTATTGGCTGTTTCTATGTTGCTGGATTCTGGTGATTGGCTTGCTGGATTCTGGTGATTGGCTATGATTGCCCAGCCAATCCTGGCACTTCTTTGCATTTCCCAGCATGCATGGTAGCCCTGTAGTTCACTGGGGGCCACCATATTTGTTTACAATTTTCAAAATTTCTTTATGTATTTTTCTGCAGCTCCTGCCACTTCTATTCATCTCCACAAGGCAGTTTGCAGCAAGCCCCAACCCTGATGTCAGGGCTGGGACTGGCACTGTGGTGCAAGGGGCAGTTGCCCTCCCTGATTTATTCATAGAGTTGCCGCTCCATGGCCGAGGGCTCCTATGCATGCACACTTCAACTGTTTATTTATTTACTTCCCAGTCCCACTGCCTACCCTGAGACTGGGAAATGCATTGAAAGGCAAACTGCCACTGGCACAGTCATTTTAGTTGTCCTGGCTCTGCATATCTCTGCAGGAGTCAGAACTGTGTCAGTTGGAGTGGGCACATGGCCCAATTTCAAATATAGGAGTAGAGGCTCCTGTTCCATTTTGCATACACGCACTTGCTGTCATGGCCCTATGGTACCTGTTGTTTCTGTTCCTGATCTTGCTTCAGTCCTCAGGATCAGGGAGCATTGCAAGGGTGCCTGATGGTGCAGTTGAATTCAGTCCCTGTCCCAACCCTGCCCACAAGTCCTAGGGCTAGAATCCTGGGATACACACAAGTGGTTGCTGCTGCTAAAGCTGTGGCAGGGAGCCAGGCATGTCTCCTGGCAGAGCCTTTTATTTTGCGACCTGCCCTACTGGTCACCACTTCGCAGTAGAATAGGGACCAGAGGGTGAAGACACTAAGAGCCAGTCAAGGGTGAGCTGTTGACGGCCTGCTGACCACCAGATAAGCCCCCTGTGAAAGGCTGTGGTTGGAAATAATGGACTATGAGGCAGTAGTAGCTTGAGCGAAAAGTAATGCCCAAAAATGTATTTAATTATTTACAACAGCACAAAATAAAACGGACTGAATTGCGAAAATAAACAAAATCTAATAAGGAAATCAAAGAGAAGCGTATATCCGTAATTAACAGCAAATTCCACTTCAGTCATCTAGCTAGAAAGGGCTAGCTAGACTAGATGTTTCACCATCAACACCCTTCTCTCAACTGACTAGTAGTACATATACTTCTATTATATACAGGCATTTGTCCATGTGATGTGTTAGCTCTGCCCATTCATTCAATAGTTTCTCTTAAACTTCATTATTTTACACAAATTAAATTGTTTAAGAACAAAAACAGCATTTATGTCCTTCTAGTATTACATACATATCACTATAATACATTTATTTTATCTAGATCCAGTTTTAATTTTGAAATGTTCTCTTAAGCACCGCCCCCAGCAGTAGCAGCAATAAAAATAGACAGAGAGCGGCCTGCCGGCTCTATAGCTACGCACTGCTGAGGAGGTACAAAGAGAGACTTTGCCATAGATTCTAGGCTTTGTAGAAACTCCTTTGGTAAGTTAAAGGAACATTCAGGTACCTAAATTCAGTCAAAACTACCTCTGAGCTACGAGGGAGGACAAAGGTACTGAGTTTGCTACTCAAATACAAACGTTCTTGCAGAATGGAGTCTGCAGAACTGCATGAAAGTGCCATTTGCAAGACAGCAGAATGCTGGGAACCTAGCCCGAGAAACCACACCGCCACGGGGAAAGCTCAATTCCAAACTGCTTTCCCCAGTTGGTGGCTCCTCACTACACCCAGCTACAAGCTGCTGTTGCTGCTCATTCTGTCTCTCTTTTTAGGACAAACCACAGACCAGTGTTTCTTTTTACTTTGGAAAAGAGAACTAGTTGGTTTTCAGTGCTAAATTACGCACTTCCGTTAGAAAGCTAGAATAGCCCTGGGTCCATTGTAGCTTCGCCAAGGAGAAAGACAAATTTCTGTTTCTCCGGGCGGCGGCTTTTGGCATTTCCTACAGGGGATGTTTTCAATCGTAAAACACTAACCATGCATAATACTGCTAAAAAGGGGCCTGTTGTCACAGAAATTAAACAGGGACTTGTGTTGTTTCTTTTAGTTTATACTTGAAGCCGATACTGAAACTACCCTATTTAAAACAAACAAGCCGACTTTACTTTCACCTAATTATATTTGAACCTATATTCATTTGTAAAGGAAAAAAACCTTGATTCATTCTGAGGACATGCTATAAGGAAATCAATACAGACTGCTAACCAATGCAGTACAAGCACAAAAAAAAAAAAATTTACAAGGTGGGTGGCCAGCCCAACAAACGAAATAAACATACAACACTCTCAGACAAACAGAAACAGTCTTGTTATGATTGTCCAAACACATGTCTTCTTATCAGTACTCCTTTACAGTATACAGTACTTAGCAAGATGGGGGGGGGTTGATCCTTTCACACCCCCATAAATGGGAGGCTTGCACTCTTCCCCCACTAAACTCTTCACGATCTCAGCAAGACATTGTCTTACTGTTCATATAGAAATCAAAGGAGTGCTGTAGAAAAAAGGGCATACTCATATGTTTTAGAGACATATACATACCTAAAAGGGGTAAATGAGGTACAGGATGGGAGTATATTTTAGAAGAAAATGTTCTCAAAAACAAGGGGGCATGATATGAAGCTGGTGGGGTAAATTCAGGAAAGATGTAAGAAACGTCTTTTTCACAAAAAGGAAAGGGGAAATTGTTTAACCACGAAAGGACACTAAGCCAGAGCTTGTTTCCAGGTGAGACCTGGGAGCACAAGGAAGTTAAGTGACTTGCTCAGGGTCACACAGTATGCAAGTGGGGGCTGAAGGGACTCAGTCCCAGGTCTCCAGGTTTGCAGCTCAGTGCTCTTTACCACTTCACTATGCTGCCTCCAGAGAGTGGCGGATGCCTGAAATAGCTTACGGGCTGAGATAGTTGGGGAGAAAACAGTGGAAGGGTTCAAGAAAGCTTGAGAGAGATATAAGGGGATCTTAGTGGAAAAGAATGAGGGGGGGAGGGAAAGCTGGAGATCAAGTAGGGTCTGTGGGGTTACTGTAGATAGGGTTAAATGGGCAGACTGGGTGGACCAAATGGTTCTTATCTGCCAACAAATTCTGTTTCCATGTTTCTATATAGTCCAAGAGTCCATAAGCAGTTGCAAATACATTATGTACATTAACCATTTCTAACACCTGATTCCTCTCTATCCATTCATTTTTAAATATATTTACAAAGCATACAGTCGGACAAGACAAATGCATCCTTTTTCACCATTATGCAGCAGTTTCAACATTGTTAGATAACATCCCATTGCATTTACCAACCCTGGCATGCAATTAAATCCACCTTGGCTAGACTGGATCCCCTCTTCCATTCCTTCTGCTGCTTTGCTCTTAACTGCCTTATCCGCACCCACCACTGTACACTCTGTACTCTCTCCCTCCCCTCCTTGGAGGATCACCACCTGTCCCACTGTGCCTCCTTCACTTCCAAATTCTGGTTATCCTCTCTACCCCTCTATCTTGACTCCCTGCTCTCTCCCTCTACCCCCCTCATCCTACTCCATCCGAAACCCTGTGTTTCACTCTCTCAAGCTTCCTTCCCGTAAAACACTTGATGGTCAACCTGCCTTCTCATTCTGATTTCCTAAACTCTGGAATTCTCTGCCACTAAACTCTGCCTCTTCCAAACCTTCCCTGCTCTCTTTTTTCTGCTCCCACACCTCTCCCTCCTGCCATTGTCCCTAGCTCTCTGTATCAGTGTATATTTTCTCCCCAATCCCTTACCACAACTCTTTATTTTAAGGCATATTCTGCCCCTCTCTTTTATTCCCTGGTTACCAATCAGCTGCCACTGAATATCTCACATACCGTATATACTGTATATACCTACATGTACTTGTACCAAACTGCTGACACTGTTAATTGCACTTACTATATTTATCTACCTACTTCTGTTGCTGCCAATTGTATATACTGTACCTGCATGTACATTGTAAGCTCCCTGGTTCCTAACTGCTACCACTGTGTTTGCTCTTTTTGTATATACTTACTTCTCTGCTGTAATCATTATATTGTACCCCTTTCTCATTTATTCTCTGTATTTTACAGTTGTTTAAATGTACATATTTTTAATATGTTCTTAAGCTTATCCTTCCCCCCTTCCACCAGGACACATCTGGAAATGAGGTATTTTATGCTCAGTATGTTTTTTTCCTGGTGAATAACTTAATAAATAAATAAATTATGATTGTAACTTTGGATAATGGGCATGGAATGGACAATGGACACCAAATACTAAGGTATCACATGCATGGGGTCTTCAGAGGAGGCACCTAGGAGGTCATATGTTAACTTTATAGGTGGCTTATATTCAAACTCAGTTATTCTAGGCCCTGACACTTTTTCCTCAGGAAAGGAGTGCACATTTTCATCTTCCAGCACTGTGTCCAGCACAGGGCTTTGTCAGGAACAGCTAGCACCAGTTCAGTGTTTGGTGTAAATTTCTTCAGCAAAGTTGTCACATGCAAGTCCACCAAAGATATTTCTGGTTCCTCAGCTGGTAGTGTGCAGGCACAGAAGGAGCTACTTCTTGATTCAGTTGGTACATTGGACTGTCTTGGTGCATCCTGGTATGGGTCATTCTCTAGTTGGCACTGGGACATCTGGTACTACTGCAGGTGGATGAAACCAGTATATTCCATAATCCACCTTAGCATCAGGACTTTCTTCTGGTGCCGATGTGAAACATTGACATTTTTTAATGCAGATTTAGGAGGTGCATTTGCTGTATTGTTTTGGCAGTGACTGTAGCTTCAGTTTCTGGGAAATCTCAGCCCTGGTTTTGGATACTGTCTAAGAGATAGACTTGAGTTGGCCAGTAGACAAAAACATAGTGGAGAATCTTCACAATAGCCCTGCCTCATTGTTGGCAGAGAAGATGCACTGGCAAATTTGATAATTTCTTCTCAACTACATAAGTTCTGAAGGCCAACAGTGAACAATTTTATTCTTACCTGTTAGTCCTATGTTTCCTATGAGAACTCTGTCTTCCACTTGTAAGACTTGATGCCACATGTTTTGATCATAACAGAGCATTTTTGCGTGACTGACTTTTCTTGTGGCCTCTGCAGCCATATGGTATGCATCCTGTAACTGAAGTCTGAGATGTTTGGTATAATCAAGATAACTCTCTCTTCAAATCCTATTGGGAGCTACTCCAAGTGCTAATTCAGCTGGCATACAGGCCTCACATCCAAATATTAACAAATAACGAAGGGCATCTTTGGCACAGTTGTGGGTGCAGTTATAGGCATGGACTTACTTTATAATTTGCTGGCTCTACTTATTTTTCTTATTTGGTTGTAAGGTGCCTAAAATATTTAATAATGTTTGACTGAATTGCTCCAGTTGTGGGACTCCTTGGGGATAGTAAGAGGTGGTGCAAGATCGTTGCATACAATACAGGGCAAAAAACTCTGACTAGGCAGCTTTGAAAGACTGGTCCCAGTTTGGAATGTTTGCATTGAGGGATGCCATAGTGATGGACAATCTCCTCTAGTTTCTAGACTGCTGTGTAAGCTTTCTGGTCTTTAGTAGGGTAGTCCCATACTCAGACCTGTGATTTATGATCACCAGAATGTTGTGGAACCCTTTGTTGTTGGGCTCCAGTTGTCCATGCAGACAATCTCTAAAGGTACACTGGTTTTGATGTTGACAAGAAGGTTATCTTATTAGGCAAGGTTATATTCCTACCACAATAGCTCTTTGGGGCCAGAAGAATTGGGCTCATACCAGGTCTAGAGGGTGGTCAAGCCTAAGATGACCCATGTCATCCTGTATTAAAGTTAGCACAACTTTGCTATATTTTCAAAGCTGGAGCAGTTGCTGGTGTGGTCTCTGGGTTTTGGGGTTTTGGTACATTCACATGAGGAGACCATCTTTCAGTAAGAGTTTGCTCCACTCCCTGATCAGAATTTGGATGTCTGCATGATCATGTGATACTAGCTCTGGACCCAGTCCTTTCTCCAAGGTTTCAGTTATTCCTTGCATCCCAAAGTCTTGTCCCTGAATCTTTCTTTACTCATGTTTGCTTTGGCAGGGCAATGAAGTAAGGTCCAACCCCTCAAAGTTGCAGTGCACTGGGTAGGTAGCTTCTGGGGTGCTCCTATGCATCAATAGCTCTGCAGTATAAGGCAGGTGTCTCATCCTCCTCAGGCATGGACTTGGCACAAAGGACTTTCACAGTAGCAGTTGGCATTCCAGCCAATGCATCTATTTTTGGAAAATGAGGTTGATGGGAAAAGGTGTTAGCATCTATGTAATTGAGACCCTGCCAATATTCAAGAAGGAAGTTGTAGAGAGAAAGTGCCTGCAACCATCCATGTCCAGCTGTGTTCAACTTAGCTGAGGTATTGCAGTAGGTACGCACATTGTTATCTGCTTTCATCATAAATCTGGCTCCAACACAGCCCATTTTAACACCAGGAATTCCAGTTTATGGACAGGATAGTTCTTTTCAGCTGGGGTCAGCTTATGACTGGCAAAGTCCACTGGCTTCATTCCATCAGAGTACTCTTAGTATATGACTGATCCCAGGCAATTCATGCTGGCATCCATGTGTAGAAAATAGTTTCTTATGGGATGTATGAAGGCCAAGACAGCGGTCCCTGTGAGTCACTTTATGATCTCTTGGAAAACATTTTCTCAGTATTGTTTCCATCTGTTGCCAAAGGACTCATTCTCTCAGTAGTGGTCTTTCTGTACTACTAATCTGGCATTTTTTCTGTTTAGTATTTGTAGGTGGGTACTCTTGAATGACATTGATTAATGGTGAGACCACCTTGATGAAATCTTGGACACCTCTCTGGTAGTAACCACAGAATCCCATGAAAGAGTGTGGAGCTGAGGCCATATGGGAAGAGCATCAACCTTGTTTGTGTCATTTTGGACTCCTTCCATCAAGACAATGTGTCCTACATATTTCAAAGCAGGCTGGTAGACACCTAGAGTCCAAATTCCTTCAGTCTGTCTTCAGCTTTCATAAGGCATTCTCCATGCTCCTGTATTGTTTTCCCAAAGACAATCAAGTTGTCCAGGTAGATTAGAATCTGTAGCAAATTCATATCTCTAATGCTGTTTTCCATCAACTGTTGAAAAGTTGCTGCTTCCCGATATGCCCTTTAACATTCTTTCAAACTGAGCCAAGAGGCCAAATGAAGGCTGTTTTTTTCCTTATCCCATTCTGCCATGGAGATTTTATAGTATGTGGTCCTAAGGTCAAGTATCAAAAACCATTTACTACTTGTTAAGCAGGCAAGGGTGTCTTTCACACTTGACACTGTATACTGGTCCACCACGCTGCACTGGTTTAACATACATTTAGTCAATGAACAGTCGTAAACCTTCAGGTTTTTTGTGGGCTATCACTGTTAGTGAAGTACTGGGTATTCTTGACTCTGAGATCATACCAGCAGTCAACATTTTCTGAAGGTGTCATCTGATATCTTCCACATCAGCTGAAAAAAGGCATCTGGACCTCTCACAGAATGGTCTATTTTCAGTAAGGCAGTTTGGTGTTCCTCCCAAATCTCGAATCCAGTTCACCACTGAAAAAAAAACCTTTGTCCTTTTGGATAACTTCTGCCGGAGCTGCCAATTTTATGGTTCTAGAATTGGTTAGTTTCCGAAGTCCAGCAGGCTAGGATTGAGCTTTGAGGTGACAGCAATGTTTGGGATCACAGGCAAGGTGGTGTCAGCTCTATTTACATTTGCCAGGATCCTGCCTTTCCACACAACCACCTCCTTTATTGTTTCATTTTTTACCAGAACATTGATCCACCAAACTCCAGAAGTGGAGGGAGCAGGCAAACTCCAATCTGGACTGTCTTACTGTATGGGAGATCTCCATCCATGGGCATGTTGGTAATGAATATTGGACTTCCCTCAGGTGATATAAATTCCAACTCTCTGTGCATGATGCACTTGGTGCACTTGGTGCCAGGTGGTAACAGCAAGGGTCTTTCATCCACTCTGTGGATCACTCCTACAAAGTCCTATTTAATCAAATACATGCTGGAAAGGGGCTCTTGGAAGTGGAAATTTCTGACCAGGGTGTAGATCCATAAGCTGTGAGTCTACTGTAGACCTTCCACCTCTTGGCACAGCTGAGCCAGTCTTTGGAACATGTTGTCATTTGTTCCTATCATGACAAGTGTTTGTCTTTCATTCCTGTGTTTGGGCACAACAGTACAAGGGTTTCCATGAGAGTCTTTTCCCTGTCACACTTCATGGGAATACAGTTTGAATGACTATGTTCCCCAATAATGGTAGGATTGATTACTTTCTCCCAGCACATCAAGTACTTCCACAGGTTGCCTCAGCACATGTTTCAGATGTTTCTGGTACCAGTCATTGAAAACTACTGTTAGTTGACCTCCATTATCTAGTAAAGAGGGGTAGTGTATACCTTTGATTTTGACTGGAACCCTGGTAGATGGTCCAATTAAGTCTTTTGGACTGCCATTCTTAGTTCTGTTTGCAGGTCAAATTTGTTTCATAAAGCAGTTCCTTGTTGGGGCACCAGGTCACTGCCTTACCTGTTCTTGTGGTAGTTTTACTGCAGATGTCTCTTTTTCAGCAACTTCTGCACCATCACAGAAGAGTTTTCAGGTAGTTTGCAATATTTTTGGTGTGTTCATCCCTCTTACAGTGATAGCAGAAATAGATGCCCTTATTTACTAGCATAACTTGGGCATTTGGCAATAGAGTACTGTTGCGCGTCTGGCTCAGTTTCTGACTCAGGGCACTCAAAGGGGGATGGTGTTGATTCAGTTTCTGGTTAGCTCACATAAATGCACCATTTTACATCAGTTCTTTGAATTCTCTTTGCATATTCACATTTGCAACAGAGTACTTTCTCAATGGGGTGTATGCATGATGGGTCTCCTTCTGTTTACGAGGTGTGGTCTTTGGGCCTTTCACTGTGGCATGGTCTTTCTTGTCTCTCTCTCTCTCTCTTATCTCATGTACCAGTTCACCATATGAAAGAGGGTTACTGATATGGCCTCCTAACTTCAGTTTCATCAGTAGCATTTTGGAGCATCCAGCTCCTTCAATGACCTGCTCCAAGTGCAACCAGTCCATGTTCTGGGCAGTCACCGCTGCTTTATCATAAGTTGTTTGCATCAATTGCTCGCTTCAGATAGTGTAATCAGAAAACAGTTCACCTTATTGTGGCATGGTTCCTTACACCTTTCTCAGGACTCTGGCCCCACTGTTGGTACTTCCAAACATTCCCTCCAAGGTATTGAGGTACAGATGAGCAGTAGTAGTAGGGTGTTTTGCTTGGAGAGAGGCAAAGGCATCCATTGTGGGTCCTCTCAAACTTGTGCACAGACAGTATCTTTTCTCAGTTTCAGAATAGAGGTGATCTTGTACCATGGGTGTAGCTTGACCCATCCATGCCTCCAAATCATCTTATCCAACAGACGTTGGTGGTTTTTCAGAGAAGGGTTTCAACCTTTGGTAGAATCCTGTCCCTTGATTGGGTTCCCATATGCCAAGCCAGGCCAAAGTTTGGTTAGATGGGGTTGCAACATCAGACATGTTCAATTCTTGCACTTCTAGGGTCTTCCCTTCCACTTGTAACCAGAAATCAAATTTTGCTTTAAAGTCCTCAGTACCTGAGAGGTCATTGGGCAATTCTGCAGTACTAGCATGTGATGCTAGAGTGCAGTTGGCACTTCTCCCCCATGGGATTCAGTTTTGAGTACAGTACTTTCACTTTTGGTGACATGGTAATATCTCAGTCCATGCACTTTTACATTTCTTAAATACTCTAAAGCATCCAATGTGTCCCAAATCTTGGTTCTGTTGGTCCCTTTAGGGATACTTGTGGCAACAAGAATTGCATTCTTCATGTCCATGAGCATCCCTAGGCACCAATATTCCAATTCCTGTGGCACATTTAAAATAAAAAAAAATTTAGAGGCTGAAGCACATGATGAACTTTTCACCACTAATCTCTAACAGTGTAAAACGTATTTTTTCCCCTATATATTGATCACATTTTCTTTTAAACTGTTCCACATTTACACTCATAACAATATTATGTGGAAAGGAGTTTCCAATAGAAGGAATTCTTTGTGTAAAGAAATTACACCACCTGGTTGTTTTACATACTGAACTTTTTTATTTAAAGTTATGTGACCTGGCAATATAATCTGCTAGCTGCTTTTCTAGGCAAATTATGTCTAATGTAGAGTCTATTTGGAATGTTTTGTAGATATAAATCAGGTCTCCTCTTAAGGCTCTATATTCCATGGTGTATAAACCAAGAGCTAAGCCTATCTTCATAATTTATGTTAGTCATGTTTTTGATTCTCCTGGTGACTTTATGCTGTACCTTTTCAACCAGTACTTTACCACCAATAGAGGTGGGTGCACAGAATGGGGCACAATATTCAAGGTGGGGTCACACAAGGCCATTAAAAGTGAAGTTATTGTGTGTCAGAATGAATTTTATTAGGGTGCTGATGGTTGTTCCTGGAATGTCTCTTGCAGATTTGTTGTCCTGTAAAAGTTTCTGACATACCGATATACCATCTTCATGTGGGATATTGGTTTATAGGGCATGGACATTCCAGGAACAATCAACAGCACCCTAATAAAATTCATTCTGACACACAATAACTTCATCTTTAATGGCAAGCACTTTTTATAGATCATAGGGACAACCATGGGCACAAAAATGGCACCACAATATGCAAATCTTTTCATGGCCTGTCTGGAAGATTTTTCTAAACACCACCCCTATAAACCATCAGTCTATCTCTGATATATTGATGTCATATTCTTGATTTAGACAGAAGGTGAAGGCTCCTTCAAAGAGTTCTATCATGATTTTAACAACTTTTATCAGTCTATAATACTCAATATTGAATACTCCAGCACCAGCATAAATTTACTAGATACCACACTCAGTATCACTAAAAATGGAAATATACAAACTGCTCTTTACAGAAAACCCACTGACAGACACTGCTACCTGCATAATTCCACCTTCCATCCAAAGCATACAAAAAATCTATAATCTACAATCAGGCAATTCAATACCATTGAATCTGCTCTGATGAGAGAACAAGAGACAGCCAGCTCTCCTGACTGCAGAATTCCCTAATCCATCAGGGCCACTCCCAAAGATAAACTGAGAAAGAATTTGAATGGGCCACACAAATACCATGAGAAAATCTGCTGGACTACAGACACAAAGATCAAAATGATCACACGCACACTCCTAGTTGTCACTTACAACCTCATGCTAAAACTACTTCAGCAAATTATTAAAGAACTACAACCTATGCTGAGAGAAAATGAAATACAGAAAGACATCTTCCCTGAACCACCTGTCATTGCCTATAAGCAGTCCCCAAACTTTCGAGCATAATAATTTGTAACAAACTCTCAGCAGATCAAAAAAAACAGAAAAGAGAGACAGCATCATGCAACATGGCAAAATGCAAGGCCTGCACCCATGTATGTACACAGACCATCATCAAGACAAGCCAGAAGAGCACAGTAAAAATTAATGGATCCTACACATGTCAGTCCAGTAATATGGTTTATGTAATTCAGTGTAAGAAGTTCACAGAGGAATGCTATATTGGGGAAACTAGGCAACCACTAAAAACCAGGATGATCCACCACTGACATACAATAGTAAACCAAATTAGCAGCACACCAGTTGGACAACATTTTACATAAACAGATCATTCTCTCTCTGACTTATCTGTTCTGATACTAAGAGGCAACATCAGAAACATACAGGACAGAAGGACATGAGAACTTGAAATATATCAAACAATTTAAATCTAACATTTGTGGACTGAATCAGGGCATTGGATTTATGATACACTTTTTAGTGTATGTTCCTGCCTGCTCTTTTTTTAATCACTTGTTTCTAGCATCCTTCCTGCCTCTCTTACAAATATCTTTACAGCTTCAGTCCTGCCCACCCCTTGATCAGATCTCACACCTCACTGTGTATACTAAGCTAGACCTTTGTTTTTGTGCTCCTTCATAGCTTCCCTTGCATTTCTTCACACTTCCTATTTACCCTTCTTTCATACTTTAAACACCTTCTATCTTGGGTCTTTCTCATCTGTGTTCCTGTCTGATTACCTCTTCAATTGCCACCCCCTTTGTTATGTTGGCTTGCGCACATGCGCAAGAAACATCTTGCCACGGTGCAAGTCTTGGGGGCACGGCTGCTGTTGGGTGAATGCAGGGCATGCATCAGTAAGTGCGTCCCTCATTCCCCAATCAGCCTGCATGGCACCGCCACACCATGCATACATAATGGGGCCAGCACATCAAAGCAAAGGACCGCTGCAATCATCATATGCAGCGGTCCTTTGCTTGACGTGCTCGCTGCCATTATGGCCATGGTTGGCGAGCAGGTGGCTGCCTCACCTGTGCCAACATCGGGGGTGCCCAATCCCCCTGTCGGCAACCCCCCCCCCGTGTTTGTGTGCTGACGGGGGAGCCCACTCTCCATCAGCATCACCCCCAACTGTTGAATGCCAGGGGTGCCCAATCCCCTGAGCTCATGCTCCCCCATGATGTTGTTTGCTGGCAGGGTGCCTAATCCCTGGTGGCATTAACCCCGTGTTGTGTGCTGATGAGGTGCCCAATCCCCTGTCAGCTACTGACCCCAAAACTCATTTAGGTGGCACACTGGGAGCCCACCCCAGCGTGCCAAATGCCCTGCAGTGCTAAAACTGTCCCACGACATTTTCTTTTTTCCTAGAAAACGAAAACCGTCCCTTGTAGTCTAGATCCCACTCCCCCCGACCCGCACCCACCCACTGGGCACCCTACCTCCCCTCACCCATACTTACCTCCAGACTCTGGTGCGACGATCTTCAGTGGACCGGGAACACGTCTGCACTCTTCAAAGCCAACTGCGAACTAAGGAAATGCTGGTAAGCTGTATAATGCAATGAATAGGGTTTTTTCAACTTTGTTGCATATCTCAGGCATTTCTTGGAATTGTGGCACCAAATTTTCAACATGGGGTTTTTGGAGCCCCTCCTCATGAATTCTGTCACTGTCATAGTGTTAATCGGCCACAGAAGGTGATTTCGCAGTCACTGCACGAAATCACCTTTTGGGACTCATTAATGAAATGACAGTGCCAGTGTTCATGAGGAGGCCTCTCAAAAAGCCTATGTTCCAAATTTGGTGGAAAAAATCCAAGAAATGCCTGTTTTATGAGCGTGCATTGCGCAGTTGCTACGCAGGCTCGTAACTCCACGCATTCACAATATTTCAATGCGGTATTTTCAGCATTGCCATTTTCCTGCACCTCCTTGTGAACAGTGCAGCTGTCATTTCCCACATCCTGCCTGAAATGTGTTTCCACACTTCCAGTGCACAATTGCGCAGTCGCTGTGGGAAATCAGTGTTTGGGCCAGATTATGAAAATGACAGTGACACAGTTCATGAGCAGAGCTCCTAGAATGCCTATGTTGAAAATTTGGAGCTGATACTCCATAAAATGACTGTGTTACGAGCGTGCGTTGGCAGACTGCACGCATGCTCGTACCGTCGTGCATTTGTGATATTTTCACTCTGGATTTCCACCATTGCCATTTTTACACACCTCTTGATAAACAGTACAGCTGTCACTTCACATATCCTGCCCAAAATGTGTTTCCGCACTTCCGGCGCAGAATAGCATGGTCGCTGTGTGAAATCACGTCTTGGGACACTTTGAGGAAATGACAGTGACACTGTACATGAGCAGAGGTGCTAAAATGCCTATGTTGAAAATTTGGTGCCGAATGCCCACAAACTGCCAGTACTGCAAGCTTGCCTTGCATATTTGCCACGCACCCTTGCAACTCCACAACTTTTGTATATTTGTATGCCACATTTTCAGCACTGCCATTTAATTACACCTCCTTATGAACTGTGCAGCTGTCATTTTTCACATCCTGCCCAGCATGTTTTCCTGCACTGCACTACCAAACACCCACAGGGACACCCTAATGCCTCTCACTCTCTGTAGGGTGGGGTGGGTTGGCATCAGTCCAATACTTGACTGCCACTCATATGCTGCACCTCTCTAACTTCTGCACTGCCAATGGCAGCAAGACAACATTCGGCATTGACAAATGCTTGTTTTTATTACTTTGCAACTTATACAGACTTTCATCTCAGGGCCTCCTTGTTTTGTGTTCCTTTCATCTCTTCTAGACTTCACACTTCCTGCCATTCTACCCCTCTTATTATTTTTTACATTGCTCCATGGTATATTTAAATGCTGCTTAAGTTGCTCAGTTTTGTTATTCACCTGAAGAACTGACCTGTGAGACCCCAAAACCTTGTGTACTATATCATCTTCATACAAGACACTTGTTACTCCAATAAAAGGCATCAAACCTTCCAGCGTCTCCTTTGTTCACTTGACAAATAATCCATAAAATTAATAATTTTATGGACTATTTGTCCAGTGAATAAAATCTTAAAAAACAGTCCAGTGAATGGGTCTTATGTCTCCATATTTGGCCCAGTTCTTTATTGAGGTATTGGAGCATGATAACTCCCGGAGTTCTCCTTTATTTTATAGGTACAGGGTGGGCCATATTGCCCTTGTGAAGTCACCAAATATTATTTTCCAAATACCAAGAATAGAAGGGTCCCTGAATATTTTGGAGCACTTCTCAAATAGGGGACTATTTGCATTTGGGAAAGAGTATTCAGCCACCTACAAAATAAAAAAAAAAGACAAAAGAAATAGCTTGTCATCCTCCTCAGAAGTTGACATAGAAGTTGACAGTAGACAAAGACTGCAAGGCCCATCCAGTGTGCCAATTTTTTTACCTTGTGAATGTGCCATAGGCTTTTACTCTGTCAATGGCCTATCTATTCATACTCCTCTACACTGCTCCCTTATGCCTATCCCATGCCTGTTTGAAGCCCTGGACTGTATTCATATCCACCACTTCCTGAGGTAGGCCATTCCATGCATCCACCACCCTTTCCTTGAAAAAGAACTTCCTCACATTACCCCCTTCAGCGTCCTCCTCTAATCTCATGCTGTGTCCTCTTGTCCTGCTATTTGTCTTATATTGAAACATGTTAGACTCTTTCACCTTGTTAATGCCCTTAAGATGTTTGAATGTTTCGATCATATCATCACTCTCCCTCCTTTGCTCTAGGATATACATATTGAGCTCTGTTAATCTATCCTGATATGTTTTCTGATGCAGTCCCTGCACCATTTTGGTTGCCCTTCTCTGGACTGCCTCCATTTTGTTAATGTTCGTGTGCAGGTGCAGCCTCCAGTACTGCACGCAGTACTCCACATGGGGCCTAACCAGTGTCTTGTAAAGAGAAATTATTACCTCCCTCTTAAGACTTGTGATATGGCTACTAATACACCCCAACATCCCTCTAGCCTTACCTACTGCTTTAGTGGTCTGCGTGGATGATTTCAGGTCATCTGTTATGATGATGCCCAAGTCTTTTTCTTCCCTTATGACTGCCAGCAACTCCTCTCCCAGCCTATAGGTGGCTTCAGGGATTCTCTTCCATATGTGCATGATAGAAACATAGAATTTGGAGTCACGTGATGCTGGCTGCCTGAGAGGATGCTTTCTCCAGTGCTCCAACCCATCAAGTTTAAATCTATAAATAAATTCCCCCGTTTCGCTGCGATAACCTAATGCAGCTCTGTTGTTAGAGGTTCGGACAACTGAGTAGATTGAGGGACTGTGTGGGAAACCAGAGCTATGGAGGCAGAAATGAAGAAAATGAGCCCCCCATAACACCGGAGAAGGCCCCAAGGAAGCAGAGAGCTCTTGCTGCACTATCCTCGGCTCAGCAACCCCTTGCCAAAGCAAAGCAAGATCCTCTTACCCTGGCAGATTTCCTGGCAGAATTTCTCCCATTCCAGGATGAGTTGAGGAGTATGGCTGCTGAAATAAAGGCACTGTCTGCTGCCATGGAGAAAACAGGGAGGAGAATCTCAGATAACGCGGCCAGAGTGGTCTCGCTAGAGAGGCAGTCGGAGAAAAGGGATACTGACGTCCTCGGACTGCGCCAAAAGCTTGCCAAGTTAGAGTTGAAGCTGGAAGATTTAGTGGGGTGCAGCCAGCGAAATAATATTGTAATCATAGGGCTCCCAGTGCTAGAAGAGGGCCCTGATGCAGTATTGTTTTCTCTAAAGCTGGTGTGCAAAGTGGCAGGTCCCTCACCTTATGGCCCCAATTACATTATCGAGAGGGTGTGCAGAGCCCTGCGTCCTATGCCTCGACCGGGATCCCCCCCAGACCACTGATATTACACTTTCTGAATTATTTAGAGAGGCAGCATTTTTTGTCCAAGGTCAGAGAGATACAAGATCTGCAGTGGGAAGGGAAGAGGTTTTGGGTGATGCCGGATCTGCCTTTAACTATCCGACAGCGCAGGCAAGCTTTTCATCCTCTGGTTTCCAAGATTATCGCTATGGGTATTCATTTTCACATTATTTACCCAACGAAATTGCATGTCATGGTTTCAGGTTCCTAGATGTCTTTTGAGGATGCTGATGTGGCCAAAGATGAACTTAAAGCTGCTCTGCCAGACCTGTTTCAAGCCACTTGAAGCTACCGATCTGGGAACTGTTTTCTCGGGAAGAGTGCAGATTCACAGAAGGTTTTAAGTGGACAGTCTTGCAAGGACTATACTTTTAAAAATGGAGCAAATTTATCCCTGCTATCAGCGAAGTACCTCGTGTTAAGGACCTGATCTGGGACTGTGCTCCCTGCTTCAGTGGGGAAAATTAGTCATTCTGCTTTGGAGCCTCGTTTAGTTAAGGGCCCCCCCTTTTACATACGGCCAATTTGTTCGGACTTTCGATCTTTTACTTAAAGAGACTGTAATGTAGCCTTATTTGTGGGGGTGCCTAGAGTGTATTGATTACGTTTTGGTCTCTATGTGTGGACATGGAAGGAGATGTTTGTTTTATCTGGCTGCTTATCTTGTGTTACATATCATGTTAATCTCTCATTTCGCCCACTAGGGAAGAGTAGTGCTTTGGGTAACACGGGGAGATCTCCCTTACTTTTTGTTGCAGCATCTATTTAAATTTTTTGGAGTTGCCATAGGGGGCAAAGAACAGATTTTAGTTAGGTCTGGACAAGGAGGGGGAGTGACCCCTGCCGTTTCCTGTTTCTGTGGTACAGATCGTGCTCTCCTCGCAAGTGGGCATAAAGTTATTGGATTTAAGGGGAATCTATCATTTCAAAAGGGTCAGGGGGAGAGGTGGGATTTAAAGTAGTAGCAGAACGGTTATCTGGGTAGGTTATGGGGAGGACGGGGTTTAAGGGGGATGGAGGGGGTTAGGGGAGATGGGTGCTTATATGGGTTAATGCGGGGGTGGGCTGGGTATGGTACAGCAGTCTTCAAGGGGCTATGGAGCTTGATACCCATTGTATCGCTAAATGGAGGGCATACATATGTTTCTATATCACTAATTTTGATGGCCAGCAGTCTTAATTTTGCAACTTGGAATGTGAAAGGGATAAGGAAAAAATCTAAACAATATCAGGTGTTGAAACACCTGAACCAGCTGCGATCTCTGGTCACGTTTTTGCAAGAATCTCATTTATTAGATTCCGAAGCCCTGCAGCTTAGGAGGCAACAGGTGGGGTAAGTTTTCGCCAGCCAGGGGTCTACCAATAGTTGTGGGGTCATGCTAATCCTCAATAAAATTATTCCCTTTATGTCTACACACGTTATCAGGGATCCAGATGGTACATGCATTTTAGTGCAAGGCACTCTCTGGTCTATGCCACTCTTATTATGTAGCATTTATGGGCTTAACACGTATAGCCCCAGCTTCTTTATGAAGCTTATTACCCTTTTACTTCCTTTGCTCCCTACTACGATAATAATGGGAGGGGATTTCAATCTCGTAATAGATCCTAACATGGATAGGTCAGGATTGGCACTGAGAGGACTTTCCCCTGGGTAGAGAGCATTTTGGGACCTATTGGATCAATGTGGGTTATGTGATATATTGCGTGTGTTGCACCCCAATAGTAGGGAGTATACTTTTGTTTCACCAGTGCACGGGACACATTCCTGCATTGACTATCTACTAATATCCCAATCTCTCTTGTCGGGGGCCATGTCCACCTCAATTCAACCAGGACCTACATCTGATCATTCCTTGGTGATATGTGGTTTGGCCTTCATTAATACACCTAAAAAAAAAAAAGAGACCCGGTGGAAATTGAATGAGCAATTATTGAAGGATGCACAACTCTCTAAGCAAATCAAGAAGCAGATAGACCTGTTCTTTTCAGTTAATTCAACAAGGGGTATGGCACCAGATATTCTATGGGGTGCTTTTAAGGCCTACATGAGGGGGTCCTGATTAGTTTGGCAACAAAGAGGAGAAAGTCTCGGGAGGCTGAATTATCAGCATTATTATCCCAGGTTAGGTCCCTAGAGGCTAGTCTATCCCTAGCACGTCAGAAGAACATAAGCAGAGACTTCTAGTAGCTAAAGATAGGTACTTAGGCTTGTTAAGGGAAAAGGCTGAGCTGGCCATTATTTGTACCAGAGCTAGTTACACTGACCAGGGAGAAAAAGCTGGTCACTTGTTAGCTTTAAGGATAAAACAGCAGGAATCAGCAAGATTTATCCCACCTGTAAGGGCCCAAGTGGATGGATCCCTGAAATCGTCCCCTTCAGAGATTGTGCAGGAATTTGCGGGGTACTATGAGCAGCTATACAAGGATATGGAGAATCCTCTCCCAACGGAAGCGTTAGACACCTATTTTCGGGAGTCTCATCTCCCTTCTCTTTCTGACCCACAGAGGAAATATTTGTCCTCCCCCATATCTCTAGAGGAAATAACTAAGGCTATCAGGGCTTTGCCTTTGGATAGAGTTCCGGGGCCAGATGGATTCTCCTCTTTATTTTATAAGGTATTCCTAGAACAATTAGCACTGGTATTACACTAGGTGTTCCTCCATATCCTTTCCCGTGTGGTGGTGGACTCTCATATGTTTGAAGCTTTGATAGTTCTCCTCCCTAAGCCTGACAAAGATCCTGAGTTAGTACAGAGTTATAGGCCCTTATCTCTTTTGAATCAAGATATCAAAATTCTATCAAAGATACTGGCGGATAGGATTACTTCAGTTCTCCCGGACTTGGTTGGCATGTCTCAGGTGGGGTTCATGAAGGGGCGATCATCATCGGACCATCTATGCACTCTTCTGGATGTCTTCTCAGAGTCCAGGGATGCCGATTTTCCAGCTGTTCTGGTGTCCTGGATGCCAAGAAGACATTCGACCATGTGAATTGGAATTTTTTATTTCAGACACTTAAGGCATTTGCTTTTCCCCCCATATTCATAGACTGGATACGGGCCCTTTATCAGACTCCTTCAGCCAGGATTTCAGGCAATGGGGTATTTTCAAAGCCTTTCCGTTTACATTCGGGGACAAGGCAGGGTTGTCCCCTTCCCCCTTGCTATTTAATACATATCTGGAACCACTAATTTGAAATATTTTGGATAACCCTGAAATACAAGGGATACCGATATGTAACAGTGTGGTGAAGATTATGGCATATGCTGATGACCTTCTTCTTCATTTGTCCCACCCTGTTACGTCTATCCCGGCCATGTTAATGGAGATTATGAAATTTAGTTCCTTTTCGAATTATAAACTGAACTCTAATAAATCGTCCATTTTTCCCCTTAACCATAAAGTTTTTAAACCTGAGCTTACCCCTTTTTGGGTTGTCTTAGTCACCTGGATCCCTTAAATACTTGGGTATTAGACTCACCTGTAATCCATCTATGTGGTTCAAAGAAAACCTGGAACCCCTTTTCCAGGTGATCACTCAAGATCTTGATAGATGGTCGAAGCTCCCTATTTCAATATGGGGCCGGATCAATATAATTAAAATGAACAGATTTCCTTGCCTCTTTTATCCTTTATCTCAATTAAATTTGTTCATTCCACTATCCTGGTTTCAGAAAGTGCACAGACACTTCTCTAAGTTCATCTGGTCCAACAAATGCTCCAGATTGGCATATCACAAGTTGGCTGCCCCAAAATTGGACGGAGGGTTGCGTATTCCTCATCTGGCTATTTACTATTGGGCTAGCCATCTATCAGAATGCCTTAGGTGGGTGCACCAGGGGCCAGATGACTCGAGGCCGGCCTGGCTTAATATAGAGCTAGATTTTATCCAGTCTATGAATTTGGACCCCCTAACTCTGTTTTACGTCAAGTTCTCCTCTTTGCAAGAAACCCACAAATGTGTGGCCCTTGTGATCTCCTTAAAAGTACACGCACAACTGTGTTCCTTTTTGCGTTACAATTCACACCTAGATCTGTCCCAATCTATATGGAACTCTCCATCCATTACTATAAATAAGCAGCGGATCCCTCCCACGTGGCTGCCCCAATTAGGGGAAGGAATGGTATCTACCTTCATTGGTGATGAGGGTGCGTGGCTCCAGGTAACTAACATTATCTGGAAATGTTATATCCCAGCAGTCCATTACTTCAAGGTTCTACAGCTAAGGCATCTCCTTATAACCTCATTGGGTAGTACACCTCCCAGACCTCCAGGTTTTTCTTTCATAACTGAGCTTTCCTCCCTATTAGGATCCTCCAGGGTAGTTTCAAAGATATATCAAACCCTGTTTCAGTGGTGGTATGGTGGCACTTCTGGTCCAATGAACTTTTGGGCTTCTACCTTCCTCCAGCATAACTTTGATTGGTCTGCATTATGGTGTTATTGTCATACATATGTGTCACAAGACAGACTACATCTCGTGCAATATCACATCTTGCATAACCTGTTCTACACTCCAGTCAAGTTAGCGAAATGGGAGCTTCTTGAATCTGGGCAGTGTACCAGATGTTCTCAGGAAGAAGGAACGCTTCTATATATATTTTGGTCATGTCCAAAAATAATCCCATTATGGAATTCAATTAAAGCTAAGTTGGACCCCTTATTAGGTTTGCAAGATAACTTCACCCCGGAAATTTGCCTGTTGGGAGATTTGTCCCTTATAGATACTAAAGTTTGGAGGTTTCACAAGGCTATGATAACATTATCTGTTAAAAAAGTTATACTTAAGAATTGGAAAGATGATATCATTCCATCCTATCAAGAATGGGTTCATGAGATCCTCGCTAATCTCTGTACTGAAAAAGCTATAGCGAATCTCTTTAACAGGCAATGGGCTTCAAGCGTATCTGGGATCCCTTTCACACTCTAATTACTGTTGGTATGAATAAGAATGATGCAGATAATCATGTGTCTTAGACCAACCATAGCACATGTAATAAGGCACTATATTATAATACTTCAGGATGCTGCTGTACGGGGTGGGGGTGGAGTGGCAGAAGATATTGTGTATGCTTTTGATGTAAAATTTTCTCATGTCTGCCTCCTGTATTGTGGACAATTTGTTAATAAAGTTTGAATTGAAAAAAAAGAAACATAGAATTTGATGGCAGATAAGGACTGCTTGGCCCATCTAGTCTGCCCCATTTCTCTACCTAATGGATAAGCTGCAGATCCTAGTTAACCAACAGCCTACTTCCTCCTACCCCCCCACTAGAATTGCCTTATGTCTGTCCCGTGCATTCTTGAATTCCCCCACTGTTTTTGACTCTACAACCTCCTTAGGAGGGCTGTTTTTCATGCATCTACAACCCCCTCTGTGAAGAAATACTTCCTCACATTACCTCTGAGCCGTCCCCCTCTGTCTTCAAATTGTGCCCCCTTGTTCTTGCAAATCTCTTTTTCTGAAAGATGCTACTCTCTTGGACTTTGCTGATTCCCTTGAGGTATTTGAAAGTTTCTATCATGTCCCCCCTCTCCCTCCTTTCCTCGAGGCTATACATCTTAAGTTCCTTTAGTCTTTCTTCATATGTCTTCTGGTGCAGACCATGCACCATTTTGGTTGCCCGCCTCTGGACAGCCTCCACCCTGTCTATTTCTTTGTGGAGATGGGGTCTCTAGAACTGTACACAGTACTCCAGATGTGGTCTTACCAACTACCTGTACAGAGGACCAGCAACTTCCTGTTTTCTACTGGTGATGCCTTTCCCTATGATCTTGCACTTCTTTGCATTAAACCCCAGTTGCCACTCTTCTGATCATTTTGCCAGTTTTTCCAGCTCTCTTCTCATTTTGCCCAACCCATCTGTATCATCTACTCTGTTGCAGATCTTGGTGTCATCTGCAAACAGACAAACCTTACCCTGCAGTCCATCTGCAGTGTGATTGAAAAAGATATTGAAGAGGACTGGCCACAGGACTGATCCCTGAGGTACCCCACTTTTGACTTGCATCTCTTCTGACTGTATACCATTTATCACCACTCTCTGTTTTCTACCCACCAACCAGTTTGCCACCCAGTTGACCAACCTCTGGCCCACCCCAAGCCTACCCAGCTTATTAATCAATCTTCTATGTGGAACAGTATTGAAAGCTTTGCTGAAGTCAAGGTAGGTGACATTAACTGCACCCCTTTGGTCCATCACTCTGGTTACCCAGTCAAACAAATCTATGAGATTAATCTAACAGGATCTTCCTGTTGTAAACCCATGCTGTCTTTGATCCTGTGCTTCTATGGATTCCAGGTGTTGCACTATCCTTTCCTTAAGGAGTGCCTCCATAATCTTGCCCACTACTGAGGTAAGACTGACAGGTCTGTGGTTCCCTGCCTTCTCTCTGCTGCTACTCTTGTGGAGCGGGATCACATGAGCCTTTCTCCAGTCTTTTGGGACTTCTCCCATACTCAGAGACTCACTAAACAGTTCTGATAATGGCTCTGCTAGTTCTACCCTTAGCTCCATTAGTACCCTGAGACACATGCCATCAGTTCCTATTGCCTTGCCCACCCTGAGCTTATCGAGCTCTTGTAGGACCCTTTCTTTTGTGAAGGGACATGTGCACACCTCCCTTCTCCCTGCATCCATGGTGCTGAGCTGGGGGCCCTGCGCTACCTTCCCCTCAGGAAATACTGAGCAGAAGTATCTGTTTAGGTTAGATGCTTTTCCTTGGTCCTCCTCCACACACTCCCCCTTATCTCCTTTGATCTTAGCAATACCCCTCTGGACTTTCTCCTTTCACTAATGAATCTATAGAAAGTCTTGTCCCCTTCTTTTACTGTTCGTGCTAGTGTTTCCTCGGTTTGGGACTTTGCCTGCCTTATTGCCTTCCCTGCTTCCCTTAGGGAAGTTTGGTATGCCCCCCTATCTTCGTCCTGCTACATTCCTTTATATTTCCTGAAGGCCAACCTTTTGGCTCTGATCTTTTCTACTACTGTTTTTGAGAACCAAAGTGGTTTGTGCCTTCTTTTGCTCTTGTTTTTCTCCCTAACACAATTGGATGCTGCTTCAAGTATTGCATCCTTAATGCTTTCCCACTTTGTCTGTACCCCCTCACCTGTATTTCTTCTTACCAAGGCTAGCTTAACTCTGTTGACAATCTTATCAAAGTCAGCTCCTCTGAAGTCCCATATTTTTGCCTTGGAATGGGATGATTTAGTTCTAGTGGCCAATTTGAACCATGCCATGTAATGGTCACTGGCCCCCAGGTGACCTTCTACCTAGAGATCCGTGCCCTTTCCCTGTTAGTCAGTATTAGATCCAGGATAGCCCTGTCTCTTGTGGGTTGTTGCACCAGTTGCTTGAGGCCCTCCCCTTGCAGAGAATCCACTATGTGTCTAGTTCTGGTGGATGTTCCTGCTGGTATTGACCAATCTGTATCTGGCATGTTGAAGCCTCTTAACCCTTAGGCTGCCGGAAGATTTAGAACGCATTGGTTTTTAGGACAAGATTTCTTGTCGGTGGTAGCCTAAGGGTTAATATAAGAACCTTCCCTTTAGCTGTCATGTTTTGTATATCTTCTAAGAGTAATGTCTCTATGTCCTCCCCCTGATCTGGAGGCCTGTAGACAACCCCAGTTCATATGGCTGTCCCATTTCCTGTTTCCAGGGTGACCCACAGTTCTTCTAGCTCCTTATGTGTATTCTGAATTTCTGAAGCTTTGATATTTTCATTGACATTAAGGGCCACTCCCCCTCCCCCTTTTTGCACCTTAGTCTCTTCTGAACAGTACATAGCTGGGCACTGATGTCTCCCAAATGTGGTTACTGGTGAACCATGTCTCTCTAATGGCTTCTCTGTCCAGTTTAGCCTCTGTCATTGTTGCCTCCAGGTCTGGGATGTTGTTTCCCAGATGGCGGGCATTTGTGTACATGATTTTCCATTGATCAGATTTTGGTGTGTTAGTTGTAGGGCAAGGTCCAGCATTTCCCCTGCACATCATATGGGGAGCATGACCTTTTTCCTTGCCTGGTGATGCAATTGAACTACAAACATGCTGAACTCCTGTTTGATCACTAGCTGAGGTGGAGGGGTGTTCTTCCCATTCGATGTATTGAGGTTGCTGCCCCCTCTCCTTATTTGCTAGTTTAAATATTCTGCAAAGACACCAAACTTCTGCCCCAATGCACTGACTCCCTCTTTAATCAGATGCAATCCATCAAATTTAAATAACTTTTTCTCCCAAAACTGTTGCCAGTTACCTACAAATTTGTGTCCCTTTTCCTGGCACCAGCCCTTAAGCCACATGTTTAGTTCCCCTATTTCCCCTTCTCTGACCTTCTGTCCATCTGCCCCCCAGACTGGCAGGATCTCAGAGAAGTAGATGCCGGATGAAATGGATGACAGTTTCTCTCCCAGCCTGGTCAGGTGTTCCTTGGTCTCCACAACTGACCAGCTGGTGAGATTGTTAGTCCCTAAGTGTACCAGGATGTCAATGTTTTCTCCTGCTTCCTGCATGATCTTAGTAATGCAGTCAGTTTATCTCCATGCTGATGTACCTGGGAGGCATCTGACCATTACCCCTGGCCGGAGGTAGATATCAACTCCCTGAATCATGGAGTCTCCTATGATCTGAAGTGTTTTGGATTTCCTTTTTTGCTTTGTTTGTTTTGGTCCCTGTTTTGGGTGAGTTTTGTAACTCTAGCTCCTGTGCTGCAGTGTCCTGCTCTGCAGTGTCCTTTGCCCCTTTGTTTGATTATGGAGATAGAGACAGATATCTGTTTGTAGTTTTTATATGGTTTGTGGAGGTGATACATTGTTGAGCATGGAGTGATAGGGCAGCCAATTTGCACCTCCTAATCACCTGGCAACCTCATGGACCAACCACCCTCTGCAGTCGAGGTGCTTCATTTGGATGTTGGAGAAATAGTTGGCAGTTCTTGTAATATATTTCCTCCTGAATATGTGATTTGAGGCATGCAATTTGCCCAGAGCTGAGCCCTTAGATGGCCGATGGTCCAGCACGTAGGACAGCATCCTAAATCCTGTATAACTGCCCTTTTGAAAAGTGTCCCACAGTATTAATAATATCCATTCCAGTTGAGTTTCTGAGTTTATCACCCAGTCTGAGTAATTAGAAGGACAATGAAAGCAAAAGATTTTATATATATATAGATATATAGAGATATATATGTATATATATTTATACAAAAGGGGTGAGGTGATATGCTATGAAGTAAATGGTGTTATTTTCACAGCCATTGTATAACCACTGTGATGACATCACCACTGTGGATTTATTTCCTGATAAACCCACAATGTCTACATCACCAGCAAATATACAACAATGGTGATGTCACCAGAGTGAGACCATCTGCACTGCAGCCTGCATTTAATAGCTTCACAGTTTCTCTTTCTCACTGAATCCTGCAACTTACTCAATTAGCATTGTAAAAGACAATCACTTGTGGCCCATAGTTATTCTAACAATCCTAGCCCATTACTGTGCTGCTGTAATCTTCAGACCAGCCTCCTTCATAAACCAGTTTCTCTTTCTGAGTGCTGACTGCAACAGTTTCTCTGTCTCAGTGAATCATGCAACTTACTGAATAAACAGTCTGTTTCTCACTCCTAGCTGCAGGTAACACAGCTATCATTTCAAATCACATGTGCTTGTTTTTCATAGTGTCTAACAGTCTCAGCCCATTCAGAAACGTTTACACATACTCAGACCACACACAAACAGTGCTGTCAGTATAGCCTAGAGATTAGAACAACAAGCAATGAACAAACTTTCTACATCCAGCAGCCCAGACCAGTGTTTGATTCTCACAACTTCCATTTCAATACTGTGTGACTCTGAACAAATCACTTAATTGCCCAGTGTTCCCAGGCCCCCCCCCCCCCAAAAAAAACTTACCCAGTTACCAAAATAAAAAAAAACAGAGTAAACAGGGAGAAAACACAGAAAAAAATGTTCCCAAAGGATACTAGCACTATTGTATAAATTGCATACATGATGTGCGACTTGTGGAATTTGGCAAACATTTGCACTTGTGCAGATATTTTCCATATTCCACAGTCTCCCACTGTGTATCCCCTATATATAGATATATATATATTTGTTTGTTTTTGTATAACTTTTTATAACAAGTTAAATTAATTGTGCCCCTGTAAGTGAGGTCATTGTGTGGATACCCCCTCTGATCCTCCTCATCCTGCTTTGCTACAGGAAATGTCATGACTGTGCTACTCTATAAAAGGAGTACAGCATCGGGTGGTTGGGGATGAGGTAGGTGGTTGGGCCCTTCCCCTACCAAAAAAGAAGAACCCCGGATGAAAAAAACATGGAGGTAAGAGCAGAAACAACCAACAACAAATGTAGTAACCCTGAAACCTTAGCCTAATGATATATAAAAAAGTCACAAAACCTGTAAACACCACCTGTAACAATTTCACAGAAGATATACCCTGCAAAAAACACTCTGCTACAGAGAAAAATAAAGCAGTAACAGAAGATATACCTTGCAAAAAAACAATTTGAATCAGAGAAGATTACAGCAGTAATCTGTAAGCACAAAATAGTAACAAACCTGTAGGCACACCCTGTAATAATGCAGCAGAAGGTATACCCTGCAACAGCAATTTGAATCAGAGAACAATAAAGAAGTCAAATGCAAGCAAAAAAACAGTAACAAAACCTGTGAGCACAAAAGAAAATAGTAACACAGTAAATATGCCTAGCCAAAAGAAGCCTTAATCTTTTTCCTTGCTCTGATAATGTTGTTCCTTGCTCTGTCCTTACAAGCAAACCTAGAAGAAAAGAGCTCAGGTGAAGCTGGGTACCTTTGCCAGCAAACCTAGTCTTCTCAGCCCATAACCAAGTAAAATGTAATCACCATCCTCTATCAAATGCCCAGTCCCCCCATCTTCCCCCATAACACCCATAATTTGTTATATTTTTTACAGTAAATCCCTGATGGGTGACCGGCTCAATCTGCCCGCTTCCATATCTGACTGCCGTCTTACTTAATGTAAAGCATTCATTTGTGCTTAATAAAAATATAATTGATATCCCCGCCATCCTGGCACAGTGCCCTACTCCCACTCATCACTTAATTCCCAATATGAGAACTTGAGAAGGTGATTAGCTGAACCTGCCCTCCTCCATGGCCAGCTTCCTTCTCATGAATGAAAGCACTCACGTGTTTGCTATAATAAAATCAGCTTATCACATTGGTTGTTCCTTTGTTACTGGCCTCTGGTGATTGTCTGGGATTGTCCAGCCAGTCCTGGCATTCCTTTGCTTTTTCCAACATGCATGGTGGTCCTATAGTCTACTGGAGCTGCCATGTTTGTTTACAATTTTCAAAGTCTCTTTATGTGTTTTCCTGCTTCTACTGCTGGTTCTATTCAGTCCCACAGAGCAGTTTGTGGCAAATCCCAATCTTAAGTGCCAAACCTAGGGCTGGCACTGAGGTGATGGGGCATTTATACTCCTTGGTTTATTCGTGGAGCTTCTGCTCCATTGCTGTGGAGTCCCATGCATGTGCAGAGCCTAATGGCACTTCAGTTGTTTATTTATATACTTGCTGCCTACCCTGGAACCCAGAAGTCCTTTGAAAAGCAAACTGCCACAGGCAGGTAATTTCAGGTGTCCTAGTTTTGCTTGCCTCCTTCGGAGATGGGACTGTGTCAGTTGGAGTGGGCACTTCATTACACATGCACGCATTAGTTGCCATGGTGCTATGGTGCTATGGTTTTCTGATCCTGACCCCACTTCAGTCCTCTGGTATAGGGGACTACTGTAGAGGCACCTAATATCAGAGATAAATCCAATCCCAAACTTGACCCTGCCCAGGAGATCTAAGGCCAGGGTCACTGGATATCTGAGTGTTTATAGCTGCTAAGGCTCTGGCATGGAACCAGGTAGCACTTCCACCAGAGTCACTGATTTTGCAACCTACCCTACCCAACTGGTCTCTGCTATGCAGTATAATGGGTTTTGGAGGAAGAAGACAGTATGAGCTTGCTAGAAGGGAGCTGCTGAGTTCTTGCAGACCACCAGCTAAGCCCTGATGAATGGGGGTGTGTGACTAACATGTAGCATAGTTCAAGCCACTGGATACTGAGTTTTTGCATACAGTAGGCTGAGGCTAGGATTTGTCAAGGAATTTAGAAGAACAGATAACCACTCACCAAATTATTCAAGTTTTTAAAATATTTCCTTTTCATTGTTTGTACTACAGAAAGCACCCTAATCCACCAAAGTTTTGAAGTGTCCATGTACACCTTCCTCTGGGTTGAGAATGTTTCTATATTCAGCTCAAACAATAATGTGTATAAATGTACACAACGTTTATTTTACAGACATAAAATACGCACTAAAAAATTGTGTTCTGAAACTTAAACTTTTGAAAGAAAGCATGCTTAATGGTCAAACTCATTATACACACCTGTAAATAAATATATATTTTTATTAAGAAATAAATACCATTCCTGTATTTCAATTTTCAATTAAATGTGCATCAAAGCCATAACAGTGGGAAAAAACTCACTTCATTTCGTTCATTTGGGACAGTTTGCATGTGTGCCACCTTAAGAAAATAAATAAAGATTTATTTTTATACTTTCCTTATTAAATCACAAGCACCTCCTTTGCAATTTTATAGTATCTATTCTATTGTTCCTTAAAGAGCTATTGGAACCAAAGCAGGCAGACAGGAAACTAGTACGAATTTTATGATGTATAGCTTTTTATTTCTGAATTTTTTGTTTTGTTTTGTTCCTTAAGAGAGTCTTATATGAGAAAATATTGTGCTGGTTGTGTGGAACAGCTCTCAGCCTGGCAGCTGACAGATCTATCTTTATGCCCCCCAGTACATCCTCAGCATTGTGAATTTACTGACAGTGACATCACAGGTGATGGATCTGGCCGCCATTGAGTGGCTGTTCCTAAGCAGCAGTGATGTCACAGACAGTGAGGTCACAATGGTGGTGATGTGTGTGTGTGTGAGTGAGTGTGTGTGTGGGGGGGTAGCGATAGATATGTCAGCTGCCAGGCAGAGTGCTGTCACACACATCACACATACAGTACTAACAGCAGGTAAACAGTCTTCTAATTAATCAAAGGGAAAAGAGAAAATACCTCAGACATAAGAGGCAATGATTGACTGGTTTTGAAAACTAATATTAATTTCGGCAGTACACAATGAGACAATGAGCTCTTTAAGTAAAATGTGTTTCTGTTTAGTTTGTTATTTGAAAAAAAAATGAAGCTACCAGGTCTCCAAAAATAGTCCCTACTTATTATTCAGCATTTTTCCACATATTTTCTGGTTTCCATTTAAACAAGTTTCTTGCCATATATTCCTTGTACTTTTTTCTTTCAATACCCCACCTTTCAAACAGATGTTTAAAACTGTTCCAGCTATTTAGTTTCTTATTGTGTTCTCACCTTCTTTAAGTTTCTTGTTCCTTTCTGGCTTTTTCTAGGTTGTGTGGAGCACTCGCCAACACTACTTCCTGTGTTTACATAGACTCCCATCAGGAAGCCAAGCCCCTGACCTTGTCAATCACAAGCACTCACAAAGTACTAATGCCAAGAATGGGGATTCACATTTGTTTCAAGATTTTCGATGTTATTCCACTTTTTAAGAAAGCTAAATGCTCTTCACCATACCGCAGAAAAAGGACAAGTACAGCTCCCTAATGATACAGAGCCAGCAGGGAGATCTGATGGAACAGGTATACACATTCAAATACTTTGGGGTACACCTAGACAGCTCATTCAGTTTCACCACTTATATTAATTAGGTGGTCAAAACTGCAAACTTAAAACTGGGTGTCCTCTAGCGTCACAAAAACTCACTCACATATGATGCCTTGAAGCTGGCCACAAGTAGCTCTGTGTTATCCTCAATAGACTATGGCCTACCAATATATGGGTCTGGCTCTGACACCACCCTAAAAAGAGTAAGAACCCTCCTAAATAAGGCCTGCTGACTGACATTAGAGGCTGACCACCTGACACATACCTGTTCCCTATACAGTGAGACAGGATGGCTCCCACCCCACCTCAGGATCCAATACCAGACCTGCCTACTCGTTAAAAAACAGCACTGAGACTTATGACAGAATCAGTCTGCACACTATTCAAAACTGCACAACCCACTCAACAAACCAGAAGAGCAGCCAAAGGAGGGCTCCTGGTGCCTTTCAAGCACATGAAGTTTGCCCAGAAATCACGCTCCTACCAGGTGCCCAGACTGTACAATGAGCTACCTTCTAACCTCATAGAGAGTACCACGGTCTGCAAATTTAAACCAGGGTTACAGATCTACCTTGAGCGTGAAAAGATCTGTCAATGCCCCAACCAAACATGACCCCTGCAATCCCCACCCTGAGTCCCCCAGACACCTTCCATTAACCTCTCACTGCTTGCATCCTCCGTCCACCCCACCCTATCCCTTCACTCCCTCTCCTAATCACCTTCCATCCCAATCCCATTACACCCCTTTTATCCCATCTTCCCCCTCTCAAAAGCCTTTATCCACACTGCCCCTTGTTCTCTTGACAAAGCCTTTCTCTGACCAAACTACCCCCTATACCATACCCACAACAAAGCGTCTGGCAGCATACCACTCCGCAGATTACTGGGATTTCTTCCTAACCAGTCGGTTCCCCAGCACTTTTCAATGATTTTAACTGCACTTACAGTGTGCTGATTGCATGTACTCAGATAACCCAAATTTATTGCCTCTGACACTTCTGCTTGTTCCTTTCTTCGCAAACTTTGATTATATGTTCACGGGTATACCTTGAACTGAAAACAGCTGTAACAACTGTTTGTTTTTGTCTGTAATGGTTATGACCTGTATCTCACTGTAATGTGTTTGACTGTCATGGAACCTTTGGAAAAGAGTCCTTGACTCAAAGGTATTAATCCAAAACTGAAATAAATACATACATACATAAATAAATAAATACAGGATTTATTAAGGGGTTATTAAGCCATAATTATTGTGGGAACCCATCCTCCATAGAAAGGGAAAGGGCAACAGGAACATTGTTCTACCAGGAGTAGCACACTAAGCAGAATCTTGTTTTCAGATGTGACGTGGGAGCACAATGAAGTTAAGTGACTTGCTCAGAATCACTCAATATGCACCTAGGCAGCTGTGGGATTCAAACCCCTGTCTCCAGATTTGCAGCTCAGAACCATAGCCCACTGCATTATACTGCCTCCTTAGACAAATGGGTTATGCACCATTTCAAATGTGGGAGGTCAAGTGAATGTCAGGAAGGTCAGATATAATAATTTTTTATTGATTTTCAACATTGTTGTCAAAAATATCTGTTTCTTTTGGTTTATCAATTTGTAGATGTTATAATCCAAAAGTGTTACTCTACATTATCATGCAGACTAATATTGCAAATAGAATCATTGAAGTTTGAAAAAATGAATACAAAAATGTTATATATATTCAAGGAGTAGGGCAGTAAGGGGGCAAGGATCAAAGGGGTTGAAAACAGGATGCTCAGAAAAATGAAATCTCTTAAAGAAAATTCAAAAAGTTGTGGGATGGCAAACATCACATTTTACATGCCTGGTGCATAGTATAATGTGATACCTGGTTATTTAACAAAGACTAAATCCGAGTGAGGCTTTGTAGCCATTGTCAGGCAATGAGAAGTGACAGAGATTCCTGGAAAAGAGCAGAGATACAATATGCAGATTAGATGATTGTTAACCAGTCTGTCTCCTAATTAAGCCCTTAGTTTTTATTGGTAGATTTAAACAAATCAATACCATCTGAGAAATATCGCACGGGTGCAACATCTGATTCCCCCGGAGGACCTTCCAACATTGGTCCATGCCTTTGTCACTGCTCATCTGGATTACTGCAACTGCCTCTACCTAGGGCTACCAGGGGTTGATATCCGCTGCCTCCAGCTGGTGCAGAATGCTGCAGCCAGGCTCTTGACTGGGACTTCTAGAACCAGTCATCTTATGCCTGTGTTCCGCAAACTGCACTGGCTGCCTGTTTGGTGGCGGATCACCTTTAAGGTTGGTTTACTAACCTTTAAAGCTCTACATGATCAGGGACCTGGTTACCTGAAAGATCTCCTGATTCCCTACTGCCCCAACCATCCTCTCTGTTGTACCAATGAGGGATTGCTGGAGAGTTCCATGGTTCGATTGAAGTCATCGGGATCTCGTGCCTTCGCTTTTTTAGCATCGACCCTATGGAATTCTCTACCTCGTTGGTTGAGAGAATGTCCAACCATTGATAGCTTTAAAGTTGCTTTAAAAACGTATCTTTTTGATTTAGCTTATTTATGTTAGTTGTGGCTGACTTTTAATGGTTGAATTTATTAATTTTTAATGTTTTGTACAGCGCCTTGGTCTTGAAAGGCGCTATATAAATAAAATTGAATTGAAAAATATAGTGAGTCTCTCTTGTTAGTAGTTTCAGTTTCAGGTCCCCACACCTTCTGGGTAGTGAGACCTTTTTTATTCCAAAAACCTTAATGTGAGAAAGGCGTGTCCTGCAATTTTAAAATGCCATGCTACCAGGGAATTTAGGTTTTCATATCTGATGTCCTGTTTGTATTTTATTTATTTTTTATTTATTTCAGTTTCAGAATTACAACCTTTGAGCCAAGATGGCTCTTTTACAAGGGCTCCATGTCAAGGAATCAAAACAGTACAATACATACAATAACGTAGAACATTCAATACATTGGTATGACTGTTGGTCAGTTATTATTACATTGCAGGACAAATTTGTTGACAGAGTCAAGCAGAATTCAATGTTGGCAGACAATGTATTATATACAAGTTAACCAATATCCAGCAGTTTAGCATTAGAACAGTATAGACCTGTTACTAAGTGCAGATTACCCATTACAAGTGTAGAGAATAGGGATGTAGCAGCCAATGGTGGCTTTGTCAGTGATGAGAATGTGTGGGAGAGAAAGAGTTGAGAGGTAGTAGAGGTAAGGGTACCTGCCAGGAGAGGCATTGTCCATAAGGATTGAATGAGGGTAAAAAGAGATAGTAGGGAGGCAGCAGAGAGTGGCAGGTAAAGACCTGACAAGAGCAAGTAGTAGTGGGTGCCTTCCAGTTTGTGGCTGAGACAGTGGACATGAGAGGTGAAGGGGCTGTGGTGAGGAAAGGAGGGAAAATGGTTAGGTGAGGAAACCAGAGGCATGGAAAGATGTGTCTGTCCCTAAGATTTACAGTCACAGTGATTGATTCTGGCCAGGAGGATATGAAGGTCTTTCTTATAGGGGCCAATGTTTTCATTTTGTAGGAGGGTGGTCGGCAGGTCATTCATCCATTGTGGGCTCAAGTACAAAAGGGACCACTGGGCAAATGAGGTCCTTTTAAATGGGACATGTAAGGTGCCTTCCACTGTGCTTCTCGTAGTTTTGTAGTTCAGGTTCCACTGGAATAGGTTAGCAGTAGAGTCAGGTGTTAATCCTAGTAGGGCTTTTTTCCCAATTAAACATGTTTGGTACTTAGTCCTTAGGTGTAGGGGGAGCCACCCAGTCAAGAAATATAGGGTACAGGTATGAGTGAGGCAATCGGCTCCTAGAACAAGCCAACAGGCTTTATTAAGGAGTAGTTCTATGTGACTTAATGCTGTCACAGTGGCGGCACTATATATGGTTAGACCATTGTCAATTATTGATAGTTTGGAGCTTCGAGTGACAAGATTGAGGGCCTCGGGGGTCATGGTTTCTCTGTGGTGGTAAAGGATCCTGAGTCTGATGTTGGCTGATTTTACAATGTGGTCTATATGCATGGTGAAAGAGACAGCATCATCTAAGTGGATGGCAAGATATTTGAAGGTGGAGACCTGTTCTATGACTTCTCTTTGGTGGCTTTGGATGATCAGCGGTCTGGCATTTTTTTTCGGTGCGCTGAATGGAGAAGGGCATAGATTTCATTTTTTTGTAGGTTGAGAGTAGCCTGTTGAGCTCTCACTCTCTTTTTTTTGTTCCCTTACAGTTTTGCCATTGTAAATTAAATTGCACAGACATATTTTTTTGCAATAAATTACTCTCACTGTTTGACAATTTATAAACTCATTGACTTCAATTTTTGAGTCATCCAGTGTTGTGTATTTCTTTCAACCTAAAAGTGTTTGAACAGTGGACACATCATCTGCAAGGATAATTACCCTTAATGTTTAAGCCAGCAAGGAAGTTTCCACTCTCCCCCTTGGGAACTGGATGGTCACTATGCACAATTCTGTCTTTCAGATTTTTCACTTTTTTGCTACCATTAAAGATGCTTCTACAAATACCTTCTGTCCTGCACTGGTGGACTGTAAATCCCTCCAGTGTTTTTGTCTATAATATTTTTTACTCTTCCAAAATTCCGAGTATGGGGTGAAGAAAACAATCCTTTGTTTGTAATTAGAGATGCAGCAAATTTGAATTCCGCCGGTGAAGTGAACGCAAAGTGAGCACTTTGTGTTGCCACTCCACTACATGGTGTGGGCAATACGAAATGCTCACTCCACCTTGTCATTACCACTTCACGTTAAAGCAGAATGGCAATGCAAATTAAGGCAAAGTCATTGTTTTTAATGGACTTCGCATTCCTCGTTATGATTCTAAGTGATCCACTTGGTGTTTCAGATTTGGCAGCCCCCCACACATCACATGGCTTACAATACTGTAAGTCACACGCTCTTTAGCTAGACAGGAAGAAAGTGAGTCACACAAGCAGACACTTTTACTTTCTTCTGTGCAGATGGAGAGAGAGTAGTATGTTTTGTGATTGCTGATACTTTGAGATCAGAGTGAGGAGGAGGAGATTTAAACTTTGATTTAGACCCAACAGCTTTCTTAAAAGCAACATTTCTTTGCCTTTTCTGTACTCCTTTTTACTTAATTTGTTTTTTCTGTAAATTTTATTTTTCTTTCCTTTATAAGTTGTTAGTTGTTTGTCTGTGTCTGTGTGACTGTGTGACTGTGTGTGTGTGTGTGTGTGTGTTGTGTGACAGTGTGAGTAGTGATTGCTCAGACTGAGGGAGCTCAGCAGGAGAGATGGACCGGGGTGAGGGAATGTGTGGGACGGGGACAACTCTGGGAGACCGTGGTAGTAGTAAGCATCTTACTGTGCACATTTGTGGAGGGCATGGATGCCCATTCTTGTTGGACTGCTCAAAACTTGTGAGTGCCCCCCCCGTAGGCAGGACCAGCACTGCCTCCTGTCCTGATTCTGAGGCAGTTGAACCACCACCACCAAGTCCAGCACCAGGTCCTCTGGAGCAGGATGTGCCTGTTCCCCTCAGCTCAGTTGTGGATCCCATCCCAGTTCAGCACCATGACCTGCCAGTTCATCTGGTCATCCCCTGCCTGTGCCTGGTCCTCCCCACACCTCCGTTGTTTGGCAGTTTTTTGACTGTGTCAGGGGGGCAGCAGTGTGGTCAAGTGCTGCCTATGTGAGGTGGAGGTGCACCGTGACCCTTGGGGGACTCACCTGGGGACTGGGGGCCAGCACACCCTTATGTTCAATCACCAGCAGTTGGAGTGGCAGACTGCCACAGAATGGACCATACCTGTACCCGCTGGCCATTCTGTGGCAGAGGGTGCAGCTGTGCATTGCAGCATCCCTAGGAAGAGGAGGTCCACAGCAGCAGTTGCTGCTCCACCAGCACCCCCACCCCACCAACACCACCACCACCTCCAGCAGGTCAGCCTGTAGAATGTGTGGACCCCAGAGAACTGCATGTAACACAGGCTGACTTAGCAGTTCTCTGGAGTGCTGTCGAGGAGAACAACAAGAGGGTGAGTGCTGTGGAGCAGCGGCTGAATCACATAGAGGGACATCAGTTGCAAATTATGTCCATGCTGGAACTGCTGCTGGATCACCATGGGATCCCACATTATTTTTTTTTCCTCACACCATGTGCCCCCCACACCTTCCTTGCTGTGTTATAAAATGTATTCCTCCACCATCCCTGACCCTTGTATGTAATTATGCCCTTTTTTTCTTGTCTTCTGTAGGCGTGGCACTTTGTATTCTGAGCAGTGCAAGTATACGGTACTAAACTGCATGTGTGCAGTCAGTCTTCTTTCCAGTCTGTGTATATACTGCAGACACTGTCCAACTCCCTGACTTAAAATCAAACACTAATGAGTACAATGGTGGGGGTGAAGCATGGAGAGATACTACAAAACAGGCTTACAATACATCCAAGTAACTATTAAAAATAATTAATGTTGTGATTCGTGACGTGATCGTTAATCATGATTTGTGACTCATTTGTGAGTGTGATGATGAAGAAATGTGAATGCCTACAGCTGTACTTCTCAGGCCCTGATGAGGTGTGGCACAAAACTCCCCAAATTAAAAACAAATATTAATGAGTACAATGGTGGGGAGGTGAAGAATGGAGAGATATTAAAAAACAGGCCTAAAATACATCCAAGTAATTATTAAAAAAATTAATGTTGTGATTTGTGACTGCATTTGTGACCGTGATAATGAAGAATGTGATTTGGTGTTGATGGTGTGAGATAACCAGTATAAAACTGTGTTGGTAACATGAATGCCTATGGTTATACTTCCCCAATAAGCTGTAGCTTACAACTCCCGGACTTAAAAACACATATCAGTTAGTACAATGGTGGGGTGGTGAAGACTGGAGAGATACTACAAAACAGGCTTACAATACATCCAAGTGACTAGTAAAAAAAATTAATGTTGTGATTTGTGACGTGATCGTAAATCGTGATTTGTGACTGCATTTGTGAGTGTGATGATGAAGAAAGTGATTTGTATCACAAATGACTCATGAGGATGGTCCTGAATTAAAAATGCATGTTAATGAGTACAATGTTCATGCAGAATTAAGCACCACACCTGTCCAGTACTCTGAAGGGAGCCAAAGAAACAACTGTTACTTAAGTTACAGATGGAGATTGGGCCCTAAAGAGATGCAAATGCACAGCCAGATTAAGATTGTGCTGTGCACTGAAGAGATACAGACAGAGAGGCACAACACCTAACCAGTGCTCACCATCAGAAATTCAAATCTGCAACAAAGAAGTACAAAAATCCCACAGCTGCAGTGGATAGCAGCTTCACATTGCCGAAATTATGTGGCACAATAAAAGGTGTCTGATTTGATGACACGCATGACACACATACTCACACACACACTAAGTAATGCATAGCAAATTGAAAACTTCAGTAATATAACCACATATTTTAAACAAACTAAAATTATGCACTGCTGCACCACAACAATCAGCAAGAAAATGGCAAGAATTATTGAAAATATTACTGCGTGTACATTAACACAGTTATACAAGGAAAATATCACCAAAACAGAAAGCGCTGCCTTTTTCTCCAAGTTAATCTACCTACACCACAGATACGCCCCTCCCCAAAGCACACTTCCACTGTCTCTCAGTACACAGACTGAATGTTGTACATTAACATTCAAAATCCATACACAAACAATTAACGCTCAATGATATGAGGACAGGAGGGTTTCCTATAATCGATGAACTAAAGTTTCAGCAAACAAAATGACTCAAAAAGACTTTTTAAATAGCTTTTTTAAGGCTTGAATCACAGAGAGCTCTCAGACCAGATTGTCTCCTACAGTTTCCTACACACACTACTGTGAACTGAGACTGTGCAGAACAATCTAGAGCCCATGTGACCTGAAATCCAATGAATCACTGCATAACTCACCTTTGGAGCCTAAAAACAAGGTGAAGTAAGCCGAAGTACATTGTTTTCAATGTGCTTCACCTTAAGAATTGATGGAGTAGTGGTTTGGGAAGGTAGAATAATGTGAAGTCACTGTTTTCAATGGACTTCGTGTTACCCATTATAACATGAAGTACTCTGCTTCGCGTTGTGGAGCTCTCCACGAATTCGCCTTCACTCTGCGAATCACTTTGTGAAGCAAATTGGGGCCACTTCGACTATCACAATTTGTAATCCATTTTTTTCTTCTCCTCTCCCTCTTGCCAGTAGGAGGTCCTCTTCCCTCAAGCTTGCCTTGTGTATAGTCCTTGGATTACTAGCTCTTTCCACAAACCATTGTTGCTTTTCTTCTGCAGCCCTGTTGTATTCATCTTCATCTGAACAATTCTTCCTTGCTCTAAAAAATGTCCTATGGGTATGCTGTCTTTAAGTTTTTGTGGGTGAAAACTGTGAGCATGCAAAATGGAATTTCTGTCTGTGGTTTTTTTTGGTAAAGCTTAGCGCACAGCTTATTGCCTTTCCTGTAGATTACTATGTCTAAAAAACTTATACGATCCCTGTCATTATTCTTCAGAAATACCACATTTTCAGTTCTGATGATTAAATAACCATGAAAATTTGCCAGCTTTTCCTCTGTGCCCCTCCACAAAACAAAAACATCATTAATTAAATGATTCCATGATGCTATGCAGTCCAGGAGCTGGTTCTCTTCTCCCTCAAAAACAAATCTTTTATCAAAAGCATCCATATAAATATTTTCATAAGATGGGGCCATGGTGGACCCCATCACAGTGCCCTATACCTGCCAATAAAAGCTGTTTTTGAACATGAAATAATTTTTGTTAGTACTACCTCTGCCAGCCTCAGTAGACATTTTTTGGGGTAGTATATTTTCAGTATTGTGTTCAAGTAATATGTCTGTGAGTGCCTGCAACCCCTCTGCATTGGGGTGTTGAAGTATGCAGGTCTTTTAAATTCCATGTCACCAGAATGCAGTTTCTGATGTCCAAATCTCCCCCTATGTATTTCCTCTGTGATCCTGATCATAGTAACATAGCAGTTTGGCAGCAGATAAGGATTGCTAGTCCCACCTAGTCTGCCTGTATTCCCTGCCTGCATCAGGGGCCTCTGACCCTACTTGGCCATTTACCTTTGCCTCTCTTCCCCACATCCAGGGTTTCCTTATGTCTGTCCCATGCATGTCTGAATCCCCCACTGTGCTAGCACAAAGCACTTCCTGGGGTAGGCTATTCCAAGCATCTACTACCCTTTCCATGAAGAAAAATGTCCCCACATTTCCCCTTATCCTGCCCTCCTCCAGTCTCATATTGTGCCCACTTGTCCTTGTACAACTATTGTGCTGAAAGATGTCACCCACCTGCACTTTGCTGAAGACTTTAAGATCATTGAAGGTCTCTATCCTATGTCTATGGTGTCTTTTATATAAGATTTTGTTGTCTTAGCTTGGACCTTAAAATGGCATTCTACAAAGGTGGATAGCAAGTCTTCTGCTCCATGATGCTGGCTACTATGATCCTACCTGGTGGGTTTGTAAGAATTTTATGTACTTTGAGTAGAGTGTAAAAAAAACAGTGTCTTTGGGTGTATGCATTCCAGTGCTATAAACTCCCATTCTGTAATCCAATTTCTGTCCAGTCCTTCCTCCAGTAGTGCCCCTATGGTCTAGTTAATTTTATCTGTTGGATTTCTTATTGCTTTTGTGCAATTTTCAGTGTTACTGAGTTGCCTTTCATATTCTCTTTTATAATCTTTATAGTTCTGTATTACAGTGGACCCCCTTTGACCGCACTTTCAATTACAGTATTCTTGTCATCTTCTAAACTTCTGAAAGCTCAAAATTCAGCTCCTGTCTGATTATATTTCCTTTCCCATCTAAGTCATTTTCTTTTTTGATGTACTTTTCTAGCTTTTTTTAACCAAATCACAGTAGGTTTGTATGTTGGCAGATGTAGGCCCTGGAGGAAGGAAAAATGATTTCACCCCAAGCCTCTGCTTAATTCTATTTGATTTATTTTTTCAGAGATCATAAAATGTGACCTTCGCACTTAGTATCAAAGCAGAGGTTGCTTATATGCAAGTCACATCCTTCGTAATGTCAGTATTAAGATTCCAGGCTTGGTCCTGTAGGTATTTGTTTATGAAACCTCTGCTATTGATCAGGGTATCTCTTTTGTGAAGCTTGCCATCTGATGGCTGAATTGACAGGTAAGATAAGTCTAGTAAGTTTGCCAGGTCTGGTGTTTGAAGTGTCTCAAAATCAAGTGTCAATATTTTTTCTTACAGAACTCTTCCAGGCATTTCACTGCACAAGATTCTTTTCCCACAGTGGTTTTTATCTTCACTACAGCCAGGGCTGACTAGGCTCTATTTGACCACTGTCCCCACTGCTCCTCCGCTGGCCACATCCTCCCCAGGATATACCCACCGGCTATATCCCCCATGGACTTCCCCCACGGTGGGAGCAGTTGTGGAAGGGCTATCACCTCAGTAAACACAATCCAGACTGATGATCAGGGGTCCTGGTGGTGGAATGGGGAAAGTAAGCATGCAGTGCTTCATTCACTCCCGCCCCATCATCTCTTTCCACCTGTTTTTTCCTTGGAGTCCACTGAGTTTGGGGAGCACACATTGGCATGTGCCTGTGAGGTTCACATTTGCCATAGAGTCCCACAGCTCCCCTACTTTCATGCCAGCTCTGACTTTCACTGCCATCAGACCTCTACCTAGTGGTAGTACAGTGGTGGTGCTAATAAGCCCTCCCTTTTCAGGAGAGGAGAGCCTTCCCTGGCATGATCCTCCTGCCCCCTGCAGCTGACCTCCAGCAACTCAAGACCACTCCTGTTCTTTGTTCACTGGTGTGGCAGGTAGTAGCACTACTGTCACATCACTGGGCTAGTCCTGACCAAGATTTCTGACAGAGTGTACACCCTTGTGGTTCTTACTTCCATGTCAGCTAAGTTTTGATTCCCAATGCCACAAAATCATTTTGATTGTGGCTTGCTAGTAGCATCACATACACTGGCCTCTATCTGGTCAAGTTCTAGTAGGCTGTCCTGTGTCAAATCCCTAAATCATTCATCTCTAGAATCATACTGAATGAGATGTCTGCCATGGTCTCTCCCCTCAGCAGGAATAAGAGAAAAAAATAATTTTCCATTTGGTTTTTGAATTATTAATTGTGCATCATGAAAACTCTAAATAGAATGTGGTTTATACTTGCATTCTTCTGTAGTCCATTATGTCTTATTTCAGCCCCCCTTCCACATACACACATGCTCATGCTCACAAACACTGTGGAAGCTAGACATACAGTACATACTTTGCTTAATTATTCCTTTCTTTTTTTTTTGAAGTAGTTTACAGGCATTCTAACAGAAACAATATTGTGGTGACATTGTTGTGAACACAGAGGTGTGTACAAAACCAGTGAGCTAATCATTACATAAGATATGGCCTTTCTTACTTTTTTATGTTTGAAACGATAAACAAAAACTGACACTAGCTATTCTGGTTTATGATGCGTTGTCCACTGCAGAATGTTTAATTCTGATTTGAGGACTTATTCACATCTCTGTGTTTTCTAACTATTGAGAATGAAGCTTGAAAGTCCTAACTGTGTCACAATGCCTTTTTTTAACAAGAAATGTAACATTTTCAGTTTTGCTAGTTGCTCGTGTTTGGCTGATGGAAGTATAGTCATGGTGATCTACCACTGTGTTATAGTTCCACCACATGGTGGGACCAAAGGTTTCTTGACAAAGATGCATCTTAACAACAGAAATTGTTGTGAGAAAGAAAAATGTTTAGCACTGGGAATCAAACTCAGGTCCCCTCCTATCAATTAATGTCCAGGTGCTCTTGTCACTGTGCCATTGTTCCACATAATAGATCAAATGTTTCCAGACAGAGATGCCTCTTAACAACATTAATTGTAGTGAGCAAGAAAAAAATTCAGCATTGGAAATAAAACACAGACCCCCTCCCTACTACTGTCTTGGAGCTCTGCCACCGTGCCATTGTTAGGCTCCGGGCATGCAGTTGCAGCAGCCACTTCGAATAGCGGGGTTATTCTAGATGCCCTACAGGGGGCATGCCTTAGACAACTAGTATTGGAGCCAACTCAAGAGGGAGCAATCTTTGACCTGGTTCTCTCAAATGGAGATGGAGAGAGGATCACAAATGTAGAAGTGGGTAGCCGTCTGGGAACTAGCGACCATCGAACAGTATGGTTCACAATAAACAGAGCAATAGAGTCAAGCCATACAAATGCAAAAGTACTGGACTTTAGGAGGGCTGACTTTGCCAAAATGGGTGAGTGCCTAAGGAACGCACTAGCAAATGGGCAGGAAGGAGGAGTGGAAGAACAATGGGGAATAATAAAAACTGCCATCACAGAGGTAACAAGCCTTTGTGTGAAGCAAATAAACAAAACAAAATGATGTAAGAAACTGCTATGGTTCTCAAAGGAAGTGGCAGTGAAGGTTTAAGAGAAAAAGAAAGCATTAAGGAAGTACAAGGAGTCACAGAAGGAGCAGGACAAAGAACTGTATCAGTTAAAGCAAAAGGAAGCTGGGAAGGCAGTCAGAACAGCAAAGGCCCAAACTGAGGAAAAGATAGCCAACTCAGTTAAGAAGGTGGATAAAACCTATTATAGGTACATCAGGGAATGAAGGAAGACCAAGGGAGGGATAGTGAGGCTTAATAAAGGTGAGGGAGGGTGGGCAGAGGGTGACTGTGATAAGGCAGAGATACTAAACAAATATTTTTTTTGCTCATTATTTACAAATGAAGAGGGGGAGGTACCTAAAACAAACAGTAGAAACACTCTGGATACAGAAGTTGATACCAGCCCATTTACAGAAGAAAGGGTTATGAAAGAACTCTTAAAACTGAAGGTGGACAAAGCAATGAGGCCTGATGGGATTCATCCCAGAATTCTAAAAGAACTAAGGGTAGAACTAGTGACACCACTGACTACCCTCTTTAACAAATCATGGGATGATGGGGTGGTGCCCGAGGACTGGAGGAGGGCAGATGTGAGTCCCCTTCACAAAAGTGGGAGCAAGGCAGAAGCAGAAAACTACAGACCTGTTAGTTTAACCTCAGTGATAGGGAAAATGATGGAATCACTTCTGAAGGAAAGAACTGTCGAGTATCTAGTGGCCAGAGGGGCACAGGACCCAATGCAGCATGGATTCACAGTGGAAAGGTCATGCCAGATGAATCTGATAGATTTCTTTGACTGGGTGACCAAAGTAGTAGATCAGGGAGGGGCTGTGGACATGGCCTACCTAGATTTTAGCAAGGCATTTGACACAGTCCCACACAAAAGATTAATGTACAATTTAGCCAGCCTGGGAGTGGGTCCCAAGATGACAGCCTGGGTAAAGAATTGGTTGGAGAATAGGACACAGAGAGTAATCGTAAATGGAGTCCACCCTGAAGAAAGGGGGGTTACTAGTGGGGTACCGCAGGGTTCAGTATTAGGACTGGTCCTCTTCAATGTCTTTATAAGTGACATTGCAGAGGGACTGGAAGGAAAAGTATGTCTCTTTGCAAATGACACAAAGGTCTGCAAAAGAGTTGATGCACAAGGTGGGGTGGAAAGGATGAGAAGGGACTTGGTAAGGTTAGAGGAATGGTCAAAAGTATGGCAGCTTAGATTCAATGCTAAGAAGTGCAAGGTAATACACCTGGGAAACAAAAACCCAGGGGAAGAGTACACAATGGGGGGTGAGATACTAACAACAACAAAAATGGAAAGGGACCTGGGGGTAGTCATATCAGATGGCCTAAAGGTGGGCAAGAAATGTGAGAGAGCAGCAAGGAGGGTTGGAGGGATACTGGGATGCATAGGAAGAGGCATCACCAGTAGAAAACAGGAAGTTATTATCCCTCTGTACAGACAGCTGGTCAGACCCCATCTGGAGTACTGCGTGCAGTTCTGGAGACCCAATCTCTGCAGAGACATAGACAGGATGGAAGCTGTCCAGAGGAGGGCAACTAAAATGGTGCAGGCTCTGCACCAGAAGACATATGAAGAAAGACTTCAGGAGCTTAATTTGTATAGCCTCAAGGAAAGGAGGGAGAGGGGGGACATGATAAAAACTTTCAAGTACCTCAAGGGAATCAACAAAGTCCAAAGGGTAGCATCTTTCAAAAAAAGAGGTATGCAAGAACAAGGGGCACAATTTGAAGATGGGGGCGGCTCAGAGGTAATTTAAGGAAGTATTTTTTCACAGAGAGGGTTGTGGATGCATGGAATTGCTCCTGAGGAGGTTGTGGAGTCAAAACAGTGGTGGAATTCAAGCATGCATGGGACAGTCATAAGGCAATTCTAGGGGTTGGGGGGTAGGAAGAAGTAGGCTGCTGGTTAACTAGGATCTGCAGCTTATCCAGTAGATAGGGAAATGGGCAGACTGGGTGGGCCAAGCGGTCCTTATCTGCTGTCAAATTCTATGTTTCTATGTTTCTATATATGTCGGCACTTGTGACATGCCCAGTCATTAGGGCATTAAGTCCCAATGTTATGGCTTCCTCATTTTGTGGGGGGCTGCGATCCTGTGACCCCCATGCTCCCCTTTCTAAATATTCTAACTCCGGGGGTGTACCTCGGGAAGGGGGTGGTGAATTTGGCCAAGTGCCACCCTAATGATGGGTGCTGGGCTGCCAGCACACACATGGCCAGAAGTGCCATTGTTTCACATAACGGGTCCTACTGTATCTAAACAGAGGTGAATCCTAACAACATAATCTATAATGAGAAAGAAAAAATGTTGAGCACTGGGACTGAACCCAGGCCTGCTTCCAACTACTGTCCTAGTGCTCTGCCACTGTGCTATTGTTTCACATGGTGGAACTAAAGGTTTCTAGACAGAGATGCATGCTAACAACACAAATTGTATTAGGAAAGGAAAAAAGTTCAGAACTGGGAATTAATCCTAGATCCCCTACCAACCACATTTCTAGAGCTCTACCACTGTGCTATTGTACACATGGTGGGACCAAAGGTTCCTAGACAGATGTGCATGCTAACAACACAAATTACAATGAGGAATTAAAAAATGTCCAGCACCAGTAAGCAAACCAAAGTCCTCTACTAACTACTGTCCTGGTGCTCTGCCACTGTGCTATCATTCCACGTGGTGTGATAGAATGTTTCTTTTTTTAATTTAATATGCTTTCTTGCACCAGATCTGCTTTCATCAGTTGGCCCCTCTTCCTCAGCCTCCTCACCAGCTGTCTCTTAAACTTACCTAGCAGTGCCCCATGGTATACAATGGTTGCAAGAGGTGTTTAGCTTTATTGCAGTCGACAGCCTAGTAAGTGGTATGTGACCTGTGAGAAGAGAGGCAGCAACATACTGCTGAGATTGGGGGATTTTCCTACCTTTATGTTCATTGCCCTCCCCCAGGTACCTTGCAGGCTAGGACTGGGTAGATGTCTGCATGCAAGGCATATAGACATCTTAATCAGGAGGCACCCTGCCCACCCATTGCAGATCAGTTTGCACTGCACCATGCAGTCATGCTGGTGGAAGTAAAGCAGTGGAGCTCATGGGCCTTCCTTTCTGGAGGAGAAGAATAGTATTTGGGATGCCTGATCCTCCTCTCCCCGGCTAACCTCCAATGACTTTGGCTTGCTTTTGAACCTGTGTCACCAGCACTATGAGTGGTAATGCTACTGCTGTGCTGATGGGCTGGCCCTAAAGGCAGAATGTTTCTAGAGAGAGATATAGCAAACAACATAAACTGTAGTGAGAAAAACAAAATGTTCTGAGCTGGGAATCGAAACCAGACCCCCTCTCAACTATCATCCTGGTTCTCTGCCACTGTCCTATCATACCACAAAGTGTAGCAGATTGTTTCTGGACAGGAGATGCAAGCTATGACAAAGCGCATCCTGCACTGAGTGCATATCTCCATCCATTCACACACACACACACACACACACACACTCACACACGTACATATACACACACACAGCTTCAGTGTAGATTAGTAATGAGCTCTCTGCAGGTTTGAAGTAATGCTTTACAGCAAGTTTTATTCAAACCTAGATAAGCCACAGCTGGAACTTATTAAACTGACTGCAGCATATTGTAGAACTAAGTGTTCAATGTTCTGAACTTCTACTACTTAGCTCTGCTGAAACCTATTACTACATAAACAATCACATCTAACAGTTTCTTTTATGCAACATAAATTGAAGTGAGAAAGAAAAAATGTGTAGTACAGGTGATTGAACCCAGGCTTGTATAGGTCTAAAATACTGTTAAAGCATAAAGCCCTATCACTGACATGATCAGTAACATCGTGGAGCTGAATCACTCAGACTGAATGTAAACTTAAACTTGACTAAATGCAGAAAAAAATATACATGACTACAAAAGGTGCTTGTAAGCTAAAGCTTGCTGGTGTGTATAAAGAGAAAGATAAATCACCTAGAATGGTTGTGTGTATTTTCTTAAGGTACAGCACAAGAGAAAGCACCCTAAAATTTGCATAGTAAATTACATAGTCTCCAGACACAAAAGTTCTGGTTCGTGCTGGTCCTGTCACCTCTGACCACCACACTTCTCTAGGCATGTATTCTGGTAACTAGCAGTCTATCGACTGCAAGAATAGGCAGTCCTCACATAGTCATAAAAAGAAACAGTCCCAGACCCACTCACACTCACACTCACACTCACACTCACAATTAGTGTCAGGTTCCAGGAATGCTTCACCCTCATGTTCACAATAGAAAGTAGAAAGAAAAGTGATGACACAAGTCCAGGTCAGGTTCTACACTGATGCACCATCTTCTTGGGGATTTGAGAAAATATGATGTCCTCTTTCTCATCACCAGCAATGAGGGATAATACCATATTGGACTTTAGTGTGCCCTTGAGGCAAACTTCTCCATCCCCGACACCCCCTCTGCCTGTAAGGGATCTTTTGAATGAGCAGTTTGGTAAATGGACAACTCTCATGGAGCAGTGGCTCCTCTGTAAACTATTAGCTCCACTTGGAGTGTCATGCATGCTGCCAGAGGCATCTCTGAGCTCAGTCCCCTTGTTGTCAGCTCAGCTTCCAGTGCTGATGCTGTCCTCTGTGCTGTCAGGGGCCTGTTTTGGTGCTGATGCAGTTTCCCCCCTTGGAATGTCACTGCTGCAGTGGATCTCAGTGTTGGATGGGGGCTTTCCTTCAGATCTGTCATTACTACTGTTACAGGAACCATTGTCTTCCTTTATCTTCTTGGAGGATGAACAAGAGTACACTCTAGCTCTCATTCAGTATTCTCAATATTATGAACAGTATCCTCCAAATCCAGGGGTAATTTCACCTCCTTAGATAGTGCAAACTCCTCAAGAGGATGTCTCTATTCAGTAACTGTTGAAGAACATGCATAATATCTGGGTGGTGAGCCGATGGGTAAGGGGTCTCTTGGGGTAGAGAGGGGACATGGGAGGCCTGGGTGACACAGGAGATGGGGGCTGCAGATATGCCTGTTGGGTTACTGGTGCCTCAGAGACTAGGCTAAGGGCCTGTATCGCAGGGAAGGATGGAGGCAACTAACTGGACCTGGTGGAATAGAGGCTGGAGTTATCCTTGGGGTGCTTGAGGGGTGGGAGATGCATGAAGGCTGGTGGGCAGAGTAGATACTGGGGAAGTTGTGGCATGTCTTGAAGCCTGGAGGTTGAGGGGATGAGGGGCTTGGAGGAATTTGTTTAATCAGGAAAGGCACACTAAACTAGACCTTGTTTACAGGTGTGACCTGGGAGCCCAATGATGTTAAGTGACTTGCTCAGAGTCACACAGTATGCAAGTGGGGATTAATGGGATTTAAACCCAGGTCTCCAGGGTTGCAGCTCAGTGTCCCTAACCACTATGCTATACTGCCTCCTAGGCAGGAACCCAGAGGACTTAGTGGTAGGCAGCACAACATGGGGTTATGGGACTTTGGAGCAGTGTATATTGACAGGATGCAGGAATTTTTGGCAGAAATCTTGGCGATAATAGACAGGACAGAGGAAGTAGACAAATAATGGGAGGAATTTAAGGCAGGGTGGTGAAAGGTGGGGCATTGTTTTGGGGTGGTAAGTAAAAGCAGGAAGGCCAAAAAACAGTTGTAGTTCAAGTCAAAGGTGAGGGACATGGTGAGAGACAAAAAGAAAGGCGTTTAGGAAATATAAGGACAGTCAAAGTGATGAGGCCAGTTAAACATAACTGGGGTTGTCTTCTGTAGGAAAACAAGTAAGAAAGTTAAGAAAATCAAAGATAAAGACAGAACTAAAACTTGTATGGGGCAAAGCAGGGGATAATACATTCTTCCAATATATATGGGAGAAGTAAACAAGCATTTGTCAATGCTGAATGTTGTCTCACTGGCATTGGCATTGGTAGTACAGGAGTTAGAGATGCATAATTGGAATGGTAGTGAAGTATTGAAGTGACGCCAACCCCATCCCCACCCTAAAGAGACTGACAGGCATTGGGGTGTACCTTTGGGTCGCCAGTTATAATGTTCAAGCCATTTTACCTCACCCTACCCTGTAGACACCGACAAGTGTTGTGGTGTGCTTTGGAGTCTTGGGACATTATACTTACCCCATTCCATAAGGAAATATGCTGTGGTGGGTGCAGTATAGGAGAATGGGGTGAACTTTGTGGCTGAACACTGCAAGGCACATCACCATGCCTGTCACTGGCTGCAGGGTGGAGGTGGGGGTGGAATGGCATGAGCATTACAGCCAATGATCACAAGTCACACCCCTGAAACCTGTGAGTCTCTGAAGGGTGGGGTGCTACAGTTGGAAACCCTAACACTGTAGGCGTGTGTTGGTATTTCCACTCCAAATTTTCAACATGGTCTTTTTGTGACCCCACCTCATGAAGAGCGGCACAATCAGTTTGTTAGCTGAAAGGTGGTTTTGCACAGTGGCTATGCCATTTGGCGACACAGGGATGAAAACACATTTTGGGCAGGATGTGGAAAATGACAACTGTATTGTTCATGAGGAGTCATAAAAAAATGGCAACATTGAAAATCTGGAGTGAAAATATGAAAAATTGGTGAAATCATGAGCATGCATAGAAACTGCTCAACACATGTCTGTAACCCAATTATTTTTGGGAGTTTTTTAGCCACATTTTCAACATAGGCATTGTGGGACCTCCCCTCATGAACAGTGGCACTGTGATTTTGTTAATCTGTCCCAAAAGTTGATTTCCCACAGCAACCATGCCATTATGCACCACAGCTGCGGAAACACATTTTGGGAAGGCTGTGCAAAATGACAGCTGTACTGTTGATAAGGAGGTGTGAAAAAATGCCAGTGTTGAAAATCTGGCATAAGGGTGCATGGAAAATGTGCAACGCATGCTTGTAACAGTCATTTTATGGACTTTCAGCACCAAATTTTCAACACAGGCATTTTAGGACCTCTGCTCATGAACAGTGTCACTGTCATTTTCTCAAACTGTCCCGAAAACTGATTTCACACAGCGACCGCACTATTCTGTTCCTGACATGTGAAAACACATTTCAGCCAGGATATGTAAAATTACAGCTGTACTGTTCATCAGGAGGTGTGAAAATGCTAATTTTGAAAATCTGGGTGAAAATATTACAAATTCACGAAGTTAAGGCGTCTTGGAAACAGCGTGCATATCATAAAGCAGCCATTTTGGGATTGTTTTGCCAAATTTGCAACATAGGCTTTTGAGAGCCCCTCATGAACAGTGGCAGTTGTTTTGGTCACGAAAGTGATTCCATGCAGTGACTGCAAAATCACCTTTGTGACTGAATAATGCCATGACAGTGACTGAATTCATGAGGAGGGGTCCAAATTACCCATGTTGAAAATTTGTGTAAAAGTCCAAAATCCCAAGATATGCACCAAAGTTGAAAAACCTATTTATGCCATTATACAGCTTACCGCCATTTCTTCAGTTCGCAGTTGGCTTTGAAGAGTGCAGACGTGTTCCCAGTGCATCAAGATTGTCACGGACTCGGAGGTAAGTATGGGGTGAGGGGGTGTGGGGAGGCAGGGAGCGAGGGTGGGCGCAGGTTGTGAAAGGGGCAGGGAGACCGCGAGGGACCATTTTCTTCTTTCACAGGCTTAAAATTAAAACAAAAATCCCGGGACAGTTTTTATTTTTCAAGAATTTGGCATGCTGGGGTGGGCTCCCAATGTGCCACCTAAGTGTTTTTTTGGGGGGGATGCTGTAGCTAGTGGGGGGGATTGGGCAGCCCTGTCAGCACATAGTGAAAGCGGAGGAGCAAGAGCCGAGGGGGATTAGGCACCCCCCTCGGCACATAACAAATGGGGGGGTGCATTATGCTGATGGGGAGTGGGCTCCCACATTAGCACATACATTGTATCAGGGCATGCTGACAGGTGGATTCATCACCCCCAAAGTCGGCATTATGGCAGGCAGTGTGCTGCCATGTTAAATTTTTTTTCACCAGGGAAAGCATGTCGGGAGGTGCCATTGTATATATTGAGCTTTGTTCACATTGCAGTGGACCTTTCCTTAGATGTGCTCACCATATTATGTTTTCCTGTTGTGGCATCAGCATGCAGGCTTATTGGGGAATGAGGGACGCACCTACTGATGCGTGCCCTGCATTCGCCCAACAGTGACCTCGCCTCCAAATATGCTACTACCGCAATATGTTGGCTGAGCATGCATAAGCCAACATTAACAATTATGGAGGAAATGGTGAAGGTAAGGATGTAGAATAATGAGAGTAAGGGGACAATGATAGGTAACATAGGTTCAAAGGGAGGAGGTCATGTCAAGCAAACCAGATTGGGTTCTTTGACTGGATAACTAGAGTGGCTGACAAAGGACAGGCAGCAGAATACTATGCCTGGACTTCAGTAAGGTCTTTGACTCAGCTGCCAACCGAAGACTAGTCAAGAAACTGAGGGTTCTAGGGGTGGAAGAAAGGGTAGCAACACAGATTCAAAACTGGCTAAAGAGGAAGATGTAGAGAGTAGTGGTGGATAGGGAGAGCTCTGAGGTTTAGGAGGTAATAGATGGAGTACAACACAGCTCAGCCTTAGGACCCATACTCATTAAAAAATTAATTTGTGACTCAGAGGGCAGCCTCTGTTGAAAATAAGGAGGAAATAGAATGGTTTCAAAACTAAGGAGTTAGAGGAATGCAGGTGCTATATCCACCAAATATGGAGACACCTGTTGTATGACTGTCCAAACAATGTACAGTAGCAAAAAGTCCTAGTGTAGGTGGAGGGAGTAGCTCAGGAACCACCGAGAGCTAGTGGCCTGTACCCAGAGAGTGCAATCCTACTAACTCTACAGCACACATGCATCCTGTGATAGTGAAATTGACTGTAACCCAGGAATTGAGTGAAAGGGACTGTAACCCAGGAATTGAGGGACACTGAGCCCTTCATTTCAATGGTAGGACAATGTCCTAGTGTAGGCAGAGGGAGTAGCACATGAAGCACCCAGCAGCTAGTGGTCTGTACCCAGAGAGTGCAGTCCTACTAACTCTACAGCACACATGCATCCTGTGTTAGTGAAAGGGACTGTAACCCAGGAATTGAGGGACACTGAGTCATACATTTCAATGGTAGGACACTGTCTTATTGTAGGTGGAGGGGTTACCTCAGGAAGCACCCAGAAGCTAGTGGCCTGTACCCAGAGAGTGCAGTCCAACTAACTCTACAGCACACATGCATCCTGTGTTAGTGAAAGGAACTGCAACCCAGGAATTCAGGGATACTGGGTCCTCCATTCCAATGGTAAAACAGGATTTAATTAACCAGGAACAGAGCCTACTATTCCAGTTTTCCAGAAATAGAGATGTGATGGGCCCTGAGGTCTCAGTGCCAGTGATCTTCCTAAACTGGAAATGTGGCCATTTCATATGGTTGATGAGCATTGTACCTGATCTCCCTGTGGATGTAATTATGAGTAATGATTTTGACAGTTGGGCCAATATTGTGTGCATCACTACACATAGCCAGGCTAGGGAACAAGCACCAGCTGAGAACAGAGGAGAGGCAGCACAGCTAGAAACCCCCCCCCCCACACACACACACACACACTCACATGTCAGCAGCAGGGAAAGTAGCCAGTGTGTCAGATCGACTGGCTGAGAGCAGCAGTTCTGAGCCACAGCTATAATCTGAGGAGATGCCAGTCATAGGCTACTTTACCACAGAAGAATATGTTTTAAAGAATGTTAGGTGTGCAAAGCTAAGAAAAGCGTAGCAAGCTGGCTCATCCCTACAGAAACTAAGGAAGTTGACTACAAGATTGGAAAGAGACTTGCAGGATTCATAACAAAAAATAGGTATACTGGTAGAATAGGCTTCTATATCAAGAGTAGGTTCCTAATGGAGGACCAGAGCAAGGGGTATACCAGTAGATAGTAGTTCCTAATTAAAACAGGAAGCAGCTTCTGGCCCTAGCCTAAGATATACTCTTTTCAGGACACTTGGAAGTCAGCCATACAAAAAGGCACCTGACTAACAATTTTTACTTCTCAGTGTTTTAAGGACATGGCAAACTACTACTAGACTTGTCCACAGTGTGAGTGGGTGATAAAGGTCGGGGACAAGGCTGTCACCTTTGATTCCCAGGCCTATAATTGAAGAGCCATTTTGGTGTGATGCTGTAGACATTGTGGGACCACTCAGCACCCCAAGTCACACAACAAGAGATACATCCTGCTGGTCATGGACAATGCAACCAGGTACCTGGAGGCTGTGGCTATATCCTCCCTTGAGGAGGAGAATGTGGCTGAAAAACCTCTGTGGATATTCAGCCAGGTGGGGTTTCATCAGGGGATTATGTTGGACGAAGGCATCGATTTTATATCTGCTTCAATGACGAGTATCTGGAAGACTTGTGAGTTTCGGCAGCTCAGGGCCTTCCCATGCCCCTACAAAACTAACAGTCTGGTCAAGTGTTGTAATGTGTCACTTAAATCCATGTTAAGGGTATTCACCAACCTGCATGCCAGGGAGTGAGACAAGTGCTTACCCTGTTTCTTATTAGCATATAGGGAAGTCCCACAGGAATCAGCAGAGTTCTCACCCTTCAAGCTCTTGTTTGGTTGTTGGGTAATGGGTCCCATAGATCTGGTAAGGGATTAATGGGAGGGGAAGTTTGCTCTTGAAGTTGAATCTGTTTTGGAGTATGTCTTCAAGTTCAGGCTGTAGCTGAAGGAGCCCATGGGATTCTTCCAAGAACACCAAGCAGCTGCACAACTGAGACAAAAGACTTGGAATGACTGTGAGGCCAGAGCCCGGGAGTACTCATCCCTGTCTGACAGAATACATTGTAGGTGGCTTTAGAGGGTTCTTCCTTAGTTGTCAGGAGGGTAGATGATGTCAATTACGTAGTGAAGTTACTCAACAGGAGGTGCAAGCAGAGAATCTACTATGTAAACAGAGTGAAGTCCTATCATGACTGGGAAATGATGGTCATGGCTGTGCACAGCCATCCGGAGAAGGAGTAAGACGCTCATCCATTTGTGGATCTCCTTGGAGAGGCTACAGTAGAGTCCTCTTTGGAGACTGTTATCCTCACTGAGTGTCTGACACCAGCCCAAGCTGTGGTAATTCATGTCATGATGCAAGAATTTGGGGAACTGTTCACTGGGCAACCAGAGTATACTAAACTGGCAGAGTACCATGTAGAGACAGAGTCCCAGGCTCCAGGAAAGCCAGAACCCTACAAGGTTTCAGAGGGCGTGAAACATGCCATTGAGGGGGATGTCAAGGAAAGGCTAGATCTTAGAGTAATCCAGGCATCCAGTAGTCCATGGACCCCGTTGGGATACTGATCCCCAAAAAGAATGGTACCACAAGGTTCTGTGTTGACTACCACAGACTTAACAGCTGCAAAGTCAGATGCATACCCCCATGCCAAGGATGGATGACATCCTGGAGAAATTAGGTGGAGTCATGTACCTGACAGCTATAGACCTGACAAAGGACTATTGACGGGGACAAGGTTGGCCTTCATCATTCCATTTGGCCTTATTAAATTTTGGAGAAATGCCATTCAGAATGAAGAATGTACTGGTAACTATTCAGCAGTTTGTGGATCGTATTCTGTCTGCAGTAGAAGACTTTGCGCTGGCATACATCGACCACATCATCATCTAGAGGCAGACATGGAAGGATCACACCAGGCATGTGACAAAAGTGCTCTGCCAACAGAAGGGTGCAGAGCTGGCAGTCAAGGTGTAAAAGTGCCACATAAAGATGACAGAAGTGTCATACTTTAGGCACAGGGTAGAGAGTGAGTACATCTTTTTTTTTATTATTCTTTTTCCCTCCAGTCATGGCTCATGGGAACTCTCTCAGGCAACCATATCCCTGTGCCTGCTCACCTGAGGTTCTCTGAGGTCTATGCCTTCTCTCCCCCCACCTACAGCCAGCACCCCCAGTTTGACCCTCCCTGGGAGGGTAGCCCAACTCCTTCCTTGGGCTCTCTTAACAAGGCAGACTCTGGTGTGCAGGTGGGGCCCGGGTAGAGGAGTGGTGAGGCCAGCCCAGATGAAACCAGCGCTGGGCATGGAGGATAGGTGCCGTTGCCTATCCCAGCGAGCCGGGATTTTCCTTGTTCTGTTCATCCCCTCCCTCCTGTGTGCGCACCCCCAATGCTTGGCTCACGACAACCCTGCCAGCGTTGGGCACACTGTTAGATGCCGCCCGCACATCTGCGGCACCCCCGATCTCCACCAGGGGCTGCCGGAGCGATGGGCACCCCAATGCCATCCCCCCAGGGTAGGAGAGCAACCCTGTGGGTGCTCAATCCAGTCACTCCCCTGCTGACCCCCGGCACCTGAGCTCGCTCCTGAACCCGGGTTGCAGTCCTGACACAAGGTGTGGAGTCCAGCGCCTCAACCCTCAGTGCCACCGGGCCGGCTTAGAGTGAGTACATCTTCCTGTGCCAAAACAAAAAGGAAGGCTATACAGGGATGGGCCATGCCCACCACAAAGAGAAAGGTATGAGTATTTCTGGGACAGTAGGGTATTACTGAACATTTGTACCAAAGGAGGGTATTCTTACAGCTCATTTTTACCATCATTTTTTTACAGACTTAGATATTAGGATTAATACAGAGGGCTCACCTTTAAACAGCCCTTAGATCACTACAATTTGCAATGGTTTAGGGCTGCAGTAAACAATGGATGTGCCACAGATCCTGTACCTGATTTTAGAATAATCAGGGTCCTGGTGACAAAATCCCCAGATTTTCTGCAAGGTGACAGCTGTGCCAAAGGAACGGCACACCAGAGGGGAATGTCACAATCCACAGATGAGCTTGTGGTAGCTGTGGAAGAGATGGCAACCCACCTGCTGGGCAACCTGTTTGATGGTGGGTGGTTTACAGTCATTGAGCACAATAAGGACATGCACCTATTGGTGCATGGGGATGAAAATGTGTGTGTGTGTGTGGGGGGGGGACAATATAGGAAGAGGCTGGGGAAGCGTCATTAATATGGCAAAAATGGAGGAACTCACAAATGGTAGAAAAGTGTCGATATCACTGTAAATGGCAATATGGCAAGGAAAGCTGTACCTGGCTCCATCACCTTTATGGTCCTTAGGGTACCCTATCCATGCTCTGACTGTCTCTGGCCCACTCCTGGTGAGTCACCCCCCCCCACACTGCAGCATGGTGCCCCAAATTAGCCAGCCTGGGAGTGGGTCACATGGTGGTAGCCTGGGTAAAACACTGACTGGACAACAGGACACACAGGGTAATAATAAATGGCATCCACAGTGAAGAAAGTGGGGTTACTAGTGGGGTACAGCAGGGTTCAGTACTGGGGCCGGTCCTTTTTAATGTCTTTATAAGTAACATTGCGGAGGGATTGGAAGGAAAAGTGTGTCTCTTTTGCAGATGACACAAAGATCTGCAGCAATGTTGATACGCAAGATGGGGTGGAAAGGATGAAAAGGGACTTGGCAAGGTTGCAGGAATGGTCAAATATATGGCAGCTTAGATTCAACGCAAAGAAGTGCAAAGTGCTGCACCTGGGAAACAAAATCCAAGGGGAAGAGTACACAATAGGGGGTGAGATACTGACTACAACAAAAATGGAAAGGGACTTGGAGGTAGTCATATCAGATGACCTAAAGGTGGGCCAGCAATGTGAGAAGGCAGTAAGGAGGGCTGGAAGAATACTGGGATGCATAGGGAGAGGCATCACCAGTAGAAAACAGGAAGTTGTTTGCCTTCTGTACAGACAGTTGGCAAGACCACATCTGGAGTACTGTGTACAGTTCTGGATACCCCATCTCTGCAAAGACATAGACAGGGTGGAGGCTGTCCAGAGAAGGGCAGCCAAAATGGTGCAGGGTCTGCACCAGAAGACATATGAAGAAAGACTACAGGAGCTTAAGATGTATAGCCTTGAGGAAAGGAAGTAGAGGGGGGACATGACAGAAACATTCAAATACCTCAAGGGAATCAACAAAGTCCAAGAGGGTAGCATCTTTCAAAAAAAGAGATGTGCAAGAACAAGGGAGCACAATTTGAAGATGGGGGGGGGATGGCTCAGAGGTAATGTGAGGAAGTATTTCTTCACATAGAGCATTATAGATGCATGGAACGGCCTTCCTGAGGAGGCTGTAGAGTCAAAAACAGTGGGGGAATTCAAGATTGCATGGGACAGACATAAGGAATTCTAGTGGGGAGGTAGGAGGAAGTAGGCTGTTGGTTAACTTGGATCTGCAGTTTATCCATTAGGTAGGGAAATGGGCAGACTAGGTGGGCCAAGCAGTCCTTATCTGCCATCAGATTTTATGTTTCTATGTTTCTTTGATGCAGGCCAGTTAGATCACCTCCTTGCTGGTCTAAATGAAGCCCCCTGCTGCGTCCATGGAGGTGCTTACAAAATCCTCAAAAAGGGGATGTTGCAGCCTCGTTGTGGCACAGTCCCCCTTGAGACTTGACACAATGGAGTGTTTGGTGCAAGAGTGTCAGAATTGATGCATGCTACATTTGAAAATCACAAATGTCGCAAATAGTGACGCAAGTCACCCCTTGCATCACAATATTTTGATGCAAGTCACCCGCATCAGTCTATCTCTTTTGAAAATCAGACCCAGTATTTTACTTTATTATATATTTTGTACTGTGTATTTTAGTTTTGCACTAATATTCTGAAGTTTTGTGTTTTAGTTTTGGACTAATATGCTGATGTTTTGCACAGTCTGTATGTCACATTCAGAGATGACAGTTGTCACTTTAGGTTTGGTTAAGTTTGTTTATTTAACATATGGTGAATCCATGAGCTTAAAGTCCATTTTCATGGGTGATCAGATATAACAGAGCTGAACATATGCTATACAACAAACATTTACACAACAAAAATAAATAAATAATAAGACACATTACCAGCAAACAATAATTCAGTTCCACTGACATATGTCTGAATCAATAAAATGTGTTTTAAGATGTGTCCTGAAATTCAGAAGACTGGTACAACCTGCAATAAAACTTGAGGTAATGAATTACAGAACTGAGGTAGTTTGTATAACAATATTTTTTGTCCTAAATAAGTTTTCATGGTTAGAACAGTAAAATATAAAGTATTGATAGTTGAAGGAGTACACAGTGTAGTAGAACACTGTTGAAAAAGTATATGAAAAAAGGTACTTTCCTCAGCACAATGTTCCTAGCTAGTATTCCAACATGTATCTTGAACCTCTGTTGTTGTAAGGGCCATTTGAATGTATTGTACAAAATGCAATGATGCGTCTGAGAGGGCAGTTGAGATGCAAGCCTAACAACCTGATCATACAACATGCTAACTTTGGAAAACAACACCCTCACCAGCTGAAAAATAGAGCAGTGATCCATAGCCAATAATGGGTAGTGTGACATTTTTGGACACTGTATAACATAATATATTTGTACCAATTTTCACAAGTCTGTAATCCAAGCTGTCAGTTTCCACTGCCAGTCTAGGATACATATTCAGGAGATATTTATGAATCCCAGCTGAAAAAAATTACCTAAAATAAAAATTAGAAGCATTGCTATTAGATGTGGCCAGTAGCATACTATGATCCCCCCACTCTTGCTCTGCACAAGCACCAGTGGGAGTCTCTGTTGAGTACTCCTTGTTTTGCATTTTTTCCTTCTTCGACCTAGTACCCTTCCTTGACAATTCCTACTCATCCTACCTAATCTACTTGCATTTATGTATCCCTCCCTTATTCTGCCACACCCAACCCCACCTGGATTTGAACCTCTGATCTTTTGCACTAGAGGTGGTAATACTACCACTGTACCACTGCAGCAGCCTCAAATTGTAGTGCCTGTTTGTGACCCTTATCTGTCTCTGTACTCCCTCTTCCACCTGGCAGCTCAGGTGTACATAAAGTAGTCCCTTTATGCTACTTTATACAGCTTACATTACTAGTTACCTCATGGCCACTGTCTCCCTGTCCCTCCTCTCTCACAGCATCCCTATAAGTACCTTTCATGCTATCCCCTTCCCTTTCCTACTCCTCCTTCTCCTTCCTCCCTCAGCACCTTCTGCTTATCCCCCACCAAACTCAAACTCTTTCCCCATCACCCTCTGCCCACTCTGAAACCTAGCTACCCTTACTGCCATCTCCTTTCGCCTCCCCCATCCAGTACTCCCCACCCCCACATCATAATATACCATGGGCTACTCAGTAGCTCTCTCTTAAACTTAGCAGCCATTCATCAACTTCATCCCCCTTACCCCCCTCATGTGTCCTCCTTCAAGTCTGCCAAATCAAGCACAAGACTCATGCCACACACCTACTCCTCTTGGTCCTCTTACTGCTCCTTGCATAGAAACATGGAAACATAGACTTTGTCGGCAGATAAGGCCCACTTGGCCAACCCAGTCTGCTCATTTCCCTACCTACTGGATAAGCTGCGGATTCTAGTTAACCAGCAGCCTACTTCCTGCCACCCCCGCTACAATTGCCTTGTGTCTGTCCCATGCATGTTTGAATTCCCCCACTGTTTTAGTCCCAACAACCTCCCCAAGAAGGCAGTTCCATGCATCCACCACTCTCTCCATGAAAAAAGATTTCCTCACATTACCCCTGAGCTGTCCCCCCTCTATCTTTAAATTGTGTCCCCTTGTTCTTACACATCTCTTTTTCTGAAATATGCTGCCCTCCTGGACTTTGTTGATTCCCGTGATGTCATGTCCCCCCTGTCCCTCCTTTCATCAAGGGTATACATATTAAGCTCTCTGAGTCTCTCTTCATATGATTTCTGATGCAGACCCTGCACCATTTTAGTTGCCCTCCTGTGGATTGCTTCCATCCTGTCTATGTCCTTGCGTAGATGAGGTTTCTAAAACTGCACACAGTACTCCAGATAGGGTCTCACCAAATGTCTGTACAGAGGGATAACCACTTCCCTTTTTCTACTTGTGATGCCCCTTCCTATGTATTCCAGTATCCCCCTGGCTCTCTTCACTGACTTCTCACATTGCTTACCCACCTTTAGATCATCCGATATGACTACCCCCAAGTCCCGTTCCCTTTTTGTTGTTGTTGGTACCTCCCCTGCTATTGTGTACTCTTCTCCTGGGTTTTTGTCTCCCAGGTGTATTACTTTGCACTTCTTTGCATTGAATCTAAGTTGCCATATGTCTGACCATTCCTCCAACCTTGCCAAGTCCCTTCTCATCCTTTCTACCCCCCCTTGTGTATCAACTCTGTTACAGATCTTAGTATCATCTGCAAAGAAGCATACCTTTCCCTCCAGACCCTCTGCAATGTCACCTATAAAGATGTTAAAGAGGACTGGACCCAGTACTGAGCCCTGAGGTACTCCACTAGTGAACCCCCTTTCTTCGGAATGTGTGCCATTCACTATTACCTTCTGTGTCCTGTTGTGCAGCCAGTTTGCAACCCAGGCTACCACCCTGGGACCCACTCCCAAGCTGGCTAACTTGATTATTAACCTTTTGTGCGGGACTGTGTCAAATGCCTTGCTGGAGTCTAGGTAGGCCATATCCACAGCCCCTCCCTGGTCTATTACTTTGGTCACCCAGTCAAAGAAATCTATTAGATTTGTCTGACATGACCTTCCTGCTGTAAATCCATGCTGCTTTGGGTCCTGTGCCCCGCTGGCTTCTAGGTACTCAACAATTCTTTCTTTCAGAAGTGATTCCATCATTTTCCTACCACTGAGGTCAAACTTACAGGTCTGTAGTTTCCTGCTTCTGCCTTGCTCCCACTTTGTGAAGGGAATCACATCTGCCCTCCTCCAGTCCTCAGGTACCACCCCATCCTCCCATGATTTGTTAAAAGTGTGGTCAGTGGTGTCACTAGGTCCCCTTAGTTCTTTTAGGATTCTGGGAGAATTCCATCAGGTCCCATTGCTTTGTCCACCTTGAATTTTAGGAGTTCTTCAGGACTCTTTCTTCTGTAAATGGACTGGTGTCAACCCCCTACCCAGAGTGCTTCTATTGTCTGGTTTAGGTAACTCCTCCTCATCTTCTTTTTGTGACTGCTGAGCGAAGTATTCATTCAGTATCTCTGCCTTTTCACTGTCTCCTCTGCCCACCTCTCCTCTCCCTTATTAATCTTCACTATTCCTCCCTTAACCTTTCTATGCTCCCTAATGTACCTATAAAGGTTTTATCCTTCTTAACTGACTTGGCTATTTTTCCTCAGTTTGGGCTTTTCGATTCTGACTGCCTTCCCCACTTCTTTCTGCTTTAATTAATACAGTTCCCTGTCGTGTTCCTTCTGTGATGCCGTATACTTTTTGAATGCAGCCTTTTTCTTCTTAACCTTCCCTGCCACCTCTTTTGAGAACCATAGTGTTTTGTTTTACTCCGCTTTGTTTTCCTTATCTGTGTCACACAAAGGCTTGTTGCCTCTATGATGGCAGTTTTGATTTTTCTCCATTGTTCTTCCACCCCTCCTTTTTGCCCATTTGCCAGTGTATTCCTCAGGTATTCACCCATTTTGCCAAAGTCAGCCCTTCTAAAGTCCAGTATGCTTGTTTTTCTATGGCTTGTCTCCATGGTTGTGCTTATTGTGAAGCACACTGTGCAGTGGTCACTTGTTCCCAGATGTCTACCGACTTCTAAATTTGTGATCCTCTCTCCATTTCAGAGTACCAGGTCTAGTATTGCTTCCTCCTGATTGGGTTCCAACACTAGCTGTCTAAGGCCTGCCCCCTGCAGGGCATCGAGAATGACCCTGCTCTTGGATGTGGCTGCAGTACATGTCATCCAGTTAACATCTGGCATATTCAGGTCCCCCATTAACAGTATCTCCCCCTTTTCAGCCATTTTGAGAATGTCCTCTATCATTTTCTTGTCCATTTCCTCCCCTTGAGATGGGGGGTCTGTATACAACCCCTGTGTGGATTGTGATGCCATTCCCTGTCTCCAAGGTGACCCAGAGTGCCTCTTGTCCTCCCCCTTTACTTTTTAGTTCTGTTGCTTTGATCCCTTCCCTTATGTATAGAGCTACTCCACCTCCTCTTGTTCCCTCCCTGTCCCTTCTGTAGACTGTGTACCCAAGTATGTTAACATTGACATGGAGACATTGAACCTAATCCTGGTCCAACTAGCCCAACCACCTCTCCCCAGCAGGCTGTCCCTAAAGACCTGCAGATTTTCCACACTAATGTATGAAGCCTACTCCCCAAACTTGATGAACTAACAGTGGGTCTCTCAACACTCCCCAGGTATACTATGCATATCAGTAACATGGTTATCCTCCCGTATCCCTGACTCCCAAGTGGTCCTGCCTTACTTGACACTATTTTGGCAAGACCATGGTAAACATGGTGGCGGAATGGCTATCTACTTTCGCAATTCCTTGAACTGCACTATCTTCCACCATGATGCAATCCCCCACTCCCATGAACTCCTCATAATCAATCTCACCTTTCTATCTTCATCTCCCCTTCTTGTGGGGGTCTTACACGCTTTCCCAAAATTTTGTCCCTCATCCCTTGTCTCCTGCATCACCACTGCCTCTCCTCTAGCAAATACAGTTAAACTAATCCTTCTTGGTGACTTCAATCTTGACTGGCTCTCCCCTTTATTTCTTAATTCTTGACAGCATATTGAAGCATTAAACCTTACCCAACTGATCAAAGAACCTACCTGTCCCAACCCAAGAACTCAGTCGAACTCCCTACTTGATTGGGTGCTTTCATCTCACCCCCACCACATTTGCTCTGCTGGTATTTTAGTTGATGTGCTCAGCGACCACTGCCCTACCTTTTGTATTAGGAAGTCTTGTCCTCCTCCCATCCACCTCAAATACATCCAGTATTGCCCCCTTAATTCCCTTGATGTGAGTTAACTTCTTCATGACCTGGCCCAGGCCAACTGGTCTCCAGTCCTTTCCTCCTACTTGGTTGACACTGCCATCACACATTACACATCCATCTTCCTAAAGATCTAGGATACCCATGCCCCACTAAAAACAGCAAGACTAAAACATGCCCACCACCCCTGGATCACCCCCAATATCCTGGTCAAGTGCAGAGCTCATGATTACACTTGGCACCATTTTAAATCCTCAGGCGACCATGCCTCCCTCCAAACCTATTGTGCCCTCCACTACAGTTGCACCGTTAGCATCCATTGTGTAAAATCTGATTACTTTAAATCATGTTTGCACCCTTCAAATAGTACTCCATCCTCTTGCTGGCAGGATCTCTGTTTGCTCCTGCACCCCAACTCTGAATCTCCCTCTCCCCTCAATCCGTGAGGATGGTTCACTAATCTCTGACTCCTCCCGTGTCGCCAAAGCCATAAATAAGTATTTCACATCCTGCGCTGTTCCACTGGGGCCCTCAACCTCCCCTCCACCCACCCCTCAATCTCCCCCACAGCTCTTAAGTTTTCAGCTTCCACCAATTTTATCATCTGAAGCCTGAGAGCTCTTACTTCACTTAACCCCACCAAGTCAAGCCCTTATGGTCTACACCCTAGATGCCTCAAAATCTCGACCCCCCCTCAATTGTTACCCTTTTAACCTACATCCTGAATCTTTCACTCTCCTCAGCCACTGTTCCTATAGCCTGGAAATCTGCTGCAGTCCTCCCTCTCTTCAAAGTTGGTGACCCCACCATTCCTGGTAATTACCACCCCATCTCCCTTCTCCCCTGCCCTTACAAAAGTCCAATAATTCCTTATCATCTCTAGGCTCAACAAATTCCTACTCACTTCAAATACTCTCCCACTTCCAAACATGTTTCAGGAAATCTCATTCAATCACCTCCTCCTGCCTTCGATTTACTGATGCCTTTCACTCTGCATGGATCTTGGGCAGATCATCTCTGCTATATTCATCGACCTAGCAAAGACCTTTGACTCAGTTTCCCACCCTCTCCTACTATATAAAGTAAGCTCGGGAGGCCTATACACTGCCTCAGTGTCCTGGTTCAGCTCCTATCTAACTGGCCACTCCCAGACTGTTTCAATCAACAATGTCCTATCTTCCTCCCTCCTCATCCTCACTGGCATGCCCCAGGAGTCTATCCTTGTGCCTGTTCTCTTTTCCCTCTTTATTAATGATCTTCCTTCAGTATGCATCCATGCCAATATTCACATGTATGTGGACAACACCATCCTTTTCCTGTCTGGTCTGTCCAACCAAGGCATCCAAACCCTGCTTCAAAATGATCTCACAGCAGTCACAGCCTGGTTTGCCTAAAACTGAATACTAAAAAACTGTTGCCATGACCTTTGGTTCTAAAAAAAAAAACTCGCCAGGATCCCACCCTACCAGTCTTCTCTGCAGCTAACACCCCTCTGGACAATGTCCTTATTTACAAGTGCCTTGGTGTCTAGCTTGATCTGTCCCTTGATTTCTCCTCCCACTTTAGTGTACTTTGCACCATACTGAGTCCTAAAGCTTGGCTCCTCTATCGTCACAAGGCCAGTCTCTCCCTCCCAGTAAGACGTGATCTCGTGGTCAAATGGATCCTCCCAGCCTTTGACTACTTATAGTTTTCAATGCTTCCCCAGCCACCTTCCTCACCAAACTTGATGTTCTGTTTCATGCCTTCTGTAGGTTTGCCTCTAACCCCCCCTTAACTCACCACTGTGACCTCTACTCTTCCTTTTCACTCCAGTCACTTGCACAGAGGTGTTCCTCTCACTGCTCTACTTTCATAGCTAAATACTGGTTTGGGTCTCTTCTCACCTACCTTGCCTCTCTCCTTACTTCTGCTTCTCCCTCGACCTATAGCTTGTGGTCAAGTTGCACCCGTACCTTTTCCCTTCCTCGTGCCAGCACCTCAGCTGGCAAACTCTCCTTCTCCTATAGATTTCCTTCCCTCTGGAACAGCCTTCCCTCCCAAACCCATCTTTCTCCCTCCTTCCCTGCCCTTAAGCACCTACTCAGACCAACCCGTTACTTCCTGCTTCTATTCTCCTTCCTAGACCTTGCTTACAACAGTATGACTGTTCCCCTCTTCTCTCACTGTGAACTACTGTAAATATCCATGTATGTATTATAATTTGTACTTGTTTTGAACTTTACCTATTGTATATAGCACTTGTGGGGCCAGATATTCAAACTGCGTCATTCTGTGGCGCAAGCCCTTGCGCTGCTCAAAAAAGTTGTGCAGGAGTGTGGCCAGGGCGATATTCAATGGAGTTCGCTATTGAGCAATTTCTTTGAATATCGCCCCTGGCCGCAGCCACTGTCATGGCGAGTGAACCTGCGCCACCGCATGGCCGGAGTGGAGCATCTAGACGCGGTGGTGCAAGTTCCATTGCGCCATGCACAAACCTGCGATATTAAAAGGTGACATGCAAATGGGGCCATAATTTATGCAAGGCACACGGGGGCCATTTGCATCTAATTACGGCCCCATTTGCATGCCATTAACATGCGGGTGTGCCGATCCCCGATGACTTACGCCTGGCGCCATGCCAGGCAACAGCCATCTGGGAGTGACTCCCCCTGCAGCCCGATTGCTGGCATAACCGAAATGGCCCGATTGCAGGCATAATAGTGTCCCCCCATTAGCCCGATTGTGGGCAGAATGTTCTCTCCCCATTAGCCCGATTAAGGGCAGAATGTTATTCCACCCCCATTAGCCCAATCGTGGGCGCAACGTTATTTCCCCATTAGCCCGATCGCGGGCAGAACGTTATTCTCCCCATTAGCCCGATCGCGGGCAGAACATTATGTCACCCCGAAGCAGCCCGATCACGGGCATCAGACGTCCCCCATTCATTCACATATCTGGACTGCCTTATACGGTATGGGCTGCATGCCCATTGGCTCTTGCTCTGAACCAATGGGCGTGCAGCCCTTCCTGAGCTGTCAGTCCGGTCGGTGGTGGGTGGCAGGTGGGTGGGTGCTGCCACCTGCTGGCTGATGGGGTGGGGTGGTGGGGCTCCATGGGTTGTTGGGGTGGGGCCACAAGATCACCAGGATATTGGACTTTGGGGAGGGGACGTCTGATGCCCACAATCGGGTTGCCTGGGGGCATAAAATTCTGCCCATGATCAGGCTAACGGGATGGAAGTAACGTCTGCCAGGTCGGGCTACTGGGGAATAACGTTATGCCCACGATTGGGCTAATGGGCGGACACTTCAGTCCCACATCGGGGCATGGGGGCACCGCTGGGAACTAGTGAGGGCCACCACAGGTGGCAGCTGCTGTGTTGCACCCGCAATGTGGCAGCTGACCCGTGGGTGGCCCTCACTTGATCCTTTTTTTTTGGCTAAAGTTGTGCAGGCGCAGGTGGTTGCGACTTTGCATAACTCTGCACGGCCCGGCTGAATATCGGGCTGTGCAGTTTATGCATGGTTCCTCCCCCTTCGGTTGTGCATGCCTTGCGCTGTTGCTCAGCATGATTTGGGATGCGCAACTGCCTCCTGCTGAATATTGCAGAATGGTGCATTTCGGACTTGCGCAGGCGCAACCCTATTGTGCATGGCTCAACTCTTTTGAATATCTGGCCCGTGATGTATAGTTTCTGATATTGTTATACCTCTGTTTGTGTTTGCCTAACCCCTGTACCCCCTTCCCTGGGTTGGATCTGGAAATGAGCTTCTGTTCATGGTGCTTTTCCTGGTTATCAACTTTTAAATAAATAAAGAAGAAATAAAAAAATTATCAAATGAGCAATGTTCATGGTCTGTTGGTATATATTTAGTTAAATTTGTAAAACAAAGTATTTAATTATTTAGCAACACTAAAAGGGTAAAAAGGGTATGTAATAATGCCTGCTTCATAAAAAAAGTAAATTTGGACTGCCCTATTGACTTTTACCCAATAAATCATTAATGAAGTTCTATGTTGCTGTCAAATCATTCTCAAGGAATGTTTGCTGTTTCTAAACTAAAAATTGTTGCTTTAGTTGTCTAATTGCTCAATATGCAGGCCCAATAAATAAATAAATAAATTGTAGACATTTACATTTATTTCACAATTGCTTATAATGGGTTAATATTGATTCATTTTGAGTTTTCCTGAATTCTTTCCATCTCTTGTTCCTTTTCCTCATTAAATCAGTACATTCTTGTGTGATCTACTCCTGTTTATTTCCTCTAATTCTGAGTCCTCTCGGGGGGGGGGGGATGAAAACATCACACACTGAATTAAACATGAAAATAAAATTTGAAAGTGCTTCATCATTAGAAGTAATGTTATTTAAGCATGACCAATCAACTTGAATTGAAGCTTCCAAGAATTTTGGAACATCCGGTTTCTTAAAATTCCATGAAAAGATGTGTGCCAGAGGGGCAGATATTTGTTTGGCACTCCAACAGTAAAAGATTGCACTATGGTCACTAACATTAGGTGCCGGAGACCAAGATCCAATCAATTGTTGAGGAGTTACCTGTTTTATAATTAACCCTGGTAGGATTGTCAATATTCTGAGTAAGGCTAGAGCTGGTTATCAGTTCCCCAACCCTTGCATCAAGTTTGGTAGTCCAATTATAATTTATGTCACCCAGCACAATCAATGCACTATTTTGTGGCAAGAAATTTCTAAATTTACAGATAATCCAAGACATCTAAATGAAACCCTGGTGGGACGTACATTACAGCTATGGAAATTATTAAGTGAGACTCTATTTATGTCATCATCTCCATGGTGCCAATACCTTTGAGAAAGCATTGTAATAATTAAAATCCCATTAGATGAGCTGTTTGTCCTGTGAGCTGTTTTACACTTTTTTCTGCACCAAATAAGACTTCACACTGCAGTCCAAGTTTCCATGAATGATTCCAAGGTGGTGGGTGCTCTGTGTCTCTGAATGCATGTACCAAACTTTTGTAGTATGGCTAAACCCCTGTCAGTCCTCACTAGGAAGACACTATAGCCTAAAGGTTAGAGTGACAAGCTGTGAATGAGCTTGGTACATCCAGCAGATCTGGGTGTGATTCCCACAGCATCTACTTGCAAACTGTGTGACTCTGAGCAAGTCAATTAACCTCCCCATTACTCTCAGGGTGCCCCTGAAAACAGGCACTTGTGCCTGTTGGGCATTACCTGGCTATCAAAGAATAAAAAAATGCCAGCAAATGTCTACTGAACAGATCATTGTTTGACAATGTTCTGCCAACTGAAGGAGGCAGTGTGTTGAGCACCTGTGCTTGTGAACCTTGATTATTTGCTAATGTTCATTGTGCATGTCGAGTCATCCAATAATGGGCTAGGGACAGTTCTGAGTCAGGTAATTCACAATGTGGAAGAACACCCAGTTGTGTACCTGAGCAGGAAAGTGGTGACCAGAGAGGAGACCTATGCCACAATTAGAAAAGAGTGTTTGGGTAAAACCTTTGCTCTGCAGAAGCTGCAACTATATCTGTATGGGAGGTAGTTCACACTAGTCAAAGACCACAACTTACTAACATAGCTGCACAGGACCAGTAGGAAAAATCCAAAACTGTTAAGATGGAGCCCCATGTTGCAATTGTATAACATGGACATTTGGCAGTGCAGTTGGTCACAATATGGCAATGCCGATGGGTCATCCAGGCAGTAACCAGTGGTTCAACAAAAGAGGGTGCCTTAAAAAAATAAATAAATAATTGAACAAGTGAGAAAGAACTGAGTCCAATAATCTTTTGAGGTTGCAAAAAGATGCACTTTCATCTTTCTGAGGAAAGGAGATGTGATACCATTGAAATGCAGTCATAATTGAGCAAATGTTGACCAATAGCACAGTATAGCATGGTATGCATGATAGCACAAGGCATGTCATTCAATGGCTACCATGTTAGTGCACCACGTGATATACTGTGCTAACGGTCCACTTTTGTGTAATTACCACTGTATATTGTATATATTTTTAATTTTTTTATTATTCCTGTTTTCTTCCCACCAACCATTGTCTTAGCAGCATCCCCCTAGCCCCATTACTGACCCATCTTATTGACTTACAGGTTAACCACCATTTACAAGGAGCCACATTGGCAGGTGTTCTGCCATGTACGATCATGTGGTGCCTGTGGGGGTTGCCCAGTGAGCCAGGGCATTTTTCTCCTGGTTTTGTTTACAGGGAGTTGGTATGCAATGTGGTCATGCAGGTGTGCATTGGCAGACTTCTCCTCATGTTTACTGCTCCTTCTGGTGCTGCCAAGTGGCAGTCAAGGGGCAGGAATCAGGGACCTCCTCTCAGATGGGGGAGAACTGTTCTTGGAATGCTCAATCCTCCCTCTCCTTCCCCTGTCTATCCCCCAATGACCCTGGTCTATTCCTGAATCAAAGTCACTTGCATGGCAGGAGGTAAGGCATCCAGTGCCTCAACCCTCTATGACACCAAGCTTGTGACTCTAAAATATTTTAATAGAGGGAGATGTATGTGGAGGACTGAAAGCTGCATTCTTCTTTTTTGTTTTGTTTTGCTATCCCATGTTTCATTGCAATCATTGCTTTGATCTCACCAGAGAACAGAGCTCAATTCATCTAAAAAGGGCAATATGCTTATGTATAAACACAGGCCATACACACCCTGAGGAGTGGTGTGCTGAGTAGGACAAAGGAATGTAGATCTAAATTGCATTCAAGACCCAAACTGGTTAAATCTGGTTTCAGGGGGCAGGGGTAAGGCCACTGATCAAAGACATATCCATGTTGTGCAGCAAGCATGTCTGATGATGTAGCAGGAGGTGCCAGCCTGACAGAGATATTCCTCTGCCTGTATCTTTTTATAAAGTTAGTCATATTTTGGAAACTGAGCCAGTCACATATTTTGGTCAGTATCTGCTATGACTCAAGAGATCCAGCTTGGGAGTAAGATTAAACTTTAAACTTAGACTCTATTTTAAAACTTAATGAGGTTATTCTGTTTGTCCAAAGCTTTATCTTTCATGTTTATAGTGTTACTGTATTCCCCATAGACTGCAGAGTGTATAATCCTGTACAATATGTAAATATTGTGGAGGATTAAATATTATTTCTATATACTTCTTGTTTTTTGTGACTGTACTTTCAAGGGCATAGATAATGTGGTATAACTGACATGTCTTCAGTCCAGCTTCAAAAAGGCAGGGTTCTAAACTGTCCAAAGCACTCCTGTGTCTAATACAGGGAATGTAAAAGAGTGTTCCCAAATGTGACTATAGGGGTCAATTGCTTGTCCTCTGGAAAGGCTATTGAATTGTATGAGCAGTAGCCAACTATGGGACTCAAACCTTATGATTCTCCATATGAGGGTTAAACATACTGAAGTGCCTTTTAGACATCTTAAGGGTAATGAAAAGCTGGTTGCTCTGTGTGGATTGAGTTCTGGGAGGACCAGTCTGAGACACGGCCCGTGTCCTAAACCCTCTGATTGTTTCTTAAAATCTTCTGAATTTGAGCAGTTTCTCCTGATTTGGAGAACTTCCCAAAGGAAATGTTTCTAGTTAGGATGGACAGATATGCACATTCAACTCTTAAATGTGTATTGCTGGCAACATGCTTTCTAAATGTGCTAGTCTGGATCTTATTGCTATTCACAAATGTCATTCAATATGATTGTATTTGTAAGTTGTTTATCAGTTTTCTTGGAATTTAATGAAGACTTTACTAGCTGAAGTGTATGTAGTGTATGTAGTTTTCAATAGTCTTTAGCATCTTTATCACAATTTGAAGTTTTAATAAGACTTGTACAATGTCTTATGATAAAATGTACTTTAAAATGTAATGCTGGATAAGTTGGCAGGTTGCTACTTAAGCTTCAAATACTGTTATATGTTTTATGATGCACTTTACTTTTCACTTTAAATTATTGTTGTGTGAACACCAGAGACTTCAAAAAGCAGTACTGGAGTAGACTAGTAATGTGATTTAAATTATGAAGTGGCATTGACATACAGTCAAAATTGCTTCTAGCCACGGGATGGCAGTGAAGCCATTAATTAATTATGTAAATGTGTAATTCTATTTAAAGTTCAGATTCAGCCAACATGGCTTCTCTTTGAGGAAGACCGTGAAGTCGATATGTAGGTGTGCTCATTTGTTTCCATGGTTGTAATCTTCGGCACTGCCATGGTGAATTTGCATTATAATATGCAGGTTTGTAACTCACCTGTTAATTAAAGCCTTTTTGAAAATGATTATCACTGTGTGCACTACTTTTCCTGGTCTGTTTTGCGGAGTCTTTGTATCAAGCAGAAGCACCTTGAAAAGTGTTACATGCAGTGACCCTTATGTTCTGTATGTATAAACTTGTTTGTAATTCAACCAATTATTGCACCAACATCATTATATCTGATGACTTTGCCAATGTCAATATATCTAATGTTGTCTTTAGAATATTTTGTTACTGGCAGTACAATTTACATTTTTATTTAAAAAGGGGTTTTCATTTAGTTTTAAAAGCATTTTGTTTTATTTATTTATTAAAGAATCAGAATTACAAATTGTAAGGTTGAAGGGTATATCCCTCCTTTCCAAAACTGAACAGAAGATCCACTTTAAAAGAATATATCTTGTAGATGTGAAAAGCGATTTCTGTAGCAGGTGGGTGCAAATATCAAGAAACAGACATAACCCTTTTTTTATCAGCTGTAGATGGTATCCTGTGATATGGGCGACTGAAATAGAGCGACTCAGATATGAGTGACTCAGTTTCAGCTCCCGTTATATGAGCTACCCGGAAGGGTAGCAAGGGAAGGAGAGAGACGATATAGGATGTTGACTGGAAGGGGAGGGATAAGAAAGAAAGTATGTATGAGGTAGTGCAGTATGGTATTGCCGAGCTGGCCGTGTGGTGTGGTGGTGAGGGTGGCCAGCTACAGTGAGGTAGGTTAAGTGTTTGGGGCTGGGGAGGGGTATACTATTTGTGTTTCATGACTGGGATTATTTTTTTAGGAGTGTCTCCCCCTCACTACATGCACCCTGCTGGAGTTGACAATCAAAAAGGGTGGTAGGGGTGCACAGCCCCCCATATATATATATATATATATATATATATATATATATATATATATACTTGATGCTTTTTGCCCATGTTGTTGTGCTCCTCACTGGGAGTGTACATTGCTGTTTTGCTTTTCAGTGATGTACAATCACTCTAATGGATTGGCAATTGCGGTTTGACGATCACCGTTATGACATGGAACCACTGTAGATCCCAGAGTCCATTGTAAGCAATGTGCAGCTGATATAGAAATGAAAGCCTTTTTTGTAACAACCAAAGCAGTAAACAAAAATAATGAAGCTGTTTATAGTTTAAAAGCTGCCCAATAAGCAAGTCTAGTCAAGATACTGCTGTCTATACATTGTTTCCACTACTCAAATACAGAGCTGTTGTGGAAGAGTTTCAAAATGGTTTGGTGCAGACAAAACTGCATGCTATGCATGCATCTGCAGTCATCCACTGTGTCCAGACAGCCTTGTTACTATTTAAGAAGTTGTATCTGTATACTACTAAAAGTGCAGTTTGTGGCAGAAAACAGATGCCGTTATGAGTAGCATCCATTTTGAATCAACTGCGTCTGTTTTTGTACCCAAACTTTTGACATTGTTGGGCTATCTGATAGATGCTTTAGTAGGTTTGGGCACATTTCTGCTCTGAAAATAGGGGCAGAAGCATCTTGAGCAGATCCTTGTGAAAATCCTGCCCATTGTCTACAGGAGCATCTCCAAAAAGGAGCTGGACAAGTTTACAATGGGCACTACAACCTATGCTCTGCGGTCGCTGATGTATTCACTATCCCCAGGATCAACTTTTCAAACAAAGTAAATCTCGCACCATTTATTGATTTATTTATTTAAGAGTTTTACCAGGAAAACATACTGAGTGGGTTACCGCTCAATTCCAGATGCGTCCTGGGGGATAGGGACATGTGGAACATACATCATAAGAAGAGTGTCAAGAAATGCAGTTATATTTACATACAGTAGGAAGATTGTACTTTTTAAACAGTATACTATACAGGAAGTTGTTATGAGAACTCAGAGGGGAGGACAGGAGCATACAACTAGTAGCCATGAAGTGGAAGCACATGTGTGCAGCTTACATATTACAAACAATAGGAGAAATAGTGCATGTGACAATTAACAAATAGGTATAATTAGCAGTGAAACAAGTACGAAACAAAAGAGTTTATACATGGTTCTAAGAAAGAACTGCTCCAGCGACCCCTAACAATCTGCTCAACAAGCGTATAAACTATGCAGGGAAGGTGTAATATGAAGCTTATAGGACCATGGGACCAGGTGCTACAGAAAGAAACCATTCCTGCTGTCATGTATTATAAAATGGGTGGGGAAAAATCCTATATTTTGATTGTTTGCTAGTCATGCATTAGAAGTGTCTAGTGCACGGCTAGCAACACATTCAGGTAACCACAGCTGCATTTAAAAAAAAAAAATAGATATTAAGATGCCAAATAGAATGTAAATGTTTTGAATCACCACCATTTTGTTCTTGCAGTTTGAGCCATGATTGATCACTTTCACTCTGGCCCCACCGCCACCCCCTTCCCCCACTACTCAATAGCTGACCTACTGAAACACAGGAAGCTCCAGTAACAACTCGGAATCTGCTGAAGATAAGCAGATATTTAATTGGAAACCTGAATCTTTTTAAGTGCTCCATGTCCCAAACTCATTTCATCTCCAAATCTCGCTGCTGTCCACCGGCGTGCCTTCTTCTAGCAGTTGTCAATGGCTTTAAGAGAAAAGCGAGAACACCTAAAAACAATTCCTTGCATTTGCATCTCAGAGCTCTCTCACAGTGCCTTCTTCACCTGTTATGCAGTGCAAGTTACCTGCCCAGCTAAAAACTAGGCAGCCTCCAGTAACAATTCAATATCTGCTGAAGATAAGCAGATGTTACTGGTAAACTGTTTCCCATTAATCTTGTATTACCTGATCACAGCTTCACTGTCATCTTGCAGCTTTCTTCCCACGCTCCTGCTCAATCATTCAATAGCTCCCAGCACTTGTTGTTAGCAATTGTAACTTAAAAAAGAGAGAAACCCTAGTTTTAAAAGCAACACTTGATCTCAGATGCACAAAGAAATCACACTTGCTTCCCAGTCTTGCCTTCTCGTCTCGGTGCTTCCTCAACCGGTGCCACCAGCTCCATCTGCCATGCTCTCCCACAGCCATCTCTTGTTTACTGACAGACAGAAGAAACAAAAACAGCCTCTCAGCTCAAAATACATTTGATAACAGGTAGCTACCTATGCAGCAAACACTATCTCAGACAGTAAAAAAAAAATACAAAAGCCAATTCAGGACAAAAGTCCTAAAGAAAAAAAAAGTACAATAGGCAGAGGAATTATTTTAGGATAAATTTTAGTTAAACATTTACATTTCTTAATATGAAAACCTGCTGATTTTCATTTTCTCATTCATCTTAAATACAGGGACCCAATTTATAGGTGCAATAAGACACTCCGGGGATGTGCATTAGATGCTTCTAACGCACACTCTCTTTTGTCTTATTGCTTACTTCCAACACCCATGAATTGGAGAAACAGCCAGGGAAAAGTAGCTAGGTACAATATCCTTTATCACAAAACGTGTCTCAGATACAAAAAACAACAAAGCTCCAAAGGTTGTGAGCTACCTAATGAGCTTCACATTTCATAGTGCTTTACCAACGGCATGGCTCACATCCAGTTATGTCATTAAATAGTGATGACTTAAACATAGAAACATAGAAGTTGATGGCAGATAAGGATCACAAGGCCCATCCAGTCTGCCCATTTTTTCTACCTTATTAATGTGCCATAGGCCTTTACTCTGTCAACAGCCCATCTATTCATACTGTACTCATCTGTATTGCTCCCTTATGCCTACCCATGCCTATTTGAAGCCCTGCACTGTATTCATATCCACTACTTCCTGAGATAGGCCTTTCCATGCATCCACTACCCTTTCTGTGAAAAATAACTTCCTCACATTACCCCTTAATCAGCCTCCCTCTGATCTCATGCTGTGTCCTCTTGTCCTGCTATTTTTCTTATATTGAAATATGTTAGACTCTTTCACCTTGTTAATGCCCTTAAGGTGTTTGAATGTTTCAAGCATATCACCTCTCTTCCTTCTTTGCTCTAGGGTATACATATTGAGCTCCATTAATCTGTCCTCATAAGATATCTGATGCAATCTCTGCACCATTTCGGTTGCCCTTCTCTGGATTGCCTCCATTTTGTTAATGTCCTTGTGAAGGTGTGGCTCCCAGTACTACACACAATACTCCAGATGGGGCCTAACTAGTGTCTTGTAAAGAGGGATTATTACCTCCTTCTTAGGACTTGTGATACTACTACTACTAATACACCCCAACATCCCTCTAGCCTTATCTACTGCATTAGTGGTCTGCTTGGATGATTTCAGGTAATCTGTGATGATGATGCCCAAGTCTCTTGATTCCCTTGTGATTGCCAGTAACTCCCCTCCCAGCCTATAGGTAGCTTCAGAGTTTCTCTTCGCTATGTGCATGATCTTGCACTTCTTTGCATTAAACCCCTGTTGTCACTCTTCTGACCATTTTGCCAGTTTTTCCAGATCTCTTTTGATTCTATCCACTCTATCTAGATCATATACTCTGTTGCAGATCTTGGTGTCCTCTGCAAACAGGCAAACCTTACCCTCCAGTCTGTCTGCAATGTCACTGATGAAGATATTGAAGAGGACTGGCCCCAGAACAGATCCATGAGGTACCCCACTTGTGACTTGCATCTCTTCTGATGGTATACTGTTTACCACCACTCTCTGTTTTCTGCCCCACCAACCAGTTTGCCACCCAGTTGACCAACCTCTGACCCACCTAGAGTCTACCCAGCTTATTAATCAATCCTCTATGTGGAACGGTACTAAAAGCTTTGCTGAAGACAAGGTAGGCAACATCAGCTGCACCCCCTTGGTCCAGCACTCTGGTTACCCAGTCAAAGAAATATATGAGATTAGTTTGACAGGACCTTCCTGTTATAAACCCTTGCTGTCTTGGATCCTGTGCACCTATGGATTCCAGGTGTTACACTATCTTTTCCTTAAGGAGTGCCTCCATAATCTTGCCCACTACTGAGGTAAGACTGACTGGTCTGTAGTTCTCTGCCTCTTCCCTGCTGCCACTCTTGTGGAGTGGGATCACATGCACCCTTCTTCAGTCTTCTGGGACTTCTCCTGAGCTCAGAGACTCACTAAACGGTTCTGCTAATAGCTCTGCTAGTTCCACCCTTAGCTCCTTTAGTACCCTGGGATGTATGCCATCAGGTCCCATTGCCTTGTTCACCCAGAGCTTAGCGAGCTCTTGTAGGACTCTTTCTTTTGTGAAGGGACTTGAGCACACCTCCCTCTCCCCCGTGTCCATGGTGCTGAGCTGTGGGCCCTGTCCTACCTTCTCCTCAGTAAATACTGAGCAGAAGTAGCTATTTAGGATTGATACTTTTCCTTGGTCCTCCTCCACACACTTCACCTTTTCCCCTTTGATCTTAGCAATATCACCATGGACTTTCTCCTTTCACTACTGTATGTATAGAAAGTCTTGGCCCCTTCTTTTACTGTTTGTGCTAGTGTTTCCTAGGTTTGGGCCTTTGCCTACCTTATTGCCTCCCCTGCTTCCCTTAGGGAAATTTGGTATGCCTCCCTATCTTCATCCGGTTGCGTTCCCTTATATTTCCTGAAGGCCAACCTTTTGGCTCTGATCTGCTACTGTTTTTGAGAACCAAAGTAGTTTTCCCCTTCTTATGCTCTTGCTTGTCTCCTTAACACAATGGGATGTTGCTTCAAGTATTGCATCCTTAATGCTTGCCCACTTTGCCTTAGTTTGGCTAAGCAGATTTACTGTGTGGTGGTGTTTTTATTTTTTACTCACAGGGATTGCTACTGTTTGTTGCTAACATTTCATTGCTTTATTTTTTTCTCTGATTCAAATTGTTGTTGCTGGTATACCTTCTTCTGCATTATTACAAGGTGTGCCTACAGGTGTGTGCTAACAGATTACTCCTGTAATCTTCTGATTCAAATTGTCTTTTGCAAGGTTACTTCTGTTACTGCTTTATTTTTCTCTGGAGCAAAGTGTTTCTTACAGGGTATATCTTCTCTGAAATTACTGTATTACAGGTGGAGCTTACATTTTGTGACTTTTTATCATTGGCTAAGCAAAATTATTGTTTGACACTGTGTTTTATTTTATTCTTTTTGTTGAAAAGGTTTGTTGTCTCAGAGGTGTTTCAGTCTCCTTCTCACATTGAAGGAGCTAATTGCTTTCCTCCTACAGCTCTTCCAAAGGATTAGTGTGTATGTGGGGTGGAGCTGGAAACTGTCAGTAATTTCCAACAGAAAGAAGGGTTAAAAGTCAGGTTAGTTGATTACTTGGGTAGGAAGACTTGGTTTGCTGGGCAAGGCACCTAGCTTCCCTGGAGCTCTTTCCTTCTAAGACTGCTTGAAAGGCAGAGTAGAGAACTTACCAGAGCAAGGGAAAAGGATTAAGACTTAGTTTGGCTAAGCAGATTTACTGTGTGGTAGTGTTTTATTTTTTACTCACAGGGATTGCTACTGTTTGTTGCTAACATTTCATTGCTTTATTTTTCTCTGATTCAAATTGTTGTTGCTGGTATACCTTCTTCTGCATTATTACAAGGTGTGCCTACAGGTGTGCTAACAGATTACTTCTGTAATCTTCTGATTCAAATTGTCTTTGCAAGGTATATCTTCTGTTACTGCTTTATTTTTCTCGGAGCAAAGTGTTTCTACAGGTATATCTCTCTGAAATTATTACAGGTGGTGCTTTACAGGTTTTACAGTTTTATCTAACATTAGGATAAGCTTTCAGGGTTACTGCATTTGTTGTTGACTGATTGTTTCTGCTCTTACCTCCTTGTTCTTTCGTCCGTGGTTCTTCTTCTTTTAGGCAGGGAAGGCCCAGCCACCCACCCTATCCCCAACCACCGCTACACTCTTTTATAGGGTACCACAGTTGTGACATTTCCTGTGGCAGAGCAGGAAGGTGGATCAGTGGGGCCTCCACAAGGTGATCTCATTTACAGGGCACTAGTAATTTAACTTGTTTTAACAAGTTAAACAAAGCACAATTAAACCATTACTTGCATTTGTTTCCTTTTTTTTCCTTCTAATTACTCTGACTAGTTACAAACCCAGCAACTTATTTGGAATGGATTTAATTAACTGCAGGTACTGTGGAACAATTTTCAGAAGGACAGTCTTACAGGATTTAGGACACTGTCCCAATGCTGGGCCTTTGGAGATCTTAGGGCTCAGCTCCGGCAGCATGGGCAGAGATTGCACGCCTCAAATTTCATATTGAAGAGGAAATACATTATAAGAACCAGCCGCCATTTCCCCAGCATCCAACAGAAAAACCTCGACCGCAGAGGGTAGTTGGTCCAGGAGGTTGGCAGGTGGTTAGGAGGAGCAAATCAGGTGCCCCATCACTCTCTGCTCTCCAACACATTACCTCCAAAAACCATATAAACACTACAAACAGGTATCTGCCTCTATCTCTGAAATCAAATAAAGAGGCAGAAGACACTGCAGAGCAGGACACTGCGGCACAGGAGCTAGCACAACAAAACTCACCCAAATCAGGAACCAAAACAAAACAAGCACAAAGGAAATCCCAAAAACTTCTGATCATAGGAGACTCCATGATTCGGGGAGTTGATACCCATCTCCAGCCAGGGGTGATGGTCAGATGTCTCCCAGGTACATCAGCATGGAGAGACACTGACCGCATTGCTAAAATTGTTCACAAAGCAGGAGAAAACATTGATGTCCTAGTACACATAGGGACTAATGATCTCGCCAGCCGGGTCAGTTGTGGAGACCAAGGAACACCTGACTAGGCTGGGTGACAAACTATCATCTATTTCATCCGCATCTCCTTCTCTGAGATCCTGCCAGTCTGGGAGAGGGGCAGATGGTCGGAAGGTCAGAGAAGGGAGATAGGGAGCTAAACACGTGGCTTAAGGGCTGGTACCAGGAAAAGGACACAGATTTGTAGGAACTTGCAACAGTTCTGGGAGCGAAAGTTCTTTAAATTTGATGGACTGCATCTGACTAAAGAGGAGTCAGTGCATTGGGGCAGAAGTTTGACGCCTTTGCAGAATATTTAAACTAGCAAATGGGGAGAGGGTGCACCCATACGTCGAATGGGAAGAACACCTCTCCACCCTCAGCTAGTGGTCAAACAGGAATTCAGCATGTTTGCCATTCATTTGCATCACCAGGTAAGAAAAAAGGTTTGTCTCCCCATACGACGCACAGGGGTAAGGCCAAACTTCACCCAACAACTAACACACCAAAATCTGTCCAATGGAAAATCATGTACATTAATGCTCACAGCCTGGAAATAAGATCCCAGACCTGCAGGCAATAATGTCAGAGGCTAAACTGGACATAGTAGCAATTAGTGAGACGTGGTTTACCAGTAACCACACTTGGGAGACTTCAGTACCTGGCTATGTATTGTTCAGAAGAGACCGAGGTGCAAAGGGGGGGAGGACTGGCCCTGTATGTTAATGAAAATATCAAAGCTACAGAAATTCAGAATACACATAAGGAACCAGAAGAAGTGTGGGTCACCCTGGAAACAGGAAATGGGACAGCCATAAGAACTGGGGTTGTCTACAGGCCCCCAGACCAGAGGGAAGACATAGACACATTACTGTTAGAAGATATACAAAACATGACAGCTAAAGGGGAGGTTCTGATAATGGGAGACTTCAACATGCCAGATACAGATTGGTCAATACCAGCAGGAACATCTGCCAGAACTAGACTCATAGTGGATTCCCTACAGGGAGGGCCTCAAACAACTGGTACAGCAACCCACAAGAGACAGGGCTATCCTAGATCTAGTACTGACTAAAAAGAAGGATCACAGATCTCCAGGTAGAAGGTCACCTGGGAGCCAGTGACCATCACATGGTATGGTTCAATTTGGCTAATACATCTAAATCATCCCATTTCAAGGCAAAAATATGGGACTTCAGAGGAGCTGACTTTGATAAGATGGCCAACAGAGTTAAGCTAGCCCTGGCAAAAAGAAACACGGGTGAGGGGGTACAGGGAAAGTGGGCAAGCATTAAGGATGCAATACTTGAAGCAACATCCCATTGTGTTAGACAGAAAAGGAAGTGCAAAAGAAGAAGGAAACCACTTTGGTCTCAAATACAGTAGCAGAAAAGGTCAGAGCCAAAAGGCTGGCCTTCAGGAAATATAAGGGAACACAGCGGGATGAAGATAGGGAGGCATACCAAACTGCCTTAAGGGAAGCAGGGAAGGCAGTAAGGCAGGCAAAGTCCCAAACTGAGGAAACACTAGCACGAACAGTAAAAGAAGGTGACAAGACTTTCTATAGATACAGTAGTGAAAGGAGAAAGTCCAGAGGGGGTATTGCTGTTTAATGGAGAAAAGGGAGCATGTGAGGAGGAGGACCCCAAAGGCATCTATCCTAAATAGATACTTTTGCTCAGTATTTACTGAAGAGAAGGTAGGGCAGCCCCACAGCTCAGCATCATGGACACAGGGGGGAGGGAGGTGAGCACTACCCCTTCACAAAAGAAAGGGTCCTACAAGAGCTATAAGCCTGGGTGGATAAGGCAATGGGACCTGATGGCATACATCCCAGGGTACTTAAGGAGCTAAAGGAGGAACTAGCAGAGCCATTAGCAGAATTGTTTAGTGAGTCTCTGAGCACAGGAGAGGTCCCAGAAGACTGGAGAAGGGCTCTTGTGATCCCGCCCACAAGAGTGGTAGCAGGGAGGAGGCGGGAACTACAGACCGACTCAGTCTCTACCTCAGTAGTGGGCAAGATTATGGAGGCACCCTTAAGGAAAGGATAGTGCAACACCTGGAATCCATAGGGGCACAGGATCCAAGACAGCATGGGTTTACAAAAGGAAGGTCCTGTCAAACTAATCTCATAGATTTCTTTGACTGGGTAACCAGAGTGGTGGACCAAGGGGGAGCAGTTGATGTTGCCTACCTTGACTTCAGCAAAGCTTTTGACACTGTTCCACATAGAAGATTGATAAATAAGCTGGGTAGGCTCGGGGTGGGTCAGAAGTTGGTCAGCTGGGTGGCAAACTGGTTGACGGGCAGAAAACAGAGAGTGGTGGTAAATGGTATACAGTCAGAAGAGATGCAAGTCACAAGTGGGGTACCTCAGGGATCAGTCCTGGGGCCAGTCCTCTTCAACATCTTCATTAGTGACCTTGCAGATGGACTAGAGGGTAAGGCTTGTCTGTTTGCAGATGACACCAAGATCTGCAACAGAGTAGATGATCCAGATGGGGTGGACAGGATGAGAAGAGATCTGGATAAACTAGCAGAATGGTCAGAAGAGTGGCAACTGGATTTAATGCAAAGAAGTGCAAAATCATGCACATAGGGAAGAGAAACCGAAGCTACCTATAGGCTGGGAGGGAGTTACAGCAGTCACAAAGGAAGTAAGAGACTTGGGCATCATCATCACTGATGACCTAAAATCATCCAAGCAGACCTCTAAAGCAGTAGGTAAGGCTAGGGGTGTTAGGGTGTATTAGTAGGGTATCACAAGTTGTAAGAGGGAGGTATTAATCCCTCTGTACAAGACACTGGTTAGACCCCATCTGAGTACTGGCAGCAGTATTGGAGGCCACACCCTTCACAAGGACATTAACCAAATTGAGGCAGTCCAGAGAAGGGCAACCAAAATGGTGCAGGGACTGCATCAGAAGACATATGAGGACAGATTAACGGAGCTCAATATGTATACCCTTGAGCAAAGGAGGGAGAGAGGTGATATGATGAGGCATTCAAACACCTTAAGGGCATAAACAAGGTGAAAGAGTCTAACATGTTTAAATATAAGAAAAATAGCAGGACAAGAGGACACAGCATGAGATTAGAGGGAGGCCGATTAAGGGGGAATGTGAGAAATTCTTTTGACAGAAAGGGTGGTGGATGCATGGAATGGCTTGCCACAAGAAGTGGTGGCTATGAATACAGTGCAGGGCTTCAAACAGGCATGGGATAGGCATAAGGGAGCAATACAAATGACTATGAATAGATAGGCTACTGACAGAGCAAAGGCCGATGGCACATTTATAAGGTAGAAAAAGAAATGGGCAGACTGGATGGGCCTTGCGGTCCTTATCTGCCATCAACTTCTATGTTTCTATGTTTCTATGTTACCTGTATTTCTTCTTGCCAGGGCTAGCTTAATTCTGTTGACAATCTTATCAAAGTCTGCTCCTCTGAAGTCCCATATTTTTGCCTTGGAATGGGATGATTTAATTCTAGTGACCAAATTGAACCGTACCATGTGATGGTCACTGGCCCCCAGGTGACCTTCTACCTGGAGATCTGTTATCCATTCCCCATTAGTCAGTACTAGATCCAAGATAGCCCTGTCTCTTGTGGGTTGTTGTACCAATTGTTTGAGGCCCTCCCCCTGCAGAGAAGCCACTATGTGTCTAGTTCTGGTGGATGTCCCTGCTGGTACTGACCAATCTGTATCTAGCATGTTGAATTCTCCCATTAGCAGAACCTCCCCTTTAGCTGTCATGTTTTGTATATCTGCTAACAGTAATGTGTTCATGTCCTCCTCCTGGTCTGGAGGCCTGTAGACAACCCTAGTTAATATGGTTGTCCCATTTCCTGTTTCCAGGGTGACCCACTGTTCTTCTGGCTCCTTATGTGTATTCTGAATTTCTGTAGCTTTGATATTTTCATTGACATAAAGGTACACTCCCCCTTTGCACCTCGGTCTCTTCTGAACAGTACCATAGCTGGGTACTGAAGTCTTCCAAGTGTGGTTACTGGTGAACAATGTCTCGCTAATGGCCACTATGTTCAGTTTAGCCTCTGACATTGTTGCCAACAGGTCTGGGATCTTGCTTCCCACACTGCAGGCATTTGTGTACATGATTTTCCGTTGGCCAGATTTTGGTGCATTAGTTGTTGGACGACATCCAGCAGTTCCCCTGTGTATCGTATGGGGAGCCAGATCTTTTTCATACCTGGTGATGCAAATGAACTACAAACATGCTGAACTCCTGTTTGATCACTAGCTGAGGGGGGAGGGGTGTTTTTTCCATTCGATGTATCGGGTGCTGCACCCCTCTCCCCATTTGCTAGTTTAAATATTCTGCAAAGCCATCCAACTTCTGTCCCAATGCACTAAAGACATAAACAACTACCTCAAGCCATGCCTTACCTCGAGCCATGCTGGTGACCCGGGTTCGGGAATGGACTTGGGGCACTGAGAGTCAGCAGGGGAAGGAGAGGATGGAGCATCCAGAGGACTGCTCATATGATGGCTGCCTGGACCCCCACTTCCATGGAGCCCCCAGAGAGCTAGGACTAACCTCAGCAGCACTCAGGGCCAAGAAAAAGGAAAGCCAGAAAGCACTTTCCCCCTGGAAGGAGAGAACCCGCCTGATGAAGGGATACATCGGGTTACCCTGTACTGGCTGCAATGTGAGGTTGGGAAGCTGGCGCTGGGGTGGGTTCAGAGAGGAGGACGTGGAGTTTCTTGGCAGAGTCCTGAAGGAGAGGCAGGTCAGATGCTGGGAGATAAACAGATAATACAAAGAAAAAAAAGATATAAAAACCAATTTAAAACCAATACAGAAAGACATACAGTTTAAAAACATTACATGAAAAAATAAAACATTGCAAAAAAAACAAGTTACTATTTCATAGCATGTGAAAAAAATGACTACTGGCCTATATGGATAGATAGATAGATAGATAGATAGATAGATAGATAGACAGATAGACAGACAGAAGAAAGAAAGAAAGAAAGAAAGAAAGAAAGAAAGAAAGAAAGAAAGAAAGAAAGAAAGAACTCAATTTCTCTATTGTCCAGAATGCAATTATAGCAAAAATATGTACTAACCCCAACATTAGTAGTCTATAAAGAGGCTTCAGTAATGTCCCAAACATGGTCATCTTCACTGGATACTGAAAAACCTCCTTCCAAACTACATCATGGACATTGCTGGAATGAAAGAAGAGAGAGAGAAATTAGATCATTAATAACTAATACAGCATAACAGTATTAGTGCTTCAAAAAGGCAATAGGTCAAACCCACAATTCAACCCTGGCCACTGATATGCTCCTAGGGTAAAATCGTGAAAGCCTCTCTCTTTGTAGGACTTTCAAATCAAAGTCTCCGCCCACCAATACTAGGGTTGGAGTGAACTTTTTCAATCCCTATAAACTTAAATTGGTGATCTCCCTCCATGTCGTGGACATGATGTGCCATTGCATAACCGAAATTTTTAATTGCACAGCAATGTTCACCTGCCCTAGTACCTACTACTCAATTTCCTAGCTGTCTTGCTCACATAGTAAGCGCTGCAACTGCATATAGCAAGGGGAAAAAAAAACAACATAATGTCACATGTTATTAAGTCCCAAAGGGTCATAATATTTCCTGTTTTGGGGGTTGTAAATGCATTGATCTGAAATATTGCTTCACAAAAGGTGCATCTTTTGTACGAAAAGCATTCTTTACTTCTGGGTAATGTGAGGGCTTGCCCGAGGTTCAATGTGGGGAATAGCTCCTCCGACAACCTCTACTTAAGCCCTCCTCTAACGCACCTCCCTTGCTTAGGGAGTGTTTTTTGTGCTTCCTTCATGGCTCGTGGTGCTGTGCTTCATCGTGCTCTGCTCCTATTGTCACTTGCGTTTTTCTTCCCTGCTTTCCCTCTGTCTTCGTTCCCTCCCTTACCCTTGTCTGTTTTTTTCTCTGTTTTGGGCATTGTGCCTACCTTGTTCTTCCCTTTCCTCCTGTTCCATGGCTTTGCCTCATTTGTATCCTTTGCTCCCCTCCTTCCCCTGCTGTGCTGGGTTTTCTCTGCCCTGTTTTCTTTTGGGATTTTCATCTCTTCCCCACCCGGCATTCCAGGTGTCCTTATCTTTTCACTGCATACCCCATCCTCCATGGGCTCCTTCTGGACACCCAGCTCTGCCAGACCGCTGCAAGCACTCCATACTCAGCCTCTGTCCTAGGAGCTTCTGTCTCAATAGCGCTGCCCTGCCACATTACAGTGACTCTGTATTGACCTACTTCTATGCTTTCCCCTACTTGTTTGCTCCATAGTGACACGCCATTCCTCTATTACCTCCACATTGCCTTGTCATTTACACAATACTCAGCCATGGGAAGCAAAGCGGCTTGAAGCCAAGGCCTTGCTTGAGTCCACTTGCATTAAGTTCTATGAGATCAACATCTCCGCCTGATGTTACGATTTGTTTGTGCCTAGTGGATTACGTGGGGAGTTGGGAGGGGGGTTGCCTACCTTTTGGTGCATTCCTATGGATTAATACTCCCACTTGTGGCCTCCTATCTACCAAAATTTATTTTACAGTACAATTGCTCACTTGCAATCTGTTTCACAGCCATATGGCTGCAGAGTTGTGCATTTTAACAGCAGCTAACACCTCTGCTCCCACACAACCGCATGCATTCTCGTTATCCTGGCAGAGCAGAAACTGGGGGGGGGGGTATGTTTGGCTAGGTAGGGCCTTACATGTGCTTGCCTGGATGCTTCTCACATTCGCCTCCACTGGTCTAATACATTGCTCCCATCCACTATGCAACAATGGAAATTACTCATCAAATTCCTCTCCTCTGGATTTGGCTTCTTCTCCGCTGCCTCCTATCTTACTTTCTTCATAATGCTTCCCCTCTCTAATCCCATGCTCCATGCCTTTTCCCTTACCCTTTTAAATTTGTTCCTATCTTTACCTTCCTTGCTATTCTCCTAGCTATCAGCATGACACGTACTGACTCCTAGTTCTCTCTCAGTTCATGCCCTACCCATACCCTCTCTCTTCAGCAGCATCCTGCACTTTGCCAGCCCATACTACCAGTACTCCAGACTCCGTCCCTAACTCGTACTGTTTGAGGTGCTGGGCAAAGGCTTCCCCTGTCTACCATGGATGGGATTCCATTTCAACCACTTCCTCCTGCTACTTACCTGCCGACATCCTCTGCCCCTAACTCTACTTGACAGCATCGAGTGAAGGTTAGCTAGCCCCGACTACCAGGGATGAGAGCCATTTCTACAATCTACAGAATGTTACCTTACCTTCTCTACCTCATACTAGTTGTCACTTCCCTTTGGGAATGGAACTTTCTCCCGCTTACCAACTTGACATCCTCCATCCCTAACTCTGCTTGGCAGCATCAAGTGCATGTTAGCTTGCTCCGAATACCAGGGATGGGAGCCATGTCTACAATCTACAGACTGTTACCTTACCTCCTCTACCTCATACTAGTTGCTGCTTCCCTTCGGGAATGGAACTACCTCCTACTTACCAACTCAACATCCTCCGTACCTAACTCTGCTTGGCAGCATCAAGTGCAGGTTAGCTCACCCCAACTACCAGGGATGGGAGCTATGTCTCCAATCTATAGACTTACACCATATCTTCTCTACCTCATGTCAGTTGCTGCTTCCCTTTGGGAATGGAACTCTCTCACTCAGCATACCCTCATCATTCTACTTATGCTGCCTCAGGTCAACATCATCCCCCTCTGCTGTCCTTGATGGTTGCCTGAGTCTACCATCTACTGCTTCATCTTATACGTTCTCAGCCAGATACCCAGCTGATGCTCCCTTCAGAAATAGGACTTTGCCTGTCTTGCTTCTCCATCTTATCTCATCTGCAGCCTAGACTCTTCATCCCATCTGCTGACTTCCATGGCCGGGAGCCTGACTCTAACCATCTCCACTGTTTGCATCTACACCGATGCGGATTGCCTTTCCATTCAGGAATGGAACTTCTTCAACCAAGTTCTCTCATCATTCTACATTTACTAGCTGACTCCAGCCTGGATAATTTTGCCTTGAATGTCCCATCTGAATGTATGTCCTTCCATTCCACATGCTTCACATGTGTTTTTCTCCACCTGCTATCCGATGCCACAACCCTTCTGGACCTGGACCTCCTACTTCTGCCTGCGACTTCGACCATGGAACCTGGACTTTTTCAATTTGTTTGCCTTCATCCTGTCAGTTTGCCATTTCCCTTCAATCACAGGACCCTTCTGCTTTGAATGACTCCACTCACCATTCCACTCTTCCATGGACCTTCATTCTCTAGCACCTTTGGCCTCCTTTCCCTTATCATATGGATCCTGACAGCTCGTTCAGTCCCTCTCTCACTCTTGGTCTACTACCTCATGGACTTCTTCACTGCAGGTCACCAGTTCAGCTGTTGTATAAACTTGTTTTCTTTGCAGATTTGGGACCTCATCCTTTGTTGCCCCAGCACCTTCCATCATTTCTCTAGTCACTTCCGGCCTTCGTCGGGTGTGGGACTCCTGTGTCTCACCTCAGTTGCTCTTGGTGCTTGGCTTGGCTCCTTGGCCTTCTGTGGATCATCATCTGATGCCTTACTTCAGCTTTTCTGCAGTTTGCTGCTGTTCACTATGGCACTGACTCAGTCCTGCACCTTACTGCTCTGGATGTAGTCTGGCTTCGCCTAGCCCACAGGGTCCTCTGCTTATTTCTTCAGTTCCTCAGGATCCGCTCCGGACTTCTTTCCCATTTTGAATGGCTGCTTTCTCATTCTCACCTTGCTGGCTTGGGGCTTCTTACTGTTTGCTGTGGCTCTTTTGGGTCTTGTATCCTATCTCCGACCAGTACTCCTACCCAGTCATCTGCTCTTCTATATGATCCATCCCATACTCCTACTCCAGTCCTTCTAACAGTACCCTTCCACTACTCATTGGATCATTAAGTCATTACTTTGGGTTATACTACTGCCAGCAAACATTCCTTGGCTTACATGCCCCATAGACTCTTACGTTGTCTTCGAGTTTTATACTGCCCATTCAGTTCTTCACAGTCATTCATGGAATCCCTTTTGCCTGGACAATAGGAAGATCTCCTCTGTCTCTATATACCCTCCAATCCCTGTCCATCCAATCACCATGACTTCCCTGTATGCCTTGTCTCATTGACTATCCTCATACATGGAAAGGACTTCAATCCTTCTGCTACACTCCAACTTTGTAATCAGCATCACTTCTACAGATACCGGGAATCTCAAGATGACCCATTCAGCTATGGACATCATCCATTTTACCTTCTGCTGCCTCTTCTTTCAGCACTGACTCTGATGACCAAGTTACTCGATTCCTACTTCCCAACAGTCATTGCTAGTTTTAGGAATTGCACATATATCTTCCAGAATATTTATCATGGGATCTTCACAGCTAGCTGATTACTGAGTCCATGCCATCCAAACCTTTGATTTCACTCCCAGACATCACTATTCCTTATACTATCATCTGCACTTTTTCATCTAGCACCTTCAGCCAGGTCAACCACTCTTCCAGTGGACTCTTCAGCCTCTCCTTCTCAAAGTACCTTTATTAATCTCTACAGTAAAGACCATCAATGAGAACTGGTTCCCCTGAATTTTAAGTGGCAATCTGTAATAGCCAAGACAAATTCATCAACTCAGCCTTGCATCCCAATCGATTTTAATCCGCTGTAGCACTAAAATCCTATGGCATCCTGCACTATTTGATCTCACTACCAATCCAGCCTACATACTCTTCCTCTCATCCACCCCCAAGCTACTCTCAAGTATTTCAGCATCTGCATTACCTGTAAACTTAACCAACCTATGCCACCACAGTGCATCTCCTAAATGATCACACCACAGGAATACCCACACTTTCTTCAAGCAGTGTACCAGCAGAGGATTTGAGCATAAAGTCATGGGCATCATGACCAAAGAAGCCATCCATTCCTTATACCAAATTTCCAATCATTCTTCATATATATTAGGCTACCATTTGGACTGTTCCACAAATCTTCCTCTATTGCTTTACTAATCACTTATGGTTTTACTCTTATTAGTCACTCAAAATCTCTTCTTCTCATTTTACTCTGGGATGCTTACCTAGTGACTTACCACTCACTAATCAATTCCTTACCTCCAGACTACCTCGACTATCAAACCTTACATGAACTGGATCAGTCACCCATAACTTTGCAAATCATCACAACTCCCACAGTGTACTGTCTGGTCTTATATTAATCAAATCATGCTCTCCCAACTCATTACACCCCTACAGTCCCTTTGGACATGCATCCTTCATCATCTCAGAAACATGGACTACATTAGCCCTTCTTTAACTGTATCTGCTCCACACATAGGATTCTACCACCCCTACAGAAAACAAGTATCCTTCACCCTCAGGATCATCATTAGTCTGTATCATCCTTGGATCAAGAATGAACCATCATCTCCAGGGCACTCAAAGACTCTTCTACTCATTTCTACTCTATGGATGCTTCCTTAGTGACTCCTTGTTCAATACGGAGCTCCTTGTCTCCAGGCAATACCTTTACAATCAAACCTTTCACAGGCTGGATCATTCACCAGTGACTACTCCTACCACTGCATTCCAGCATTCCCAGTTTAATACCATATTGATCCAGTCATGGTCCCTCTGTTCATTACACCCTTACAATTCCATTGGACAAGCATCATTCATCATCTTGGAAACTTGGACTTCCTTCACCCGGATTTACTTCATACTTGGGATTCTAGCACTCATTCAGAACAGACATACTCTTCAACCTCAGGACCATTGTACAATTGGCATCATCCACAGATTGAGGATGGATTATCATCTCTACAAGCAGCTCGCCAACCTCAAATTAGCTATGGTTACTAGAACCTAGGTCCTTCTCCATTTAGTATGCCCAGAGGATGGGCAGACCTCTGGCCATGGGTCCTCAGAGGTTTCCTCCATGTGGGGGGGGTTTCCTTTCCTGCATGCCAGGGGGTCATACGCTCCATGAGTTGGAGGAGGTATCTTTTTGGGCCTTCTATTCCCTACAAATTACTACCTACATACCTACTACTCGAGGGTGAGAATGGAGTAAAGCCACACAAAGTACTACAAGTTACACAAGCACTATATACCCCATCTCTCCCTATTGCTATTCCACAAACATTGAATGGGAGGGCTTGCCCAAGGTTCAATGTGGGGAATAGTTTCTCCCACAGCCTCTACTTAAGCCCTGCTCTAGCACACCTCCCTTGCTTAGGGAGTGTTTTTTGTCCTTCACCATCTCCTCCTCCTCCTCCTCCTCCAGTGCTCTTCTCACCCTTGTTTGTGGACCTCCTATTCCCTACAAATTACTACCTACATACCTACTCCTCAAGGGTGGGAATGGAGTAAAGCCACAGAAAGTACTACAAGTTACACAAGCACTATATACCCCATCTCTCTGTATTGCTATTCCACAAACATTGAACAATATATCAGGGAACTGTTCCTTCCCCCTCTCCCTCAACTATCCCCAAGTTAAAATTAAAAATTGGGGAATAAATCTTTCCATACCAGGGACAGTGGCTATGGAATATATTACCATTCACTCTTGAAATTTAAACAAATTTTGCTCCATGGAAAAACTGTTGTAAACAAACATATTTCCATCTTTCCATGCAACTACTTTAAAGTGCACACTTGAAGACAGTTATTACCCGATCCATTCAATTTTTGTTTTGTAGTCTGAAGTCATTAAATCTGACCTAAATTTAGTGCTGACCTATGTTTTGATGATTGCCTTGCTGCCTCGTATCTTCCAAACCAATGTATCAAACATACCAAATAATTGAGAGAAGCTGAGTGAAGATGGCTGTCAAGATGGGCAGACCATCTCCTAAGCCTTCTAGTGTCTAGCTCCATTTGCAAGAAAAACCCTTTTCTTGTGTGGATAATTGTATTTTCAGACAATTAGTTTATTTTAGTTTAGGGTAGTTGCCAGGGAGTTTTTAGTTATAGCTAGCGGTACAGTGAGTTAGAGCTAAGAACTTTCTTTTTCCTTTTAAGCCTAAGATGTGTGCAGTATCATAAATTCTCATCATTTAAATTTCTAAATTTTTTATACTTGTTGCACTGCTGTTTCTTTGTGGTGGTGCATTTATTGGTTACCTGGAGGTAACATCTATCATGAGAGTGATTTTAATTAAAACCTTTCCTGATAATGTTAGTCTCCTGTTGCAATGCTACAGTAGTGTAGGTGGAGAACACATAATGACCATCTGAGTTGAGAAGTGGTGGGCGAAGTGGCCCCAATTCACTCCGTGGAGTGATTCGCCGAGTGAAGGTGAATTCGCAGAGTGCTCTGCAATGCGAAGTGGACTACTTTGCATTATAATGGGTAACACGAAGTCCATTGAAAACAATGACTTTGCATTACTCCGCCTTCCCAAACCACTACTCCACCAATTCTTAAGGTGAAGTACATTGTAAACAATGTACTCCACCTCACTTGGCTTATTTTTAAGCTCCAAAGGTGAATTTTGCAGTGATTCATGGGATTTCAGGTCACATGAGCTCTAGATTGTTCTGCACAGCCTCAGTTTGGGGTAGTGTGTGTATGAAGCTGTAGGAGGCAATCTGCTCTGACAGCTCTCTGCAATTCAGACCTTCTAAAAGCTGTTAAAAAAGCCTTTTTGGGTAATTTGTTTTGCTGAAACTTTAGTTAATCAATTATAGGAAACCCTTCTGTGCTCATATCATCGAGCGTTTATTGTTTGTGTGTGGAATTTGAATGTTAACTCATTCTATCTGATGCTGCCATTTTGGGTCAGGTTAAACAATGGATGGTTCTGACACCTTCCGGCGCTAATGGGTAAAATCGGTTAATGTACAATTTTCAGTCTCTGTACTGAGAGACAGTGGAAGTGTGCTTTGGGGGAAGGGCGTATCTGTGGTGTAGGTAGATTAACTTGGAGAAAAAACAGTGCTTTCGTTTTGGTGATATTTTTCTTGTATAACTGTGTTAATGTACACACAGCAATATTTTCAATAATTCTTGCCATTTTTTTGCTGATTGTTGTGGTGCAGCAGTGCATAATTTTAGTTTGTTTAAAATGTGTGGTTATATTACTGAAGTTTTCAATTTGCTATGCATTACTTAGTGTGTGTGTGAGTATGTGTGTGATGCGTGTCATCAAATCAGACACCTTTTATTGTGCCACATAATTTCAGCAATGTGAAGCTGCCATCTACTGCAGCTGTGTAATTTTTGTTCTTCTTTGTGGTATCTTTACTGGTACTAGTACTAGTGACTGTTACTGCAGCAGTGCAGTATGCTGCCCTCCCCATGGCCCACCCCAACCGGCAAAGAAATTATTTTCCTGATTTGAATTTCTGATGGTGAGCACTGGCTAGGTGTTGTGCCTTTGCATCTGCATCTCTTCGGTGCGCAGCGCAATCTTAATCTGTCTATGCATTTGCATCTCTTTATGGCCCAATCTCCATCTCTAACTTAAGTCACAGTTGTTTCATTGCCCTCCCTTCAGAGTACTGGACAGGCGTGGTGCATAATTCTGCATGAACATTGTACTCATTAATATGCATTTTTAAGTCAGGACCATCATCACGAGTCACTCGTGATACAAATCACATTCTTCATCATCATGGTCACAAATGCAGTCACAAATCATGATTTACGATCATGTCACGAATCACAACATTAATCTTTTTTAATAGTTACATGGATGTATTGTAAGCCTGTTTTATAGTATCTCTCCATGCTTCACCACCTCACCATTGTGCTCATTAATGAGTGTTTTTAAGTCGGGAAGTTTTCTGCCACACCTCATTGGGCCTGTTGAAGTACAGCTGTAGGCATTCACGTTTCTTCACCATCACGGTCACAAATGCAGTCACAAATCATGATTTACGATCATGTCACGAATCACAACATTAATTTTTTTTAATAGTTACTTGGATATATTTTAAGCCTGTTTTGTAGTATCTCTCCATGGTTCACCACCCCACCATTGTACTCATTAATGAGTGTTTTTAAGTTGGGGAGTTTTGTGACACACCTCATGGGGCTGGGGGGAAGGACAACCATAGGCATTCATGTTTCTTCATCATCATGGTCACAAATGCAGTCACAAATCACGATTTACAATTACATCACAAATAATAACATTCATTTTTTTACTAGTTACTTGGATGTATTGTAAGCCTGTTTTATAGTATCTCTCCAGGCTTCACCTTCCCACCATTGTACTCATTAATAAGTGTTTTTAAGTCAGGGACTTGGCCAGTGTCTGCAGTAAATACAAAGACTGGAAAGAAGACTGACTGCACACATGCAGTTTAGCACAGTATACTTGCACTGCTTAGAATACAAAGTGTCATGCATATGGAAGACAACAAAAAAAGGGCATAATTACATACAAGGGTCATGGATGGTGGAGGAATACATTTTATAACACAGCAAGGAAGGTGTGGGGGGCACATGGTATGAGGAAAAAACTAATGTGGGATCCCATGGTGATCCAGCAGCAGTTCCAGCATGGACATAATTTGCAACTGATGTCCCTCTATGTGATCCAGCTGCTGTTCCACAGCATTCACCCTCTCATTGTTCTCCTCAACAGCACTCCAGAGAACTGCCAAGTCAGCCTGTAGTTCTCTGGGGTCCACACATTCTTCAGGCTGACCTGCTGGTGGTGGTGGTGGTGCTGGTGGAGCAGCAGGTGCTGTTGTGGCCCTCTTCTTCTTAGGGATGCCGCCATGCACAGCTGCACCCTCTGCCACAGAATGGCCAGCAGGTGCAGGCATGGTCTGTTCTGTAGCAGCCTGCCGCTCCATCTGGTGGTGATTCAGCATATGGGTGTGCTGGCCCCCAGTCCTCAGGTGAGTCCCCCGGGTGCCACATGCACCTCCCTCTCACATAGGTGCACTTGACCACATTGCTGTCCCTCCGACACAGTTAAAAAACTGCCAAACAACTGAGGTATGGGGAGGACCAGGCACAGGCAGGGGAGAGCCAGATGAACTGGAAGCTGACTGGTCACAGTGCTGAACAGAGATGGGATCCACACTTGGGCCCAGGGTAACAAGCACATCCTGCTCCAGAGGACTTGGTGTTGGACTTGGTGGTGGTGGTTCAACTGCCTCAGAGTCAAGACAGGAGGCTTTGATGGTCCTGCTTCCAGAGGGAGGACAAACAACTAACTACTTATAAAGGTAAGAAAAATTTAATTTACAGAAAGAACAAATTAAGTGAAAAAGAGTACAGAAAAGACAAAAAAATGTAGCTTTTAAAAAAGCTGTTGGGTCTAAATCAAAGTTTCAATCTCCTCCTTGCTCTGATCTCAAAGTATCAGCAGTCACAAAACACACTCCTCTCTCTCCATCTGCACAGGAGAAAGTAAAAGTGTCTGCTTGTATGACTCACTTCCTTCCTGCCTAGCTAAAGAGCATGCAACTTACAGTACTGTAAGCCATGTGATGTGTGGGGGCTGCCAAATCTGAAACACCAAGTCGATCACTTAGAATCATAATGAGGAATGTGAAGTCCATTAAAAACAATGACTTTGCCTTACTTCGCTTTGCCATTCTGCCTTAACGAGAAGTGGTAATGACAAGGCAGAGTTGGCAACGTGAAGTGTCCACTTAGCGTTCACTTCGCTGGTGGAATTTAAAATCACTGCATCTCTAGAGTTGAGGCATCCGGCAAGCAGTCCAACACCTCATGATAAAGAACTGTTTTAGGAGGTCCTTTAGAAGATCCCATGGGGCATAAGTGGGAGGGGGCCTTCACAGAAAAGTCCTTTGGTGACGCAGCTAGACGTTTTGTACAGAGTATCAAGTGTGCCAGAGTTCAGAACTTGGAGGGGCAGTGATATCAGGACCTTAAACTGTGGTCCTATCAGTCTGAAACTGGACATCAAGCAGTGACAGAGCTGGCTCCTGGAACTTTCTTCTACTGTAAAAAATTTCACTGCTGAGGTTTCTGTGGTTGGAGCAGAGACTAAGTATCCCTATGTTTGGATACTATGCAAACAAATATTCTGTGACCTTCCATGCTGCTGAATTTTTGACATCTGTGTTTCCATGGCTTTTGTACGCTTTCATGTTTTTCATATTTGGAATGAAATTCATATGGTACTTAACATATACTGTCCATAATTTATTTAGGCATTGCTGAGAGTGTACAAGCATGACTGATACAGTTGGTATGAATGTGGTTCAAGTGAGATTTATTATAATTGCATTTGTTAATATGTTTTGACTGGGATGTATGTATGTGTGGTGGTTTGGTCTGGTTATGGATTATATGCACAGTGGGACTTTTTGCCTTAGTATTTGATTATATGTGAGTGGCTGCATCAGTATTATTTTTGCTTTTGGGTGGGTTTTTGTTTTTGAGGGTGGTTGGCATTTGGGTGGGTATTTAGGTAGTTTTAAATTAAGAATGTGTTAGTTGAGTAGTGATCACATCATCACCTACTCCCTGGAGCAGTTGCAACTGTAGCTTACTTTGAGGGGACCAATATACTGTATTGGTGGTGATCATTGACTGTTGCAGGGAGTTGGGCATCCTCAGGGGACATGGACAGGGACAGCAGCTTGCTCTGTGGGGAGTAGGAAAAGGGGGGATAATTGGGTGTGTAACATCAAGGAGGCACCCTGTGTAAAAATCTGTCCAGGACAGAGATCCTTCATGTCTGGTATAGATCTCAGGGGCAGTCCAGACTACAGCAGAACAGGTAATGAGAGGGCCAGCCATGCCTGCTCTCCCCTTTCAAGCATTTCTGTTTAATGCCGTGTCCCAGAGGAATAAAACTGAGGTGATGGAGGCATTCATCACAGACTTCTTGGCGGACCTGGTATGTATCATCCAGACTTGGTTGGAGTGATACATAACTCTGGCCCTGTGCTGGAGGCATCTATCTCTCTGGGGTATTCCATTGTGCATTGCATGAGGTGAGTGTGCAGTGGGGTGGGGTGGCTATTAGATCTATGTTGGGACTGATGGCATAACTGATGGTGGAGAGCACCTCATTTGAATGCATGGTCATTAAAGGGGATTTCGACACTTATTAAAAAATCATTCTCATGTACTATCCCTTGGGGCAAAGAAGTGAATTTTTGCAGGAACTGGAGTGCTTCAAGGCCAGCCTAGTCATGGATTCACCCAACTTGTTGGTGCTTGGTGATCTCAGTGCTTGGGTTGATGATGAAGGCTCTCTGTTTGGAAAACAGTTCCCCCAGTTTATGTCTTTACTGAGCCTAGTACAGGAATTTGCCACCAAGACTCCCTAAAAAGACTACACCTTAATTTGCTCTTCTCATTGGGTCTTGACATTAATAAAGTCACAGTTGATCCAGTCAGGTAGTTGGATCATCATGCTGTTTAGTTCTTCTGTGGAGCCCCTCATTTTCAAACCCCTCCTGTGGAGATGGTCACACTTCACCCTTTGAGAAATCAGGAGCCAAATAATCTCCTGATGATTCTGGACATCTTGGATATTGCATCAGTATGTGCTGGGGATGTGGAGAAAGCCATGGAGGTCTATAATAAAGCCTTTGACTCCCTTGCACCCTATCGTTTTTTTCCCTTGATGTCCTGTCTTAGGTCACCATGATTTGATGAGGACCTTAGGCAGTTGAAAACTAATAGGTGGAGGTCAGAGCCTTGCTGGACAAGTGCTAGGTCATAGGAGGACAAGCTGATGCTGAATAACCACTGTGGTGTGTATCAGCAGGTGATCATGCTAAAAAAGGCAACATGATCATTGAAGGGAAAAATCAACCAGCTCAACTCTTCAACACTATGGGCAGATTGTTAAATCCTCTTGATCTTCAGTCAGGAAGAGATTTTTCAGTTGAAAATGTGACAAGTTTAATCAATTTTTCTTTTACAAGATGTCCTCCATTAGAGTTGGTAACTCCCCAGGAAGCCTGTCATGGGCCAGCAGTGTTTATGAGGAGAGGGACTTACACACTTGATCACTGTGGGTGGAGTTTGGACCAGTCCAGACAAAAAAAGTCTTCCAGGTGGTCCTGGGGCTTTGCCCTACTCACTGTATGTTGAAACCAGCCTACCAGCTTTCTCTCAGGTTGCTGGCCAATCTTGGCTCCAATTGTTGTTGAGATGATCAGCTGTACACTTTGGGAAGGTGTTTACTCCACTGAACTGAAGATGGCAGTGATGAAGCCCCTGGTGAAGAAACCGTCTTTTGACCTTGAGGAATTGGTAAATTACAGGCCTATCTCAAACTACCCATTTTTAAGGGAAGGTAATAGAGAAGGTAGTAGTGTCGAAGTTGCAGAACCACTTGGAATGTTATGAGACTCTTGAGCCATTCTAGTTTGGATTTAGGCCTCAGTACTGCACATAAACCTTACTAGCCAAGGTGTTCAATGATCTTATGGTCAGAAACAGTGGTCAGTGTTCCATCTTGGTACTGCTGGAGCTTCCCTCCACTTTTGACATGGTGGATTATAAGGTGCTGTTGACTCATTTGAGGCACTATGTGGGACTCACTGGTACAGTGTTGTGGTGTTTTGTGTCTTAGTTGTCTGGTAGAGTGCAGCAGGTGGCATTAGGTGGTACAGTAACATCCCAGATGCTGCTGAGCTCTGCTGTGAGGTGCTTCAGAGGTACATTTTGGCTCCTGAGTTATTTGCCATGTAGCAATGAAAACCCTGACTATGCCACCTGATGATCTCCCATAATGGCAACATGTGCATGCCATTTATTTCATTTGGCTTTTGCTAGCACTTAGTTTTCCTGGGGTTCTTGGATTGCATGTTTTCCTCTTCATTGATGCCGCATGCTTTCCTGAACTGTTTTTATACCATTCTGTTTGTATTTTAAATTTTGCTTGTGTAGTCCCCGGAGCCCAGGATGGGTGCCTAACAAATAAACTTGTCTTACACTCCTTGTGTCATAGCTGAAAAGGGGACTTTGATCTAATTCCCTTTTCTATTTTCATTACCAATAAATAAATAAATGAAATTGCAGTTACAAAAGAAGAGCTGAATATTACTATGGAAAATCTGGAGTTTGCGGGAATGGATAAAAAAACAGAAATTTACAAATGTCCAATCTGAGGTAAAGATAGTACTAGGAAAGGAATTAAAATAAAATAATAATTCTGAGAGGCTATGAATCTGATAACATATTTAAACAGGAGAGAGATGAAAGTAGAGGTCAATCAAAATGTAGATCACATGGAAATAAGAGAAATCACAATAAAAGCAGTGATAATAGATTAAATACCCTTATCAATAATTCAGATGTTTCATTATTGCAAAACAACTGGATCACAGAAACATCAGTGGCGGTTTTTGGAGATAAGTCAAGATACCAGTTAAACGTAAGAAGCCAATCAAATAACTTGAACAGGAGCAAAAGGAAACTCAGAAGGGAGGGGAGAAAAACCTACAAAAATTCACTGCAGAGAATGGAGCAATGGAGGTTACAGGGAATAACATCAGTCTGGATGGGTCTTGTGGTCCTTATCTGCCATCAACTTCTATGTTTCTATGTTAAAACACAAGTGAAAAATGTATCTCATTGGGAATTAACTGATGTTCAAATTAAAGTAGTGGCACAAGGACTGAACTTTGTGCCCAAATTGTACAAGGAAAAGTTTATTGTGTTAGTTATCTGCACAGGTTTTTCAGACAGGTTAATCTTGGACTGTATTTGCTGAAAGGACAGACTTTGCTGACAGAGAGGCATGCAAGAACCTAGCTTTACCTTAAAGGTGTATTTATATTTATGTATCTTCATATTGAAAGGAGCAGGATAAGTGGAGAGAAAAATGAAAGATTTGTAGGCAGCATTTTGGTCATCTTGAGATATGTCCTTAAAATTGTAACAGGTGGTGTGGGGCACACTAGCTGAGATGATTAATCTTGGCTGAGTAGATACAGAAAGCCCTATGAATCAGATGTGTAATTGGGGAGTGGAACTGACATATGCTAAGTGCCTTCTAACAAGTTCACTATAAAAGACCCCCTTGTCCAGCATTATCCAGCATGCTTATGTCCTAGTGAGTGAGTAGGACAGAGAAGGAATGAAACAGCTACAGGAATATTAGGCATCATCAGGCTTTTGCAGGAGGAAGCAGGGAGGCTGGGGACTCTGCCAGGTGACTAGGCTAAGGTACCTGACCATTTCTGTTGTTACACTCACTGCAGGAAAAGGTAAAGGGTAGAAGACAGGCCACTAGTGAGAATAGGAGGGACACCCTATCTACGGTAAGATGAAATGAAGTTTCTAGTGAGTCACTAAGGAGGAAGATCTAGAAGTGGTAAAGAGACAGAGGGAAGCAAGGAGAAATTTACTGAAAGTGGTAAAGGGTATAAGGGAATATCAGCAGCCACCCTATCAGGGGCAGGGTGACACTGATAGGAATGACTGCTTGAAGGTTCAAGAGGGTAGAAGCAAACAGAGGGACAGGGTGCATAAAAGAGCAGGAAGAAGAACATATAGCCAGAAATGGGAGTGGTGAAGTGCAGTGGGTATGGAGCAGGAGTCTTCATGGAGATATTCTGGAGACTGAGGTGCTGCCCTATATGTAAGAACCTCTTTGGGTTGAGGGATGAGGTCCCTAGACTCCGGGCCAAGCTGACCAGGATTCAGATGCCCTTGTCCCTCACTCAGGGACCACCAAGTCCACAACTGCTACCCTTAAGGATGCCTAGGGAAAACAAGGCTAGCTGGACAGCAGTGGGCTCTGGGAGGGAGGGGGTGGCAAGGCAGGGGCACATTCCTCCACCAGTACCACTACACAGCTCGTTCACCATTCTGGCAGCATTGGACAGTTGGAAGGTGGTATGCATAGTAGTTGCAGTAAAGGATGTAAGGTCCCTTGAAAGGGGAAACCTAAGGTAGGTGACAGAGGTCCCCAACAGAAGAAGATACTTCTGGTGGGGGACACAATAGTTAAGGGCATACAGTTGGAAACATAAAAGGGGGTGGAGAGAGGTAAGGTGCCTATCTGGTGCCATGGATTGAAGAGATTGTCAGCAGATGCCAAGGGTCATCATGGTGGCAGGACAGGGAGCTGGATGTCATTTTCCACCTGGGGACCAATGACCATGCTAGGGACGCAGTTGTGATTGTTCAGGGAGAGTTCAGGAATCTGGATAGGAGCCTAAAACAGGCAGTGCAAACAGTGGCCTTCATTGAGGTTCTACCTGTACATGGCTGAGGGGAGGAAAGGGAACTCTGTATCAAGGGTTTCAACTTGTGTTTGAAGGAATGGTACAGAGAGGAGGGGTTGGCTACACTGGGGACTGGGGACCAAGCTGGGAGGATGCAGATGTGTACAAAGGCGATGGTCTGCATCCATCTAGGACAGGAATTGCAGTCCTCAGTGGACAGTTTAAATGTTACTTAGATGAACATGTAAACTAGCTGAGGGGGTGGCTGAAGGATAGAGGGAGGCATATACTGCTGCCCAACACAAAATGAAACAGGAGGGAAGGAGCACTGAATGGAGAAAACTCCTCTAAGGAACACGTTCAAGGCAAAAGAAGGGGAAATGAAGACAGAGGTGCAAGGAACACATGTACTGTAGTCATATGAGAAAGGAAAACAAGTCAGGACCAAAGGGAGGAAGAGAGGGTGGCAAGCAGGGTGGGAGAAAAATGTGGAATGCAGGGCTGGCATTAGACAACTGCAACACCTGCAGCCATGGGGGGCCTCACGCACTGGCATTGGCAGGCATACACTGTGTATATTTTAAAACCTGAGGTAGCATTTTGAAAGGTTTTTCCGAGCTGCCGCCAAGCTGTCTCTCTTACTTGTTCTTGCTGCCACGCTGGAGCTTAATCCTTGATGTGTCTCTCAACTGTCTTAATTTTTTCAGGAAATCTTGAATTCAGCATCCCTGTCCCACAGTCCCAATTGCCCTCTGAAAATTCACAAATTTGAATGCCACTAGTGTACTCAGCATTCTTTCTGGTGGATGTGAACTCCAGCTTCTTCATTGAATATGCCAGATAGTGTGTCAGACATCATGTGAGTGTACTCACAGTCGATTGGGTGTGCGTGTCCTTTAAATATGCGCTGACTCACCAAACAAAAAAATAAAATGCTTGGGCTGCCTTTCCCACTGTGCACTACTTCAGCAGGAGTGGAAAGCAAAAGCAAACCTGCATGCTGTGAGGAAGTCTCAAAATAACAGACTCTGCAGGGAGGGCAATGAAGAAACTGGAGTCTGGAAAGCAAAAGAAAACCTGCATGCTGTGAGGGAGTCTCACAATAATGGACTCTGCAAGGAGGGCAACAACGAAACTGGAGTCTGTAACCACCAGAGAGAACACCAAGCACACTGGTGGCATTCAAATTCATGAATGACAAGGGAAAGCTTGAGAGGTATGCTACACAGAGTCCTTGTTTTGACTTGAATGTGTTTTGAAAGTTTTATTAAAACTTTTACCATCATATGTGATTTACCCCTTTCCTTGTTCAGCTCTAGACTGCAGGCAGCTTTTCAAAAAGCACGCAAAACCAGCCTGGTGGTGCTGAGGGTTGAGGTGCTGGACACCACACCTTGTGCCACGCCGGTGACCCAGGTTTGGGAATGGACTCGGGCTGCCGGTTGTTGGCAGAGGAGAGGGCAGATTGAGCATCTGACAACTGCTCTCCTCTCTCTGGGGTGGGTAGTGGGGCTTGCATCACCCTGTAGTGGTGACTGGCAGAGGCCAGCCACACTACAGTGGCATGCAAAAAGTGGGGGGAGAGCACAGCAGGCGTCAGTACTACGTGCTCGGATGCCATTGCACGTCCAGCTCTCCATATGGGAGAAAATGTGGAAAAATGCAGAGGGCGATCTTCACAGCTGATGACCATGCCTTGCACCCCTAGAGAGACCTGAGAGGGGTGCATACTCAATGGGTGTGAGAGCGATGAAAGGCTGGCCCACTGGGTGAGTGGGTTCGTGTGGCCCGTATGCACGACTGGGCACGGGGGTGCAGGGATGGCGGCCAGAGATCGTGGGGGCTGCTCTGCTGAGGAGGTAAAAGCAAGAGTACGATAAAAAAAAAAGAAATGTGCAAAACTCTGCTACAGGTTTTTTTTTTGTTTCACTTATGCTTTGAAATCTCTTTCTTGTTTAAAACATCTCCTAAGTTGTACTAGTAGCCTAAGAAAGCAAACAGATTTCTTACTGTAAACTTCTTCCAATTTGAAAGAGCAGCCTCAGAAAGCAGTTGGCATTTGCAACAAGCACACCCCTTTAAATCCTCTTTTGTTTAAATCGTTTTCCAATTTCTGATAAAAGTCTGAAAAATTAAACGGCTTTCTTACTGTAAACTTATCCTCATCTGAACTAGCAATCCGAGAAAGCAGTCAGGTTTTGCAACAAGCACACGAAGTCCTGCTGGAGAGTTTTCACTTTGTCTGCTTAGATTAATCCCATGCAGTTTACAATCCAGAATTATCTAATCAGCAGTGTTTCTTTAAAATTCCTCCCAAATTGAATCTCCTCTCGAGTTCTGCTGGCTGAAAACAGTAAAGTGCTTAATATGTCCATCAACTTTAATCTGTCCCGATTACCTCTGCAGTTCGAGCCGAATTCCCTCCCACTGGTTTAACCCGGCTTTGATTATTGGTGCTTGCAGGATTGTATAAGCATACAAAGCATTTACAGTAACTTCATGGTCAGGCATCAGCAATGGGATAAGAGGGAAGGGGAGGGAAGGGCAGCCAAAGGTGAAAGTTCACCCTTTTCAGGCGCTGTGTGAGAACAGCTAAGTAAAAACAGCAACCACCAAAAAGATCTTCTGTAATACAAAACAGCGTTGTAAAATAGAGTAAGTTTTGTTTTTGCGGGAAGCAAGCTCCCCGTATCTCCCCTTCTGAGGGGGGCTTTGCCCTCCAAACTCCCCTTTTTATATATACCAACTTCAGAGGGGACGTACTTCAGGGAGGGGGACAATTTTCGGTTGCTTTATTTGACTTAGTTGTTTTGACTTAGCTGTTTTCACTGACCATCCCCCCTTTCCCATGTACGTCTGCAGTTCCCCATTTGGGTATCAGATATGGGTTTGTTTATCTGGCGCAGGAGTTGAAGAGGGGTTTGTTCAAGTTTCTTTCACCTTTGAAAATATCCAAGAGACCCAAATCCTTTCAGTCACATTGCACCCCCACAGTCTGAAATTCACATCAGCCAGAAGGAACTGAACCAGGAGTTTTCAGGCATAAGTAGTAAGAGATTTATGGTGAGTTGAAACCATGTCTCAGAACCTGGAACAAGTGCTTTGTTTTTCTTATTTGTTTTTATAACATGTGCTCCCATGTTATGCTATATTTCTGGTTGTGGCTGCAAGCAACTCTGACTAATGCGCAATTTAGTGTTGTGAACTTCCTGATTGGCAGGCAGTTGGTGAAAGTTGACCTCAAGTTCCTAGAAAGCAGCAAGAAATTATGTTTTCTGGTTTCTGTAGGATTGTGGATGGGAATCAGGGAATACTTTAACCTGCTGGACTGTGCAGTACATTTTGCCTCGCTAGACAGTTTGCTTGTAGTTTATTCCAGTTTTGCTGCATCGCATATCCCATACATACAGTAGTACAGAGAGACTGCCTTCTCTGGCTTTAAAGTCGATCTTACATTGCAGGAATAGTTTTTAAATCTGGAATATTTCAGCACAAGCATCTTGTTTTGATAAAACTCTCATTAATCCTATCTTAGCTGGCAGTGCCAATCAAGTGTGCTAGAAGTCTTAATTTTGCTAAACCAAGAGCTGTGTTTCTTTACTTTGTGTGTTAAAAAAATCATAGCCATGTGCAAAGAGCTGGGTTGCTAATATTAGATTCTTCCTCATGGTAACTGCAGAATATGTTCCCAGAATCATGTACTTTACCTGTAGTGAATATATATTTTACAGCTAACTGGAGAATGATTCATTTGAACATCTGGGAAGGGAAAGTGATTTGATTTTAATGGCAAAGGAAATGACGTAGTTTGTATTTTCAGGACACCTTTATTTCTTAGTTGTGAGTGAAATGCCTATCTTAAAGCAGATATAGGTGTGATTTTCTTCATTGAAAAGTTGTGTAATGTATGAAACTGCGTGCAGGCACTAAACATTTAAGCACAAGATGGTGGATAGTCCTGCACCACATGGAGTATACAAATCCACTGGCCAAATGGCAAACAACCACTATGAAATAACCTGTGGCTGTTACAATATTGTAGTTCTCTTAACCGATTGTCTAAATGACACAGAGCTTAATGTGCCCCATGTATAATCATTGCCATATATGACAATACTGTTTTTGCAGCACATATTTTCCATGGTGTCCATTGACAAGAAACTGTGACATTCTTTATGACACCCTGATATACAGTGTTACTACAGTACAGTGAAGCCCGCCAGCATGAAGGGCAGTGTCACAGATTTCCTGCATGACAAAAGGGATTAACTCACATTGAAAATGTATTGTTTGCTGCCGTAACTCTAATGCGGAATTGTATATGTTTAATAGATAGGTGTTCTATATTTAGAAGAACGTTATGTGACCGGTATTCAGAAGAATGTTATGTGACCTGTGAATTACCATATTTTTCATATGGTAGATACAATGTAAATGCATGTTTCTTGGTTTTTTAAATCTCAGCTCAACCTCAAGCTTTTGGCATTTAGTGTATATGTATTGCATTTGCCTAATCAAGAGAAGATTTGCCACGACAGGTAGCTTATGTGTGGTCTAGTAAGTTGTTAGAACACTGGCTTTGGAGTAGGAAATCATAGATTAAAACCACAACAGAGTCAAACACTCACCATGTGACTATAGCAAGTTGCCTAACCACCCAGTTTTCCAGTCCAGCCAGTTGCAGTAATGGGTGTTTACTCACCTGGTAAAGGTGATTGTGTTGGTTGGCATCCATGGCACTCCAGACATTATCTCATGGGTTACAGCCCACCTGATAGGCTAATGATGCACATGACCCAGATCAGATTTCCAGTATATCCAGGTCCCAGGAACCCCTGCTCTCCAGTTTGAATTTTCCATAGCTGAAAGGAAGAGTGTTAGGAACAAGACAACAATATACACAAATAGAGAGTAGCAAGGATGAGGTCTGCACGACAGGATAACATTAACAAGGTCAGAGGCCTGGGTTTATTTCCTATTATGTACACGCTAGCTCAAACCGTGGTTCGACTGATTTATTAGCAGCGGGATTAAAGACTGAAGGACTGATGTAGGGACCTCCTGATACTTTTCTGGCAGGACGCTCCGATCACTCCCGAGGGAGGGCCTTGGAGTGCCATGGATGCCAACCAACACAATCACCTTTACCAGGTGAGTAAACACCCATTGTGATTGGTTGGCATCCCATGGCACTCCAGACATTACCTCATGGGAGATAAGTAGCAGTTAGACCTCAGGGTGGGATTCGGATGAATCGGAGGGTCCAGGAGATGGAGCCGCTGCTAGGACGTGGGAGGCCAAGGCTGGCCTGAAGTCCTGGAGTAGTTCCAGCCTGTAGTGCCTCGCGAAGGTGTGTAGGGAGCTCCAGGTAGCCGCCCTACAGATGTCTTCGGATGATACTAATGCTCGTTCCACCCAGGAAGTGGATACCGCCCTGGTGGAGTGTGCTCTGATCCCCTGCAGAGGGGTCAGTCGCTTTGCCATGTACGCGTGGAGGACGACCCGTCTGATCCACCCTGCGATGGTAGTCTTGAATGCTGTGAGCCCCTGTCGTTGACCTTTCGAGACGATGAAAAGTCTCTCCGTCTTACGGATGGATTGGGTCCAGGTCAGGTAGATCGAGAGGGTCAATCCCACATCCAGGGAGTCAGGAGTACCGCTCTTGGCCTGAGGGGCTGTGCGGGGCAGAGTGGGTAGGTCTATCGGTTGGTCTCTATAGAAGTTCGTCGGGACCTTCGGTTGGAAGGCCGGAACTGTCCGGAGCCGTACACCTTTGGGGGTGAAGATGGTGTAGGGTGGTGCGCAGGAAAGGGCGCCGAGCTCCCGATTCTTCTGGCCGAGCAAATGGCCACAAGAAAGGCAGTCTTCAGGCCTACAGAACAGGTCTGCTTGAGGCGGTTCGTACGCGGCATTCTCAGGGAGTCCAAGACCAGAGGTAGGTCCCATGGAGCGATGCTAGGTCTGGTCCTGGGCCGCATGAGGTCCACGGCCCTCAGGAAGCGGATGGCATCCGGGTGTGCTCCCGGTGGGTGCCCTTCGATGAGGCCTCTGGCCGCCCCGATGGCCGCCAGCTGTACCCTCATGGAAGAGGGAGCCAGCCCCTTGTCCACCCCTTGTTGCAAGAACAACAGGATAGTGGGGAGGTCAGCTTGTTCGACTACCGCACCCCGAAGGTGGCACCACTGTGAGAAGACGGCCCATTGCCTCTCGTAGGTGGAGGTGGTGGAGGCTCGACGAGATCGGAGGAGCGTGCCTATGACCGACTCGTGGTACCCGGTAGCCATTAGTCGTTCCCTCTCAGGAGCCAGGCCGTGAGCTTTAGAGTTTGAGGGGACTCGTGTAGCACTGGCCCCTGCATCAGCATGTCTGGACAGAACGGTATCCGGAGGCTGGCTAGCGACATCTCCGTGATTGCCGCGAACCAAGATCTGCGAGGCCAGAACGGGGCCACCAGGATGATGGTGGTTCGAGATTTCTGGATCTTTTCCAAGACTTGGGGGATGAGGGGGAGCGGTGGGAAAATCGTGCGTAGTCCCGAGACCATACCTGAGACAGGGCGTCCGTGCCTTGGGAGCGTGTGTCCCTGAATCGGGAGAAATACCGGTCCACCTGAGTGTTGTCCCTCGAAGCCATGAGGTCTATGGGCACCGGGCCCCATGTCGCCTGGATTACCTGGAACAGGTCTGGGTGCAGGCGCCATTCTCCGGGGTGGATCTGTTGCCGGCTGAGCCAATCCGCCCTTATGTTTAGTTTCCCAGCCAAATGCACTGCTCCTAGGTGTGACAGGTGCTTTTGTGCCCAGGTCATCACCCTTGAGGTCTCCCGTGACATGGCCCTGCTTCTGGTACCTCCCTGCTTTGTGATGTATGCCACCGTCACGTGGTTGTCGGATTTGATTAGGACCGACTGTCCCGTATGACATGGCGGAAGGCCCTAGAGCGTGAAACACTGCTCTCATTTCAGGACATTGATCAGAGTAGGGACTCCACGGGGACCAGGTACCCTGCTGACTCGTCCCCAGACAGGCTCCCCAGCCGGAGGCTCGCATCCGTCTCGATGGGGATCGGGTGGGGCTTCAGGGGACCCCTCGTCAGATTTCGGGGTGACCCACCAGTTCAGGGATGATCTTACTTGGTGGTAACTGAACCACGAGATGTAGGTTGTTCTCTTGGGTGCTCCACGTGCCAGGATGTAATTCTGGGCGGGCGCATGTGCCACCTGGCCCAAGGGGCGAGGTCGTGCAGAGGCCATGCATCCCAGGAGTTTAGCCACCTTCGCCACCGTAGTGCGGGGGCGTGTTTTTAACAGCCCGGCCAGTTTCCGGAGGCTGCGGATCCGTGCTGGTGCCGGTCTCGCCCAACCCTCCGCCGAGTTGATGATGGCCCCGAGGTGCTCTATCTGTTGGGTTGGGCGGAGTTGGCTCTTCTCTCTGTTCACCACCCAACCATGATCTTTCAGTGCTCATATGGCGAGTTCCGTGTGAGCCTGCGCTTGATCCTTGGATCGGGCGTGTATGAGCCAGTCGTCCAGGTACGGTACTATGTCCAGTCCTTGTTCTCTGAGTCTGGCCACCAAGGTGATGGAGGCCGAGGACAGTCCGAATGGGAGCGCCCGGTATTGAAAGTGGTGTCCCATGATGTGGAATCGTAGGAACCTTCTGTGGCTCCTGATGATGGGGATGTGTAGGTAGGCATCCTTTAAATCGATCAATGTCAGGAAGTCGCCTACCCTGATACCCTGGATGGTGGAGCGGACGGTCTCCATCTTGAACCGGCATGGGATCACGTGTCGGTTCAGGCGTTTTAGGTCAGGATGGGCCTCAGTTCCCCGATTTTTGGGCACTAGGAAGAAGATGGAGTACATGCCTTCCCCTGTTCCTGAACTGGGACTGGTTGTATGGCCCTGTTCTGGATCAGCTCTGCCAGGATACCCTGTACCTGGTGAGGTGAGGCCCTTTTTCTGGAGATCGGGGACGAGACGAAATGTTGAGGGATTGACGGGCGGGTCAATTCTATGGCGTATCCCCTGGAGACCACGTCTTGGACCCACCTGTCCGACGTGGTGGCCGCCCAGCGATGGGAGAACAGGGTGAGCCATTGACCGATGGGGGGGTCGAGTTCTGGTGAGGGTGGCTCGGGGACACTGAGTCACTGCTTCCCCCTGAACCCTCTTCCACGGCCTCCTGACCTTTGTCCCCGGGACCTGAAGGAGGGGGATTTGTAGTTGCTGAAGGCGGGGGCGCGTGAGTAGGATGAGGAGGGTCTACTCCGAAAGGACTGGTTCTGTGGGTAGGAGTCCCTGAGGGTTTGGCTCTTGGCCCCAGGGCGGAACCTGCGTCTGGCGGCCGGTAGATGTGAGGGTCTTGACCGATTTCTTAGGAGGTCCCTACCCTCTTCCCTCTGCTTTAGATAATCTTGGAGGCCTTCCCCAAATACATGACTCCCCTTAAGGGGTAAGTTCTGAAGTAGAGTCTTAGATTCTGAATCGGCATCCCAGAGCTTGAGCCATAGTGCTCTGCGGGCCTGATTTATGATTGCAGCGGCCCTGGCCTGGAGGCGTAGCGAGTCCACCGCCATGTCCGCTAGGTATTTGGCTGTGTCGAGGGTGCAGTCTAAAAGTTCAGCCTCCCTGGACTTTGGGCTCGCCTGCTCCTGAAGTTCCTCCAGCCAGCGGATCTGGGCCCTTGAGGTATAGATCGCTGCCGTCATCGCCTTGGCCATGGTGCCCTCAATTTCAAAAGTCCTCTTTAACATGTCTTCAATTCTTTTGTCGGTCGGGTCCTTGAGGGCTATGGTACCGCACGGTAGCACAGTCTTCTTACTCAAGGCCGCCACTTGGGGATCGATGGAGGGCGCCTTGCACCAGGCGTCTGACTTGTCGCCCTGAACCAGGTACATCTTGTGTAAGTTCCTTCGGTTTGGCATTCTGCCCGGGTCTGTGGATTGCCATTCCATGTGGATGAGTTCTTCAATGGCCGGGCAAACTGGGAAGGTCTCTGACGTGGTGGTCCTTAGCTGGATCATTGAGTCCAGCTTCGATTCCGTCTTGTCCCCCTCCTGTTCCTCTGTGGGTAGGCCCATGGTCGCCTTGATGACCTTCATCAGACCGGGGATTGTTTCAAACGCACACAACTTTGACGTCAGTGACGGAGTTGCTTGCTGATCGATGTCCTCTATGTCTGATTCCAAGCCATGCTCCTCCTCCTTCTCCTCATCAAATTCGTCCTCTTCGTCTCTCTCTCTCTCCTCCGGGGTGCCATCCTGGGGAGTGCTGGGAAGAGGGACCTCTGGAGCTGGTGGTTCCACTGGAGGGTCTCTCTCGCGTGGGGGCTCTACGCTGGGTGGTGTCGCTCTGTTTTGGGTGAGGGCCTCCAGCTTCTCCATGATCTTCAGCATGAAGTTCTGCTGACTCTCCATCATGGCCACCGCTGCTTGTTGGTTTTGTATCAGCAGAGGGCCCGGGTCCACCCACGTCGAGGTGCTGGGGCCGGGGAGAGAAGGAGCTGGGGGGGTGTTCTCTCCATCGAAGACAGTTCATAGTCCATGAGACAGGCTGTGCAGAGGGGGCCTGGGGTTTGAGGGAGGAGGGTGGCACTGCACGTGGTGCACTTCTTTGCCTTAACCATCTGTAAGATAAAGAGAGAGGTCTGAGCCAAGGCAGATGACTCTGAAACTTGCCCCTATGCCCCATAAGGTAGCGCCCACAGGCGGGGGTTGAGGTGGGGTGGGGGAAGGGTCGAGGGAATGCTGTGATAAGGGCGCTGTGTGAGGGCCCTTAGACAGGCCTGAATGGACGGAGGTTCCTTCCCAATATCCTCACCTGCCTATCCCCTTGAGATGGTTCTTACTCTGGAGGAGCCGGGGCCCACTGTGGGAGGGGGCCGTGGCCACTGAGTGATGGGGATAGGGTCCACAGGGGCCTGCCAGGGTCGCTATGGGAGGTACCCAGGCAGAAGCTCTGCGGTGTCCTACTGGGGTCGCTATGAGAGGGACCCGAGAGGAGTAAGGATGTTTCCTCCTTTTTTATATTTTTTTTTTTTGAAGGAAAAACCCCTTTTAGGGTCAAGTGATTTGCTCAGGAACGTAGACTAAGATAAGGAAATTGAGTGACTTGCTCAGGGTCACACAGTATGCAAGTAAGGGCTGTGGGATTCAAACCCAGGTCTCCATGTTTGCAGCTCAGAGGCCTAAACCATTGTGCTGTACTGCCTCCTTTTTTTTTTTTTGTACAATCTGATCCCTAGAGGAGGCAAAAGGCGTCCCTGGTGAGAGGCCCCTAAGAGGGCTCCCCTGAGGAGAAAGTCACCCAGAACCCTGAAAGGCGCCAGCGTGGCTGCCCAGGAGGCATCTCTTCGGTCGTTTGGATGACCACGTGGCGACGCCAGCCCCCTCGGAGTGGAGGTAAGCATGGAGACGCCTAGAGGCCTCCAAAAACGTTAGGAGGCCTGGAGATGTTGGCTAGATGAATCGGAGGGTCCGATGGCCCAGAAGAAGGGAGGCAGCCACCCACTTTTGCTTGTGCTGGGGGCCACGCCAGTGGATTGGAAGGCCTGAGGGCTGAGCGGAGGTGGCGGCAGCTCAGTCGGCATCTGGGCGGGCGACCCGGAGGAGCTGTAATGGCCGCAGGGGCTGTGGAAGGATCCGGGGAGCCGGGACGAGGGAGGGAGGCATAGGGAGCAGAAGAATGCCGTAGGGAGGTGGGGTGGTGCCGCGGAGTAGCGGGGAAGAGAGGCGACTCGCGGTAGAAGGGTACAGGCCAAGGCCTGGGGAGTTAGCGGCCTGGATACCAGTGCCCGAGAGCACTGAGGAGTGTGTAGGCCCCGAGGCCTAGACAAGGGAGGCCTTCAGGGAGGGCCGCAGTGCAGACCGCGGGGTCGCGGGAGCAGAGGCGACTCCGGAGTTTCTCTCAGGTGAGTGCCTGATAGGGGAGGCCAGCGAGGCAGCGTGGTCTCTGGACCCAGTGCGCTGCCAGGAGGCCTGGAGGGCAGGGCTGCGGCCCAGGGACGAGTCGCTCAGCAAAACTATAGGAACCTCGGAGAGCCAAAGAAAGCCAGATTAAGCATAATAAAGGAGGAAAAACTCCTGTGAGATAGCAGACAATATACTCTGGACTAAAGCGCTGTGCTTGTGTTATTCTGCTCTTAGAGAAACAACAAACAACAATAGTGGCTTTAAAAGCTGTTATTTTAGGAGCCTAGCTGCTCCTTTCTTAATTATAACTTGAGAAATATCAATTTTGACAATGCATGAAAATCCAAGTGCCTACAGAAGTTGTTAAGAAAAGCACATTTCCTACCTTAGAATTTAAAGAGCAGACAGGGGTTCTCTGGATGCTTCTTGCCTATTCAGATGCACAAATTACAACTGGAGAGCAGGGGTTCATGGGACCTGGATATACTGGAAATCTGATCTGGGTCATGTGCATCATTAGCCTATCAGGTGGACTGTAACCCATGAGGTAATGTCTGGAGTGCCATGGGATGCCAACCAATCACAATGGGGGAAGTAGGATGCCACTCAGAATAAGGGTACCATGTCAATATGTCGAAACAAAAACCACGCAGCAATAACCATGTAGTGTAGAGTGCTTCTGGATTTAGAGTGACAGGGGTATAACAGTGGTAAGGAATTACCACTACCCCTATCACTCTGTGCTCTTACTAGAGAGCATCAAGATGCTGTGTGCTGGGGTGCTTGGTTGAGCCATTCCCATTATGGGGTGGCTAAGGCACCCACACACAGCAGGATGGGAGACCTGAGACCGTGGTTCGGTTCCCCCCAGGTCTCCTGGTGTTGCAGCTTTTCTGTTCATTTTTGTTTTTAACTTAAACTTTTCCCCCTCTTAGAGTTTCACCCCATCCCCGAATCCACAACCCCTCAGAGTTTGCTATCTGAAGTCCGAGAGGTGTGGGGAAAAGCCCTCCATGTCAGCGGTTTGATGGGCAAAGTCCCCAGATAGAAAAAAAAATCCCATTATTTTCAATGGGCTGCACTCTTTTCTTTTGGTCACTGTTGCTTCCAACCCTATTTGGGTTGGTGCTCTGCCGCTTGTGGCATTTGTTGCTGGGCATCTTTTGTCGGTGGCATTATGACCCTGTGCCAAAATGAGTTGTCACATCTCAGCTGGGCTATCATGTAAATAAATAATAAAAATAAAAAAATGCATAACAATTGCAAGTTTAAAGTGTGTTGCTATTTTAATTTGAGTAAAACATGACCCATGTGTAAAAAGATAAGTGGGTGGGGGTCCCTGTCATTAATTTTGCTGGGGTCCCCAGAATCCTAAATCCAGCCCTGGTGGAAAGCCATGTGTACAAAAATGCAAGAAGTCTTGGAAATAAAATTCCAGAACCTGAGGCTATCATGGTGGAGGCAGACTTGGACACAATGGCCACCACTGCTGGTGCACAGAAAACCACAACTGGGACATGGTTATACCTGGATGCATGCAGCTCAGAAAGGATAGGAAGGGGAAGAAAAGTGTGTGTGTGTGTGTGTGTGTGTGTGTGTGTGTTATGTGTCAGGGAAGACAGCTAAGCAAAAAAATTGCAAAGGGGTATGGAGGGGCTAGAGGTACTGTGTGTTACCTGGAGACAGCAACTGGAGCCTCCATTCACACTGGGGTTATTTACAGACTTCCAGAACAGAGGAAGTATCTTGACAAGGAAATGGGGGAAGGCATTAGCAGGATGGCATATAAGGGCATGTAAGGGGTACTGCTGATGAGGGACTTCAGTCTACCAGATATTGATTGGAGCCTACTGGCTGTGATCTTGGCCAGAAGGGATCTACCATGCCGCAGTGACAACATCATTGTCGACATCTGGTGCAGCTACAGGCACAATGCTGATAGTCGGCGTTGTGCAGTCAGGATTAAAATGTTTTTTTTGCATGGGGGGCTGTGCCCCTGAACCCCCTTCTTTAAATCACAAACTCTGAGTCAGAGTTGTTTTGGGGTAGAGATGAAACACCGGGAGAAAAAGTGCTGATGTACAGGGGGTCCATTACAGCGACCTGGTGATATTTGTCGCTGTAATGGTCTTCGCTGTGATATAGTAGTTTCGTTGTGCTGACGGTATACGGGCCAGAAGCAGGGTTATCCTGCACTCCCTGCAGAGGGTGTTTCTGAGGCAACTAGTCAAGGAACCCACCCATGATGGGGCAATACAGACCTGGTGCTTGCAAATAGGGACAGTGTTGCAGACATCATGGTGGGATTCCACCTGGGGACCAGTGATCACTGGACAGCATAGTTTAATATTAGGATGGCAGTGAAGGTGAACCACCAAAGGACAAGGGTCCTGGACTCCAGGAGGGCAAATTTTATAAAAAGTGGTGAATGCCTCAGAGACGGTCTGGCAGGGAAGGGGATTACCTTGATGGGGTGGAAGAACAGTGAGCTAGAGTAAGGCATTGAATAGTGTAAGCATCAGACCTCTGTACAAAAAAGGTGAGCACAAGCAGGAGAAAAAAGAGACCAATATGGTTCTCAAAGGAGGTGGAGGCAAGGGTAAGGGCAAGAAGGGCAGCATTCGGGAGATACAAGGAGACACAGAGGGAAGAGGACAGAGAGGTATTCCAGCAAAAACAGAGGAAAGCAGGGAAGGTTGTGAGGGGGTGCTATGGCACAAACTGAGGAATGAATAGCTGGGGGTAACAAAGGGGGGCAAGATCTTTTTTAGGTATGTAAGTGAAAAAAGAAAGACAAGGGAAGGAATTGTGATCAAATGCATAAGGGATGAGGGGGAGGAAAGGAGAACAGAGGCAATCTGGCTGCAGCTCCTAGACTCAAGGGGTAGGAAACTGAGGTTTGGTGTGGTATACAGGCCGCTGTCATAGTCTGAGGAGCTTGACAAGGAAGTAGTGGGACAAATCAGAAAATTATGTAGAAAAGGGAAGGTAATCATCATGAGGGTAGTCATCCTGGGGGATTTCAAAATGCCGGGGGTTGACTGGAGCATTCCTGTCACCTCCAGTGCTAGGAAGCAAGAGCTCCTGGACGCGATCCAGGATGGTCTTCTGATGCAGTTGGTCAGTGTACCTACTAGGCTAAAGAACACTGAAAGACTGGTAGATTACCTTGTACACTTAGATCTGGTATTGTCAAATAGGGAGGTAGTAAGGGAAATAAGGGCGGGGGACGCACTAGCCGACAGCAGTCACCAAATGGTGTGGTTTAATATGACGATGTGCAGGGAGACACAGAAATCAGTAAACTGGGTGGTAAACTTCAGGGGGGCGGACTTTGGGAGGATGCGAGAAGTACTGAAAGGGAAACTGGAGGGCATAAGGCAGGAGGTGGACGCAGAGCAGAAATGGGATATTATTAAATGGGGGATTACAGAGGCAACAGAAGCCTGCATCAAGACACAGAGTAAGAGGAACAGAGAAAGGAAACCATGCTGGTTGAATAATGAGGTATTGGAGGTGGTGAGGGCAAAATGAGAGGTGCACCAGAGGTATTGGAGGAAGGGAAAGGAAGGCGACAGGGAGGAGTATGCAAGATGGTCCAGGGACGTGACCAGAAAAGTGAGATAAGCAAAGGCCCAGAGGAGCTGAGATTAATGCATGGAATTAAGGGGGTGGGGGAAGACTTTTCAGATACATCAGGGAGAAAAGGAAGTGCAAGGAGACAACAGTGAGGATAAAAAAGGGTGGGGAGTGGACAGAAAAGGGGGAGGAACAGGAGGAAGAACTGAATGAATACTTTTGCTCAGTGTTCACAGAAGAAAAGGGGGAACCGCTACCACCATGGGCTGGGATGGTGGGGATGGGGGGAGAGGAGGCGACAGATGGAAGAATTGAGGGAGGTAGAGTCCTAGGTGGACTGAGGGCACTGAGGGTAGATAAGGCAGCAGGGCCAGATGGGATCCACCCCAGATAGCTGAGGGAGATGGTGGAGGTATTGGAGGAGCCTCTGGTGGATCTGTACAGCACTTCACTGGAGTCAGGATGTGTGCCACTGGACTGGAGGATGGCACATGTAGTGCCGTTACACAAGAGCTGACCAAGGGATGAACTGGGTAAGTCTCACCTCCTTAGGGTGCAGACTCATGGAAATGATGCTAAAAGAATGGTTGATGTACATGGAGAACAAGGCCTTCAGAATGAGAGGCAGCAAGGGTTCGTTTCAAAGAAATCTTGTCAAACCAACCTGATACAATATTATGACTGGGTGACAGGTGAGCTGGATAAGGGTCATGTGGTAGATGTTCTTTACTTGGACTTCAGCAAGACCTTCAATTCAGTGCCTCATGGGCTGCTTGGGGGGAAGCTAACTAGTGTAGGGGTAGGGGCAAAAATCACAAACTGGTTTACAAGCTGGCTGAGTGGGAGGTTGCAACAGGTGGTGGTGGGAGGGGAGCTGTCAACTCTGAAGCCGGTGATGATTGAGTTGCCACAGGGCTCTGTGCTGGGACCAGTATTATTTGGGCTCTTCATATCAGAAATTGCACATGGGGTGGTGCGCAAGGCATGTCTGTTCACAGACAACACCAAAATGGGAGCAATGGTGGATGGAGGGGAGGGATGGAAGCAGCTGCAGGGGGACCTAAGCAAGCTAGAGGAGTGGTCAGAAAGGTGGCAGCTGGGGTTCAATGCAAAGAAATGTAAGGTTATGCACTTTGGGTCGTAGAACCCAAGGAGAGAATACTGGCTTGGGGGTGGTAAGCTGGGGATCGCTGAGGAGGAGAAGGACCTAGGGGCAATGGTAACAGGGACCAGGAACAATACTACCCAGTGCAGGAGAGTGGCTGCAAAAGTGAACAAAATGCTGGGGTGCATAGTGAGGGGGTTTTCGTCCAGGTGAAGAGAGGGGATCTTGCCATTCTACAGGTCACTGGTAAGTTCACACCTGGAGTATTGTGTACAGTTTTGGAGGCCATACCTGAAGCATGATATCAGGCTACTGGAGGGGGGGTGCAGAGGAGGGCAATGAAGAAGATATGTGGAATGGAGGGGAGAGACTATGAGTGCAGGCTGGGAGACCTGAATATGTACACCCTGGAGGATAGAAGGGATAGGGGGGTGGGGGACATGATAGAGACATTCAAGTATCTGAGGAGAATCAATAAGGATGGGGCAGATAGGGTCTTTATGCTAAGGAGGGGGAGGGACACCAGGGGGCATTGGCTAAGAATAGAGAGGGGAAGATTTAGGAGGGAAATGAGGAAACACTATTTCATGGAGACAGTAGTAGCAAAATGGAATGCACTACCAGAATGGGTGGTAGCATGTAAATCTGTGAACTGCTTTAAAAGGGCATGGGACAGGCAACAGAGGAGAGTCAAGGTGGGGGGCAGAAATGGGATGACAAAGAGGGGGGTGGGACAGCTGCAAACTAGGGGTGCTAGCTGCACACTCAAGCAAACTTAGATAGACCAGGTGGTCTGTTTCTGCTGGCACATTTGTATGTTCATATGTACAGGCCAGTCAGTTTGGCATCAGTAGTGGGGGAAACTAATGGAGTCATATCTAAATGAAAGACTGGCAGATAACCTTGTACCTGGTGGGTTACAGGATGCAAGGCAGTGTGAATTCATGGGAGGGAGATCATGCCAGACAAACCTGATAGATTTATTTGACTGGGTGGTCAGAGAAATAGATCAGTAGTACCAGTGGATGTGGCCTACTTAGACTTCAGCAAGGCCTTCGAAACTGTGCCACAAAGGAGGCTCATAAAAAAACTGGGAAGCGTTGGGGTGGGAACCAAGGTAGAACATTGGGTGCATTATTGGCTGATAGATAGGAGACATTGGGGAAGGGAGAGTGATCGGGGGTCCTCATGGCTCAGTACTGGGTGTAGTCCTCTTTATTGTCTTTATAAGTAACATTGCAGAAGAACTGGAAGGGAAGGTGTACCTATCCACAGATGACACCAAGATCTGAAATATGGAGAATGCTCCGAAGGGATGGACATAGATAAGTGAATGCAGACCTGAAATAGCTTGAGGAATGGTCAAGGGTATGGCAGCTGGGTTTCAATGAAAAAAGTCCAAAAACATGTACCTTGGGTGCAGAAACCCGGATGCAAAGTATAGAAGGGGAAAGTATTGACAGTCACTAAACAAAAAAGGGACCTGGGGTAATCATAAAGGATGACTTTAAGGTGGCAAGGCAATGCGATAGGGCAGTAGAGAAAGCCAGTGGGAAGCTGTGGTGTATACAGAGGGAAATCACAAGCAGAAGAATGGAGGTGGTCTTGCCACTGTATCTGTCTTTGGCGAGACCCCACCAGGAGTATTGTGTCCAGTTCCAGAGACTGTACCTAATAAAGAACATAGACATGGTAGAGCTCATCCAAAGAAGGGCAACAAAAATGGTGCAGGGGATGCACATAAATGTCCTAACTGGACAGACTGAGGGATCAAAACATGTACACCCTGGAGGAGACGAGGCAGAGACCTTTAAATGCCTCATGGGGGTGAATAAGGTACAGGAAGGCAGCATTTTTCAGAAAAGAACGTATACATGAACTGGGGCATGCGATGAAGATGGAGGGGGCAATATTTAGGAGGGATGTGAGGAAGTAGTTTTTAACTGAGAGGGTGGTGGATGCCTGGAATAATCTTCCAGCAGGGGTGTGGGGGCAAAAACCGTGATGGGCATCAAGCATGCATGGGATAAGTATAAAGGAAAAATTGTATCAAAAACGGAGAGAGAGGTAGGGTCTGCGGTAGCAGAACAGGCAGGGAAAAGAGGGGCAGACTAGATGGGACAACTGGTTTTTGCCTGCCAACAAATTCTATGTTTCTATATATCTATTTTGGTTAGTCAAGAACAACAGAACAATTGCTGGAAGGGGCAGAATCATTTCTATCAGAGCTGCAGGAAGAGAAGGATGTTATTGTTAATACTACTGTATCAATAATCTCAGAAAACAACCGGTTGATGCTCAGCTCTAAAGCACATGGGGATGCAGATCTATGGACTTTATTTTGTGTTAACTTTATGTTTAGATTACTGTATGAAGAACAGGGTGGGTCTGAAGTACTGTAAGTGCAGCAGGTACTTCTTTTTATATTAACTTTGTCAATCAGTAGTTTGGAAATGAATGCGCAAGAAACTCATTAACAGGAAGGCACTGACTGACTATAACAGCTTATAAATATACATATTTTAGGCTGAAGTCCATTTTTAATAAAGCTTCTTCTACTAATCCACATTAATTGTTTTTTCAAAGGTTGGTGAGTGAAGATGTGGGAAAACAGTTTGGGTCATGTGATCAGTCTATGACTTAAAACACAATGAGCTTTATTCTCAATGAGGGCGTGGATCAGTGCAGCCTACAGCAAACAGCAGCTTGTGCCAACGTCCGGTGCACCAGGGATCCTGCACCAGATTCTGGTACAGGAGGGGTCCTGGCGCCTAAGTCCGCACACTTGCCGCAACCTCTCCAGTGCGACAAACAAAAGGCGCACAGGTGGGGTTTGTCACAGGTTCCATGTGGCAAAGGCTAGTAGTCCCCCCATCCCCTGATAAAATAAGGCAAGTCCCATCCCTAGTGGTCTGGTGGCCTCCCTCTCCCCAATCCCTGATTGTTATAATATTATCAAATACATCCCCCTTCCCTGGTGGTCTAGTGGCCCCCCCTCCTGATCCCTGAAGTTGCCCATAATAAAACTATAGAATACATCCCTCTGTCCTGGTGGTCTAGTAGCCACCCACCCTCCACCCCTGTAAGTAATGCCACCACCCCGCTCCTCCCATCCCAAAACGGAGCTGGTAACTGGCACAGCCCTCCTTGCACTTCCACGGCCAGCCACTGACTGAACAGTCACTGAGCGTGCTGTATAGTATAAGCGCCATTGATTGGCATCAATGAGCATGTACACTATACAGTACACTCTGTGACTATTCAGTCAACAACTAACCACAGAAATCAAGGAGAGGCTACATGCCAATCGCTGGCTGTGTCTCGGAATGGGGAAGCAGGGTGGTGGCAGTACCTACTAGGTGGGAGCAAACCACCAGGAAAGGGAATGTATTTGATAATATTATAATGGGAGATATTGGGAAGGGGGACCACTAGAACACCAGGGAAGAGGGTGTATTTAATAAGATTATAACAGGCAACATCAGGGATCAGTGAGATGGTGCCACTAGACCACCAGGGAAGGCAGATGTATGTGATAATATTATAATGGGCAACATCGGGGATTGGAGGGGGGGGGCCACTAGACAACTAGGGCAGGGTTTTTATTAAGTATAAATATGGGCAACATCGGGGCTGGGGAGGGGGAACCAACAGATCAACTCTCCCAGAGGAAGATTTTCTAAGGACCCTTAGACCAGCCCTGGCTGGTTAAAGGTACTCAGAATTTTTCCCTCTGGGAGAATTCTGAAAATCCTGCATTAGGGGATATGGCAGCCTGTGTCTGCCACATGCCCCCCAGCACCATGCTGCAACCCATTTTGGGGTGCACGGGTGGTGCAAGCCCTATTTGGGGCAGGCGGTCTGTGGTAGATGCAGGCTGTGATTGAGAACTGCAGCTTGTGCATCATTTGACACAATGGGCACTTTACGCCAGTCTTTGTGGTGCAAGCCTCTTGCTCCATGCAGGGAGCTTTGAGAATCCAGCCCGATGTTTCCACCCTTGAAAGGCAGGCATTGAAAAAGATAAAATATACTGTGTGCACTGCATCATAATCAAACAGTCTGAAAAGGCTGGGAATGTTGTGGTTATATCACTTGACAAATTCAAACAAAGCAGCAGGCAGGTCACTCCACAGCACAACTACAAACAAGGAGTCCTGTGCAGAGGAAGATAAGGAATAAGCAGACAACCTGAGCACATACTTCTGCTCAGTCTTCACAGTGGAGCGAGGGCGATGGCCAACGTAGAAGCAGCAGGAATACAGGGGGGTGGAGGAGACACAGGTTCATTCACAGAGGAAAGAGTCTTAAGGGGACTTGCAAAAATGAAAATGGATACGGCTATGGAAACAGATAGAATACATCTAAGGGTGCTCAGGGAGCTCAGGGAGGTACAGGTTGTACCTCTGACAGCCCTGTTCAACAGCTCTCTGGAAACAGGAGTAGTTCCAGAGGACTGGAGGGGGGGCCAGATGTAGTCCCACTTCATAAAAGCAGCAGCAGGGAGGAGGCTGACAGCTATAGGCCAGTCAGCCTAGGGTCAGTAGTGGGGAAGTTGGTGGAGACACTATTAAAGAGAAGGCTGGTAGAGTATCTGGAATCCAGCAGGTTACAAAACTCAAGGCAGAATGGACTCATGGGTGGGAAGTCATGTGAGATGAACCTGATTGATTTCTTTAACTGAGTGACCAGAGAAATTTATTATGGTGAGGTGGTGGATGTGGCTTACTGAGATTTCAGCAAGGCCTTTGACACCATACCACATATGAGGCTTATAAGGACAGTGGGCAGTGTGGGGGTGGGACCTAAGGTGGTAAAATGGGTACAGAACTAACTGATGGATAGGCGACAGATGGTGGTGATAAAATGGCACTCACTCTAATGAGGGGAGAGTGATCAGTGGGGTACATCAGGGCTGTGTACTGGGGTTGGTCATCTTCAATGTCTTCATAAGTGACATTGCAGAGGAGCTTGAAGAGAAGGTATGTCTCTGCAGGTGACACTAAAATCTTTAGTAGGGTAGATGCCCTTGGCGAGTGGGATGTGCACAGAATGAGCAAAGATCTGAGTAAACTCAGAGTGGTAGAAGTTATGGTAGCTGGGTTTCAATGCAAAAAAGTGCAAAATCATGCACCTAGGGAAGAGAAACACAGGGGTGGTATATAAATTGGGGGAAACAGACTGAAAATCACTAAACAGGAACAGGCAGAGGTGGTTTTAGGCACAACGAACCAAGTGGCTGCTTGGGGAGCCAGCACTGAAGTAGATCATATGAGCAGAAATCATTTTGAAATGCAGCAAGTGTAAATCTAAAAAACATAATTGCTGTCATCACCCTTATATTCATATAATTCTAACCAATTTTTGGATGTGGGATGGGGAAGAAGGGAGGACAGGGGTGATGGGAAACAGTGTAGGGGCACCACAAGTATTTCTGCTTGGGGAGCCATTAGGTCTAAAACCGGTCTGGGGAAAGGGAGCTTGGAGTCATCGTATTTAATGACCTCAAGCTGGCAGGGCAGTACAGTAAGTCAGTAGGCAGGCCCAGCTGAATGCTGAGGTGCATTAGAAGGGAAATCACTAGCAAAAGGAGAGAGGTGATGTTACAGTTGTATCATGAGGCTTGTTCACTGCGCCTTGCCGCAGCGTCTACTTTCTAATTGTTCCAAAAATTTTAAATAAAATGTTAGAGAGCCACTTTCACATGGCCTCAGTGTTTTCAGTGCCCTTTTCCTTTCTGTTGATTTGGGTGTTGTTTCGGTCACTATTGATTTGGTGGGGACTTGCAATGATACAGGTGGTTTGCCTGTTTAGACGGCACAGGAAACTACCCACACCACTCTGCAAACCCAGGGAAAGAGGGATTGTGGCGGCAATGCCACGCAACAGAAAACTGCTGAACGTCAAGGTTCACATGTCAGCAAGAGCATCGATCTGACTGCTGTGAGTCACTGAGAGTGGTTCAAAGTCAGTCGTGTGAATGAACCTATGGTGAGACCCCATCTGGAGTACTGTGTCCAGTTCTGGAAACCACATCTCAGAAAGGAGATTGACAGGGTAGAGGCTGCCCAAAGGAAGGCAACTAAAATGGTGCAGGAGATGCATCATTAGCCTTATGAGGAGGGACTAAAGGATTCCAATATGTACATCCTTGAAGAGAGGAAGTAGAGTGGGGGCATCATAGAAACCTATAAATGCAGGCCTGTCTGGTGGTGCTGAGGGTTGAGATGCTGGATGCCACACCTTGTGCCACACCGGCGACCCAGGTTTGGGAACGGACTCAGGGCTCCAGGGGCTGGCAGGGGAGAGGAAGAATTGAGCATCCCATGACTGCTCTCCTTCCTCTGGGGTGAGTTCGGGGTATGTGGTGTGCTGCAGTGGCACCTAGCAGAGGCTAGGCTCACTGTCAGTAGTGTGCATTCCAAGGGGGAGGGAGTGTGGTGGACATCTGCACATAGGTACATCAGACGTCATTGCACGTCCTGCTCCCTGGGGGAAGTAATGGCAGAAAATTGGGGGGCATCCACGGTGGCTCATGGCCGAGCCCCAAGCTCCCAGACATGAGAGGCATGGCCACCTGGTTCCTGGTCATGGGCCCCTGGAGGGGGGGGGTCCCATTAGTTTCATTGGGGCCTGTGTGAATCAGGTATATGCAGCGTACGCCAGACTTGGTCCGAGGGTTTGGGTGCCGGTGGTCATTGTGGCCCATTCCACAATGGAGGAGGAGCAAAAGTGTTAAATGATAAAAAAAAAAGAAACCTATAAATACCTAGGAAGGGTGAATATGGTAAATGAGGGGAGTATTTTTCAGAAGAGAAGGTACCTAAAAAGAAGGGGGCAAACAATGAATCTGGAAAGTGGGACATTTCGGAGGGATCTGAGGATGTACATCTTCACTTAAAGAATGGTGGACACCTGAAACAGTCTTCCAGTGGAGGTGATGGATGCAAAAACAGTGGTGGGCTTCAAGCACGCATGGGATAGGCCCAAAGGAATTTTGGTAGGAAAGTGGATGGTGGGGAGTAGCCAGAGATCAGCTAGGGTCTATGGTGACAGTATAGGCAGGAATAAAATGGGCAGACTGGGTGGACCAAGCAGTCCTTTTCTGCGGCCAAATTCTATGTTTCTGTGAGTTAAATAATCCATACTACAATAAACATTTGTCAGGAAGAAAACCCTACCGAGTTCAAATATAAACTTGATAGCACTGTGGAACTAATTCTGATTCAGGGAATTAGCTTATGAAGTGGCACACATTATTAGAAATCCCAATCCAGAATGCCCAGCTTTCTATATTCTTCCTAAAGACCATAAGACCTTGATGAACCCTTTGGATCAGCATAGTCTCGGGGACAGGCTCAGTGTCTGAGACCATCTAGAAATGTAGATTTATATTTAAAGGATTTAATTCAGCAGTCATTGGCTTATCTCTGAGACACTGCTGACATCCTGAACAAATTGCACTGACTGGAATGGAAAGAAAGATTTGTCTTTTTACCAATAGGCGTGGCTTCACTTCATACCAGCACTCAGCATGAGTCTGATCTTTAAGTCACACTCCATCATTTGTTGTGTCCACATCATGAGTCACAAATGGTGAAATGTTTCTTCTCTAGGCATTATTAGATTTTATAACACAACACAATTACTTTATATTTGAAAATGATTTTTGCCTCAAGCTCAGAGGTACCACAGTTGGGGCCACTGTTGCCACCTCCTATGCCAAAATGTTCCTGAGCTGGTGGGAGGAAATGTTTAAACGTAATAGCTATAATCCATACCTGTAGGGGAGTGTCAAGTGGGAAAGCTTTATTGATAACATGTCTTCTGTTGAGCAGACTTAATACATAAGATTTAAAACAGTTTGTTAACTGGTTAAATTGTAATGAGTTAAATCTTTCCTTTAAATATGCCTCTAGTTATAACAATATCCTTTTTTTATTTACATGCATTCTGCATTGATGACAATGACGAGATACAGACTAGCACATTTTAAAAGTCCATTGCTGGCAATATATTTTTAAAGAGCAGGTATTCACTTATTTTTATCTACAATTGAATGTAGGTTTTAATAACGTGAATAAAGTCTGAGTGGTACATACCACACTCTGGGTAGTTCTTTCATTTTTATGCCACCTGTTTAGAGTGCACTGAGGTCAAGATTTTAAAGGAAGAGAGGTGCTTGTTTTTTTTCTTTCTCTATGATGGGCTGTGAAGCCCAAATCTATTTAACAACAGTTCCAGTACACAACTCGGTTTTCAATAGCAAGTACACTCCCACTCTGTTGGATACTAGAGATGGGCGAAGTGGCTCCAATTCGCTCCGTGAAGTGATTGCGGAGTGAGGCGGTGCAAGTGCCCTAGCAATGCGGGCGGAGTGCTGCATATGATGGGCAACGCGAAGTCCATTGAAAATAATGGCTTCGCATTACTGAGCCTTCCCAAACCACTACTACACCAATTCTTAAAGCGAAGTACATTGAAAGCAATGTACTTTGTCTCCCTTCACCTTATTTTTAAGCTCCAAAGGAGAAGTTTGCAGTGATTCATGGGATTTCAGGTCACAGGGGCTCTAGATTCTTCTGCACAGCCTCAGTTCGTGGTAGAGTGTGTAGAAAGCTGTAGGAGACAGTCTGCTCTGAGAGCGCTCTGCAATTCAAACCTTCTAAAAGCTGTTAAAAAAGCCTTTTTGAGTCTTTTTTTACTGAAACTTTAGTTCATCGATTGTAGGAAACCCTCCTGTGCTCATATCATTGAGCGTTTATTGTTTGTGTGTGGATTTTGAATGTTACGTATACCATTCAGTCTGTGTACTGAGAGACAGTGGAAGTGTGCGTTGGGGGAGGGGTGTATCTGTGGTGTAGGTAGATTAACTTGGAGAAAAAGACAGTTATTTCTGTTTTGGTGATATTTTTCTTATAACTGTGTTAATGTACACACAGTAATATTTTTAATAATTCTTGACATTTTTTTGTTGATTGTTGTGGTGCATCAGTGCATAATTTTAGTTTGTTTAAAATATGTGGTTATATTACTGAAGTTTTCAAATTACTACGCATTACTTAGTGTGTGTGTGAGTATGTGTGTGACGTGTGTCATCAAATCAGACACCTTTTATTGTGCTACATAGTAATTTCAGCAGTGTGAACCTGCTATCCACTGCAGCTGTGTGATTTTTGTTCTTTTTTATGGTATCTTTACTGGTACTAGTAATAGTGACTGTTACTGCAGCAGTGCAGTTTGCAGTACACTGCCCCCAGCCCACCCCAACGGCAAAGGTATTCTTTTCCAGATTTAAATTTCTGATGGTGAGCACTGGTTAGGTGTTGTGCCTTTGTATTGTAAGCCTGTTTTGTAGTATCTCTCCAGGTTTCACTACCCACCATTGTACTCATTGATACGTGTTTTTAAGTCGGGGAGTTTTTTTAAGATACAGCTCATCAGGGAAGTACAGCCATAGGCATTCACGTTCCCAATACAGTTTCATATTGGTTAACTCACACCATCGACACCGAATCACATTCTTCATTATCACGGTCACAAATGCAGTCACAAATCATGATTCACGATCACATCACAAATCACAACATTAATTTTTTTTCTAGTTACTTGGATGTATTGTAAGCCTGTTTTGTAGTATCTCTCCAGGCTTTACCACCTCACCATTGTACTCATTATTATGTGTTTTTAAGTCAGGGAGTTTTGTGCTGCAGCTCATCGGGGAAGTACAGCCATAGGCATTCACATTCGTTCCTGTACAGCATGTGAGTTACAATAATATAAGTAGTGGTGGTCGAAGTGGCCCCAGTTCACTCCACGAAGTAATTCATGGAGTAACGCGGAACCCATGGAGTACTCCACAATGTGAAGCGGAGTACTTTGCTTCATAATGAGGAACGCGAAGTCCACTGAAACCAATGACTTTGCATTATTCCGCCTTCCCCAAACCACTTCTCCACCAATTTTAAGGTGAAGTACATTTGAAATCAATGTAATTTGCCTCACTTTGCATTGTAATTCAGCTCAAAATGAAATTCTGCAGTGATTCATGGGATTGCAGATCACATGGGCTCTAGATTATTCTGCACAGCCTCAGTTCTGGCCTGGGTAGTGTGTGTGTAGTGGTAGCTGAAGACAGTTTGCTCTCAGAGCTCTGCGATTCAAAACCTCTAAAAGCTGTTTAAAATGCCTTTTTGAGTCATTTATTTTTCTCAAAATTTACTAGGAAACCCTTCTGTGCTCATATCATTGAGTGATTATTGTTGTGTGTGGATTTTGAATGTTAATTTAGAACAGTCTGTGTACTGTGAAGTGTGCTTTGTGGGAGGGGCGTATTTGTGGTGTAGGTGCATTAACTGGGAGAAAAAGGCAGTCTTTCTGTTTTGGTTATATTTTTCTTGTATAACTGTGTTAATGTGCACACAGTAATATTTTCAGTAATTCTTGACATTTTTGTGTTGATTGTTGTGGTGCACCAGTTATAATTTTTCTGTTTAAAACATTTGGTTATGTTACTAAAGGTTTTCAATTTGCTATGCATTACTTATAGTGTGTGTGTGAGTGTGTGTGCGATGCGTGCCATTAAATCAGACACCTTTTATTGTGCCATAGAGTAATTGCAGCAGTGTGAACCTGCTATCCACCACACCTGCATGAATTTTTTATACTGCTTTGTGGTATCTTTACTGGTAGTGGATTGTTACCGCCGTGTACTAATCCCCCAACTGGCAAAATGTATTCCTTTCCAGATTTGGATTTGTGACTTGTGTGCACTAGTTAGGTGTTGTTGTGCCTTTTCATATGCATTCCTTGAGTCCAGCTTCAATCTTAATCTGTCTGTGGTTGTAGTGCACCATTAATTCTGGAGACTGCATTTCTTATTACGCTCTCATTTCACTTCGTCAGCACTGGGGAATTGTCTGGACACAAGACAGTAGCATTTCATCAGCACTGGGGAATTTTCTGGAGTCTGGACACAAGACAGTAGCATTTTGGGGATGCTCATTAATTCTGGTGACTGTGTGGGTGGGGTGCTGCCAATATTGTTGTCACTTTACCTTACTTCACGTTTAAAGTGGAATGACAGCACAAAGTAATAATAACAAGGTGAAGTGAGCATTTCCTATGGGGCACTCCACATAGCGAAGCACCAACGTGAAGTGGCCACTTTGCGTGCACTTCGCAGGCGGGTTTTAAATTCGCTGCATCACTACTGGATACTCAGTCCTGACCATAGTTGGGGGTGAGCATATGTGCACATGGCATGTTGCCAATCAGAGTGGGCATGTGGGTGAGAACTCAGTGAGAGTAGGGAAATGTGTGAGAGATGCTGCTACCGGAAAGGACAGTCAATTCTGAGAAAGATTGACAGCTTTTATTACATATTTAAGTTTGATCAGTGTATCGATTACTGAAAGTTAAGCATAATTTTGAACTTTCTTCGACACTCAGTTGGCAAAACGTGTTGAAATAGGTTTGCTGACAGGCTGCATACAGTGTACCAGTGCTTGAGATTCACTCGAGTCATCAGTTTGCAATCCTGAAAGGCTGCAGTACATGAGTGGGTCACTCATGCTGCCAGCCTGTTTCCTCTCACTCATGGTTGTGTTCTGCAGTCCTTTCAGGCAGCACAAGTCTCTCTCACATGTTTCCCTACTCTCACTGAGTTCCCATCCACGTGCCCACTTCAACTGACAACATGTCATGGGTGCATACACACACCCCTGACTATGGTCGGGAGCTAGTATACAGCCGAGCGGAAGCGTGCTCACTTATGAAGCCTGAGATCTGTACTGGAACTGACGTCGTCAGATAGACTCAGGCTTCACAGTGCATTGAAGAGAAGGAAAAAATAAATGTGCCTCTCTTCTGTGAAAAATGTGCCCTCAGTGCACTTTAAACAGACAGCAGAACAAATGAAATACCTGGTCAGAGTGCGGTATTTACCACTCAGACTTTATTCACATTATTAAACCTACATTCGGTTTTAGATAAAAAATAAATGAATACCTGCTCTTTAAGATCTGAAAGTACACATCAATCTAGCCAAATTAGGAGCATTCCATTTATACATTTTCTTGGAATCCAAAGAAACTGCTCAAATTGGGAAGATTATAAGAAACAAGAAGAAAATTTAAAGCAGCAGTACTGTATTTGTTAGTCAATAAAACATTTCATTATTTTTTTCTTCAGCAAAACTGTATTTCCATCATCCTTAGCTACATCCTCACAGTATTTTTAATTTTCTCAGATATTTGTAAAACAATATTTATAGCTCATTTTGTAATTAATGACTCACATAATTGAAAATGTCTGCCACTGGTAATTTTGAAAAATCTATTCTATTGAGCTTGCCTGTTGAATGTACATGAGAGGTTCATACTGTGGATGTATTAGGATGCTGTCGGCACGTGTTTCTGATGGTAAACAGCACAGCAATGTACCAAAATATTTACTTTCTGTATTTGTGGTCATAGCATGGGAGTGGGAGCTTTACATTTTTGTTTTTGTTTATTCCTTGTAAATGTATGTTGGTACTTTTTATTGTTTGGTTGTGCTTGTTGGAAGTTCTTTGATGCATTTTTAAAAAATTCAATATCGCATATTAAATGACAATAAAACAACCTTCAAAATCCCACATCTTTGTTCAGGAATAAAAGAAAATGAAAAGAAAATTTATATCCTTGATATTTCTGCTAGGAAAACATTATTGCTGATAAAACTACATGGTGACTGACAAATAATGCTCCTTTACGACAAAGATTTTTGATACTTAAATAAGATATTATAAGTCATATTAGATATTCTTGAGCCTAGAGAGGTTCGGGATTGGCTACTGGATCAGTCATTAACATCTTGGAAATGTCCACTCCAGCTGTAGACTGATGCTGTATGGCATGCACGGCTCATGCCACACAGTTAAAACTTAAATAAAACAGGCAAAAATGAAAGTTGTTATTGTGATTAGATCTATAATTAAATTAACAACCTTAAAGCCAGTCATTTCCATGGATTAATGACCGGCTGGAGGAAGGTGGCCCTGGGCATGGCTCCGGACCACCCATCCCCCCAACCAATTGTTAATCCCTCAGAAATGACTGGCTTCTCAGATGTTATTGCTTAAATAAACATTTTGTATAAGAGAGCTAAACTAGAGAATCACTTTTGATCCCTAGGTCAAAATACTATAATTAGAAATCACCACTTACTTTTGTGCCACAATACAATGAATCATCATTGTCAATAAAAAATATTTTGTTAAACACTGTTTTTTTTTTCTGTTGGGATACTTCTTAAAAACTGCCTTGGTGAAAAACTATGGTTTTGTTTATTTTTAACAGCCCTGAGCATCAGAGATATGGTGGCACAAGCTAATTTTGTTAATCAGTCAATAAATGAGGGCTGGCCTAAAAGACGAAAAGGATTTTTGCAGTGTAAAATGTGCTCAGTCTTAAAGATTGGCCAGCAAGGTAACTTATTACAGTTAAGAAAGTCTGAGGGGTTTAGGAATACTTAGGCCTCCTATCAACTTATTTATTTATGTATGTATGAATGTATTTATTTCAAAGGTTTTGCCAGGAAAGACATACTGAGCTGGTATCAGCTCATTTCCAGATGCGGTTGTGCTTTGGAGGAGTCAGTCTTTCGCTAAGCATTACAGCAGTTTTGGAGAAGCTGCAGGTAGCAGGGCTACACTGCAAGTTTTATTTTTACAACAGGTGTGCCACCTACTGCCTAAGCATGTAGCCTTTCCAGGATAGCTTACAGTGAGCACTCTCTGTGGTCTGTCTTCCTCTCACTTTTTTTTGTTTCCCCAGGTGGATAGTCTGTAGTGGCAAAACTAACAAAGTTATAGAAGACCATGGGGCAACAGGAAGTCATTTGGAAGGCTTCTGAGTGAGAGGCAAATGTGGGGGTTTATGCTCCCACTCCATACACTAGACCGTCCCCTCATGCAGAAGATTTTACACTTCATTTTCCTTGGACAAACATTCAAAAGGGGTGTATTTTAAAATATTTACTTTTGTACTGTAATACTCTTTTTTTCTGCCTTTCTCTCTTCCCCATATATCTAGTACTGTAGTACAATTTATATATTTTGATAGTTATGGGATTCTAATTGAGGTCATAGTTATATTACCAATCTGAAGGATTACCTCAAGTGCTTTTATATGTGGTTTTATTCTCTTGTATTTTTATTCCTTTAGGTATTAGCAATACCTCCCTTCCCCTTTAAAACTTCTGGCCATCTAGCTCCCTAATATCAATTATCTGATTTATTCCAAGCTGCTCAGCCTAATAGCCTAACGAGGGACAGCACCCCTGCATGAGGTAATCTTCATGTGGGTGAACAGCCTAAAAGCAGGTAATCTGCATTTGGCTTTTTGTTGGTATTCTAGTCAGGCACTCGCCTTCTCGCTGACTGCTAAGGTGTGTAAGCTCTCTGGAGCTCTCGGGTGCAGTGCAAATAGCTAGGTACTGTTGTGCACAGTTATACAGCTGCTTCCCTCTCCATGGCAGACACTTCTTTTTGGTTGGATGTTTATAAAGCCATGGTTGATGACTCCCTGAGTTCAGCAGAGTCTTTTACCTGACACATCCTGATTCTGCGGCTGATTTTCTGGATTGGTAAAGCCGCTCAAGTGGCAAAGCCATTACTCTGGTTATCACTTTGGAGCCAGTAAGTTTTTTTTCCCTTCCCTTTTGTATTAGATTGATTGGAAAAGTATTACTTGGAACCATCTTTATGGCTGAGTTCACTCAATGGTCTTAAATTAAGTTTTAACACTTTGGGCAACCAGCAGGGTATTTGGTTATTTTTTTTGTTTTCTCCAGGGACACTGTATTTGCATTTGAGCATATGGCTAAGGCATTTAGCTTTTTCAGGAAGCCCTAGGGTTGGTATGGACATTATCTCTCAGAATTTCCTGTTTTTGTATTTGTAGTGTTACCTTGGGAGAAAGAGATTTATCATCACCAAGGATTACATCGATGCATTGTTGGGCATATCTTCTGGAAAGCTAACTGAACATTAACCAGACAAAATTCAAACACGAAACTCCATGTGCATACTTGCTCAGTAATATCCATGAAGCAAATGCTTTATTTGTTGGAATTCAGTTAACATTAAAAGAGGAGAGAATTTTCAACCTGAGGTTTTTCCTTCACTCTCCCTGGCTATTAACTGATAAAGGGACCTTCTGTTTCTTTAGAACATCCTGAACTAGCATTGCTTGGAACTCCTGGAAACTCTGGGAAAATCTCCTTATAGATTTCAATTACATCCCGTAGTTGAAACCTGATGATTTATTGGGATGAACAGTGACTGTTATCTCATTTTTTGTTAATATAACTTTTACATTTCAGAGTGTAACTTCTGACAGTTGAACTGTTTGAATTTGTTTTAAAAACAAGAAATATCTATTCAAAGCAATAGCTATTACAACCAGATGAGATTTGATTCATTAATGGATCTAATCTAATACCAATTATAGCTTCACCAGTTTTGGATTATTTAGTGAACTCAATAAAATTATTGGATTCACAAAGTTCCAAGTACTTGAATGCCTCAGTTTTCTACCAGACATACTTAAGGCAGAAAACAGTTCATAGCACAATAGGGGCCAGTTCCAGGTATGACTCATCCTTCCCTTCCCTATCCCTTACCCCCACCTCTCTCCTGCCCCCTCTCTACCTCCCTGCACTTAATTAAAAGGATTAGTTCACTTAAGCTAATAATTTGCCCTTTTTGTTCTGTCTGAGGTGCTCCCAGATTGCACTTGCACTGTGTTAACTTACCCTTCACAACTGATTTTTTTTGCTCACTTTTCTCCAGTAATGTTCCTTCCATCTTTATCCTCTCCTTTCCTCAACTTGTTTTCCAATCTACCCCTCTACCCTCCTTGATGTCCCCCCACTGGATCTCATTCATTTAATAATTGCTAAATATTCTGCCTCTTAACCGTGATCCATTCCTGCAAGGAGTTGGCTCCAAGGCTACATGAAATTTCTGTACAATGTTCATCGAATATGACACTTGTAATTAAATGCATATTCCACAGGTATAATATATTTAATTGTATGTTATGCTACAAATGCAACTGTATGATTATTTATATTTTTTAAATGTATGTCTTGTTACAAATGCAATTGAATGTTTAATTTCTTGGATATGATAAATGTTAAACTGTAAGCCTAATTCTTCATCCAATTGTACCCCCCAGGTCACACCAGGAGATGAGTGTCAGTGGCTCAGTAGGTAGCACACTCGCCTCTGAGGCCAGGAAATCAGAGGGCTGTGGGTTCAGTTCCCACATCTGGCACTTGGGTTAATCTCCCAATACTGACACTGTAGTGCAGCATGAGGGGGGTGCTTCACTTCTGAGGTGCCGTCTTTCAGATGAGACGTTAAACTGAGGTCCCATCTGCCTGGATTGGTAGTAGTTCAGGTGGATGTTAAAGGTCCCATGGCACTTATCGAAAAGAGTAGGGGAATTTTGTATTAGAAGACAGACAATGCATCATAAAGGAAAAATCACATACAGCAATCCAGAAATATAAACAAAGAGAAAAAAAAGAAACACAGATAATTCATTTATACAAACATCATTGAGGCTAAAGAACAAAATCCAACTCTACCATGATCTGTTATATGTTAGAAAAGAAAAAAAATAAAGCACAAAAAGAAATCAAGGAATCCATACAATATGTTTCCAAAAACTGAGAAATACTTGACTATCTAGAAAATTCTGCTCCAAAATCTTTTGTTTAACTAGAGCTTGTTCAATTCATTTTAGTACAACAATATTAGGAAGTATAGTATGTTGTAAAGAAAACTGACATCTGGCTTGCCATAAATAATATTTAATGCAGGCAAATACTAAAGTAAGTGTTCTCAAATGGTACCTCCCTAAAAAACAGAGTAGTCCCCTAAAATAAGACTCTGGTATGAGATGTGGTGTGTAATTCCCCATTGCCACCGCAAGGCCAAATCTGACCAAAATGTTGCAGTATGAGGACAAAAAAGAAAAAAATGTTCCTGAGTTTCTACCTGACCAGTACATTCAGGTCGAATGCATTGTCTATCAGCAATAGGTTTATACTTCAGGTTACCCCGGACTCCCAATTTACCATGGCAGCTGAGCCATTGAATATCCTACATTTGAGGTGGCACCCTGTTATCCATCAAAAGGCGTAATGTCTGAGGAATCTTAGTAGGGACACAGAGAGGGAAATCTACTTGAACAAAGAAAACATTACCCATAATTTCAGCATAAAAAAAATTTCTGGGAAACATCATGTAATTGTGCTTTACCCAATTTCCATTCCCTGAGTTTCTGAACTGCTGAGTCAGCATAAGACGGTGTAGCACATTTAGCATTTTGTTTTGGTATACCCCCACCCTCCCATTGGGTCAGAAATGGATAAAATAAAAGCTGGGTCCATGCTGACCATGGATGGTCCTCAGGCAGGGTTTTTACCTGAAATGAAGATATCATAAAGAAAGAGTTAAAAAAGACTAAAGGATTAATCATTCCCAGTCCCCTTTGAGAGGCCTTTAAATATGTAAAAGCCCATTTAACCTGCTGCCCCCCACCATCTGGAAGAAACAGCTATACAGTCTAGTTTCCAGGGAGATCGGGACTGGAAAAACCAAGCAGACATGTAAAAACACTGGTAATAAACATTTCTTTATTACCAGCACCCTTTCCTTTTTTGAAAAACCCCAAGCTTTCCATTGCTGTACCTTGTGCTCTCCAATAGCTAGGTACGTTTCCCAGTTCAAAAGTGCCAGGTCCCCACTCCCAAAATGGAGACCTAAAATTTTGAGGGAATCAGTAACTCATATGCCTCCAATGTTATGAACTGTTGGGGTCCTGCCTACTGCCATACACCCACATTTATCATAATTTAGCATAGTGCCATTTAACTCTGAGAAATGTTCAATTACCCATAGTGCCTCCAACCCCGATTGTACATCTGCCACCAATAAACATATATCATCCGCATAAGCCAAGGATTTTTGGGCCAGCATGGTTAAAGATGGAGTCAAACCCTGAATAAATCTATTATTTTCAATTTCTCTTAAAAGAGGATCTAACACAAAGGAGTATAACAGTGGGCTAATAGGACATCTCTGTCTAGCCCCCCATGTTAATTCAATCTCTTTTCCCAAAAGATTATTTATTAAGGGACAGGAACGCGCCTAAAAGTATAAAGTGCCAATATAGTTAAGAAAGGGTCTAGGGATACCATACTTCTCTAAGACTTGAAACAGAAAAGAGTGAGAAACTTTATCAAAAGCTTTCGACTGATCTAGAGCTAAAATAAAACCTGATAATTTGTCTTGAGCTCCAAATTCACAGACGTCTCTGATCAATTTTAAATTTTGCTGAATAGAGCGATGGGGAATAGAACAAGTTTGTGCCGGATGGAGTACCCCTTGTGCTACGATTTGTAGCCTCTTACAGAGAAGAGAAGATAGAATCTTGTAATCTGTGTTTAGTAGGCTGATCGGCGTCCAATTACCCAAATCCATAACATCCCCTTTTTTATGTATAAAAGTTAGAATTGCTAGATTAAATTTTGTATCTACCAAACCAAATTGTAAAATATCATTATAAACCTCAGCTAAAATTACACTCATGTTGTCTTTAAAGGTTTTATAAAATTTGTTTGTAAGCCCATCTGCACCTGGCGAAACCCCTGTTCGAAGTGTGTTGATGACTGCTAGGACTTCTGAGGGGGAAAAAGGTTCTTGCAGTGTATCGGCTACCAACTGTGATATTTGAGGAACTGGGAAATGAAGGACGTCTTCCCTTAAAGCCGTTGGAGTAAACTTAGTACTAAAAATCGAGGCTAAATGTTGTTCTAAAATCTCTAATATCTCTGCTACTGATGTCTGTATCTGTCCTTTTGAATTTCTGAGACCAGTCATAAGTTTTCTATCCAGTTTTTGTTTACATGCGACATATGGATTTTTAAAAGGTGGTTGTTGTGTACCAAATTTCAGCTCTGCATACATGCACACTGCCCTCTCATATTGGTACTGTTTCATTTTTTTCTGTATAACCCCTAATTGTGTTTGTACCTCCAGGGTCATCACCCGAGGACTAGATAGTAATTTATAATACTGATTCCTATAGTCTAAATATTGTAAATAGTCAGATGTACCTTTTTTCTACCATAGGAAATAAAAAAAAATCCTTAATGGCCAGGTTGATATCCATCCACCAGGAAACCCAGTCATCATAAAAATCTGCAACAGATTTTCAAGAAATAAGACAAGAACGAAGTTGAGATATAAAAGAAACATCATCCAATAGCCACAAATTTAATTTCCATCATCTACTAATAGCAGGGAAACTTGTAGGAATCTGATGAAGCCCCAAAATACAATAAAGAAAATTGTGATCTGAAAAATCACAATGTTGTACAGAACAACCTTGGGGTATTAAATGTTTGGAAATAAAAAAATAGTCTATCCTAGTTTGAAAGGAAGCCCTTCGATAAGTAAAACCATCTGTCGCATGGAGCCCCCTATAGGCGTCCCTCATATTTGCAACTGCCACTGTTTGAGAGAGTGTATGTGAGTCACAATAAGTTTTCTGCTGCACATTATTCTTTATACGGATATCAAGACTACAATTCATGTCACCTCCCCAAACCACATGCTTGGAAGTGAAGAGATAAGGTCTGATCTGTTGAAATCAATCAATCCTCACAGTTTTCACTTGGGGTGCATAGGTATTAATTAGTCTGAGGGAAAAACCTTGATAATAACAATCAATAAGCAAAGCTGTACCTGGCAAAATGTCTAACAGCCGTGTTACTTGCACTGAGAAGTGAGAAAAAATAATTCCTACCCCATCTGCTGTATTTGGACCAAAAGACCAAAAAGAGCCCCCCTCCCAACCAGTCTTTTTTGACTTGAGCAACCTCAGCCAAGGAGGATAAGTGTGTTTCCTGCACAAAGATGGTATCTGCCTGTAAATCCTGGCACTGCCGAAAACAAATTAAACATCTCTTGTAGTTTTTTATACTACAGCAGTTAATAGATATCATCTTCAAGCAGGCCATAGAAATTTAAATGCTGAAATTCAAGGTTTATCTTGTTTTCGTTTTTTCCCTTTCTTTTTTTTCAATTCTAAAAGGTCCTTTCCACCATCTTCGTCTACCTCCATCTCTGAGCTTGCATCTGGTTTGGCTGTATCTAGACCTGAATCCCCGTCCATTTCTGCTAATACTTGGAAGGAATTTTGAGTAGGGCAAGCCCCTACCACCACTTTATGGTAACTACTTGCCCGAGTAATCCTTCTGGGGGTTTGAAAGTCAGAATCCTGAGAAGCCATAGCCAGCAGGCCCTTGGGGGGGTCGTTAGGCTGAAAGGATGGATCCCCCACTAGGGGGAGGATTCTCAGAGGAAACAAGTGCCTGGTCCTGATTAGAGGGTCCTGGTTTTTTATTTTTTTTTTATTTTATTTAAACAGCAGTTTGGAAAACCTTTGAGCCATAGGCTCATTTACAAAGGTACCTTGTCACAGTAAGACAAACCAAAATACACAGTATAGCAGTACAACACATAAGTATAACAGTAAAATTAAGACATAGATACAAACAAGCTGGTACAGGTAGGATGGATGCAAACAATACCAGAGTTATGTCATCCTTAGCAGCTTAGTAATAAGCTTTGTCATAAGTATTGAGTACGGCTTTGACTAGTGGCAGTTACAGCATCGGGTGTTAATAAGGTGGTTACGTAAGGAAGTTTTGAAGCACGATATAGTTGGAGCTTCGGAGATGGAGGGGGGCAGTGTGTTGAACCAGGAGGGGGCCCTAAAGCTGAAGGCTCTTTGGCCGTGAGAGGTCCTAGCTCTAGGGATAACAAGAGAGGTTTTCCCAGAGGTCCGAGTATGAACTAGTGGGACAGAGCGGCGTATGGTGGTGGTCAATCCTGGTGGGGAAAGCCCAAGGAGGGTATTTTTTGTAAGGGTACAGGTAAGATATTTGAGGCACTCGTCGAGATCAAGTACCAGCGCTTTAGCATACAGTAGACAGGTGTGTGTCATCCTAGGTGCTCCAGTAATTAACCTGAAGGCCTTATTCAGAGTAGTGCGAATTTTATGGAGTGCGGTCTGATCTGGTTGCCCAGGTTCCTCAGCTGCAGGTTGCAGCTGACCGGAGGACAGATCCTGGGCTATATCCCCTCCAGGCTGGCCTGTAGAATCTGTGTCCGTGTGTGAGGGAGCAAAGGTCTGAGGCCTGTATCTGCCCTGGGCCTGGTTTATTAAATCCTCCTTATTTGGACCTCCCTACCTATTCTGGCCTGCCCACAGGCATTGGTGATAGACATGATCTGCTTCATCACATAAGTTACATTTAAAAAAATTCCGACAGACTTCACTGTCATGATCTAGTTCCCCACAAAGTGCACATTTAACCTTATCACATGCACTACTTAAATGGCGTTTACTACCACAATGATAGCAGGCTTTAGGCTGATCAGGATAGAAACAAACCCCCCTGTCTTTCTCCAAAAAGAAGCTATTAGGGACATGCATAACCTCATTATTTGTAATATGTAATTTAACTTTAAAACGGCAAGCCCCAGTCCAGATCTCTTCTGTATCAATTTATTAGATAAAAGTGATACTCTTGATACAGTCAATATACATTTGGTTTCACTTATAGACTGGGAATCCCTGAGTGATACTTCCAGAGAAGCTGGAAATTCCCAGTGACTATCAACTGTACCAAATTAAGCAAATAGTATAGCCTTGGATGTTAGTCTACTATCTAACCAGATAGAAGACTCCAGTGTTTTAATCTGGAATATTGCAGGGCTGGAGAACATATTGACAGACCCTCAATGGCTGAGTTTTGTTGCTGGTTATGAGATTTTGGCCATTCAGGAGACTTGAGCTCCAGCACAGCCATATATCATGGATTTGAAATTTATGTTATGCTCACCATCAAGGCAAAATCCAATGGTAGGTGCATGGGGGGACTTGCCACACTAGTAAAAATCAAGGATGGTAGACATGTTCTTATGAACTTGGCATGTACTCAGGAATTCCTCCTAACAGTTATAGGTTGGAATTCCAGTATAGTACTGATTGTAAATGTCTATATCCCACCCCGTTTTCACTCTAATCCAACATATGATATCTGGACAAAACTAACCAGGGAAACTGAGGCTGTATCTCTGCTATTTCAAGTAGACACTATTATCCTAGCAGGAAATTTTAATGCTAAAATTGCACAGTATGATCATCTCTCCAACTTACAGGAGCAATTTTATTTGGGGGACTTGGCCGCCAGACTTTCTTTGGATGAAGTTCAGAATGAAGCAGGAAAGTGTTTTCAGAATTTTATCAAAAAAATAATTTTTTGATATTAAATAGTAGGACAAAATGAGACCAAGAGGGAGCAAGTACTTTTTTTTCCTCACAAAGGTAAAGTGTTATTGACTTTGTCCTTTGCTCACCACACAGTTTTGATCACTTTAAAAAATTGAAGATTCTTATAAGAGCAGAAAGCGACCATGCTGCAATATCACTGTTTTTTGACCCTTTTGACTCTCCAGTGAGTGAGGACAACACTCCCAAAACCTTAGCTTCACTTGCCTTGTGTGGCAAAATAAAATTGGCTTTCAATTCTAAAACAATGGATATGGTCACACTTCTAATGTATTCCCTTACTTTTTCTACTCCTTTTTCATTAATGGATGGAAATCATAATGCAGGATATACAAGACATTTTTTGGACATGTGTTACTAGCAGATAAGTCAAAAAATATATTGTCCAGTGAGTAACAAGACAAAGACTAATGGGTGGTTCAATGTTCAATGCAAAGAAAGAAAATCAGAAACTAGGGAAACTGATTAGAACAGTTAAGAAGAACCCTTCCAAAGCTCGCTTTGCTCATTTAAACAAAACACGAAAATCATATAAAAAGTTTTTGGCAAATAAAAAATTAGACTTTAGCTTTAAACAGTGGGATAACATGTTCCAGGTTATAAAGTCTGGGGACATGGAATCTTTCTGGACCTTGGTGGCCAAGGGGAGAAATGTCTATTCCCCATCTCTCCCCACATATATCCCTAAAGAAACCTGGGTTTCACATCATTAAACTCTTTTCAATAGAGAGCTTTCAGCTTTTCCAAAATTATATCACTCCTTCTTGGTTTTAAACAGAAGAGCTCTTCCCTCTGGAAATAACATTATCCGATGCTGAGCAATCCATTATTCAGCTTTCTAACAATAAAGCTCCTGGACCAGACACCATCCCAGGTGAAATTTATAAGGCCCCATTTAAACTACTGGGTCTTTTTGTTTTACAAACTTTTTTAATATATGCTTAAAAGAAAGATGTATACCTCCCTCTGGGACCAAAACTATAATTGTACCAATCCATAAAAAGGGATCATATCAACTCTCCACTAATTACAGACCTATTAGTCTGGTTGATATTCGTGGTAAAATATTCTCGAGGATCCTATTGAACAAATTGCAGAACTGGATAGAAACAGAGTTGCCCTTATCAAATTTCCAGGCAGGTTTTTGTCATGGTTATTCACTGATTGATAATATCTTCATATTGGCACATTTGTTGTAAAAATACAGACTGTATAGAAAAATGAAAATATATGTCCTGTTTGTCGATTTCGCTGTATCCTTTGATTCCATGGTCAGAGAAAAGTTATGGTCTATTCCAATCAGTAGAGGAATATCTATTAACCTACTTGCTCCAATTCATCTTCTCTATTCAGACACAATGACAGCTGTAAGATATGACAATATGGTAATTTCTCAGAGTACTTTAAAACATCCATGGGAGTAAAACTGGGATGTTTACTAGCTCTGTTGCTGTTTAGCATCTATATAGATTCAATCTTACACTTTGATACTTCTATAAATATGGATTCTTCTAAGATTGGGTCACATGATATACACATGCTGGCATATGCCAATGATCTGATTCTTCTTTCACTTTCTGTAGTGGGATTAGAAAATAAGATAAATCAACTAAAATCTAAATGTGACCATCTAGAGTTGAAATCTAACCTTAATAAAAACTAAGATTATGGTTTTTGGGTCAAATAAGTTCAGTACTATACTACCTAAGCTCTATTTAGGTAAAGATTTATTTGAGGTAATTTCCTCTTACATTTACTTAGGTGTAAAATTTACCTCATACGGTCAATGGACAGCCCACTGGAAAGATCAGGTCTCCAAGGTGTCACAGAGTGACTCTGTGATGGATTAGGTGCCCTGGAACTTTTGGGCTTGGTGCTTTACTTAAAGCCTTTTGATACTATAACTATGTAAAATCAGAAATTAAATGTAAGCTAAGCTTTAAAAGTTGAGGCTAAGTTAAAAGATAGTGTAGTGGAGACTAGCAAGGTAGAAAAAAACTAAAGCAAAGGGGAAGACAGAAGTAAGAGTGAGTCATTAAGTAAATCCCCCCCAGGTAATTTAGTTAAAGAGAGAGGGAGAACTGAATCCCTTGTGTAAAGGTAGTTGGGATTCTTTACATGGTAATTGAGTTAATTTGGAGCTTAAATGAGCAGCACCAGCAATCTGTTTATACTTGGGTTGAAAGAACACTTTTAGTCCTTCTTTTTAGAGGTGTTTGGTAGCACACCAGAATTCAGGCGCTGCTTGACTAAGAGGAAGAATGGGTTGCAAGTGAGGGGAAATAAAATAAAGTCATTTAAGTCACTGTTCTGTTTTAAGTTTCAGTCTTTAAGGGACTGTATTATTTGGAAGTCATTCCTTCTCCAGTGGTTGTAAATATTAGCAGTAGCAAAAGTATTGAAATGCAACATGTGCTAATTGCACATTTAACTTCCCCCTGGCAGAAGGTCAGTGCAATGTTAATTCATACACATGTGCTCTCCTACCTTTTGATAAAATAAAGACTACAGACAAGGCACTTGTAGTGGGCTGTAAAACCATTTGTAAAAGGCTGGTTAGTTTGAATTACTTCCTGCTCAAAGCTCCCTGTTTGAAACAATCAGTTAAGGCACATGTTGGTAACAGCCTGGCAGTTGTGTTTTAAGTAAGCAGGTTATGAAACTATATGGGGGGATTGTATATCTCAGAGAATAACTATATAAATTGTGTGGTACAGTTCTCACTTACAGAAAGGGCACCTGTTTGTGTGTCTTTGGATTTTCAGCTTCTGCTTCTGACTCTCCTTGCACCACTCCCTTCTAGGACAGCTATAGTGCTGCCCAGCCCTTTGTTCCCTTGTTTTATGCTGTCTCTTGTTGGGGGCAGTGCCTGATGGTCAGAGCTGTTTGTAAAAGAGCCAGAATAGAAATAAAATAGACTGACTATGTGTATATATGTGTACATATATATATATATATATATATATATATATATATATATATATATATATATATATATACACACAGTGAATTATAAACTGTTTAGTTAGATAGTTAAAACAAAATAATTATGTTTAAATAAGAAGTTTTACTTTAGCATTAATGATGTGGGTGGAGTTAGGGAGAACACATGATCATGTCCCTGTATAAAAGGACTGTCATTTGAGATTGTTAGGTTAGATTTGTGCTCCTAGGTCTGGAGGTAAACTCCATGGAGCTCTGTGAATTGCTCCAGCAGGTGTTAGGAGAAGAACACCTTTCAAGCCATGTAAAAGTCATGGGATGAAGTTTATTTGCCATTCTGATTATTTGATTTTGTTGTCGTACCAGTCCGCTGATGTTATATTTGTCCTGCTATGAAGAAATTTTGAGCTAGAAGTGACTAAATGTCATTCATTTACAACTGAAACTGTGTCACGCTACCAATTAGTCCACAAAGAGACCTGCGCGCCCGCTCACACAAGGCCAGACTAGCAGCTAAAGCATTATTATGTTTCTATGACAAATATGGTGGGCATACAGTTGCACCTGCTCTTATAGCTAGAGAAGTTAAGATTAACCCCATTTTACTGTATGGTGCTGAAGTCTGGGATTCTTCAAAGGCTCCTTCTTTAGAATTCTCGTTATCTTTTTATAACAAAGCTTTGTTACAATTTCCTTTATCTACTTCTAACCCAGTTATTAGAGCTGAACTTTGCAGGTTACCTCTAACTGTGATAGTCAAATTACACCTGGCATGTTATTGGCTTAAAATGTTAAACAATCAGGATAATTTACTTTCTGTATCTTGTTCACAGGAATACATTAGCTGGTCTGCTTCAAACTTCTCATCTCCCTGGTTAAAACTCTCAGATCTACAATTTCTAATGCTTCTCTAAATCACTTATGGTCAGATTCTCAGAAGGAGATTTTGATCTCACCCACCTTTAAAGTTATTTAAAAAAAAAACAACTTTTTGCAGCTGGTCAGTCAATCCAAATGGATCAGGTTATGGCCCAGAAGCAAGCCATCTGGCTTAATACTAATAAGATTCATTCTGGTCTTGAGGATTATTTAACTCTCCCTCTAAACCCCATGTCAGAAAAAGTATTACCTGGGCCAGATCTGAGACTATTTGTTTGAAATATACTGCATTTATTTCAACAAGTCAAATGCTGAAATTGCACAAGGCAACTGTCGATGTAATAGGGGTTTTCTTGAAACCTTATATCAAATCACTATTCAATGCCCTTTATTTAAGACCCCACGTGATCAAATTCAAAAAGATTTTCCGGTGAAGCATGCAGAATTGGATTACGACCCTCTATTCTTCACCCCATGACAAGAGGTAATGCAGAGACAGCTGCAAACTTTTATGCCAATGTGATAAAGCTTAAAAGAAAACATTTTCTTGCCTTGTAACATTACATTTTAGGGCTTGTTTTGCACATATTAATCTGCTAAATGTCTGAATATCAGTAGGATGGATGATGATTGTATGTTAATTTATTGTATGTGTATTTAATTTGTGATGTTCTTTGTATGCTTACTTTTGTTTTTGTTTATTATTTAAAATTTGTAATGTCCATTACTAATGTATTGGAAAAACAATAAATTGCTACTACTATTTCAAGATGCGTCCTTGGGGAAAGGGAAGAGAAGAGAAGAGAAGAGAAGAGAAGGTAGCAGAAGCAAAGTACAGAAAATAAAATGCATAGAACAGAAATAAATATGTCAAAATAAACAGGACAATAAGGCTAGGAATAAATTGCCAGTCAGCAAATTACCAGACAGTAAACTGTGGAACTGACAAAAGAACAACTAAATAACAATCAACTTATTAAAATAGGGAATGGGGTGATAACTGTCACTAGGGAAGTAGGGAAGCACTAAAGGTCAATGAATTAGATGAGTTACAGGTGAGGGGAGTAAACCCAATATCAGAAACAACAGCAGGAGTGAACAGAAAACTCACGGAGGAGAGATTTAAGAGAAAACACCTATACATTTTAGTTTAAAAATATTTATTGCTTATGAACACAAATATTTTAATGAGCTACCTTCAAGACTGGCCATTGTTTCATGGCCGAGCAGGCCGCTTCTTCAAGGCCCACAGTAATCTTATTTTGAAAACTAGAAAAACGGCATTATTTACATTATGATGAAACTTACATAATGAAAACTGAACCAATGAACAACCTCTATGAGCTTTATAAATTCATACCTTTCCAAACATTCTTGCATAAAACATCATACTATTTTCTGACTTAAAGGTCCATGTATTTATATACAGAGGACCCATGCCAAGGTCCCACCTTCTAGTTCTTCATTATCAAACTGCTGTGACACTCAGTGCCTATTTGACTTCTCTACTATAACCACACATGGTTAAAATTATGTTCTAGTGATTTTTAACACCATAATTGATTAATGTGCCATTTTGTATTTGTGATGATAAATAATAAAAAAGCTAAAAAAAGAACAAACATGATGTTGAAGTCAGCTACTTCATATGAATACGAGGCAACTTATTAAAAGTTTCTCTGCATTACAATATACAGTATCTCACCAACTTTTGTGGTTGGATATTGTTGTGTTTTCTAAAACAACAGTTCAAAGCATACTCATTATATACATCTTTGAATGCTTAAATATTAATGTGTTGTTTCTTAAAGTTTAGTTCGCTGTTAGATCTGGTTAAGTAAACCCCAATTAACTCATGCAATAAGGTTATAATACTTGCTTTATAGAAAGGGCCATATCAATCAATCAAAATCTTTATTTATCCAGGTGAACATCCTTGAGCAAGCTCATTTACAAGATGGACCTGGAGCCACTTCTGCCTTGTTAGTCATAGCTGTGAAGGTCTCTCTGTAGTTATCAAAAGACAAAGTTTTAAAACACAACAAAAGGGATCAAGTTGTACCAAGCTTCTTCTGTAGGACATAAGCAGTCTTGCTATGTATTCATTATCATCATTCATTACCCAGGTAAATTTGTGTTTTTCCAGTTTTTTGTCTCTTATATTATTTACATCTCTGTATCTCCAGTCAATAGAATCCATTTATGTAAGTTATACAGTGTCTTAAAACTGAAGATATCTTTTTATTAAGTTCAAATGGTTGTGCAAAAAGATATTGCTGTTGGCTATGATACTAGCTATTTATATAGACTCAGAGTGCAAAGTACTGTAAATGCATTATGTTATACATATGCTAAAATAAAAAAAAATAGCGAACTGCCAAAAAATCATTTATGTCCTCCAGGACGCCTTGCCACTAAAATGCTCCGTAAGCTGTACCAAACACATTTAACCTTCCTTTCTTTTCCTAGTTTGCCTCCCAGGTTTTCACCTCTCAAAAAGTCTCCCTCCAATGTCTTGTTCCTTGTAACCACACGCTATTTATTTTATACATGGCTTTCTAGACAAATAACTCTGTAGCATATAGCTTCTTATTTCCAACACAGGTTACAAAAATTCAAAAACACGTGCTCGCTACTCAGCCTAGTGTAGTAATGACTTGTGATTGTATTTTACTTCCCTAAATGTGGGTTGGGCTACTGCGGGGTGTGGCTTGGCATCATGACATCAGCACATCATGACATCACTTCCAACTGAGCTATCCTGCCGGGTGCTTGCCTCTGGATGTTTCAGGCAGTGTAAAAATAACAGGTAGGTTCCCTGTGCCTGTTATGAGGTGTTTCCCCCAACAAAGTGTTGCCTGGAATACTCGGTTACAGAACAGCACCAAAGAATGAAAGTCTTATTTGAAAGTGAATCTTGTCTATATCATTTGGAAGTCATTTTCTGGCCTGATTACCCATCACTTCAACTGCTCTAAAAAATATGCATTCTGTTTTATATTGTTAATGTTACTGAATGTATTATATTGCTGCAGATTTATTTATTTATTCATTTATTTATTTATAACTAGGATTACATATCTTTGAACCAGAGGTTATTTTACCAAGGTTCTGCGTCAAGATACAAACAGTACATGGAAGTACAGTAGAGGATAACAAATAATGAACACAGGTGATAATATGAGGGATAACTGTAACAGCGAAGGTTCAAGAAAATATAACTATTTTCATTGCATCACATTTGAGGATAAGCTATAGAAAAGGTAAGATAATTAAGGAGTAAGGCACAAAAAGGTTCAAACAACTATTACACCTCTGGATGCCTCATGCAGTGGAACAGCAAGAGGAAGGAGGTGCTATTAGAACTTTACTGCTCTACTGGGACTTAAGAACTAGAACTCTACTACTGGGACCTTCAATTTAGGGTAAAAACAAACAAACAAAAAACAAGAGTTAGTGTGTTGGTCTGAGTTGGGTAAACAGTAACTGTTATCTGAGCAGTTAGCTAGGTGAAGAAGGGAGCTGTGAATTAGGGGCAGTGGCTTAGGCAGCAGGAAGCCAGGGTTTTGGATTTAAAACTGCCCTAGATAGCTTCTGTCAGAGAACAGCAAGAGCAAGGAGGTGCTGTTAGAATTTATTACTCTACTGTGACTTAATAACTAGAACTCTACTACTGGGACCTTCAATTTAGGGTAAAAACAAACAAAAAAAACAAGCGTTAGTATGTTTGTCTGAGTTGGGTGAAGGGAACTGTTATCTCTGGAGTTAGCTAGGTGAAGAAGGGAGCTGTGAATTAGGAGGAGTGGCTTAGGCAGCAGGAAGCCAGGTGTTTGGATTTAAAACTGCCTTAGATAACTTCTGGCAGAGAACAGCAAGAGGAAGGAGGTGCTGTTAGAACTTTACTACTCTTCTACTGGGACTATATAGCCCGTCCCCCAAACCCTTAGCTAGTTGCACTTTTATAGGCACAGGATTTGACTGACAACAGAAATTTCCTGTTTGGGAGCAGGAAGGAAATGATCACAGAGGCACAAAAGACTCACCATCCTAGAAGGAAATGAGTAGCTCTCCTTCCCCCAGCTGCTGGAGGTCTGACTCTGAGCAAGAAAGAAGAAGACTACTGAGGAATATAGGAACTTCCTGTCCCAGAACAGGAAGAGCAGGAGCTGTAAGGGCAAGGAAGCAGTAGGAAAGTAGGAAGAAAAAAGTAAACAGAGAGAGGAAAAAGTAAGCATACAAAACAACAGTTGAGGGGACACAAATAAGACATGATGGGAGTGGTGCAGTGCAGTGGCTGTGGAGCGGCAGTCTTCTGGGAGACATTTTGGAGGATGCGGTGTTGTCCCATCTACAGGCACCTCTCTGGGCTGAGGAAGAGGTTGCTCATCTCCCAGGATGAGTTGGCCAGGATTCAGAGGACCTCCTCCCCCACACAGGGACCACCAGGGCTTCCACCGCTGCATCAAAGGTTGCCAAGAAAAAGAAGTATTCGGACCACAGTGGGCTCAGGGAGGGTGAGGGTGGTGGAATGGTGGTGCATCACTCCAGTTGTACCTCTCCACAATTTGTATGCTGTTCTGGCAGAGTGTGGTTCTTCTGTGGAGGCACCCACAGTGGAGACCAAGGAGGATGCTGGGAACCTCCACAAAGGAGACCCACAGGAGTGTGGCATAGGACCCCACAGGGGAAGGAAACAACTCCTGGTGGTGTACTCAATTGTTAGGGGGTAGAACTGGGGGAGGGGGAAGGGAGGTAAGGTGCCTGCCTGGCACCATGGCTTGGAGGGACAGGGAGTGAATCCTCAGGACTCTGGGATCAGCTGCATGGGGGAGGGAGCTGGACATCATTGTCCACCTAGGAACAAATGACCTGGCTGGGAAAGGGATCAGAGCAGTGAAGGAGGAGTTTGTGGAGTTGGGGAGGGGCCTTAGACAAGTAGCATGCATGGTAACCTTCTCAGAGATGATGCCTGTCTATGGCATGGGTGAGGCTATGGTGCTCTGCATCATGGAATTCAATCAATGGTTGAAAAACTGGTGCAGAACTCAGGGTTTTTGGCTTCATTGGGAACTGGGGTCCACTTGGAGGGATACAGGTCTATACTGGCGTGATGGTCTTCATCTGTCCGGGAGGGGAACCAGGATCCTAGGTGATAGGTTTAAATGCTTCATTGGCAAGTATTTAAACTAGCCATGGGGGAGGCACTGAAAAGGAGCAGGGAAATCCTAGCCCCCCACTCTAAATTCAGGGTAGTTAGTGAGGTAAACACCAAGATAGAGACGTTGATAGGGAGAAGGGTGGGGTGAATGGAGAAAAAGGCAAAGGCAGTAAGTACAGGGATGGGGCTAAAAGGGGTAAGGCTATCAAAAAATGGACGGCAATGAGTACCAATGCCCATAATCTGGGTAACAAGCTCCCTGAACTGGTGGCCTTGATGGAAAAGGGATGCATGGATATTGTGGCAGTCACAGAAACATGGTACACAGAGAACCATGACTGGGATGTCAACATACCGGGGTATACAATCTACAGGAGGGGCAGGGAGGGTAGAAGGGGAGAAGTAGCTCTCTATGTAAGAGAACGGATCAAAGCAGTGGAACTAGAGGGTAAACAGGGAGGAGAGGAGGCACTGTGGGTCACTCTGGAGACTGGAAATGGCACCAGAATCTGCACAGAGGTTGTATACAGATCCCCATCTCAGGGGGAGGAAATGGACAAGGAAATGATAGAAGGTATCCTTAGGATGGAAGAAAATGGGGAGATATTATTGATGCGGGACCTGAATATGCCAGACGTTAACTGGAGCACCTTTGCTGCAGGCACATCCAAGAGCAGGGTCATTCTCAATGGCCTACAGGGGGCATGCCTCAGACAGCCAGTGTTGGAACCCACTTGGGAGGGAGCAACCTTAGACTTGGTGCTCTCAAATGGGGACCAAGAAAGGATATCAGATCTAGAAGTGGGTAGCCATCAGGGAGCAAGTGACCACCAAATAGTGTTGTTTATGACAAACACAGCCGCAGAGTCAAGCCATACAAAAGTTAGGGTACTGGACTTTAGGAGGGCTGACTTTGTCAAAATGGGAGAGTGCCTCAGAAAAGCAATAGCAAACAGGCAAGAAGGAGGGGTGGAGGAACAATGGGGAAACATCAAAACTGCCATCACAGAGACAACAAGCCTTTGTGTGAAGCAAATAAACAAATCAAAATGAAAGAAAAAAACACTGTGGTTCTCAAAAGAGGTGGAGGGGAAGGTTAGGGAGAAAAAGATAGCATTCAGGAAGTATAAGGCAACACAGAAAGAGCAGAACAAAGAACTGTACCAGTTAAAGCAGAAGGAAGCGGGGAGGACAGTCAGAATAGCAAAGGCCCAAACAGAGGAAAAGACAGCCAACTCAGTTAAGAAGGGGGATAAAAACCTTTTATAGGTACATTAGGGAGTGAAGAAAGACCAAGGAAGGAATAGTGAGGCTTAATAAAGGGGAGTGTGGGTAGGCAGAGAGTGAAAGTGAAAAAGCAGGGATACCGAATGAAAACTTCTGCTCAGTATTTGCAAAAGAAGATGAGGGGGAAGTACCTAATCCAATCAACAGAAGCACTCTGGATAGGGTGGGTTGATACCAGTCCTTTCACAGAAGAAAGAGTTCTGAAAGAACTCCTAAAACTGAAAGTGGACAAAGCAATGGGGCCTGATGGGATTTACCCCAGAATTCTAAAAGAACCAAGGGGAGAACTAGTGACACCAATGACTACCCTTTTTAGCAAATCATGGGAGGATGGCATGGTACCTAAGGACTGGAGGAGGGCAGATGTGATTCCCCTTCACAAAAGTGGGAGCAAAGCAGAGGCAGGAAACTAAAGACCTGTTAGTTTGACCTCAGTGGTAGGGAAAATGATGGAATCACTTCTGAAAGAAAGAATTGTTGAGTACCTAGAGGCCAATGGAGCACAGGACCCAAGGCAGCATGGATTCACAGCAGGAAGGCCATGTCAGATGAATCTAATAGATTTCTTTGACCGGGTGGCCAAAGCAGTAGACCAGGGAGGGGCTGTGGACATGGCCTACCTAGACTTTAGCAAGGCATTTGATACAGTCCCACACAAAAGATTAAATAAACAAATTAGCCAGCCTGGGAGTGGGTCCCAGGTTGGTAGCCTGGTTAAAAAATTGGCTGAACAACAGGATACAGAGAGTAATAGTAAATGGAGTCCACTCCAAAGAAAGGGAGGTTAATAGCAAGGTACCGCAGGGTTCAATACTGGGTCCGGTCCTTTTTAATGTCTTTATAAGTGATGTTGTGGAGGGACTAGAAGGAAAAGTATGCCTCTTTGCAGATGACACAAAGATCTGCAAAAGGGTTGATACACAAGGGGGAGTAGAAAGGATGAGAAGGGACTTGACATAGATGGAGGAATGGTCAAAAGTATGGCAGCTTAGATTCAATGCAAAGAAGTGCAAAGTAATGCACATGGGAAACAAAAACCCAAGGGAAGAGTACACAGTTGGGGGAGGAGATATTAACAACAACAAAAATGGAATGGGACCTGGAGGTAGTTCTATCAGATGACCTAAAGGTAAGCAAGCAATGTGATAAGGCAGTAAGGAGGGCTGGGGGATACTGGGATGAATAGGGAGAGGCATCAGCAGTAGAAAACAGGAAGTTGTTATCCCTTTGTACAGACAGTTGGTGAGACCCCATCTAGAGTATTGCATGCAGTTCTGGAGACCCCATCTCTGCAAAGACATAGACAGGATGGAGGCTATCCAGATGAGGGCAACTAAAATGGTGCAGGGTCTGCAACAGAAGCCAATTGAAGAGAGATTAAGGAGCTTAATATGTATACCCTTGAGAAAAAGAAGGATATGATAGAATCTTTCAAGTACCTCAAGAGAATCAACAAAGTCCAAGAAGGTAGCATCTTTCAGAAAAAGAGATGTGCAAGAACAAGGGGACACAATTTGAAGATAATGGGGGGACAGCTCAGGGTTAATGTGAGGAAGTATTTTTTCACAGAGAGGGTGGTGAATGCATGGAACAGCCTTCCTGAGGAAGTTGTGGGATCAAAAACAGTGGGGGAATTCAAGAATGCATGGGACAGACATAAGGCAATTCTGGTGGGGGGGTAGAAGAAGTAGGCTGTTGGTTAACTAGGCTCTGCAGCTTATCCAATAGGTAGGGAAATAGGCAGACTAGGTGGGCCAAGCGATCCTTATCTGCCATCAAAGTCTATGTTTCTATGATTAAGCCAAGAAAGGAAGGCAGCAGGTCAAGGGGAGGACATTAAGGAATGTAGGCAAACGTCAAGGAATAGGTCAGGTAGAGTTCACCTGGGATGGGGGCAGTCAAGTGATTTAAAGGAGGGGCAGGGATTGTAGGAGAGAAAGGGGGTGAAAGAACAGCAGAGCTAAATGAAGGGGTGAGGCAGTCAGAGGAATAACTTTGTCCTGATTGGTGTAGGTATTAATTGGAGCAGAAGGAATAACGGAAGGGGGGATTGGAGGAGAAGGGGATGGAAAAAAAGCAGAGTTAAATGAAGGGGTGAGGTAGTCAGCAGGATGACTTTGTCCTGATAGGTGTAGATATTAAGGGGATGGGGGAGAGGAATGCAGGTGATAAGAAGATAAAAGGGAAGGGAGGGGGCCCTGGCCGGAGTAACTGAGACAGGCTTTTTCTAGGTTGAATAAGTGAGCACAGAGCAGGGACTAGGGAGACAGAGGCCCTGGCCGGAGTAACTGAGACAGGCTTTTTCTAGGTTGAATAAGTGAGCACAGAGCAGGGACTAGGGAGACAGAGGCCCTGGCCGGAGTAACTGAGACAGGCTTTTTCTAGGCTGAATAAGTGAGCACAGAGCAGGGACTAGGGAGACAGAGGCCCTGGCGGAGTAACTGAGACAGGCTTTTCTAGGTTGAATAAGTGAGCACAGAGCAGGGACTAGGGAGACAGAGGCCCTGGCCGGAGTAACTGAGACAGGCTTTCTAGGTTGAATAAGTGAGCACAGAGCAGGGACTAGGGAGACAGAGGCCCTGGCGGAGTAACTGAGACAGGCTTTTCTAGGCTGAATAAGTGAGCACAGAGCAGGGACTAGGGAGACAGAGGCCCTGGCCGGAGTAACTGAGACAGGCTTTTCTAGGTTGAATAAGTGAGCACAGAGCAGGGACTAGGGAGACAGAGGCCTGGCCGAGTAGCTGAGACAGGCTTTTCTAGGTTGAATAAGTGAGCACAGAGCAGGGACTAGGGAGACAGAGGCCTGGCCTGAGTAACTGAGACAGGCTTTTCTAGGGCTGAATAAGTGAGCACAGAGCAGGGACTAGGGAGACAGAGGCCCTGGCCGGAGTAACTGAGACAGGCTTTTCTAGGTTGAATAAGTGAGCACAGAGCAGGGACTAGGAGACAGAGGCCCTGGCCGAGTAACTGAGACAGGCTTTTTCTAGGTTGAATAAGTGAGCACAGAGCAGGGACTAGGGAGACAGAGGCCCTGGCCTGAGTAACTGAGACAGGCTTTTCTAGGCTGAATAAGTGAGCACAGAGCAGGGACTAGGGAGACAGAGGCCCTGGCGGAGTAACTGAGACAGGCTTTTCTAGGGTTGAATAAGTGAGCACAGAGCAGGGACTAGGGAGACAGAGGCCCTGGCCGGAGTAACTGAGACAGGCTTTTCTAGGTTGAATAAGTGAGCACAGAGCAGGGACTAGGGACAGAGGCCCTGGTCTGAGTAACTGAGACAGGCTTTTTCTAGGTTGAATAAGTGAGCACAGAGCAGGGACTAGGGAGACAGAGGCCCTGGCCGGAGTAACTGAGACAGGCTTTCTAGGTTGAATAAGTGTGCACAGAGCAGGGACTGGGAGACAGAGGCCCTGGCCGGAGTAACTGAGACAGGCTTTTTCTAGGTTGAATAAGTGGACACAGAGCAGGGACTAGGAGACAGAGGCCCTGGCCGGAGTAACTGAGACAGGCTTTTCTAGGCTGAATAAGTGAGCACAGAGCAGGGACTAGGGAGACAGAGGCCCTGGCCGGAGTAACTGAGACAGGCTTTTTCTAGGTTGAATAAGTGAGCACAGAGCAGGGACTAGGGAGACAGAGGCCCTGGCCGGAGTAACTGAGACAGGCTTTTTCTAGGTTGAATAAGTGAGCACAGAGCAGGGACTAGGGAGACAGGGGGCCCTGGCCGGAGTAACTGAGACAGGCTTTTTCTAGGTTGAATAAGTGAGCACAGAGCAGGGACTAGGGAGACAGGGGCCCTGGCCGGAGTAACTGAGACAGGCTTTTTCTAGGTTGAATAAGTGAGCACAGAGCAGGGACTAGGGAGACAGAGGCCCTGGCCGGAGTAACTGAGACAGGCTTTTTCTAGGTTGAATAAGTGAGCACAGAGCAGGGACTAGGGAGACAGAGGCCCTGGCCGGAGTAACTGAGACAGGCTTTTTCTAGGTTGAATAAGTGAGCACAGAGCAGGGACTAGGGAGACAGGGGGCCCTGGCCGGAGTAACTGAGACAGGCTTTTTCTAGGCTGAATAAGTGAGCACAGAGCAGGGACTAGGGAGACAGAGGCCCTGGCCGGAGTAACTGAGACAGGCTTTTTCTAGGTTGAATAAGAGGCACAGAGCAGGGACTAGGAGACAGAGGCCCTGGCCGGAGTAACTGAGACAGGCTTTTCTAGGCTGAATAAGTGAGCACAGAGCAGGGACTGGGAGACAGAGGCCCTGGCCTGAGTAACTGAGACAGGCTTTTCTAGGTTGAATAAGTGAGCACAGAGCAGGGACTAGGGAGACAGGGGCCCTGGCCGGAGTAACTGAGACAGGCTTTTTCTAGGTTGAATAAGTGAGCACAGAGCAGGGACTGAGGAGACAGGGGCCCTGGCCGAGTAACTGAGACAGGCTTTTTCTAGGTTGAATAAGTGAGCACAGAGCAGGGACTAGGGAGACAGAGGCCTGGCCGGAGTAACTGAGACAGGCTTTTCTAGGTTGAATAAGTGAGCACAGAGCAGGGACTAGGGAGACAGAGGCCCTGGCCGGAGTAACTGAGACAGGCTTTTCTAGGTTGAATAAGTGAGCACAGAGCAGGGACTAGGGAGACAGAGGCCCTGGCCGGAGTAACTGAGACAGGCTTTTCTAGGTTGAATAAGTGAGCACAGAGCAGGGACTAGGGAGACAGAGGCCCTGGCGGAGTAACTGAGACAGGCTTTTCTAGGTTGAATAAGTGAGCACAGAGCAGGGACTAGGGAGACAGGGGCCCTGGCCTGAGTAACTGAGACAGGCTTTTTCTAGGTTGAATAAGTGAGCACAGAGCAGGGACTAGGGAGACAGGGGCCCTGGCCGGAGTAACTGAGACAGGCTTTTTCTAGGTTGAATAAGTGAGCACAGAGCAGGGACTAGGGAGACAGGGGGCCCTGGCCGGAGTAACTGAGACAGGCTTTTTCTAGGTTGAATAAGTGAGCACAGAGCAGGGACTAGGAGACAGAGGCCCTGGCCTGAGTAGCTGAGACAGGCTTTTCTAGGTTGAATAAGTGAGCACAGAGCAGGGACTAGGGAGACAGAGGCCCTGGCCTGAGTAGCTGAGACAGGCTTTTTCTAGGTTGAATAAGTGAGCACAGAGCAGGGACTAGGGAGACAGAGGCCCTGGCCGGAGTAACTGAGACAGGCTTTTTCTAGGTTGAATAAGTGAGCACAGAGCAGGGACTAGGGAGACAGAGGCCCTGGCCTGAGTAACTGAGACAGGCTTTTTCTAGGTTGAATAAGTGAGCACAGAGCAGGGACTAGGGAGACAGAGGCCCTGGCCGGAGTAACTGAGACAGGCTTTTTCTAGGTTGAATAAGTGAGCACAGAGCAGGGACTAGGGAGACAGGGGGCCCTGGCCTGGAGTAACTGAGACAGGCTTTTTCTAGGTTGAATAAGTGAGCACAGAGCAGGGACTAGGGAGACAGAGGCCCTGGCCTGAGTAACTGAGACAGGCTTTTTCTAGGTTGAATAAGTGAGCACAGAGCAGGGACTAGGGAGACAGAGGCCCTGGCCTGAGTAACTGAGACAGGCTTTTTCTAGGTTGAATAAGTGAGCACAGAGCAGGGACTAGGGAGACAGGGCCCTGGCCGGAGTAACTGAGACAGGCTTTTTCTAGGTTGAATAAGTGAGCACAGAGCAGGGACTAGGGAGACAGAGGCCCTGGCCTGAGTAACTGAGACAGGCTTTTTCTAGGTTGAATAAGTGAGCACAGAGCAGGGACTAGGGAGACAGAGGCCCTGGCCTGAGTAACTGAGACAGGCTTTTCTAGGTTGAATAAGTGAGCACAGAGCAGGGACTAGGGGACAGAGGCCCTGGCCGGAGTAACTGAGACAGGCTTTTCTAGGTTGAATAAGTGAGCACAGAGCAGGGACTAGGAGACAGGGGCCCTGGCCGGAGTAACTGAGACAGGCTTTTCTAGGTTGAATAAGTGAGCACAGAGCAGGGACTAGGGAGACAGGGGCCCTGGCCGGAGTAACTGAGACAGGCTTTTCTAGGTTGAATAAGTGAGCACAGAGCAGGGACTAGGGAGACAGGGGCCCTGGCCGGAGTAGCTGAGACAGGCTTTTCTAGGTTGAATAAGTGAGCACAGAGCAGGGACTAGGGAGACAGAGGCCCTGGCCGGAGTAGCTGAGACAGGCTTTTCTAGGTTGAATAAGTGAGCACAGAGCAGGGACTAGGGAGACAGGGGCCCTGGCCGGAGTAGCTGAGACAGGCTTTTCTAGGTTGAATAAGTGAGCACAGAGCAGGGACTAGGAGACAGAGGCCCTGGCCGGAGTAACTGAGACAGGCTTTTCTAGGTTGAATAAGTGAGCACAGAGCAGGGACTAGGGAGACAGGGGCCCTGGCCGGAGTAACTGAGACAGGCTTTTTCTAGGTTGAATAAGTGAGCACAGAGCAGGGACTAGGGAGACAGGGGGCCCTGGCCGGAGTAACTGAGACAGGCTTTTTCTAGGTTGAATAAGTGAGCACAGAGCAGGGACTAGGGAGACAGGGGGCCCTGGCCGGAGTAGCTGAGACAGGCTTTTTCTAGGTTGAATAAGTGAGCACAGAGCAGGGACTAGGGAGACAGAGGCCCTGGCCTGAGTAGCTGAGACAGGCTTTTTCTAGGTTGAATAAGTGAGCACAGAGCAGGGACTAGGAGACAGGGGCCCTGGCTGAGTAACTGAGACAGGCTTTTTCTAGGTTGAATAAGTGAGCACAGAGCAGGGACTAGGGAGACAGAGGCCCTGGCCTGAGTAACTGAGACAGGCTTTTTCTAGGTTGAATAAGTGAGCACAGAGCAGGGACTAGGGAGACAGAGGCCCTGGCCTGAGTAACTGAGACAGGCTTTTCTAGGTTGAATAAGTGAGCACAGAGCAGGGACTAGGAGACAGAGGCCCTGGCCGGAGTAACTGAGACAGGCTTTTCTAGGTTGAATAAGTGAGCACAGAGCAGGGACTAGGAGACAGGGGCCCTGGCCTGAGTAACTGAGACAGGCTTTTCTAGGTTGAATAAGTGAGCACAGAGCAGGGACTAGGGAGACAGAGGCCCTGGCCTGAGTAACTGAGACAGGCTTTTTCTAGGTTGAATAAGTGTGCACAGAGCAGGGACTAGGGAGACAGGGGGCCCTGGCCTGAGTAACTGAGACAGGCTTTTCTAGGGTTGAATAAGTGAGCACAGAGCAGGGACTAGGGAGACAGAGGCCCTGGCCTGAGTAACTGAGACAGGCTTTTCTAGGTTGAATAAGTGAGCACAGAGCAGGGACTAGGGAGACAGAGGCCCTGGCCGGAGTAACTGAGACAGGCTTTTTCTAGGTTGAATAAGTGAGCACAGAGCAGGGACTAGGGAGACAGAGGCCCTGGCCGGAGTAACTGAGACAGGCTTTTTCTAGGTTGAATAAGTGAGCACAGAGCAGGGACTAGGGAGACAGAGGCCCTGGCCTGAGTAACTGAGACAGGCTTTTTCTAGGTTGAATAAGTGAGCACAGAGCAGGGACTAGGGAGACAGAGGCCCTGGCCGGAGTAACTGAGACAGGCTTTTTCTAGGTTGAATAAGTGAGCACAGAGCAGGGACTAGGGAGACTGAGGCCCTGGCCTGAGTAACTGAGACAGGCTTTTTCTAGGTTGAATAAGTGAGCACAGAGCAGGGACTAGGGAGACAGAGGCCCTGGCCGGAGTAACTGAGACAGGCTTTTTCTAGGTTGAATAAGTGAGCACAGAGCAGGGACTAGGGAGACAGAGGCCCTGGCCTGAGTAACTGAGACAGGCTTTTTCTAGGTTGAATAAGTGAGCACAGAGCAGGGACTGGGAGACAGAGGCCCTGGCCGGAGTAACTGAGACAGGCTTTTCTAGGTTGAATAAGTGAGCACAGAGCAGGGACTAGGGAGACAGAGTCCCTGGCCTGAGTAAGCTGAGACAGGCTTTTCTAGGTTGAATAAGTGAGCACAGAGCAGGGACTAGGGAGACAGAGGCCCTGGCCTGAGTAACTGAGACAGGCTTTTCTAGGTTGAATAAGTGAGCACAGAGCAGGGACTAGGGAGACAGAGGCCCTGGCCGGAGTAACTGAGACAGGCTTTTCTAGGTTGAATAAGTGAGCACAGAGCAGGGACTAGGGAGACAGAGGCCCTGGCCGAGGTAACTGAGACAGGCTTTTTCTAGGTTGAATAAGTGAGCACAGAGCAGGGACTAGGAGACAGAGGCCCTGGCCTGAGTAGCTGAGACAGGCTTTTCTAGGTTGAATAAGTGAGCACAGAGCAGGGACTAGGAGACAGAGGCCTGGCCTGAGTAACTGAGACAGGCTTTTTCTAGGTTGAATAAGTGAGCACAGAGCAGGGACTAGGGAGACAGAGGCCCTGGCCGGAGTAACTGAGACAGGCTTTTTCTAGGTTGAATAAGTGAGCACAGAGCAGGGACTAGGGAGACAGAGGGCCCTGGCCTGAGTAACTGAGACAGGCTTTTTCTAGGTTGAATAAGTGAGCACAGAGCAGGGACTAGGGAGACAGAGGCCCTGGCCTGAGTAACTGAGACAGGCTTTTTCTAGGTTGAATAAGTGAGCACAGAGCAGGGACTAGGGGACAGAGGCCCTGGCCTGAGTAACTGAGACAGGCTTTTTCTAGGTTGAATAAGTGAGCACAGAGCAGGGACTAGGAGACAGAGGCCCTGGCCTGAGTAACTGAGACAGGCTTTTCTAGGTTGAATAAGTGAGCACAGAGCAGGACTAGGAGACAGGGGCCCTGGCCTGAGTAACTGAGACAGGCTTTTCTAGGTTGAATAAGTGAGCACAGAGCAGGGACTAGGAGACAGGGGGCCCTGGCCTGAGTAACTGAGACAGGCTTTTCTAGGTTGAATAAGTGAGCACAGAGCAGGGACTAGGGAGACAGAGGCCCTGGCCTGAGTAACTGAGACAGGCTTTTTCTAGGTTGAATAAGTGAGCACAGAGCAGGGACTAGGGAGACAGAGGCCCTGGCCTGAGTAACTGAGACAGGCTTTTTCTAGGTTGAATAAGTGAGCACAGAGCAGGGACTAGGGAGACAGGGGGCCCTGGCCTGAGTAGCTGAGACAGATTGTCGCTAAGGCATATAAATGAGCACAGGGCAGGGACCTCAGGATTAAAGAGGGCAGTCACAACTATTTAGTAAGGAGAGGTGCTGCTGTAATGTTCTTTTACTGGGGCAAGGGTAGGGTAGTTATATTCATTGTTCCTCACTTGAACATAATACACCTCATAGCAAGGGTACAATTAATCACTGTTTGGTGGGTTGAAGAGAACAGCCTGCTAACGTAGATATTGTGCCTGTTGGTGCCGCCTCCAGCAGTAATACAGTTGATATTTATTTATTTATTTGCTGTTGGTATCTGTGTAAGAACTCTAGACAAAACTGCCTATTTTCAGGCATGACCCGGAAGAGTACAAGTCAAAATACATGGAGTAGAAATACACTGCAGTCACAAGTACAACTTTACAGAGGTGCGGGTTACATAGCACATAGGAGGATTGTATAATCACATGATATAGGAGGCAACAAACAGGCAATAAAACAGCAGGTATAACTATATGTACAAGAAGGTGCTTTAGGCTAATTCTAGCAATGAGGCAGGTAATGAATGTAATTGCATAAAGGTGGCGAAGAAGGGCAGGGAGAGAGAAGAGGTTAGAGAGGATATAAAAGTGGAAGGCAGAGTCAGTGACCATGAACTATGAAATTAAGGGCATTTACATGGATCAAGGGAAGTGAGGTAGTTGGAAAGGGGCTTCTTGAAAGCAAGGTGGGATTTGGCACATCTGATGCCAAGAGGTAGAGAGTTCCAGAATTTAGGGGTGAAGGTGGAGAAAGCAAGTTCACTCATCTTGGTGGAGCATTTGGGAACAGAGAGCAGAGCTAGAGTCAGGGACGTGAGAGAGTGGGGGCAGTAAGCAGGGGTGAGCATAGCAGCTAGGGCAGAGGGAAGATAAGAATGAATTATGTTGTCAGTCAGCACCCTATAGAATAGGCCCAACAGGAAGAAGGGGATACCCAGCAAAGATCAGAATACAATGTACAGTGATGCTTAAGGCGATGAGCAGATAAAGCAAATCTACAGATATTGTTGTAGGCAACATCCCACAACTGAAGGATGTTAGCCTGTGCCGCTACAAAGACAGGCAAAGCATAGCAAAGGCAGGAGAGCTGGAGGCCCTGGGCAACAGAGATCCTGGCAGCGGGGGTCAAGAATTGTCAGACCTGGTAAGTCAGTCCAGATTTAGATTTAACGAACTTGCAAGCTACATTGACATGGAGAGAGAAATTAAGAGATGGATCCAGCATGACCCTCAGGCATTTGAAAGAGTGAGTAACATCTACTGGGGAGCTGTCAAAGCATGATACCTGGGGAGATGGGGGTGAGCCACCAAGTTTCTTTTGGGACGCAAAGAGCATAGCCTGGGTCTTTGCCATGTTTAGCACCAAGTGGTGGGAAGTGAGCCATGTTTGGATTTGATGCAGATCAGGGGAGAGGTGGGAGTTTATTTCATTGATTGAGTTGGAGGAAACAAAGTACCAAATCATAGGCATAGAGTAAGGAGTGACAGAGGGTAGGCACAGTAGGCAGGTTATTTATGAACAAAGTAAAGAGCAGAGACCCAAGTATGGAACCTTGCGGGACTCCAGAAAGTAGCAGAGCAGGGGCAGAGAGAACTTTATGGTAAATAACGGACTGGAAGTGGTTGAGCAGATAGCTGGAAAATCAGGCAATGGTGGATTGAAAGATGCCAAGTGAATCTAGCTGATGTAAGAGCAGAGGGTGGTTGACCTAGTCAAGAGCCTTAGATTTGTCAATAAAAATGGCCCCAGTAAGATGGCCTCTGTCCATGTTTGTTTGGATGTCACTAGTGAATTGTATTAGGGCCATCATGGTGCTATGGCCCATCCTAAAGCCATGCTGAGCAGGGGATTGCTGGTTAGAGTTGGCCATATAGTCGGCAACTTGACAATGGATAAGCTTCTCCAGAAGTTTACAGAGGGTTGGCAGGAGAGCAATGGGGTGGTAGTTCATTGGGATTTTAGGGTCACACTTTTTGAAGATAGGGATAACCCTGGCCTTTTTCCACAATAGGTGCACAATACCAGAGCTGATGGAGAGGTTGAACAAGCGTGCAATAGGATTGGCAAGAAAGGACGCACCTAACTTGAGAATTCTAGGTTCCAGCCCATCAGGGACTGTGCTCCCATGAAGGGACATCTTCTTGAGGACATGTAGGACAGCCAGCATGGTGACTTGGCAGAGGACCAAGGGAAGGTGGGTTGAGTGGGGTACGGGCTGGGGAGGATCAACATGGGTGGGTACGTCAGTGGTGGGGTTAGGGAGGGAGGTGAAGAGTGAGTTGAAAGTGTTAGCAAAAGTGTATGGGTTGTTGCAGGAGACATTGTCTATTAGCATGTCTCTGGGGATTTGTGGGGTATTGTGGCCCAGTGTATGGTTAATTTGTGCCAAGTACCTTTTCAGGTCACTAGAGGAGGCAGGGAGGAGTCCTCTATAATAGTTACTTTTGGCGGCATGGATGTCTTTCTTATATGAGTTCCACAAGGATCGATAGGCAATGAAATCAAAATGAAGTGAGGAGGCTTTCCATCTGGTCCAGAGCTTATCCCAAGACTTAAGCAGGTGGAGAAGGGGGTGAGTTTGCCATTTGGTGGGCAGTCCCCGAACCCTGTGCATTATGGAAGGGATGTACTTGGACTGCAGTTAGCGCAGAGAGTTGGTGAAGTATGTGACGGCCAAGTCAGTGTTGTCCGTGCTGTATATGGGAGCCCAGTCGACATGCTGAAGATCAGTAAGAAAAGTTGTGGTGTCAAGGGCAGAGAAGTTAGACATGGGGATGATTTGGGGCAGGTATGAGGGAGGGCAGGTGTCCCAAACACAGGTAACAGGCGAATGATTGCTAGTAGAGTCAGGTAGTATGGTAAGAGAAGAGATCCCATCGGGTCTGTTGGTGACAATCCAGTTGAGAAGAGTGTGACTATTTCCATTGCTAGAGTGTCTTGTAGGCACAGTGACAAGCTGGGTAAGGTTAGCCTTACTAATATTGGAGTCTAGGATAGGTGAGCTTGGACAGAGCCAGTCCTGATTGAAGTCACCGGTTCCATGTTATAATAACGCTGATAAAATAACGAATTTATTTGCGCAAGTATTAAATAGTGGCATTCAAAATAGCAAATACCTTTTGTAGCAAATACCTGCATAGCGCCGATGTAATAATCACAATCATTTTCCAGTGGGTGAGGGCCAAAGTTTAGTCTTCTCCTCCAGAATCCCAGAATGCAGTAGAGTTACCAGCTGATGACTGATTGTGTTCTGATAAGTACAGGGTTAGTTAGGTGCAGCTCGCTACAGCACAGAGATGGAGATCAAAATGGTTCTCAGCCAGAAAGGCAAGCCGCTTGCTCTATATGAGGGCTTTGTAAAAAAGAAAACACAGGAAAAGTTTACTGGCGCTGTGCTGACTCCCAAAAGTTCAGTTGCCTGGCTCGATTGCACACCTTGGAAAATAAGGTAATCGCACAGTTAAGGGAACACAATCATGTTGCTAATGCAACGGACACTGGTGTGAGGAAGGTAATGGCCAGTGTTAGGGAGAGAGCCCGTGGTACTGTTGAGAGCACATCTCAAGTTGTGGTACAGTGTACCATTAGTGCACCAGACACTGTAGCAGGGCATTTACCTGGACTGCCACTGATAAAAAGAACAGTTCAAAGACTCTGGCAGTTGGAATGAGGATGTCCTGTGACTCCTAGCTCTGTAATCGATCTTGAAATGCCATCTGAATTCACTCTAACAATTTCTGGTGAACCTTCCTGTTGTATGACAGTGGTAAGGAGCAAGACAGATTCCTTATCTTTGCAACCAATCAAAATGTGTTTTCTGACCAAGTGTACTGACTGGATGTTGGATGGCATCGTGGCATTAATAGCCATTTGGGGGCCTGTCATCCTAGTGTATGGAGACTGATACATGCCTACAAGAAGAGCAGAGAATGACTGAATTGAAGTTGGAGCAGCTGGTGTCCGGTGTGCTTTCCTGTGGCACTAAGTGCAAATACAAGGATGCAAATGAGAGGGTGTGAAGCATAGTAGCACACTATGATTCGAGAAGCCACTATGAGTTCTTGGTGAGGACTCGCATATAATTTCCACTTTCAGGTGTGAAGTACAAACAGAGCTCTGTGAATTGTTCACAATGAAGCTGTCTGACTTCCCTTTTTTTTGGCCTACATTACACCTGACATGATTAGGCTAATTAATTTTTTTTAAATTATTGAATTGAACATTTTCCTTTTAATTTGGCTCATTCGGTTACAATTGTTCTTTTTTTTTATGTCATAGTCGCTATTTTGACATGGCATATCACCTGGCACTTCCATTCAGTCATTGGCTGTGGCATCATTGTTGAGACTGGATGCGGATTGGCTTCATTGTTGAGACTGAATGCGGGTTAGCTATTATGAGAAGTTCGCTGAATTGCATAGTGCTATTATTTACAATCTGTTCCCGATATAGTCACTATTTTGTCTATGTTACTATTTAAAGAGATTCATTATTAACCCAGTCGCTATTCTGCTATCGCAATTTTTAACTCACAATTTTGTAGTCATGATTTTCAAGGTATACCAAGTCGCCAACACATATCACTTCATTGTTTTTGGTGGCCTGGAGTAGGAATACTAGGAATCCCTCGAGCCCTAGTTTGTAGGAAAAAGGGGACATGTAGGCACAAACAATGTGCAGTTTCTTGGAATCTCCCAACAGAAGCAGTGCATGAAGTACCTTGCAGGACATTAACGAGGGGCAAGGCATTGAGGTTAGGTTTAGATGAGGTTTAGAGAATAGTGCCAGGCCACCACCCTTTCTGGATGAGGGACGATCAGCCCTGAGCATCTTATAACCAGGGAATGTACACAGAGTATCAGGATGAGAAGGTTTGAGCTAGGATTTGGTAATTGCTAGAAGATCAGGCCCATGGCTGGCAGACCATGCCACTAGTTCCGTGTGATTTGCCAACAGGCTTCTTATATTTAGGTGGAAAATCTTTAGACCACTAGAATGTGGTCTAGCTGAGGAACCATCCAGACTGTGAGATGGTCCAGATGCCACGGAACTAGGCTTAGTCTCCACATCACCTGATAGGGATAAGGAGAGGACCATAACCCAGGTAGCAGCAATCGAGAAGGCGAAAAAGGTCCTAGCTTGAGAGTGGCATTTAAGCCTGATTAGGTATCTAATAAGGCAGAAAATCAGCTTAGGGCTATGATACAGAACAGGGCCTGGGAGCCAATGAGGGAGAAGTAGCAGACTGGAAAAAGTAAATTCTCCTGGATTGACATCAGGACCAGGCGGAGCAACAGATAGAGAGGTAAGATATTCCAGAGCAATAATGGAGAAGAATGGAAGCAGTAGTACTAGCAAATAAAGAGGAGGTTGCATGATGATGATTGGGAAATAGGTATCTAAAGGGTAAGGACAGGGCAGCCATCTCGGTAACACAAAGTTGACAGCAGTAGTCATTAGGAGTACAGCTGCACAGAAGATATCCTATTCCATTTTAACTTTGCAGGCCAATCAAAGAAGGTTAAGGGAGGAGCAAAGGAGTATTTAATAAAGAGAGGAGGTGGGGGAGGGAGAGTGAGCCAAGAAAAATGCCCAAGAAGGAGCCAGGAAGGAGCACAGTCCTTATATCATTAATTAGGCAGAGTCAGTTCAGTTGCTGTGCCAAAGAAATTTGTCAAGTTAAGTTGCTCTGCTCCATATGCTGGGAGATTCTCCTAGTCCGTACCTGCAGTGATAGATTCAGTGGCTGTGGCAGTCTGAGAAGGGGCTGGGGAGGGCACAGAACAAAAGCCCTGAGACCCTGAAAGAAAGAAAGAGAAAATCATTAAATACAGCAGACTTAGTGACTTAAGGCAAGGGGAGGAGTTACAGGAGAGAGCCAAATTCAGGTTGGGGATGGAACTGGGACGAGCAGCAGGCAAGGGATAGGGATTAGAGAGAAAGAGAGCAGAAAGAGGAGGGGGGAAAACAAGTAATGCTCACAACAGGCAGTCTTATGGAGACTGGACTTATAGTAAGGCAAAATGGTACAGAGCTAACAATTCAGCAAGTTCCTGCAACCTAATGCCAGAAAATGGGCAAATAGATAAACTGCACAGAATTAAAAAAATCATAAAATGATATCCAGTCCAAAAAAACAAGCCCAAGAAGGAGCAAGGAAGGAGCACAGTCCTTATATCATTAATTAGGCAGAGCCAGTTCAACTGCTGCGCCAGAAAAAGGCATCAAGTTTAAGTTGCTCTGATTTGTGCAGTGGGAGATTCTCCTAGTCTGTACCTGCTGTGATAGATTCAGTGACAGCAGCGGTCTGGAGAGAGTACAGAACACTAGTCATCAGACCCGGCAGGGATTGATTCGTCAGCAGTGGCAGTCCGAGAATAGGCTGGGGAGGGCACAGAACATTAGCATATATGTTGGTGCTACCTCCCACACTAGTACACTACTGTATATGCTAGTGGCGCTACCTCCAGTAATAATACTGTTCACATCTGTTGGTGCTACCTCAAACACTAGTACAGCACTATATATCCTGTTGGTACTACCTCCAGTAATAATATTGTTCACATTTGTTGGTGTACCTGCAGCACATGTACAGTACTGTATAGCATGTTGGTGGGACTGTACCTCTAGCAATAATGCTGTTCACAGCTGTTGGTGCTACCTCCAGCACTAGTACAGTACTGTATATCCTGTTGGTGCTATCTACAGCAATAATACTGTCCACATCTGTTGGTGCTACCTCCAGCACTAGTACAGCACGGTATATCCTCTTGGTGCTACTGTACCTCCAGCAATAATACTGTTCACATCTGTTGGTGCTACCTCCAGCACTAGTACAGTACTGTATATCCTGCTGGTGCTACCTCCAGCAATAACAGTGTTTACATCTGTTGGTATTACCTCCAGCACTATTGCAGTCTTGCATATGTTGTCACTGCTACCTCCAGCAATAATACTGTTTACATCTGTTGGTGCAACCTCCAGCAATAGTACAGTGCTATAGGTTTACCATTTCAACATCAAACCGCTGACAGTGAAACCATTACATTGACAACAACCTGTTCGACATCCACAGTGTTGAACGGGTTGTTGCAGTGATGTGCAATACAGCAACTCCACTGTTAACTGCTCTCCCCAGTAATTTCCCCCCCCCCCGAGTTGATTATCTATCAGTCCAGAGGGTGCGGGCGGGAAGCCCCCAGCAAACAATAGAGAGAAGCCCTGTCATGGTGTGGTCCGTTGACAGACTTGCCAATCAACGTGGTCAATGTCGGCAGATCCATGTTAATGTGGGGGATGTCGACAACTTTGTTAATGAAACAGTGACATGGAACCAGTGCTGCATATCCTGTTGGTGCTACCTCCAGCAATAAGTAGTAGTAGCAATAAGTAGTAAAATGTTTTTATTATTATCAAATATGAACAAAGGATATACTCAATTGAGTCGAAGCTCATTTACAGTGAGGTCCCATAGTACAAAGTGGCACAGTGTTACAGTTCCAGGAAGAATAATTTACAAAAGAATAAATAATATATGTCACGCAACAGAATCAAAGTGCAATCAAAATAAGACAATTAGAAAGATAGAAACATAGACTTTGACAGCAGATAAGTATTGCTTCACCCACCTAGTCTGTCCATTTCCCTACCTATTAGATAAGCTGCAGATCCTAGTTAAACAGCAGCCTTCTTCTTTCTACCACCCCACCAGAATTGCTTTATGTCTGTCCCATGCATTCTTGAATTCCCCCACTGTTTATGACCCCACGACCTCCTCAGGAAGGCTGTTCCATGCATCCACCACTCTCTCTGTGAAAAGATACTTCCTCACATTGCCCCTCAGCTACCCCCTCCCCATCTTCAAATTGCATCCCCTTATTCTTGCACATCTCTTTTTCTCGGTATACAACCCCGACAGCAAAACTACAGTAGCGACCGACACTACAGCGACTACAGCACCACATCGCTGTAGTGTCAGCGCTGGAAACCGCACTGTCTTTCTGGGGTCTTGCAATTTCTACAATCAGCTTGAACTCAGAGTTCAGAATCTATAGTGAGTATGTGGGAGGTGCAGCCCCCCACCTGGGGGGGGTTGGGGAGCACAGCCCCCCAAAGAATACATGTCCTCGTAAGTGGAACCGCATGCTACCCTCTTGGACTTTGTTGATTCTCTTGAGGTACTTGACAGTTTCTAGCATGTCCCCCTTCTCCCTCCTTTTCTCAAGAGTATACATATTAAGCTCCTTTAGTCTCTCTTCATATGACTTCTGGTGCAGACCCTACACCATTTTAGTTGCCCTCCTCTGGACTGCCTCCATCCTGTCTATGACCTTGCAGAGATGGGGTCTCCAGACCTGAATGCAGTATTCCAGATGGGGTCTCACCAACTGTCTGTACAGAGGGATAACAATTTTCTACTGGTGATGCCTTTCCCTATACATCGCAGTATCCACCCAGCCATCCTTACTGCCTTCTCACATTGCTTGCTTACCTTTAGGGCTTCTGAAATGACTACCCCAGGTCCCTTTCCATTTTTGTTGTTAATACCTCCCCCCCCATTGTGTACTCTTCCCCTGGCTTTTTGTTTCCCAGGTGCATTACTTTGCACTTCTTTGCACTGAATCTAAGCTGCCATACTTTTGACAATTCCTCCAACCCTGTCAAGTCCCTTCTCATCCTTTCCACCCCCTTGTGTATCAACCCTGTTGCAGATTTTTATGTAGTTTGCAAAGAGGCATACTTTTCCTTTCAGTCCCTCTGCAATGTCACTTATAAAGACATTAAAAAGCACCAGACCCAGCACTGAACACTGGGATACCCTGTTGTTACCACCCCCTCATCAGAGTGGACTCCGTTATACTATTACCCTCTGTGTCCTGTTGTCCAGCCAATTTTTTACCCAGGCTATCACCCTGGGACCCACTCCCAGGCTGGCTAATTTGTTTATTAATCTTTTGTGTGGGACTATGTCAAGTGCCTTGCTAAAGTCTAGGTAGGCCATGTCCACAGCCCCTCCCTGTTCTTCTACATTGGTCACCCAGTCAAAGAAATCTATTAGATTCATCTGATATGACATAACTTTGAATTAAACAGATTAATTCATCTGACAACAGACATGAGATTCTTCAGCCTTGCTAGGCATCCAGGTTTTTATCTCCTTCCACCTAGTCTTCCCTGTTACAGATCTCAGGGAAATAGGAATATTATTCCACGCCATTGGCCCTAAATAGAAAACTGAGGTTCTTCATATTTCTAGATTACATTTAGGGACAACTAAGTCCAAACCTATTGCTGATCTCATAGAATTTGTTTTTTCTGTAAGTAATATTAGCAGATATGTAATCTGGAAATTGACCTCAAAAAATCGTTATTTATAAATGCAAGAATGTGTCAATGTCTGGGAACACTCAACATCTGCCAGCCTAAATCAGCATACAGTTGACATCTGTGTGCCATACAAGCAGCACCAAGTATGTAGTGAGTAGGGGTGGACGTTTATAAAATTTGCAATGGTTATCGGATCCGGATTTTTGACCTAACTTATCTGTTATAAAATATATCAAATCTTGTTAGTTTCCTCTTAGCTGCAGCAGAATACAGGATATCCCCATAGTGAAAAACTGGCAAGACCACAGTATTCACCACCCACCTCCTAGTCTCTTGGGACATGCATAATTTTGCCCAGTAAAGGACATCTAGTCGCTCACCAACATTCTTCAGCAATTGTTCTATGTGGATGTCCCACTTTAAATTGCTGTTTAGCCACAGTCCTAAATATCTATATGATTGAACCTGTTGGATCACAGTATGCTCCCCTGTTTCAATATTCAAAGTAATTTCTTCTGTTCTTTTATTGTTTTGATTAAATAATGCTGTTTGAGTTTTTTTTAGAATGTAGAACTAGTTTATGGTTTTTGAAAAATATTTGTGTTTTATCGAATGCACATTGCAGCTTACTTCGTATTTTATCTACAAAAGTATCTGATTGATATATATATATATATATATATATATATATATATATATATATATATACAAAACTGTGTCATTTGCAAAGAGCTGGAATTAAATTGATGGATCTGTGAAACCCAAGTCATTCTCATAAACACTGAACAACAATGGGCCCAATATTGAGCCCTGTGCCCAGAGATAATTGGTATGAGTTTAGATGTGTAATTATCAATGGAAACCAACTGTTACATTCCCTTAAGATAGTACCAGAACACTTAATACCATCTCCCCCATGCCCATCGAGGTCTGCCTGGACAGGAGGACATTATGGTCCAAAGTCAAATGCTATAGAAAGATCCACAAAATGGCACCTATAGATGTCCTCCTGTCCAGGGTGAACTGGATATCAATGATCACTTTCACCAAAGCAGAGAGTCCACAATTCTGTCTGAAACCTGACTAAAAAGTATTTATTCTCTTTTGTGAGTCCAGGTAGTTTTTTAATTGAACTGAAATCAAATTTTCAAAGATTTTTGAGACTTGAGAGAGGAGGGGTATCTGCCAATAATTCCCTAGATCTGTTTTCTGCCCCAATTTTAAAATGGCCACTACTTTGGAATACTTCCAAGCTAAGTGAAAAATGAAATATTTTTGCTAAAGAAAACCTATTACTGGTGATGCTTACTTTAGGATTCTTGACGGAATATTATCCAATCAATAGTCTTAGTAGTGCCTAAATTTAAGAGTTCCAACCTCACAGCCTCCACTGAGATTCTGGCAAAGGAAAACTGGTGTAAAGGAATAATTTGCTCCTGTTGTTCAGTCACTATATTGTTTTTGACACTTAATGAAGCTGCACTGCCCATTTTAATAAAAAGGTTATTAAATCTATCCACTACTTCTTGGTACAAGGGGAAAATTTGGCCATCTATATTAAAATTACTTTTAATACCTTGGCTATTACTGTTTAGGAGGCTTGACATTAATTTACAGAATTCATCCAGGTTTTGGGAGCAATTAGTATCAAGTTTTTGCTTATAAGAAATATGTTTCACTAATTTAATTTCCCCTACATACTGGTTATGCAGTTTCCTGTACCTGTTCCAATCAGGTAAGGTATTACTCTTTTTAGAATTATGCCAAGCTACATCTCTTTTTGGTTTAAATTTCTTTAGATCCCAAATATACCAGGGTGTATTATTTTTTTCCAATTCTTTTGTTTTTATTGGGGCATGTTTATCACAGGGTTTCAAAAATGCACCTGTGAAAAAAGTCCAAGCATCAGTTACTGTTGGGATCCATTCTATTCTCTCTCATGGTACACTTTCCATATCCATCATAAATTTCACATAGTCATATTTCTTATCACATCACCACCTAATAAGTCTATCTTTGGCTAAAAATTGTATCTTATTCCTGATACAATAAATCAGTTGGTGATCTGAAAATGAATCTGGAAGAATTCCACTCAATTCATAATTTCAAGGGGAATTTGTAAAGGTCTACTAAAGTTGAATCAGCTGGATCTTTTGAATTAATTCTTCTAGGTCCCTAATTAATTTGCTAAGGCCCAGATTCACCTGGCGATTAACCAGAGGATGCACATCATTAACAGGTTGTCAATTTATATTAAAATCCCCTACAACCACTATTTTGTGAGTATCCTTATAACCTTGCATATGATCCTGTAATGTGTTGAAAACTTCAGGTTTAGCATTTGGCAGATGATAAATCCCTGATATTAACATTTGTTTTGTAAATGGTCATTTTAATTCTTTTTTTTTTTTTACTTTCTCCAGGTCCCTGCCCAATGGATTTCTTTATCCACTGGTCTTTTTGGCTGAGCCACTTACATAGCGTGAACTCAGAATCATTCTGCTCGGGCCAGGAGATTTTTTGCCTTTTGTTTTTCTCCCAGTCCCCCCCTTAAACCCCCGAGGACACTGGCACAAAGGACAGAAGTCCAGGCACATGATGTGCTAATGCACACTGTTGCCAAGCACCCAAAGCATCCTCCTTCCCCGGCTTTTGGAGAGCTGCCATTGCCCTTGTGAGGCAGTGCTTTCACTGGCCCCCAGGAACGTTGGGTGCACAGGACACCCCAGTTACCCACCCTTGGTGGAGGAAAGCATCTGTTAGGATGCTCGATCCTCCACTCCCCCTGCCAGTCCCTGACAACCCTGAGTCCATTCCTGAACCCGGGTCACCGGCGTAGTGCGAGGTGTGGAGTCCAGCGCCTCAACCCTCAGCACCACTGGGCCGGCATCATTTCAATTCTAAGATTAAAACTTCCAGGCCTACCAAGTTTAAATTTATATAGTTTTCCAGCAGTAACAAGCCTTCCTTCCCACAGGCCAGAATTTCCCCTGCTCCATTTTACTTTGATCTTAATGCCATAATTGATAGCCAGGGATATTAATATATGTATCCTCAATTTTGTGATTCAGCCATGTCTCACTTATCATCACTAAATCTGTGTTATGAGTGAGGATCCAATGTTCTAATTGGATCTAACTTGTTAAGTATGCTCCTGGCATTAAAATAAACAATACTGTTCACATCTGGTGGTGCTACCTTAAGCACTAGTACAGTTTTGTATGTCCTATTGGTGCTACCTCCAGCAATACTAATGTTCACATTTATTGGTGCTACTACCAGCAGTAGTACAGTACTGTATATCCTGTTGGGCTTCTGTACCTACACCAATAATTCTGTTCACACTGATCAGTTCTACCTCCAGCAGTAGTACAGTACTGCATATGCTATTGGCACTACCTCCAGGAATAATACTGTTCACATTTGTTGGTGCTACCTCAAGCACTAGTACAAGTAAGGAATATGACATGATGAGATGTGGTTTATGGGCTGATAAGAGCACGCCCCAGGTGTGTAATGAGGTACAAGGCACTTGTGCCGAGTGCCTTTAGCACCTGGGAAGTGCTCTTATCAGGCCATAAACCACACCTCGGAGTGTCTTATTCCACTTATAAAATCAGTCCCCCCTGTAAAAACCCTCCTCTGGAAAAGAAATTAATTATTAAAAGAAGTCTAATAAACATAACTATTAAAATTTAGGTTAATTATGGTATAAACATGGAAAAATAGTCCTTGAATTTCTAAAGCATATATAACATTCAGCTATTATAGGGCACTTGTGTCTGTCTACCCCCCACATACACACACTCTGTTTGTCCCTCCACAAACACACACTCCTTTTTTTATTGTTTACATTTTTGTTTATATATTTGTTTAACTTTTAGGCTTTTTAGCCACCTCTCCGAGATGCCAGTGATCAGAACCTCTGATTGAGAAAAATGGCCTTCAAAGGCAAGCCACAACTTAAACAGCAGCTCTTTCACCATTTTCATGCCAGGATTTCATTTTTAAGTGAGGTGATTCTTTTTTAATTTGGTATTATTGATGCAGCTTTTTTTATTTACAATACATTTGATATGATCTACAGCCAGTGGCCCGCTTGACTCTGAAAGAGCATTCCCTCAGTGGCCATTGTAATTGTCACTTTCTTCTTCCTGGTTTACAAATATTCATGATTCTGCTATCAAGTTTTCCCTTACAGAAATAATTGTATGAATTTTTTTCATGCTGCACACATAAAACTATCCAAGTGATGTGAGTGCTGCAAGTATGATTTAACTGTTAAATTGGAACCGATTGCATCCATATGGCATGCGTGCAGCAAGCAAGTGTGGAAGCAATGATTTTTATGTTAAGTTGAGAAAAACTGCATGCATGTGGCATGCGTGCAAAAAAGCAAGTGGTCACTGATAACTGCACACGTAAAAGTTAAGTGACTTGCTCAGGATCACACCATACATAAGTGGGAGTTTAGATTCAAACCCAGGTCTTCCTGCCTCCAAGTCTCCTGGCTTCCAGTTCAGTGCCTTTAACCACTAAGCCATACTGTCTGCACACATATGGCTTGTTTGTACTTCAATACATACTGTATCTGAATACATTTGCATGCATGTGGCATGCTTGTAGCCAGTGTTATGCTTTTCAGTTTTCTTCTCTCTCTCATCTCATTTTCACAATTGAACTGTAGCACACACACACCAGTGGAAACACATGTTTTTCCCACTCCAATATAGAAACTTACCCACAAAATCACTTAATTACTTCTGTCTGGCTTCTACTATTTTTTTCTCCATAGTTTTGAATGCTCACACACAAACAGACATTAAGGTGCAAACACAAACGTAGCAATAACTTGACACACAGCCACCCACATGGCCAGTCCCCCCACCAAGCACACACACTGTAGCGGGTATAGCCATGCTGCTACAGACAACCCACCAAGTATAGATATAAGTAAAAAGTCTTTTACTTGAGTACTAGGGAATCAGAGGCAGGAGTCTTTAAGAGATGATGTCCATGGGTCAGAGTGCTGGGGTGTACCCCTTCAAATGAATGGACTTATTTTCTATTACTATTTTATACATTATGATGGTTAGTTGGAGAATAATGAAGGCCACTGTTCTATTAACAAGTCCCTTGTTAGTCAAGCGGTGGCCTTCATTAATCTCCAACTCTCCACCAATGATGTATAAAATAGTAATTAAAAAATACACCTATTCATCTCAATGGTGCACATCCCTGCAGTCTCCTTTGCCCTTTGTCATAATGTGCCTGAGCGTGGGGATGTGGAGGTCAGCTTCACGGGGGGCATAAGCCTGACTATAGTGGGGCTCCAAAAGTCTGTGCATACCATACGCTTAACTGTCAGTGAATGCAAGGGACAGCGCTAGAATGTCTATAACATTTCTAAAAGGTACAGCTTATTTGGTTTGACAGAAACGTGATAAGCAAAGCCAGAAAAATTAAAATGTAGAAGATTCATCTGTATATAACCCAGAGCAGTGCATCAGATTTGGGCTTAAACCCACCTAATTATTAACTAATTTTTTTCCTGGCTGAAGTTCACCCCACCCCAAAAAAAAATAACTTTGTTCTGATTTTTCTCCCTTACTCCATTCCATTCCATTCAATACACATCTCCTATGGGTCATGAAGCCACCCAAAGGTGAAGAAATGTGAAAAACACATCTATATTTTAGTCCTTCCTCCTTTCCCAATCATCCAGTAAAAAAAATATTTACTTTTACTTACCCAGCCATATGGCTAGAACCTGCAGCCTGGCACAGTGTGCTGCCAGCCAAGTTTTTAGTCTGCTCCCCCTCTCTCCTTCACCAGAAGCTAGATGCTAGAACTGACCATCACAGGTCCCCAATGTGGTCCACGACCAAGTCACCTCGCCATACGAATCCACCCAACCTGGATTTCTTCCTCCTTGCTTGGTTGCTGCTGTGGCTGCTGCTACACTGCACTGATCAAGGCCTATGAAGGCCACCCACACCACTGCCACCACCGCTGCTAAGCCTAGCTTGCTGCCGTGGGGGTCTGTGCTGTTTTTGTTGTAAGATGAGCCTAGTAGAGTAAGTAAGTAGCCTAGTCTTGAGTTAGCTTCTAGCTCACCCTCTGCCCCTTCAGCCACCAGGGGAGATGGAGACTCTCTAAAAGTAGAACAACAAAAACATGCTGCCACAACACTGTTAATGAGAGTTCAGTGCTCACTGACTCCTCCAAACTGTAGTGTTCAGCCTGTCTACGCTGTGGTTGGAAAGACAGTGTCACACTTGCAAGACTCATATGTTCATTCTTGGCTGATGCTCCTCCAGATCACATGTGATTGTGCCACCACTAATAGGTGGAGAGAGTGGACAACACAGTACAGACACAGTCAATTCTGGAGAGTACCTGCAGCGTGAGCACACACAGGCCAGGTGGGCACTTATTGTGCAAAAGATTAAATCTAAATTTAAACCATTATTGCCATACCATAAAAACAACTTAGGCACAAATACGGGGTGGCAACTGTGCCCCTCATGCCCTACCTAAATAGCACCCCTGCTTAATGGTAGAAATTCATTTTCAGGCGCTAATACAATGGTTTCCACTGTGTTCTGAGGTACCGTATCTTCATGTTTCATGATGTGTCCTGATCATCATGTGGGTTAGTGTCCCTTATTGTCCCTCATTTTGAGTGTCCATGTCCCTCATTTCAGTGAGAAAATGTGAGGTACAGTGCATGCTTCCAAGACCCTACTCAACACAAAGAGTGCTGAGCATGGCCATAGTGTATATGCTCAGTACAGAATGACAAAGGAAAAGTAAGTGAGATAAAACCATCATGGAGAAACACATTTGTAGCACTAAATATGTAAAAGGTATTTGTGTGGTCCAAAACAAAAAGGATAGGCTTCACAACAAAGAGGATCCTCTTCATACATCTTTAATGGGAGATGTTGACTGACTATATCACAGGCATGCCTATGGTCCTCCCCGTGGGCTCACTTGAAGCTAGCCTCGGTATGTGACTGTCCTAAACCTCCATGATTACCTTGATGGTCTTGGTCACCTGCATGGTACCTGAGCATGTCATCTCCTGTACCTGTGGCCTCAGTATTGCTGTGCTTTCTGCCCGTCTGGGTGATGCCCTGTGTCAAAACTGTATATGTGTAAATTTCTTGCTTTCATTCTGTAAATACTGCTTAGATATATGTCCATAATGACACTGTATTGAATTATACTTGACTGTACCACTGTTGTAAACTGAGTTATCTCCTATGTATGTTTTGCTCCTCTTGTTTTAGTGTATCTGCCTTCTGTATGTCCGTTTTCTTCCTGTACTTTCCCGTGTCATACCTGAAAATAGGCATATGATTTGTCTAGTGTACTTACCTGGTAAACAAAAGCTAAATAAATAAATATATCCTAGGCATTTAATGCAATAAGCAAACAATACTTTACAAATTAATGGTGATTTAATGACAAAAATCAAAAGCCATTAAACAACTTGCAAAAGGATCAGAATTAATGGGTTTACCTAATTTTTATGGGAATTCAAATAAAAATGTATTTTAATGACTAATTGCTAGTAGTTGTATAAGAAACAGAAACTGATGTGTTTTTTTAGATGAGATTTGCACCAGCTTAGCTGCTGCAGACATGGCAAGCATGCGGCATGTGGAACCTGATGTGATGTTTAAATCATATGCACACTAGCTTAACTGCTGCATTCATGTCAAGCGTGCAGAACACAAATCTGATGTAATTTTTAGATGATGTTCACACCAGCTTACCTGCTGCACACATGTCAAGCTTGCAGCATGCAAACCTGATTTGCCTTTTAGACCTGGTTCACATGTGTTCAATTAGTGTATGCTAACTGCATGCAAATATTGCACAATTAATATATGGCATGCATTCTGCATGAACACAGCACACCTATATTTCTCTAAGAGTTAGATTGCCATTTACCACATAGTAGAAGAGAAAGAGATCGAGGGGAGGACTACAGAGTGGAAGTGGCTGAATCTTTTTTTGTTGCTATTGTTTTTTCAGCGTGGTTTTAACAATGGGAGCATGGTTTCACGGGTAGGAAAGCCAGAGCAATGGCGGCTCTGCTGGACAAACGGTCAGTTGGAAAAAGAATACATAAAGGTTGAAACTTGAAAAGTTTAATTGGAATGTTGAGGGGGATTGTGTTCAAAATGACTGGTATTTCCTTTTTCTGGTGATGGCAGTGTGGTACAGGTGCAGCTGTTGTGTTAGATGCTAGGTGTGGAGCTGTACCAGGAGAGAATAATTTCAGACATTGATATGGCACAATGTGATACATTTTGGTTGGCATAAGTAGTGCCAGTTGCCAGTATATGCCCTGATAAGGACATGGCAAGTGGTACCTCTTAGCCAATCAAAATGCAGGAAATTTTCTACCCATTTTATAATACTGTATATCCTGTTAGTACTACCTCCAGGAATAATGCTGTTCACATTTGTTGGTGCTACCTCCAGCACTAGTACAGTACTGTATATCCTGTTGGTGCTACCCCCAGCAATAATACTGTTCCTATTTGTTGGTGCTACCTCAAGCACTAGCACAGTACTGTATATCCTGTTGGTGCCTGTGTACCTCCAGCAATAATACTGTTCACATTTGTTGGTGCTACCTCCAGCACTAGTACAGTACTGTTTGTCCTGTTGGTGCTACCCCCAGCAATAATACTGTTCATTTTTGTTGGTGCTACCTTCAGCACTAGTACAGTACTGTTTATTCTGTTGGTGCTACCTCAAACAATAATACTGTTCACATCTATTGGTGCTACCTCCAGCACTAGTACAGTACTGCATGTCCTGTTGGTGCTACCTCCAGCAATAATATTGTTCACATCTAGAGATGGACGAAATTGGAAGAATTCACCCAACAAATTAATGTGGTAATTTTGCCCAATTTGGGGATTAATCTGCGGATGCCAATTGTGAAGTTCCATCTTCGAAGTGTGGAATTTGGCACACAAAGTGCAGAACTAGGCCCACAAATAGCAGACGTTTGCGGCAAATAGCAGAATGTTACCCTCTAATGGTGAAATTCCACTGTTCATAGGCGAAATTCCACACTTTGTGGTAAAATTCCACTCAAAAAGTAAAAATCACATAGGTGAATTTTGTGCCTATTAGCAAAAATACACTAAGTGCTCCACAGAGGTGAATTTATTGACTTTCCCAGAACTTCACCAGCGAATTTTAACTTCGCAACATCTCTATTCACATTTATTAGTTCTACATCCAGCACAAGTACAGTACTGTATATCCGGTTGGTGCTTCTGTTCCTCCAGCAGTAGTACTGTTCACATTTGTTGTTGCTAGCTCCAGCAGTAGTACAGTATTGTATATCCTGTTGATGCTACCACCAGCAATGATGCTATTCACATTTGTTGGTTCTACTGTACCTTCAGCAATAATACTGTTAACATCTGTTGGTGCTACATCCAGCACTATTACAGTACTGTATATCCTGTTGATACTACCTCCGGCAATAATACTATTCACATCTGTTGGTGCTACCTCCAGTACTAGTACAGTACCGTACATCCTGTCAGTGCTACCTCCAGCAATAATATTGTTTACATTCATTGGTATACACCCAGTACTAGTACAGTACTGAATACCCTGTTGGTGCTGCCTCCAGCAATAATGCTTTTCACAACTGTTGGTGTACCTCCAGCACTAGTACAGTGCTGTACATCCTGTTGGTGTTACCTCCAGCAATAATACTGTTTACATCTGTTGGTGTACATCCAGCACTAGTACAGTACTGTTTATCTTATTGGTGCTACCGCCAGCAATAATATTGTTCACATCTGTTTGGTGTACCTGCAGCACTAGTACAGTACCGTACATCTTGTCGGTGCTACCTCCAGCAATAATATTGTTCACATTCATTGGTATATTTCCAGTACTGGTTCAGTACTGCATAACCTGTGGTACTACCTCCAGCAATATTACTGTTCACATCTGTTGATGTATCTCCAGCACTAGTGCAGTAACGTATATCCTGTTGGTGCTACCTCCAGCAATAATACTGTTCACATCTGTTGGTGTACCTGCAGCACTAGTACAGTACTGTATATCCTGTTGGTGCTACTCCCAACAATAATACTGTTCACATTTGTTCATGCTAACTCCAGCACTAGTACAGGTCTCTGTATCCTGTTGGTGCTACCTCCAGGAATAATATTGTTAACATTTGTTGGTGCTACCTCCAGCACTAGTACAGTACAGTGCAGTATATCCTGTTGGTGCTACTTCCAGCAATAATACTATTCACATTTGTTCGTGTTGCCTCCAGCATTAATACAGTTCACACTTGTTTATTTCTGAATTGCCACAATTGCAGATGATTTGCATGTGTGGAGGCACCAAAACTATGATCTGAAACTTGAAAAACTGTACAAACTGTATGCAGAGGCGTGCAATCAAAGAAAGATATGTATAGTTAAAGACCTGACTGTAAGGATCAATTACCCATGGGTTTTTATATGGATTTTACCCATACCATTTTTAGCCATAGTGGTGATATATTCTCAGTAAGTTATACTCCTGTATTTCATTTGATTGTCATATTACCACCAAAAATGTGAATAATATTATTGCTGGAGGTAGCATCAATTGATTCTATTGACAAGAGTTATAGAGATGTAACTAATATAAGAGACAACAAACTGAGAAACCCATATTTACCAAGGTAATAAATGATGATAATGAATACACAGCAAGACAACTTGTGTCCCGGAGAGAAGTAGTTTGGCACAACTTGTTCCCTTTTATTGTGTTATAAGACTTAATGCTTGACTAATGCAGAGAGACCCTCACATCTGTGACTAAAAGGATAGATGTGGCTAAGTATGTTCTTGCTATAAAGCAGGTATTTTAACTTTGTAATATATGGATACTTAAAATAATAGTATGCAAACTCATCTAAAACAATCCTGTAATACAACACTAGAAATCCCACAGTAGTATCATTGAAGTCTCGTAATATTGTTCAGAGCCTATAATATCATCATTCTGAGCGCTCAACAGTAGTATTATGAGACCAATAGGACAGTGCAAGCCAGAAAATTCCTCCCGCTGAGTGGAAAATGGGAGATGAATTCAAAAATGTATAGGACAGACATAAAGGAGCACTAGCAATAGGACAACAAGCAACTTGTTGTTCAGTGTGCCTTCCTGGTGAAACATTTCAATAAATAAAAATAAATAAAAGAGCAGGTAAGCCAGATTATTTAGGATCTGTGGTATATGAAGCAGGTAGGGAAAATGGGCAGACTAGGTGGGCCAAGCAGTCTTTGTCTGCAGTTAAATTCTATGTTTCTGTGTTTTACTGTAATTGTCTCATACAGTCAAAGCCATCTCACCACTGATGAGAAACTGCAGAAGTCCCTCAAAAAGGTAAATCTCCAACCCACCCTCCACCTGACAACCACCACTCTTGACAACACCAACCCTTTGGGAGCCCTGAAACTGCCGCATCCCTCCAACAGCCTGCAGTCAGTTATTGCCATGAAAGATCCTGTGGAAGGCCCCTGAAAAGTCCACCAGAATTCAAACCTTATAACAGACTTGTCTTTATTCGCAAAAGTACCAGCAGGACACCTTGGGAGGCACAGGAGGTCATCAGATATGTTGGCAAATCTCCAGCCCACTCTCCACCTAACGATCACCACGCTTGAGCTTGTTAACCCTTGAGAGCCCCAAAACTACCCACCTCCCTCCAGCAGCCTAAAGTCAATCAGCATCTTGAACTCTGGTCTAGGTGGATCCTGAAAAGACTACCAGAATTAAAACTTTAAAATGAACTTTCGTCCCATGCAGCATACAGAACCTCCACAACCTTTAATACAGGTAACCCCTTAAAACTTCTCTGATCCATATATTACAAAAATTAACAGATTAACAATGTGGTAGGGGCTGTCTGCTCTCTGTCCCTGTGTATTTTGAAGTGTTAAATGGGTGTTTGTAAATACCTATCTGCAGTCAAATGGCAGCTAAAGTTTTCAATTATTTGGGCTGGAAAACAGGAACTTTCCCTCTGTGTAGAAACCTTTTGCAACAGTACTTAGCTCTCTGCTCTCTCTTCTGTCCCTGTATTCTTTTGTTTATTTCATCTGTTCCCCTGCTCATGGAATGGCCACCTGTGAGTAGTCTCTCTCTCTCTCTCCCTATTCTCCCTTTGTGTCCTCTTTCTTTGTTTTGTACCCAGATATTGCCAAAACTGCTGTCTGACTGTGGAAAATCCCCCATCTAGTTTCACATAGAAGGTTTTTAAGACTTCATGTGTATTTTTGCACTGTTTAGTTAGCACTTCCATGTCTGTGCTGAAAAACAGAAGTAGTGCTTTAGTCTGATGCTTAGAACCTCAGGGTTTGTATTTCTTCAGTGCAAGTGAAGTCACTGAAGCGAATACAGTTTCTTGTAGCCAGCAAACTGTGTGTAAACATTCAAAAGTAAAGCAGGGTTTGAACTGTTTGGTGTTTGTAAAGCCACCTGGCTGAATTATATTAGGTAGCTTATATTGTTAAGCTAGTCACACTGTGTAAGCTGTTTGCTCCAAATGTTGTAAATAGTAAAAACAACTGACCTGAAAATGGCTTGTTTGTTCAGCAGCCTCTCCTCTCAGCTTTCCATCTGTCTATAGTGCTGGCCGGCCCTTGCTTTTTGCTTGTCTTTTATGATGAAAGCTGATAGGAGGAGACTGCTGCTCTCAGAAAAAGGGTAAAATATGAAATTACTTGAAATTTTTAACTTTAATGAACCAGAAAACCATGTATTGGTGAAATGAATGCCTAAACTGAAACTCAGGTGAAATATAAACTGTGTTTGCTGTTAAAGTTAGATTCATTCTGTATAGGGAGGAGTTTTCCTGTACCATGTGATCTGACCACAGTATATATTGAGTGCAAAAGAGTGTATTAAGTCAGTGTGTGGTAGGGAGGCAAGCCTACCAGTTGTCTAGCCAGTTTCTAGGGAAACCCTTTCTTCAGTGAATGTAACTGTAGAATTGTATTTTCTTTTTCATTCTGCTTAGTGTTATTTTATTTTTCGCCTTTAGTCCGTTTATTTTTCCTGCTGTATGAATAAATTTAAGTTTGATTTCTACAATCCTGACCATGTGCTGGACTCCATTTGATCCCACGAGTACAAGAGGATTGTGATTATTTGGCTATAATACCATATTGAGGTTCTTGGGAGATGTTGGAACCTCTTGAGCTTAAATCTCGAGGTTCCCATTGTCCCCAGAACCTCTTGATGATATTATATATAGGACCCATACACAACAAGGCTAGTCCTCACTCATGTTTTTTCTATGATGGCTGAAGACCTCAAGAGCGAAGCTCAAGAGGTCCACTCTGCCATTATAGAAAACACAAGGGGGAACAGTAGTTGAGTTGTGTTTGGGACACCATACACTGTTCTACATAGTGTATGCTGCCCCAAAACAGGTTCACTTATGGTTTGTTGTGAGTGTTGGCTGCTGGAGACCCATACTCGTCATCTGTCCAGCCCACCAGTGAGCTCATGCACATGACTCGTCAACCACCTCCTATCCTCTGAACAGCACTGGTGGGGGTGCCTGCATTATGATGTAGCTACTATTGCAAAACAAAAATTAATTCTGCATTAGTAGCTATGTCACTACTACAGCAGAACCACTTTTACAGTGTATGGAAGGCCATACACAATGACCTTCCACTATACACTATAATCTTGTAATATACAGTCCCCTATCTATTATTCTTTTCATTTCATGATTTGTGTTCATTTAGTAACCTGATATAACATTAAACTTAACTTTAAAAAGCAACAAATTAACGTTTAAGCATTCAAATATGTATGAGTACACTGAAGCTGGTGAGATTTATTTTGAGGTAGAGAAACTAATAATAATCCTGCCTGGTATTTGTATGAACTGTTTAACTTAAACAGCATGTTTGGTCTTTCTCTAGGATTTTAGATATTTATAATCACAAACATAGAATGGCACTTTAGTCAATTATGGTATTAAAAGTCACTGGAACATAGTTTTAACCATGTACAATATACTTTAGTTACAGTAGGGGGGTCAAATAGGCACTGTGTGTCACAGCAGTTTGATAATGAGGGACTATAAGGAGGGACCTGTGCATGGGCTGTCAGTATATAAATGCATGGAACTTTAAGTCAGAGAATAGCATGATGTTTTATGCAAGAATGTTTGGAATATTATGAATTTATGAAGCTCATAGAGGTTGTTGATTGGTTTAGTTTAAATTATGCAAGTATCATCATAATGTAGCTAAAGTTATTTTCTGATTTTCAATACCGGATCAGTGTGGGCCCTGAAGAAATGGCCTGCTCAGCCACAAAACCTTGGCCAGTCCTACAGGTGGCTCATTAACACATTTCTGTTCATAAGAAATAAATATTTTTGAACTAAAATTTATAGGAGTCCTCAAACCCTCAAACATTCTTGTCAGTAAGCGCTTCTGAAGAGGACTCCTCTTGGAGCAGCTTTACTACCCTACTGCTTCTAAATTTGCCACAAATTTGTTACATTTGCTGCTTTAAAACTTGTACTTTTCTTCAAGTGTTTTTTGGACACCTGTCTGACGTCTGGAACTCTCGGGTTCGGATCTGGGTCTGGCGGCCTTTCCTCGTTCTCTGGCGGTGGTTGCTTTCATGCTGTGGACTCAGATCCCTGGAGTGGCTGGCGGTCTTCTGGATGTTGGATGCTGACTGCAGTTTCCTCAGTTTGCCGTGTTGCTGCTGTTTGGCTAACTGCCATTTGAGTTCATCGGATATTCATCTCAAGGGAGTGTGTGGAGCTGAACTTGGATTAGAATTCGTGGATTCCGTACTAGCTTGCAACGGAGTTTGGGTACCCGGTTCTTGAGATTCCCTGTGGGGTTTGAAGCTACCAGTCAGAGGACTGGTGGTGAGGATAATCATCCTCCTTTGCTCCTTACAGCCCCCTAGTTTTACTGGGTGGCTTTGGTGGCTAAGTGGGGTGTCTCTTGTTCCAGGCCCCTTTTTTCTGGCCAGTAATATCCGTATTATTCTCCCTGGATCTGACCTACAAGGGTTTGCTGTTTTGTTTTTTCTTTACTCAGTGCTTCAACATCTTCAGGTACTGTAATTACATTTTTACTGGAAGCAGTGAGAGAGCTTCATAGATACCAGAGATTCATGTACAATTTAATTGCAGTCACTGTGGTAGTGAGAGTGCCACAATTTTTCAGCCTAGATTTATTATCCTTTGTTGTGCTAGTGACAGTGCCACATTTTCTTAGTTTGGATTTATTATTATTTTCTGTTTAAAAATTTTGCAAATGAAACTCAGTAAAAATCTTTGATGATATTGGACACTGTGTTTTATTGGACAATAATCAGATGGTCAAACTTGTTGCAGTTATCAAAATTGTATTTTAATGTTATTTTGGGGTTATATTTTGGGTTGGGATTTTATTTTATTTTTTCTTTAACGTGCAATAGTGTTTGGTTTTTTGTTTGATTCCCCCCTCTGTGAGAGAGAGTGGAGGAGTAAATTATTATTTTTTGGTTATTTGATATTGATAGGTTTATTTTTGTTTATTATTTTTGTTTTTTTCCTCTCCTGTTTATTTGTTTATAATGTGTTGGGGAGGTTCAGCGACGGTTGGGTGTTATTCCCCCACCAGGCTCAGGGAATTATGTCCCTTTGAATGCCCCCCATTGTCATCCAACATCTATTTTAGGTGTTGTGCGTTGGGCATTCTCAGGAAGTGTAGGCGAAGGTGGAGAGCTGGGCCTGTTGGGGGACAGGAAGGGTGTGGGCGGATTGGGGTTTTGGGGTTCAGGAGATGGCCTGGGGTGAAATGGGGTCAGGATAGGGGTTATTCTTGTCTTGTCCCCATACCCAAGGGTTACAATGTTAATGGACAGTTGCTGAGGTCTTCCCCGACAACTCATCCCACCTTGGCGGTGTTGTGCAATGCCAGATCTATTAAAAACAAGACAGCTATTATAGCTGATCTTGTCGGATCAGCTGATCTGGCCTGCATCACTGAGACTTGGCTGGATGAAAATCCAGGCCCTATATTGGCCTCAGCAATTCCAGCCGGGTTCTCGGTGATACACCGTCCAAGGTTGGATTGTAGGGGTGGGGATGTGGCAATTATGTTTAAGACTGAGCTGGGCCTTGTGGATGTGCCATTAGGAAGTACCAGATCCTTTGAATATATCCTGGGAGAGGGTGTAGGCTGTGGGATTCTCCTCATTTACCGTCCACCAGGTAACGGTAGAGAATTCCTGCAGGAGATAGCAGACTTCATCGACATGGTGTTGAGGTTCCCCAGACTGATAGTTCTGGGGGACTTCAATGCCTGGGTTGATGAGGAACTCTAGCATTTTGGTCAAAATCTCCTCCAGCTGATGACGATGCTGGGCCTAACACAGGTAGTTACCTCCTCGACCCATGTAGGGGGTCATTCATTGGATCTGATCTTTCTTTTGGGTATGGAGATCGCTGATTTGGGGGTGGAACCAGTCAGCTGGTCTGACCATCATACCATAAGGTTCAGTTTCAGGGTCCTCCCTAATAGGTATGCCCCTATGGAGATGGTTCGCTACCGCCCTTTAAGGGGTATTAACCCCAGTGACCTAATGGCGATACTGGAGCTATCGGGTTTATCGGGTGAATGCATGACTCCAGATGATCTTGTACTAGCCTATAACAAGGCTGTGGGAGATGATCTGGACAAAATTGCTCCTGTTCATTTTCGGCCTCTTGACCTCCGTCCAAGGAGCCCTTGGTTTGATGGCTCGTTGAAGGAGTTAAGCCGAATTGGCCGAAGGTTGGATAGAGCCAGGCGGAAGTCCGGCAATGATGCTGACAGGCTTAGGTTGATGGCACATTATGATGGCTATCAATCAGAAATCACCCGTAAGAAGGCAGAGTTCCTGTTCTGCACAGAACCAACTGGCTCAGCTTTTCTGGACCATGGACAGATTGTGCAATCCAATCTGTCTCCAGTCCAGAGAAACTTTTTCTCAGCTAAGATGTGAGGAGTTTGCTCATTTTTTTGCAGATAAGGTTGCAAACATCAGGTCTGGCATTGGTCCGACCTCTCCTATGGGGGATTGCAGTAGTTGATGGGAAGTGGCATGTACTCGGTCTGTCTGGTCAGATTTTCATTGGCTGGAATTCAATGACATTGTGAAGATCATCCAAACATTGCGACCAACTAGTTGTAGTTTGGATCCGGACCGTTCACCTCTCTTAGTAGGATGTGTAGAAATTATCTGCCCAATCCTTGCTGACATTGCCTGGAAGTCTTTGGAGAGGGGGGTCTTTCCTGATCCCCTCAAGGAGGTGGTCGTTCGACTACTCCTTAAAAAACCCTCCTTGGATCCAGATTGTCTAGCTAACTACCGGCCTATCTCTAACCTGCCATTTGTTGGTAAGGTTATTGAAAAGGCGGTTACGATGCAACTGGATGATCATCTTATAACTCACAATGTCTATGATACTCTCCAGTCTGGTTTTAGGAAGAAGCATAGCACGGAGACTGCCCATATCCGGGTATTGAGTGACCTCCTAATGGCTAGAGATCAAAAGGCATGTACCATTCTGGTCCTTCTTGATCTCTCTGCTGCATTTGACACTGTAGACCATGGCGTGCTGTTGGAGCCCCTGCGGGTTTATTGTGGGCTGTCTGGTACAGTCCTCATATGGTTTCATTGTTACCTCACAGACAGGTTTCAGAGAGTTGCCACTTGAATTTATTCCTCTGGCACTCACTCCCTGCCTTGTGGGGTACCGCAGGGCTCCATTTTAGCTCCCATGTTATTTGCAGTGTATATGCTGCCACTGGGGGAAATCATCAGGCAATACAGTCTGGGTTTTCACTGCTATGCAGATGACGCCCAGCTGTATCTGCCCTTTCTGCCCGGCCAGGATAATGCACTCTCCGTGCTAAAAAATTGCCTTGCTGAGATCAGACTTTGGATGAGTTCCAGCTGGCTGAGACTGAATCCAGATAAGACTGAGGTATTGGTAGTGGACCCAGGTCATCCAGGGGTGGGTTTGGGAGCAGAACAACCTTCAGGTTTGTCACTTGGTGGTATGCCGCTCCCAACCTCTGATCAGGTGTGTAATCTGGGCATTATTTTTGATGATGGTCTGACCCTAAAATCTCAGGTGTCAGCCATCGTCAAATCCTCTTTTTACCATCTGAGGAATATTGCCCGGGTGAAACACCTGGTTCCTTCAGGTGATCTTCCAACATTGGTCCATGCCTTTGTGTCTACCTGTCTTGATTACTGCAATTCTCTCTCTACCTAGGGCTACCTGGGGTTGATATCTGCCACCTGCAGCTGGTGCAGAATGCAGTGGCCAGGCTTTTGACTAGGACATCTAGAACCAGTCATATTACACCTGTGCTCCGTGAACTGCACTGGCTGCCTGTTTGGTGGCGGATCACCTTTAAGGTTGGTTTACTAACCTTTAAAGCCCTACATGATCAGGGACCCAGTTACCTGAAAGATCTCCTGATTCCCTATTGCCCCCTCCGTCCTCTCCGTTCCACCAATGAGGGATTGCTGGAGATTCCAAGGGTTCGATTAAAGACATCAGGATCCCGTGCTTTTGCTTTTTCAGCACCAATCCTATGGAATTCTCTACCTCGTTGGTTGAGAGAATGCCAAACCATCGATAGTTTTAAAGTTGGTCTAAAGACATATTTATTTAGTTTAGCTTTTATTTAGTTGTGGTTGATATATTTGAATGTTGTTTTAATTTGTATTATTATGTATCTGTTTTTATGTACAGCGCCTTGGCTCTGAAAGGCGCTATAAAAATTAAGTTGATTTGATTTGATTTGAAGTATCAATTTGTAGATAGGCCTTAGCCACAAGGCCAGGTTAAGAAACCAGGTTCCACCCCCACTCCCACAACTTATTACAGTTACCAGAAGTGGACAAGAATTTTGAAGTTCAATTTGCTGTAGTAGTTTTGCCAGTTATGTTGCCTGATGCTTCTGCCTAAAAATAAATATGGACAGGACTCCCAGGCTGCAGAAAGAAAAAAAAAATATGCAAATTTATATTTTAATAACTTTGCAACCTACAATATCAATGGATTTGCACAAGCATGCGCTGTTCCGTGAGGTAGATCTCTTGCCGTGGCAAGTTTTGTTCTGGTTTAATGTGCAGATTCTGAGATCAAGACAGTTGAAAAACTCACCAATTTTTGCAATTTGTTCCTCATCACCTTGCGTCTGGAAGGTGTGGAATTTTGGTGTGTTTTTTTATGGTAGAAACAGCTTGGGTCACAGAACAGGCATGCTTTGCTTGGTGAAAAAATATTAGTCTTTTGCAAAGTTATTTAATTTTTTATTTCTCATTGTTTCCAGTGGGAAGATAACTTTTCAGGATAGAGGGTGAAAGTTTAATTAAGGATTTGATCTCACAGAAAAGGATTCTGTCTCACAAGACCCATTCCTTTTTCAAGAGAATAAAATTATTTTTCGTGAAGAAAAAAAAAGCTTTTTCGCGAGCCGCCATATTGTTTTCCATTTTTTACAAAAACAATGTGAAAACCCACAAAAATGACATCCTGGTGAGAGACCAACACACCTGGCTGTCTGATCAGGACCCCCTTAGTTGTAATATGCACTTCACAGTTGCAGACATGCCCTGGAATTTTTTTTTTTACTTTTATGAACCCTTTTTTGTGACCATGTGATGCAAAAAAGAATCCTTTATTTGATATCATGAGTCACGAAAAAGGATCCTTTTTCATGACTTGAGCATGCATCTCAGTGCTCATAATCTGTTAAATTGATGCAGCACTGAATATTATTCAGGGCAACATGGAAATATGGGTCAGCCTGGTGGTGCTGAGGGTTGAGGCACTGGATGCCACACCTCACACCATGCCGGTGACCCGGGTTCGGGAATGAGCTTGGGCCACCGGGGGTTGGGTGGGGAGAGTTGAGAATGAGTGTCATTGTGGTGCTCTCCTCCCCGGGTAGAATGGTGTGGGTTGTCCCAGCATTCTAGCAGCCCCCGGTGGAGACCAGAGGTACTACAGCAAGCCAAGGCAAGCACATATCCAGCATGGATGATGCTGGCAGGGTTTCTGTGCACCATGCAGGGAGGGAGTGGGAGGGGGAAGTGTGCAGAACAAGGAAACCAATGGCACCATGGGCAGGCAATGGCACCTGTGCCCCATGCCAGGCCAACCCCAACTGACCTTCCAGGTCCTCCATCCCCAGCTCTACCCTGTAGCCAGAGACTGACTAGTAAGTGTGCCCAAGAGGAGGGGTGACCCACCCCGGGTGGGTCAAACCAGGGGGACTGGCTATGGGGAGGGGGAGGAGAGAGGAGGTTTGGATTGGGGGCTTCAGGCAGTGCAGGACAAAGGACTAGGCTGCCTGAGAGAGGCACCATGGTGATGTGATTGGAGGTAAAGAAATAAAAAAACAAAAACAAACAAAAAACATGGAAATATGCACTTTACATATTTTCAATATTTTTTGTTTATATCCACCACCCCCCTTTGGTGTTTAGTGGCAGTCCCCCATCTCTGTTTTCATTTCCATTTATCACTGGTGTCTAGTGGTACCCCCCACCCTCCAATTCCAATTTTTCTATTTCATTGCTGGTCAGTGGCATCCCCCACCCTCCCTTGTCCCTCTTCTGTTGCAAATGCTTCAACTAAGAAAACCGTCCTTGAAATTATTTTTAACCTGTAAAAAGTCCATTGCCTATCACACCACACTCCACCCAACCTCCCATCAGGCATCAACCTCCCACACTCTTGACTCCTCCACACACCCTTGATTACCCTGAAGAGGTCCCAGGTTTGAGATCCACTTCCTAATCGAAGACATCTTGCTGTTGAACCAGCAACTGCAATATGAGACACTGAGGTAAATGTGGCTCAATGTATTTCAATGGGGGTTTCAACTTCTATGGATAACTCAAGATGTTTTTGGAGATATGACCCCAAATTTTCAACATGGAGTTTTGGGGACCCCATCTTATAAACAATGTGACTGTCATTTCACACTTCTGCCCAAAAGGTGATTTTGTGGATGCTCAGCAAATTCACCATTCAGGTGGGATTTGCATAATTACAGTTATATTGCTCATGAGGTGGGGTCTCCAAAAGGCCATGTTGAAAATCTGGGGTCAAAATGTCAAAAAAATGGCTGCGTTATGACCATTAAATGCAATTTCACTGCACATACTCGTATTTTTGTAAATTTAAAATATTTTGACACCAAATTTCCAACATAGACTTGTTAATATCCCACCAAATGTATGTCACAGCTGTCATTGTTCAAATCCTGGATAAAATGTGTTTTTGCACCTGCGTCATGGAATAGCTTTGCAGTTGCGCAGAAGTTTGTTTCTGTGGGGATTTGAATATTTTCTGTACTGTGCACATCAGATGGGGGTAACAGCATGGCTGGCTGTTCTGACAATTTCATCACTGTTACAAGCGTGCATAGTGAAATTACAATGAATGGTCATAACTATGCTATTTTTGCATATTTTGATCCCAAATTTTCAATATAGCCTTCTTATGACCCCACCCCATGAACAAGAGCAGAAAAAAATCCAAATCCCACCCAAAAAGTGATTTTGCCTAGTGACTGAGCAATCAGCTTTTGGGCAAGAGTTGTGTAATGACACTCCTGTTGTTCATGAGGTGGGGTCCCCAAAAAGCCATGTTGATAATTTGGGGTCAAAATGTTAAAAAATGGCAAAGTTATGAATAAAAGTTGAAACCCTAATTGAAATACATTGAACTGCATTTACCTTAGTTTCTTATATTGCAGTCACCAGTTCCAGCAGCAAGCTATGTCTTCAATCGGAGAGTGGATCTTGGACCTTGGACCTGTTTAGGTGAGTGGGGCTGTGTGGAGGGTGTACTATGGAGTGTGGGGTGGTGGATGCTGTAGTGGGAGGTGGGGGTGGGGTGGGACTGATGGGCAAGGAACCATTTTTTTGCAAGTTTAAAAAATTGGGGGACCATTTTCTTTTTTCAGGGTTGTGCCTGAATTGGGAGGGTAGAAGGTGCCACTAGACACCAGGGAACAACATTAACATATGGGGATTGTGATCGGAGGGTGGGGAGGTGCCACTAAACACAAGGGAATAACATAAAAATAAGGGGAATGGTGATCAGTGTGTGTGTGGTTGGGGTGGTAATACTACACACCAGAGAACAGCAAAAAAAAAAAAAAGGGATGTGATCAGAGTGTGGGGGTGTCACTGGACACCGGGGAATAAAAAATAATGGGGATGGCAATTGGAGTGTGGGGGAGTGCCACTAGACACCAGGCAAATGGGAAAGGTGGGTGGGGGGTGCCACTAGACACCAGGGAATATATGTATTTTAGTTTATGCTGACAATAATCAGTGGATGGGAGGTGCCACTAGATACTAGGGCAAGGGCAGCTCACACTGCAGCTGGTAGCATGAGTTCAACTCTGGCTGCAGAAGTGAAGAAATTCCCATTGTTCTCATGCAAAGAATGCTGGGGAAGTGCTTCTCTCCCTAAGCTGGGCAGCCAGGATGTTGGGTGCCCAGAAAACATATTTGTGGGCAGCATATTAAAAAACAAACATCTGAACCCCATTTAGCTAGGTTCTCATGTTTGTTTTTTGAAATCCAAGCATTTTTATGTATTTTCCACCTTTGTTAGTTGATGGAAAGAATCAACAAGATGGCGATTGGTACAGCACCAAAATTTTGTGCCCTGCCAATTATGTGGTGCAAGAGCAAAAACTGGCATTTACAGCATCACATGTTTACTTTAGCCACATAATGTTATTTGAAATGCCCTACTGTGCATATGCAGGCCAGGAAACAGTACATTTTAAAGCCTTATAACTCAAGAACCCTTTAATATTTTTTCACCAGATCTGTCAAAAGCACTATCTTGGGAAATGACATATGTCCCTTGCAAGTCTTGGAGTAAAGTTCTGTTCCATGTCGGCTGTAGGGGACAGCAAGATAAACCCATCTTAATTACAGGAAAAAAGCTTTTACAAAAATGACACATGCTGATCTCAGAAATTGCACAAGCTACCATCACAAAATTCTCCGCACATCAAGACCTTGCCCCAGACAACACTTACAACATTTCAGCTCATCTCATTATTGGGAGCCAAAGGTATTAAAGTGCAAAGTTAGTGGTTTAACATTAAACAGGCTACCCAACTATAACTTTAGGGTGCTACTGCGCCTATAAAATGCTATACACATACATAAAGATACGGTGTGTGTATATATATATATATATATATATACATATATATATATATATATGTTTGTTTGTTTGTAAAAGTTTACTCTTAAAATATCCAAGAACAGGATGACCCAATTGAGAGTTAGCTTATTTGCAATGGGGTCCCACATTCATACACAATGACACAAACTACAATAATTTCAGTATATAAGTATCTTGAAAAAAGACAACATATAAATATATATATATATATATATATATATATATATATATATATATATATATGTACTATATATATATATATATATATGTACTATATATATATATATATATATATATAGAAATATTCATGGCAAAAACTCTATTTAATGCATCAATTAGGGTTGTTCCACAGTGCCAAATGTGAGAAAATTTGATGTTGGGGTTCCCACCCCCTTGCACCGCACCCCCACCAACAGGCATCAGGGTGTGCACTGGGGTCATCGGTCCTAACTCTCACCCCATCCCATGTGCAAACAAGCTGAGGTGGTGCAGTATAGAGAATGGGGTGAGAGTTAGGACTGATGACTCCTAAAGAACACCCCAATGCCTGTTTGTGGGTGGGGCAGGGTGGGGGTGCAAGGGTGGTGGAACCATAACATCAAATTTCCTTGCTTTGTTGCTGTGGAACAACCCTAACTGAAGCATGAAATGTATTTTTTGCCATGAACTTCCTTCTTTTGAGAATGTGCACTTATAAATAGTGAAGTTTCGGCAACGCAGTACAAGCGCTTAATGCTAACGCACATGGTGACGCAAACGTAAATGATAATGCAAACAGTAATACAAACACAAGCGCAAACGTTAATGAAAACAGAAACGCAAATGCAAGTACGTACGGAAATGCAAACCGTAATGCACAAGGGGAACAGTAACATAATTGGAAACGCAGACACTTACGGTAACAGCAATGATGATACCAATGGAAACTCAAACAGAAACGCAAACAGAAGGGTGTACACAAATGCAAATTGGAATGCACACAGTGATGCAAAAGGAAATGCAAACAAAAACAGTAATGGAAACGCAAGTAATTACGCAAACGCAAGATCAAATGAAAATGCAAAGAAATGCAAAGGATAATGCACACAGTGGAGTAGATGGGAATGGTAATGCAAACAGAGCCTCAAATGCAAGCACGTATGGAAACGCAAATGGTAATGTGCACGGTCACACAAATGCTAACAGTAACAGCAACGATGATGCCAAAGGAAACACAAACACAAACGGAAGCACATACGCAAATGCAAATGGTAATGCACACAGTGAAGCAAAACAAAACGCAAACAAAACCATTAATGGAAATGCAAATGGTAACGGTAATGCAAATGCAAGCGCAAATGAAAATGCAAAGGGTAACGTACATAGTGGAGTAGATGGGAACGCTAATGCAAACAGTTACGGAAATGCAAGTGGGAACGCTAACTGTGACAGTAATGAAAGCACACTCCTTTTTTTCATGAACAGCTGCATAGAGATACACAGTGAATACAAAGAATATATGCATAATAATGAGCCTCGGAGCAGAAAATGAGCACTTGGAATACTAAATTGCTCTTATCTCAGGAACCGTACGACATAGAAAAAAAAAATTAATTTCATATAAATTATGACTTTCCTGACTAGTTTTGCACTTAGTCCTGAACTGGGGGGGCTAAGCATTTTTCTGACAAAAAGTCCATATCTCGAAGCATTTCCGAGATACGGGCCCCAAAAGGCGCAGCGGACGCCGTAATGTTAGTCTATGGGAAAAAGTGTCAACATCAGAGTACTGTAACTTTGCATCCCTGTAATATTTTGTCATCAAACCATGAAAAGGCACAAATGTGGGATGTTGGCTTTCTTCTCTCCAAATTTCAGCCCAAAAGACCAAACTGTTCTTTTGCAGTAGGATAGCAAAGAAGTCCTGTTATTTTGGCCATAGTGTCACAAAGTAGTGTCGCAAATCACGACACTTTTGCAAAAAAATAATCACAAAAGTGTCACAAGTGTGACACTACTTTGCTACACTACAGTTTACAAAAATTTAAAAAACATTTCTGGGGTGTTTAACCCCCCAAAAAAGAAACCGCTAGCATCCTCAGGGTCCGACTAGGTGAACACAAAAAGAATTGCGTCCCTAGATGGTCCCAAATTTACATGGCAAGCATTTCTGTGACCAGTAACTGAAAAAAAAATGGCTGACTCATGACACTACAGGGGTCATTTGCGACACTAAAAACTGCATTTGCGACAGTATCAAACTTTTTGTTAACTTTTCACATTGACTATAATGGGCAAAATTGTTTTTTGAATAACTTTTGAACCGTCTAATATTTGTTCATGAAATCTTCAAAAGTCACATTGGAGATCACAGCCTCATGTTCCCTGAAGTTTTTGGACTGGTCACACAAACCATGCGACCTGTAGGCACGTGCAAAGAATACACAAAAAAGCCTAAATGCACTACGGAATGTCGCTTTATAACTCTGCAACCGTATATCCGACCATTAAGAATCTTAGCAGATCCAAAGATCTATGGTACCACTCCATGTCTACTAAATTGCAGGCAAATCTGTCATATGGTAGCAAAGTTATTAAGATGCAGACTTTAGATGGGGTACTCAACCCTAACTATAGTGGCACTACCGTGCCACTATAAAATATATATATATATATATATATATATATATATATATCCAGAGAGAGAAATTATAGACACACAATATATGTTGAAACAAATTTAAACTTTTATTAAAACTAGTATATCAGCAGCATCTTTTTTGGTGGGCAAATACTTAGAGCATCCAACTTTTAATCCTGCTTCATGGTGCAACCATCTTAGATCTTAACTGGGCTGGCAGGTCATTCCAAGCTCTTGATTCACAAGCAACTATGGTGGAATTTCCCATTGCCATTCTCATCACAGGGATCTTGTGCTCTAAATTCTGAGTTGTGTGCGGGTCTACCCCAGTGGTGTGGATTTCAAACGAATTGTCTAAATAAACAGGTGTCTTTTTCTTTACGTTCTGGTAAACGAAGTGCATTGTATACAAATGGCTACATTCCATTAAATGTATCCAATTTAGAGCCCTATACATTGAGCAGTGATGTGTCAACCAGGGGGCGTCCAGGGCGAACCTGGCAAACCTATTCAAATCTACATCTAGCTGATCCAGTTCAACCCTGGCCCATTCCCCCCCCCCCCATAGACCACATCACCACAATCAAACAATGGAATTATCACAGGGTTAATTATATGTTTTTTAGCCATAACTGGAATACAGTTTCTCAGCCTATATAATGCTCCCAACCTAAAATTGAATTTTTTAATCACGCTGTCTATATGTTTATCCCACTTCAGCTGTGTATCTAGCCATATTCCAAGATTTTTGTATGAGTATACTTGCTCTAATGTGACTCAGTATTTGTTCTGATTTGGAGTGTTTGGGAAGAGGTGGCCCTTCTTATTCCCAAAGATCATTACCTGTGATTTCCTACTGTTTAAGATTAATTTGTGTGATCTGAAATAGTTCTGCAAGGCATCAAAATAACTTTGAAGTATGTTCTGAATTTCACAGATTGATGTTCTCTCTACATATAAAACTACATCATCTGCATGCTAATGGTGCCTGGCCCCCTAAATAAGTGGACCGGCACCATTTGTATACAGGCTAAACAGTATTGGTCCTAACACTGACCCTTGGGGGACCCCAGACTTAACCTTTCTGTGCAAACTGATATATCAGTCCAAAATTTCTGTATGTTCCAATTCTGTCAGCAGCCTAAAAGTTAATGTTCTTTAATTGTGATGTAAAAGTTCCCAAAGATAGATCTATAAATATGTCCCCAACCAGGAGGCCCTTGTCCATTGAAATCTGTATGTCTAATATCACCTTTGTTAATGCTGTCAGTGTGCTGGGACTAGGATGGAAACCAGATTGATATGGGTTGTATAAATTATTGTTTTCCAGACAGTCTTGTAACTGTTTCCCTATGAATTTTTCAAAATATTTGAAATCACTGGAGGAAGGGATATCGGTCTGCAGTTTTATCTTTTGAACCAGATTTACTGTATGTATAGGTATTACTCACAACTTTCCATGCACTTGGGTATGCACCAGTGGTTATAGACAAATTTAAAGAATGCTGTTAATTTTTGTGCCATAACAGGAGCCGCACATTTCAAAAGAAGTGTAGGGGTACCATCCAAACCTATAGCTTTTTTTTCATCAAGTTTTAATAGTTCACCCATAACCTCACTTGCATCAATCAGGCTGAACATGAAATTGGATACTCTGTTTTCCCCTTAGTATGTTCTTCCTTCCCTCCCTTACTTTAAAATACTTTGGGCTGGATTCACAAAGCTTTCTGAAGGTGCAAAACCTTCCCTACATCCCCAAAACTGCCGTAGCAATGCAAACAAAGGGGAACTTGCACTGAGTGCTATTCACAAAACCCTCTGCAGCTGCAGAAAAACAACACTAAGGACTGTGGAATAAAGCGCAGCTGTGGAAGTCCCTGAGGAAAAAAAGGTGTGAGTTAAGTGAGGCACAGCCCCTGAAAGGCTATTCACAACCAGTTTTTTCTGCAGCTGCAGAAAAATGTTACACACAGTGGAATGAGGTGTAACTCTCCCTCAGGAAACTCCAGAAGTGCCCCAGCAATTGGAATCAATTAAGGTGGAGGTGAGGCACAGGTAATAGCATCCCAGATAGTATAACTGTGGCTGATATAACAGCAACAAAAGCACACATTGCCATGATATGGCAACAGGCAACAACCACCAGACACAGTGCAGCCCATGACAGAGCCCCACAGGCAGTAGAGCCTGGCCAGCCTGCAGTGAATGCTACCCCTACAGGCAACAGGAACACCCCAGGGAGGGGGGACCAGCAGTAACAGTTGGCCACTGTGGTGCCATGGTATTGCTGGTACCTGTGGTGCTGCAGTGGTCCCAGTTGAGGGACTGGTTGCTGGTCTCTTTGTGGGTGCTTTCAGCTTCATTCTATGGCAGCCCTGATAAAGTCTGCTGTTCCAGCTAATTAAGTTCACATGCTGCTATGCCTCCTAAGCTATTTCTGGATCTGCGGATCCTCAGCTGCAGATTTTCAGCACATGCACAATTTCTGCAGCTGTGGGGATTTTACGAAATTCCGCACCTGCTCAAAATTTCTTTATGAATATCACGCAGCTGCGTTTATGCAGTGCTGCAAGCTATCTTCCCACAGCTGCAGGATTTTTGTCTTTCTTTGTGAATCCTGCCCTTTGTCTTTACCGGTTATCTCTGACTTCCTTAGTAAGTTTCCTTTCCCTTTACCATATTTTTCAGTCTCTGCTGCTGTAGTTCCAAAATCTATAAAAAAAATCTATTAATTACATCTGCTACATAATTAGATAGTGGCTCATTCTTTCCTTCAATTTTAAAAGGGCCAGAGAGTTCATTTATTTTTGTCCTTTTAATTTAGGACATACATTCTAAACCATTTATGATTCATTTATGTTTTCATCCCCAAAACTGTCATTAAAATAATTAATTTTAGCTTTCATAATTTCTTTACGATAACTGTTCCTCAACTGATGGTATTTGTCCCATGCTGCTTTTGTATTTAATCTTTTCGCTATTTTCCATGCTCTGTCTCTTATTTTTTTCAATATGTACTCAAAGCCCCAGTATGCCAACATGCATTTTTAGCCTTCACCTTTCTTTTGTAGACTGATGCATAATGATTACATACAGCCATGAATTCATCATGAAAATAACTCCAGGCACTGTCTACATCGGGAATGAGGCCCAGTCTTTCCCAGTCCCTCCCCTCGAGATCTAACATGAATCTCAAATAATCAAAATATTTCATTTATTGGGATTCCATAATGTCCACCCTTTTTGTTGCTTTCTGGATGCAAAATGTCACCTGATGGTCATTAAATGTGTCCAGAAACACTCTGTAATTTGTGTAGCTCTCAGGTTCAGATGTAAAAATTAAATCCTGAATGACTGATGAACCTATATTCCTAGAGTTTAGTCTGGTGGGAATCTCAATCAGCTAAGTTAGCCCTACACCAAATGTCAGATCAAGTAATCTGCCACCTGGGGCGGGGTAGTCCAGTTTACATTGAGATCTCCCATCATCAACATTTCATGGTTGTGACTTTAGGGATACAAAAAGTCCTGAATTTTATGGGAATCTTTAGCCTTGTTACCTTTTTTTGGGGAATATCACCCTAGTATTACGATTGGCTTACTACCAGGCATCCTAAGCTCCAAAGCAACCTTCTCCATCCCAGGGGTCTGTGCACAGGTAGAATCAATAAATGACAAGTTTAAGAAAGTTTGCCCATATATTAAGACCCCCCCCCCACCCATTTTACTACACTCTTCCCTCCAGCTTTGATATCCCTGGATTTGTAGCTCAGAATCCTCTATTATGTTGTTTAACCAGGTTTCTGTAATTAATACAATTCTAGGGTTGTGCTCCACCATCCACTCTCATACTGAAGTCATCTTTGGTGCTAAACTGCAAACATTAAAATGTATAAAACACCCCCCTCCCCACTTCCCAGGATACCTGTAGCTTCTCCCATTTTCATATGAGGCCCTGGGTTAAGCTGAACGTCCCCTGACAATATTAAACATAATAAGATCACACCCTTGATTGTTGTCAGACTTTTCCAAAAAAATCTCATCTTTTGCTTTACTTTGGGCTGACATCCATTTCTTGCCTGCATTCTTGCCTTAATGAATGGCTTTGTAGCAGCTATAGTTGCTTTCACTAAACTAGTTCAAGCCGTTTGCATCATCAGACCAGAGGCTAGGCCTAAGGCTGTGTAAGAAGGAGGGAAAGTAAATAATGTTGCAGTATCCCCAACTGGCTTGGGGGAAATTTGTTAATATGTTGCCTCGTTAAAACTGTTATTCCCATGAGTTACTGCTACCCAGGCTAATACCAATAATACTGTAGTTGTACAAGTTTAGCTACAAACTTTCCCATTTTGTTTAAGAATAACAATAATAATTACTCGGCCAGGTCCACACCTTTACTGTAGCAACTATTGTTTTAAGGTGATCCAGCAAATAAATGATTACCAGATCAGTTTTACCTCCTAATTTTAAATATTTCAGACTGTAACACAGATGTCAGACCAACTAACCCAGCCAGAGCCATTCAGTTTCCCCGTCTGCTATCCTTAATTTCTTTGACCGAGTGATGTTTGCGCCACTCATGCTCATGCCCGGCACTCATGATGAGGTGCAGCTCAGGGGGTTAAATGGTAACAAAACCCCTCCCTCTGAGAAGTTTCCACTTACTGATTGGCTCACTGCTGAGCCCCCTTCACGAGCAAGATATTCAACAGCCTCAGATGCTCCCAGGTGCAGGTTGCAGTGTTTAGTGTAGCACAGATTTCAGGAATGCAGTGGTTCGGGCACATATATTTAATACATGCATGCAAACTTTTCCCCATAGAAAAGGCCATCATTTATTTCCCTGTATACCTTCACTAGGTTTCATTAGGTTTTAAGGAGCAGAAAAAGGCAGAAGCCTATGCTTAACTCCTGTTAGGACAAGGAGTAAAACTCCATGTTCCCATTTGTGACTATGTAGTTCTCCAAATTTCTTTTAAAATTGTCTTTAGTTATGCGGGATATTATTGAGAAAGGCAGCTTGTTCCAAAGATTTGCTGCTCTTATAGTATAAAAATGTTTTCTATTTTGTGTATCGAATCTATCTATTTTAATTTGTAATGGGTGATCCCTAGTGTTAATCAGATTGTTTTTGTATTCTATGTTTAACTCCACCATCATATTTAGATCATTTAAAATATCAAAGTGAGCAGCATGTCCCCCTTAAGCCTTGTAGTTCCAGGTTATGTAATCCTACTTTATTTAGTCTGTCACAATATGTAAGATGTTTTAGTTGGTTGATAGACTTAGTATATTTCCTTTTGACTTTATCTAATTTGTTGATGTTAGTTCTTAAATATGGGCTCCATAATTGACTAACATAATCCAAAATTGGTCTAACATACTATACATACAATGGCAATAACACTTCCGCCTGTCTGCTTTTGATATTTCTTTTTATTGCAACAATGGTCCTGTTAGCCTTTGTGATGGCGGTGCTACACTGTTCTTTAAAAAGTAGCTTATTGTCTATTTTTTATCCCTAAGTTCTTTTTACAAAGTTTTTGGGTAAACTGTATGTCATCTATACAATATTGATGTTTAAGGTTTTTCTTGCCCATATGAATGGCACAGCATTTCTCACTATTCAATTTCATACCCCATTTCTTTGGCAAATTAACTATAGTATTGATGTCTTTTTGTAAAGCAGCTATATGTTCTATTGAGCCTCTAGGACCACATACTTTGGTGTCATCAGCATATTTTGCTATAGGATTTGTTATATTTTCATCAAGGTCTGCAATAAATATTTGAAAAATCAATGGCCCCATTACAGAACCTTGTGGAACGCCATTAGTGACCCGACCTTCACTAGAGAGATGACCTCAGATTGAAACAGACTGAGATCCATCCATCAGCCAGTTTTCTATCCACCTAACAAAATATCAATCTATATCATAATTATTTAGTTTCTTTTGTATAGCCCAAGGTAGGACTCTGTCAAAAGCCTTGCTAAAATCAAACAACAGAACATCCACTGGGATACTATTGTCCAACATCTTACTTACTCTGTTATAGAAGCTTATCAAGTTAGTGGTGCATGTGTATCCCTTACTAAAACCATATTGATTATTGTCAAATAAAGGATTCTTATTAAGTTGTTCTACAACTCAATTTTTAAGTAATTTCTCCAGAATTGTGCATGGGATTGACGTTAAACTAATTGGTCTATAGTTGGAAACATTAGCCCTACTTCCACTCTCGAAAACAGGGGTTACACTTGATGTTTTCCATTCTGTTGGTAATAAGCCTGTATTTCTTGATTTCTCATACAAAATCTTCAATGGCAGCAAAATATGGTGTTTCATGAATTTTAGCATAGACGGAGTTATGTTATCTGGACCCAGTGCACTATAATCTCTTAAATTATTAATTTCTATTTCAATTTCTTCTTTTATGATGTTGTGTGTCCCTATATCACTATCAGAAGTTAGCTTTGTAATGTCTGTTTTTTGTTTGGAATAAATGAAACAAAAATATTCATTAAATATATTCAAAATGCTAGGTGGATCAGTTATACATTTCTCATCTTTTATGATTGAACTTAATTCCTCATTTCCCTTTTTTAAGGAATTTATAAAACTACAGAATTATTTACTGTTCGATTTCGATGTGTTTTTTGCTAAATTCTGCTCAAATTTGTTTTTGCTTTATTACTTTTACTTTTGCACATGCGCTGTATATTTTTGAACACGGATCAATTTGCCTCAGACCTTTTTTTGCTATATACACTGTAGGATTTATTTTTCATTTTGGTTTGCGACCTTTGCTGCTATATTTCTTTATACATTTTACATGTGCTTCCATAGTGTTATGTACTGTATTTTTATGACCTCCCATATACCATTAATAGATTTCCCCTCCAGTTCTTTATTCCAGTTGATAGAATGTAGGTAATTGTCAATACCTTCCTTATTTGCAGTACTACATAGAAAAAAATTCTGTGCAACCCTTTATGGTATTTTATTTGCAAGAGTAAAATACACTGCTAGGTGGTTGCTATTTCTGATAGGAGCTTTAGTGAAGGAGAAGGGAATTCCTAGCCCCCCAAAAATCAGGGGAGTTAGTAAGGTAAACACCAAGATAGAGCAGTCGATAGGGAGAAGGGCAGGGGTAAATGGAGAAAAAGACAAAGGCAGTAAGGACAGGGATGGGGCAAAAAGACATAAGGCCATCAAAAAATGGAGGGTAATGAGTACTAATGCCTGTAGTCTAGGTAAAACGCTCCATAAACTGGCCTTGATGGAAGAGGGATGCCTGGATATCATGGCAGTCACAGAAACATGGTACACAGAGAACCATGACTGGGATGTCAACATACCAGGTTACACAATCTACAGGAGGGACAGGGAGGGTAGAAGAGGAGGAGGAGGAGGAGTAGTAACTCTCTATATAAGGGAAGGGATCAAAGCAACAGAACTAAAGGGCATTGTGGGTCACCCTGGGAGACTGGAAATGGCACCACAATCTGCACAGGGGTTGTATACAGACCCCCATCTCAGGGGGAGGAAATGGACAAGGAAATGATAGAAGGCATCCGTAGGATGGCAGAAAGAGGAGAGATATTGCTGATGGGGGACCTGAATATGCCATATGTTAACTGGAGCACCTTTGCTGCAGCCACATCCAAGAGCAGGGCCATTCTCAATGTCCTACAGGAGGCATGCCTCAGACAGCTAGTTTTGGAACCCACTCAGGAGGGAGCAATCTTAGACCTGGTAGTCTCAAATGGGGATGGAGAGAGGATCTCAGATCTAGAAGTCGGTAGCCATCTGGGAACAAGTGACCTCCAAACAGTGTGATTCATGATAAACTTAGCTGTAGAGTGAAGCCATACAAAAGTGAAGTTACTGGACTTCAGGAGGGCTGATTTTGTTAAAATGGGAGAGTGCCTCAGAAAAGCACTAGCAAACAGGCAAGACGGTGGGGGTGCAGCAACAATGGGGAAACATCAAAACTGCCATCGCAGAGGCAACAAGCCTTTGTTTGAAGCAAATAAATCAAAACAAAAGAAAAAAAAACACTATGGTTCTCAAAAGAAGTGGCAGGAAAGGTTAGGGAGAAAAAGATAGGATTCAGAAAGTATAAGGAAACACAGTAGGAGCAGGACAGAGAACTGTACCAGTTAAAGCATAAGGAAGTGGGAAAGGCAGTCATAATAGTAAAGGCCCAAACCGAGGAAAAGATAGCCAACTCGGTTAAGAAGGGGGATAATAGCTTTTATAGGTACATTAGGGAGCAAAGATAGACTAAGGCAAGGATACTGAGGTTGAATAAAGAGGAGGGTGGTTGGGCAGAGAGGGACAGTGAAAAAGCAGGGATACTGAATGAATACTTCTGCTCAGTATTCACAAAAGAAGAGAAGAGGAAGGTACTTAATCCAGTCAATAGAAGCACTCTGGGTAGGGGGGTTGATATCAGTTCTTTCACAGAAGAAAGGACTCAGAAAGAACTCCTAAAACTGAAGGTGGATAAAGCAATATGGCCTGATGGGATTCACCCAGAATTCTAACTAAGGGGAGAACTAGTTACACCACTGACTACCCTTTTTTAATAAATCATGGGAGGATGGTATGGTACCTGAGAACTGGAGAAGGGTGGATGTGATTCCCCTTCACAAAAGTGGGAGCAAGACAGAGGCAGGAAACTACAGACCTGTCAGTTTGACCTCAGTGGTAGGGAAAATGATGGAATCACTTCTGAAGGAAAGAATTGTTGAGTACCTAGAGGTCAGCGGTGCACAGGACCCAAGGCAGCATGGATTCACAGCATGTAGGTCATGTCAGATGAATCTAATCAATTTATTTGACTGGGTGACCAAAGTAGTAGACCAGGGAGGGGCTGTGGACATGGCCTACCTAGACTTCAGCAAGGCATTTGACACAGTCCCACACAAAAGATTAATAAACAAATTAATCAGCCTGGGAGTGGGTCCCAGGGTGGTAGCCTGGGTAAAACACTGACTGGACAACAGGACACAGAGGGTAATATTAAATGGAGTCCACAGTGAAGAAAGGGGGGGTTACTAGTGAGATACTGCAAGGTTCAGTACAGGGGATGGTCCTTTTTAATGTCTTTATAAGTGACATTGCAGAGGGGCTGGAAGGAAAGGTATGTCTCTTTGCAGATGACACAAAGATCTGCAATAGAGTTGATACACAAGGCGGGATGGAAAGGATGAGAAGGGACTTGGCAAGGCTGGAGGAATGGTCAAATGTATGGCAGCTTAGATTCAATGCAAAGAAGTGCACAGCAATGCATCTGGGAAACAAAAACCCAGGGGAAGAGTAAACAATAGGGGGTAAGATACTGACAACATCAAAAATGGAAAGGGATCTGGGGGTAGTTATATCAGATTACCCAAAGGTGGGTAAGCAATGTGAGAAGGCAGTAAGGAGGGCTGGGGGGATACTGGGATGCATAGGGAGAGGCATCACCAGTAGAAAACAGAAAGTTGTTGTCCCTCTGGACAGACAGTTGGTAAGACCACATCTGGCGTACTGCATACAGTTTTGGAGACCCCATCTCTGCAAAGACATAGACAGGGTGGAGGCTGTCCAGAGGAGGGCAACAACAATGGTGCAGGGTCTGCACCAGAAGACATATGAAGACAGACTAAAGGAGCTTAATATGTATAGCCTCAAGGAAAGGAGGGAGAGGGGGGACATGATAAAAACTTTCAAGTACCTCAAGGGAATCAACAAAGTCAAAGAGGGTAGCATCTTTCAGAAAAAGAGATGTGCAAGAACAAGGGGGCACAATTTGAAGATAGAGGGGGGACAACTCAGAGGTAACATGAGGATATATTTCTTCACGGAGAGGGTTGTAGATGCATGGAACAGCCTTCCTGAGGAGGTCATAGGGTCAAAAACAGTGGGGAAATTCAAGAATGCATGGGACAGACATTAGGCAATTCTAGTGCGGGGTAGGAGGAAGTTGGCTGTTGGTTAACTAGAATCTGCAGCTTATCCGTTAGGTAGGGAATGGGCAGACTAGGTGGGCCAAGTGGTCCTTATCGGCCATCAGATTCTATGTTTCTATGTTTCTATACACTTATTTATAGTAAATTGTCAATGTACTAACCAGATCTAAAATATTATTTAGTCTCGTAGGGTCTGTCACATTTTGCGTTAGAGCATTTTCAGTACAAAATTCAAGAAATCTTTTTTCTTGTCCACTAATAGCTGTTTTCTTTACCCAATCAATATCAGGATAGTTAAAGTCATCTACTAATATAACTATTCCCATATGTAAAGCATTTATGATTTCCTTCATAATAAGGTTGTTAATTGCTTCGTTGGTGATTGGTGGTCTGTAACACAGTCCCAGGATATAATTTTTTGCCCATTATTTATAATTCGAATCCACACTGTTTCTTTGTCCTTGTTTGTTCCTTTTATTTTGTCAGTGATGTCTATGTACTTTAATTCACAAGTTAGATAAATAGCTATAACACCTCATATTTTATTTTCTCTATCCTTCCTAATGGTGTTATATCCTGTAATTTGATTTCCCCAGTTTTCATTGTTATCAAACCATGTTTCTGTAATTAGTGCCACATTGGTCTTCTCTGAAAAAGCAGTGCCTGAAATTCTTGACATTAATTTTTCAGACTTTGTACATTACTGAGAAGGCATTTTAGTGACTTATCTTTATTACTTGACATATCCTTTGCTGTAATTTTACCTTTTAATTGTTTTGGACAGCAACCCCACGTGGTTCATTTAAATCAGTTGATTCCATTTTTGATCTAATTAATGTACCCAGAACATTTACCCCATGTTTATTTAAGTGCAGACCATCAGTTCCATAAAGTTTTCTATTTCCATGAAATTTAACCCATAAATTTATAAAACCAATGCCCTCTTTTCTGCACCGGTTTTCTAAGCATGTGTTAATTCTGGAGATTGTTTTATTTTTTTCGCTTACAGCCCTAGGGACGGGTAAGAGTCCAGATATAATTACTTTAGCCCCTAGTTGTTGTAGACCCTTTGCTATTTCTAGAAGGTCTGTAAAGAAGTCTTTTCATGGTTTAGATCTACACCATCAATACCCACATGGATAGTAATAATCTTCTTTGTGTCAAATTGTTCTATACACATTGGTATTTCTCTTTTGATGTCTTTTATTCTCGCCCCCGGATAACATAATACCATCCTGTTCTCCTTGTAATCTTGGCAAATTGTGCTATCACATCTCCTTATTATTGAGTCTCCCATAACTATCATTTCAGTGGAACTGTGTTCATTATTTATCTGTTCTAATGACTCATTAGCCAAGCCTTCAGATCTATTTTGTAGGTGAATATCAAGGGGTGAAATAGCCCTATGTCCTTTTTAGTTCCTTTTCCTTTTTTAATTAAACAAAATTCATCATTTTTCTGAGGTTCACCTGTTTTTAATCTTTTGTCAGTCATAGTGTTTATTTGGTGTGACTAATCTATCAATTAATAGTGTATAATTGAACAAATCAAGCAAATACAGTTATATACCTGGACTAATTCAAGCTATATACCTACATTAATTAAACAATCAATGGGACAATACTGATAACATGATTAACACATATGAACATACAAACATATGAAGAAGCCAGCAGAAGAAGGCCATTTGCTCTATCAAGTCTGCTCATATTGCAGGGTCAATGGCTTGGGCTAAGGTACCTGCCCTCCTTCCCCACTTCTCCCATCCTCCTAATCTATGACCCTTACCCTTCTCGTATGCCTTCCCAGCCCCTCTTAAAGCTGTCCACTGTCTTCAAAGAGATTACCTCTTCTAGCAGTGCATTCCAAGTGTCCACCACCCTCTCTGTGAAGAAGCGCTTCCTGACATCCCTCCTAAACCTCCCACCCTCCATCTTAAGACTGTGTCCCCTCGTGCTATGATTGCCATGCAGCTTAAAGAGACTTTCCTTACCAACCTTATTTATCCCTTTCAAGTACTTGAAGGTCCCAATTATGTCCCCTCTCTTTCTCCTGTCTTCCAGGGAGTACATATTCAGTGCTCTCAACCTCTCCTCATATGCCTTACCCTGCTTAACAGCTATCATATTTATAGCCCTCCTCTGGACCTTCTCCAGCAGGTTAATGTCTCTTTTAAGGTGTGGGCACCAGTACTGAACTCCATACTCCAGATGCAACCTTACCAGTGACCTGCACAAAGGCAGTATAACCTCCTCTCCCCTACTACTGATCCCTCTAGATATGCATCCCAGCATCATGTTTGCCTTTGCTGCTGCTTTCTTGCACTGCATGGCATGCTTCAGGTCACTAATGATTATCACTCCCAGATCCTTCTCCTTGGATGCAGATACTCAGACTCCATCCAGGTACTACTCTGTCCTAGGATTCTTGGCTCCAATATGCATAACTTTGCATTTCTTGGAATTGAAGCCAAACTGTCATATCCTGGACCACCTTCTTAGCTTTTCCTGATCTTCCTATAGGTCCTGTATCCCTTTAACTGTATCCACTCTCCCACAATGTTTGGTGTCATCCACAAATAAGCACATTTTGCCCTTAATGCCATCTCCAGTGTCATTGATGAAGACATTGAATAATACTGGCCCCATCACCGAGCCCTAAAGGACCCCACTGGTTACCTGTCTGGTGTCAGATAACTTTCCCCCCACAACCACCCTCTGGGTTATGTCCTTCAGCCAGTTTTTCACCCATCTAGCCATCTTTTCCCCAACCTCAAGATCCACCAACTTCCTGATCAACCTTTTGTGGGGCACAGAGTCAAAGGCCTTGCTGAAATCAAGATAGAGGATGTCTACTGCTTGGTCCCTGTCTACTGTCTTAGTGACACAGTCAAAGAAGTCAAGCAGATTTGTTTGACATGATCTCCCCCCATGAACCCATGCTGCCTCACATCCTGGAGACCATGCTCCTCTAGATATTCCACCAACCTCTCTTTTAGTATGGTCTCCATGAGCTTGCCCACAATGGAGGTCAGACTGACTGGTCTGTACTTCCCTGGATCATCCTTGGAACCACTTTTGTGGAGTGGTACTATGTGTTTACACATCATTAGGAAGCTAGTCAAACCAATTAACAAGCTGCAAAAGAACCTGGAAAAAAGGCACATAAAACCCTCCCAAACCCTGAAATCCCCAAGTCCTATCTGCAACCATACACACCATTCTCTCCTTGTTGCAAGAGACCTTTAGGTGCCATAACATGATCGCAAATGCCAGCTCCATAACAATCACCATCCTAATGTATTGTATTCAACAAACAATGGGTAAGGGTGGAACACTTGGAAGGTATATCGATCTTGGGGGCTAATTAAGGCAATAAAGCCATTTGTTCTTCAGGCTCGTGGCCTTATAGCCCTAATTAGCCCCCTCAATGGGTATACTGTACATCTATATCCATATCTATATGTATCTACTCTATCTACATGTATTTATCTATCAACTGTACAACCCCTTATTTTTGCTGAAAATTTATTTCTGCTATATCTGCGGGACAGTCCTTGTCCACGGAAATAAATTTACAGTGAAAATAAATGGACCACTATGTCGAAAAACACAGAAGAAAGATTTGAATGTTGGACTGCCACTACATTGCCCCATGTAGTCAGATGCCAACATGTAGCCAGACAGCACTCAGATTGTTGCAAGACCTGAACATCAGAACTACCACTAATTTGCCATTACAGATGGCAATCACAGAGAATGCTGACATGCTGTCTCTGAACCCACCATTCACAGTAAACAGTGACGTACAGTACCTTTTCTAGAAATCCACATAGGATGTGGAAAGCAGTACAATTCATCCTCATAATCAATTTTTTGGGTTTTGGTTTCATTAAGTTCCAATTCAACAGATGCTAAAATAAACCGATTTAAATGAACCACCACATTGTTAAGCTGGCTCACTGAGATACCTATACCATGTGACAATGCGGCAGTTCGTTTTGATTACGTTTGATTCCTGGATTATGAATCTGACATTTACTACTTCCTAAATCTTATTGAGTTTCATGAAAGGTACTGTACTTCACTGTTTATTGTGAATGGGGAGTCAATGTGTCAGCAATCTTGGCATTCGGCAGTCCAAGGTTCAAAGCTTGCAAAAAAATGTTTGATCATTTCTCTTTCCAAGTTGGGAAACGACTTAGATGCTGGTCACATTTTGGAGGATGTTTTTCTATTCTTCTCTAATTGGGATTAGTTGGGATATCAGCAAGTTACAAAAGTTCTGTGGCAGCAGGTGACTGAACTGATTGACATAGAGTGGACAGACAACAGTACTGTAAATGCGCTAATATAAGTTTACGGAACTGCCCATGGACCTGGACCACGCGGAATATAAGGTGCGCTGAAATAAAGCGTTATACAGTATCTATCTATCTATCTATCTATCTATCTATCTATCTATCTATCTATCTATCTATCTATCTATCTATCTATCTATCTATCTATCTATCCTTAGGGTTGAGCAGGCAATTTAATGTTAAAACTCAAATTTTGCACTTTAATAACTTTGCAACCATTCAATGGCTTTGCATGAAATTTTGCATTCATGGTTTCCTGGGGTAGATCTCTTGATATGCCAAGTTTTGTTCCAGTTGGATGTGCGAATTCTGAGATCTGGATGCAATTTATTTCTTATCATACTGTGCACAGATGTTGTAGAATTTTGGTTTGAAAGTTTTATGCTAGAAAGAGCTTAGGTTAAAGAACTGACCTGCAATAAAAATATTGATGCATTCCAAAGTTATAACATTTTTTAGATCCCATTGTTTACTATGGGAAAATGTTTTTTCAGGATAGAGGGTAAAATTACGACAGAAGAATTGGTCTCATGAAAACAGGATCTGTTCTCACGAGAGTGAAATCCTTTTTCACCAGAAAATTGTTTTCCATTAGCCGACATCTTGTTTTCTTAGTTAGCTGGAGGAAAAAACAAAGAAAACACATAAAAATGAATGGATTATAAAAACAAACATCAGAACCTAACTGAGCAGGACCCGTTTAGCTTCATTCTGGTGTTTGTTCTTTTATAAGCATGCCAAGCAACACCTTTTCTTGGCACCCGAAATCCCAGATGCCCAGCTTAGTGAGAGGAGCACTTCCCCCGTGTTTTCTGTATGAGCAGTGGGGGTTTTCTTGACTTATGCAGCAGCAGCTGGAACTCGTGCTGCCAGCTGCAGATTAAGCTGAGAGCCACTGTTTTCCCTGGTGTCCAGTGGCACCCCCACCCTGTATTTATGTACAGAAATATATTTTTTATAAATATATATTTTTAATTTTTGTTTTTATTTATTTATTATTTTTCCCCGACCTGCTTTTTTTGTGGGGGTTGGGGGGGTATGCAGTTCCAATTTTTTCCCTGGTGTCTAGTGGTACCCCCAACACTCCAATATCCAAGATATTTCATTGGTGGCAGTGGTATCCCCCCCCCATGGTGCTGTTTTTATTTATTTATCCCTGAAAAGGAAAAAAAAGTCCCTCAATGTCTTTTGCCAGGCTTGAACCTGTATATAAAAAAAAAAGTCCATGGCCGATTAAGCCCATGCCCCCCCATCCGACCTCCCACTGTGCATCCACCTCCTCACACCCCCTGTGATGTCCCCACAGACCAACAATCACCTAAGGAGGTCCCACGTTTGAGACCTGCTCAGCCGATTGAAGACACATCTTGCTGCTGGAACTGGTGACTGCATTATGAAGTAAGGTAAATGCGCATCAATGTATTTCAACGGGGGGGTTCAACTTTTGGTGTTAACTCAGCTGTTTTTCATCATTTTGACCCCAAATTTTTTACATGTTGTTTTTGGGACCCCACCTCATGAACAATATGACTGTCATTAGGCAACTCCTGCCAGAAAAGTGATTCCACAGTCAGTTTTGTGAAATCACCTTTCTGGTTGGATTTGTGTAATGACAGTCTTGTTCATGAGGTGGGGCCTTAAGAAGGCTATGTTGAAAATGCGGGGTCAAAATTTGAAAAAATGGCTGCGTTATGACCATTCCTTGCAATCTCACTACTCGCACTCATAACTTTGGAAATGTTCAATAGTTTTACCCCATGTTTTCAACATAGCCTTGTTATTACCCCACCTCCTGTATGAGACAGTTGTCATTTTTCAAATCCTGTCCAAAATGTGTTTTTTCATTTGCACTGTGGATTGGCATTGCGCTTGTGCTGAGTTACATTTTGGCAGGGATAGAAAATGTTTCTGCACCAGGAATATGAGGTGCGGGTAATACCATGGGTATGGTGACAATTTGGTGACTGCTGTGCTATAACTGGAAGTACAGGGGCTGGAGGTCCCTGTGCTTCTACAGTTACAGGCATATATGCATCTATGGAGGAATGGAAGCACAGGGTCTGAAAGACCTCATGCTCCCACAGTAAAATAAATATACTATTATTCTATCTCAAAAAGTAAGGAAATAAATTGCAAAAAAAACTTTGTTAATGCACCATTAGGGTTGAGGCATCAAAAGTAGGGAAATATGAACTTAGAGTTCCCAAGCCTAAGACCCCACCCTCACCCTCAGCTTTCAACCCTAAGGCCCCACCCCCAGCCTCAGCTTCCAACCTTAAAACCCCACCCCAACCCCGCAGGCAGGAAAGGGTGTGAGAGGTGTGCCTTGGGGTTGCAAACCCTAATGCTTACCCCATTCTATGAGTAAGTCAGGTAAGATGGCTACAGTATAGGAGAATGGGGTGAGCATTAGGGTTCGCAACCCCAAAGCACACCCTCACAGCTGTTCCTACATGCAGGTTGGGGATGGAGTCTTAGGTTAGAAACCAAGGTTGGGGTGGGGTTTTATATATATATATATATATATATATATATATATATATGTATATACAAAATCACACATGCCCCCACAATGCCCTTCAGGCCCCGTGCTCCCACCAAACTGACCTTTTGTGCATGTTGACATGCATCTGAGGGAGCGCAGGCCCTTCGGGCCCTGCGCTGCCACTTACACATACAATGGAGTCATACAATAGCCCTATAGAAACATAGAATTTGATGGCAGATAAGGACCTCTTGGCCCACCTAGTCTGTCAATTTCCCTACCTAATGGATAAGCTGCAGATACTAGTTAACCAACAGCCTACTTCCTATAGGCCTGATAAGGAACCCTTGTAACACAAATTTGCCAATATTTCAGTAACTGTACAACCTATCAAAACAATTCCAGTGCATATGTAATCTATGACTTTTAAACTTCCACATAAGCTAAGCTGCAGGTATTGAAAAATCCATATCTTGCTTCGTCTTCAAGATACAGGTGCCGAAAGGCGCTGTAGGCACCTCAGTGTTATCCTATGGGAAATTTCTCAATTTCAGAACTCTGTAACTATGAGTCCGTTGAATGTTTTGGGACCAAACTACAAAAAGGCACATCTGTGGGACCAGAGCTTGCCACCCTGCAAATTTCAGCCCAAAAGCACAACCCACCTTGGCACAATGAAATGACAAAGAAAACAACACATTGGAAAATGTGTTCATGCAGTGTTTTAGCGATAGCTTGAATGTCTTTGTGGCACTCCTATCTCTATAATGGGAATGTTGTAATGCACAGAAAAATGTTATCCAGGTTTCTTTTTTTGATCACGATTATTGCCATGACAACAAAATGGTAGAATGGTGCAAATAGTTTGAAAAACATATTTCCAGACCACCTGGTGAAAAGCTAATGCCAGGGTCATGTTCCTCAGGGCCCAATGAGGTAAACACAACTGTTGGTGTTTACTGAAGGGCATTATTTTTTGAGTTACAATGTTTTTTGTCTCGCTGTAACTGAAAACAAGATGGTGGCAGCACAACAACAAAAATGTGATCGCAAAAGTTTTCGCAATGCACATAAAATGTTTCCATAGGCTATAATGGGACATGAAAAACTTGAATAACTTTTGAACGGATTAATATTTTTTCTCCAAATCTTCAAAAGGCACCAGTTCAACACAGGCCACATATAGACAAGCAAATTTGAATCCAATCAAACGCATTCTTCAGTTAATTATGGCTGACCAAAAAATGCTCGCACATTGGTAATTTCCACTCTTTGGATGCTCTGTGGTTCCACAACTATGCGTCCAACTGGAACAAAACTTTTCAGATCCAGAGATCTATGGTCGGAGGCTGTGCATGCACAATTTCAGACAAATCAGAAAAATGGTTGAAAAGTTATTAAAGTGCAAACTTTGGGGTTTAACATAGAAGTGACCCTCCAACCCTAACTATACCTGCCCTATTGGGTAGGTATAATATATATATATATATATATATATATATATATATCTCTCATATATATATATATATATATATATGTGTATATAATGGTAGCAAGGTAGTGCTACCATAGTTAGGGTTGAATAGCCCTTTTAAGGTTAAATAGTGAAACTTTGCACCTTAATAACTTTGCCAATGTTCAGTGGATTTGCCTGAAATTTGGCAGGCATGGGGTGTAACATAGATCTTGGGATCTGGTAACTTTCGTACTGGTCGGATATACGGCTGTGGCGTTATTAAGCGGCATCCGTGCACACAATTACGGTTTGTTGCGCATTCTTTGCTCACACCTACAGGTTGCACGGTTTGTGTGACCAGTCTGAAAACTTCAGGGAATGTGCGGCTGGGATTCCTGATGTGCCTTTTGAAGATTTCATGAAAAAATATTGAACAGTTCAAAAGTTATTCAAAAAACAAGTTCCTATTATAAGTCAATGGGAAAAGTTAACAAAAAGTTCAACACTTCCGCAAATGCACTTTTTAGTGTCACAAATTGCCCTAGTAGTGTCACAAATCCGCCATTTTGTTTTCAGTTGCTGATCAGAAAAATGCTTAGCAATTAAAATTGGGACCCTCTAGGAAAACAATTCTTTTGGTGTTCACTTAGTCGGACCCTCAGGATGCTAGCCATGTCTTTATTTTGGGGTAAAACATCCCAGAAATATGTTTTTCAAATTTGTGGGAAAAGTAGTGTCGCAAAGTAGTGTCGCACTTGTGAAACTTTTGCAGATTTTTGTGAAAGGTGCCACAAATCATGACACTACTTTTCTAGACTATGGCAAAATGACAGGAATTCCTTGTCACCCTGCTGCAAAAGAACAGTTTGGTCTTTTGGGCTAAAAAAAAAGAGATGTGGTAGCCGTGTTAGTCCAGTCAACAATGTAGAGAAAAAATACAACAAATATGTTGCAGATGATACCTTTTATTGGACTAACAAAATTATTTTCAAGACTAGCTTTTGAGAGGTGAAACTCTCTTCCTCAGGTCTTTTGACCTGAGGAAGAGAGTTTCACCTCTCAAAAGCTAGTCTTAAAAATAATTTTGTTAGTCCAATAAAAGGTATCACCTGCAACATATTGGTTGTAGTTCTTCTCTACATCTTCTGGGCTGAAATTTGGAGGAAAAGCAGCCAACATCTCACAGATGTGCCTTTTGGTGGTTTGGTGACATAATATTGCAAGGACACAAAGTTATGGTACTCCGAAGTTTACGCCTTTTCCCATAGACTAACATGGTGGTGTCCTCCACGTTTTTTGGGGCTCATATCTCAGAAAAGGTGCGAGATACGGAATTTCCATCACAAACATGCGTAGCCCTGTGGGCTACTCATTCAGTGAAAATGTAGCCAGGAAAGTCATGAATCATGTGAAATTTTAATTTTTTTTTCTACGTAGTAAGGTTACTGAGATATTAGCAATTTAGTATTACAACTGTTCATTTATTACTATGAGGCACATTATTATGCATACATTCTTTGTTGTCACTGTGTTTCTCAATGGAGCTTTTGGGGAAAAATAGTTTGTGCACTCCACTTACTGTTACACGTAGGCTTTACACTTCTCTTTCCGTGCCCATTTGTGTTAGCGTTCCTGTGTACTCCACTGTGTGCATTACCCTTTGCAGTTTTGTTTGTGTTTGCTTTACTGTTGACATTTGCGTCTCCGCTATTGTTTGTCTTTGCGTTTCAGTTTGTGTCACCGTCCGCATTGCGATTTGCTTTTCCAGCCATTTTTTCATTTGCATTTGCATTTCTCTTTTTTTTTTAGTGTCATCGTTGCTGTTACCGTTACCATTTGCATTTCCAATTGCATTACTATGCCTGTGCATGTTACGGTTTGCATTTCTGTATGTGCTTGCATTTCTGTTTCTGTTTTCTTTGGCATTACTGTTGCTTTTATCATTACCATTTGCATTTCGCATTGCGGTACCGTGGCCATGCGCGTTACGTTTTGTGTTTCCGTATGCGCTTGCATTTGCATTTCTATTTCTGTTCTCTTTGGTATTATTCTTGCTGTTACCATTACCATTTGCATTTCCAATTCTGGTACTGTGACCATGCACATTTACCACTTGCGTTTCTGTATGCAATTGCATTTTGCGTCTCCTTTTGCGTTACTGTTCACTTTGGCATCACTTTGCGCTTCTGTTTCTGTTACCGTTTGCGTTATGATTTACGTTTCCATCACCATGTGCATTACTATTTACCCTTTCATTTCCCTTGTGGTTACTGTTACTATTTCACTACAAATCATGTGGTGGGAGCATGGGGCCCGAAGGGCCCGCGCTTCCACCACCACTTTTCATTCACCATTTATAGTCCTTATTCTCAAAAAGAAGGGAAATTCATGGCAAAAAAAATCCATTTAATGCATCAGTTAGGGTGGTTCCACAATGACAAAAGTGAGGAAGTTCAATGTTAGGGTTGAAACCCCCCTTGGACCCACCCCCACCTCACCCCCCCCAGCTGGCATCGGGATGTGCATTGGAGTTGTCGGTCCTAACTCTCACCCCATTCTCCTATAGTTCACCACCTCAGCTTCTTTACACATGTTATGGGGTGAGGGTTGGGCCAATGACCTCAACGCACACCCCGATGCTGGCTGGGGGGTGGGGTGGGTGGGTCCAAGGGGGTTCAACCCTAACATCGAATTTCCTCACTTTTGTCACTGTGGAACAACCCTAACTGATGCATTAAATGGATTTTTTTTGGAATGAATATCTATCTATCTATCTATCTATCTATCTATCTATCTCTCTGTCTATCTGTGTGTGTGTGTGTTATATATATATATATGCAATGGGGGTAAGGATATAAAGAGGCAAATAACCACAGTATTTTTGGCTGGTCAGACCTACAGTGAGAATATCGCATTTATCCTCACTGAAGGTCATTTATCCTCACTGTAGGTAATAACCAGGTACTATCTGCACTTCAGCACAACTGCTTACAAAGGTTTTGATTGATGGGAGCTGGCAGCATGAGCAGCATAATCAGAATGCACCTGCTCACTTGTATTCCAGCTCCCACTGGCAGTTTCATTTCTCTCCAGCAGCACACAGAACAGTTTCATTTTCTCCCCTGTTCTTTCACTGTAACTTATTTGAAAAAAAAAAAAACTTTCAGCTTCACACAATATTAATTACCATTGCTCTTAAATGTCCAAAATACCAGACAAAACACATTTAATTATTTTTATTGTCTCCCCCACCCAATGTTCTTTCACTTCAAATAGTAAAAAAAAACAACTTTTAGCCTCACACAAAACATTCACTTCCTTCAAATCCCAGCACACAAAAAAGCAACCAACTCTCTCTTTTTTTACTCTTACCTCTCTCCCCAGCAGCACAATGGCACAGAGTCCTGACACAAAAGTTCAGTTTTACGGAACACAACGCTCAGTCATCCGGAAACAAAAAGAAATAAATACATAACTATTTTTAAAAAATGAAAATTACACTGATAAAAAAACTTAGCCCATTGCATAAAGGGAACATACAATGCCCCCATCAAAAATATCTCAGATATTTTCCCCTCGAGCAGCTTGACCTATGGCATCAATCGTGGCTTCACCACTCATGATGTCAAAGGTCAAACTGCACTGGGGAAAAATATCAGAGATATTTTCAATGGGGGCATTGCATATCCCATACATAAATGTATACTGTATATATATATATATATATATATATATATATATAGATATATATATATATGGTAGCACGGTAGTGCTACCATAGTTAGGGTTGAGGAGCCATTTCCATGTTAAACCCAAAATTTTGCACCTTAATAACTTTGCAACTGTTTGATGGATTTGCCTGAAATTTGGAATGTATGATCAAGATCCATAGGCCTTGGGATCTACCAAGTATTGTACTGATCAGATATACGGTTGTGGAGTTATTAAGTGTGATCTGTGCGCGCGTTTACGCTTTTCTGGAATTCTGTGGTCGCGCCTACAGGTCGTACGGTTTGCATGACCAGCCCAAAATCTTCAGGGAATGTGCAGCCAGGGTCCCTGATGTGCCTTTCAAAGATTTCGTGAAAAATATTAAGCAGTTCAAAAGTTATTCAAAACAGTTTCCCATTATAAGTCAATGGGAAAAGTTAACAAAAGTTCAACACTTTCGCAAATGCATTTTACTTTCCAAATGGGCCTGTTACTTTCTAGAAATTGGCCATTTTGTTTTCAGTTGGTGATCAGAAAAATGGTTGGCATTTAAATTTGGGACCCTCTAGCAACCTAATTTTTTGTATTCACCTAGTCGGGCCCTGAGGATGCTTGCCATGTCTTTATTTTGTGGTAAAACACCCCAGAAATATGTTTTCAAATTTCTGGAAAAATTACTTTTTGCAAATTACTTTCGTGCTTCGATGAAAGAAGTTTTAAATTTTTAAAGCTTTCGAAATTGCGACAGTAGTTTTCTAGTTCAGGGAAATGACAGCAATTTTTGGCACTGCGCTGCAAAAGAACGTTGGGAGTTTTGAGCTGAAATTTGAGGGAATGGACACAACATCTCACAGATGTGCCTTTCAGTGTTGTATTGAAAAAATATTACATGGCAGCAAAGTTATGGCACTCCAAAGTTGACGGTTTTTCCCATAGGATAACATTACGGCGCGACATGTTACAGAAATCTTTGGCACCCTGCTGCAAAATAACGGTTTGGTCTTTTACCTGAAATTTGGAGGGAAGACAGCCAACAGCCCACAGATGTGCCTTTCAGTAGTTTGGTGAAAAAAATATCCTGCAGCGGCAAAGTTACGGCACTCCAAAGTTGACATTTTTCCCATAGGATAACATTACGCGCTAACGATAACAGAAACTTTTGATCCCTGCTGCAAAATAACGGTTTGGTCTTTTTCCTGAAATTTGAGGAAGACAGCCAACAGCCCACAGATGTGCCTTTCAGTGGTTTGGTGAAAAACATTACAGGGAGGCAAAGTTATGGCGCTCTGAACTTTCTTTTCCCTTAGGATAACATTACGGTGTTATTGCGACTTTCAGGGCCAGTATCTCGAACGGTAGATAATGGACTTTCATCGGAAAGTTTCTTAGCCCCTAATGGTGCTGAGATCCAAATTAGCCAGGACAGTTGTAAATAATATGACTTTTAAATTTTTTTTCTACGTCGTACGGTTCCTGAGATATAATGTATTTAGTATTCCAAGATCTCATTTTCTGCGCCGATACTCATTATTTTGCATACATTATTTGTACTCACTGTCTTTCTCAATGCAGGTTTTGGGGAAAAACCAGCCCGTGCGCTTACATTACTGTTACTGTTGCCCTTTCCGCTTGCGGTTCCGTACCGGTTTCACTTACCGTTGACGTCTGCGCCACCATGTGCGTTATCCTTTGTGTTTTCATTTGCGCTTGCGTTTCTGTTATTTTTTGCCATTTCTGTCTACAGTACTGTTTATTTTTCTGTTTCACTTTACATCACCATGCCCATTGACATTTCTGTTTGCAGGCACCATGTTACTATGTGACAACACATCACGTGGCAGACCATTCCCGTCTACGCCACCATGTGCGTTACCCTTTCTGTTCTCATTTGTGCTTGTGTTACCATGTGCGCCACTGTTAGCATTTCTGTTTGCGTTGCTGTCACTGTTAGTATGCCACAAGACATCATGTGGCAGGAGGGGCCCCGCGCTCCCACCGCTGCATTACATTCACTATTTCTTGTTCTCATTCTCAAAAAGAAGGGAAATTAGAGGCAAAAAACTCAGTTTAATGCATTAGTTAGAGTTGTTCCACAGCGACAAAAGTGAGGAAATTCACTGTTAGGGTTGAAAACCCTTGCACCCCCACCCACACCCCCAACCGGCATTGGGGTGTGCATTGGAATCATGAGTCCTAACTCTCACCCCATTCTCCTATACTTCTGCTGCTTTACACAGGTCATGGGGTGAGAGTTAGGGCTGATGATCCCAATGCACACCCCAATGCCACCACGTGCGTCATCCTTTGCGTTTTCATTTGCGCTTGCGTTTCTGTTACTTTTTTGCCATTTGTGTGTACCGCACTGTTTCTCTTTCTGTTTCAGTTTGTGTCACCATGCCCATTGACACTTCCATTTACAGGCACCATGTTACTATGTGACCAGACATCACGTGGCACACCATTCCCGTCTACGCCACTGAGTGCGTTACCCTTTCTGTTATTATTCGCGCTTGTGTTACCATGTGTGCTACTGTTAGCATTTCTGTTTGCATTGCTGCTCCTGTTACTATGCCACAAGACATCATGTGGTGGGAGCACGGGGCCCCACCACCACATTACATTCACTATTTCTCAATATCATTCTAAAAAAAGGGAAATTAGAGGCAAAAAACTCTGTTTAATGCATTAGTTAGGGTTGTTCCACAGTGACAAAAGTGAGGAAATTCGCTGTTAGAGTTGAAAACCCTAACTCCGAATTCACCCCCCCCAGCCTTTGAATAGAGAAATCCAGGTAAACTAATAAAAGACTGGTATACTAAACACATAAACATAGAAGGGGAATTAATATAGTTGATAAGTAAAGAAAATAGTATTAACTACACCATGAGAAGGAACTGTGTCTTAAAATAGGACATTCAAAATATTGATTATTTGCACTTTAGCTGTATTATGTAAGTGTTATTTGTATTGATTGTCATATTTGTATGATCATACCATGGAAATGTAATTATAAATGTCATTTATTTTAAAAGTCTTGTTATGATGTACTGTGTTTAATGTATTTTGTATGATTAATGTAAGAGTAACTGGGACTGGCCTTTCTGGACCTCGCTGTAAATGAGCCTCGACTCAGTGGAATTATCCATATTCATTTTTATGAATAAAAATTGTACCTACCTACCTACCAGGTGCAAATACAAGTTTCAGGCAAGATGTGAGAAATGACAGATGTACGTTTCATAAGGAGGTGTTAAAAAATAGCAATGTTGAAAACCTGGAGTGAAAATATTAAAATTTGTCGAAGTTATGAGCATGCATAGGAACTGCACAACACACGCTCATAAAGCAGTCATGTTTTGGAATTTTTCCACCAGATTTGCAGTATGGGCTTTTGATGAACAGTGGCACAGTCATTTCGTCAATTGGTCCCACAAAGTGATCGGCACCGTGACCATGAAATCACTTTTTGGGACTGAGTAAGAAAATGACCATGACAGGGTTCACAAGGTGGGGTCCCAAGAACCCTATGGTGAAAATTTGAGGTCAAACTTCCTAAAAATGGCTGAGATATCAACCTAAGTTGAAACTCCCATTAACTACCCACTATACTGTATGGCGCTTACCTTTGATTCTTCAGTTTGTGGTTCGGCTTTGAAGAGTGCAGACGTGTCCTGGTCCAGAGAAGATCACTGCTCCTGACCTCCAGAGGTAAGTATTGGTAAGGGAGGGTGCGGGGAGATGAGTGCTCAGTGGGAGGGTGGGGATATGGGAGGGGGGCTGGGGAGACAATGAGGGACTGTTTTCTTTTTTGCAGGTTAAAAAACCAAAATTAAAGACCTCAGAGGATGGTTTTCTTTACTCATAGGTATTTTAAAAAATATTATATATTTGGGCACACTGGGGTGGGCTTCCAGTGTGCCATATTAATGTATGTTTGTGTGTGTGTGTGGGAGGTGCATACATCCTGACACGGGGATTGGACACCCCGTGTCATCAATTAAAAACTATGGCTTGGGACACGGGGGGGGCATCATCCAACTCCGGGAGTGGGCATCCCGGATTCGGAGCATTAGCATTTAAAAAAATATATATATATTTGGAACCATGAGGTGGGCTCCCAGTGTGCCATATTAGTTGGGGGGGATGAGAGATACATACCGACATGGGGATTGGGTCTCTCTATGCCATCATTTAAAGAATAAATACTCAGACCATTTTTGCTAGGGGAAAGCCACCGTTGTGGATCCCCGTTCATCACTCGATCCCCGTTCATGAGGTGGGATGAGGACCAGATGGCCCTATCTGACTATCTGGTCTTCATCTCATGACCAGATGTCCATATCTGACCATCTGGTCTTTATCTTATGAACAGGGATTTTGACACCTCATGAATGGGGATCGGCTGACAAATGGGGATTTTGTCACCTCACAAATGGGGATTTTGTTTGGCTAATCCCCATTCCTGAAATGTGAAAATTCCTATTCATCAGCCAAATCCCCATTCATGGGGTGTCAAAATCTTTGTTTGTGAGCCGATTCCCATTCATGAGATAGGGCCATTTGGTCCTTATCTCATGAAAAGGAATTTTGACAGCTCAAGCATGAGGGTCGGCTGATGAACGGGGATTTTGACACTTCACAAATGGGGATTAGAAGCGAGTGATAAATGGGGATTTCCTGTAACAAAAAAAGGCCTTTTTTAATACACTGATGGGAACCAAACACATGGGTTTGTAGAGGGCATCACCCTGAACAAAACCCATGCATTGGTTTCCACAGAATATATCCATGGGGCAAGTACCAACATTTTATTTTGGGCAAAAAGTGAAAACAAGATGGCAGCTCACAAATGGATATTTTTTTCTCATGAATGAGGATTTAATGAATCCCCACTTGTGAGCTGTCAGAATTCTCATTCGTGAGCCAAAATCCTTGTTCACAGCTGTACATCTATCCAAAAGGACTGACCAGAGCATCCTCAGAACCCGCATTTTCAAAATTGAATAACTTTGTATCATATTAATATTTTTCACTGAACTAACACTAGCTTATTCCTTGGGGCATGCTCTTTCTACCCTGAAAATTTCTGGCCAAAAACCCGAACGGTGTTGATGCAGGATGGTCAGGAAGAATATGGAAAAATGGGCAACAAAAAGTGAAAAACATACTTTTTGCACTATACACTGAGCAAAATCCACACATCTGATCTAAACAAAACTTGGCAAGTCAGGAAATCTACACCACAGGACAGCACATTCATTTTTTTCATGCAAATCCATTGAACAGTTGCAAAATTATTAAGGTGCAAAATTTGGGGTTTAAAATTAAACTGCCTACTCAACCCCAACTATAGAGGTGCAACCGCACCTATATTATATATGTGTATATATGTGAGTGTATATATATATATATATACACATATACATACACACACATAAGAAAATAAGAATATCTCAGAGCTCCAGTATCAGAAGTGGGATTGCTGAAAATGCTTTAGGGTGCAGATTTTTAGGTGTACATATTATCAACTCAGAAACATTTAAATTCACAGCCATGGAATTCATATCACAAAATTTAGAGGGGAACTTGGTGGATTCACCATCTCAAAACTTCAACCAGTTGGGCACTAAATGAAATTTTGGATCCATGCCCATTTCTAAAATAATTGTTGCTACTGTCTGGTATGGTGATTCATTAATATTTGTACAAATGTATGTATGTCTGTGTTTTGTACTATTTCCCATTTTTATTTTCTTTAGCTCACACATATGGAGTTTTAAGCATTGTTGAGAGAAAGGTTGCAAATTAAACTTGACTGTTGAAGTTGGTGCAAAGTCAAGAACTTCACACTTTGCATAGCTTTGTAAAGTTCTGAATTTCTACCTCAAATTCACTTTGCAAAATTGAGTTAAAAAAATATTTTTGTACATTCCAAACCTGTCTCCCACTTTCCCTCCATGCACACATCAGACACCCCTACCCACCTCCTAGATAATGTTAACACCTCCCCCCAGCCTCCTGCTGGCATCTGCCTCCCTCTTCCCCCATGGTCTTGAAGAAGTAATATTGTGTTATGTATGAAGTTGTATAAGCAACCATGCTGTAAACAATCCTGTCCACCCACCTGCTTAAAACAAGTATTCACCCACCCTGCTCAACTCCCCAGACACCTGATCCCCATAATTTAATAGTCCACACCCTACCTTTCCCCCAAAGCACCCAACCTTCACCCTACTCCCAGGCTCCCCAAAGAATTAAAGGATATAGGATGTTTAAAACTGTACTCCCTTGTAGGAATAGTCAGTTTGTCTCTTCCTTATTCAGTGTTAAATGAATAATCCTCCAGCACGTAACATCTGATTGATTGAAATGCAACCGATCAGGTGTTATTACTCAGGAAAATATCATCATTCCTTCATTCAGCATTGAAAGGAACAGAGGAAGGGATAAGGTATACATAGTGTCACAGAAAGGAGCAAGGGAACTCAGGGATGATCTGGGTAGATTGGAGAGCTGGCCAAACATACACAGTTGCAGCAGAGCTTCAACACTAAACAAGCATTTGTCAATGCCGAATGTTGCTTGCTTATATGTGCTGTATAGGTATTTGGAAGTGATAGTACCATGCCTAAAAACTGTCATGTATACCCCCCAGTCATCCACTGTGTTCTTCTGTTCAGTATTCACAGAATGGTGGAGGGGCAAGGGCCACAGCAGTACAGCAGTTGCCAAGGCAGTGAAGAGGTGGACAATAGTCCATTCACAGGCAAAAGAATCCAGCAGGAGCTGACTAAATTGAAGGCGGACAAAGCGATGGGACCAGATGGCATACACCCAAGGATTTTAAGAGAACTGTGAAGAGAGATAGCAGTACCTCTGGCAGCCATGTTCACTGAGTCATTCAACACATTGGAGGAGGGCACATGTGGTCCCGCTACACAAATCTAGCAGCAGGGAGGAGGTAGGGAACTATAGGCCGGTCAGCCTCACTTCAGTAGTGGGGAAGATCATGGAGACATTGCTTAAAGAAAGGATAGTGGGGCATCTAGAAGCCATCGGAGCCCAGGACCATAGGCAACATGGATTCACAGTGGGCAGGTCACGTCAGGCAAATCTGGTTAATTTCTTTGACTGGGTGACAAAGGAAGTAAATCAGGGTGGGGCAGTGGACAATGCTTACCTTGAATTCAGCAAAGTGTTTGACACCGTCCCACATAGGAGGCTGATAAACTAGCTGTGTAAGTTGGGCATGGGGGAAAGGGTGGTAAACTGGGTTAGAAACTGGCAAACAGACAGGAGGCAGATCGTGGTGGTAAACAGGGTGCAGTCTGGGTTGAGGGGGGACCAGTGGGGTGCCACAGGGATCGGTTCTGGGGCCAGTCCTGTTCAATGTCTTCATTAGTAACATTGCAGAAGGGCTGAAGGGAAAGGTCTGCCTGTTTGCAGATGACACCAAGATCTGTAACACAGTGGATACCCCAGAGGGGGTGGAGAAAATTAGGAGGGACCTGGGGAAGCTTGAAAAATGGTCTGAGGACTGGCAACTGAAGTTTAACACAAAAAAGTGCAAAATTATGCACCTGGGGCACAGAAACCCTGGGAAAGCTACAGGATGGGGCCAGGATTGCGGACAGTCACAAAGAAGGAGAGGGACCTGGGGTTCTTATTTCAGATGACCTGAAAATGTCAAAGTGCTAAGACAGCTGGGAGGGCCAGTGGCATGCTGGGGTGCATAGGCAGGGGTATCACCAGCATAAGGAGGGAGGTAGTGATGCCATTATATAAAACCATGGCCAGGCCTTACATGGAGTACTGTGTTCAGTTCTGGAAGTCACACCTTTGTAAGGATATTAACAGGCTAGAGATGGTCCAGAAAAGGGCGAATCAGATGGTACAGAGCTTGCAACACAAGACTTATCAGGAGAAATTAAAGGACATCAATATGTACTCACTGGAAGAGAGGAGGGAAAGAGGGGATATGATAGAAACATTCAAGTACCTCAAAGGTATAAATATAACTACTGAGAAGCAGGAGACAGCTGCTATAGGCACATGTGCCAGCTTCTGTGTGATATTTTTTTGTTTCTATAAATCTGTAATATCCAGTATTTCAGTAAGCACATGACCACACTGCCTTCTGTAGGCAATTTTACGCTGGTTGATGCCTGGTGTCAGACAGCAGACAGAGGGCTCACCAGATTGTTTTGCCATTTGAAAAACTTTATAGAGTGTTCTTTTACTGGTAAGCATTTTGGAAAGCTGGTGAAAGTCTCACAATTTTTATTATGATTTTATCTCCTTATGTCTGTCCCCTTTGGTCTCCGAATCCCCACACCCCAACAGTCATCGGTTGCCACAGCTGCAGCCCTCTTCTTGCCAAGATGGAGGGTGAGCAGCTGCCTTCACAGTCTGTGAAGTCTGTTGTCTTTTAGTGCCACTTATTGGTCATCTTCCAACACAAGTGAGGTACTGCCAGCCCAAAACTAACTCAGGACAAGCAGCTTTCAAAGTGGAGAAGAAATGGAGTGAACAAGAATCAAGTAGTCATTCAGATGCAGCGTCGATTTTAAGATCAGCATACAGGAGTGGACACTACAAATAGCACCCCAGCTCTTTAAGCAGTCTTATGAAGAGTAAAGGCTTCTCGAAGTTCTGGGGTTCTGTTTAATGTACTATAAGTGGGCTGCATCTATTTCAGTAATTTACTGTATCTTACATCTGGATGTGTGGTAGACCCAACTTTAAATAAACACTGCACCTGAATAAACACATGATGCCATAGAAACATAGAATTTGTCAGTAGAAAAGGACCGCTCAGCCCACCCAGTCTGCCCAAGTGTTCTCTACCTACTTGTAACTCCTGCCTGTATATGTTACTGTATGTCTTATTCTGCCTGTGTCCATCAGGACCTCCTTGTGAATGAGCTTGCTCAATGGATTTTTCCTGCAATCAACTTGAACCTACTCTACCTCCATAGCCCTATTGATCTCCATTGACCCCTCCTTCTCCTTTTTCTAATATACCCCTATGTTTACCCCATGCATGCTTCATGCCACCTTCCATTTTAGCTTCCACCACTTCTCTTGGCAGTCTGTTCAAGGCTTCTACCACCCTTTCAGTAAAGAAATATTTCTTCACATCTATCCTGAACTCCCCCAGTTTCATTGTATGCCCCTTGGTTTGGGTGCTCATCCTCATTTGAAGAAAACTCCCCAACTGTACCGTTTACCCCTGTGAGATACTTTGTAGGTATTGATCATGTCACCTCTCACCCTCCTCTCTTCCAGAGTGTACATGTTGAGATTCTTCAGCATTTCCTTGTAAGGATTCCTGTGAAAATCCTAAACCATTTTAGTTGCCCTCCTCTGGAAAACCTCCACCCTTTGTCCTTTCAGAAGTGTGGACTCTAAAACTGGACACAGTACTCCAGCTGGGGATATACTAGGGAGTGATACAATGGCAGCACAACATCCCTCCTCCTCCTACTGGAGATGCCACTCCTTATGTACCATAGAATCCAGTTTGCCCTACCCATAGCCTTGTCACACTGTACTACCACCTTGAGGTCCTCTGATATTATAACCTCAAGGATCCTTTCACGTCTAGTGAGCATCAGTACCTCCCCCCATCCTATACCTAGGTACATTGTTTTACACTTGTTGGCATTGAACCCCAACTAAGTAAGAAAATGGAATTGATTTGAATGAATTGCAGGCCTTTAAGCAGCTTTTCGGGGAGTGTGTATGTGTGTGTGTGGGGGGGGGCTCTGTTACTATAACTGCTTTTGATTTTGGCTTCAAATCAGGTGCACTCCTGTAAACAGATAAAACACATTTAAGAAAGACTCATAAGAAATTTGATAAAGTCTTTGTACATTAGCCAGGGCTGAGTTTGCTGAACCCTTAACACTGCATTGCAGACAGGAGAGATGCAGCCTGTTCCTAATTAATGAGCTTCTCACTGGTCACCTGTGAGCCTCTTATGGGCCAGAGCTCACTACACAAGCATTTGTCAATGCCGAATGGTTGCTTGCTGGCATTAGCAGTGGAAGTACAGGAGTGAGACAGATGGGGCCCAATTCTCAAAGCCCTGTGTTTGACACAAGGTGCCTCCACCAAACAGATATGGTGCAAGATGCACCTTGCATCCATGACCACCCTCCGTATGATTCACAAAGGTGGCCTGCGTTGACCACAGGCCACCTGCCCCAAACAGGGCTTGCACCTACCCTGCACCCTGCAATGTACTACTGCATGGTGGTAGGGGGACTGCGGCTGATGCAGGCTGCATCCTGCAATTCACAGACATCACCCAGCAGGATAAATTCTGAGTGCCTTTAGACCAGCCAGGGCAGGTGTAAGCTGACTTAGGCATTCTCCCCTGGGTGATATGCCTGTGTGTGGCACACCATGGGTGATGGCCCACCCACCATACACCCTCGAGTGTGGCCCTGCATTTGTGGCCCCCATCCTTGTGGTCCAATGGCACCCCTCACAGCTCCCCAATGCCACCTGTGTACTACGTTGGAAGCCTCTTCCTGATGCTGCTCATACTGGCAGTGGCTCCTCTGATCCCCGATGCCCGCCCCATTGGAGCTACCACAGCATCAACTTATGGTAGTACAGTGCCAACACATGCCCCAGCAGGTGGTGCCCATCCTCCCTTACACCAGTCCTGACTGCTCCCTGGCGCCCGGCACATCCCACCACTCACCTCCATGGCCAGGCGCCAATTGCACCGAACATGGTGGGGAGACACTGGCCCACCAGGCTGGATCCACATGCCCATTATCTGGTTGGACAGGGGTCCTGTGTTAGTCTCTGGTGGCCTGCGGTGGACCTGTGCAGTGCACCAGGGGTTTGCTGCAAGGTTCTGGTCAGTGCAAGCATGAGAACTTAGCCGCTGGGACCCTTCCTGTACCTGAATCAGGTGCAGGGTCCCTGGCTTACAGGGCATCGGCGCAAGCTGCTGTTTGCGACAACTTGCACTAAATGCAGGCCCCTATGAGAATTGGGCCCATGCATTATAGGAATGGCAGTGAAGTATTGAACTGATGCCAACCCCACTCCCACCCTACAGAGATGGACAGGCATTAGGGTGTGCCTTTGGGTCGTCACCCATAATGGTCACAACATTTCACCTCACCCTACCCTGCAGACACTGACAAATGTCAAGGTTTGCCTTGGGTGTTCGGGCTTTACTCACCTCATTCCATAAGGAAATACTGTATGCTGAAATGGGTGCAGTATAGGAGAATTGGGTGAACTCCGGGGCCAAAGAGCCCAAGGTGCACCTCGATGCCTGTCACTGGCTGCAGGGTGGGGGTGGAGGTGGAATGGCATGAGCCTTACTGTCGACAATCCCAAGTCACACCCCTGATGCCTGTCAGTCCCAATGGGGTAGGGCATTATGGTCAAAAACCCTAATGCCCTGGGCTTTTCTTGGTATTTTTACTCCAAGTTTTCAACATGGGCTTTTTGTGATCCCACCGCATGAACAGTGACACTGTCAGTTTGTTGGCCGAAAGGTAATTTTGCCCAGTGACTTCTCCATTTGGCGCCATAGGTGCAAAAACAGATTTCAAACAGGATGTGAAAAATGACAGCTGTACTGTTCATGAGGAGGTGTAAAAAATGGCAATGTTGAAAATGTGGAGTGAAAATATAAAACAACTGGTGAAGTCATGAGTGTGTGTAGAAACTGCGCAATGCACACCTGTAATGTAATTAGTTTGGGGATTTTTTACAGCAGATTTTCAACATAGGCATTTTGGGACCTCCGCTCATGAACAGTGTCTGTGATTTTCTTAATCTGTCCCGAACACTGATTTCCAACAGCGACCGTGCTATTCTGCTCCAGAAGTGTGAAAACACATTTTGCCCAGGGTGTGAAAAATGACAGCTGTACTGTTCATAAGGAGGTGTGGAAAAATGTCAATGTTGAAAATATTACGTATTCGTGAACTCACGAGGGTGCATGGAAATTTCACAATGCACGCTCGTAACACACTCATTTTATTGACTTTTGTCACCACATTTTCAACATAGCCAGTTTAAGACCTCTGCTCACGAACAGTGTCACTGTGATTTTCTAAATCTGTCCTGAACAACCACACCACTGTATGCTACATGTGCGAAAACACATTTCAGGTGAGATGTGAAAAATGACAGCTGTACTGTTCATAAGGAGGTGTGGTAAAATGGCAATGTTGAAAATCTGGAGTGAAAAATATTAAAAATCCTCAAAGTTACGACCGTGCGTAGGAACTGCGCAACACACGCTCATATAACAGTCATTTTGGGGAATTTTTTCACCAAATTTTCAACATAGGGTTTTTGGGAGCCTACCTCATGAACAGTGTCACTGTGATTTTCTTAATGTGTCCCAAATATTGATTTTGCACACTGAACGTGCCATCGTGAGCTACATGTGCAAAAACACATTTCAGGGGAGATGTAAAAAATGACAGCTGTACTGTTCATAAGAAGGTGAGGTAAAATGGCAATGTTAAAAATTTGGAAAGAAAATATTAAAAATGCTCGAAGTTACTAGCGTGTGTAGGAACTGCACAATGCATGCTCGTAAAACAGTCATTTTGGGGAATATTTTCACCAAATTTTCAACATAGAGTTTTTTGGGGGCCTACCTCATGAATGGTGACACTGTCTTTCATTAACTGGTCCTGAAAGGTGCTTTCAATGACCGCAAAATCACCTTCCAGGACCGAATAATAAAATGACAGTGACTGAGTTCATGAGGTGGGGTCCCAAGAACCCCATGTTGAAAATTTGATGAAACAATTCTCCCAAATGGCCAAGATATGCACCAAAGTTGAAAAAAAAACATTTATGCCATTATACAGCTTACTGGCATTTCTTCAGTTCGCGGTCAGTTTTGAAGAGTGCAGACGTGTTCCCCGTCCACAGAAGATCGTTGCGCTGGGCTCTGGAGTTAAGTATGGGGTGAGGCGGGGGTGTGGGGAGGTGGGGTATGCATAGGGTGGGCAACGGTTGGGGAGAGGGGAAACAGAATCAACGAGGGACCTTTTTTATGTTGATTGTGTGCATGCACAAGAAACATGTTTCGGCAGCTTTCTCCACAGGCAGGTTGTGGAGGCGTGGCACTGTTGTGCCCAATGCCCCCACAGCCTAAAAAGGCTTGTCTCCCATCCCCCAATGCCATGGCATGCTGCTGCTGACACTAGTTCAGCCAGCATGCCACAACCTTCTAAAAAATCAGCCACTGCAATCAGGGGCCCCCTCATCATTGCAGCGTCAGCCATCCACTGCAATGAGGGAGCGACCTGTCATTGTAGGGTGGGATGTAGGATCCCTGATATTGTTTGTGAACATGGCAGTGGCTTGCCGCCGTATTCACAAACAACATTTACCCCCCCAACCATGTTTATTTGCTGACGGGGGAGCCCACTCTCCATCGACATAATATAACCCCCGGTTTTATTGTCTGCCGATGGGTGCCCAATCCCGCCGGCAGAATGGTCCTCTCCTTTTTGTTGTTTGCCGACGGGGTGCCCAATCCCCATCAGCAGAAAGGAATTCCCCACCCTTTCATTGTTTGCCGACGGGGTGCCCAATCCCTTCGGCTACAGCTGCCCCCAAAGCAAGATTCGTGACATGCTGAGCCCACCCCAGCATGCCACATGCCCTGTAAAGTTAAAATGGTCCTGACTTTTGTTTTTTTACCTGAAAAAAGAAATGGTCCCTCGTAGTCTCCCTGCCCCACTCCCACAACCCGCACCCACTCACTGCGCACCCTGCCTCCCCACATCCTCTCACCCCATACTTACCTCCGGAGCTTAGCGTGATGATCTTCGGTGGACCAGGAACACGTCTGAACTCTTCAAATCCGACCGCAAACTGAGGAGATGCTGGTAAGCTGTATAATGTAATAAATAGGGTTTTTTCAACTTTAGTGCATATCTCAGACATTTTAAGGAATTTTTTCACCAAAGTTTCAACATGGAGTTTTTGGGACCCTTCCTCATGAATTCTTGAACTGTCATGGCATTAATTGGCCCGGAAAAGGTGGTTTCATGGTCACTGCGCGGAATCACCCTTGGGGGCTGATTAATGAAACGACATTGCCAGTGTTCATGAGGTGGGGTCTCAAAAAGCCTATGTTGCAAATTTGGTGGAAAAATCCAAAAAAATGACTGTTTTAAGAGCGTGTGTTGCGCAGTTGCCACGCTCGCTCGTAACTTCATGAATTTGCAATATTTCACACCAGATTTTCAACACTGGCATTTTGTCACACCTTCTTGTGAGCAGTATAGCTGTCATTGTTCACATCCTGGCTGAAATGTGTTTTTGCACTTCCGCAGAATAGCATGGTCGCTGTGGGAAATCACTGTTCAGGACAAATTAAGAAAATGACAATGATACTGTTCATGAGCAGAGGTCCTATAATGCCTATGTTGAAAATGTGGTGATGATAGCCCATCAATTGACAGTGTTACAAGTGTGCGTTGCGCACTTTCCACGCACCCTTGTAACTTCTCAGATTTGTAATATTGTCACACCAGATTTTCAACAGTGGCATTTTTTCACACCTCCTCATAAGCAGTACAGCTGTCATTTTTCACATCCTGACCGAAATGTGTTTTCACAGTTCCGGCGCAGAATAATGTGGCCACTGTGGGAAATCAGTGTTCGGGACAGATTAAGAAAATGACAGTGGCACTGTTCATGAGCAGAGGTCTTAAAATCCCTATGTTGAAAATTTGTTGATGAAACTCCATAACATGACTGTGTTACAAGCGTGCATTGAACTGTTTCCACGCACCCTTGTAACTTCGCAAATTTGTAATATTGTCACGCCACATTTTCAACAATGGCATTTTTTCACACCTCCTTATGAACACTACAGCAGTCATTTTTCACATCCTGGCTAAAATATGTTTTTGCGGTCTTGCCAGACAATAGCACGGTCACTCTGGGAAATCATTGTTTGGGACAGATTAAGATCGACTGAGTGAGAGGGGGGAGTGACCAAGCTCAACTGAGCTCTGTTGGGACTTCTGCAGATTTGTTTGTGGGCAGACAAAGGCCCCAACACAAGAGCCCAGTACAAAAGGGCAGCCTGCAGCACTTTAAGAAACAGAACAAGAGTGCGACTGAGGGAGGGGGAGTGAGCTAACTCACCGAATCACTGTCAGGACTGCTACAGATTTCTTTGTGGGCAGAAAAAGGCGTCAATGCAGTCAGGGGCCCAGTACAAAAGGCCAGCCTGCAGCGGTGGGAGAAACAGTAAGAGCTAGTGAGACGGGGAACTTAGTGAGCTCAGTGGAGCTTTATCAGGACTGCTGTGGATTTCTTTGTGGGCAGAAAAAGGCGCCAATGCAGGCAGGAGCCCCGTACAAAAGGGCAGCTTGCAGCACCAGGACAAACAGAATAAGTGCATGAGAGAGAGAGAGAGAGAGAGAGTGAGCGACCTCAATGGAGCTTTGTCGGGACAGCTGCGGATTTCTTTGTGGACAGACAAAGGTGCCAATGCAGCCAGGAGCCCCATAAAAGAGCACAGCCTGCAGCACCAAGAGAAACAGAATAAGCAAGCGACAGAGTGGTAGTGAGCAAGCTCAACAGAGCACTATTGTGACTGCTGCAGATTTCTTTGTGGGCAGAAAATGCGACAACACAGGCAGGAGTCCAGTACAAAAGGCCAGCTTGCAGCGCCAGCAGAAACAGAATGCGTGAGTGACAGAAGGGGAGTGAGCGAGCTCAATGGAGCTGTGTTGGGACTCCTTCAGATTTCTTTCTGGCCAGAAAAAGCTGCCAATGCAGGCAGGAGCCTAGTACAAAAGGGCAGCCTGCAGCACCAGGAGACAAAGAACGAGAAAGTGAGGGAGGGGGAGTCAGCGAGCTCAATGGAGCTCTGTTAGGATTGCTGCAGATTTGTTTGTGGGCAGAAAAAGGCAGCAATGCATGCAGGGGCCCAGCACAAGGGCAGCCTGTAGTGGCAGGAGAAACCAGAATGAGCAGGTGAACAGGCTCAGCAGGCTGTATTATAACTGCTGTAAGTTTCTTTGTGGGCATAAGACAGCAATGCAGGCAGGAGCCCAGTAGAAAAGGGCAGCCTGCAGTGCCGGCAGAAACGAAATGAGTGAGTGAGAGAAGGGGTAGAGTGAGCTCAATGGAGCTCTGTCAGGACTGCTGCAGATTTCTTTGTGAGCAGAAAAAGGCGCCAACAGAGGCAGGAGCCCAGTACAAAAGGGCAGCCTGCAGTGCCACCGGGAGAACCAGAATGAGCGAGTGAGAGAGGAGGAGTGAGCCACCTCAATGGAGCTCTGTCAGGACAGCTGCATATTTCTTCCTCAGCAGAACAAGGTGCCAATGCAGGCAGCAGCCCAGTACAAAAGAGCAGCCTGCAGCACTGGGACAAACAGACTGAGCCAGTGACAGAGGTCCACTGAGCAAGCTCAACAGACAAACACAATCAACATTCGGCATTGACAAATGCTTGTTTCTTCTAGGTGTTTATTTTTATAAAGACGATGGGGGACTTTTGCCACACGGGGGTGGGCTCCCAGCGTGACAGCAGGAAGTTTGTTTGGGGAGGTAGTGGAGTTGATGGGGGATTGGGCACCCCCATGTGCCATACAGACTTTTGGTATACTGGGGTGGGCTACCAGTGTGGCACCTGGAAGTTTGTTTGGGGAAGTGGAGCTGACAGGGGATGGGGCACCCTCATCAGCTATACAGTGTGCTGGGGGGTGCATGAGCTGAGGGGGGATTTGGAACCCCCTCGGCACACAACAAATGGGGGAGGTGCATCATGCCAACCGGGATTGGGCTTCCCCATCGGGAAATGAACTGAGATGGGGATCATTCTGACAGGGGGATTGGGCACCCCATTGACTTTTTTTTTAATTTATTGAAATGTTTCACCAGGAAGGCACACTGAACGGCAGGCAGCGGCTTTCCGTTGGCTTTGTGGGGACTGTGAGAGGCCGACGGAGAAGCCGTCGCCATGGGGACACCACACAATGTACCAAAACAGCTGATTGCGTAGTGACATGGCTGAATTTCTTTATGCATTGTGGCATGCTCATTAACTGCTGTCATCAACAGCATGCTCCCCTATTCGCTGTGTAGAGAACAGACCTAGAATGGACTTCTGCCATTCGGCACAACACTGCCATGCCTTCATAAGTCACTTTTGAAGGAAGCTGACGCAATATGTTTCTTGCACATGTGTGCAAGCAACACAAAAAAGCAAGGTGATACACAGTGGTAAAAGGAACCCAAAAGTGCAATACAAAAGGGGGGGGGGGGGGGGAGGTAGTATGGACCTAGGGGTCATGGTATTGGAGAGCCTGAAACTAACAGCAGAATGTAATAGAGCTGTAGATAAGGTGAGCAGGATGCTGGGATGCATGGGAAGGGGGATAACCAGTAAAACCAAGGAAGAGATCCTATCATTGTACAGATCACTGGTGTGACTGTATCTGGAATACTGTGCAAGGCTCTGGAGTCCACACCTGAGAAATGACTGTAACAAAGTGGAAGCAGTACAACATAGGCCAAATCAGATTCTCCAAGGACTAGGAGGCAAAAAATAATGAAGAGAGACTGCAGGACCTGAACATGCATACCGTTGAAAAAAGAGGGGAACAGGTGATGTGATCGAAACATACAAATACCTGCATGGGATAAATCGGGTGGATGCCAAGGTGCTTATCTCTTTGAGCTCAAATACAGGGACAAGAAGAAAATCACTGAAACGTGCAGGCAGAGAGTCAACGGGAACATCTACAAGCACTTTTTCACTGAAAGAGTGGGGGAACAAGTGGAACAAGCTGTCAGGAAATGGTACAGGCCAATTCAGTGAACAGCTCCAAACAGGCATGAGGCAAGCATTTGGGTTAGTTAGAAAAGGAGTGGCAAAAGAAAAGGAAGGGGATCAATGGCCACAGAGGCAGTGCAGAGTAATTTGGTAGGATGGGCAGACAGGATGGGCCTATAGGCCTTTTTAGAAACATTTTCTTTGCATCTTTGGAAAATAATTCATTTTAATGTTATTCAATAGCTTTGCAATTTGTAAGCCTTTTATCAGTTTGGAGTATGTAATTAAGACTTAGTTAAGTGTTTGCAGTTTTAGCACAAGTAGCTTTGATAAGAATTGTACCATGTCTCATGATAAAATGTACTTTCAAAATGTAATTAGTAGATAAGTATGCATGTTGCATTCTTAAAATGAAAATACTGATTGTATGTTTACAATGCACTTTACTTGTCACTTTTAATCACTCTTATATGGGCACTTTAACTCTGAAGTATTGGGATTTAAATAAAAAGCAGAATGGGAATGGAATGGAAATGCTATAATTCAGTTATAAAGTGACAGTTATAGAGAACTGTAATTGCCTCTAGCCATGGGATGGCAACAGAGACATTAATTATTTATGTAACTGTATATTCGCAGCCAAAGTTAAAATGCACAGACATAGTTGCACCCTGAGGAAGACTGTGAAGTCAGTACATACTGTAGGTGTTCTTATTTTTTCCATGGTTGTAAGCTTTTACACTGCCACGGTTAGTGCATCATGCTTAATTTACTGCAGTATAACCTCTTCTAATTCATCTGTTAATTAATGTCTTTTAGAAAATGACTATCCTTGTGCATGTTTTCTTTCTGATTCTTTTTTACTTTGTCTTAGTAACAAGCAGCAGCACCTTTAGAAACACTGAGAACAGTTTTCTGTTTGTCTGTTTAAACCTTTGCTAACTGGAATCTGTTACAGGCTTGAAGAAATTATCCTGCCCACAAATTTGAATTTCTGGCACTTTAGTATATTTAGTATATTTTTTATATATATTGTTGTTGTTTTAGGGGTGGGTTGGTTAATTTTTTAGGGAGCTTTTATACTACTTTTGATTTGCCACTTAATAGCAACTAGACAGTGGCTGAGGAAGATGTGCTTAGACTTCAGACCCTGAGGATCACCTACTCTTTATCCCTGCTACTAGACCTCTATCCTTTCACTGACCTCCCACTATCATCTACAACAATTAGACACTATAAGCTGGTTAGGATCAAGAGGAAGTGGGATGGCAAGTGGCACGGTACTCAGGTTGTAGTGGGAGAGAACCATTTTGGGGTGGTCTGGACCAAGAGGTGCCCTGGGATGTAAAGGGACCTAGGGTGATGCTAGACATGTTTGGTACCCATACCCAGGGTTCCCACCAGACTGAGTGGGCAGGCAGTTACTGGGCCAGCAGCCTCTGCCTGTCCCTTTGGGCGGTGCTGTGCAATGCAAGATTGATCAGGAACAAGACCACAATTACAGTGGACTTGTTTGCCTTACTTGATCTGGCATGCATCATGGAGACCTGGCTGGGAGATGATGCTGGCCCAGTTTTGGAGGCATCTATCCTAGCTGGTATCTCTGTGGTGCACTACCCGAGGAAGGAACACAGGGCCAGGGGTTTGGCCATCTGTTTTAGATCTGTCTGAACTTTTTTGTGCACTCAGTGGGTTCTATTTCATCATTTGAATGTGTGGCCATGTGCAGGGCTCCAGCTGCAGGTTGCAGACTCCTTCTTGGGTATCAGCCTCTGGGGCGTGACAAGGAATTTCTGCAGGAGTCATGGATTTCATTACCAAGAAAGTGTTGGATTCGCCCAGATGGTTGGTACTGGGCAATTTCAATGCTTGGATCAACAACAAACTATCACAGTTTCATCAAGACTTCCTCAAGACAATGATCTTGCACAAGCTGTTGCATCTGTGACCCACAGCCACAGTCATGCCTTAGACTTAGTATGCTCACTGCAGCTTGAAATAACTGATCTCAAGATTGATCCAGTCATGTGGTCAGATTATTGCACAGTAATGTTCTTGTTTGGGGTCTCCCTGATTAGTCCCTCCCATGTGGTGTTGGTCCACCACCACCTTTTTAAGGGGATTGTTCCCAGAGTGACTGATGGTGATAATGGACCTCTCTGAAGTGAGTGCTGTCTGTGTAGCAGGTATGAATGAGGCAGTGGTGGACTATAATAGGGTTGTCACCTTTGGTGCTCAATTCTGTCATACCAGTGTGTATACAACCCAGGTCTTCTCACTAGAGATCCCCTTCATTTGATGGTGAGTTCAGGAACATGAAGTCCAGGGATCAGAAGCTGGTGTGTCATTGGTGGAGATCACAGCCTGAGGAGGACAGGCTGGCCTTGAGAACTCACTATGGTACAGTAAGTATCAAAGGGCAATCTCCCATAAGAAGGCAGTGTTTCTATCCAGGGTGATTGCTGCATGGAGGAACAGACCAGCTTAACTCTTCTGAACTGTAGGCAGGCTACTGCGCTCAGCCTGCCTAAAGCCAGGAAGGGTAGTTTCAGCCACTAAGTGCGAGGATTTCACTCTGTTCTTCTCAGACAGAGAGTCTTCTATCAGGTCCAGGATCTCTTCAGTGGGGTGGTGTTAGCCCTGCAGTAGTGGGATGGTTGTCTGTGGAAGCAATTCCCTTGCCTGGCGCAAGATTACACCAGTAGGGGTGGAAGATGTCTGTGGAGTGACTTGGAAGCTGTAGCCCACATATTATGAGCTGGACCCAGGCCTGGTCCATCTTCTGGTGTGATGTGTCGAGTCTATAGGTCTGGTGTTCGCTCAGACCTACTGGGTCAGTATCTTTTATGCTTAATATTGTATGTTAAAACCATGCAACAGGAACAGCATGGTATGGTAGAGTGAGAAGATGCAAAACTGTGAAAGGATGTATACACGGTAGTGCACTCTCTCAGTCTTCCCAGGTAGGGGATGAGACCTGTGCTGGGAGGTGGGGCTGGTGAGCAGCTGCCATGGCTCAATGGGATGAGCCACAGCCAGCAAGGGAGGGAGGCAGAGCATTTGGAACCGGGTCTCGATCCCCAGTCCCAGACGGAAGGAATTTTTTATTTTACACACTTTGTGCTATGTTAAGTGTTAACCTCCTGAGTTGGTTATTTTAGTTGGGTGGGGTCAAAGGAGCACAGTCCCTCATAACAGGGGGTGCAGGGATCAGAGCTCCCCCACAAAAGAAAGACATATGCCGCTTGCAATATATTATGCTGTATTGGTAGCGTGCTGTATTGCTGCTGCATAATGTTTTGCAACATTACAATATGACCCCGTGCCTCACTGAGATAGTCTGGTGCTCACTTCTGAAGGGGCTGTTCCATTGCACCTTGAAGGAGATGCTGGTGAAGCCCCTCCTGAAGAAATCATTTCAGTACCCTGATGTCTTGCTGATTTATTGACCAGTCTCTAACTTTCTCCTTTTAGGTAAGGTAATTGAGAAAATAGTGGCTCTACAATTAGAGGCACACCTCACAGCCCTTGACATTTGTGAGCCTCTCCAATCAGGATTTTGGTCCAGGCATAGCACTGAAACTGCATTTGTCAGGGTGCATAATGATTTTCTCAGGGCTAGAAACAGAGGAAAGTACTAAATTCTTGTTCTCCTCAATTTCTCCTAAGCATTTGGCACTATGGACCATGCAGTATCGTTGGATCATCTAAGGGAGTTCTGTGGACTCACGGGCACTGCCATCAGCTGGTTTGAGTTCTTTCTCACAGGCAGGATGCAGAAGGTGGTGATGGAGAGTTTCTCCTCCTTTCCAAAGTCCTTGCTCTGTGGAGTTCCCCAAAGCTCAATCCTCTTGCCCATGCTGTTTGCAGTGTATGTGCTGCCCCTGGGTGAGATAATCAGACATTCCTGTGTGGAATTTCACTGTTTCACTGTTATGCAGATGACATCCAACTGTATATGTCATTTGCACATGGGATGTGTGATGTAGTGGCAGTGCTAAATAAATGTTTAGTTGAGATCTGGGATTAGATGTCCTTTAATTGCTTGAGGCTCAATTGAGTTAAAATGGAGGTGCTGCTTATTGAGCCTGGTCGATGGTGGGATGCAGTTCCTGTTGGTGTGGGAACAAGCTTGATGCTTGGTCCCACCCCTCTTACAGTCTTGGCAAGGGTGAAAAATCTGGGCATGATCCTGGACGATGGACTGACATTTGAGGCTCAGGTGTCATCTGTTGTCCAGAGTGGTTTCTGTCACCTTAGGAACATTGCTCAGATTAAAGCCTTTATCTCACCAGATGATCTGCCCTCCCTAGTTAGTGCACACTTTTGTGATGTCCAGACTTGACTATTGCAGTGCTCTTTACCTCAGGGTCAGTGAAGGTATCCTGCATCACTTGCAGCTGGTGCAGAGTGCAGCAGCTAGGTTACTAATGAGCCTTCTGAGGTTCTGTCATGTGATCCCAGTCCCATGTGATCTGCACTGGGTGCCAGTAAGATGGAGAATCACCTTCATGGTGGGTCTTCTCACCTACAGGGCCCTACACAGACCTGGCCCTTGCTACCTTATTACCCTTCTGGGTCCTGCCCACCTCTTGCTGTCTCTCTCCCTCTCTCTCTCTCTCTCTCTCTCTCTCTACTCTTCTGAGGAGGGCCTCCTAACAGTTCCCATGGATAGGCTTAAAAACCTTGGGAGATTGTTCTTTCAAGGTGGTAGCACTGGCCCTGTGGAGCTCACTCCCAATGTCCTTGAGTGAGGACCCCTCAGTGAAGGCATTCAAACGGGGTCTGAAGGCACGTCTGTTTATTGAGGCATTTAGGATTTTGTGATTTTTCTACCTTTTGCTAGCCTGGCTGCTGTAATTCTTCTATGCTGCATTTTATATATTTTAATTCTCTATTCATAGTACAGTTTTAATGCTTGCCTGTATCCTGTAGAGAGCCCTGATCCCCTGGCATAGGGTGCTTAAGAAATAAAATCTTACTTATTTACTTCTTAAGTGGGCCTGTGTGGACTAATGCCATGTTTATCTGTACACAGTTCAGATCAATGTAAAAACTGATCATTATCCATTAACATACATGCAAAGTGTAGCCAAACTGGATGCTGCAAAGTGAGGCTGCTTGTCACTGTACCACATACAACTACTCTATGGAATATTATATTGTAAATAATATTGTATGCTATACAGTGTATTGTACTGAATATTGTATGGATTTCTTTTCAAAACTGTAAGTTATTGTTCTGCCTTAAGTGCTTTGAGACTGACTCAACTGCATTTCCTCTGGAACTGCTTTTTGTACTTGTAATTTTTTTAGCGACTATGTATTTGACATGGAATCTTTGTAAATGAGCACTTGTGGTCAAAGGTAATCTCCAAAGTTTTCAATAAATGAATGAATGAATGAATGAATAAATAAATGAATGAATATCTACAAATAAATATATTACCTGGCTCAAACCATATAGAAACAGATGCTCTGTCTCAGTGTCCCTTAGATAAATATCTTATGAAACTGGTTGGGAAATAGTCCCAAAATCCAGCGTAAAGGCCTTTTGTAAATTGTCTGATTCTAGTAAGCAACTTTCCCTGGCCAGTGATGCTAACTGATTTATGAATAGTCTGGTGCCCACCAGTGACTGCCTCCCAGCCACATATGGCAGTTTTGTGGCTTTGCAATGGACCTGCTTGCTCCACCTGAGTTGGTTTGATCTGCAATGTGAACATGGACAAGACCCTAGCTTTGGTGACATCTCACTGCTGCATAAGGGAGATAGTGTTCTAAACCCATGCCCAAGCATGCAACCACCCTTTTTTTCTTAAAAGAAAATAAATGAATCTGGGCACACACCAATGGATAAGTGATGGAAAGCTAATTTTATTTTAACAAAAAGTCATCACAGGCCAAAACTGGGCTAACACCTCTACATATTGACCTAGTGGGTGGGTTTTCCTCAGGCCAAGATTAAAAAATTTCTTGAGAACCACTAGTACCCAAGAATGACTCAGTCACTTGACAGTTCTGAACATTCACAAGAACCTTACCAAAGAAACAGACGTTTAAAATCTCCTTGATAGGCATAGGAATAGAAATAGGCTGTTGGTTAAATAGGATCTGCAGCTTATCCTCTAGGTAGGGAAATGGGCAGACTAGGTGGGCCAAGCGGTCCTTATCTGCCATCAAAGTCTATGTTAATGACTTCATTTTGTAAACTGAACAACGCCGAAAGGTTTTTGGTCTTCACTAAACTGTAAACAAGTCATCTATGCAGTAATCAATAATTACTGCTATGTTTGTATAAACATAGATATACTGTATAATTAGGTGGATTGAATAGTATAAATGCTTAATTATATGTACCAGTTTTGTAATGTTCTTGATTTTCTCTTTATATATTGGCTTTATTATTTTGGTGTAGAAATTCAGCTGCATGCACTATGTCCATATGACATATGCTATAACAATAGGGTATGAAAAGGAAGTATTTATGTTTTTTTCAAGTATCCTTTATACTGTAATTTGGGAAGTGATTTAATTTTTAATCCAAGTTAAAAAAATCACTGAACGTTTTACTTCAGCTGTGTATATGCAATCAGCCATTATAATGTAATATGGTGTTTGAAAACAAGGCTTTTAAAAAGAGAGTAGTTTCATTTTTTTCTCCTACCTAAGGGGCTTAACCTCCAAGTACTGGGGGCTTTGACTCTGATCCCCTGGGCCCAACCACAAATTTTACAAACCTGGCACCTATAATCAGTTCTCCAACTCATCCTCCTTACCTGCTTCTGTTACTGGATAGGGCTCAACACCACATGCCTCAAATGGCACCTGAGGTCAGATAACTTACAGCCTCTGGATCTTCTGATGATTTCCAAGTTACTGAAATAGTTATTCTTGACAATCCCAGAGAATCTGAGTCAGTAAATGAAAGAATACTGCTTCTGTGTCACCTTCCCCTCAGGAGGCGACATGACCAGTATTCTGCCTTCACATAGTCTAACCTCTGAATTCCCAGGTTTAAAGAAACACAAGGTTAACCTAGGCACCCTGATTCTAAAAGAAGGAGCCAATATATTTAACTTAGAGGTAATGCTGGAAGAAAAGCTGGAGTAGGAATTTTTTCCAGACTCTGGGGCAGAAGTGACCCTGATGTGTAAAAGCTTGTTTGACAAACTTACCAATGCCTTAGGTGAAACAAAGAATCTAAATGTCTATCCAGATGACTTACAATTTGTAGGTTATAAAGAACAGGAACAGAAGCCTGTGATTAAAGTTTTGATGAGGCTATGGATTGGTATAATAAATGTCAAACAACCAGTGTACATTACCAGTATGATGGTCGATGACTTCCTGATGGGAAATGATCTGAAGAAGTTCATATCAATAATTGACTACTTTTACAGAGTTCTGTGTAAAACAGACTGTGGTATTTGGGAAAAGTTGTATGGGTCCTAAATAAGCTAAGTCCTACTACATTGAGAAGAATGATTCAATGTTCAAATTGAATTTTGTACATTCAGGTGTACCTGACTTGTCTGGATTGGGTAATCTAGAACATTTGGTCAAGTGAAAAAAGAAGGCCCAAACGGTTTGCACAAATGCATGTCCTTATCAGACAAGGAATAAAACAGATACCCCTTTTTCTCTTCATATGCCAACTCTTATGTAATTAACATCAAGCATTTTAAAATTTTGCTGCAGAAATGTTATGACAATACTAACTCCTATTCATGCAGTGTTCATTAATGTTGTTCAGTCTTAAATGTTTCTTTTTGTATGTTCTGATATTGTTATTTATTGTCAGGCGTGACTGAAAAAGGCTGTGTCCAGCTTACTTCCTGGTTAAAAAAAAAATTAAAAGAATGAAATATCAGAATAGGGCATTGCCATATCTTATATTGGCACCAGAGGTTTGACTTCCTTCTCAAACGAAGATGTGAACTCTGCACTGTCAGAGTCCCACATTGTTTCTGAGGCACAGGCCTTGACCTCTGAATGCATAGTCCATACAGAGGACTGAGGAACCAAGATGCCACCAAATAACCCATCCTTCATCCATAAAGTCAGTACAGAAAAAGAGATTGATTATAGGATGCCTGTCAAAAGAGAGAATTTGCTTCCTGTTAGCTCTATGCTCTGCTTGCTGTATGAACACTGTCTAATCTGTAAACTGTTCTACTAGATGTTAAAAAGGTGGAAGCCAAACTTGACACCTGTGATTAGAATGAGTGGAGAAAGGATGTTCCAAACCATGAAGGTAGCCGCAAAAGCATAGGCATCTGTGTTTTAAACCTCCAGATAGGGCAACAAGCAATGCAACACTACACATACTGTATGTAGTAGAAGGCCTAAAGTCCTTCATGTACACTGGTTTGGATATCCTTGTATTACTAGTTTGTGAGCAGATCTGCTCAACAATGCTATGTGGTTATGGTTAAGCAGATACCCACACTCAGCAAAGGTGACCTCACAGGCCTTGAGGTTAGGACAGACCCTTGTTCAAGTATGCCAAGCAGTAAATGAGTTCATGACCACGCTTCCTGGTAAGGTAAACATGTTTTTCCTGAGGTGGGATGCTGCCACTCACGGCTGATGGGAGGGCGGGGTGGTGGGGTTTCATGGGTGGGTGGGGTGGGGGCCACTAGATCACCAGGGTAGGTGGTCCTTGGGGATGTGTTTGAACACTTTGCAGCCCGCGATCGGGCTTGAGGTCCACTGGACCACCAGGGATATGTTCTTGGAGGGTTTGAAAACTTTGCAGCCCCGATCGGGCTGGTGGGGATGGGTTTTATTTACACTTTTGCCCATGATCGGGCTGGTGGGGGTTTATTTACACTTTTCCGTGATCAGGCTGGTGGGGGTTTGATTTTACACTTTGCCCTTGATCGGGCTGGTGGAGGGTTGATTTTACACTTTTGCCCTTGATGGGGCTAGTGGGGTTTATGTAAACTTATGCCTGATCAGGCCAGTTGGGAGGAGGGGGACTTTTTACAATTATGCCTACGATCGGGCTGCAGGGTCCCCGATGGCTGCTGCCTGGCAGGGCGCCAGGCGCAATTCCTCGGGGATCGGTGCACCTGCATGCTGATGGTATGCAAATGGGGCCATAAATAGACACAAATGGCCCCCCCCATGCCTTGCATGAATTTTAGCCTTATTTGCATGTCACCTTTTGAATATGGGAAATTTGTGCATGGCGCAATGGTACTTGCGCCACCACAACTGGAATGCTCCACTCTGACCACTTGTAGTGGCGCAAGTTCCACTGCTCCATGCACAGTGGCTGTGGCCGGGGATGATATTCGAAAGAGTTGCTCAATAGCGCAACTCCATTGAATATCGCCCCAGCCACACCCCTGCGCAACTATTTTGTGCAGCGCAAGGGCTTGCACCACAGAATAGCGCAGTTTGAATATCCAGCCCATTGTCTATAATTGTTGAGAGAGAAGAAATACCCAAAGAGGCAATGATGATTGAAACTGAAAATGTATCTAATACAACTGAAGAACATGTAGAGATCAGATAAAATTTACCTTACTCTGAGTTTAAGGAACAAATTGTATAAGCTGTTCAGAATAGTACAAGCTGAAACTGAAACAGAGAAGGAGCATATATGTGAAATATTCTATGGTGTCCAGGAAATGTTCACATAAGACACCTATGATTGTGGGAGTAACAGAACTAGATGTTACCAAAATACAACCTGACCCAACCAAATGCCTGGTGTAAATACGTCAGTACAGATTACCACTAGCATCTTTCATGTCCATACAAGAGATACTGCATACTTTAAAGGAGCATGTAATTATAAGGGAAGTCAATTCTGTTAATAATTCATCCATTTGGCCTGTGCTAAAACCAACTGGAAATGGTGAGCTTACAACTGGCTATTGACAACTGAATAAAGAAGCATTATTATCTTGCTGGCCCATGACATACCTAGATCAAAGTTTGACAGATATAGAAATTGCAAAGTATTTTATTACCTTAGATGTAACAAATGGATTCTGGACCTTTAATGTGGATTCCAAAGAAACATAAATTGGCTTTCATATTTGGTAAGAGACAGCATACATGAAACAGGTATCCATTTGGGTACTTGAATTCTCCCTCCAATTTCAACAGCTTTTTGCACAAGGCCATGCTTGATGTTGAAACTGGGGAAAGCTTGTATATGTGGATGACATACTCACTAAGAATAATAGATTCAAGGAACACCTGGAGGAAGTCAAGTATGTTTTAAACTAGCTGAAAATTGCTTGTGCCAAACTGTCTCCAACCAAAGGACAATGGTTCAAGGATAAGGTAAATAACTTAGGGTATGAGGTTGGACCTGATGGGTTACACCCTCAGCACAGGGGCAACCCAAAAATCAGAAGGAGTTACATAGCTTCCTAGGGATTTGTAGCTACTCATGCCAGTTTATGCAGAACTATACTGAGATGGCACACCCACTGACAAGGTTACAGAGGAAAGCAGAACCATGGTGTGGGAAGCAGAGAAAGAAGAAACTATGCCTGCACCCAAAGATAGCCTGAGTAAAGATTTATGTCCTGTCTACCCTCAAAAGTATAAGCAGGTCTACCATGAAAAAGGGTAAACTAATCAAAGTATTACTCCAGTATGGTATCAGAAACATGATTCAGACAATTGTGTTGTAAGTTATGCTAGTAAAACACTAAGTGATATTGAAAAGAATGTTTTCATTTTGTGAAAAAGCATACTTCTCTACTGTATGAGCAGTGAAACATTTTAGAAACTATATCAGTGGTGAAAACTTTGTTGTGGAAAACTTTCCCCAAACTTACTGCATTTCTGTGGAGAGAGAAACTTGAAACTGGTAATGTGTCAAGCAGCAGAACTGTGACTTGGACTCTGGAACTCCAGGGTCTACCCTCAGAAATACAATAAGATATCTGGAGAACAAGAAGAATGATGTGAACAAGGTAATAGTTGATTTACTTTCTTGCACTGTTAAGGAACATTCAGTGCAAGAACCTGAACAGTCCCCAGTCTTAAAATCGGCATTGAATACTCATAGACATAACTATAATGAAGATTTATGCCAAAATGTACCCGAAATGTATGTAGATTACCATGAGTTCCACAAGGATGGGAAGTTACTTTCAAGTTTAGGAGTAGCATGGAGGACATTCCTAGTTCTCTACTCAAGTAACAATTAAGACATACGTCTAATCAGTATGCAGAACTGGCAACCATATCAATCAACATTTTATTTTTATTTTTTTATATATACAGCCATACAAAGTACAGAAAAGAATTGTTTACATGATTTTGTGATCTACTGAGATACTGATAATGCTAGACACACTTTCTTACCTACACTGGAAACCCAATGGTATGACAACCTCCAGAGGTAAAAGTATTATACATGCAGATGTAGTACTGACTGCAAAATGGTTAGTTCAGAAACATGGATTGACTGTTTTTCTGGAAAAAGGTAAAGGGACATTCCAGAACCCCTGTACCAGATAAACAGGGGAATTAGCTGGCATACAGTATAGCAGAAGAAGGTGCCCCAAATGAGGAACCCTGGGATATTACTCCCATAACACTAGCTACTGTAAAGTAAAGTGGTTACCCGACAACAGGAACAGAAAGGCAAAGCTGACTGAGAAGCACTACTATACAGTGAAAAAACAGATCTAGATTTGATTAAAATGCAACAAGATAATAAAACACTATTTAAATTGAACTGATACCCAGAGGACTTCAATACAAACAAGATACCAGATAGTGACCCACAACTGACAATGAACTGAACCTCCCATATAGTAAGAAGGGTAGTTTCCAGTTGTGGAAAGGTCTATGGGTAAAGTCTGGTAAAACACCACAGGAATATAGAATTGTGGCCCTTTTAGGTTACAGAGGTATAATGGAAACATAGAAACATAGAACGTGTTGGCAGAAAAGGACCACCAGGCTCACCCAGTCTGCCCTGCAAACTGCAAGGACTTTGCTATTGCCTTCCACCCGGCCCCCATCCCCAGAACTAACAGACCCCTGTGTCTGTCCCACACTATCTTGAATCCCCCCACAGTTCTTACCCCCACCAACTCCTCTGGGAGTCTGTTCCATTTTTCCACCATCCTCTCCGTAACGTAGAATTTTCTAATGTTTCCCAGAACCTCCCACCTACTATCTGCATATCATGCCCCTTTGTTTTCAATTGCTCCCTTAGCTGGAAGATGTCCCCTCCTGGTACCCTGTTAATACCCTTGATATATTTGAAGGTCTCAATCATGTCCCCCCTTTCCCTTCTTGTTCAAGGGAGTACATGCCTAGGTCCCTCAGCCATTCCTCATATGACAGGTGACTAAGTCCCCTTACAATTTTTGTCACCCACCTCTGGATGTGCTCCACCCTATCCACATCCTTCTTGAGGTATGCCCCCCCAGAACTGGACTCAATATTCAAGGTGTGGCCTCACAAACTGCCTGTACAAGGGTATGATGACCTCCCTCTTCCTGCTAATTATTCCCCTACCAATACAATCCTGCATCCTACTAGCCCTTGTGACCGTCTTCTTACATTGCTTTACCACCTCTAGGTCCCATGAAATGAATATTTCCAGGTCCCTTTCCAGCTCGGAAACATCAAGGGCATGCTCCCCCCCCCATATGCTATTCCACTTCCTGGTTATTTCTGCCTAAGTGCATGGTCTTGCATTTTTTTGTGTTGAAGGACAATTGTCATTCCTTAGACCATTCCTCCACTTTCTCCAAATCCCTGCACATGCTCACCACCCCCTCAGGCATATGCAGTCTATTACAGATGTTCGTGTCATCTGCAAACAGACACACTCTTCCCTCTAGCCCCTCTGTAATGATACCACATGCTCATGATAAACCATCTGGAGCACATCGGGGAAACAAGAGAACTGTAGAAACATTGAAGATGGTGGCCTACTGGCCATACATGAACAAAGACGTAATGGATTACATCAAGGAATGTATAAACTGTTGCAAATTCCTACCACCATCATCAACACATAGGGCACCCTTACAGGTAAATGGCATCACTATGCTTTGGTCAGCTACTCAGATGAACTGGATGTGTATAGCCATAAGGCTATCAAGAGGCAACAGGTACCTCCTTGCTGTTATCTGTCTTTGCAATACGCATTGAATGCATACTAGCTCCCAATGATGCAGCCTAAACAGTGGCTGTACTATTAGTAAACCATGTACTTAGTTGTTGAGGCTTACCATTAAGAGCAGAGTGTGACAGAGGTTTCCATTTTACAGCAGTGGTAATGGAAAGCATGTTGAAAATATTTGGCATATGAAGGAAACTGCAAGTGGCCTATCATACAGAATCCTCTGAACAAGCAAAACGTGCAAACCAAACCATTGTGAGTAGCTTAGAAAAGTATGTTAGTACTTCAGGAAAGGATTGTTATCTAAAACACCCACTTATTTTTATGGCAATAAGGGCATCTCCTATTAAATCTTCAGGAATATCATCTTTTGAAATGATGAATGGTAGACAGATGATACTTCCTCTTCACGTCTTGTATACAAGGGATGAAACGTTAGCTGGTGCTACTACAGCACTTGAATGTGTAACCCATCTAAGACAGCACCTTCAAGAATTATTTGCATATTTGCAAAGAAACACAGAGAACTACATTCAAGGTTCTGTGTCTAATTATGATCTATTATGGCCTATTAGGACACCCTCTGCAACTCATTCTGCCACACTGTAAAGAAGTCCATCTTTCATACTCATCATTACCCACTTTATTAATCTTTAACCATTCTCCCTCTGCTCTCATGTCATCAGATCCACCATGCCTCATTCATATTCAAATATTGATTTGGGTCCCTTCCTTCTTACCTTTCACCACTCCCCCCCCATCCCCTCTGCCTCCTGCTCCCTCTGATCTAGGGATCCTTGCATCATTGCCATTTCTCATTCCCACTTCCCTGCTGGATGATCAGTCCTTTTTCCTATCATATCCCATCACTTTGGAAACAACTACCCTCTTCCCTCTGCTTCCCTTGGCTCCCTCAGGTATCAGCTGAAACTCTTCCCCTCCCTCTGCTCCTGTTTTCCCTCTAATTAACTGTTTTCCATGCATTTGCCTCCAACTCAGGTGTCGTGGTGGCTGAAATGTCTTATTTTGTTGATGCTATCATGATAGCTCATTTTGCACTTACTCTTATAATTAATGTGTGTTCTCTGATTGCTCTTTACTGTAACAGAAAACTGTGACCGTATTATGTATTTTGGACAGTGGCCACATACAATGTATAGGACCTACAGGCAGACTGGATGGGCCTAGCAGTTCTTATCTGCCAACAATTTCTACGTTCTCTGTTTCCTTTGGGTTGTTCCTGGAAATGAGCTTTGGATCTGTGTGCCTTTCCCAGGCATTAATTTTCAAATACGTTTATGACAAGAAAACAACTATCAAGGAATACCAGATGGATATAAGGTATTATATTTTAATTGCAGCAGAAATAAGGCCAATCATAAGAAATTGTTGCAGACTTGGAGCAGACATTATGTCATTAAGACACAGTGTCCCCTGTAGCCCACCAAATTGAGATTAACAAGAAAGGTACTATTAAGGGTATGTGCTTACATATCACTATAAGAAAATACACACACACACACACACACGCACACACACACACACACACACACCTGTAAAAGATTCACAGGAAACAAAAACCTCATAAAGTGCTGAACTGAATTCTAGTATCACAAGATGGAACAGCATATGTAGTAACATCTGAGGTGCAGCAAATGTACCCCAATGGAGGCTGCTATGGCAACTCCTGTTCTCAGTTTGAGGACCCTGCTTTCTTAAAGAGATAGGAACTATATGGCCAGTCACTGTAATGAGGTTTTAGTGCTAGATAGATAGATAGATAGATAGATAGATAGATAGATAGATATGTGCTGCACAGCACTGGCATGTTTTACAGAACATGTCTTATGATACACAGACCATGAAAGGTTAAATGTTGCAGCTTTTGTTGACCTATCAAAGGCTTTTGATTTGGTTAACCATGCCATGCTGCTCCGGAGACTGAAGGACATTGGCCTGATGGAAAGCCCCTCATAAATAGTTGCAAAGTTATTTATTTTTATTTATTTCAATCTAGGATTACAATACCTCATCAATTCATCCACTGAGAGTAAACATTGGTGATGCATGGTCCCGGACACATATCTTAGAACAAGGGGTCCTGCAGTGGTCCACTTTTGGACCTCTGTTATTTTCATTATATATATAGCCCACAGTAAAAATCATGTCACAATCCAGTATGATGCTATATAAGGATATTATTTTTTTTTTCTAGTTCAAATTCTGTGGGCAAAATAAATTTGTCCTTAAATTATCATTTCTCTGTTTTAAATAATTGGTTGAAGTTGCACCATTTGATGTTAAATACTGCACAAACACAGTGCACTCTTTTTGTGTTAAAGCCCAAATTAAATAGGTCAAAACCCCTTCAAATATTTCATTGTGATGGAATTATGCTTCAGGAGATTACTGAGACAAAATATCTAGCAGTTTTACTTGACCCAAGTTTGTCTTTTACAGTTCATTTAAAGAAAACTATAAAACAAGTAAATCAAAAACTTGAAGGTCTTCACAAAATAAAGGACTGCTTAACATAAGAAGCTAGGGAAACAATAGCAAAAAGTGAACTCCTGCCAATATTGTATTACAATTCATTTTTATTTACTTTGATAACTGGTAATGACCTTGATTTATTTAATAAAACTTTTAAAGCAGTTTGCTGTTTCCTCACAGCAAAGCCTTATAATACTCATTGTTTGTTACACGATAAATTAGGATGGTTGCTACCTTAATTCAATTTTACATGCAGCTTGGATTGTCTGCTGGATAAAATAAACTTTAACACCACTCTCTTTTATTTAAGTTAATCAAATTGAAGAAAGGGATTAGGACACTAAGGTCCTCTTCAAATGTTCAATTAAGCTTACCCAAAATTACAACATGTATGAATAAGACAGCTTTTTCATGTCAGGCATCTAAGTTATAGTATAACATGCCTCAAAGTTGCCTAAATTCTAAAGGACATGCACATTTTAAAAATGAGTTAGAAAGTATTTGTAGCATCAATCTATTTGCAAATGTTATTAATGTTGTTTTACAGTCTGTTATCATGTGCTGCTTTATACCCTGGTGTATCTTATTGTATGTACTCTTTGTGTAATTTGTATACATCCTAGCTGCTTCCTAAGTGGCTCCAGATCATTCCTGAAAATGGTCCCTGGCCCAGTGCATTTACCTGGTGAACAATGTGAAATAAATAAATAATAAATAAACATATAAATAAATAATTAAAGACATAATAAATGTGCGAAGTGCAACAAGATTAACAGGTGTATTAAAAAAAGTGCACACAACAATGAAACTTTTAAAATTAAAACTCAGATTATCATGTTACTCAATTAAGTTATTTTAAATATTTGATATAGAAGTGAAGTATTTCTGCAACATTCATATGATGAATTTCGTTTTAAACAACCTCTTTTGCAACACCTGCTTGTTAGCCTGCCAAATAGTTTGCAATGGATTTGTCAAGGTGAGTTGCAAAGTATTAAAAATCAACATCAGCAATGCAATATATGAAGTTAAAAAATAGTTACAAATGCAGTCTACAGTTCAATAATACCTATATTGTATGACTAAGACATGTGTTGAGGACTTAAAAGGATACCTATACACCATTTTGACAACAAACTATTCAAAAATCTGACTTCATAGGGGACTAAAGGAAAGGCCTCTGTATACCTTAATGCTAAAACTAAATTTCATATAATTTATCTAAATGTGGTTCCAAAGCATTTGAAAAATGTAAAATCAGCCTTCAATTTAAAAAAAAAACTGCCTTACTTGCTTCCTAAAATGGCCGTCAAATGTATCCAGTGATGACATCATTGGAGCCAGAGTCAGAGAGCTATATGGCTCTCTGTAGTGCTAACTAGTTCTTTTTTCCCTTTGTTTAAAATTGTTTCACCAAAATGGTTAGAACCATGTGCATTATTTTGATCAATACAAATGTTAAGCTATGGTTCTGTTCATTTTGTTTACTTTAACATGCTGAAATTGTGTTTTAATCCAACTGACTTTCTCTTTGGCAAACCACAGTGCAGTACAAATATTAAATAATCTGGTGGCCTAGTAGTTATGGTGGATCCAGGATGTTACAATGGGGAGTGCTGGGGTCATGTGCATACTTGATATGTACTTGTTAACATTTGTATTAAACCTTTATATTATTCTTTTTTAGTATGTTTTTTAACAGAACCTACAAATGTAATCCATAGTTTTGAAAGTAAACATTTGCATAATCAATAAATCAGACTTCAGCAAAGTGAAATGCAGCAGCAGCAAATAAGTAAGTTACAATGGGGGGGTGCAGCCCCACCCTTCACCACCCCCTAGATCCACCACTTGTTTGTAGCAAAGTTCTTGTGTAGCCTAATGCCAGAGTTCATACTTTCTCAGAAACCAGAAATTTGCTTGTCTTGTCTTCTTTTTCCATGGGAAATAATAATAAGAAGAATCACATTTATATAGTGTGTTTCATACACATTGTATCCCAAAGTGCTTCACAGACTGTACAAGACTGGTAGTAAAGTGACTGAAAGTATAATGGCAGCCATTTCACATATTAATACCCACACACAGCCTTGGACAATTGCATCAACTGGTTTTATAGGAAGGGGAATGATGGCCAGGACAATGGGGTCAGGTAGTGATCATGGTGCTGATAGCCCCACATCTTATATATTTTTTTCCTACTACTTTTTTCCCCTTGGAGCTCCCAGTCAGCCCTAGTGTCTTTGCATCCATACCTCTGGCCACCATCCTACCCACCCCGGTCTCCCACTGAGGGTAATCACCCATTATCCCATGGCTTACCCCCCATGGTGGGATGGCAGGGGGCAACCAACTCCAACACCAAGTCTGGATCCGTTTTGGTGATCCCCTCCTGGAACTGGTGAGGGTACGCTCAGATGACCATCAAGCTGCTATGACCAGGATGCACCTTTTTCCATGTTTCTACCTTTACAGGTGGAATGTGCAATGCCGGCAAGGGTGCCCACCAGCTGCTCCACCTCTGACCCCAATCTTTCAGGATCAGGCGTGTCATCACCTAGCCTCCGCTAGGTATCAGGCTATGTTGGTCACTGTGCCCCATCCCTCCCCGGAGAGGAGAGCTGTCCTATGGATGCTCAATTCTCTCCCATCCCTGCTGACCCTCAGTGACCTGAGCTCACCCCACATCTTATATTTCACAGTGATCTGCTCATATTTCTCCCCTTCTGTCTTCCACCTTCCATGAATATAGCAGTACCTTGTAGGAGTGGCCTTCTCAGTCCCTCTCTGACATTCATTCTTCACTCTTTCTCCCCACACCATAAACTGGTGAGCTCACCACCCTTCTGCATCATGAATGCAGGTAGTAAAGTCCCCAGGTTTTTTGATATATCAAAAATAAACAGATTGTTCCTGTAAGTCGGGCTGATAGCAGCAGGGAACAAGGGGAGAGATGGGCTTTCCTATCCTTAAAAGATCTAGACTACCTTTGATTAGGCACTATTAAATGATGGGTGTGTGCATCATTATGCACTTCATTTAATAGTGCCTAATCACAGGTTGCTTATATCTTATATGGATAGGAATGTTTATTTTTCCCGATGTGCCCTTCTGCTTTCAACCTGGCTTACCAGAAGATCATGTTTATTAATAAAATGTCAAAAGAAAAAAAACATGGGAGACTGTACTAACTGCCAGACTTTGCTAAGGGGAGCAGGAGAGAAGAATGAATACTAGAACGGGACTGAAGAGGACATTCCAGCAGGGTACAGCTTTATTCAGGTTAGGGAAAGACAGGAAGGGGGAAGTTGAGCAGATCATTGTGAGATCTGAGATGTTGGGCTGCCAACACCATTAGCACCACCTGAGTGTGGATGAGAGCAACTGGCAATGACAAATACTCAGAGTGGCAGGGCTGCACCTAAATTGTTACTTGAATTCAGTGTAAGGAAATTACCTTCAGGTTGGGGGGATATTGACTTTTGTTAGGACAGTATTGAGGGAGCTGTATATAGCTCATTCAAGATTCAGAAGGGTGTTAGCCAGCCAACTCGCATTGTGGAATTGGGCACAGAAAAGTACTGGAGAAGAATTGCTGGATACTGTCCTGCAAGGTTCTGCAGATCACAGGTAAAGGAGTAGACCAACATTAGAAGTCAGGTGGATTAGCTCATGGCATTAGTATGCCTCTCCTGCTAATAATATTCTTATCCATAGTAAGTGCAGCCCTTATGAGGGTATGAACAGTAGTTTTTACAATCTGAGGTGTGATAATTCTCTTCATGAGACCGCAAGCTCATATGTGGCCCCAGGCAGTACTAAGGAGAGAGTACGGATAGTGGGGTGTTAAACAGAAGGCAAGCTAGGTGCAGGGGGCTCACATGGAAAAAGACTACAAGAGAAGCTTATTTGTGGATTACCAAGAAAGCATCAGCTTTGGAACTGGACCAGACCAGTTCTTCACCACAAATTTCAGGGCATCACATAACCACTAGATCATCAGGTATTTGAAGTGTTGTACTGTACTGTGGTTTGCCAAAGAGAAAGTCAGCTGGATTTGAAAATATTTTCATCAAGCTAAAGTAAACAAAATGAACGAGATCATAGCCTAAAATGTATACTGATCAAAATGATCCACATGTTGACACATGGTGTTGATCTTTCTGGTGAAAGATTTTAAAACAAAGGGGGAAAGAATAACTAATTAGCACTAGAGGGAGCCATGTGGGTCTCTGCCTTTGGCTTTAATGATGTCATCATGACTCATTACTTAACACACTTGGTGGACATTTTAAGGTGAAAGCAAGGTGTTTTTTAAAGTGGAAGGCTGATGTTTGCATTTTTCAAAAGCTATGAAACTGCATTTATGTTATTTACGTAAATGCAGTTTTAGCATAAATGTAAACAGCAGCCTTTACTTTACCTCACAATGAAGTCAGATTTTGGAGTTTGCAATTTTAAAAAAACTGCTTGTTTAGGTACCCTTTAATACACATAATGACCATTTACAGAAATGGAACAATTTCCACCTGATCATTAAGGCCTGGGGGAATAGGGGCCCTAAGCTTAAAAATCCAGAAGAATTCTCTTTAAGTCAGGGTTTGTCAATATCACCACCATGTGCCTCCAGATCCTTTTTGAATGCCTGTAAAAGTCCTTCAGTGTGTGGCAGGTAGAGATGTGCAAAATCTGTGAATTTCGTAATGTGAAGAATTTTGCAAAATTTTCACATTTCGTAAAATATTTCACAGGTGTGAAATTCCACCGTTGAAATCATGAATTTCACCTATGAAATGTGGAATTTTGCCAATGGGTAGTGGAATTTTGTCACTCTTGGGCAAAACTTTGCCATTCATGGGTGAAAAGTGTGATTTCACCAGAAGAATTTCACAATTTGCACCCTTGAAATTCATCAGTGGATTCCATGAATTTCATGAAATGTTTCACGTGGCAAAATTCATGATTTTGCCAGAATTTCAGAGGATGAAATTTAATTTTGCTGCATCTCTAGCGCTAGGTAGTGAAGGATGATGCACATGTTTGACAGTGACGTAATCCATATTGCGAATGACAATTGCTCTGATGTCATTAGCCAGCCCAGTAGCACAGATGGCTGAGGCACCAAGCACCTCACCTGGTGCCATGAAAGAAACATGGGTTTGGGAATGGATATGGGTTGCTGCTGGGGGACTCAATTTTTGGGGGTAGATCTGGGAACAGGAAGGGAGGGAAAGAGGGAAGTGAGTTGCCTATCTGGCTCCTTGGTTCAGAGGGGTAGAAAGTGGATCCTAGGGATTGCTAGGGCTGAGTTGCAGGAGAAGGAGTTGGATGTCAGTTTCCATCTGGAGAATAATGACCTAGTTAGGAACAGGACTGTGATGGTGCAGGGAGATTTTAGAGAACTGGGGATGGGTCTTAGACAATTGCCAGTCTCAGTGGCTTTCATTAATGAGCGGCCTGTCTACAGTATGACAGGGGAGAGGATAGTGTTCTCCACAACAGGAGTTTCAACTCGTGGTTGAAGGAATGGTGTAGAGAAGATGGGTTTAGCAATATTAGAGACTGGGGCCAACCTGAAGGGATAAGGGCCTATACAGGGGTAATGACCTACATCTTTCAGGGATGAGAAACACAGTCCTCAGTGGACAGTCTAAATGCTATTTTGATGAACATTAAAACTAGCCAAGAGGAGAGGTGGAAGAAATAAGAGGGGGCATAAACTGCCCCCCCCACACAGACTGAAGGGGGAAGAACGGGGAGCTCAATAGGGGGTAAATCCCCCAGAGTGCAAAATAAAGAAACATGCAAAGAGGTAGAATGAAATAGAACACAAACTGTAAAAGGAGAGGGGGAAAAGGAGGCAGAAAGGGTTAAAAAAGTGACATCTGGCAGTGGTAACAAAATGTGGAAGGTGACGTGTGAAAATGCAAAAAGTCTAGCAAATAAAATTCTGAAACTAGATGCTATCATGACAGAGGCAGACCTGGATATCCTGACCATTACTGAGTCATGATGCACAAGAAACCAAGACTGGGACATGGCATACCATGCTATATAGGCAAGATACGGTGGGAAGAAAGGGAGGAGTGGTGGTGCTGTATGTAAGACAGGGTATCAAAGCAACAGAGGCACAGGGAGTCCAGGGGAAGGAAGGAGTTGGAGGTACTGTGGGTCACCCCGGAGATGGGAAACAGAGCCACTAGTTACATGGGTGTGATCCACAGACCTCCAACACAGGAGAAGAAATTATACAAGGTGCTGGTGAAAGTCATTGACACACTGCCCAAAAAAGGGGAGATGTGCTGATGGGGGACTTCAATCTGCCAGATGTAAATGGAAGCTTCTCTACTGCAGCTTCAGACAGATGCCGGGACATCCTGGACTCCCTGCAGGAGGTGTTTCTTGAGAAAGTAGTCAAGGAGCTCTCTCATTCTGGGGCAATGCTGCACCCAGTGCTCACCATCAGGGACAGTATTATGAATGTCATAAAATTGTCAAAGAGCCAAATGAATGTAAGAATTATAGGCCAATCTCTCGTATTGATACTGGTGTGAAAATTCTCATGGGAATCATAGCTATTAGGTTAGAAAAAGTTATCTCTCATTTTTTTTTTTATACTTTATTTCTTTGCCCCTAGCCAGAGGAACTCTCTCCAGCATCTACTCACCCTGCTCTCTACCTCCCTGCTGTGGCTACTGCAACTACTCCCTCACTCCGACCCGGCTACACCTCCGGATCTAAGCCCTCACGGGGAAGGGCTGCCCTATCCTCCCAGGGCACTCTATCTTACAGTATAGTGAGCCTTGTAGTCAGAGTGTGAGGCCAGGGAGAGTGAGGAGCCCAGCGTTGGAAGTGTGGAGCCGGCGGCAGTGCCTTCGCCTATCCTCCAGAGTTTTTTTTTCTTTTTTCTGTTTCCCCCAGATGCTCGGTCATGCAATGGCTTCAGCAGCATGAATGCCGACACCCGCCCAGCACCTCACCATAATGCGTGGCGATACCTTTCGAGCATTCCCCGGTCCTCCACCAGAGATCGCCCCTGTGCAACGCATCCTAGACCCACCCCGAAGAGAGAGCAGTCCTCTAGACACTCAATCTCTTCCCTCCCCTGCCGACCACCGACGGCCCGAGCTCGTTCCTGAACTTGGGTCGCCGGTGTAGCACAAGGTGTGACATCCAGCGCCTCAACCGTCAGCTCCACTTGACCGGCGTGGTTATCTCTCATTTAATTGACAATAAACAGGTTTACAGAAACTATATATTTTAATGGAGGCTGCAAACAAATCTAGATTAGCTCCAGGTCTTTTCACATTAGATGCTGATAATGCCTTTAACTGGATGTTATGGCAATACATTATTGTGGTTTTAGAGGACAGGACACATACAGGCTTATGATTTCCCTGTTAATTTTATCAGATGGGTTAATCTGTTGTATACAAATCCAATGGCCGTGGTAATTATAAATGGAGTAATTTCAAACAGTTTTCCATTAAATAGAGGCACCAGACAGGTGTATCTGCATCCTTGTTGATGTTTAACTTATCTCTAGACCTGATGGTTTGTAGATTATCTACAAAAAAAGAGATTAAAGGTATATCATTAAAAGGCACATAATATCTTCTGTCTTTATACACTGATAATATTTTAATCTCACCAAGTCTAAAAAAAATCAATTACAAAAATATCACAGGTAATAAGTGAATTTAGTCTAATCTCTAATCTTATGTTATATATTAAATAAACAAAAATCTTTCCTCTTGCCTCATAATTGATACTGTATAAGGGAAGTCATAACAGAGTTAGTCTTTACATGGGAGAAGGAAAATGCAGTACAAGTCACTTATAAGGGATTAGTCTGTGTGACCCCCCCCTTTTGCCCATTAAAAGCATCTGTCTGGCTGGGCTAAGGAAAATACACTTTCTAAACATGTTTTGCATTGAGTTCTATACTAACTGTCACAGCTTGTGATGTGATGCTCCTCGAATGAAGAAACAGATAGGGAGCTGATGTTAGCCATCCAAAGGATGGCAGACAAGGGTGAGGTAGTACTGGTTGGAGACTTCAATATTCCAGACGTGGACTGGAGCATCCCAGCAGCAGCATCAACTAGGAGCAGATTTATGCTGGACTCCCTTAAGGGTGCCTTCCTCAAACAACTGGTCATGGAACCAACTCGGCAGAAGGAAATACTGGACCTTGTGCTGCAAACAGGGACAGTGTGATGGGGGTAACAGTGGGGAGCACCTGGGGAACAGTGACCACCAGTCATTGTGGTTTGAAATCACAGAAAGAGCAGAACCAAACCACACAAAAACACGTATCCTGGATTTTAGGGGCAGACTTTGGGAAAATGGGGAGATACTTGAAAGAGGCATTAAGGGAATGGGACAGGAATCAGGGGTTGAGGAACAATGGGCAGTATTTAAAATGGGGATTACAAGAACAACAGAATTATGCATTAAGCAAGATTAGCAAAAGGAAAAGGAAGAGGAGACCATTATGGTTTTCTCCAAGAGGTAGCAAAGAAAGTGAAAGCCAAAAGATTGCATTCAGGCAATACAAAAGACACAGGCAGAAGGGATAGGGAGAAGTACAGGAGAAGCAAAGGGAGGCGAGGAGTCAGTAAGGGAACCAAAGCTCAGACAGAAAAACACATTGCAAATCAGTGGGTAGAGGGACAAAACCTTTACAGGTACATAAGTGAAAAAAGAAAGTCAAAGGGAGGGCTAGTGAGACTGAAGGGGAGGATGTGAGCCACGTGGAGGATGACAACAGTAAAGCTGACATATTGAACAGGTATTTCTGCTCGGTCTTTACTGAGGAAGAGGAGGGTAATGGGTCTGAAGGGAGTACAAGGGGTGAGAATGGTGCAGAAATGGACACAAGTCCCTTTACACGAAAAGAGTCCCAAGGAACTGGAAGTAATAAGAATTGATAAAGCAATGGGGCCAGATGAAATTCTAGGGTCCTTAAAGAACTAAGAGAGGTGGTGGCTGAACCTCTGGCTATCCTGTTTAGCTGATCACTGAAACAGGGAGGTACCCAAAGACTGAGGACAGCAGATGTAGTCCCTTATACAAAAGTGGAACAAAGAGGAAGCAGGGAACTACAGACCAGTCAGCCTCACCTCGGTAGTGGGAAGATCATGGAAGCACTACTGAAGGAAAGATTGGTGGAACATCTGGTTGTCAATGGACTACAGGACCCAAGGCAGCATGGTTTCACCAGAGGAGGTCATATCAGACCAACCTCATTTAATTTTTTGACTGGGTGACTAGAGAGGTGGATCAGGGGACGGCAGTGGACATGGCCTATCTGGACTTCAGCAAGGCCTTTGACACTGTGCCACATAGAAGACTAGTACACAAACTGGGGAATATGGGTGTGGGCAGGACAGTAGTGTGGTGGGTAGGTAACTGGCTGGGTGGCAGGACACAGAGGGTGGTGGTAAATGGCTGTCACTCCACAGATGGAAAAGTGACCAGTGGGGTACCACAGGGATCAGTGCTGGGACCAGTCCTATTCAACATCTTCATCAGTGACATTGCACAGGACCTAGAAGGCAGAATTTCCATTGCAGCTGATGACACAAAGCTCTGTAACAGAGTAGACACACCAGAGGTGTAGACAGAATGAGAAGGACCTGGAGAAACTTGAAGAATGGTCAGGGTTTGGCAGTTGAAATTCAATGCAAAGAAGTGCAAGATAATGCATATGAGGCACAAAACCCTGGCACAATATATCAGTTTGGGGTGAGGGTTATAGCATGCACTGAGCAGGAAAGGATCTTGGGGTTATCATCTCTGATGACCTCAAGGTAGGGAAACAGTGTGACAAGGCAGCAGGTAAAGCAAATAGGATGCTGGGATGTAGACAGGGCATCACCAGCAGGAAAAGGAGGTCATAATTCCGCTATACAAGACACTAGTGAGGCCCCACCTGGAGTACAGTGTACAGTTCTGGAGACCATACCCACGTAAGGACATAGACAAGGTAGAGAAGGTTCAGAGGAGGGCAACAAAGATGGTGCATGGATTGCATCACAAGTCCTATGAAGACAGGTTGAAGGAACTGAACATGTACTCCCTGGAGGAGAGGAGGGAGAGAGGGGATATGATAGAGACATACCAGTATCTCACAGGGAGGAACAGGGTGCAGGAATACACTATTTTTAAGCGAAAAAGATGTTCCAGGACTAGAGGGCATGGGATGAAGTTGGAGGGAGGACGATTCAAAGGAAACATGAGGAAGAATTTCTTCACAGAACGGGTGGTGGACAAGTGGAACACCCTGCCAGAGGAAGTGGTGGGGGCTGAAACAATCACGGGATTTAAGAATGCATGGGATAGACATAAAGGAATTCTGGAGGTCAGGGGTAAGGGGCAACAGATTTCTAGGAAAACATAAACTGAACTTACAAGCTCAAATGGGCAGACTGGGTGGGCCATAGGCCCTTATCTGCTGACACTGTCTATGTATCTATGTATCTATGAACGAACAATCGAGAGCCACATCTGTGGCTCAGGTTTGACACTTCGCAGCAGCTTGCAGTTTGTGGTTTTGGTATTCACTCCATGCTGCCAAAACAAATGAGAGCTGCATACCTTGGGGTTTCAGCTTTCAGAATGTTGTAAAGGAGGGAGCGGCAGAGCAGACTTAAATAAGAGCTACATGCTATGGAAAAACAAGTTTTTAAGTGAACTGAGTTTAGGATGGATCACTTGTAGCAGGTGTACTTTGTGGTTTCAGTTTTCACTCCACACTGCCAAAACAAATGCGAGCCACATGCCTTGTTTTCAGAATGCCACAAGGGAGGGAGGGGGGATGATGGTAGACTAAACTAAGAGCTACATGTTGGGAAAATAAGTTTTATTTAAAGAAACTGGACTCAGGATGGATTATTTGTTGCAGCTTGAGGTTTGCAGTTTCAGTTTTTGCTCCATGCTGCCGCCACAGATGAGATCCACGTGCCTTGTTTTGTCTTGGTTTCAGAATACTGTAAGGAAGGGAGGACACAGGACAGAAGCAGACTGTGTTCAGCGTACACAGCTTGCAGTTTGTGAAAGGGTGAAACGAACACAGCAAGGGAGGGAAGGAGGAAGGGGAGGCAGCCTTTTTGCAATTGTATGGCGGAATGGCAGACTAGCAATTGAATGGAGACTATGGACAACAGAGAGAACTGACACCTCGTTAGCTGGTGGTGGAAGGTGTCAGGGTGGCCCATCAACACCTTCAAAGCTGTGGTGCCAGGTAATAAAGTATTGTAGTAGAGACACAGCCATTCAGTATAGCAGGTGATCTTAATCCATTGTATCATGGGGGTTTATAATGAAGCCCTGTTGCAACAGTTGGTGTTTTAAGAAATTGTCCATTAAAACTGGCTGCCAGAGCTGTGTGGAATATAACATTTTGCTGCTGTAATTCCTGTGGAATTAACATTCCGATTCTGTGAATTGCTTGAAATTTGTACAAAAATTGCACAGAATTTTGCCAGATTTTAAATTTCAGTTATTTTAGTATACTTTTTAAAATCCATATTCAAATGACACTTTTCCAGCCTGGAGGTTCCTGACCAGGTGCTCCCTTCTCATCCTGCCCTACTCTTGCTGCGGTGCAGGCACAGAGCTTCTCTCCTAGCTGCCGCCAGCTCACTGCCTACCAGCCAGCCAAAATTCAAATTATGCTATACCAGGGAGGCTGCGTTTCAATTCAAATTCTGGCACCTATCTTCCTGATCTCTGATTGGCCCCTCTCCCAGGCCAAAGCCTCTCAGTGGTTGCACTTTGAGCTTGCACTTCTCTCAGAGCCTGGAGGCCCCTAACTGGGCATTCCCTTCTCATTCTACCCTCCTCCCACTGTAGTGTGGAGCTTCTCCCCTAGCTGCCACCTGCTCACTGCCTAGCTACCAGCCAAAATTCAAGCTTTGAGGTTCCTGACCAGGTGCTCCCTTCTCATCCTGCCCTCCCCTCACTGTGGCATGGTGTGGAGCTTCTCTACTAGCTGCCGCCCCATCACTGCCTGCCCACCACTGAAATTCAAGCCTAGAGGCCCCTGACCAGGTGATCTCTTCTCATCCTACCCTCCTCTCACTGCAGCATAGTGTGGAGCTTCTCTCCTAGCCACCCACTCAGTGCCTGCCCGCCAGCTGAAATTCAAGCCTGGATGTCCCTCACTAGGACTCCCTTCTCATTCTTCCCTCCTCTTGCTGTGGCGTGGAGCTTCTCTCCTAGCTGCTGCCCGCTCACTGCCTGCCCACCAGCCAGAATTCAAGGTACACTTTTCCAGGGAAGCTGCACTTCAAATCAAATTCCAGTGCCTATCCTCCTGATCTTGGTTGGCCCCTCTCCCAAGTCGAAGCCTCTCAGTGGTTGTGCTTTCAGCTTGCACTTCTCTCCAAGGTTTATCTCTTTACAATTTGTATTTTCTTTCCCTCTATACAGTTCTGATTCAATCCAAGTAAAATACAGAGTCCCAGCAAGGTTAAAAGTAGAGGCAGTATAGTGCAGTGGTCTAAGGCTCCGAGCTGCAAATCTGGTGACATCCAGCAGACCAGACCTGGGTTTGAATCCCACAGCTTCTACTTGCATACTGTGTGACCCTGAGCAAGTCACTTAACCTCTTTGTGCTCCCAGGTCACTCCTGTAAAAAAGCTTGCAGCTTAGTGTGCTATACCTGATTAAACAACTAAATAAAAAAAAGTAGTATTTTGCATTGTTCCAGCCTAAAACAAATTTATATAATGCTTTAGTGATAATGTTTTTTCACTTAATCCTGCATTTCAGTTACCTAATCCTGCATCTCACTCCAGGGAGCTGTGCTGAATGTATTGCTCACTCCTACATCTTACAGTACTTTGTGTCTGCCTAGCTCTAAAGTATTTTAATGCACCTAGATTATAGAGGGCACAGGGATTTCTTTATTTGTTAAAACTTCACCCTCTGTTCTCTCCATCTTTTACTACCCTACACCTTTTTCTGTTAGCACTGAGCTAACCCGAGTGCATTCCCTCCCTCGCTCCTTCCCCTGCTCTTCCTCTGCCTGCTGTTTTGGCTGCCCGCCCACTGATTAAACCTTTTCTTCTGCTCTACTGCCCTCCTGCTGTTGCTCTGTAGCTGCTCCCTGTCTGCCCCTCACCCAACAATTATCAGGTTGAAAACTAATCTTGTTTTTTCTCTCTTTTCCCTCTTTCCAGCCTGGAGGCCCCTGACTGAGGATTGCTTTCTCATCCCACCCACCTCTCGCTGCGGCATGGCATGGAGCTTCTCTCCTAGCCACCACCCATTCACTGCCTGCCCACCAGCTGAAATTCAAAGTACGCTATTTCAGGGAAGCAGCACTTCAATTTGAATTCCAGCATCTATCCTCCTGATCTCTGATTGGCCCCTCTCCTAGGCCAAAGCCTCTCAGTGGTTGCACATTGAGCATGCACTTCTCTCCGAGGTTTCTCTCCTAACAATTTGTATTTTCTTTCCCTCTATACTGTTCTGATTCAATCCAAGTAAAATACAGAGTCTCATCAAGGTTAAAAGTAGTATTTTGCTTTGTTTCAGCCCAAAACAAATTTATATAAAGCTTTAGCGTTAATGTTTTTTACTTAATCCTGCATCTCAGTTACTTAATCCTACATCTCACTCCAGGGAGGTGTGTTCAATTCACACCCTGCCCGGCAGGCAGCTCCCCAACCATCCCTCTCCTACCTGCCTATCAGCAGCATTTTAGTTATAGTTGCTCATGATCACATGATGGGCCGTAGGTGATTGGTCAAATATTTTAAAGTGTCCAATTCTCTATTAGCAGATTATACACATCTACCACTAGAGGGACCAAATTTACTATTTATACAGTGTTCCTATCGCCAGTCTTTTATCCTGTCCATTTTGCTCTTTATCTTCAGAGCCGCTAAAGAGAAAGGAAAACACAATGTGCAGGACTGTAAAGAAAGTGCCCACCAGGTGCAAACATTATGTCATGATTCACAGCTTTATTCTGCATGGCATAATCCACTTTAGCAGTGCTCCTATATTATCACAAGGGCCCCTTAACAATAGCATAGGAAAGTTGCCCTTTCCTCAGACCCTCTATTCCCACCCTTCACATGAAATGAGTAAACCCTCTTGCATGCAGTTTTATTATCTACCTGGCACTGACAATCTGGGATTTATGGAGCTGTTCTAGCATCCCAAGCCATCTTGCTATAAACTAACACCATTAAGTGTCCCAACATGAGTGGCAATCTATGTATTATCATAATCCCATTTTTTCATAAATACAATTTCAACTTCAACTTCAGCTAGGCATGCACCCTTCAAAAAAGGACACCTATCACTCATTAAAGTAATAATTAGAGGACTTAAGAAGCTTTTTCTAATCCTACTGCTTTGCTCTGGGAATGTAGAACTAAATCCTAGACCTCCTACACCTATTGTAGCCCCCTCTGACCTAGCTCAACTTAAAGGCATCAGTCTATTACATATCAATGCCTGCAGCCTACTCAAAAAACAGGATATGATACAAGCCTGGCACTGCACACCAGACCTGAGGTGTTAGTGGTCTCTGAGTCATGGCTCTGCGGATCCACCCAGGACCAATACATAAACATCCCTGCAAACAATGTGTTCAGGGCAGACAGGCACTCAAGATGGGGTGTAGTAGCAATCTATGTGTCAGACAAACTTACAGTCGGTCTCAGTTTTAAACTCCTCAACCATGCCCAAGGAGTTCGAAAGTCTCACTCTAAAGGTCTCCCTATCTTCTGATGAGTCCTTGTATGTAACAGGTTGTTACAGACCACCTTCTGGGGGGCCTCAAGGTTTCAACCCATCTGTGCAAAATATTATAAACCTCTAACACTCACTGAATTTATCATTATGGGGGATTTTAACCGACACTAGAATTCCCCTTACTCTAAACCTTTAAAATACCTATGCAATGATTACGGCCTTATATAACATATTTCAGAGGTGACACAACCTAATATCAAAAACCTCACACACAGCACCCTCCTAGTCCTAATCATTTTTAACAAACCCTATAAAATTTCAGACACTGGGATCTTTCACAATGACATTAGTGAACATAGGACTGTGGCATGTGTAAGATTCAAACCCAAACCCAATTCCACCTCTAGTTACATTTGCAAAAGGAGCCAGCAGAACTTCAGTAGCTTTAATTTTCTGGATGACCTAAACAGGATTAGATGGCAGGATTTTTACCTTGCTTCTTCTGTCTCAGAGGCCTATAATCTGTTCCAGAATTGTGTCCTAAAGGTCCTTAACACACATGCCCCTCTTGTAAAAATCAGAACTAGAAAAAGATCCTGTCCCTGTTCACCATGGTACTAAAATCTGCTTTGCTCAGCAGAGATGTCCTATAGAAAAAGGCATGCAAAACTAAACAAGAGTCTGACTGGGCAGCTTTCAGAATAGTTAGGAACCATTGTACAAAATACGGGATGAAAAAGCAAAATACTTTAAAGCAGCACCGGACTCCTCGAGAAACAGCCCCACTAAATTTTGGCAAATTCTAAGGGAAATAGAAGGCCACAGCTCCTCATCAGTCCTACCCTGCAAAATAATTACAGGCAATAGCACCCACACAAGCAAACATTAGCATCTTAGAACAATTGAATAATCATTTTGCCACTGCTAGGCTTGTTTTTGACACCTCCCCAGTAAGTAAGCTACTTCAGCACCCTGACATTAATGGCACACTTTTTTCCCCCTACTAATGCCTCATGCCACTTAACTAAGTTTTCATTTACTCCCATCACCCCTAAGCAAGCAGAAGACCTTTTAAAAGCCCTTGACACTAACAAAAGTGCAGGAGCTGATCAGCTCGAACCTTTATTTCTAAAATTAGGATACTACCAACTGGCACAACCCATAACTCACCTTTTCAATCTGTCTCTTTCCCAAAGAGCTCTTCCTTCCACGTGGAAAACAGCCCATATTATTCCACTCTTTAAATTCAGCAACCCTAACGATCTTAACAATTATAGACCAATCTCGCTGTTACCTATATTATCAAAAATGCTTGAAACAATTGTTAACTCCCAATTTAGAGAACACCTGGAGTCCTCCAACATGCTTAACCCGTTACAATCTGGCTTCAGGCCCAAGCACAGCAATGTATCTGCCCTGGCCAAGGTCACAAATGACTGGCAAATTGCCCTTGACTCCAAGAATCAAATATGTGCATTGTTCCTTGATCTATGTAAGGCATTTGATTCTGTAGACCATGATCTACTGCTACATATATTGCACAACATCGGACTAGATGAATCAGCAATGAAGTGGTTTTCCTGCAATTTTATAGGCCAACAATAGCAGGTTAATGTCCAGGGTAATTTCTCCCCGCTAAAACTGTTCTGAGAGGGGGGGGGTTCCTCAGAGATCAATCCTGGGGCCCTTATTATTCTCTATTTATATTAATGCTATTGATCATAACATTAGGTCAGTAAGTGTTCACATCTTGCAGATGACACTGTGCTCTGTGTCGCTTGGCCTACCCTCGAGTAGGCATGCTTTAAATTACAGCATGAATTTGACCTGCTACAGCAAAATCTGATTCACTTAAGACTTTTAACTAATGTTAAGAATACAAGATTTATGTTTCTCTCTCTCCACATACGAAAACACTACCCACCCTCTCACCAACCAACACTCTGAAGATCAAAACAGCCTTAGGAGAACCTTTGGAAACTGTAGACAAATTTAAATACTTAGGGTTTTGGATTGACTGCAAGCTTTCATTCATTTTACATGTCAACAAACTTGCAAAAAAAAAAAAAAAAAGATTAGGATTGTTCTTCCGTATTAAGCATCTTCTAACCCAGAATGCAAAATTAAGACTGGTTCAGATGACATTTCTCCCTCTTCTTGATTATGCAGACTTCCTTTACAGCCATACTCCCAATACTGCACTACCAAAACTGAATATGTTGTATCATAGAGTGCATAGGTTTATCACAAATGCCCCTATAACACCCACTACTGCGCCCTTTAAATGATTATAGGTTAGACATCTCTGGCTACTAAGCAGCCACAAAATGCCTCCCTCTGGGCATATAGAGCCATCACTAACAAACTTCCCTTTTACATTACTGTACTTTTAGAAAATGGCAAGAATGGATTCTCAGTGCTGATTGGCTAATACCACCTCCAAGCTGGGCATTTATTTTTCAATAAATGCCCAGCAAAAAATTAGAACCAGCCTAACTGCCACCTTACCACATACCCTTGTGCAGGGGTGCTCACCCTATTTTGTCATTGGCTCAAACCACCAAAAAAAATTAAAATCCCTGCCATGTTTTTCTCTCGCTTAGCGAGAGCAACTATAAGCCCTCCCCACACACACACCAAGCTCCTTTACTATCATTTCACTCCCTCTTCATAAAAAAAAAAACACACTCCCACTTATTCTGCGGTCGGAGAGTGCAAAAATCTTTTTTTTTCTCACAGCTGCACTCTCCCGACCACACTCTCGCAGCACTGTGCTTAACTGGAAGTAAAAGGAAGCTGTTGCTCTGAACAGCTGGTTAGTCTGAAACAACATTTTTAAAACTGTAGCATGCTGCTGCCTCAGATGCCAGAACTCTCACAAACCACAATACTCCCACACTTATTTGACTACCAAGCTACAACAAAATGCATCATTTACCTCGGGGCTGTTCTTCACGGCACATAGTTGTCATCCACAAGTTCCGCGCTTAACAGACGCAACGTCCAACTGCAGCCCAATTAAAAAAAAAAATCTTAAACAAACATGAGACAATGCCCACAAACTGCTACTGGATATTTACCAATTCTTCAGGAGGATGTCTGTGTGTCGGGAAGTGTATGTGTGGGCGGGTGATAGCTGTGGGGAGGAGCAACAGAACCTGGAACAGCCTTAAAGAAACATGGACCATTTTTTCAATACTTTTGTTTCTGTTAATGCTATTCATTTTTTTATAATCATTTCCTCTCTTCTTTTACCACTTCATTAAAACTTACTAAGAAAGCCATTTTCTAACCTCAAAAATACCCTCCAGGGCATTATTGAGAAATACCGGACCTTCCAGGGGCTAAAAGGCCCTCCGCCTGTGGCGTCGGGCTTCATCATGCCCCTGGGTGGTCCGGTATTTCCTAATGATGCCCACCCTGTTGGGTATTATTGCTTACTTCAAACACACTCCCTGTGCATACCCTCTTAGATGATATGCTTACGTTATGCTTGATTTTCCCATTATAAGATCCTGCTTTAGTGCATCATCACTTTATCATGCCACTCCTTCCCTATGGCATACACTCCAAAACTCCCTAAAACAGACTAATCTCATTGGTATACTCCTTTTTGGTCTCTCCTAAACACTTCTTGAAGGATGACTATCATTGCTACTCCTAAAAGGGTCTTGACATTATGGGAAAACCATAAAGTACTTATCACTTCTTTGCACTTGCCCAACCTTTCTCCTTCTGTAATGATCCTTGTACTCCCCTATCACTCTATTCTACCTTTTTCCACTACGTGTATCCACATTATAGTCCTACTCTACCTCCTTCCATGCCTCTTCATAGTATTTTTCCTCCTCTGCATCTTATTATGATCTACCTGCCCCTTACTTGTACCCTTTTCCTTACCTACTTTGAACCTTTGTATCTGTTATTGTATCTGACTTAAGAGTGTACCATGTAAAATATTTTGGATGTTAGAGCTTGTGTTTTTATTGTATAGTGCTTGCTGTGTATCTGTACTTGTAGTGTTAATTGTTATCATCAACTCTTGTTCAAGGACAGTTGGTGATCTACCTGGGGAATATATGTTCATATGGCCTTTGAGTGACACCATTATTGACTTCATTTGGTCAAATATCTTAGCCTTAGATAATTTTCTGTTTGTCAGAATTATGGATAAGGCAGGTACTTACCACTCTCCATTGACTGCTTCCTTGAAATATCAATCAATGGCTATTCTATGTATTGACCTTATCTCGGTCAAACAGGAAGTAAGAAGTATATGAACATAAATATGAAATGGGATAACACAGAAAGAATGTGATGTTAAAAGTATAGGGCTAGATAGTCAAACCTTTGTGCTGGGTGCAAACTGTTTATGCCAGGTTTGCGCGGTTCCCCTATATTCAAAAGGCCAAATAGCGTGAGTAAACTGTATTAGTGCCAGGCCAAGGTATAATGTATGCAATGTGCAAAGAGAGGAGGCATGTACATGAATACAGGTGCTATGCTGTATTCAGTGCATTAGTGCCATGCAAAGTGTGTTTCCGTGACTTTGCTTGACACTTTGCATGGTGCAAATTATGGTCCAGGAAAAGGTAATCTTAACTCAGGGCAAACCAAGGATGGGTGGACAGAGCAGAAATGGGGAACAAGGCTGTATATAGCCAATGAGGAGGCAGTATGGGCAGTTGGCCACCCTGGGCCATGCCATATGCACAGGCAGCCGAACTGTGAAATACAATGCAGTAATACTGCTTAGAAGCCAACCATCCTGTCATTGAGAGAACTGAGATGAAACAGCACCTGCAGCAGAAATGGTTTGCAATGTGACACTATGTTGCACATTGACAATTGTGTGATGTTGTTAATGGTAAGGATTTAGGTGTACTCTGTATCTTCTCAGCTGCACCCGTAGTGGCTCTGTGTGGTTACTGATGATCTGCCTTGGCCCAGTGAGCTTACCTGGACAACAGGGTGATAAAATATAGAATAATGCATGGGGAAGTGTGGTTAACAAGGATTTTATGCACACCTGAGGTGTGTGATGCCTCATAAACCTTGAGGGTGAAACCTGAGAGGTGTATCTATGGGCATCACATATTAAGGGTGTGTAGAAAATCCTTGTTAACCACACTTCCCCATGTTTTACTTTTTATATTTATTAGTGGTTAGCGCTATGCAAAAGTGAGTTTATGCAGCTTTGCACGGCTTTGCAGATTTTGCACAACTTTGCGCAACATAGAACCACGGTTTGTGGAACTCTAATTCACAAGTGTGAATTATGGAGTTTTCGAGGGACTGTCAGCAGTGGTTTGTTGACCCTACCCAGCAAATATTAAACATAGAAAGAAACCAGACATGGTAGAAACATGCTGCACATGGACAGCACCTCCTATGTTGCCATCATCTAGCACTGGTCCCAACCATGCCAGGCATTACTGGGTGCCCCAGCACCCAGTTGTTACCATGGTGGTGTGTCCATAAAACACACACCTCCAGTCCCCCACTGGGATACACCAACACAAAATAGCAGACACATATGCAGCACTGGGGGTATAGAGAGTGTTGAGGGAGGGTGTACAGGTGACCAGGCTGCACCGCACACTGGATGTTGCCACAAGGCTGGGACCATCCATGCAGTGCAAATTGTCCAGTGTAGGGAATACCTGGACACCACTGTGCCTGTCTGATAGTAAGTGCCCTCCCTGGGCCACATACCACACATCTTTCAGATCTGTCTTTCAGATGAGACATTAAACTGAGGTCCCATCTGCCTGTTCTCATGGTAGTTCAGGTGGATGTTAATGATCCCATGACACTTCTTGAAAAGAGTAGGGAATTTTTTTATTAAAGCAAGATAATCAGAATATATATTCCAATGTAACATTTTCCATATACATTAAGAAAATCACACAAGTTGTTTTCAAGTGTCTATCAGCCTATTATTCCTAGACTAACCGAACTTGAATTTTTCCTACACCTACTAATTCATTTGATGTGCCCCAAAGTTCCAAATACCTTGTTTCATTCTTCTTGTACCTTGATAAATTACATAATCCATTCTTTTCAGTTTAGTTGTATTATATTTGTTGGGACCCCTCCCCATCTAAACTGTATTGTCTGATGAGTTAGTTTATTGTAATCATACTTATACTGTAAGGCCAGTTCTTTTTCAATCTGTATTACTACTACTGCTAATGGAGTAACATTTATCTGCTGTAATACATATTTACATCTTGTTTGCCACATTATGAACTTAAACAAGTTAAATTCAATCTTAATGTACTTTCTTCTATACCTGCAAAGAATCTAGAGAATCCAGTTATCACATTTATATAGGTGACAGTCCTCCACTGTATATTTCCCCATCTGTTCGCCAGTAGGTGCCATATTGCTCTTGTATAAGGACATTCTATAAAAAATGGTGCATTGTTTCTTCCACTTGTATGCACTCTGGCCTTGGACATATTTTTTCTTCTATCTTTTTATGCATTGCATTTCCTTTAACTCCCAATCTGCCATGGCAGCTTAGCCATTCTATGTCCCACATTCTTGAAGGGGTTCTTTTATCTATCAAGTACTGTTCTAATTTTTGATCATATTCCTCTGGTATATTTTTAAAATTGACTGGTACTGTACAACCCAATTCCTGTATATAGTTATATATCCCTTTTCTATTGCCAGTACTTGCCTGATGTAGTGTGAATTGCCATTTCTTGATTTTTTTCTATTACTGTGATTATATAGTGAGGTGTTTGTTTGTTGTTTCTTACCAATCTGGGTGACTGATTCCATTATGTTATCATTGGGGACAGTCATCTATCTACCCTTTTTTTCCAATGAACTTCTGCTGTGCTCATAAATTTCTGCACATTTGCAGCCCAAAAAATGCTATAAAAGAAACTAACTGGATTTAATAAATTCAACCCCACATTTGTATATGTTTTGTACAGAATTTCTCTTTTATTCGGAGTCAGCCTACTACCCCATATTACTTGGAATACTAAGCTAAATAGAATCACTTTTACATTTTTGTGCAGTGGAAATATTACACTTAAAAATGTAAATACGGGAAGAAGAAATGTTTTGATTGGCTACTTTTTTTGTTCTTTGTTTGCTACCATGCCTTCCATATTTTTACTTTTTCTGCACTTTCTGCTATTTTCTCCTCCCAATTTTCCTATGCCATATTTCCTCTACCAAATTTTATTCCCAGGATTTTTATTGGTCCCTCTGTAATCACAATTTGCTCTATGTTTTGTACTGTTTCTCCTTTCTCATTCAAATTATAGCCTATGCTTTCAGATGCTTGACATTTGTCCCTAATATTTTAGAGAAATTTGCAGCTGTGGTCATTGCTCTTTGACCCATTTGAGCAGTTGCCACTATTATACACACATTGTCTGCATAAGCTGTCATGACTGTGGTGTATTCCTCTTTTGATATATGTACCCCTTAATCTGTGGGTCCTGATGTATAGATCTAAACAGGGGATCAATACAATACAATATACATAAAGTAGAGGACTCATGGGACATCCTTGTCATACCCCCCAGTGCTTACATATGGTCCTTGAACTCCATTTATTAAGGTCTTGTTGTGCTATTTTATAAATGTTCAGAATCCATTTTCAAAAAGTATCCAGGATTTCATATTGTCTTAGAACTTCCCCCATGTACATATGTGATACTTTGTCAAAGGCTTGCTCCTGATCCAATGACAAAATGTATCCAGTTGTAGAGTCTTGTTCCCCCATTTCCACTATTAAATTCAAATTATCTTGAATGCTCCTGCCTATAACTGAACATGTCTGTCTTTCTGCTATCAATTCTGGTGCCGTTTTTGCTAGTCTGGCTGTTAAAATTTTCATTAATATTTTTAAATCTGCGTTAAGGAGATGAATTGGCATCCAGTTCTTGATATTTCTTCTATCTCCCTTCTTGTATAATAATATTTGAAGAGATTTTCCAAAATGTGGTGTGATATTCCCTTCTTGTAGCATATAATTGTAAACCACTGTTAAGATTTCTATTAGCTCTTTACTTAGTTTCTTTTTATAAAATTCTGAGGTGAGTCCATATGGGCTTGGTGACATATAGTTTTTTTTAAATTTTAGACTAGCCTGTGCTACTTCTTCCTCTGAAATTGGGGTAATTAAGGTCTGGGTTATTTCTTTGAAAAGAGTAAGGGAATCTACCAGGTGCACTGGCCGCATTTTCCCCCATTTACTAAAAAATACCACCAACAGCTTAATTTAGTTCAAGGTCAGTCGGTATTCATCTGTATCCCCCTCCCCTGGGTGGTGCCTGAAAATAGGCAGAATTTGTCTAGTACACTTACCCATGCAACAAAAGCTAAATAAATTAAAATAAATAAATCTGTACAGACACCACAGCACTCACAGCCAGCCATGTATGTCACCATGAGTATCCCATGCCAGCGGCATAGCATCTTTGGGTCACACAACAGCATGACAGTAATGTCCACTGTCAGAACTCACCTGCCAGATGGGCCTATCACTGTGTGGAGTGCAGCAGTCATTGCTGCCCTACACACCATAGGCATTGATGTGTCCCTCACACTACTGGCCACCTTGCTACTGTAGCATCTGCTATGCACTGTAGCAGGAACTACAGTCTGACTATTGCATGCAGCATCACCACCTGTGCCTGTGCTGTGTAGTCCCCTGGGGCAAAATAGTCTATGCAGCTGTGTACAAAAGTAGCCTGCAGCTACCACCATGCTCTTCCAGACTGGCCTACAGGTGGAGCTGTGAGCAGACTGAGCCAGTTCCTGTACTTCCAGATGGACCTACAGGTGGAGTTGTGAGCAGACCCAGCCTGCCCCTGCACTTTCACACTGACCTACAGGTGGAGCTGTGGGACCCTGAAATAGTGATGGGCAATCTACATGCAAATCAGGCTGTAATGAGATGCTAATGAGGATGTTTGCCCATGGAATGCCTAAGTAGGCTCATTTGCATGTCACTTTTGAATATAGCAAATTTTTGCCCCGGGCAAAGTCCTAGCACTGGGAAAACATGTTGGCCCTGCACAAAAGCTGCACAAAAGTATTTGTGGCATGCAAACTTGTCTAAACCATAACACAGTTCCACAGTATTTAGCTTGCACTGTTGTTTTCAGCTTTAGTCCATCCCCTTCTTTGCTAGCACACACATTGGCCAAGTAGTTCACCTTTACCCTCCTCAATATCTGTGTGCACTGGGCTGCTAGTTTGGCTTGCACTTCCTGGATGCTATAGTCAGAGCTGTCTTATTTGCCAGGCTATTATTGCACTGCACTCCCAGCCCTGTTTACATGGCCTGATTTGCACACTATACTCAGCTGCTTAAGCCCCTGGGCTATTCCTTTGAATATAGCATGCAAATGATTCCGGGATAATTTAGTGCCCCATGCAGTGCTAATTTTGCCCCAAGGCTAAGTTCTGAATATCTGGCTCTAAGTCTCTACTGACATAAGAGATCAAATTCTGCAAAGTGAAGTTCTAGAAATAATTTATCAGTTATTTCTGTATCTGTTTATCAAATTGAAAAAGTTATTATATGTGAAAGTTAGGCAGAAGAAATATAGACCAATACTTGGTTTACAGAATGTATAGGATAGAAAAAAAATACATGTTAAATACATATTGAAAATTACTTAGAGCCCCCCCCAAACCAAAGATTACTAGGATAAATTAAAACTCAAATGGCTACATATAAAAATTTCCTAAAAGAAGAAAAATGTGTTTTAAAAAAAACATTATGCTCCACTTTTCATGAAGCTGTGATAAAAAAAGTACAATATTATTCTGGCAAAAACATGTATAATATAACACAAAATCAATCAATCAATCAAAATCTTTATTTATTCAGTCGAACATCATTGAGCATAGCTCATTTACAAGATGGACCTGAGTGGTCATAACAATAAAGGTTACAAATTTTACACAAAACCATGGTACTGAATAAACACAAATACAATCATTTATGAATGAGACAGATATACAAATATTTACATATATACAAGGCAAAAATAACAATAAACCTAAATCATATTAAAGGAGAGAAACAAACAGTATAGTAGGGATAAAGCTGGATAGTTGGACTTGGGTGGGCATATGTGTATGAAGTTTGTGGGATAATGAGCTAGAAGAACGATAGATAAATAGGTGGGAGCTTAAAAGGGGGTGGGGAAGGAGGGGTGTGGGAGGACTAGGCCTTGTGGAAGCAGTTGCATGATTCTGGGAATAGACTGGTATACAGCTTTTGAAGGATGTTAAAGGAATGAGGGTATCCAGTTTCAATGTCTTTTGAAGAGAATTCCAGATAAGTGCTAGGGAATAGCTGATGGCAGCTCTTCCATACCGGGTGCAGGTGATAGGAATCTTCAGCATGATCAGTTTATTGATCCTCAGGGTGTAAGGCCTGGATGTGATCCGGTTGAAACAGTCTGAGATGTAGGAAGGGAGTTTGTTTGTCAGAGCTTTGTAGATCCAGATAGCCGCATTTTTATTTCTTCTGTGTTGCAGGGATGTCCAACTGACTGCATTGTAGAGAGAGCAATGATGGGTGCTGGAGGGAAGATCTGTAATGAATCTAATAGCTCTATGATACAAGGTGTCTAATTTATTTAAATGGGAGAGGGAGCAGTGGCCATAGAGGAAGTCAGCATAGTCAATGAGGGACAGGAATGATGCTAGGATTAGTCTTTGTTTGGAATCTCTGGTCAGGTACTGTTTATCCTGTAGAAAAGGCCAAGTCTTTGTCTTAGCTTTTTCAGGAGCTCTTCAATGTGGGTAGTGTAGTCAAGTTTATTGTCAATCCAGACTCCAAGATATTTGAATTTGTCTACATATTCCAGATTTTCACCAAGGATGGTAGAGAGTTGTGGGAGGGTGAATGATGGGACAGTGGAAGAGCAGTTCTTGGTGGCAAAGAACATAGCTTTTGTTTTCTTGGCATTTAATAGTAATTTCTTTTCTAATAAGTTGTGCTGTAGGAGGGAGAATTCAGACTGTAAAAGCTCACAGGCTTTTTGATGGTGAGGGGTTGCTGACATATAGTACAGTGTCATCTGCAAAAAGGTGAATATTAGATTGTGAGAGATTGGAGTCAATATTGTTGATGTAAATGGCAAAAGGATGGGGCCCAGGATGGAGCCTTGCAGTACACCTCTTAGGAGTGGTTTAGAGGTAGATAGGTCACCTTCATTTTTACCAGTTGTAATCTTCCGGAGAGATAGCCTCTGAACCATTTAAGAGAGAGTGGGTCAAGGCCTATGGAGTTCAGAGAGGAAATTAGTAGTTCATGATCCACAGTGTCAAAGGCTTTGCTTAGATCCAGAAACACAGCACAGGTGTTATTCTTTTTGTCTAAGGCAGTCTGCCAGTCATTTGTAACTTTGCTAAGGCAGAGGTGGTGCTGTGCATAGATCTAAACCCAGATTGAGCTGGGTTAAGGAGATTGTTGGTATCAAGGTAGGCACTCAACTGGGAGTTTACTAGCTTTTCAAGCATCTTGGATAGTACTGGTAAGATGGAAATGGGCCTATAATTGTTGAGGTCCATGGGATCACCTGCCTTAAGTAGTGGAAACACTTGAGCTGTCTTCCATATTGAGGGATAGAACCAGTGGCTAGTGACAGATTGAAGAGGTGGGTGGGGGGCAGCTAAGGCATGCAGTGCTACTTTTAGAAAGTAGGATCCAGGAGTCTGCACCTGCACTTTTAGTTGTATCTAGTTGGAATAGAAGGTCTTCTACTTCTTTTTAAGTATTGATTTGAATGAGAATGTGGAAGCAACCTTTGTCCCTCAGTAGATTGTATGTTTAGTGATGATCTTAATAGGTTTGCAGGTGAGGAGTCGAAAGCCAGGCCAGCTGTAGTGAAATGATTGTTGAAGGCATTCAAGATTTCTTGCTTGTCAGTGATTTCAATACTATTTAGGTGTACTTTGGGTGGTAAGACAGGGGTAGAAGTTTGACCTAGGATCCCCTTATGGTACCCCAGAACCTGGAAGGGTTGTGATAGGAAGCATCCAATTCAGCTGTGTAGAAGGCAGCCTTGGCATTTCTTACTTGTTTTGTGCAGGAGTTTCTGGCTTTTCTGAATTGAAGCCAGTCATTTGGATCCTTTGTCTTTCTTGCCCTTTTCCAGAGTTTATCTCTGGCAAGCAGTGTGGATTTGAGGTCAGCAGAGAACCAGAGACAGGATTTGAGTTTGGTTCTGACACTGGTGAGGGGTGCATGTATATTGAGGGCACTTATGATAATATCATTTAAGATTTGAAGAGCTGTCTCTATTGAAGCTGTGAGATAGAATTCTTGCCAATGTATGGTGTGGCACAGATCATGGAGATATCCTGAAATATTAAAGTTCTTTTTTGACCTTCGTGGGAGGAATTTTGCAGGATTGGGTGGCTTGATTGTTGATCTAATGGCAGCTATGGGACAGTGGTCACTTATGTCACTGAATAGTACTCCAGCATGGGAATACAGATGAGGCTTATTTACCAACATAATGTCCAGGAGTGTGCTGTTAAGATTATTCTTTGGGTTAATCCTTGTTGGTTCTTTGATTAATTGAGTGAATCCATAAGTGTCACAGAAGGTTACTAGGGGTGCAGATGCATTGGTTAGCCAATTTAAATTCAGGTCACCTAAGATGATGGTGTCTTCAGGGCCTAGATTAAGTATAGATCCTAGGTGGGATAGGAGTTTGAGGCCTGCAGAGGGGGGCCTGTAGCAGCCAATCAGTTGAAAGGATGATATGTTGGGAAGAGTTATTTTAATGGACAAGCATTAATTCCTTTGGTTGTGATGTAATATTGAGGCAGGATGCAGAGATGTTTGCTTTGACATAGATAGCTACCCCACGCCCCTGGATGGACGGTCAGATCTGAAGAGCTGGTAGTTGGGAAGGTTTATTTCACTGTCTTTTGTTGCAGATTTGAGCCATGTTTCAGAGATAACCAGAAAGTCAGGTAAGGTGTGTACAACCCAGGCCTGTATTAGAGAGAACTTTTTTAGGAGGCTGCAGGCGTTGATGTGAAGAAAACTCAAGCCATTTATGGAGGCTAAGTCAGATGGAGAGATAGAGCTTTCTGTGGGGCCAGGATTGATTTCAACAGTGCCAACACAGATCAGCAGAAAGAAGATTAGTTTGATGAGGGCACCAAGTGATAGGAATAGGGAGTAGTCAGACGATTTTTTCTTCTTGCTTGGGATCCAATGTATAGTGAGTGATGATCCTGTTGCATGGTTATAGATTTTGTCATAGAGTACCAGCTTAATGGACAGGCATAGTGAGTAATTGTAGTGCCAGTAAGGTAGCAGGGGGATTGAGGAGATCCGAACTGGTTGTGAGCCTTTTTGTGGGATTCCCCAAGGATTATTTTGCAGAAGCGGTAGTATATATATATGGAGTTTAGGGGCATCCACTGGGGACAGTAGAGGGGGACAGTGATGAGTGGTCGCCCTAAACACCATGGCATGAGTTACAACAGTTATCTCTTCTGGATCCGAGGAAGGTGAGAGGCAAAGCAGCAATAGTAGGAACAGTAGCATGGTGGCGGGTAGATAGGGGTTAAAGAAACTAAGGTGATGTGAGGAAATGAGCTCAGGAATTGGCTAGGAGATTAGCTATGGGCAGGGATAAGAGATTCGGCGGGAAGGTGTGTATAAAACAAACACCCTGGAGAGGGGTGGGGTCGGGAAAAAATTTTGCGGCTTTCCCGTACCTTTCTGGCTGTCTCTCCCGGCCTCCTGGTTCCCTTGTCGGCTGTGCGGTGGCCGCCCGCCCGCTGGCGGCTCGGAGCCCCTACGGTCTCTGGGTGCTGTAGGGCAGGGCCGGCTAGAATGGAGGGGACAGAGGAGAGGGCAGTCAGAAAAGGCACTTGCAAGCAATGGCTTGCAAGAGGTGCTAAAAATAAAAATTTGCACAACAAAGACTGGGTGGGTGGGGGTTGGCGCCTGAGCGTCTAGCCCAACACAAGTCTCCCAAAGGCTGTAATCACTGAGCTAACAAGCAGGAAGGCATTTCACAAAAGTACACAATAATAAAAAGTAAAAACAGCTCCTTTTAGAGAATTTACATTTAACATTAACAGAGCAGTAATCCAGACCAGTTTTGGTGGTGCAGTACAGCTAAAGTCAATGGGGAAGGCGCACCAATCAGAGGCAAGGCTGGTCGGATGCTTATTCAGATTGGCTCTGTGACTTTCCGGTACCTTTCTGGCTGTCTCTCCGGCCTCCTGGTTCCCTTGTCGGCTGTGGGGTGGCCGCCCGCTGGCTGGCCGGAGCCTCGGTCTCTGGGTGCTGTAGGGCAGGCCGGCTAGAATGGAGGGACAGAGGAGAGGGCAGTCAGAAAGGCACTTGCAAGCAATGGCTTGCAAGAGGTGCTAAAATAAAATTTGCACAACAAAGACTGGGTGGGTGGGGGGTTAGGTGCCTGAGCGTCTAGCCCAACACAAGTCTCCCAAAAGGCTGTAATCACTGAGCTAACAAGCAGGAAGGCATTTCACAAAGTACACAATAATAAAAGTAAAACAGCTCCTTTAGAGAATTTACATTTAACATTAACAGAGCAGTAATCCCGACCAGTTTTGGTGGTGCAAGTACAGCTAAAGTCAATGGGGAAGGCGCACCAATCAGAGGCAAGGCTGAGTCGGCGGTCACCTTCTGATTGGCTCTGCGGCTTTCCCGTACCTTTCTGGCTGTCTCTCCCGGCCTCCTGGTTCCCTTGTCAGCTGTGCGGTGGCCGCCCGCCCGCTGGCGGCTCGGAGCCCCTATGGTCTCTGGGTGCTGTAGGACAGGGCCGGCTAGAATGGAGAGGACAGAGGAGAGGGCAGTCAGAAAAGGCACTTGCAAGCAATGGCTTGCAAGAGGTGTTAAAAATAAAAATTTGCACAACAAAGACTGGGTGGGTGGGGGTTAGGCGCCTGGCGTCTAGCCCAACACAAGTCTCCCAAAAGGCTGTAATCACTGAGCTAACAAGCAGGAAGGCATTTCACAAAAAGTACACAATAATAAAAAGTAAAACAGCTCCTTTTTAGAGAATTTACATTTAACATTAACAGAGCAGTAATCCAGACCAGTTTTGGTGGTGCAAGTACAGCTAAAGTCAATGGGAAGGCGCACCAATCAGAGGCAAAGGCTGGGTCGGCGGTCGCCTTCTGATTGTGGCTCTGCGACTCCCGTACCTTTCTGGCTGTCTCCCAGCCTCCTGGTTCCCTTATCGGCTGTCGCGGTGGCCGCCCGCCCGCTGGCGGCTCGGAGCCCCTACGGTCTCTGGGTGCTGTAGGGCAGGGCCGGCTAGAATGGAGGGGACAGAGGAGAGGGCAGTCAGAAATGGCACTTGCAAGCAATGGCTTGCAAGAGGTGCTAAAAATAAAAATATAATGTAATATATAATGTAAATATAATGTATATATAATGTAAATATAATATAATAAAAAATATAAATGCACAAATCCACCCTCAACTTTGGATAGAATGTTTTAGACATATATTTATTGATACAATCTTTGCACAAGATATAGGGGTGGTTCAAAGGGTTACTCTGGAACATAACAGTCACCCAAAGGAAGTATAATACAGTATATAGAATGGGCAATTTACCAGCAAAAGCTTAACAAAAAATCACCAGGGCCATACTTAATCCAACAAAAGCGTACAAGTTGAATCAGGAATGGTGGTCCCCATTATTAACTCACTTTTTCAAAATACAGCAAGTATTCAAATTTTATTCCAGATCCATCCAAAGGTACAATTATTGTGCCCCTTGTTTAAAAAGGGTGATTGTAATGATCCACCTATGTACAGCCCAATGAAGCTGGGGGACAACATGCAACAAATATTTATCAAGATTATTCAGAATGGTTTACAATTCTGGCTTAATAAAAATCAATATTTTTTTGCAGAAACTCAGCTGAGTTTCAGATCATATGGATACACCATTGACAACTGTTTTATCATGAGTTTTCTTACCAATAAATACAGAAATCAACCACTTTACACTGTATTCATTGACTTCAGCAAGATATTTGACAAAATAGACATGACTTTGTTATGGTCAGAGATGAGTAATATTGGAGTTCCAGGACATATTTTAAATGTTATAATTAACCTTTATGCTGGAACTGGGGCCAAGGTGAGAATCTCTCTAAGAGGTGATATGTGTCAGAAAAATTTGAAACAAATAAGTAAAATGGGTATTTCCTTGCCCCAACTCTTTTTTATGTCAATGCCTTGCTGGAGACAATTAATAAACCAGTATTCCACAACTCAAAAACTTGAAATAATATAGGAGCATTTGCCTATGCTGATGACACAGTATTGCTATTTACCTCCTAGTTGGGTTTAAAGAGAAAACTTCAATTATTTGAAAATCTTTACAAGACCTAAAAATTGGAAATTAATAATAATAAAATGTAATAGTATTTACAAAAAAAAAAAAAACACATTAAAGCCCCTTGATCTGGTTATGCAAATAGGAGGTAGCTAAGCATTACAACTATCTGGGAGTTACATACTCACATAATACACTTATGAAAAAATGTTTTGATTCAATATTACAGGATGTAGAAAAAAAAACAACTGCCAGAATCCAAATATTCTGCTATAAATATAGAGAGATGGATATTCAAGAAGTAACATGGATAATTAGGGCAAAACTAGAAGCCATACATTGTGTGGTTGTGAAGTATGGAGTATCGGTGCTTGTTAAGTATGAGGCAAACCATTAAAAGTATAACAACCTCTTAGAAATATCAAAATCTTCCTCCACATCAGTACTTTGGCAGAACTAGAAATATGGAAACATCACTTGTTAGATAAATTAATCTTAAAATACCAGCTAAAAGTTGTATCTTTCCTGAAACAAGGTGGGTAAACTTATCAGTTGAAGAGGTTATTAAATATTCTAAAGATTTTTTCCTTCCTTGGACTACCTCTGTGCTGGCCACTTTAAACAAATCAGGCTTGGGGTACTGATTTTTATTCCCAAAACATAAACCATTAAACTACAATACAATTAAAATTGAAAAAAGAATAGAGTACATGTCATCAAGGCACAAGTCAAGAAGCATAGGCAAACTGGGAAAAGTCATAGAATTCACAAATAGTGTATTATTATTATTAACATTATTATGAACAATGAAACAGCAAAAATCAAAATGGGGCAGGATAGCTCCTCTACAGGCAGTCCAAACAAAACAAAGTCCTTCACCTGGGGGTATCTCTAAATCTAAATGTCAACCTCTCTCTCTCTCTCTAACCTGCCAAACAGACATTGCTCTCTTTTTATAAGATGTTTTCACCTGTCAATTAAATTCTATATCCTGTTCTTATTAAGCTGTATCTCCTGTTTTCACACAATCTGTAAAACTTTGCCAATTTCTTTCCTGTGACCAGTACATCCAGTCTTCTCAACATGTGCAGTCAATTAAAAGATTCTGGCCAGAGCTGGTTTTCCTGCTGACAGCTCTGCAAACAAGCTTGTTGAAGGTAAAAAGGTTTCTCGAGGTCAACCCCCTGTGTTCCAGATAAACACAATTAGAACTCTGTAATACTTGCAACAATATGTAAGCAATGATACCTTACAGGGTGGGTGGTATTGTGCTATACCAGACTGCCCAGGGGTGTAATGAGGCTCAGTGCCACAGACAGAGGGCTTTATAGCCCCTGGAAGGTCCAGTATAGCACAATACCACCCACCCTGAAGGTATTATTGCACTTAGAAAATGGGCTAGCAGTAACAGTTATATAAAGCATTTAACATCTTTTAAATAAATAAATGTAAAATAAATAAAAATGTATTAAAATTCAGTTTTACCAAAAAGTAGTTCCTTTACTAATGGCAATAGAGGGCGCTGCTGCTATTTAGGCTTGTTGTTTTTTTTTCCATTTCCCTTGTTTCTTAGATTGTTTATGCATCCCCTGCCTCTTGACGCAAACACCAGTAAAAACATCCAGGCCCAGATAGTCAGACTGTGCTGGGCAGTGGCGCAAGCCTGGGCGCAGTGCAACTGGGATGCGCCAGGGCCAGGACCAGGTGATATTCAATGGTGATGCACCATGGCACAGCACCATTGAATATGGCATGGACTACATATGGTGCAGTGGCACTGTGCTGGTGCAAGCCACAGATAGGGAGCACAGGGATACACCAGCACAAGTGCAGTTGCTCTAGGTGCATCACCCATGATATTCAGTGGGGGGGCATACAAATGAAGCCATAATATATGCAAGGTGCAAATGGGGCCATTTGCATGTCATTATGGCTCCATTTGCATGCCTTGCACAAGGCAGCCCAGTGACATGCACCTGGCGCCCTGCACAGCATGATGTGTGCACAGTGGGGGTCCTGGGGGGACTCCCCTGCCCCACAGCTGCAATCATGGTAAATGTTAAGTAAAACATTCCTTGGTAGTCTAGTAGAACCCCCTGCCTGATTCTCTGAGTAATGTATAAAACATCAGTCCCTGGTAGTCAAGTGGACCCCCTCCTGCCCAAGTCCCTGATCGCCGGTATGTGTTCAAAATGTCATTCCCTGGTAGTCTAGTGGACCCCCTCCTGCCCGATACCCCGATCACTGGTATATCACTGAAACATGCATCCCTGGTGATCCAGTGACACCCCACCCTCCCACCCACATAGGACCTCCTGTCCACCCGTCCCCCGTCATGGGTGGGTGGCTGCAACCCACCTGCATACCACCTGGCCACCAGCCAAATGACAGGTATAGTATGGGCTTGCAGAGCATACTGTACTAGACAGTCCCAAATATGTGAATGATAATTTCACATATTTGGGACTGTCTAGTACCGCACCCATCAGTTTACACTTGGTGTGCTGTCATCTGGAGCGTTAGTAACAGCATTGCATTTGCCATTCATATCAGTTTGCACTAGTTACCATCTAAAGTCACAATGCTGCATTTCTGTTTTTTGTGTCAGCCAATGGCTGTAAATGAGAGCAGATGAATTGCCAGCCAAAATGTTTACAGAGGTACAGGAAGGGGGGAAAAAATACTCAATTTCACTATTTTAAAAAATATGACAAAATGATGTGAGAGAAAGAGCGCTATCTCCAGTAATGCTACTGTGTGTGACAGGAGCAGTACTTCCTTTGTTTTCCCAATCGCAGATGGACATCCATCTGCGGTACAGAAAATGAAGAAAGTACTACTGGTCTCACAGTATTACCACAGTATTACCAGAGAGCGCTCTCTGTCACTAAAGTCAGTTTGTGGTTTAGAAGTTGATTGGACTGATTGCTTCTTTTTCATTTCTTCCTCCATTTTTGTGTTTAATTACTTTATATTAGCTAAGATGGACTGGGGGTGCCAAGTCACCCACTAAGCGAGGAAAATGGTGGCAGATCAACCTTGAAAATTCTATCTGGTCCATGATTTTAGTCATCCAGTCAGTTGGGGCTGGCACTTATTCTAACCCGGGCTCTATTGTTTGATAGATGCCCACTTTGCCAGGGCTATCAACCTATCAGAGCTTGGGATTTTTCAAGCCCATTTTCTAAAAATGTCTACATTTGCAAACCAAGGGATTTCAGTTTCCCATAAAGATTAACATATTTCTTTAACCACAGAAAAGCAAGGGAAGAAAGAAAGAAAAGAAACAGCAAGTATAGAAAGTGAGATAAAAGAGGGAAATTGTGGGGCCATTGGCATGGCCAGTTCCGAGGTTCCACAAGGACAATCTGATTGCCCAATCAGACAGATAGACAAGTGACAGGATAGGGAAGGACAGAAACAGAAATCCTTGCTTTTAACTGTCTTTGCATAAGAAATGTGACAGGGTCTTATCCGACCCTATCACATGCCCCCCTCTTTAAGAGAGGACCTGCTTTTTTCTTTTTTAAAAAAGGTTTCCAAAATCTTCTTTTATTTCTCTTTTAACATTACCTTATAACATTTACAGATCTTTGCATATGTGACATCCCTTTTTCATGACACTCACTACAGCAAACATTTCAGTTAAGCATACATGTTTTTTCAACCTTCTGAATTCTCATTTTCTGAACCATATCTTGACAGAAAGTCAGCACTGACATTCTCTTTTCTGGATTTGTGTATCACTTTGAATTTAAATGACTGTAATGCCAGGTACAACCTTGTAGTTCTGGGATTTTTATCCTTCATTTGGTTAAGTCAGCAGAAAGGACTGTGACCTGTTATAAGTACAAAGTGAGCTCCTAGCTAATAAAACTTTTGTTACTCCACTGTCCATTTTGCAGCAAGATGTTCTTTTTCATTGTGGATTACTTTATCTCCCTGTCATGCAACCTCCTTCTGATATACAGAATGGGATGTTCCTTCCCATCTATATTCTGACTCAGGACTGCACCTACTGTAGGCCTACCTCTGATGCATCTGTCCGTAACACAAGTTGTTTCTCAAAGTCTGGACTTCTTAAAACAGGAGCTGAACATAATGCAGCCTTGATGGCCCAAAAAGTCTCATCACACTCTGGAGACCATTTCACATTTTTCAGGTACTGTTTCTTCATGAGTTTCATTAGGGGAACAGCTAACTGGGCAAAGTTGGGAACAAATCTATGGCAGTAACCATCCAGCCCTAAACATGACCAAACATGTTTCATTGTTTTAGGAACAGAACTGTCAACCACAGCTTCTGTCATGGAAATGTCTAGCTTTACTTCTCCATTTCCCAAAATATAACCCAAATGTCTGGTTTCCTGCATGCCCAATTCACACTTGGTAGGATTACTGGTCAGATTTGCATTTTTGACCACTTTTATAACTGCTTATAGTTGTTCCAGGTGGCTTTTGCAGTCTGGACTGTACACCATGACATCATCCGGGTAAGCAGCACAGTAACCAGTGTGAGAAGATAGAATTACCTCCATGTACCCTTGGAAGATAGTAGATGTGCCATGTAAACCACACACAATGGTAAGTGTACTGATAGAAGCCAACTGGAGAGGAAAATGCCGTTTTGTCTCTGGGATTTTTTAGCTGGAGGAATTTGCCAATAACCCTTGGTGAGATCAAGGGTACTGATGTCCTTGGCACTTCCCAGTATGCACAACAGTTCATCTATCCTGGGCATACAATAGCTGCCAAATAGAGACACTTGGTTAAGTTTCTTAAAATCAAGGCAGATTCCTACACACCCTTCTTTTTTACTTACATTGTTGATGACCAAGCACTTCAGACTTTTGAATGATACCCCACATTTTCTTTTTCTGTATTTCCTTAACCACATATACCCTCAACCACTCTGGTAATCTGTATGACTTTTGTCTGAAAGGGTGAACATTCTGTATCACAATTATGTACTTGACCACTTTTGCTCAGCCTGGCACTGTTTTATTTATTAATTTATTTAAAAGTTTTACCAGGAAGGCATACTGAGCAGACTACTGCTCGATTCCAGATGCGTCCTGGGGGTAGGGGGAAATAGGAATACATACATAATATACAGAGTCTAGAAACATTACAGCAAGATCTTACAGGCGTAGTTCAGTACAGCAAGCAGTTATTCAAGGCATATGACACAAAATATACATATAAACATAGCAAACAATGCCTAAATACAGTCTCATGATGGAGTTGGCAAAATCCAATTGCTAGAACTAACATGGGTGCATGTGCAGGTGGAGGAGAAATGTTCTCTTAGGAGGGAGTTGAGTTGCTGACTGGGGGAGGCATGCTGAATTTCCACAGGGAGGGAGTTCTAGAGTTTAGGCATGCGATATGTAAATGCTGACTGGCCTGCCATGGTGGACATGAGTGGGACAGACAGGAGACATGAGTCATTATTCCTGAGTGCATATATCAAGAGGATTGGGGCTGATAGGACAGAGGTGAGATATGGTGGGAGGGACTGGGCCCAGTATTTAGCTGTAAAGCTAGCACAGTGGGAGCGTTGCTGGTCCTGAAGTGAGGGGAGGTCCAGGGTCTGGTAGAGGGCACAGTGATGGGTGGTGGGGGGGACAGTCAAGGGCAAACCGACAGAAGGAGTGAAAGAGGGGGTCCAGTCTGGCTAGGGTAGACTTTGGGGTGGCACTATAGACTATGGCACCATAATCAAAAATAGGGAGGATCAGCCAACCTGGTGGCACTGAGGGTTGAGGTGCTGGATGCCACACCTCGCATCACGCCTGTGACCCGGGTTTGGGAACAGACTCGGGTCGCCGGGGGCTGACAGGGGGAAGGAAGGAAGGATTGAGCATCCTGCGACAGCTCTCCTTCCTTTAGGGTGGTGTGTGGGACATGCGGCACTACAGTGACACCCAGCGGAGGCTGGGTGTCGGTCAGTAGATTGCAGCTGGCAGAGAACGTTGGGCGTCTGCGTGAGTGCGCTGACATCATTGCATATCTGGCTCTTCAGTGGGTTAATATAGAAGAAAAATCAGGGAACCTCCCCTCTATGAAGCCCTCCCCGGGCTTCCTTGACCTCTGTTGCCGGATCCCCCAACCAAATAATGGTTCCGTGGACTGGATTAAGGGGCTCCAGTTCTGTGGCCCCACCCTCTGGGGGGAAAGCCAGGGGTGACTGGGGGATCACAGCAGACAGGAGGTGGAGGATCGGGGGCCGTGACCAGGGTAGATACCTGGTGGTAGGAGTCCCGTAAAAAAAAAAATAGGGAGGATCATCTTCTGCACAATTGCTCAGTGAGCCAGCAACAGGATGCAGCCACAATTAAGGTATAAGGCACCCAGCTTGGGCTGAAGCTTTTTGTGGATGGCATCTATTTGTGTGGATAAGTCTAGGTGCTGGTCAAGCCAGACCCAAGATATCTGCAGGAAGTGCAAGTCTCTAGAGAAGTCCTGTCCAGGGTGTGGAAGGTGGGTGTGGAGATAAGCCAAGAAAGTCTCTGCCTTGTGCCAAAGGTCATGGAGACAGTTTTCTTGGTGTTAGGAAAGAGCTGATTTGAGTGAAACCAGAGCTGAACATCTCTGAAGTCCTGCTGAAGTCTGGTCACCAGATCAGAGGGTGAGGCGCTGGATGTATTCAGTACTGTGTCATCCTCATATATGTGAATGGATGTGTGTGGGCAGGCAGTGGGCAGATCATTGGAGAAGATGGAGAACAAGAGTGAGCCAAGGACAGAGCCTTAAGGTATACCAGTAGTAACAGGGAGGGAGACAGAGGTGGTATTTCTAAGTCTGACCAATTGGGATCTGCCTACCAGATAGGAGTGGAACCAGCTGATGGCCACCTTGGAGAGCCCAGTGAGAGAGAGAGCTTGGTTAGGAGGAATGAGTGAGTGAGTGAGTGAGTGAGTGAGTGAGTGAGTGAGTGACAGTGTTGATGGCTTTAGCCAGGTCAACAAATATGGCTGAGGTGATATGGCTCCTATCCATACCAGCGAGGGTGGAGTCAGTGAGTCTTAGGAGAGAGGTGGTGGTGGAGTGGGCCTTCCTAAAACCAGACTGGTAGGGTGTGAAGAATGAAGAGGAGTCAAGATAGGAGTAGAGTGTAGAGAGGACTAGGTGTTCCTGGAGTTTAGCCAGGATAGGGAGGAGGGATATCAGTCGATGATTACCAGAAGCAGAGGGGTCACTGCCTTTAGGAAGTGGGATGACTGTGGCGTGCTCCCACTCAGATGGGACAGAGGCAAGAGACAATGAGAGGTTATAGAGTGAGGCCAGTGGGGTGGCAATGAATGGAGCTGATAAGAAGAGCATTTTGGAGTCCAGGCAAGTGGGACATTTGCCCTTGAAGGATTAAGAATAAGCAGGGCTTTGTAGAGTTTGGCTGGGGAAATCTGCTGGAAGGCAAAAGAGGGGCCAGAGGGAGGAGCTTGACTGGGGAGTGGAAGATGGAGTTTAAGGGACAGAGGGGAGAGAGGACAGAAGTGATGATGTACATTCTGTAAAAAATGAGCTGAATTCTGAGGCCACTTCGAGAGGGTCTGTGACAGTGGAACCACCTACATTTAGAGCAGGGGGGGCTGTGAGGGAAGGGAGAATAGTGATTTAACCACCTTCCGAATTTAGCTGGCTGGCTTAAATTGGTGTGGAAGGTGGTTTTGAAGTAGTTGGCTTTTGCCCTATGGATTTGTCTAGTATAATCATTTCTAGAGTGCGATACTTTTGTTGATGCACAGGTGAGTCAGAGACCTTGAAAGACTTCCAAGCCTGATCCCTGGCTCTGAGGAGGGCCATGATATGTGCAGAGATCCTAGGCAAGTGGACACCCCTCACCGGAGCTCATCTGAGAAGGGCATATAGGTTCCTGACTGTGATAAACCTTGTCTCAAAATACTCCCATGCAGAGTTGATAGAGGTAGCCTGGGGGATGTAGGACCAATCTGTGTTCGTCAGGTCATTTAGGAGAGATGCAAGGTCCAGGGTTTGTAGGATCTTGTCAGGAGGGTTTTTGGGAGGGAGTGCCTTGGGCCTGTGTATTTTCCTTAGCGAGTAGATCATGTGATGATCACTAAAGGAGTCCGGTAGCAGACCTGAGACTAGTATCTGATGCGGGTGGGAGGTAAGGGACCAGTCCTGGAGAGAGTGGTTCTGTGATTTGGGATTAGAACGTGTGGGCTCGGTGATCTGTTGAGATAGGTTTAGTGCAGCCACCTGGCTGCAAAGCTTGGAGCTAGTGCTGGAGAGCCAATTCTGGTTGAAATCTCCAAGGATATGTAGCTTATCCCTGAAGCCTGGGATGTTAGGATACTCAGATGTTCCAAAATGGGGGGTGTAGTGGAGTCGGGAGAGCCGTAGGATCCAGCTATAAAAACGGAGCTTGTGTGGGGGAGGAAGAGTTTTATTAATAAAGCATCAATGGTTTGTGTGAGCATTTGCAGCACAACTGGGGTAAACTGAAGTGAGGAAGTGATGTACATGGCTATGCCACCACCTCTTTTGTTGCCTGTGCAGTCATGGCAAATGAGAGTGTATCCAGGAATAGAGAATTCAGCATCCTGGTTATACGGTTTTAAACAGGTCTCAGAGATAATCAGTATGTCAGGTTTTAAGGAAAGAACAATTGGTTGCAGCAAGGTTAGTTTGTGTAGAAGGCTGCATATATTTAGGTGGGCAAGTTTTAGGCCCTTTGGGATTTGGGGGGTGGGATTTGGATGGGGGGGGTTGGACTGGGGTTCAATTCAACATCCCATGATAGAACAAGCAATAGTGTTGTTAGAATTTTGGTTTGGGCATGGTCCACAGAAGCTTGTTATGGGAATTTGGTGGCTGGATGGATGGCCCTGAGAAGACATGGGTGTTGAATTTGAGGGCCACAATCCCGGTGTGGAAGATGGGTGGTAGGACAGAAGGAACAACCAGCAGATTGAGTAGGTGAACCTCAGGTGGCAGTTCGGCTGTTGAGCTTGGGGAGGGTGGTGTAGGAGAGATGAAGGTGTAAAATACTAACTGTCGAGGCTGCATCTTGGGGTATGAGGAGGGTGGTAGTGACACCAGAGGAGCTAGAAGTGAGACTGCTGCAATGTATAGAGGCAACATTGTGCACCTATTTGGTAGAGAGGCAAGAGAATAGGGTTGGTAGCGGCCACCAGAAGTGGGTGCAGATAATCTGCTAAGAGGAAAGTGGCTGATTGGTTCTGAATGACACGTGATTGTATCAATATAAGAGATAGATTACCAAGGGTGGTGGAGGGAATGGTGGGGCAGCTGACACAAAGCATCAGCAGGGACTTCCATTTCAAACTTTGTGAGTTGCACCTCAGGCCGTACCTGCTTCAGGATTCTGGGCAGTGGGCGGGGAGTAGACTTGCAGCTCAGGGAGGGCAGAAGAGACCTGGCCCTTACAACCACTCTGGGGGAGCTGAAGAAAGTAAGCAGAGGCAAGAAAGTTATAAGCAGGTAAGATGGAGGGAGGGGATGTACAGAATGAAGGGTGGGGCTAGAGGGAGCAAGGAGGAGAGTATCAAGAAACAATCTTGGGCGTACATGTTCCAACTTAAGAATTAAGCTGGCAGTACAATTAAGCAGCTCTATGCAATTGGAGAATCACTGAAACTAGCAGAATGGTTTAAATCCTAGCTGCACAAATGTAAGATACTCTAAGTTCAGCTGCGATTAAGTAACAGCTTACACTAAATTCATCTAAAAGGCTAGCTGCTTGAAAGAACCTGAGCACATTTAAAATTCATTTAAAAGGCTAGTGGCTTAGAAGAACCTGAGCACATTTAAAATCAGGTGCAAATTTAAAATTCATTTAAAAGGCTAATGGCTTAAATGAACCTGAGCACATTTAAAATACATTTAAAAGGCTAGTGGCTTAAACGAACCTGAACACACTTAAAATACATTTAAAAGGCTACTGGCTTAAATGAACCTGAGCACATATAAAATACATTTAAAAGGCTAGTGGCTTAAATGAACCTCAGCACATTTAAACATTTATTTAAAATGCTAGTGGCTTAAAAAAACATGAACACTAAGCTAAAAGGGCACTGTACAATCAAATCAACATTAAAAGGCTTGCTTAAAGGACTCAGAGCAAGTGCCCAAAAGGCTAGGATTCACACAAATCTTAATTAAAGTACACAACACAATTGCAATGATATGCCAGGCTAACTCCAGGGAGTAAGTAAAAAAAAACTATCTGTACTGCTCTGCTGATAAAAATTAAGGCAGAGAGCAGTTTAAACAGCCCAGTTCAAATTTTGGTGCCAAAACAGTCCGTTTCAAACTTTTGCATTGTGCCTCAGGCCGTACCTGCTTTAAGATTCCAGGCAGTGGGCGGGGACTCGGCTTGTAGCTCGGGGAGGACAGAACAGACCTGGCCCTCACTGTGGTAAAAGTACTTTGAATGTGTTTACCAAGTTACACATTTCTGCAGTTTATTCTGTGAATAAGGAAACATTTACTTTTACAGCATCAAAAGTTAGTTTGTTCCAGTTTATCGTAACCTATATCAAGATCTTCTTTAGTTGTTTCTGGCAAGACTGACAACCTTTGGTGTTTTTTCAACCCATTGCTTCAGGAGGTTAGCATGGTATATCTTGGTAGTGATTTTTCCTATCAGGGGTCTCAGTCTGACAGTTAACTGTACCAGTACATCTAATCACTTTATGAGGCCCTTGCTACTTCATTAACAGTTTGTTTTCTGTACTGGGTAACAGTAAAAAGACCTTTTCACCTGGCTTAAAAACGTTTTCTTTTACCCCATGGTCAAAATGCACCGTCTGCTGATGGGGGCCTCTTCCTGGTTATTGTGGGCAATTTCAACGTATTTTGACAGTTGTTTTCTCAGTGCACACATACAAGATGTAATAGATTCTTTCTGAGTGGGTTTATCTTCTCATGTTTCTTTTATTACAGCTAATGGCCCTCTAGGTAGTCTACCATATAACATTTTAAAAGGTGAAAAACCTGTTGATGCTTGTGGCACTTCTCTGTATGCAAAAAGCAGATAAGGTAAGTACTGGTCCCAATATTTCCCTTTCCCCTTCACAAATTATTCTAATATGTAATTTAAGGTTTGATTAAAACATTCAACAAGACCATCTGTTTGAGGGTGATAAGGGAAGCTTATTGTGGCAGTGATATCTAGTAGTCAGTACAGCTCCTTTAGTAATGCAGCACCAAAATCACTACCCTGATCTGTAATAATCTCTTTAGGTATGCCCACCCTGCTGAAAATTTGGGCAAGCTCTACTGCCACTTTTGGGGTTGTGACAGTATGCATTGGAATTACCTCTGGGTTTCAAGTAGCATAGTCACATACTACCAAAATGAGTAGATTACTCTTTTTATATTTGTTGAAGGGGCCAACCACATCCATTGCAATTTTTTCAAAAGGCACATCTGTCATGGGTAGGGGCACCAAGGGCACCTTGTCGTTTCTAGTTGCTGGGGCTACTTTCTGTCATTCAGCACACAAACTTCAATAGGTAGCAGCATCCTCAGGAATACCAAGCTTGTAAAATCAGTACAAAAGTCTGACAGGGTGCAGTCCCTCCCCGAGTGACCAACTGAAAGACAATTATGTACTATCAGCAACAACTCATTTCTATACTTCTTTGACATAACAAATTGTTCTGTCTCTTCCAGCATCTGAGGATTAACTCAAACTCTGTACAGTGGCTCATTACATTTTTTAAACATTGGTTCATCCTGTTTTTGTTTCTCCCTCAGCTGCTTAAAATAACCTTGGAGAGAAACATTGTTAGTTTGCTCAGAAACAAAATCACAATCAGATATCAGTTTAAACATTTTCATTTATCAACCCCTTATGTTCATCAATCATTTAATCCAATAGCCTTTACAGAGGAAGCCATCAATGTTTTTAAACTATCAAGATCCAACTCAGATCAAACATAAGCAGATGGAGTATACCTACTTAGTCTCAGTGAAGATTTGAAGAGTTGAGCAGAGATTTTTTTCCAAATCATTCAGCATGCACTGTAGGGGACCCAAATGTCTGTTGCAAAAAGCAATTGAGGATTAAGTTAGTATCGAATAGCCTGGATAAGGGGCCTAGTACTTCTGCCTCCATATTTATAATTAAACTTCTTAAGGCTGAAAGAGGTTTTTTTTTTTTTGCTTTAATAATAACATCATGAGCCATTAGCAAAAAAACCTGAGCCCAAGGTAAATGTATTGGTTAACCATATGAAGGACTGCATTTCCAATGTGCCATGAAGATCTGATATTTGATCTGCTGTTACCAAAAAACTACAGCCTGGTTTTTGGTAGAGTTAATTGAGAGACACAAACTTTGTGTTTCTAAAACCAGATGTAAATTTTTCACCAAGCCAGACTGAGATAGAGATATCAGCACCATATCATCTGTGTATGCCAACAAAGGAACTTCACAGGAGTCAATCTTTAGAGAATCTGAGAAAAATCAATAAATGATTGTAACAATTTATCTAAATATATATTGAATAACAGCGGTGCCAGCAGACAACCTTGTCTGATGCCTTTGTTGATATCCACTCTGCTAGAGGCAATTCCCAAAGAGCCCATTCTAATCCAGGCCCAGTTGGTATTGTACAAATTACAGATCACCGACATAAGAACATAATCAATGCCCAAGTCCAACATAAACCACCACACTTTGTTCCTATCAATTGAATCAAACACTGATGACAAGTCCATGAAGGTGGCATACACCCTTTGTCCACAAATGAGACGGTATCTCTCCCAGATATGTCTAAGGACAAAACAATTGTCTAAGGTGGAACAATTTGTTCTGAATCCATATTATAAGGGAAATAGCCCACCCAGGGACATAAGTTGAACTTGTAACTGATCAAGAATAATCTTAGTAAAAATGTTATCAGAGATGTTGAAAAGGCTGATTGGGCAATATATCTTAGGATCTGCTTTATTTCCCTTTTCAAAAATGAGAACTGTTTCTACCCCCTTCCACTAGTTGGGAAAGAAACCCTCTCTTGTACAACAATTAAAGAATAATAAGAAAAAGGCTGACCAGAGTGGAATGGATGACTAAAATACTTCTAAAGGAATTTGGTCTGGTTCAGGTGTGTTATCCTTTTTTTCAGAGAAGAAACTGCAGAAAAAAAAACTCAAAGGCTGAAAATGGCTTAATTGGGCAATATATGAGGAACACCAGTTTAACATAGAACTGATCATCTTAGAATAAATCAGAAAAATGCCTTTCCCAAATATCCATTGGAATAAAAGTATCAATAACATTGGACCAGGTAGCAGTACCCTTCGCTACAGATTGCCAAAAAGATCTGGTGTCATTCTGATGAATAACCCTTAGCATTTTATCCCATTGAGCATTGTAAAAGGCTATTTTTTATTTTTACATTTGTCTTAGTCTTATTCAGAAGTCTGCAGTTTCCTCTAGAAGGATCATTTTTAGTAAATTTAACAAGAGCCAAAAATTTAGAATTTTCTTGCTGGCAGGCCTGGTCAAACCAGACATGATATTTTTTAGGTGCAGATTTACCCACATAATATAAAACAGATTGAAAATTAACAACAAATACTCCAGATTAGAATATAGCTCCGGGACAGTAATGTGAGAATAATTTGAGTTTAAACTAGATTTTAAAAAGAGAGGGATAATCTGGATAATACAGGATTAAATCTCATCTGTTAAAATGATTCTCTTCCTGTACCTAATTCCTATGTTTGCCAAGAAAAAAATTATAGTCATGCAAACTAATAGGTATCTCAGTTTTAAAATAATTCAAAGTGCAACCAAAGGATAGGGGAAGGGGGTCACTTTCTGTCTATTAATCACAGATAGAGAGGTCCAAACCTCAAGGGAACCTTCCCAAAGGGCATAGTCAATTACAGAAGCTCCTTGGGCAGATGAAAATATGTAGTGACCCAGTTTGTCACCAGATAACCTCCCATTTAAGGGAAAAAAGTTATATTCTAACACAAAATTAATAAGATCTTTCCTAGCTCTGTTTACTCTAGTAGAACATGAGTACCTAGCTATAGGGAGAGACTCATTACATAGGGCCTCAACTGCTGAGGTGTTCAAAATGCCATCAAAATTACCAATTCTGGGACTGAAGTCACCAAGCATCAAAATCAGGGTGTTAGAAAATTGCAGGCATATTGACTCAAGGATGGCCTCCAAGGTGATCCATGGTTCTTTTACTGCAAATTTAGAGCCATGTACACATGGCAGCAGCACTGCAGCATGTGTGCTGCTCCATTCCTGATGCACTGGATGCATTCCCATTTACACAGCCCACCCTCGTAGCACTTCAGGTCGCTCCAAGGAGGGGCGGTGAATTCACCTGGAGACTGATGAAAACAGCCTTTGTAGCAGAGCAAATGCAGCAAAGCATTCACACTACCATGTAATGCGTCTGTTCTGCTACTGATCCCAAAACTGAGTCAGATCCAAAAAATGATCCAACGGGCAGTTAATGTGCTCCTGACAGTGTTTATACTGCCGACTTTGCAGCGCATCAACCCATGCGAATGGGTAGATGTGCTGAAAAGTCGGTATTGTAAACAGGGTTTAGAACTAGCTGGGGGATACATAAATTAATAAGAATAAATTCTAAAATAACAATCTTCACACCAAGTACCAAACAAAACTACAGTGACATGATCCATCTGGCAGAGCAATGCTTATCTATCTTGATATAGCAAGCCAGACCACAAGAGGGTTTACCTTTAGCTAGATTTTTTCCACTGGAATTTGAAAAAATTCAAAATTATTTATACATGAATCATGGTCTGCCAGATGCCATGTTTCTTGCAGACTCACTAAGGAGAAAGATGAAACAAAATCTAACACAGAAACATAGGCTTTGACGGCAGATAAGGACTGCTTGGCCCACCCAGTCTGCCCATTTCCCTGCCTATTGGATAAGCTGCAGATCCTAGTTTTACAAACAGCCTACTTCCTCCTACCTCCTACTAGAATTGCCTTATGTCTGTCCCATGCATTCTTAAATTCCCCCACTGTTATTTATTTATTTATTTAATGGCTTTTGGTAACCGGGTAAGAGCGTGAGGCAACAGTGCTGCCTATTTTCAGGCACGACCCAAGAGAATACAAAATTTAGAATACAGACAAATGAACAATGGTACAATTCAACAATAGCATAGGTTCAATCAATTACAGTACAGGTTGTGATACATCAAAAGACTGGGTATGCAGACAATTATATGTGCACATAAAGATGGTAGACAGTAAAATAAGAAGTGAGATTGGCTAGGGGAGGAGCATGCTCATATCGGTGCCTAGCCAATCTTAGTGGAAAATGGAAGCACATAAATAAGATACAAAAAAGTAAGTTATACAATGGCGGTTACATAGCATGGAGACTTAAGTGGCAACTCCCATATTTGTGCAATTACAAGTACCTAGGGCATTGAGGTGAGAGAGAAGAGAATGCTTAGAAGAAAGGTGGGAGGCGGAGTTTTTAACATGAGGGGGGAAGCGAGTTCCAGACCTTAGAAGCAAAATAGGAGAACACTTGTTCTCCCATTTTGGAAGCACAGGGCTGTACAGAGAGCATAGGGATGGAAGAGGACCTAAGGGAGCGGGAGTGAGAGACCGAGGTAAGCAAGTCAGCCAGAGATGCCAGATGAGGAGGTCTAGTAAGGGAGTCAACAAAACACCCTAGGGTATATGTCTGGTGCTCTTTGGTAGACAACCAGTTTTCCCCATGAGCTCCTCAGGAAGGCCTTCAATGCATCCACCACCCTCTCCATGAAAAAAATACTTCCTCATGCTGCCCCTGAGTCATCCCCCCTCTATATTCAAATTGTGCCCCTTATTCTTGCACATCTCTTTTTCTGTAAGATGCTACTCTCTTGGACTTTGTTGAGTCTCCTGAGGTACTTGAAAGTTTCTATTGTGTCCCCTCTCACCCTCCTTTCCTCAAGGGTATACATATTAAGCTCTTTTAGTCTCCCTTCATGTGACTTCTGGTGCAGAACCTGCACCATTTTAGTTGCCATCCTCTGGACTAGCCATTCCCTATCTACCCAGTTGGAACTCAAGCCTGCAATGTTCCAAGATAATACCTGTACTGCTAAATTGGACTGTAATAAATTGCCCTGGGGTAGACCTGGATCAAAAGACAGATTAGTGTTTAGTCATTGATAACCTGCTAACATTTGCAACCTATTAGACAAAGGAAATTTAGATTCAACTGTTTCCTATATTTCTTCTGGTCTGGATTACTTTGGACATCGGGAAGACAAGATGTCACTTCTAACTGTATATATGCTCAATGTATAGAGAATTGAGCTCTTTTCCAGAGCTCTTTCTGCAATAATACAAGGTTTAAAGAAAACATCAACTTGAGCTCCACCCGACCAAGCCTTCTTTTAGCCTTAAATATGACTCTTGGGCCAAATGAAATATGTAGGTAATTAGAAAACAAAGAGCACAAGGATCTGGTTAGACAAAGATCAATTTCTACTCAGGTTTTTTTCAGAACAAATATGGAATGAATATAAGGATTATTCTCATATACTGTAAGTCAGGTCTAAAAGTTGAATGACCAACCCCCCTATTTATATAGGTTAAGATAGAATTTCTATAGAGAAGGTTACTGCTGTTACAGATGAAATTAGCAGCTCTATGATTAATGCAATGAATTAGTATATAATCCATGCCATGTTCATCAGCAAGCCATGCTGCTTTAAAAATGTCACCCTCTAACTGTAACCCTACCTTAACATTAAATAGGGAAACTATATTTTTTTCAATTCAATTCATTTTTATTTATATGGCGCCCTTCAAATACCAAGGCACCTTACATAAAATTGAACAACTTGAGCTTAAAATAACATATACTCCAAACACTCCAGAAGTTGGGCTACAAATGGCTAGAACCACAAAAGAAAAAGTGTGAGTGTCACGCGAAACATTGGTCACGTGGTTGGAATGGGGTGCTGCTGTCCATCACATCTTTTAAACTTTATTAAAAAGTTTGCATTAACTAGACCTAGCGTTAGGTCTTTCTTTTGTGGTTCTAGCTGTTTGTAGCCCGAATTCTGGAGTGTTTGGAGTAAATGTTTTAGGTCGAGGCTCCAGCTTCAGTTCCTTGAGTGGCCACCTCACAGTTTTTCTTTCCCATAAAATAACATATATTATAAATAGAATAAAAATTTAAAAACAATCGGAAGTATAAAACTAGTCCCCAAAAGCACGGCTCCATAAAGTAGTTTTAAGCGCCTGTTTAAATCCTTCCACAGTCGGGCACTCACGTATCTGACGGGGTATAGAATTTCAAAGGGTAGGGGCCTCATCAGTCAAGTGGAGAGATTGCCCAGGGCAGTAAGGGACCAGGAGATCTTTCAGGTAGACCGGTCCCAGTCCATGTAGGGCTTTATAAGTCAGAAGTCTGACTTCGAAGGTGATTCACCACTGGACCGGCAGCCAATACTTTCAAAGGGCCTCACTTTCTGCCCAACTAAACAACTGGAAAAATGCAGTTTTGTGGTGAACTGGAGGAATACTTCCACAGACTGAGACTCAAAGAAATCTTTCATGGCAAGGAAGAAATCACTGATAGTGAAGACATCGCAATCAGTAACAATTTAATGGATAAGAAAAAGAAATCTGAATTTATCTCCTCAAGTGGGTGTAACAAAAAACTAGACAATTATATCCATTGTTTCCACCAACAAGACAGTGGTCAGATCCTTACTAGGCAAAAACAGGTCCGTTATAACCTTTCTCCACTGGAACGGAGAGCCATACGTTCACTGAAATCAAACCACAACATTGTCATCAAAAAAGCTGATAAAGGCTCTGCAATGGTGATGTTAAACAGAAAGCATTATATTAATCAAGCTAACAGACAGCTAACTGATCTTATCTACTACAGAGAACTGGAGAGTGACCCCACTGCAAGATATAAAAAAGAACTCAGTGATTTAATTTGAACTTTTCCAGACCATGTCCAAAAAAAAAACTAACTGACCTCATCCCTGCTGAACCCAGGCCAGAAACATTCTACATGCTGCCTAAAATACATAAACCTGGATATCTGGGAAGACCCATAGTCTCTGGTAATGGTACCCTGACTGAGGGGATTTCAGGGTTTGTAGAAACCATTTTGAAACCACTGGTTATGGAAAGAGACAGTTATATCCAGGGCACTACGCACTTTTTGCATGTACTTTCTGGTTATAAGGACTTACCACCCGATAGCATTTTAGTGACGATGGATGTAACATCACTCTATACTAATATTCCATACACGGATGGCACTTCAGCCTGCCTTAAATACATACAGGAGAAAGGACCAGGCCACAACATCAACCCTGAAGTGATGGGGAAACTTATGGAATTCATTTTGACACAGAACAACTTCAACTTCAATGGTAAACATTATGTTCAAACTATGGGAACAGCAATGGGCACCAAGATGGCTCCACAGTATGTTAATCTCTTTATGGCAGACTCGGAGGAGGACTTTTTAAGGCACCGTCCCCACAAACCACTAGCTTATTTCCGTTACATTGATGATTTGTTTATTATATGGTCGGAGGGCACAGACACAAAGAATTTCATCAAGAACTTAATAACCTTCACCCTACCATCAGTGATGAAAGTGAACAGGAGTGCACAGGAACTCCATTTCTGTATTTTTTTTTCAGTAGGAACAGAGTTCCTGTACTTCTTCCCACTGATACTGGAATTGAAATTCTTAAACCAGCAAAATAATGACAGTTTCTGGGCCTGTGACCTGAAATCAGGGATTCCATCACAAAATTTGACTTGTACAGCATTGATATTTTCCTAGAAATACTTCAATATCCCTAATTGAATCCCATAGTATCTATACAGTTATCCATCAGATTAAGGAACTTCATTCTCCATTTCATATTTTCCAGTACCTGAGTTCCTGTACTTCTTTTCTACTACTTGCACCACTGCCTACCATAAAGCTTACCCTGGAGTATTCTACCACCAATGTTAATTTTCTGGACACCACAGTCACCATTAAGGATGGAACCTTACATACATGTATTTACAGGAAGCCAACAGACAGAGATACCTACTCAAGAAAAGTAATCATCCAAACCACACAAAAAAATCTGTCATGTACAGCCAAGCACTCCGATGTCACCATATTTGTTCAAATGAGGATGACAGAGATACACATTTGGCTATGTTGAAAAACACCTTTATTGAGCAGGGACACTCTTCCAGAGAAATTGACAGGACAACAGAACATGCAACACAAATACCAACACAACTATTTCAGTATAAAGAATAGACAGCTACAGACAGAATACCCTTAGTAGTCACATATCATCCAGACCTTGAACTTCTGCATAAGATTATTAAATACCTCCACCCAATATTTAGTGAGGATGAGACCCTTAATTGTATTTTTAAGGAACTACAGTACCACTACTATCTTTTAAACAACCACCAAATTTAGCCAACCTGATTATTAGGAGCAAGCTTTTCACCAGAACAGAATACTATGACACAAAATGGCACACGACCCTGCAATCAATGCACCTGTAAGACTTGTGAGCTCATTTCAACTTCGGACTGTGTGGTTACATCACAAAACAGGCAATTCAAGGTACATGATAGGTATCATAGGTAGAAATCAAGCTAATAGTCTGTTGTCCATTAAAGCTTACCATAATCCCAAGTTAAAATTGAGTTTGTCAACTCACTAAAGTAGCTATCTAAGTTGTTCTTAAAGCTATTCATACTTGGACTTTCAACAACATCTATTGGAAGTTCATTCCATTGAACCACAACCCTTTGACTGAACCAACACTTTGATTGGTTGCATTTCCAATTAGAGTGAAGAAGTTGTCTGTTATGTTTCCTAGAACTACACCAACCAATTTTAGGCTGGTTGCCAATCTCCTCCCGAAGCTTGTCATCTCCAATTTTTCTATATAGTAAGCACAGGTCTCCCCTAAATCTACTATAATAAAGAGAATAAAGGTTGAGGGATGCTAATCTTTCACCATAAGGTTTGTTCTTTAAATCCTTTTCTGATCTGGTAAATCTTCATTGTACTCCCTCCAGCCTGTTAATATCTTCCCTGTTCTGTGGGGACAAAACCTGTGCTCAGTACTCCAAATGGGGCCTAACCAGTGCAACATACAGTGGAGCCAGTAAATTTTCACCTCTGCTGGCCATGTGTCTGAACATGTAATTCAGATTATGGTTTGCTTTCTTTACCTGAGCCTTGCAATAGGAACCAAATTTGAGATCATCAGTAATCATAATCCCCAAGTCTCTCTCCTCGTTTGTATCTATGAGAGTAGTATTTGCAAGTTTATAAGAGACCAGTCCATTGTGTTTACCAAAGTGCATTACCTTGCACTTTGCAGTGTTCAGGACTAATTTGTTAGATACTGTCCACTCAGAGATCACATCAGTAGCACTTTGTAAAGATGCAACATGTTCATGATTGTTTACTACTGTCCCTAGTCTACAGTCATCTGCAAATTTAAAAAGCCACATTTTGGGGTTATTTAATTTAAAAGAAGATATGTAAATATTAAAGAGACTTGGTCCCAGGACAGAACCCTGGGGTAACCCACTAGTGATAGAAGCCCACTCAGAAAGTACCCCATTTATGGTCACCCTTTGTGACCTCCCCTGCAGCCATGCCAATACCCAGTTAGAAATACTGTCATTCAGGTGTATCTTCTCTAATAGGGTTAATAGTTCCATGTAGGGCAGCTTGTCAGACTCCTTAATGAAATCCATATACACCACATCTACTGAATTCCCAAGGTCCAACTCTTTGTTGATATTCTCATAAAAGTCTAAAAGGTTTGTTTGCCAGGATCTGGATTTTGTAAACCCATGTTGAACAGGGTCAACCAGATCATGAGTCATTAAAAAGTGTAAGATGAGATCCCTGACTAGCCCTTCCATAATCTTCCCCACCAGGGAGGTTAAACTTACGGGCATCAAGTTGTCAGGTTTTGATTTGGGCCCTTTTTTAGAATGGGGACTATTATGGAAGTTTTCCAGTCTGGGGGGACTGTTCCTGTGTCAAGTGAGGCCTGGAAAATACAGGTGATTGGCGAAGCCAATACATCCGCCAATTCCTGCAGGACTCTAGGATGTAAGTCCTGTGGATCGGTGATTTGTTAATATCTAGCTTACTGAGACTATCAGAAACATCATTTGGGTCAATAATAATTGCTCCAGGCCTGGATGCCTCCTTGCCAATGTGTAATATGGGATTACAGTTATTATAGACTGAGCAAAAATACCTATTCTGAATATTAACCATTTCCGTGGTAGTAGCTGTCTGTCCTGACTCCTTCAAAAATGGGTCTATCATACTGCGGTCTGTTTTCATGTTTTTAATGTAAGAGAAGAATGATTTTTTACTATCCTGCACTTTATTTGCTAGCTCCACTTCAAACTGCACCTTTGCTTTCTTGATTTTTACTTTAACTTCCATGACACAATCTCTGTAGGCTTGGTAAATCACAGGTGCATTTGTTTGTTTTAGTTTTTGTACATCCTGCTTTTCTATTTATTAATCTAATTGAAGCATTCAACCAAGCATGTTTTTTTTCTTATTGGTATTGTATTTAGGAACACTAGGTATATACTTTTTAACAAGACATACTACTTTAGATAGCAACAAATCCCACATGCCCTGAACAGTTGCACCTTTGAAATAATTTTCCCAGTCCCAGAGTAAAAGTTGATTTCTAATACTAGGGAAGTCAGCTTTACTAAAGTTTAACTTAGTTGTGATGCCCGATGTTTTGATAATTAGAGGCTCACTGACGCTAAAGTGGACTGAACAGTTATCACTGTTACCTAAGGGGCTGTTAACCAGGACATTATTAACTGTGTTTCCCGTGTTGGTGAGAACTAAATCAAGGATTCTAGTTCCTCTAGTACTATTATGGACCAGCTGTTTATCCCTCTTGATTCATGATATCCAGATATTTCTTATCCATGATGCTACTTCCTTGCCCACTCACCCAGTCTATACTAGATAGGATAAAGTCACCAACCAACAGTAACCTGTCTACAGGGTTCCAATTCCCTATTGCTTTAAGTATTGCTGTACCATCATCTATTGATGTGGAAGGTGGCCTGTAAAGTAAGCCTAGAATGATCTTAGTACCTTTATGGGGAAGCAGCTTTATCCATATTTGTTCTAAAGCACCCATGTCCCAAAGTAGCTCTTCACAGTTTATGGATTCATGTACATACATAACTATGCCTCCCCCCTTTTTATGAGCCCTAGATTTAGAGAACAGGTTGTATCCTGCCACATTCTTCTCCCACAGGTCATTTTCATCCCACAATGTTTCTGTAACCAGGGTTAAGTGGATATTTTGTGAATGTAACAACAGTTTGAATTTGTCATATTTGTTCACTAGACTCCTTGCATTGATTAGGACTGCCTTCCATTATGGGGTCTCGTTGGGAACATTAGTTGTGTTAATGGGAGTTACACATGTACATCACAACATGTTTATTTCATTCAGTGCAAGAGATGTCCACAAGCAGGTTATGTTGGAGAGACAAGCCAACAGCTCCGCACTAGGATGAACTCGCACAGACATATTATTAAAACAAAGAAGACTGAAAAACCAGTGGGGCAACACTTCTCCCAGCCTGACCACTCAATTTGAAATATGTCAGTAATGGTCTTAAAAGGAAATCTCAAAAACACACAACAGAGACGAGCTTTTGAGATTAAACTTATTTTACGTCTCAATATGGTAGCAGATGGGATGAACATTGATCTGGGTTTCATGGGACATTACAGAATTTAACATCCACAGACCTCTTCTTCTTCAGACTGGCATATTATAGAACTTCAACATGTGGTGTGTGTGTGTGTGTGTGTGTGTTGGGAGGTATGTGAATATAGCAGGTGTGGGACTTGCTGTCACATTGAGGTAGGCGTCTATGTAGATACATGGAGTTACAGTGTGTTATTACTCTTACTTCACACACATAATGAATGTTAATTCCTCCTTGCTATTTACCTTCACCCGGGAGTGGGGTAGATTCCATTGTGCCATATTCAGATTTCCTAGCCTATTTGTGTACATACAGCAGGTTTATTATAGACAGTCACATATTTTTTTTAACTCTGAACATATTGGGGTGTAAGATCTCATTTGCATGTGGTTCCTTGACAGATCTATTTACCTTAGGCTAATATTGTAGTGATTTGTGGAAATGTAGATATGTTAGGACTCTTGTCTTACACACATATTTTATATTTACTTCTAGTTACCTTACCCTGGGGAGGGTGGCAGTTTTATTTCATTGTGGTTCTATCCAGAATCCTTGGAAATGTTACTACGCAGATAGGAGTAAGGTTAAATAGTGTCACGTTTTTGCTTTGTAGATATTAGGACACATGATCCCTTTTACTTGGGATTTCATAACAAGTTGAATTCCTTTGGGGAACAATTGCAGTGACTGATGTGAATGAAGGTGCATTAGGAGTGTGTGTATGTATGCGTGTGTGTGTGTGTGTGTGTGTATATATACGTCTCCTTAAAACTAGTTATCCCACCCCTGTATTATGAGGATGTGAGGTGGGGTAGGATGTGTTGTGTGTGTGGAGAGGAGGAAACAATTTTTTTTTATCATTCAGATTCCTTAGACACTTTTGGTACATCAAGTTGTTATACACTGATAATTTATTGACATCCTTACATAACAGGCTGTGTTGCCTTAATTTCTTGGTGGTCCTTGACATGAGATTTTGTTTGATACTAACACTGTCAATTTATAGTTATATTATCATTTATAAAGTCCTGTTACTACACTAGAGGCTTTTGAAGTTTATGGGGCATAATATCTAACTGAAGAGTATAGCTGGGTAATGGGTCCAGCTAAGTTTTACACATCATACAATGTGTACTGATTTTTTAAGACAGCTTTACTGGAAATTTCTTGTCTGTAATACATACATTGAAACATCTTGGAGTCCTAAGACAATCTCAGTATGTCTTTAATCTGGGTGGGGATTGTTTTTCAGTAATTTCATTCCTATACACATTGTGGCACTCATAGTTTGATTTAAGAGTCATCTGCTCAAGTAGTGTTGCCTCATGTCAATTGAATTTGTATGTAGTAGAATTCTTTGTATGTGTTTTGCACCAAGCACCTTTCACCCTGGGACTCTTCAAGCTTAGGGTAACATGGTACTGTTATACTTCTCTGACATCATCTTCTGTTTTTTTTAAATGGATATTTTAAACCAGTGGGAATTTTTTCTGTTTTTTTCTGCATGATCTATTTGTTAAAAGTATTGTTTTTTTTCTAAATAACTGTTATTACACTTCTGACAAAGGACTTGTTGGTCCAAAAGCTCAAGCACTCTGTTCTTGTTTTTACATCTATGTTGGTCCATTAAAAGGTATCAAATCATTTGCTTCTGGAGCTGTTCTTACAAGGACCAATACAGCAAACACTACATCTAGACTTGAAATTCCTTTTCCTTAAGTAACTCCTTCCTGCTCCAAAGCACCAAGCTGCTATTTCTAGTCAGGGCTACTGGCAGGATGAAAATCAATATCCCCACATACAGTACAAATGAGGAGTCTCTGCCAAAAATAAAAAATAAAATGTATACAATAAACTCTACAAAATTATACCAGAAGACTAAGGCAGGGCATATACTGTCGCTCCTGTGACAGTCCAACAATGGAGTACATTACAGCGCCAGTTCGGTGTTGGTGCTGTAATGTACCCGTGGGACCCCAGAACTGCATCTCTAGGTGTTGCACCCCCTCTGTGAATCAACTCTGAGTCAGAGTTGATTACATTAAGTCTTGAGGGGTTCAAGGGGTGAAGCCTTCTGAAAAAAATAAACTGTGCACGGAACAACTTTATGCCAACTGCAATTTGCGGTCTACATAAAGTCATCACTGTATCATTGGTTGACAAACTTTTTTGTCATTCCGGCATCATAGATCCAGGCAGGGAAACTACATAAAAAGCATTACTTACTGCAGTATAAAATACATTGCAGAAACTGTTGTTAGTCAGTCTATATTTCCAAAAAAACAAACATGCCATAATCCAACCAATTGTGTAGCATAGAACTTGCCTAGGGGCTAGCATTTTGTCATACTAAAGATGGTGTCAGCAACTAAACAGTGCCTATGTGCTATAACTCCCCAGGTCAGGTGATGTACTGGCATGAATTAAATCTGTATTTCTAAATTAACCATTATGTGCATATTATATATATAGATTTCCACACTTTAATGATCTCCTAATATTTTCTAAACACTGATAAAAGCACTTTATAAAAAAGGTTTAACAAATGTATACATTTCTATGCACTCTTTAAACATCATAGCACATAAGCACTTTGTATAATTAATACAAAAACAAAAAGATGAAAACAGTTCAGTTTCTCTGGCTTTCTCCTACTCCATCTCCAGTGCTTCAAAGAGACATCCTTAAAGTGGAAAACCTTTATACTTAACTATCGGTCCTTAGGTATCCTGAGTGGTTCTCCTGTCCTGTATTGATCATGCAGGTCCACCACACCAGCATTCCCCCTACTAGGGACAGAAACAGATGGATAGCAGCATAAAAGGAAACCCAGGAAGGCTGTATAAAACGGACTGGTAAGACTGTGTAATAGTTAACACAATGGTGGAATACCTTTCATAACAGAAAAACAAGCCTGTGCACAATTCTAGTCCTTCAGCTCCTCCAGTGTTCAGGGTGAGACAGCCAAACTTGGTGGACATGACATCAGAGGTCATTAGATCAAGACTACTGTACAATGCAGCTCAGCTTCAGTTGCTCAGCTCCTAGCAGCTGTGTTCTGCACTAGCTGCAGGCAGCATAGTGTACCTTCACTGATCCAAAGGTAAAGAGTGTTGCAGTAATCAAGCCTTACCATCACAAATGCATGCACCAGTATGGCCAGATCACCAGGGGGAGTAAGGGATCTCACCTGGGTGATGTTACTTAGATGGTAAAAGCCATTCGGTATTACTGCTGACACCATAGCTTCAAATGTCAGCTTCTCATTCACTTTGACTCCCAGATTTTTAAGCTTTGAAGCAGACAAAAGCCTGGAGGAGCTGAGCTGAAGTCCTGTCTCCCTGTTTGTATCTGCCACTCCCCCCACAACCAGGATCCACCACCAGTACATCAGTTTTATACAGCTTAAGTCTCAACCAGCTCAATGACATCCAGTCTTGGACCTCGGCCTAGTTCCTATTAAGGACATCAACCACATCCGGTGTCCCAGGTGCAAAAGACATGTAGAGCTGGATATCATCTGCAAAGCAATGAAACCCAAGCCCATATTGTCTAATACTCTGAACACCATGGGTGGAAGGACCAAGCTTGGGATACATAGAAATATAGAATCTGATGGCAGATAAGGACCACTTGACCCACCTAGTCTGCCCATTCCCTACCTAATGGATAAGCTGCAGATCCTAGTTAACCAACAGCCTACTTCCTCCTACCCCCCAGTAGAATTGCCTTATGTCTGTCCCATGCATTCTTGAATTCCCCCACTGTTTTTGACTCTATGACCTCCCCAGGAAGGCTGTTCCATGCATCTACAACCCTCTCTGTGAATAAATACCTCCTCACATTACCTCTGAGCCACACCACATGAAAGAGCCATTGAAAGCAAGAAAAAACTTACCAACACTACCCTCAGTGTCCTGCCCTTGGGTTAGATTCAAACCAGCAAATGACTTTGCCAATGAATCCTACATACTGCCTGAGCCAGTCCCGTAACAGCCCATGGTCTATGATGCCAAAAGCTGAAGTGAAATCAAGAGGAATGAGAACTTACCATTCTCTTCTATCTCCCAACCTGAGAAGATTATCGTACACCCTAACTATTTTTTTGTATCACTGAGTTTATCGACAATTTCCAAAAAAAAGAAAAACACACCAGCAAAACACACAAAAAAATTCATATTTATCAATGAATATAACTCATGCAACAGACATGAATGACTAAAACAAACAGGGAAAAACAAAACCTGGCAGGAGGAAAAAATCCCTTGGATGTACAACTCTAAAGCTGCCAACTGCAGTAAATAACAATAATAAACTATAACCTATGTATTTATTTTTTTGGTCTGGACCCCGATCCTTACCAAAGCTCAGCTCTGCCTACTGTCCCCCCATGCCCATGCTTAGTGGGGCCACCAGGCAGGCACCCCTCCCAATGGAAACTACTGACAAGCCCCAGCTTACCCCCCCAGGTCGGGGCCATGGAAGCAGTACCTCCCCGGCAGACATTGGTGGCAATGGAGATGGCAGTACAGCAGGGTGTCACACCTGGGGTCCAGCTTTTTCCTGAATGCTGGATCCCTGGGGTGGGGACATGCAATGACATCCAGCATCCACCCTGCCCCCCAAGGTGATGGCACAGGTTGTAGCAATACCCCCAGCCTCTGTCAGGGGTCCATAAAATGCCAGACACTCTTTCCCCTCCCCCAGAGAAGGAGAGTGGTCCCTGGGACACTCAATTCTTCTCCCCCCAGCTGGCCCTCCAACTCCTGAATCCATCACCGAACCCAGGATGTCAGCACTGCAAGCAGACGCCTTGCTGCTGCACCAATGGACTGGCAACATATGTATTTATATACAAACAGCTTATAAAGTCTAATCCTGTCATTCTATAACTAGATACAGTAAAAAGTATGTTAATAAAATATTGAAAACAGCTAAGGTTGCTAATGACACAATCAGATATTGAATTGCTACCTCAAACAGTAGTTGACCTGAGATACAACTATATTTTACACTCTACTTATAATACTGGTATAACTAAAACTTATTTACTGGGACTATATTGCTCTCCTTCCCTCCGCTCCACCCCCCCACCCTAAACCAGTTCTACATTTATAGGCACAGGATTTAACTGACAACAGGAACTTCTTGTTTGGGAGCAGGAAGTGAGTGATCACAGAGCCACCAAAGACTTACCATCCTAGAAGGGCAACAGTAGCTCTCCATCCCCCCAGCTGATGGAGGTCTGACTCTGAGCAAGTAAGGAGACTACTGAGAAATATAGGAACTTCTTATCTCAGAACAGGAAGATCAGGAGATAAAAGGGTACAGAGGCAGTAAGTAAGTAGGGAGAGAAGAAAAAAAAGAAATAAACAAACAGAGGAAAGAGTAAGTATTCCAAATAACAGGGGGCCAGAAAAAAGACATGATGGGAGTGGTGCAGTGGCTGTGGAGCAGTAGTCTTCCGGGAGATGTTTTGGAGGATGCAGTGTTGTCCCATCTGCAGACACCTCTCTGGGCTGAGGGAGGAGGTTGCTCATCTCCAGGCTGAGTTGGCCAGGATTGTGGGACCTCCTCTCCCACCCATGGACCACCAAGGTCACTGCCGTTGCCTCAGAGGTTGCCAAGAAAGAGGAGTGGTTGGACCACAGTGGGCTCAGGGAGGGTGAGAGTGGTGGAACAGAGGTTCATCCCTCCAGTTGTACCTCTCCACAATTTCTATGCCATTCTGGAAAAGTGTGGTTCCTCTATGGAGGCAACCACAGTGGAGACTAAGGAGGATGCTGGGAACCTCCACAAAGGAGACCCAAAAAGGGGTGGCATGAGACCCCACAGGGGAAGAAAACAACTGCTGGTGGGGGAATCCACTGTTAGGAAGGTAGAACTGGGGGAGGAAGGGGAGAGGGAGGTTAGGTGCCTGCCTGGTGCCATGGTTTGGACAGACAGGGAGCGAATCCTCAGGATCGCAGGAGCAACTGCACAGGGGAGGGAGCTGGATGTCATTGTCCACCTAGGGACAAATGACCTGGCTAAGAAAGGGATCAGAGCAGTGCAAGAAGCATTTGTGGAGATGGGGAGGGGCCTTAGACAAATAGCACACATGGTAACCTTCTCGGAGGTGCTGCCTGTCTATGGTATGGGTGAGACTAGGGCGCTCCACACCATGGGATTCAATCAGTGGTTGAAAAACTGGTGCAGAGCTCAGGGATTTGGCTTCATTTGAGACTGAGGGTCCACCTGGAGGGATACAGGCCTATACTGGCATGATGGTCTGCATCTGTCCAGGAGGGGAACCAGGATCCTAGCTGATAGGTTTAAATACTTCATTGACAAGTATTTAAACTAGCCAAGGGGGAGGCACTGGAAAGGAGCAGGGAAATCCTAGCCCCCCAAAATATCAGGGTATTAAGTGAAGTAAACATTAACATACAGATGTCAATAGGGAGAAGTGCAGGGGTAAATGGAGAAAGTGATAAATGCAATAAGGACAGGGATGGGGCAAAAAGGGGTAAGGCCATCAAGAAATGGAGGGTAATGAGTACCAACTCCCGTAGTCTGGGCAACAAGCTCCCTAAACTGGTGGCCTTGATGGAAGAGGGATGCCTGGATATTGTAACAGTCACAGAAACATGGTACACAGAGAACCATGACTGGGATGTTAACATACCAGGGTACACAACCTACAGGAGAGACAGGGAGGGAAGAAGAGGGGGGAGTAGCTCTCTATGTAAGGGAAGGGATAAAAGCAACTGAACAAAAGAGTAAACAGGGAGGACAGGAGGCACTGTGGGTCACCTTAGAGACTGGAAATGGCACCACAATCTGCACAGGGGTTGTATACAGACCCTCATGTCAGGGGGAGAGAATGGACAAGGATATGATAGAAGGCATACTTAGGATGGCAGAGAAAGGGGAGATACTGTTGATTGGGGATCTTAATATGCCAGATGTTAACTGGAGCACCTTTGTGGCTGCCACATCCAAAAGCAAGGCCATTCTTGATGCCCTTCAGATGGCATGCCTCAAACAGCTAGTTTTGGAACCCACTCGTGAGGGAGCAATCTTAGACCTCATACTCTCAAATGGGTACAGTGAGAAGATCTCAGATCTAGAAGTGGGTAGCCGTTTGGGAACAAGTGACCACCAAACAGTGTGGTTCACGATAAACTCTGCTACAGAGTCAAGCCATACAAAAATGAGGGTTCTGGACTTCAGGAGGGCTGACTTTGGCAAGATGGGAGAGTGCCTTAGAAAAGCACTAGCAAACAGGATAGAAGGAGGGGCGGAGCAACAATGGGCAAATATCAAAACTGCCATCACAGAGGCAACAAGCCTTTGTGTGAAGCAAATAAACAAATCAAAATGAAACAAAAAGCCACTATGGTTCTCGAAAGAGATGGTGGTGAAGGTTAGGGAGAAAAGATAGCATTTAGGTAGTATAAGGAAACACAGAAGGAGCAGGACAGAGAACTGTACTAGTTAAGGCAGAAGGAAGCAGGGAGGGTAGTCAGAATAGCAAAGGCACAAACTGAGGAAAAGATAGCTAACTCGGTTAAGAAGGGGGATAAAACCTTTTATAGGTATATCAGGGAGCGTAGAAAGACAAGGGGAGGGATAGTGAGGCTGAATAGAATAGATGGTGGGTGGGCAGAGAGTGACAGTGATAAAGCAGAGATACTGAATGAATACTTCTGTTCAGCATTCACAAAAAAGGAAGTGGGGGAGGTGTCTAATCCAATTAACAGAAGCACTCTGGAGAGGGAGGTTGATCCCAGTCCTTTCACAGAAGAAAGGGTTCTGAAAGAACTCCTAAAATTGAAGGTGTACAAAGCAATGGGACCAGATGGAATTCACCCCAGAATTCTAAAATAATTAAGCAGAGAACTAGTGACACCACTGACTACGCTTTTTAACAAATCATGGGAGGGTGGTGTGGTACCTGAGGACTGGAAGAAGGTGGATGTGATTCCCCTTCACAAAAGTGGGACCAAGACGGAGGCAGGAAACTACAGACCTGTCAGTTTGACCTCTGTGGTAGGGAAAGTGATGGAATCACTTTGAAGGAAAGAATTGTTGAGTACCTAGAGGCCAGTGGGGCACAGGACCCAAGGCAGCATGGGTTCCTGCAGGAAGGTCATGTCAGACGAATCTAATTGATTTATTTGACTGGGTGACCAAAGTAGTAGATCAGGGAGGGGCTGTGGACATGGCCACCTAGACTTTTAGCAAGGCATTTGGAGCACAGTCCCACACAAAAGATTAGTAGTCAATTAACCAGCCTGGGAGTGGGTCCCAGGGTGGTAGCCTGGGTAAAACATTGGCTGAACAACAAGACACAGAAGGTAATTGTAAATGGAGTCCACTCTGAAGAAAGAGGGGTTACTAGTGGGGTACCGCAGGGTTCAGTACTGGGTCCAGTCCTTTTTAATGTCATTATAAGTGACATTGCAGAGGGAATGGAAGGAAGAGTATGCCTCTTTGCAGATGACACAAAGATCTGCAACAGGGTTGATACACAAGGAGGCGTGGAAAGGATGAGAAGTGACTTGGCAAGGTTGGAGGAATGGTCAGAAGTATGGCAGCTTGGATTCAATGCAAAGAAGTGCAAAGTAATGCACCTGGGAAACAAAAACCCAGGGGAAGATTACACAATGGGTGGGAGGTAGTAACAACAAAAAAATGGAAAGAGACCTAGGGGTAATCATATCAGATGACCTTAAGGTTGGCAAGCAATGCGAGAAGGTGGTAGGGAGGGCTGGGGGGATACTGGGATGTATAGGGAGAGGTATCACCAGCAGAAAACAGGAAGTTGTTATCTCCCTGTACAGACAGTTGGTGAGACCCCATCTGGAGTACTGTGTCCAGTTCTGGAGACCCCATCTCCGCAAGGACATAGACAGGATGGAGGCAGTCAGAGAGGGAACTAAAATGGTGCATGGTCTGCAAGAGAAGCCATACGAGGAGAGACTAAAGGCTTAATATGTATACCCTTGAGGAAAGGAGGGAGAGGTGGGACATGATAGAAACGTTTAAGTACCTCAGTGGAATCAACAAAGTCCAAGAGGGTAGCATCTTTCAGAAAAAGAGATGTGCAAGAACAAGGGAACACAATTTGAAGGTAGAGGGGGGACGGCTCAGGGGCAATGTGAGGAAGTATTTTTTCACAGAGAGGGTGGTGGATGCATGGAACAGCCTTCCTGAGGAGGTTGTGGGGTCTAAAACTGTGGGAGAATTCAAGAATGCATGGGACAGACATAAGATAATTTTTGTGGGGGGTAGGAAGAAATAGGCTGTTGGTTAAATAGGATCTGCAGCTTATCCTCTAGGTAGGGAAATGGGCAGACTAGGTGGGCCAAGTGGTCCTTATCTGCCGTCAAAGTCTATGTTTCTATGTAATACCAGCAATACAGAGGGGCTGCACCATCCTAGTTGGTAAAAGCAAGAAGAAAGAAGAGGAAACAGAATAAATAATTAGCTGTCTGGCTTAAGGGTCAGCTATCCTTGCACCCTATTCAATAGGGATTGAGCGGGTGTGTAACAAAAAATATTATGAGCAGTCTAGCTACCCAGGGACTATAGATAGTACTGGGCTGGGTCTAGCATGGGAGGTGGGTTGAAGTCTGGATATAAGCCATGAAGCCCAACCCTCCTCAATTCTTGCCACCATATCTCGATGCTAGTGAAGAACTTGTAAGTAAGTGGAAAATGTGGAAAAGCTTGCTTCCCACTGTGCAAAACCAGCTCCACTGCACAGATAGGAGGATCTGCTTGTCTCCACTTCAAGAGGATTTGCCTCTTTGCCTTTATTATGGCTTGATGGATACATTTCCTGATGAAACAAGGGGTACTCAATAATTGGGTCTGACCTCTGAGTAGTAGTAACTGTGGAATGAAGGGAATTTGGTCATCAGTAACAGTATTTAGTACATTAATAACTGACTGACAAAAGGGGGTAATAGAGTTACAAGACCACATACAGTAATGTGGGCTATATTGGAAGAGGGCTGTTGACATCTCTAGCATTTATGTGGGATTATATGTCCCATTCTAGCCAGCAGAGCAGGTACTCTGTGCCATCTGCCTAGAAGTGTTTTCTTCAATAATTGTAGTTTTGGATCTGGGGCACCTGTGTGAGCTATTTCACAACATCTGCACCAACACAGAGGAGTAATGATGATGTTGAGTTCCCGCTCCCAATTTTGCCTATGGAAATCACAAGTGCAGTATGTACAAGCTTTGAAGGAGTTGATATATTAGCCCGTACCTACTTTTAGAGTTGTGAATCCAGTTAGCAAGAGAAGTAAAGAGGCTGTTTGTGTACAAAGTGTAGGAGTGGTCAGATTTGTGTTTTAAGGCATGCAGAAGTTGCAAAAAGCACCAGTGTTCCATCTTAGTTAACTGGAAATCCTGTTGTAACTGAGCAAGGGATTTAAGAATGCAAGTGCAGGGACGGACTAGATATGCCAGGACCAGAATACCTTTACCTGCCCATTTGTCCCATATAATGGGTTTGCCAGCAATGGCAATGGCAATGGTAAAGTTGCCCAAATGGGTTCTGCAGGACCCATCGAGAGCCCTTTCTATGAACATAGTTTAAGGAGCCATTTCCAAGCCCACTGTGTGTATTGGATGGTGAGTGAGAAAGTGCTGGCCTTATTTTTGGGTGCCCAGAGGATTGTACCTATTGAGACCTTACCCACTAAGACTTGTTTGGCTTCCAACCAGAGGGGAGAGATCTCACAGTTCCAGTCCAGACAATGTATAGCCTGAGCAATCATGTGAGAAAGATGGTAGTGTTTTATTTTTTATTTTTTTGATATTTCTCTTTGTCCTCCTTCCTGCCCCACAGAGCCTCATTCCCTCAGAAACACCCATTAAGCCTGCCCCTGCCAGCACCCACCTGCAACCTCTGGTCCCTCCATCGTGCCACGGAAACCCCCCCGGGGGGTGTCAGGGTCAGGGAACCCCGAATCTTTAATCTTGTCAGGGTCCTGGGTTGCAGGCAGGCACTGGCACATCGGTGCCCAGCTCGGCGTTCCTTCTTCGACAGCTCCGAGGGGATTTTTTTCCCATGTTCCCCCATGGGACGCTATATGCGTGCATCAAGGCATCTGCTGGCAACCGTAGCATCCCCCTTCCTCGAAGGAGCAGTCCCCAAGGCTGATTGGCTGCTGGCCTACGCCTGCAACCAATCATACTCCAGGAACACTGGCTTGCCTTCACTTCCCCCAGCCTCTGCCAGGAGTCGCCGCTCACCGGCTAGAAGTCCCCCCCACCCCCGGAGAAGGCGAGCTGTCACCGGGCGCTCCAGCCTATTTCCCCCCAGCCAACCCCTGATGACCCGAGCTCGCTTCCGAACCCGGGTCGCCGACGTAGTGCAAGGTGTGGTGTCCAATGCTTCAACCCTCAGCACCACCAGACCAAGATGGTAGTGTTTTAAATATGGCACATTCCTTCCCCCACCATGAACAGAGCTCTTAAAGTCTTCTTACTGAATCTAGGGTGCTGATCAGCCCATATAAAGGAGGAGATGAGCTCTTCACTGTGGCACCAAACCTTACTGGGGATATGAATTGACAAATTATTAAGACGTATCAGCAGTCAAGGAAGAAACTTCACTTTAAATGCAGCTATGTATGCCGTAAAAGAGAGGCCTAGTTTCCCTCATCTATAATGCTCCATCCAAAGTTTGTCACGAAGTGGAAGAAGATTGTGGGAAAGAAAATCAGTGAAATTAGGGGGGAATAATCATGCCAATATATTTTGTACCCTAAGTGGCCCAAATAAGGGCCGTAGGGACTAGTTTAGCCCATTGGGGTCCTGCACTTTAATTGACAGGACTTCAGTTTTGCCCCAGTTGATTTTAAGGCCCAAGAGGGAGCTATTTTTTTATTTATTTATTTAGTTTTTGTTGACTGGGTAAGTGCACTAGACAAATTCTGCCTATTTTCAGGCATGACCCGGGGTACAGATGAAAGCCATCTGCCCTTGAACCAGATTAAGCTGTTGGTGGTAATTTTTGTGAAAGTTGGAAATTTTGGCCAGGACACCGGGGAAATTCCCTGACTCTGCTGTAGGGGAACCCTCTAGCCATTTGGCTGCTGGCCAAGATGGCAGACACAAGTCAAACGACAGAAGCACTGGCTCCTACTGTGCTACCTGCTACAGAAATGTCTGACATTGAGAAAATGCCACCTGCCTGCAATTCACCTTTGGAACTTGACTCCGAAATGGTGCTTCCTACAGCTTCTGACCCTGTAAGTGATTTAATTCATGTATGTTTTCCTGAAATGATTCCTAACTTACCAAGTGATTCCGATTCCGAGCTGGCGGCTGAAGTTCCGAGGGACCAGAATCCTGTAATTGCAAAATGCATGTCAGAACAAGAAAGACTACTACGATAAAACTTTGCTGTGGTTGAATGTGATTTTTTTTTACAAAAAGGTACAACTTGAATCTTCTCTGCGACAATTATGTTCTGACAGCAGCAGTCCGACTGTCAAAACAAGTCAGCTGAATCAGAAGGATACACCTGGTCCTATTATGGAGCCACAGAGCTGGGTAGAAAGCGTGGAAGCCGCAGAAACAGACGGTCTGTTTGAAAATCCAGCTCCTTTGTTGCCCTCCACTGCTACAATGTCGGGAATGGCAATCACAAGCCCAGAAGGGCTTGGCCTAAGATGCGCTGTGGAGTCGGCGGCTCATACGGCAGGAACATCCACCTGGTCAGTTCCTTCAGCACTACAAAATGCAGGCTGGAAATTCGACAAGACTTCAGGCAAGTGGATTTCAGTTGATTCTCCGATTATTATACCTACTTCTAGTGCACAAATACCAGCAGCCACAGTAAACAGCTTGGATTTAGAGGTGCCTACAGATTTAGCTCTCACTCAAAACCCTGTGTTGCCTTTTTTGAAACAGTCATCAGTCCCACTGCAGGCTCTGGAGGTCAATCCCAATGATACTTTCTTAGAACCACAGAGACCATTAACCTGATTAACAAAACTGCACCAAAATCCTTTTCTTCTCTATTTAAAACTCCTATCTATCCTGCTAAGAGGCATAACGCGGTTCGCTTAACTTATACAGGAGGGATGGACTCTCCTCCGGATATAATCTTTGTGGCCAGGACTCTGTTAAAAAAATCAATGAAGTTTATTGCTACAGAACTATATGCACTGATACATGTCTCTGGAGATACAACATTTAACATTGGTTTCAAAACTGTCCGGGGTTTAGAGAGATTTTGGGTAAAATATAATCAGTTGAAGAACTCCTCCTTATGATTTCCATTTATTGTTACTCCTTTGTCTAAACCTTCTCATAAGGTTGTTACAGTGCTCTTCAGAAATGAGGGGGTAAGTGTTCAGGATTTAATCATCTGGCTGAAACATCGCTGCACCTTACTGGAAGATTCTGTGGCGATTCTTGACTCTGAAAATATCTGGACGGGGGGTTGGAAAGTTAAAGTGATGCTGCACACTAATGAAACTGGTCCACTTCATTTACCCAATTCATTTTTTTTAGGTCGAGATAAGGGTATTCTTTTTTATGCAGGGCAACCGAAAATATGTTATAAATGTGGTTCATTGGAACACCTAAGTAGCGTATGTGACTTAGCCAGATGTGTGATTTGTGGGGAATTGGGTCTCTTCAGTTCATCCTGTTTAAATGAAAGTAAGTGTAATCTCTCTGGGGAACTAGGTCATACCTTTCAGAACTGTATCTCTGCTGTGCACAATCTGCCTGATCAAGCTGATGGGGCTGAACAGCATTTGTTGATTGCTTTAGCACAAAAGAAAGCAAGTGGTCAGGTGCTGTCTGTTCCCGAAGGCTCGAGTGACGCTGTCACCCCTCCTAAGCCTCCTACTACAAATGTGCCTCATTCTAATCCGGACCCCCCCCCCACCTCCACAGACATTTCCACTCCTAGTGACTAGCCCAGCTTCTGTGCTTACTTGATTACAGCACTCCACAACACAGAGTCCTTCTCCCTCATCACCTTTGAAAGAGTCTGCTATGCCCCCTCCTCCTACCCCAGGGAAAAAAACGGCAGTAGAATCACTAGACAATCCAGCAAGGAATCAGCGGATAAACTGATTACTTCTCATTCGGCTATGGTTCCAACCTGAAATAAATTTGATATTCTGCAGTCTCAACACTCTGATATGGACTCTGATGTATCCTCAGTAGACTCTTCAGTACCTACGGGGACTACTGATACTGAGGGAAAAACCCTTCCTCGGGGATAGCAGAAATGAAAAGCAAAAGTTAAGCTTAAAAATATGGACAAACTCAACTGAAAAAGCCCTTTTAAGTGAACCTAATGACTGAACCCTTTTCTTTCCATACTGTAAATGTAAATAGTATAAAACAGGTAAACAGAAGACAAATGATTTTCTCTGCCCTGGCCCACTTCCATCTAGGTTTTTTTTTTCCTGCAGGACACCCGCTTACACACTTTGCAGGAAATTCAGGAGGCCTCTCAGGCCTGGTACTTGGGCCCATCCTTTTGGTCCTTAAGCACAGAACCGTGTGCTGGTCTGAGTATTCTTTTTAAATATCCTGATACAAAAGTTCTGAAACTTGTTGACCTACTTTCAGGGAGGGCTCTGGTTTTAGATGTCTTGATTCAAGGGGTACTTTATCATTTAATTAATGTGTACACCCCCAACAAAATGCTCAAAGATGCAACCTTTTTTGGTTACTGGAACCTTATTTACATACCCCTTATAATGTAATTTTTGCAGTAGATTTTAATTGCCCCTTGATTGTAAAACAAGGCAAGCAATATTGTGATTCTAATTTACTATCTCAGATAGTACTGAAGGCAAAATTAGTAGACACAGTTAATCGCTTCACTAATTCAATACTTTCCACCTTTTTTAAAGGCCCTCTACGTTCTACAATTGATTATATTATTGTTTTTTCTACTCTCTCTATACTCTCAGCCACAGTTTCAGCTCTTGAGTTTACAGATCACCATATTATTTCTGTAACATATGGCATAACCACAAGGCCACAGAGGGGCCCGGGTTTTTGGAAATTTAATTCCTCTTTTCTATCAAATCCACATATCTCTCTGCTTCTTTATAACTTTATTCTAGCAAGGAAAACAGTTCTTATTGTTTTTGATAATCCCATATTGTGGTGGGAAGACAAAAAGTTGGAATTATCCAAGCTAAGTAAACAACTCAGTAAAGGGGTGGCCAAAAATGCTTATTTTGAATACTTACAGAACAGAGAAATACTTCAACAGCTTTATTCGGTCTCTTATGAGACGGGCCAAGACTTCACCTCTCAGATTTCTGAGGTTTCAGAAAAAATTATTCAGTTTCATGCCAATAGAGCAAAAAACTTGTTATTTCAACAACAGTTTTGCATGCAGGGTGATTTAGCTACTGCTTGTCCATATGAACATTGGCAATCTCAGTTACATAAGAAATCTACTTCTGCTGTCCAGGATCATAAGGGCAATGTACATCAGGGCATTAAGGATATCATTCAGGTTGTGTCTGACTATGCTGCCTGAATGTATAGCTATTTGGAAGCCCCTGTTGTAGAACTGCAATCTTTCCTGCAAGATTTAACTATTCCACTGCTGGAGAAGGCAGATATACATCTTTCAACATCTCATATTACTGCCATGGAACTTAAAACAACACTATCTTCCATGGCTGGTAAGAAATCCTCTGGTCCAGATGGTTTTTCCATTGAATTAATGAAATTTGTGTATAATCTGTGTCTAGAGGAATTAGTTTTGGTATTTAACAATATTTTTAGCACAGGGTCAGTTCCACTGTCTATGAACTCAAGGAGCCTGATTTACGTATACAAAAGTAAGGATAACCTTGATTTAAAGAATTCGCATCCTATTACACTCTTAAATTCTGATTTTAAATTACTTATGAAAATCTTGGCAAATAGGCTCTCTTTGTTGGCTGTAAAGATAATCTCCTCGGCTCAAGCTTATGCAATCCCAGGATGAAATATTCAGTCTCAGCTTTTTCTAATAAGGGAATTGGTGGAGCAGGGGAAGCTAGGGACCGTGGAAGGGTACCTGCCCTCCCTAGATCGATCAAAGCTTTTGACAGAGTCTGTCATGATTCCTTATGGATCATACTGGAGCACTATAATATTCCGAAAATTATGATTCAATGGTTTCGATATCTCTATCGTATGACAACTGTCTGTCCAGTTATTCCTGGCTGGAAGGGCCTTCTCATTCCTTTGTTGAGAAGTGTTCAACAGGGCTGCCCCCTGAGCCTGATCTTGTATGCTTTTTTTATTGATCCTTTATTAAGAAAAATCAATATTTCAGTAGAGGTACATAATATAATTTATCATAATCAGACCCTTCCATACAAAGTTATTTCGTATGCGGATGATATAACCCTTATGGTATGTGACGAACCTTCAATACATAGTAGTTTGGCTATTTGCTCTGAATTTGGTATACTTACAGGAGCTGCACTTAATCTTAATAAATGTGTTGGTCAGCGGCTACCATACGCCTTAGGTACCTCAGGATCTATTGCTGGTCTAACAATTACTACAAACCCTTTGAAAATCCTAGGTATATACTGGGGAAATATGGAATTAGACTATTTTAATTCGGAAAAAAAAAACTTAATTTAGGTAAACAAAAGGTTGCAATGTGGAAATAATGGAAATTTTGGGGGGAAAAAGAGTGTTCCTTATTAAGTCTTGTTTGATCCCTGTGTTTCTCACCTTAGCTATGCACGTCCCCCCAAAAAAATCCTTGGAAGTTGGGATATTAGGACTATTCTTCCAGGCCTGTTGGGGCAGTCGACTTAACCCCATAAAACATAATATTTTATATCTTCCAGTTTCTCAGGGTGGACTTAATATGCCTAACCCCATTCTCTTTTTTAATAGCTTTTTCATATTTAATAACATTCAACCATTATTACTGAATGAAACTCAAGGTTGGGAAATGTTTTTCAAACCATGCTGTCAACAACGGCTTCAATTGTGGGAAGCTCAATCTCTGAAATGTTTTAAGAGATCTGTAATGGCTCCCGAGTATATCAGACGTACTTTTTTACGTATTAAGCAGTGGGGTTTACTTACTATTCATGTTCTTAATTTTTCATGGAAATAACTGTATTTCCATTTATTGAAAGCAACCTGTCAGGTGGAACTAGTCTTCACTAAATGTCCACTACAATACAGAACTACATTGCAAGGATTCCTTGTGAATAAACAGATTCCTCCTCATATGTGGGACTTTCACTTGTTGGCCTGTCATGGCAAAATAAATGTTAAATCAAATCAGAAACATAAGGCCCTAGAAGAAAGAATTTGTGTTCATCCAGATTGTATTCAACAAGAGGAAACTATAGAACATCTTCTGTTTTCATGTTCTTCTATCCAACATTTTTGGACCTTTTTATCACATGAATGGGGGGAAGCTCTTTTCTCAACTTTATCTTTTGAAAATTTAATGTTTTTTTTTTTTTTGATAATTCTTGGACTTGTAAATGGCATCTAAGTTCATTAAAACTACTAGTGACCATCTGTAAATGACAAATTTGGTTAGCTAGATGTGCTTATACTTTACAACAAAAGGAGGGGACATTATTGGAATTATCCCAAAAGATAGTGCATCAACTGAAATGTATATATAAAATGGAGAAATCCATTCTAATAGTCATCTGTTAGAGCTATGGATTGGATTTCCTTGGGTAACTGACACTGATGCTCCAATTACTTGATTGTAATACTAAATATTGTAAATAGGAATTAGGTAGCATTTCTTTTTTAGGATAATGGATTTTTTTTTGTATCTTGTAAACATTATCAAATTTGTAGGGAAAAGTAAGAGGGTGGTGAGGTAAATGAAATATTAATACCATATCTGTACTTATTGTGGTCTATCAGTTTTTTTTTAGATTCACAATTTACTTTATTGGTCTTCCTTCCTTTTTTGTGACATTTGGTCGTTTGTTATTCTCACTCACTCTATGTCCATATAATAGACTATTGTTCGTGTATGTTTTGGGGGGAAAAAGAGGGGGGAATTTCCCCTCTAATCTTTAGTAAGCGGGAGGTTTTAGTCAGTATGTTTTCTTGAAGGTTCAAGGTTATTAACAATGAAAAATGCTTATTTATGTTCTTGATTTGTTTCTCCTGTTTTTTTATTATGATCTGTATAACCTAATATTAATTTGTATATAGTTTGTTATGACTTCAAAATTCCCCTAATCTTTTGATGGGAGGCAGTGGTTGGTCATGCCGGGTACTTGTATAATACAATATTTTCTCTGTTTTTTTTTTTGTTGATGTTTAATGATATAATACCGTTTTGTATTATTATTTGTTTCAATAAAAAACATTCCCCTACTCTTTTCAAGAAGTGCCATGGGATCTTTAACATCCACCTAAATCACCACCAGAACAGGCAGATGGGATCTTTGTTTAACATCTTCTACAAAAGACAGCACCTCAGGAGTGCAGCACCCCCTTCAAGCTGTACTACAGTGTCAGTATTGGGATATTAACCCAGGTGCCTGGTGTGGGGATAGAACCCACAGTCTACTGATTTCCTGGCATCAGAGGTGAGTGTGCTACCTGCTGAGCCACTGACACTGGCACTAAAGGTGGAGAGGGTCTGGAAGATCTCAGGAAGGGATCTCTCAACCTCAGAAAGAGTGAGGAGGAGGAGGAGAAAGAGGTCGTCAGCATAAAGGAGTGTGGAAAACTGCTTATGCCCAATAGAAATTCCTTCAATGTCAGGATAACCCCTGAAGGCTGCATTCAAGGGCTCCATTGCTAGAATAAAGAGTCTAGTGCCTTGGTGGAGTGGGGAAGAAAAGAGACCAGATACTGCTAGTGAGTACAGCAGCCCTGGGAGATAAGTAAAGCATTTGTACCTATTCAATAAAAGTGGAACCCAGGCCAGCCTTTTACCACAAATATTCCCACTCCATCAAGTCAAAAGCTTCTTCCGCATTTATGGCAACAAAAGCTGCACTGTCTGTACTAAGGTGAGCATGGTGGAGAAAGTTAACAATCATATGCCAACTATCTGAAACCTGTCTCCCTTTCATGAAACCTGCCTGACAGGAGTGAATAAGGAAAGGAGGACTTGCTCTAGGTGATTGGCCAATTCTTTAATCAATATTTTCACATCAACATTGATAAGGGATATAGTCCTATATTTAGAGCAGTGTGTTTTGTCTTTTCCTAGCCTAGGAAGTACAGTGATCACTGCTTCTTGTAAAGTGGGTGTCAGCAACCATTATTAAGGGATTCCAGGTACATGTTGAGCAGAGGTGCGATAAGAAGGTTTGCAAAGGTCTGGTAAACATTAGTATTGAGACCATTGGGCCTGGGGGCTTTACCCATGGGCAGTTATTTAATAGCTGCTATGATTTCCATTGAGGTTAATGGTCCATTGAATACCGGGTCTAGCTGATCTGGATGTGTGAGTAGGGACAGGGGAGTAAAGAAGGAATCCAAATCCTCGTTTGAGGCCCCGCCTACTGAAGAACAGAGTTTGTGATAACAATTTAAAAAAATGTTATTGATTTCAGTTGGTTTCAATGTAGGGGTACCTGTTTCTGTAAGGAGTGAAGAGATAAGAGTGTCTGCCTGTTTTCTCTTTTTCTTTTTTTTTTTGTAATTACGTTTTTATTAATATTGTAATAAAGCGACAACCAGAACAATAACCAAATAACATGGGAGCAGTTAAAACCAGAAAAATAATCACAGTATACTAAGTAAGGAACAAACAAATATACAGAATTACGTAGAATTACAATGAATCTAATACAAAAAATACATCCGCTAATAGGCTAACCAGAAATAAGATGTATAGAAAAAAAATAGTGCCACACAGCAGAACAAATCTAAAGGGAAAGGCTAAACTGCTAAAAAAAGAAAACTGGGAAAAAATTATAACAGAAGAAGACAGGACATAATCTCAATAAAGTGCCAAAAAAAACATACCAGAGCCAAACAGGGCTATTTTTTTGCCGTTTTTTTTTTCTTAAGTTGATGGGCAAGGAGTTTGCTGGCCTTCTCTCCCTGATCCCAGTAATGTATTTTTAAGAAAAAAAAGAGCTTATTCAGCTTGCTGGTGATAAATTGTGTCATGCTGATGCTTTAAACTGATGATTTCCCAATTTCTTGTGGTGTATGCTGTTAACAGCCATAGAACTGTTTCTTGACGATTTGTATCCGAGAGATGAGATCTGTCACCCCCTGCTTCCTTTCTTTATTTAATTTAGCTGAGTAGGAAATAATCCTACTGTGAATGAAGGCTTTAAAACCTCCCACCTGGAAAGTTGCTGAAGCTTATCTTGGCCAGTAAAATTGCTGCCATTAAGATGATTACTGCCCCTAAATTCCTTTATCTGTTTACTCATGTCCCTCTAACCCTACCACAGGCGTGGTTTCAAAAGACTGACAAATTATTTGTAGATTTTCTGTGGAAGGGCAAGAAACTCAGACTTAATCGCAATAAATTGCAGTCCCACCTGAAACTTGGAGGATGGAATTTACCTTGGATGGAGGGATATAAGTATGTTTTTCAAGCAGTGCAAACAATTCACTGGTTCAACCCCTCCAGTGATCAATGACCTCAATGGTTCCACATGGAACAGATTTTGGGAAATATGCACAGCCACTTCTCTTCTATTCCTACCCACAGGTAAACAACGCCCCCTCCCACCCCACAATACCTCCCTCTATCAAGTACTGGGCATGGATTTACTGCAGATTAGGCTCCACTCAAGTTCCATTATCTCATACCTCCTTATGCACTAACCCACATATCCTGATAGATAATAAGCCTATCTCTTGGCCACAATGGGCTAATAAGGGTATTCACTTCCTCAGAAATATTTGGGACCCTGAAGCAGAGTGAGTGGCAGTGTTTCAAGCTCTTCAAATTAGGTGGGACCTTCAGCACAAGGACTTCTGAGAGTATTTACAAATCAGGGAGGCCGTTAAGGCCCTGCTCCTGGGTCCCAATTGTCTGATACAGATAAAACTCAAAGCAAATGACTATCTGTTCCCAGAGGGCTGGCAGGTAAGATGTATTCCAACCTAAGGGACATCCTACCTAGTCAGTCAGGGGAATCCAAAGCCAGATGGGAAAAGTTTTGGGGGATGTGGTATTACTAAAGAAGAGTGGTCATAAGCCTGGCAGAATGTCCATAATCTGCTTAAAGATGCCTTCAGCCAGCTAATTCAAAATAAAATACTACACTCACGGTACAGGACCCCTGTGGATCTCTGCGCTGCCAAACTGCTTGATCATGATAAGTGTTAGCAGTGCCAATCGGTGGTGGGAGTCTCTACCATATCCTCTGGTCATGCCCCAACACCAGACATTCTGGATGCAGATTTGCAAGTTAGATAATACAGTTCTCCATAAACAGATTCCGGTACCAGCTGCACTCCTTTTGCTGAGTATAAGGCCAGTAGTAGTGCATCTGATGCAACCTGAATTTAGGTGGCTCAACTTGTTAGCCATGAAAGCTAAAAGATCTCTTTTATGTAAATGGCACAGTACCTTGATTCCCACTATTGGGTGACAGTCCTTTACTAAATTAGTTGAGTTGGACAGGCTGTCTCACTCCATGCTAAACCAGATGGCTAAATTCTTCACCTGCTGGGGACCCTATATGGCCTTCACTAATCCTCCCATGGGCATAGGATAAATAATGGGTAACCCACCCACTGACCCCTAAAATTGCTTATCTCCCATCCTGGTCTCTCTCCCCAACTATGAAGGCTTCAGAAAATGCTATAGGCCTTGTCACTCCTCACGTTTGTTCAACTCACTAAGTTCTACTTACAAGTTCTCTCAAACAGTGCAGTTGGTTTGGTTATGTTGTTGTGTTTTTTTTTCTTACTAGGTTTAGTGTTCTGTATGCCTTGTGGTTATCTATGATCTATTACAGAATCCAAGCAGCAATACTGATACGATGCAAGTAGGTATGCCCCCTCAGGATCAATCAGGAAGTCTTAAAGGTACCCGATCTGATTACATGTCCTTATCTCTCCTTGAGTTCCAGCATCTGCCTTAGTCTAGTAAGTAGAAAGTATACTTCTCTTTATGCTGATTCCTGTCTTTTAATCCTAATAGTTTTATTACTGTAGAGGACACACCTTACCCTCAGGAAATCCTGAATGTACTGTATGTATTGCCTGCTTTGTATATCTATAACCTATTATGATGTTACACTTTTTGAAACCAATAAAAAGCTTTAACAACACCAACGAAAAAAAAACCTCCCACCTGGTTCTATGGTTCGTATCGGCGGAAGTATTATAGTGTAAAAACATTTGGGTTTCTTCCTGCGGCCATGAGATAAATTGCACTGAGTGCAGGAGGAGTTGATTAATCCTTCATTTGGGCAAATTAGAGATGGTCTCGTGTAGAGTTACAATAATAGCTATGTGGGTGTGATGTGACAGAGTAATATGGAACTATCGGTGATTTCATTAAGGTATTTAATGCTGATGAGAAAATAGTGCAGTCTGCTATGAGTGAGGAACCTTGGTGATTTACATAGAAACATAGACTTTGACGGCAGATAAGGACCGCTAGGCCCATCTAGTCTGCCCATTTCCCTACCTACAGGATAGGCCGCAGATCCTATTTAACCAACAGCCTATATCTTCCTGCCCCCCACAAGAATTGCCTTATGTCTGTACCATGCATTCTTGAATTCTCCCACAGTTTTAGACTCCACAACTTCCTCAGGAAGGCTGTTCCATGCATCCACTACCTCTCTGTGAAATAATACTCTCTACATTGCCCCTGAACCGCCCTCCTTCTATCTTTAAATTGTGTCCCCTTGTTCTTGCAAGTCTCTTTTCTGAAAGATGCTACCCTCTTGGACTTTGTTGATTCCTTGAGGTACTTGAAAGTTCCTATCATGTCCCCCTCCCTTCTTTCCTTAAGGGTATACATATTAAGCTCCTTTAGTCTCTCCTCATACGGCTTCTCTTGCAGACCCTGCACCATTTTAGTTGCCCTCCTCTGGACTGCCTCTATCCTGTCTATGTCCTGTGGAGATGGGGCCTCCAGAACTGGACACAGTATTCCAGATGGGGTCTCACCAACTGTCTGTACAGAGGGATAACAACTTCCTGTTTTCTGCTGCTGATGCCTCCCTATACATCCCAGTATACCCCGGCCCTCCCTACTGCCTTCTCACATTGCTTACAACCTTAAGGTCATCTGATATGATTACCCCAGGTTCCTTTCCTGTTTTGTTGTTGTTACTACCTCCCCACCCATTGTGTATTCTTCCCTGGGTTCTTGTTTCCCAGGTGCATTATTTGCACTTTTTGCATTGAATCCTAGCTGCCATACGTCAGACCATTCCTCCAACCTTGCCAAGTCCCTTTTCATCCTTTCCACACCTCTGTGTATCAACCCTGTTGCAGATCTTTGTGTCATCTGCAAAAAGGCATACTTTTCCTTCCAGTCCCTCTGCAGTGCCACTGATGAAGACATTAAAAAGGACTGGACCCAATACTGAACCCTGCGGTACCCCACTAGTAACCGCCCTTTCTTCAGAGTGGAATCCATTTACAATTACCTTCTGTGTCCTGTTGTCCAGCCAATGTTTTACCCAGGCTACCACCCTGGGACCCACTCCCAGGCTGGTTAATTTGACTAATATGTGTAAGTATAATCATGAGAAGTGGGATTTTGAGCTCTCCAGCTGTCCTGGAGCATAAGCTCCTGGCATAGCTGAGCCACAGCTTTCCTGCTTTGAGTATGGAAGGGGGTGCCTGAGCCATGAGGGTATTTATCCAATATGAGGTCCCAGGTAAAGTTGAAGTCCCCACTTAGGAAGATGGCAGTATCACTTGTGCTAAGCTCTGACATGCCCTGGAGGAAGGAATGGAAAAAAATCTACATGATCCTGGATTGGAGCATAAATGTTAGCCAATAAAATGTTTCTGGTCTGTACTGTCCCTTGTAATAAGGGCCATTGACCATCTTTATCTTTCTGGGTTTGGTTTACTACTAGGGTTATATTTCTCCTGATTAGGATTGAGACCCCTCTCTTCTTAGCAGTGTAATTACTTGAGAATTTAAGCCCCATCCAAGTATGGCCCAACTTAAAGGACTCTTTGGGTGGCAGATGAGTTTCCTGAAGATATGTAAGCTATGTCACCCTTAGCTGAACCCAGAAAGGAAAGACTTTTCTTTCTCTTCATTTGGAGATTAACACCCTGCATGTTCCATGACATGAGTTTAAGGTTACCCACAGCAGGACATAGCAGAAACAAGAACAGATACTGCAGGGATATGGAGTTGAACCCTTTCTTTCCCTGAAGCGGCCCAAGCAGGTGGAGGAAACATAGAAACACTGACTTTGATGGCAGATAAGGACCACTAGGTCCACCCAGTCTGCTCATTTCCCTACCTATTGGATAAGTTGCAGGTCCTAGTTAATCAACAGCCTACTTCCTCCTACCCCCCACTATAATTGCCTTGTGCCTGTCCCATGCATTCTTAAATTCCTCCACTGTTTTTGACCCCACAACCTCCTCAGGAAGGCCGTTCCATGCGTCCACCACCCTCTCTGTGAAAAAAACTCCACACGATGCCCCAGCCGTTCCCCTCTATCTTCAACTGTGCCCCTTGTTCTTCACATCTCTTTTTCTGAAAGATGCTACCCTCTTGGACTTTATTGATTCCCTTGAGGTACTTGAAAGTTTCTGTCATGTTCCTCCTCTCCTCCATTCCTTGAGGGTGTATATATTAAAGGAAAACTACACCCAAAACTTGAAAAAATATATGCTGTGCAGAGTGTTTTAATTTGTATGTGAAGTTCTAGTGTTTCCTTCCCTCTGACTGGTATTAGGGGTTTTTGCTAAATTAGCCTGCTAGCTTTAGGGTAGTTTTACGACCCCTGGAGATCTCCATATCAAATAGCGTTATTGCATTTCTTTGTCCTGTGATACATTGTTTCATGTGATGGTGATGTAGCAGAGCCCATAAATGCAGCAGAAAGCATTGCATTACAATCAGTTCACAACAATAGAGATGGCTATATTTTAAAATCTGTAGAATTCAGCTTGGGACCACCTCATCCTAAAGGTTTTACTGTCCTGAAAAACTTTGCTGCTGGTAATTTTTGTGCAGCTTGTAAAGCTTCCAAGATATTTAGTTTGCTTGGCATGTGGTGTGCTGAATGTTGGGTCTCTCTTACATCACAGTCACATGAGACAAGATGCACTGTGGGAACAAGAAATACAATTACACTATCAGGTATGAAGATCCCCAGGGGTCATAAAACTAGCATAAAGCTGGCAGGCTAATTTGGGAAAAACTCCTAATACCAGTCAGAGGGAAGGAAACACTAGAACGTCACATACAAATTAAAACACTCTGCACAACATATATTTTTTCAAGTTTTGGGTGTAGTTTTCCTTTAAGCTTTTTTAGTCTCTCTTCATATGGTTTCTGGTGCAGACCTTGCACCATTTTAGTTGCCCTTCTCTGGACTGTCTCCATCCTGTCTATGTCCTTGTGGAGATGGGGTATCCAGAACTGCACACAGCACTCCAGATGTGGTCTCACCAACTGTCTTTACAAAGGGATGATAACAACTTCCTGTTTTCTACTGGTGATGCCTCTCCCTATGCATTCTGGTATCCCCCAAGTCTTCCTTACTGTTGTCTCACATTGCCTGCCTTCCTTTAGGCTGTCTGATATGACTACCCCAAGCCCCATTTCCATTTTTGTTGTTGTTAGTACCACCCTCCCCCCCACTGTGTACTCTTCCTCTGGGTGTTTGTTTCCCAGGTGCATTACTTTGCACTTCTTTGCATTGAATCTAAGCTGCCATACATTTGACCATTCCTCCAACATTGCCAAGTCCCTTCTCTTCCTTTCCACCCCCTCCCCTTGTGTATCAACCCTGTTGCAGATCTTTGTGTTATCTGTAAAGATGTGCAGCTAGTGGCCCTGGAGCTGAGAAAGAACCTGGGGGCAGCAAACCAGCTGGAGAAAGTGTCCCTAGAAAGATGAGGCAAAAGACAAAACTGTAAAAGAGAATATGGGTAAATGCATAAATATCCACTGGGGTAGCCAGTGACCCCACCATAGATATCCAAACTTCCCTATTACGGTGCAGCTTCTGTACAGGCCATTGTATAAGAACATCGGCAAAACCTAATGAAAAAGCCATAAAGAAACAAATTAGTACTGTGCAAAGTGGACGTAGGTAGGTCAGTAAAAGAGGAGATGAGGAGCACCCACACAACCTCCTACCTCCCACTCCATGCATCAAAGCCATGAGAACAGCCTGAGAGATAGTTACTCATGTGGTAATAACATTTGTGTCCAGGACAGCTTTGGGCTCTGGTCTAGCTATAATAGTCCTGCTAAGATGTTCTGTGAAAAAGAGAGCCAAAAAAGAAAACTACCGTAGAAAACAGGCAGGTGTGTGTGTGGGGGAGGGGGGGGCAGAGTGGTGCAATAGACCATTGTAGGATGTAATTAGCCACAATGCATATAAGTCCCATAAAACAGGATTGCAGGAAGTGGAGGAAGGGAGAAAGTATGTTGCCACCATCATACCAATTATTAACAGTTAAAGAGATCAGACTATTTTAGGAGACAAGAGCAGAGAAGAAACAGGGATATACTGTACAAGGGCTCAAGCAATACATGGCATGGGCTGCAGGAGGGGAAGGTGGAATAAATGGGCTCTCTAGCAATATCCTACTGCTCTGAGAAAAAACTAAGGGGTGATGCAATGGAGAGTGGAGCCATCTGGCCACTGAGGCAGTCGACCTAGGTAGATATCTGTCCGAGATAAGCTTGGATTACCATAGGAGAAGTATAATAGTGCTGAAAAGGGAAAAAAATACATGCTGTTACCACTGGGAAGAAGCCTGGAGGAATTAAGAGATGGGATCGTGTGGACCAGTACATCATAGGGAGGTCCCAGAGCACCACTACCAAGGTAATCCTGAGGGCACTGAGTCAGAAGAGTGCTGTCAATAATAGCGCCGTCCACTACAGTGCTGTATTGACAGTGCTCTCCACCACAGCAGCAGGATGAAATGCTGCCATACCACAGAGCGCCAATACTCTGTTTTAATGTATTTTTATGTGGGAGCCTCCTCATTCCACACCCATGTTGTGGGGCTCTCCCCACAACCCCTGAATTAAAACATTCTCACTCTGAGAGGGGGTGCGGATCATGGGGAAAGACAAATGTGTTAGGCTGTGAAATACTGTTTCCGTGGCCCTTTGTAAAAAAAAAAAAAAAAAACAAGTCCAGCAACTAAGAAATAAAAGGAGAGCAGGATTAGAACCATAGTCTCTAACACCATTTTGGCAAGTTTCTCTGTGCCTCAGTCCTCCCCACCACAGGAGCAGCTCAGCCACCCTTTTGAAAACCTCTGCCCTTCAGCTATTCCCTAGCACCATGGACAGTGACCGAGGGAACACTAACTGCATAGAACTATTAAACCCTATTGATGACCATGGGAGTACTCTCCAGATCATGCTTTCTTTCCCTGCGCTATTATTGTAGCTCTATTCTAACCAGTTAGCCATCTGGAGACAACTGAGCACAGCACTGAGGGCTGCTATTATAATATCCACCCGTATCTAAGAAGAACAGAATACATAACATAAAAAAAGGAGGGGGGTAATCTCTTGAGCAAAGCGGCTCCAAAGTATGCATAACCAAGAGGGGTGAAGTCTCAATAGCAGTTGGGTGTATAAGTCAGATATGTGGGGAAGGGGGGGCATATGGACAGGAAGATATGAAGAGTCCTCTTTAAGAAGAAGACTGTACATCTTATAAGAAGGTACTGGATGTGAGACCATGGCAAAGGCCCGGCAAGGGACCCCAATGTAATGGAAAGTAGGCAAACCAGAGAAACACCCCATTCCCTGCCAGGATAAAAAAGTGTGGTGAGCAAGCTGAAATAATAGAAGAAAAAGGATAAATCAAAAAGACCACTTACTGTTCCACTACAATGCAGGAATGAGATAGAGGGAAAAAAAGTTGTCCCTGACAAAGTTCCACATAGCAAGCCAGCAGACAATCAGGTATATGGTCCTCCAATGATTATGGAAAGGTGGTATCTGTCAAGCCAGGTGCTCTGGGAGGTGCACCTTCAAGAGTAGCCACCCAGCTACTGTGCATAGAGTCCTGCACATTGTCAGAAGTGGAAGCCTCTTGGTTAACATCCATGTCCTCCAGTGGGAGTAATTGCCCTTTTTCTATCCATGGCATCTGATCATCCTCAGCCAGATCCCTGGGGAGTTTACGAGGAAGTTCAGAGACTCTGGAGGGAGATTCTGAGCTGTTTGAAGCACATGAGCCATTGCTGCCATTTCCTGCCTGGAGTTCCGGTGATGCAGAGGTGTTTTTACCTCTCCCTCTGAGCCACTGCCATTTAGGCTTGCAGTATGCCATGGTTCCCAGGGAGGTATCAGGGTCCAATCCTGATGAGTTGATTGGTCCAGATAACAGGGAGGGAGACCTAGGGGTACTGTATTGGCTCCTGTCAGTGGCACTTTATAGGCGTCTGCTTCCCCAATCCTTGTCCTGTTACTGCGTGATGTTCTACCCAGATTTTCAGTGTATTGCATAAAAAGCAGATCATCATGCAAAGTGAGAAAGGAGTGCCATTTGTTAAACCAAAGAATCTTTAAAGTGGCAGGATAGTACATAGAGTATGTCACCTTATACGGGGCTAGTTGTCTCTTAATCTCTGAAAAGACTTTATGCTTAGTCGCCAGGGCTTGCGAAAAGTATTGGAAGATATTGATTTTATTCCCCTGCCAGTATAATGGTCCCTTCTTTCTGGCCACCTGCAATAACTGGTCCTTAATGCTCCTTTTTTTTTTTTTATTCACTCACATCCCCAGGGCATCCTTCAGGAGTGCCCACCCGGAGTCAACCCTACTCCAAGCCTGAACCCCAGCATTTCTCCCTGATCTCCCTCCTACCTGAACAACCACTGGGAGGCCCGACCCCCGGTACCATCTCCGGGGCTGATTCCGCCCTCCCTTGGCGGCTGGCTCCTAAGTATGAGGTGCCTACCTGTTGATGGGCGGCCACATGGAGAGAGATCCTGAGTGCATCGGGCTGGCGTTTGGGATGTGGGCAGATCCATTGGGGCCACCATCATCTCCTGATGGTGTGAGAGGCGTTTCTGGCTTTTTCTAGTCCCCCCCCATGAAGCTCGGTCATGCAATGATGACCAGCATCTGCCAAGCTCCACCCCTTCTTGCCTTCATCTCATCGCATCCTCTCTTGCTAGCCCTGGCCACCACCAGGGGCTGCACAAGAGCGACGCAGTCCCTACTTCCCCCCTGGGAAGGGAGTACAGTCCCTCAGATGCTTCATCCCTGCCCACCCCTGCTGACCCCCGACTTCCCAGGCTCGCTCCCCATCCTGGGTCATCGGCATGATGCGAGGTGAGACATCTAATGCCTTAACCCTCAGCACCACTGGGCCATCTCCTTAATGTTCCTTAATACTATATTGAAGAAATAAAGTTATAATAAGGCATGGGGAGAACCTCTATTAGGCTTTTGGGATAAGAAGCAGTGGGCCTGCTGAATTTCAAGGATGTTATCCCAATAAAAGTCCAAAGTTTGAGGTAGTGTGGTTTGCAAAAAGGATATCACATCATTTTGTTCTGCTCCCTCGGGCACCCCTATGATTCAAAGATTATGACGATAATCACAATTCTTGAGGTCGTCTACATTAAGCCGTAATTGTTGAACCTGCTGTTCAAACCAGGCTACCATTTCATCTGGCTCTGCCGTATAGGACTCGACTTGCATGGTGGAGAGCTCCACATCAGCGATGTGAAATTCGTCAGCTTTTAGACATTCCTCCACTTTCTGCACTGATCTGCAGATTTCAGGTATGTCTGCTATTAAGGCCTGCAGCATTTTCCTAATGTTGGTGAGGTCTGTAACTCCGACAGTGGTAAGGGCTGTAGCTGCCACCATTTTCCAGCACTGTAGTCTGCTGAGTGCCAGCCGTTCTGCTAACCCTGAAGAAAACTGAACATGAGAGATTAGATATCTGCCTGTCTGCACCAACAAAGCAATGTAGGACAAGTAAGCCACCAAAAAAATGAAATAAGAGTTCCAAAGGACAGTGCTAAACCAGCAGATATAGCCTGAATTATTGACTGCTGTGATAGAGCTTGAAAGCTAAGCAGCCATCTTATTTGGCAGCTCACCAGCTCCCCGTTGTCTACCCTAACTAGTGTGGTTTCTGTGCTATGCCTCAACCTAGACTCAGACTGGAGAGGCTAAAAGATGTCAAAGGCAGCGAGGTGCACCTCAAGCTGTAGAGCATCGCCTTCTTAATAACCTTGCCCAAAAAGTCAGATTACAGACAGGTCAGAAGAATGTTTGGGTCCAAACATGATTTTTTCTGAAGCGGTTTCACCAGTGCACTGTTCAGTGACACTCAGAACATCTCCTCTGACAAGGAGCACCAGACAATTTCAGCGAGTACCGGGCCCAGCTCCCCTGCACAGCTCAGAAGTAAACATGTTGGGCCTGAATCCAGATCTTAAAATGTTGTCCGCAGCTCAGAAATCACCCCATTTACCTCTTCCATTGTCACTGGTCAAAACTCTCCCCAAGACCACTGAATGCATCTTAGATTCATTAGCTAAACCTTTCTGGGTTGTGAAGCACGCATGGCAAGATCCTGGCCCTAACAGAGAACACCTTGTCCAAGAAGAACAAAGTGAACTCCTCACATTTCCCAAGTGAAAACACTCTTTCAGGATTCATACAGGCTGGATGAAGAAGCATGTCCACAGTCTGAAAGAGCTGAGCTAGTTGGTTCTTCCCAGCAGCAATTTCCCTAGACTACCCTCTGATACTGACAGTAGTGAGCCATCAAAGCCAGTCTGTCCACCTGGGCACCTGAATCTCCTCCAACAACATTCCAACCTGCACCCCTTTGCTTTCATCTTCCTCAGCTCACTGTCAGGCTATGTTGAGCCTAGGCATGAAACCAGGAGTCGTACATGAACTGGAATCACAAGATCAAAAGGTAGAAGACTAGGTTTGCTGGCAAAGGCACCTAGCTTCACCTGAGCTCTTTTCTTCTAGGTTTGCTTGTAAGGACAGAGCAAGGAACAACATTATCAGAGCAATGAAAAAAATTAAGACTTCTTTTGGCTAGGCAGATTTACACTTTGTTACTATTTTCTTTTGTGCTTACAGGTTGTGTTACTGTTTTTTGCTTACATGTTACTGCTTTATTGTTCTCTGATTCAAATTGCTTTTGCAGGGTATACTTTCTGCTGCACTGTTACAGGGTGTGCCTACAGATTTGTTACTGTTTTGTGCTTGCAAATTACTGCTTTATCTTCTCTGATTCAACTTGTTTCTTTGCAGGGTATATTTTCTGTGGAATTGTTCAAGGTTGTGCCTACAGGGTTTTGTTACTGTGTTGTGCCTACAGGTGTTAGAGTTTACTGCTTTATTTTTTTCTCTGACTGTAATTGTTTTTTTTTCCCTGCAGGGTATATTTTCTGCTAAATAGTTACAGAGTGTGTTTGCAGGTTGATACTGTGTTGTGCTTGCAGATTACTGCTTTATTTTTCTCTGTTTCAATGTTTTTTGCAAGGTACATTTTCTGTTAAATTGTTGTGCAGGTTGTGCTTACATGTTGTTACTTTTTGTGCTTACAGATTACTGCTTTATTTTTCTCTAGTTCCAGGTGTTTTTTGCAAGGTATATCTTCTGTTAAATTGTTCTGCAGGTTGTGTTTACAGGTTTTGTTACTTTTTACTGCTTTATTTTTCTCTGTAGCAAAGTGTTTTTTGCACAGTATATCTTCTGTTAAATTGTTACAGGTGGTGCTTACAGGTTTTGTTACTTTTTGTGCTTACAGATTTTACAGTTTTATCTATTATTAGGCTAAGCTTTCAGGGTTAATTACAGGAGCACATATGAGATACAGACTGAGGGATAGCATCTGCATTTGTTGTTGGTTGATTGTTTCTGCTCTTACAGTGGTAGCCACAGACATTGGCAGCTATTTGCAGATATTTCGCAAAATTTCTGAAGAGTTTCTCTGTGCTGCCCCTACTGTTTAATTGCAAAAAGCATCAGATATTTCTGGAAATATCACAGAAATTTTGGGAAATGGCTGGCACTGTCTGTGGCTACTACTGTACCTCCTTGTTTCTTTCATTCACAGTTCTTCTTTTTCAGCAGGGAAGGGCCCACCCACCTCCCATTCCCAACCACCCCATGCTATACTCCTTTTATACAGTGGCACAGTGGTGACATTTCCTGTAGCAAAGCAGGAAGGAGAGGATCGGAGGGGTATCCACACAGTGACTTCACTTAAGGGGCACAATTAATTTAACTTGTTATAAAAAGTTATACAAGAACAAACAAACAAATAAAAAAAATTGATAATATATATATATATATATATATATATATATAATAAACTTTTGCTTTCTTTTTCCTTCTAATTATTCGGACCAGGTTATAAACTCAGCACCTCAACTGGAGTGGATATTATTAACTGCAGGTACTGTGGGACACTTTTCAAAAGGGCAGTTATACAGGATTTAGGATGCTGTCCTACATGCTGGACCATTGGAGAGCTAAGGGCTCAGCTTCAGGCAGCATGGGCTGAGATTGGGTACCTCAAATTTCATATTCAGGATGAACTGTGTTACAAGAACTGCCCACCATTTCCCACCATCCATCTGAAGCACCTTGACCACAGAAGGTAGTTGGTCTGGGAGGTTGGCAGGTGGTTAGAAGGGGCAAATTGGTACCCCATTACTCAGTGCTCACCAGTGTATCACTTTCACAAACCATAAAAACTACAAACAGGTATCTGCCTCTATCTCTGAAATCAAACAAAGGGGCAGAGGACACTGCAAAGCAGAACACTGCTGACAGGAGCTAGCATGACAAAACTCTTCCATAATAGGGACTAAAACAAAAAAAGGCAAAAAGGAAATCCAAAACACTTCTGATCATAGGAGACTCCATGATTCGGGGAGTTGATACCTACCTTTGGCTGGGGGTAATGGTCAGATGTGTCCCAGGTACATCAGCATGGAGAGACATTGACCACATTGCTAAAATCTTGCAGGAAGCAGGAGAAAACATCAACATCCTGGTACACATAGGGAATAATGATCTCACCAGCAGGTCAGTTGTGGAGATCAAGGAACTCCTGACCAGGCAGGGAGACAAACGGTCATCCATTTTATCTAGGATCTCATTCTCTAAGGTCCTGCCAGTCTGAAAGCAGGGGACAGATGGGAAGAAGGTCAGAGAAGGGGAGATGGGGGAGCTAAATATGTTTCTCAAGGGCTGGTGCCAGGAAAAAGGACATAGATTTGTAGGTAACTGGCAACAGTTTGGGGAGTGAAAGTTCTTTAAATTTGTTGGACTGCATCTGACTAAGGAGGGAGTCAGTGCATTGGGGCAGAAGTTTGATGTCTTTGCAGAATATTTAAACTAGCACATGGGGAGAGGGGTGCAGCACCCTATACTTCAAACTGGAAGAGCACCCTTCCCTCCTCAGCTACTGATCAAACAGGAGTTCAGCACATTTGTAGTTCATTTACATCACCAGGTAAGGAAAAGGTCTGGCTCCCCATACGACACACAGGAGAAAAGCTGGGCCTCATCCCACTGCTAAGGCACCAAAATCTGGCCAATGGAAAATCATGTATACAAGTGCTTGCAGTCTGAGAAACAAGATCCCAGACCTGGAAGCAACAATGACAGAGGCTAAACTGCACATAGTAGCCATTAGCGAGACATGGTTCATCAATAACCACACTTGGGAGACTTCAGTATCCAGCTATGTACTGTTCAGAAGAGACCAAGGTGAAAATGGGGGGGGCCTTTATGTCAATGAAAATATCAAAGCTACAGGAATTCAGAATACACAAAAGGAGCCAGAAGAACTGTGGGTCACCCTGGAAACAGAAAATGGGACAGCCATATGAGCTGGGGTTGTCTACAGGCCTCCAGCCCAGGAGAAGGACACAGACACATTACTGTTAGAAGATATACAGAACATGACAGCTAAAGGGGAGGTTCTGATAATGGGAGACTTCAACATGCCAGATATAGACTGGTCAATACCAGCAGGAACATCCTCCAGAACTAGGCACATAGTGGATTCCTTTCAGGAGGAGGGCCTCAAACAATTGGTACAACAACTCACAAGAGACTGGGCTATCCTGGATCTAGTACTGATTAATGGGGAAAGGATCACAGATCTCCAGGTAGAAGATCACCTGGGAGCCAGTGACCATCACATGGTATGGTTCAGTTTGGCCACTGAAACTAAATCATCCCATTCCAAGGCAAAAATACGGGACTTCAGAGAAGCTGACTTTGATAAGATGGCCAACAGAGTTAAGCAAGCCCTGGTAAGAAGAAATACAGGTGAGTGGGTACAGGCAAAGTGGACAAGCATTAATGATGCAATACTTGAAGCAACATCCCATTGTGTCAGGGAGAAAAGCAAGAGCAAAATAAGGAGAAAATCACTTTGGTTCTCAAAAGCAGTAGCAGAAAAGGTCAAAGCAAAAAGGCTGGCCTTCAGAAAATATAAGGGAATGCAGTGGAACAAATATAGGGGTGGCATACTAAACTTCCCTAAGGGAAGCAGGGAAGGCAATAACACAGGCAGAGACCCAAACCAAGGAAACACTAGCACAAACAGTAAAAGAAGGGGACAAGACTTTCTATAGATACATTAGTGAAAGGAGAAAGTCCAAATGGGGGTATTGCTAAGATCAAAGGGGATAAAGGGGAGTGTATGGAGGAAGACCAAGGAAAAGCATCTATCCTAAATAGATACTTCTGCTGAGTATTTATATTGTGTATTCATAGATTTGAAAGCAGCTTTTGATAGAGTTGATAGGGAAAAATTGTGGGATGTTCTGGAAAACTATAAAATGAATAGATCTACCTTAAATCTGCTGAAAATCTTATATAGAAACAATCTAACCTCTGTTCATTATAATAAAGAGGGTGATTGTTCACCCAAATTTCCAACTAACATTGGCCTGAGATAAGGCTGTGTACTCTCTCCAATACTATTTAATGTATTTTTGAATAAGGTATTGGAAGCATTGAATGACTCAGAGCTGCATATGCCTAGTTTGGGCTCCAGACGGTGACCCTTCTTGGTTTATGCAGATAATGTAGTCCTGATGGCAACAAGTTATATAGGTATCAGAAGGAGTATAAACAAATTTGCAGAAGAATGCACTAAGATAGGACTTGAGATAAACTTTTCTAAGACTAAATATATGTTTTTTTAACCATCAACAGGTTACTAAGGGCAAAACAACAGTTTTAAAATATAATAAATATTGCATAGAGTATGTAAAAAGTTTTATTTACTTGGGGATTGAGTTTTCTTATAACTTAAGATGGCATAGACATATCCAGTCAATAGTACAAAAAGTAAATAAAGATTGTCCACCTGGGAACAGAAGTAGGAGGTTGTTTAGGAAAGAGGTTTGGTTTATATTCTGCTTTAACCAAAACATTTGAGTAGTTTTGTACTTGAAATTAGTTCTGTGTGTTAAAAATTACTACTTTGAGTTACAACTGTTACTTGGACTGTGATATTGTAACTATTGGGGCTTGTGGGAACACTTGTTTGGCAGTGATAATTAGAGTGAAATTTAATGTGATGTTTGCCTGGTGTTAGGGGGATGGGTAATTACAAGAACCTTCTTGTCTTTCATTGTCCACCTGGGAACAGAAGTAGGAGGTTGTTTAGGAAAGAAGTGTGGTTTATATTCTGCTTTAACTGAAATATTTGAATAGTTTTGTACTTGAAATTAGTGCTGTGTGTTAAAAATTACTAATTTGAGTTAGAACTGTTACTTGGGCTGTGATATTGTAACTATTGGGGCTTGTGGGAACACTTGTTTGGCAGTGATAATTAGAGTGAAATTTAATGTGATGTTTGCCTGGTGGTGGTAGAGCCCTTCCACCCACCCTGTTTTGTAGGCTTTCTTAAATACTGAAAAGCCACTGGGGGTTGGGATTGAAGGGCTGTGCATTTCTGTTTGTGACTGAAATTTGAAGCAATGGGAACTGGTGGGCCTGTGACATCATACGGTACCTGATGTCTGCATACACACACTGTTAGCAGGACTGGTCACACACTGGACTGCATATGTTTGTGAGACTTGGGAACATTATTGGTGGGTTTGAAATAGGGTTCGTAAATAACTGCTGTCAGCATAGGGAGAGAGCGATGGTATTCCAGGGGGAAGGGACTAAGAAAAGGGGTGTGTGCCATTATGAACAGAGAGGGACAAACAGGGTGGCCACATTCCACCATGACAGGCATCTTCAGAAGGGTTGTAGACTGCACAGGCTATGGGGTGGCAATAATTCTCAATTGGGCCTGGAAAGAGGGAGGCTGCCCACTCTGTAGACAGCTATCTCATATCAGGAGTGAAGTATATTGGTTAAGGAGTAAGCTGGGGAAGTTGGGGGGGGTGTGTCCAATGATACGGGGTGTGGATATGGGCAGCAGAAGGGTGGGGCTTAGGGGAGGCTGGGGCAATGCTCAGAAATTACAGGATGTTATGTTACACCAAGCAGGAGGGGGATATTAGGGACAGAGGACCCTTAGATAGGGATGTTGATGCTAAGGGGAAATCTTACAGGGTAAACATTCTGAATATAAAAAGAGTGGAGGGGGAAGAATCAGGAGGGGCTGTTGTGGGGAAGCCTAGAAGAGCAAACAGTGAGAAGGGAGGGGCTGTTGTGGGGAAGCCTAAAAGAGCAGACTGTGGGAAGGGAGCTCCTAAGGAGAATAGTGCAAGGGGGGAGGAAGAGGGGCAGTTTAGAGGGGCAGTCGGGGGAAACTCAGGTTACTTGATGGAGGCTGGCATAGAGTGTTACAATAAATGTGAGCTACTAAGCAACCTAGAGGAGGAGGAGGGGGTTGGTGTAAGTGAAAAAACTGATACAGAGGCCGGAGGGAGAGAGTCTGATACCCATAGGGCATCACAGACTGGCAATGGAAAGGATAGAAATAGTCTCAGAGGGAGAAGGGGAAATGTAAATGTTAAGCAGATGGGGGAGATGCAACATATTGCAGACATGAGGGAGGAGAGCACGACTGGAGAGAAACTGGGAGATAGGAGACGGGGAGGGGCCCCCCTTCAAGAAGGGGGTCTGTACCAAGAATGGGGCCCTAGGTAAAGAGGACCCACAGAGGGCCTCTGGAGGCAGGGGTACTATTACAAGGGAGGAGGATGGTGGTGTGAGGGAAGGAGAAACCATCAGGGCCAGGATAAATGGTTCTGATAAGAGAGGGTTAAAGGGGACACCTATTCGGGGGGGTCTGAGTTAAGTGGGCAAAATAACAAGGGAGGCAGAAAGGGAAAGGTGACAAGGGGGTCTCTAATAAAGTGGGAAATCTCCCATGGAATTGAAATCATGAATAAGGGGGGGATGGGGGGTTGACAGCGCATAGTGGAAGTAACCATAAGGATGATGGCAGTGTTATGGTTCTGTTATTGGAAGACTCGATGATTAGGGGCATCCATTGGGAGGGACAGGGGGGTGGATGCCATAGCCAGGTGAAGGTAGTGAGTATCTCTGGGCTGACGGTGCACAGAGCAAATTTCATGGTGTACGAACTGGTTAGGGATTGTGGAGGTAAACCAGATTTTCTGGTGCATTTGGGAACTAACGATCTAAAGGGAAATAGCGTTTTGGAAATCCAAGCAAGGTTCCGAGAACTTGCCAGAGTCTGTCGGGATAATGGATGCAACATTTCCTTTTCGGAGTATTGCCAGTACCAAAGGCCTCAGTGAAGAAAAAAATGAAGGTCACAGAGGTTAATGACTGGCTCAGGAAGTGGGGTGAAGAAACTGGGTCAGGGGTGTTAGGGAACTGGAAAGGAGTTTGGAAGGATAAGGGACTGTATGCCAAGGACAGGCTTCATCTTGCCCCATTAGTAAAGGAAGTCCTTAAACGGGGGTGGCTGTCTACAGTCAAGAAAAGTGAGGTTTAAACTTGTGAGGGGGGGAGGGATAAGGGAGGGGCTGACCAGAAGTCATCTCCTCCAGATGAGGGGAGTAGCCTTCAAACCCAAGGGGGGAGGGCGAAACAGACTGGGGGACGAGGTTTCAGGAGGAGCAGAGGGTGGATGGAAGTATAAGGAACCTGGGTGGGGTTCGACAAAGGGGTCCAGGGATAAGGGGTAGGTGGGGTGGTGTTAGTAAATGCCAGGAGCTTGGGAAACAAGTTGCCAGAGTTCCAGGCAATGCTGTTCGGTTGGGGGGGTAGATGTGGTGGCGGTCACGGAAACATGGGCCAACAAAAACCATGACTGGGACCTAAACGTGTGGGGGTACACTATGCTTAGGAAGGATAGAAGGGAGGGCAGAGGGGGTGGAGTGGCTATGTTCATTACAGATAACATAGAAATTGCTATGGTAGAAAAGGCAGAGGGAAACATGGAGGCCTTATGGTCCCCTTATGAACCCCAGCAGGAGGTAAGGTCAAGCTGGGTGTAGTATATAGGCCCCCCAGGATGGGCGATGTTCTGGAGGATGGTTTGCTGGACAACATCATTGCCCAGTATGGACCAAAAGGGAAGGGAGTGGTGTTGATGGGGGACCTTAATATGCCAGGTACAAACTGGGGAACCATGTCCTCTAAAGTGGCCAAGGAGCAGAGGCTGCTGGACAGCTTCCAGGATGTGTTCTTAACACAGCACATAATGGAGCCCACAAGGGAGGGGCATGTCCTGGATGTGGTTCTGGCTGATGGGGATCTGGTAAGGGACCTGGTTGTAGAGGATCCCCTGACTAGGAGCGACCACAATACTGTCTGGTTTCAAATAAGCATGGGGGGAGGGAGGAAGAGATCTAGGACACTGGCGGTGGACTTCAGGGGGGCAGACTTTGTGGGCATGGGAAATATTCTCGAGGATCACTTGAAGGGGATTACAACATGACAAATGTGGAAAAGAGATGGGAGGTCATAAAATGGGGACTTCATGAGGCAGTCAGGACCTGCGCTAAGGTGAAGCGTAAGGGAGCAAGGTCACATAAACCATGCTGGTGGTCCAGTGAGGTTCAGGTAGCGGTCAGAGAAAAGAAAGCTGCCTACAAAAAATATAAAACAACGAGAGGGGATAGGAAAAAGGAAATGTACCATCTTGCACCTAGAAAAGTCACCCGGATGGTGCGGGGGGCAAAGTCCAGTAAAGAGCAGCGGCTGGCACAGGGGATATGGGGAGGGGGAAAAGGGGTTCTTCTGGTACATTGGGGAGTGGAGAAAAACTAAGGGCCATCTCGGCAGGTTGAGATCAGAAGGAGGGTGGGTGGAAGAGGTGAGGGATCAGGCAGAGGTATTAAATGAGTACTTCACCTCTGTGTTCACTGGGGGGGATGGGATATCTACAAAGCAAGGTATGATGGGGATAGAGCGGTAGTAGTGGGATCTAGGAGCAGCAGAAATGGAGCAAGAGGAGGGAGAGAGGTACCCCAGGGTGTCACATCAGGATAAGGATAAAAGGCCAGTAAGGTGGAGGGATGGATGATGCTATCTCCACGAAAGGTGTAGTTAGCCTTAAGGGGCCTAAAGAAAGATAAATCTCCTGGGCCGGATGGCATTCATCCAAGAGTACTATGGGAATTGGTGGACATACTGGCTGCACCACTGGCAGAGCTCTTCAACAGGTCACTTGAGACAGGGAGGGTACCTAGGGATTGGTGAGAGGCACATGTGGTGCCAATCCATAAAGGGAGGGTTGAGGGAAGTACCAGGTAACTATAGACCCATCAGTTTGACCTTGGTGCTGGGGTAATTAATGAAGACTATACTAAAGGAATGATTGGGGTGTACTTGGAGGAGGTGGGAGGTCTGGATAGTCATCAACATGGGTTTGTGCCAGGTAGATCATGTCAAACCAATCTTGTGGAGTTCTACAAATGGATAACATCAGAACTGGACAGGGGAAAGCCTGTGAATGTATTATTCTTGGACTTCAGCAAGGCGTTCGACTCTTTCCCCCCCAATGATCTGGAGAAGAAACTGATGGGGTTGGGAGTAGGCCTTTTGATGGCCAGATGGATTGAAAACTGGCTAGCTGGACGCACTCAGAGAGTAGTGGTTGGTGGGGAGCTCTCGAACCCTAGAGATGTCAGTAGTGGGGTACCACAGGGCTCGGTCCTGGGTCCAATCCTGTTTAATGCATACCTTTCAGACATCAGGGAGGATATAGGGTGTGAAATGAGTCTCTTTGTTGATGACTCCAAGATGGGAGCAGTAGTTGAGGGGGAAGAGGGGAGGTTGGCCCTGCAATGGGACCTGGACTCCATGGAAAGGTGGGCTCACACGTGGAAATTAAATTTAAATATCACCAAGTGCAAGGTGTTACATCTTGGGTGGGGAAATCCCAAACACAGGTACATCTTGGGAGGGGAGGTGCTGGAGACCTCAACAGGGGAAAAAGACCTAGGGGTCATGGTGGATGCACGTATGAATAACTCCGAGCAGTGCAGGAGAGTGGCTAGCAAAGCAAACAGGATGTTGGGATGCATCATAAGGGGGATCACCTCTAGGAGCAGGGAAGTGATTCTGCCACTGTACAATGGATTGGTTAGACCACACCTTGAGTACTGTGTACAGTACTGGAGACCACACTTGAAGAGGGACATACAGCTCCTGGAGAGGGTACAGAGGAGGGCAACTAAGATGATATGAGGACTAGGGGATTTGACGTATGAGGACAGACTTGAGGAGCTTTACCTGTTTTCATTGGAGGAGAGGAAAGACAGGGGGGACATGATTGAGGTCTTCAAGTACCTCAAGGGAATAAATAGGGTAAACACAGAGGGGATCTTTAGACTAAAGCAGGGAGGTATCACCAGAGGGCATGGTTTAAAGTTGGAAGGTGGAAGGGTGAGGGGGAGAGGAGGAGGTTTTTCACTGAGAGGGTGGTGGATCCTTGGAACATGCTGCCTGTTGAGCTGGTTCAGAGGTCCACAGTGGAGGGCTTCAAGAGAGGGTGGGACAGACACAGAAAGCAGATGTATCAGATGATGGTCTGGCCCGGGGGGTGGGGATGGAGGATAGGGGTTTCTAGAACACAAGGGGGGGTGAGCCTCGGTACCCAACTAGGGATCTGAGGTTTGAGCAAACTCGATAGACCGTAAGACCTAATCTGCTGGCAATTAGTATGTTAGTATATCCAGCAATAGAGATTTTTATATAAATATGGGTGTCAGTCTGTTATAGGTATGATAAAAGTACTCAATGCAAAAACAGAGTCAGGTTTTATATGAGGCAGAAATTTGGGGTTTAGAAAAATTAAATGTTGTAGAAATAGCCATGAATAAGATATATAAAAGGCTTTTGGGACTGCCAAAAAGTGTAGCCTCGGCTCTTCTCAGACTAGAACTAGTCCAAGCAACAGTTAGGTGCAATGTTGATTCTAGGTTGTCCATCTATTGGCTGAAAACGTACAAAATGTTAGAGAAGAGATTACTCAGATTATGCACTGAAGAAACAATATTGTACCGGAAAGCTGGATTTATTTTCCCAAGCATATACATCTTGGATAAAATCATTAAACCATATGGTCTGCTGAGATTGCTTAACACAAAGTTACGCAATTTCTCCAGCAGAAATTCAGGTTAAGATCAAAACCAGAATTGGAGATGTTAATATGCTGAAGGAAATAAGTGGGGCTAAAAATTTCAAACTAAGTTACTAGCTTGCAGAAAATAAGAGGTATTTTGGTATGGAGAAGTACTTAAAGAAACTTAAAAATCCATATCATAGGAAATCCTATACCAAATATAGATTTGGGTATATAGATAGCCAATATTTGAGATATCATTATGGCACTTCTAATTCACGAAAATGTGCCTGTATCCTAGATGAAAATACCCCAGCTCACCTTTTGCTGTTTTGCCCATTGTATTAATTTCGAGAGAAGGATGTATCTCAAGGATATGTTGGCAACTTTGAATATGGAATTCCGATACCAGTATAATTATCTTTTAAAAACCACTAATCCCGAACTTTTGGAGGTTATTGCATGAGTTTGTAATAGCATTGAAAGGAAAAAACTACATATCAAACCCTTGTTTGGTAATAAATTTTGCTGAAGGTATATTACTATCCTTCAGAATAGATCAGAATAAAAGACCATTTAGAATAACATATGATCATAGTTGCTAAGATTTCCCTTATATTTAAGTAATATATTGTGCGTATCTGCTTTAGAATAATTGCTATTCATAGAATCTGTATAAATTAATAGATTTTTAACTTTATTTGTATGTATCTATTTATTGTAACCATGTATTTAGTAAAACTACTTTTAATTTTGTCTTTGGTATAATTTGTAATGACTTTTTTAAAGTCAATCAATAAAATATTGAACTGAATACTGAGGGGAAGGTAGGGCAAGGGCCATAGCTCAGCATCATGGACACAGGGGGGAGGGAGGCACAAGTCCCTTCACAAATGAAAGGGTCCTACAAGAGCTCGCTAAGCTTAGGGTGGACAAGGCAATGGGACCTGATGGCATACATCCCAGGGTACTAAAGGAGCTAAGGGTTGAACTAGCAGAGCCATTATCAGAACTGTTTAGTGAGTCTCTGAATACAGGAGTGGTCCCAGAAGACTAGAGAAGGACTCATATGATCCTGCTCCACAAGAGTGGTAGCAGGGAGGAGGCAGGGAACTACAGACCAGTCAGTCTTACCTCAGTAGTGGGCATGATTATGGAGGCACTCCTTAAGGAAAGGATACTGCAACACTTGGAATCCATAGAAGCACAGGATCCAAGACAGCATGAGTTTTCAACAGTAAGGTCCTGTCAAACTAATCTCATAAATTTCTTTGACTGGGTAACCAGAGTGGTGGACCAAGGGGGAGCAGTTGATGTCACCTACCTTGACTTCAGCAAAGCTTTTGATACTGTTCCACATAGAAGATTGATTAATCACCTGGGTAGGCTCGGGGTGAGTCAAAAGTTGGTCAACTGGGTGGCAAACTGGTTAGTGGGCAGAACACAGAGAGTGGTGGTAAATGGTATACAGTCAGAAGAGATGCAAGTCACAAGTGGGGTACCTCAGGGATTAGTCCTGGGGCTAGTCCTCTTCAATATCTTCATCAGTGACATTGCAAATGGACTGGAGGGTAAGGTTTGCCTGTTTGCAGATGACACCAAGATCTGCAACAGAGCAGATTATCCAGATGGTGTCCAGATGGTGTGGGTAGAATGAGAAGAGATCTGGAAAAACTGGAAAAATGGTCTGAAGAGTGGTAACTGGGGGTTTAATGTAAAGAAGTGTAAGATGTGAAACCATGAAGCTACCTATAGGTTGGGAGGGGAGTTGCTGGCAATCACAAGGGAAGAAAGGGACTTGGTCATCATCATCACAGATGACCTGAAATCAACCAAGTAGACCACTAAAGCAGTAGGTAAGGCTAGAGGCAATTAGGTAAGACTAGAGGGATGTTGGGTGTATTAGTAGGGGTATCACAATTCATAAGAGGGAGGTAATAATCCCTGTTTACAAGACACTGGTTAGGCCTCATCTGGAGTACTGCATGCTGTACTGAAGGTCACTCCTGCACAAGGACATTAACAAAATGGAGGCAGTCCAGAGAAGGGCAACCAAAATGGCGCAGGGAATGCTTCAGAAAACATATGAGGACAGATTAGCTGAGCTCAATTTGTATACCCTAGAGCAAAGGAGGAAGAGAGGTGATATGAACGAAACATTTAAATACCTGAAGGGCATTAACAAGGTGAAAGAATCTGAAATGTTTCAATATGGGAAAAATAGCAGGACAAGAGGACACATCATGGGATTAGAGGGAGGTCGATTAAGGGTTAATGTGAGGAAGTTCCTTTTCACAGAAAGGGTGGTGGATGCATAGAATGGCCTACCTCAGGAAGTGGTGTATATAAATACAGTGCAGGGCTTTAAACAGGCTTGGGATAGGCATAAGGGAACAATACAGATGTGGATGAATAAACAGGCCATTGACAGAGTAAAGGCCTATGTTACATTTATAAGGTAGAAAAAATGGGCAGACTGGATCTGGCCTTGCAGTCCTTATCTGCCATCAACTTCTATGTTTCTATTTTTCTAAAATTCACCATGGCAGCTCTATTATAGACCTCCACTACTACTTCTGGCCCTTTAGTACATAATAACAGTTACATCTGAAGTGTCCAGCACTGCCAAGATTCTATCTGGCCAAGGAACTGGACCACCTCCACAGGGGGTGGACTGCAAGTGAACCTGATGGTGCAATGGTCCAACCAAATAACTGGATCAATTTCATGGTATTCAGTCTCAAACCAGAGAAAGAATCCCAGGCATTGCTGTGTTGGTGGGTTGTGGAAGTTGCAGATTGTGCAATGCACAAGGATTCCATGCTGTGGAGGAAATCTTGATTAAAATGCTGGAGTTTGTTGTCGATCCAAGCATTGCAGTCATCCAGAATAAGCTATCCTGGTGACTTCAATACCCTGCCAGTGACAAAGTCTATGATGTCCTGCAGAAATTCCCCCTTGCAGTGGAGGTCAGTACAAGAAGAGGATTCTGTAATCTGTACCCAGACCCCCATGCACAGCCACACATTCTTCCCATTAACTCTTTATTCAGTTTTAGTTACAGGGATATCCTTCACACATACGACAAATCGACAAACATTAATACATGTAAGTAAACATTCCATAACAGGTAACCCTGTAACATACCCCCCCATCCCCCTCCGACCCACTTCCCCTCCCTCCCAGCACAAGTCGGAGATAGGATGTCTTCAACCCAAACAAACCGATACCTTAAATAGAATAGCAAGCATGAAAGGGACCCCAAATTTTAGAACCTGAGAGCTTATTCTGAAGGATAGCCATCATCCTCTCAATCCTCAAACAGGCTAACAACTCCTCCAGCCACTCCATAGCTTAGTACCACCGAGTCCTTCCAGTGCCTGAGTACCACTCTCTTAAGCGATAGCATAATCAAGACTATATAAAACCTCCTACTCTTAACAGGGATACCCGAGACATCTCCCAATAAGCATATCTCTGGCGTAAAAAGATCCCCAAGACCCAGTAACGGATTAACCCTCCTTTTAATATCCCCCCACAACGGAGCTATTTTCGGGCACTGCCAAAAAATATGCAACAAATCTCCTTCCTTCTTGGCACCTAAAACACCTCTAGTCCTTCGCCAGCTTCAGCCTCCCAATTTCTGTGGAGAATAAAAATGTTATGAAGGATTTTAAACTGCATAAGCCTCAATCTATTCTGAGCAAAATTTATGACAGTTCACCCATAGCTTCCTCCAATTAAGTACCAAATTTGAAAACAGAGGTCCAGTACTGAACCCTGGATGGGATTAGAGGAGTATGCCCATTCAAATAGTACCATGTAAATTGAAATCGCATGCCTTAGCCCTACCAACGCACCAGCCCATCACAAAATTCCATCTCAGATTCTGCACTACCCCATTACCCAATTGGGCAATCATAAGGTGTCTAACCTGATAAATCTTAAAAATAGCCTTAGTGGGTAGCCCAAATCTACTCAATATAACATCAGAGGAGAAACCATTCCTCAGTCAGAGAAGGTCCCTCACATGGCACTCCTCGGTAAGGGTAGCAAGAATAGTCCAACATCCTACCATCTAATACAAAACGTGGTTCCTAAATTGGCTGTGCCCAATCCATATAATGGTCATACCAGCAGAAAACTCGAGAGTTGAACATGAGCCCTCACTGCTGTCCCAATTGGAGAGTTACGAACCGAGGAGGCAAACCATTTTGGCTTAAGATAGAGTAGGGCCTCAGGCCTCAGACCAGCGTCCCTGATCAGAGCAAGTTCTATCTGCAACCAAAGCGGTGTATAGGCATACTGTTCCGAATCATCTCTTCCTTTCGCCCATCTTAAATATTTACCTGCCCAGTAATATAGTGCAATATGCGGAAGTCTAAGTCCACCCATCCCCTTAGGCGCCGCCAGCTTCGGATAGGCCATACGTGATTTCCTGTGGCCCCACACAAAATTGGCAATCATGTTATGCACCTTCCTGAACCATGCAGATGGTATCCAGATACTCAACATGTTGAAGGGGTAGAACAACCTAGGAAATATATTCCTATATATATATATAAAAAAATATTTCTATATTCATTTTAACAAGACTAATTCTTCCCCATAAGGAGATTGGGAGTTTCGCCCATCTCTCCAGGTCTAACTCTATGGTCCTTAGCAAAAGGTCAAAATTCAACTGAAAAATCTTAGAGCTATCCCTAGCCATGTTGAGTCCCAGATACCTTATGAAATTCGATTTCCAGGACAGACCCAGCTCCGCCACTTCATGCTTGAAGACATAACTATTAAGGGGAAACACCACCGACTTGTCCAAGTTTAATCTATAATTGGCCAATTTCCCAAACTCCTTAATAACCTTCAACAATGCCTGTATGGAGGCTCCTGGGTTGGTCAAGTAAACCATCAAATCATCCGCATATGCTGTAATTTTAATAGTATATTCTTTAATACTAATACCCTCTATTGCTCGGCTACCAACAATTGCTCTGATGAGGCTCTAGATACAAGTTAAAAGGAGGGGATAGGGGACATCCTTGCCTAGTGCCCACATGTAAACAAAATGGGTTCGAAATTGCACCGTTGCAACCAACCCTTGCAGTGGGACAGGAATAAAGGGAGCTAATCCATCCCCTGAAAAGATCCAGGAACCTAAACCTCTCCATTGCAATTAATAAAAACCCCCAGTGAACCCTATCGAAGGCCTTCTCAGCATCCAGGGACGGCAGAGCCATAGGAGCACTGCTGTCCTCGGAGACCGAGAACGCGTGAGCCAAGGTCCGTATATGGTCCGCCGATGACCGCCCCTTCATAAAACCAACCTGCTCTGGGCCAATAAGGTCGGGTAGGACCCGACTAATCCGCTCAGCCAATAACTTAGCTAATATCTTAATATCATAATTGAGCAGCAATATGGGCCTATAACTTGAGGGCTGCTCCAGAGGTTTATCCTGCTTAGGAATCAACACAATCAATGCTTCAAATAAAGACTGGTCTTGTGCCTGATGAGATAAGATGTGCTGAAATAAACTCAGGAGCAAAGGGGATAGGAGCTTAGCGAATTTTTTATAAAAGTTTGCCGAAAGTCCATCCGGACCCGGCGTTTTGTCTGGAGGAGATTCTCTATAGCCTTCAATTTCACTTTGGTAATGTCCACCGTTAATTGCCCTTGCTGAAGCTCAGACAACGAAGGGATATCCAACCCTCAAAGAGAATCTCCTGTCTAGAGGGGGGAAACTCCATTTTACCGTACAAAGATTTAAAATAATTTCTGAACACATGTACTATCTCCCCTGGGGTAGTCTTAACCAATCCATCCACCTCCGACCGGATCCCTGAAATTAGTCGTGATGATTCCAATTGTTTGACCCTCCTAGCTAAAAGTGACCCCGCTTTCTCCCCTTGGTCCTGGTAGTTTGCCTTAGTTTTAATTAAGGCCAGCTCCGCTTGTTCCCCCAACAACTTCAAATATAGGTCCTTCAGCCTCACCAACTCCAACTTATCCTCATCATCCACCTGCCCGTCCACCAAAATTTCCTTATCTCTAATCCGAGCCAAAAGCTCGGCTAACACCCGAACTCGTTCCTTTTTCCTGTGGGAAGCCTGGGCAATCAAAATCCCCCTTATAAAAGCTTTAAATGCCCCCCAAACCATATCCGGCCTAGTGTTGGCCCTGACATTGTTGGCTATAAATTCCACTATTTGCTCTGTCACGAACTTTGTGACATGAGGGCTGCGCAGCATCTGGCTGTTGATCCTCCACCTGTTTCCTCTTTTAGGTAAAGTTGATAGGAGGATGGACACAACCACCACTGCATGATCAGAAGGCGGTCCCAGCATAATTTCTGCCTCAAGCACCCCCGAAAGGAGGTCACTGGAGTTTAAAATGTAATCTATTCGGGACTCCGATCCATGCACTGCAGAGGTGAACGTGTAGTGCCCATCTTTGGGGTGGATCACTCTCCACACATCCACCAGACCGTACTGATCCAATACCTCACAAAGGGCATGTCGAGCAGGCGATAACCTCAACGTCTTACCCCTAGACCTGTCTATAAGTGGGTCTAGAACAAGATTTAAGTCCCCTCGTAAGATCATGGGAATTTCCACAAAGGGAGCTAACATCCCTGAAAGCTTAACAAAAAACTCCTGAGAGTCTACGTTGGGGCCATAGATCGCCCCAAGTAATACCTCCACATTCTGGAGCGTACCCCTTACCAACACAATTCTACCCTCATCATCATGAACAACCTGTAGTGGCACGAAGGGTACAGACCTGCCCACTAGAATCATTACAAACCTACTCTGTGTGTTACCTTGTGAGGCAAAGACTGACCCCATCTGCCTGTGTCTCATAGAATTATACTCCGACTGAAGTAGGTGTGTCTTCTGTAAGAACACAATGTCTGCCTTTAAGACCTCCAAGTGCCTTAAAGTGCTATATTGCTTAACTTTCTGGTGTGCCCCTCTTACGTTCCATGAAGTAACATTAAGAGCCCCAGTCATTACCATACTTCATAATTTCTAGTATCCAACCTGGCCTATACCCAGTCAAATCACACATCCTATCCCCAACATTGCAGACTTGTGCTCCCCCTAACCTTCCCAAATAAGTCTTATAAACACCGTAATATCTACCCCACCAAAACCCTCGCCCCACCCTCCTCCCCCGCCCCTAGCCAAAACTTGAGTCTTATTGTCTACTCCTATACCATCCCACCCCTTCTACATTGCACAGCCACAACCAACCCTTTCCCTTGCCAAAGATTCCCCTTACCCTCTACTAACCCCACAACAACCCCCCCTTCCACACTCCATTGGTCCTTGACATTAGCACACCACAGCTTCGCTCACCCTCGCCCCGTGCCTCCCCTCTCATACCTTGCTTCCCCGTTTTTCACCCTCCATCCCCCTTGCCTTAATTCCTCCGGTTTCAAAGGGTAACATAAACCTGTTCATGAATATCCCCATAAGCCCCAGACAGCCATTCCATCCAAAACCCAATGTATGTCATAACTGATAATTCACATTAACTTTATACCACAACCCCCAGCATTGAAATTGAGCTGTAATAAAAAGGAAAAGATGAAGTGGGATACAATTGCCCACACATCATTAACCCCCAACCCCCCCCCCAAGAAAGAAAAAAAAAACATGTTGCCCTGATACCTAAGGGCATATTACGGCCCATTCTAACAAATTCTATGCTGTAAGTAAACACGAACACACAAAAAAAAAAAAGAGGAAAGGAGGAAGGGGGCCGCTGTCTCCCCTCTTCAGCTAACAATCGCAGCCCTGTCCATAATCCAAAGTTCAGGCCCCAACAAAACTATAAACGAGGCTGAATGAGATCCAAGGCCAGTCAATAAGACTAGCCATAGTCCATGTGCTTCCTCTTCATGCGGTATCGGGCCCTGTTAATGCCCTCTTCTTATGTCAAACCCTCCACGAGAAAACAAAACGACATCTTGCTGCATAGCGTCCATCTTCCCTCAAAGGCCATGGCCAAACTCCAGAATGCAGTGGGCACTCACATAAAGCTTCAGGGATCTTTAAATAAATTAGGAAGGGCTACTTGTAGTGCCGACCTGGCAACCTCCACCGAGTCAAATTGCTTCCACTCCCCTTCTATCAAAACTTGGAATTTGACCGGGTAACCCATTTTAAATCGCACACCAGCCGCAATTAGCTTGTTAATCAAGGGGTTGAAGGCTGATCTCCTCTGCCTTACAGTAACAGGGATATCCTGCACCACCCTGATCCTGACTCCTTCCCAATAGAGATCTTTATTCTCTCTTGCTTTAGTTAAGAACAGTCGTCGTTTCAGGTAGTTTAAAAAGCGAAAGGTCAAAGGGCGAGGTGGGGAATTAGGTGGAGGCATTGGCTGCAAAGCCCGATGAGCCCTCTCGATTGTATAACTCGGGCCATAAGGAGAAGGGCCTGCTATCTTCTCCACAAATTTCTGAACGAATTTAATCAAGTCTGGGCCTTCCTCTTTTTCCGGTAGCCCCACAATTACAGCATTATTACGGTGAGACCTCCCTTCTAGGTCCTCGACCTTGGCTTCCAATTTGGCAATCTTTTGCTTCAGCATAACTGCCCCCTCATCCATCTTTCCCATATGCCCTTCCAAAGAGCGAATTCTAACTTCACTGTCTGCTGTTCTCCTGGCAAGATCCTCCAGTGTTCCAGAAATGCACTTAATTTCGGTGACCAACTCCTTCATCTCTAATTTAAACAGCCTGAATTCTTCCAGGAATCTTGCCAACGTCAAAATTTCAGTTTCTGTTTCCCCCATAGCCGCACCCTGCAACTGTTGTCCACTCGAGGCCCTTGCTTTTTTCAGGTCCTTCTCCGGAGATACCGGAGGAGTGTGCTTCGGGGGAATTTTTCGCATTTCGGCATCCATGTGACACAGAACGGTTCACTACGGTCTCCTCCACCTATTACCGACAGACAAAACCTTCAGAGCCGCACAGAACCAACACAATTTATAGTTTATTACAAGAGGCAATCGGAGCTGGCAGGGAATGCGGCTACACTGTGCTCTGCATCACGTGACTCCCACAGCCACACATTCAAATGACAAGGTACCCCCCACTGGCTGCACCACTGGGTTCAGCTCAAATCTAAAACAAATGGCCACCCCCCTCCCCCCATGGTTATGGAGAACCCTGCCAGGACTTCTGACTCCAACACAGGGCCAGAGTCATCACCGAGTGAGGTCTCCCTAATGCAAGCCAGAACAACAAAGGAAATAAGATCAGCCATAATAGCAGACTTATTTCTAGTCAACCTAGTATTGCACAGCACTGGTCTAAGAGGACAAATGATGACAGCTGGTCCTGCAACTACCTGCCCACTCTGTCCACTGGGTTTCCTCGGTATGGGGACTAAACACATCTGACCTCTCTCAAGCCCCCAATTTGTCCCAGGGCATTTCTTGGTCCTCACAACCCTAATGGCACCTTCCCCACTAGCCCTCCAAAAGTCACCTGCTCCTCCTCCATGACTCCTCCTGATCCCCACCTTTCTGCACCATTGATGAGCTGCATTCAGCAGGGGGGTTACAGAAGGATCAGATCTCGAAGCAGAGACAAGGAGTAGCTGAATCTTAGGGTCAACTGAGGGTGACATATCTCAGATCCTGAACTAAGTAATACTACTTTAAACTCCCTCACATCCACAACAAAACCTCAACTTCCCAACAACAGTCTCTAATACCCCTCCCACTACAAATCCCTAAGCACATACTCACATGAATCACTCAAACACTAATACATTTAAAACCCTACTCACACAACCAACATTCACTCCTAACCTACCAAGTATAAAACACCCCATTCCCAAAATAAACCCCACTCAAATCTTCTTTAAACAAACACCAAAAATAAGTCAACTCACAGGGAGAATCCACGTCATAGCTCAATTCATTGTGCATACAAGTTCTGGATGAAGAAATGGCACAGAAAGTCCAAAACAAGTATCTTAAACTGTAGCAATACCCGCTTCTCTGACAAGACACATTTTTTGAATGAGGATAATATGTTTCTGGAAACATTTCCTGGGTAACACTCTCACTAACATCAGGGATCATGCTTTGAACAGGAATCAGCAAAAAAAAAGTGATAAGCCTGAGGGCCCTGTCACCACTTGCGACCAGTCCACTGGCCTTCCAGGGTAGGGTAGTCCTTTCACTCCTTATTCTGACCGTCAATTCCACGATGTTTAAGATGATCCATGTGGCAAAACCAATTGTACCCCTTTCCAGCTGGCAGTCACTGCTAGGACAGCTGCTTGCAATTCATACTGCTGCAGCTGCTCTCTGCTGCAGCCGCTCAGGTACCTGGCTGCAGTCTCCTCTCAGAGCGTGGTGGTCTGAACAACTCCACAGTCCACCACACAGACCCTGCTCTGCTCCCCCTACTCACATCCTCTCAAACTCCGAACAGTTTGGCTGATCTCGCTCAACCTTACAGGATACCTCCAACAGAGGAATATCCAATATTGGTAAGTCCTGTTCCCTGAACACTGCCCAGCACTGTGGTGTGCCAGTATGTTTGTCTTATTAAATGAAATGGTGGGTCAGTTCCCTCAGAACAACCACAAACCTTATGTAAAACAGAGGATTCTACTTTAAAATAAGAAAGTTAGCTCCTACGTTTGCCCACTTTGGGCCTTAGCTAACCATATTCCCTACTACTAACCACTAATAGCTGGTAAAAGATTAAATAAAACTATACAGCTGTAAATGAAGCACATTAACTGCTTCAGTTAATTAAACTAAGCAGATTCTTAGAGTCTCCAATTGTAACCAATGGCAAATTATTCTTCAAAAGGTTGGAGATCAAAGACAGAGCCCCCAACAGATAGCTAACTCAGCCTGTCAGCCATCTTGAGTGAGTGGCAGCACAGCTTAGCAGTAGTGTGCTTTCCATGTGTGTTTGGGGGGGGCAGGAAAGGCTGGCAACTGCTGGCAGTGTTTTGTTTGAGTACTTTTTACAATTTATCCAGAATAGCCAAGATGCAACAGTACATTTATCATGAGATCCTGTCTCTACCCATTTTTGCATGGGCAGAAGCACTGGAAGGTTAACAGACTTGCTCAGGGTTACAGAGTGAGCATTTAAGTCTAGCTGGATTTGAACCTGAGATCTCCCAGTTCCCATCAATGCTCTAACTACCAGAAGAAACAGCCTCTACTGACTTCATTGTGGAGTGAAGCCTAACAGGAAAACGTTTTTTACAACTTATTTACCTATAATATCCAAGCTGAGTTGCAACATTTCATTTCCAGTAGGAACATGCCTCTTTCTGCAGTCTGAACTACAGTAGCCTCACATTTATTTATTGAAATTATTTCACCAGGAAAGGCACACTGAGCAAACATTTGCTCCTCTCCTGGTGCAACCTGGGGGAAGGGAGACAGTGGGAGGATAATATGCAGGCTATCAACAATGTACATTTAACAAGTATACAGAGGCATGTGGTACATATTTGAACAGATTAACAGTTGCAAGAGGCACATTATTTTCCAGTTACTGAATACGAGCACATGGTTACAGTAGAGACAATAGCACCTGGGAAAATTGCACAGGTTATATTATGTTCAAGTTGCAGAACACGGACATTGGTTACAATAGGAACAGTAGCACTTGGGACAATTTGCACAACAGAAGACAGAACAATGATGCACTTAAACATTAGGAAAAAGGTTACTTAAACAGATTAAGACTAGGAAAATAAATGCCCAATAGGAGAGAATGGGAGAGTACGAGAAAGGTAAGTGCAGGCGTTGGGTGAATATAAGCCAACTTCCATAGTGTAAGCTAGGTGCTGCTGGTCAGGAGTCAGAGGTGAGATATGAGCAGTCACTTGTGGGTATCAAGTGCAGGAGCAATTTACCGTGAGATAATTTTCCAGGGAGGAAGATAAGGAGCAGGTGGAGGAGGAGGAGGAGGAGGAGGAGTGGTGAATTTGAGATGGGAGCTCATTCCAGAGTTTGGGGAGGATGTGTGATAAGGCAGCTTGGCCAACATTGGTCTTGCACCTAGGGATTAGTAATTGGCAGGAATCATGGGACCTGAGGGCATGGATGGGGATGGAGATTGGCAGTAGCATGGAGGAGAGGTAGGATGGGAAGGTGCCAAGCCAAAATTTTGAGACAATTTTGGTGCAATGCAGAAGGTGATGATTTTCAAGACATGAGAATGCCAGGAAATGATAGAGATCACAGTGGTGGGTACGAGGGGGGGGACATCAAGAGCAAATCTACAGAAAGTATTGAACAGGGGTTCCAGTTTGGCTAGTGTAGACTTGGAGGCAGCACTGTAGACTATATCACAGTAGTCAAATGAGGGTAGGATCATCTTCTGCACTAGCTCCTTACTCACATGGAGGGAGAGGCTGTTTCAGTTCCAATAGAGGGCACCGAGCTTTGGGCACAGTTTTTTTGAGATAGCATCAATGTGGTAGGTGAAGGATAGATGGCGATCAAGTCATACCCCTAGGTACCGGAAGGTAGTGACATCCTCCAGTGTAGTCCCATCAAGGGTGTGGAAGGAGGGAAGGAGAGGAGAGGAGCCTGGACAGGTGTTGTCTTGTACAAAAGGTCATGTTGATGGTATTTTTCGCATTGAGGAAGAGTTGGTGGGAGCTGAACCAGTGCTGAACTTTGTTAAAATCATCCTGTAGGTTAGTAGCTACCTCATCCGTGGAGGAGCCGGATGAGAATAAGACAGTATTGTTGGCATAAATATGGATAGATGTGGATGAGCAGATTAGAGGCAGGTCATTGAGAAAGATAGAGAACAGAATAGGGCCGAGTACCGAATCTTGGGCGACACCGGTTGACATTGGGAGAGGGGGCAGATATAGCATCTGCAATACATACTGATTGAGTTCTACCTGTGAGGTAGGCATTGGACCAGTTGGTGGCAGAATCAGATAGACTCGAGCCCGAGAGGCAGGACAACAGTAGGGGGTGGGATACAGTGTCAAAGGCTTTAGCAAGGTCAATGAAAATGGCTGAAGTGATTTTCCCCCTATCCATTCCAGTGAGGATAGAGTCAGATAGTCTTACCATGGAGGAAGCAATGGAGTGTCCCTTCCTGAAACCAGATTGGAAGGGCATGAAGAAGTTGGAGTCAGAGAGAAAGGAGGTAAGGTGGATGAACATCAGGTGTTCTTGTAGTTTAGCCAGAGCTGGGAGGAGAGAGATAAGGTGGTATTTTGAGGAAGAGGTAGGGGCACCCCCTTTGGGGAGGGGAATGACGATGACATGCTTCCATGACTGCGGGACTGCTGCAGTGGCAAAAGAGAGGTTTAGAAGGTTGGCTAGTGGCATTGCTATGGCAGGAGCAGAGAGGGATAGGAGTTTGGTGTCCAGACCATCAGATGATTTACCTTTCGATGGGCTAAGAGATAATAGGGCTTCGAGGACTTCAGTTGATGAGATGTCTTTGAAGATAAAAGTGCACAGCCTGTGTACTTTGTTTTTCCCTACTTAAGGTACTACTGGAATGGGGGAGGGCAGAGAGTAGAGGAAAGTGGAGGCACATGAGAAGAAGTATGTGTTGAACTCTGAGGCGACAGCCCATGGGTCGGAGAGAGGGAGGTTGTTTACAATTAGTAGTGGGGTGGGATTTTGAGTTAATGGAGAGAAAAGGGAATGAATGACCTTCCAGAATCTTGATGGGTTGCTTAGGTTAGTCTGGAGGGAGGAGCTGAAGTATTCTGCTTTTGCTAGGCACGTTGCTTTGGTACATTTGTTGCAAAGCATGCAACATGTGGAGAAATCTTGTGGGAGGCATGAGGATTTGTGGGATCTCCAGGCTTTGCCACGGGTGTTTTGACAAAAGATAAGTTATTGTGTGATCCATGGCAGGTGGTTGCCATGTACCCATGTGCGATGCAGTGAGACATGTGTGTCCCAGACCCTGAGAAACGTGCTTTGGAAATATGAGTGCTTCATCTATGGAACAGGCTGAGATTTTGGGGGCGCAGTTCACCTGGGTCAAGTGTTCTAGAACCGTGGTGAGATTATGAGATTAAGGAATTTATAAGAACGCTGGATTAGGAGTTTATGTGGGCCTTTGGGTCGGTGGATTTTCCGGACTAGGTATATGGATATGGTGGTCACTCATCAAGTCACAGAGTAGACCTGCACTGATGACTCAGTGGGGATGGGTTGTAGGGGCCCAGTCTAAAAGCGAGTGGTTGATAGATTTGAGGTTGAGAGGAGTGGGCTTGGTGATGGTTTGTGATAAGTTTAATGCAGATATTTCAGCCTGGGTTTTGCTAAGGGATTGAGTTAGCCAATAGAGGTTAAAATCACCCATAATGAATAGTTCTCCTTTAGGGGTTAGGGAAGAGATTAGCATGAAAATGTCAGTAACGGTTGTAGTTGGTCTGCCAGGTTGACAGTAAATTTCAGCAATGTAAATTGGGACTGAGAAGGGCAGGGTTAGCTGAACCAGTAGTAGTTCATAGGTTTTAGGTTCTGATTTGGCTAGGACTACCGAGAATTGCAGGCCCAAGTTAATAGCCATGCCGCCACCTCTGGTGGCCCTGTCCTGATGTGCCATAACACAGCCCAGAAGAGAGACTAAGGGATCACTAATATTTTTATTCAGCCATGTTTCAGAGAGGATGATGACGTCAGGGGCATGTTGGGCTGCAAGTACCTGTAGCAGGTCAACTTTGAGTGGCAGACTTCTTATGTTGAGGTGTAGGAGGCGGAGACCATGGGGGAGTGGGCTTCCAGGGGTAGCAGTGCTAGTGGGCATACAAGGAGGGGTACCTGCAGAGGTGGGTGGGATGGGAGTAGTTAGGGGGCCAGGGTTAGGGTGTATGTCCTCAGTTGCAAGGAGCAGGAGGCGATTGTTAGGTAATGTGGTAACTGTTGTAGGCACCATGTAGCAGGCGAATGCCACCTAATCATTAGTCAAGAGCAGTTGTGGGTGGCTGATTGGGAGGTAATTAGTTGAAAGAGTAAACAGAACTGTGAGGGGTTGAAAAAGGAAAGGGCAGGGGCATGAGAGGGAGTGGGTCCAGCTTTGGTAGCATGAAGAGATGGTCGCTGAGTTAAGGGGATGCGGGGGCTTTCCAGGTCAGGTAGGATAGGGGGTGGGAGTTTGGGGGAGGTGGGAGGCATATTGGAGAGGAGTGGTGGGAGGCATAAGAATAAGGTGGTTAGTGGGAGCAGATATTCTAGCAGTAGAACCATGGCTTTGGCTCCTCTAAGTGTAGCAACACCAGCCGCTTTGGTGGCACTATGGAGAAAGTGAGCAGGGCTGAGAGGATAAACAATCAGTAATTTGGTTGGTTGTCTGAGCGGTCTTCTGTGCCCAATAGGAGGAGGGCAAGTAGGTAGCCAGTAGACAGGTGGACTGGGGTTTGAGGCAGGGAAACAGTGTATTTAAAGAACTCCATAGCCCACTCAGCAATCCCTTTGATTTAGCACTGACACACTGGCCACAAATAAATTACAATGCAATACAAATTAACTATTTCAAATTCAAACTTCCCCTTATTATTTTGGTCACATCAACACCGTATTTTGGCACTAGTCCTCTGACTCCTCAATCAGCTGCCAGTTCAGTCAGTTGGCCACTAAATGTAAAAGCTGATACTTGGAATGAGTTTTGATTGTTGACATGAAAAGAGTGAAAGCCAACAATGGAGATAGACTTCTGGTGCTGGCGTTAACAACTAGACCTTTTATGGCATTATAAATGAGCCCTAGGCAGACACATTGGGCAGGGGCACAGGCCTGTCACTTTCCCCAAGTAGTAGGGTCCACAGCAAATCTGTTGAGCTTAGCCCTGTGAGCTCTATATGAAGGAGCAGACCCACTGGGCATAGAGCCAGACTTGAAGCTTGCTTCATGCAGGGCCTTGTGGTCACCATGCAAAGCAGCAGACCCATCGGGAATGGACCAGACCTATACAATGCTTCCTGTAGGGCTCTGTGGGCCTGACACAAAGCAGAAGACCAGTAGGGAATGGCACAAAATCTATAGCATGCTTTGTGCAGATGTGTCAGGTCAGAAAGTTGCTACTTCAGTGGTCTTGAGGGGTGGTGGGATGTTAAAAATAGATCCACAAAGTGTGTCTCCTTTTAAACTGGGCATGGCTGTTTGTCAGATTGTTTTCATTTTCTTAGTTTATTAGGATACTAACATGACTTAAAGGAATATCATGGTATGCTACCAGTGCCTTAGCAGCTCTTTCAGTGCAGATAGAACTACTCCCAACTCTAGGTAATAGCCTCTCTCTTGTGTCTTTATCTGGGTAGGTGTTGAAAGGGAGCACCTTGGGTGCCAAATGCTTGTCCAGAACACTTTTTTCTTTGTCATATATATTTGCAGTGTGTGGACATGCCAGTTTACCAGTTGGTGTAGTTTGAGGGAAATCCTTTTAATTCCAATTTCAGTCTCACATTCAATTACTACAGAGGGGCACCATTTATGTGGCACTCCCTCATAGATTAATCCAGTATATGAATATTTGTAAACCGAACAATATGACAAAATGGTCTCACTGACTGAAAAAACATGACTGCTGCAGAATCCCCCTCCATTAACAAAATGCTGTTATACAAATCATGGAATTATTTTTAATTTTCTCAGGGGTGGTTCAGGTAGATAAAGAAATCACCGCACAGTGGTTTTCATGCTTACCAGTGCAATTGATGCCAGCTTGGGGGTTCAGGTGAGTAGAGACAACACTGCACAGTGTTTTCATGGTTAATGGCATTGCCAATGTCAGGGGGTTGAACATGCAGAGAAATCACTAGAGTGGCTTTTATGCTTATTGGTACTGCCAATGTCAGCACAGAGGCTGGGGCAGGTAGAAAGATTGCTATAAAATGACCGTGTGTAACTGATGCTGTTGTGTCGACTGGGGTGGCATCTAATTGGTACAGAGGTATCCACATAGCTTTGCTGCTTTCTTGTGTGTGTTAGCGGGGTGGCCAGGTAGAAAAATTGCCACATTGTGGCTTTCATGCTTATGTATATCAATGTGTCAACTTGGGGTGGTTCCGGTGGGTAGAGAAGTCATTGCACAGTGGCTTTTATTCTTACCGTATCTGTTGGTGTCATCTGGGACTGATTGACTGGTTAGAGAAATCACCACACAGAGTCTTCTAAGCTTACTGGTGCAGCTGTGTCATCTTGGGGGCAGGGCAAGCAGGAGACAGCTGAACTAACAACACCATTGCCTAACAGAAAATGTATCTGCAGAAACTGCATGTTCTGCAACAGGATAGGCATTCAGAATCCCTTTGAACAATGTGCATTCAAATTTAAATGTGAGTCATCGACCAGGTCTAGCACCATTGACTGAGAACGGGAACATAAAATGAACTTTCTAAGGGACAGCAACAATACTATTGCTTTTATATTTACACACTATCCCCCCACATGGGCAGTTCATAGAGGTCAAACTTATCCTGTGGAAGTCAGTGACATGGAGCTCAGCAGATGCAGCTGAGGTACCTGTTAAACAGAGTGTTAGAAAAGAGTCAGGAAGAAGCCATAGTTCTTCAAGGAGAAATACTGTAGATAAATAGGAGACAAATTGAAATAAGACTATTCTTATACAATATACATTGGAATTATTCTAAGTTAAATAAAAAATGCTATCCATAGGAGAGAACACCAAGCAGCTTGATACATTTTTTATCTTCACAGTAGGATATGTCATAAAATTTATCTAGCTACTTGGGTTCATCACAACAGGCTTTTAATTATGCCACCTGTGCCTTGCAATTGATAGACCCGCTCACTCCAGCCAGCATGAGCTACCAGCCTCTAACTATCAGCACATGTCACCTGTCAGTTCTGCAAATCCCCTAGGCTAATCTGGTTAAACTGACTCTGCCATTCCAGTAGCTGCCGCTGATGCTAGTACTAATGATTATGTATATTGTGTAAACTGCTCATGTGATTTGCACTCATGGGATGATATTTATATTCAATCATGGTCAGTGACCTCTTTTGACCTCATTAATGGCTTTGCCACTCATGAAGATCAACAGGTCACTGACCACTCATGAAGATAAATATAGTATCTCATGAGCATACATCACATAACCCCTCATTTTGCTATGACAATGTCATCACTGTCTGTATCACGTCCCCTTTCTCCTCCCTCCCTACCTACCATCCCTTGACCTCTCCTCCTGAATCTGGCAAGGTCACTATTAACTGAATCGAGTACTAGTGTCCCTTCCCCCTCTACTTCTTCTCTTTTTCTATGTTCACACTCTGGTCACCCTCTCGTTCCTCCCCTGTGTCTCTGCCCCATCGCTCCTGCTCCCCCTGCCGCCTTACTCTCCTTTACCTTTGCCTACCTACTGCATACTCCTATTATAACTTGTACTGATTGGTATGCCTTACTTTGCTGCTTTGTAATTTGTTATAGTGTAAGACTGTATTTGTATGATTTGTATATTTTGCATATTTGGATGTATTCTGCTCTTGTTCATGTTATCTGCATTGCACCATGTATCTTGTTGTGATCTCTGACATGGAGCCTTTGTAAAGGAGTCTCTGACTCAAAGGTTGTAATTTGTAGACTTCAATAAATAAATAAACATATCCTCTATTTAGCTGATATTGGTTAGCGAGGCAAGGGCTGATGTCCAGTTAGTCATGTAAGACAAAATAAGTTAATATGGGGGGGAAGGTTTCAGCAGGTATATACCCCCCCCCACAGCAACAAGTCGACAGCGACCAGCACTACAGCAACAACAGCTCCAGGTCACTGTAGTGTTGGCGGTGGACCCCGGCACTGTTTTATGGGGGTCTTGCACCCCCTCCCCTAATCATCTCCTACTCGGAGTTGATTAGTTTAATTGGGGGGGGTGCAGAGGGCACAGCCCCCCACTTGTGGTGTTCGCCCCCCAAAGAAAATATGGGAGGCAGTGACCACTTTTAGGTCAACTGCAAATGCGGTCGACACAAAGGTTTAGCTGTAATGTCTGTCTACAAAATTTTTGTCACACTAGCATCATAGATCCATTTCAGCACAGAGACTAGAGGCAGGAGAGTGTAGAGGAAAGGCTGGTAGAAATAATGGATATTACATAACAGTGAAAGCATAAAGAAGAAGGTAAGAGCAAAATAGAACATGAAAGGTTGGAGAACAATAGGAACATAGCAAGAAATGAGAGTACTTTGCAGTTTAAGGTGTGTTTGTATGTGTGTATTTGTGTGTGTGTGGGGGGGGGTAACCAGTCAGATGGTCCCCAGCTGCCAGTGGTGTCTGTCTACAGGTTCGTCTCGAATCTTCCCTTTTTGTGGGATTTGATTGAAAAGATGGTGGCATTGAAGCTGGAACATCACCTGAAAAAAATGGGACATCTACAAGCCTTTCCAATCAGTTGTTTCAACCTTGTCATAGTACAGAGACTGAACTAGTCAGGGTGCATCATGATCTCCTTCTAGCAAGGGATAGCGGGTGACAATCCATTCTCGTGCTGTTTAACCTTTCTTCAGTTTTTGATACAATGCATCATAGGTGTTGTTGGCTCATCTGAGGCACTGTGTAGGACCCTCAGGAATGGTGTTAAGGTGGTTTAAGTCCTACATGTCTGGCAGGGTACAGCAGATGGCACTCAGCTCATTTACACTGAGCAGTGCTGCACTCTGTTGTGGTGTGACTCAGGGGTCAATTTTAGCCCCCATGCTGTTTGCTGAGTATAATATTGCCAGTGGGGGAGGTCATTTGATGCTATGGTTTGGGTTTTCATTGCTATGCAAATGATACCCAACTGCATGTGTCTTGCACCCCTGATCATGTTGTGATATTATTGGACCTGAGCGAGTTTATGAGGGAAATCCAGAAGTGGATGGCAGCCAGCTGGCTTAGACTAAACCCTTCGAAGATGGAGGTGTTACTGGGGGGCCAGGTCAGTCATGTTCAGCTGCAGCAGGTAGAAGCACCATCCCACCTCTGTTGGATTGTGTGACATTTCGAACTGCAGATTGGGTGAGGAACCCGGGGGTCATCATGGACTCCAAGCTGACCTTAGAATATGAGGAGTCAGGGATTGTCCCCAATGGCTTCTATCCCTTGTAAAACATCATCGGAATCAAGCTCTACCTTGAACTAACTGATATGGTAAAACTGGCACACACCTTGGTCACATCAGGGTTGAATTACTGTAAACACTCCTTACCATGGGTTATCTGTGAGGCTGCTGCACCATTTGCAGCTAGTCCAGAATGCAACAGCCTGGCTGGTTGCTAGGTCTCTTGGTTTGAGCATATCACACTGGTTCTCCATGCTCTTCACTGGTTGTCAGAGCAGTGACGCATCAATTTCAAGGTGTGCTTGTTGACATACAAGGCCCTGAATGATCTGTCTCTGGGCTACCTGAAAGACCTCCTGATACCTTAATGCTCTTGGCTGTCCCCTCTGATCAGAGGAGGCAGACCTTTTGTCAGTGCCAAGGTCTCATTGGAAATCGTTGGGTGATAGAGCATTTGGGGTGACAGCTCTGATTTTTTTGTGCAATGCCCTTCCACAGGAGACAAGAAGTGCTCCTTCTCTGGCCATTTTAAAAAATCTTTAAAAACCTGTCTTTTTAATTTAAGTTTTGGGCATGGCTTTGTGGTGTAATGATTTAATTTAGTATTTATTGCTCTTATTCATTTATTGATTAGCTGTATTTATTATGAGGTGCCCAGAGCCTCTGGGATTGGGTGCCAGATAAATAAAATTGCCTTGCCTTACCTAGTTCGTAAATAAAAGCTATCCAACTGGCTAGTGAGTCACTTTCATCAGACCATTTCTACTGTCTAGTGGGTTGAAGTAGGGTTTCTACATCCATAAGTCCACAGATTACAGGGCCTAATTATTCACCTCCTTTTCACTGACTCTTTTACTCAAAGAGGAGCAGACACTGAAACTAAAGAACAACAATGCTTTCCTAAAAAAATGCTACTTCATCTGCTAATGTATTTGGCTCAGTGCCAAGCAATATAAAAGGTTCGGACAGAAAGAGAGGAGCAAGGTGTGGTGGAAGCTGCAGGTGGGGAGAAGGAGCAGGATATTATGGGAGCTGCAGATAAGAAGAGATGCTGTGCAGCAAAGGCTCAAAACTGCTGACTAAAGGAGGGACATCAGTGGCTGTGTTTTTTGTCTGGGTGCACAAAGATTGTGAGGTGTCAGCTGGAAGCAAATGGCAGAAACTGGCAATACAATAGTCATTTCCATAGTTTTAAACAATCTGTCAGAGTGAGTTATTTAAAATAGTTGGAGGACGATTCCACACCATCTGGTTGTAATACTATGTCCTGGGGCATAGCTGTGAGTCTCTTAGTGATCCTATTTCATGTTTTTGTGAAACTGAGGCTCAACTACCGCTATGCTCTGTAGCATTTGCTAATTGGAAGGTTGAGGTGTTGCATGCAGCTGGTGCAGAATGTTGCAGGAAGAATGATTACTGGAATCAACACCTCTGAGTAAATCATGTCTCTGCTGCAGGACCTGCACTGACTGTTAGTTCAGTGGCAGTGGTCACTTTCAAGATTGGACATACAGTAACCCTACATGGAGCACTTCTTGACTAACTGAAAGATGTCTTGGATTCTGAGCCTCAGTTCTCCTCATCCACTCCATCAAGGAAGATCTGCTGGTAATTCCAAGATCCCTAACTATAGCAGTCAAAAGGAAACTTCATCCTTTGTCATTAATCCATGCTTAGACATACTATTTTGCACAGCTAAGGCCAGATCAGTGTTAGATTTGAAATACTGACACTTTGCCTGCCGTTTCAGCAACATTCTGACTCAAAATTCGGCTGCAGCAGAATCAGATATTACCAATTACAGAAATTGAGGCCATCCACCAAGGTACTTCATTATGTCCCTGGTGGTCCAATGAACCAAGAGTATCCAGGTTAAATTTAAAGCAGCAGTACATAACAGTGAGCATCTTGACTTATACCTGTGGAGTCAGAGAGGGCCTGGACCATCAACCTGCCTTAGCCAGCTGCCAGTTTTCCTCCTGTTTCTTCCTATTCCAGGTGGCATGCAATGCAGACATGGTGGTGCCTCAGATGCATGCAGTGTGCTCCTTCCAGGCAGCAAGCCCCCCAAACCACAAGCAGGAGAATCTACCATGCCAGAACATACTACCTTCCTCTGTCCACTAAGACATGTTGCCATTGGCAGCATGCTGTCCCCAGCCTGACCTCAGACAGCTCCAGAGTTTGACCCTGAAACTGGATCACTTGTTTGGCAGCATGGCATATTTCTGTTGGGCTGTCGGGTGGTCTACCAGTTAAAATGTTGGCCAATAGTATTTCATTCTGTTTTACATTGCTCCCAATCTCCTGTCTTGTAAGATACTCTTATTCCCCATTTTGCATCTGTTTATGCATTTTTAGTTTGCATTTGAAATAACAAAAGGCATACTTATTTTAATACGATTTCCCTTGATTTTCATCAGTTTTCTCAGCTATTTTTGACCTCCACCCCCCTCATTTGTTAGCATCACTTTTCTCATCACTAAAATAAACTAGTATGCAGCAGGCACTGCTCACTACTGCATATTCAGAAACAGCTGAGAATACTGAGGAACTTGTGGAGACAGCATAAACTGAGCACACTTTTCATTACTTCTAATGTAAACAAGTGTTTGCATGAATATGTGTGTTTATGAATGTACTGTTAGTCAACCTTTGGCACTGCCCATACTGAGTTTGTACTTTGATTAACCCATACACTTACTCATTCCTCAGAATCATACCATAGCCTGAATTCCTTCCTCCTAACCACAACTTCCATTCCTCTTCCCATACCCTTAGCCTCCCCGTCCTCCCATAGGGAGAAAAGCCATCTCTCCCACCCAGCTACATCAACAAAGACTAACATGACAGTAACAATCCAGCTGGGCGTAGTTTGTCCACCAGCATGCCAAATAATCAATCCTAGTAAGCATACCTTCCAGACTACAAAAGTATATCCATTTTAAATACATTTTTTCAATTCATTTCAAGTTCAATTTTCCTGCAATAAACTTGAATTGAAATAAATTAATTTAATATAGCTGTCACTAGATTTAGAGAAAAAAGTATTTAGATAGGAAGATAGGTAGTCTATAGCCTTGATAACTGTCTGTCATTAAATACATACAAACATACAATAGAATTTGATGGCAGATAAGGACAGCTTGGCCCACCCAGTCAGCCCATTTCCCTACCTGATGGATAAGCTGCAGATCCTAGTTAACCAACAGCCTACTTCCTCCTACCCCAACCCCCTTGAATTGCCATATGACTGTCCCATGCATGCTTGAATTAAAACAGTACCTCAAGAGTACAGCACCCCCTCTTGCTGCACTGCAGCATCAGCATATGGATTAACACAAAGTTCCTAGTATGGGACTAGAACCCACAATCTTCAAACCTTCCACCTCGGAGGCAAGTGTGCAACCTACTGATCTACTGACACCACAATGTATTTATTAATCCCCCCCATTCCACTTCCAATTCCACGCTCTTTTCTAGTTTCATTTTTGTCCAATTAATTTTTGAGAAGGGGGGGTGGGGTAAAGCTCTATGACTGTCTCTATCTCTATACTGAAGATGGTATCAGAATAGATAATTTAGATATAGGGGAAGCAGAGGACCTATGAATGTATTGATACATATATATAGAGATATTTAAAATAACATTTTTAATGGTACTGTCAGGCACAACCAGCAATGGGTAAAAACTGAATGGTGCCTTAGGTCTTACGATTTATGTTCAAGAAGACTGAAGCCACAGCTGCTTGCAGATATAATGCATTCCATATTGGCAAATAGTAATTAACATGGGACAACCTTTTTATGTTTAATATTTTATCCAGGTAATAAATTGAGCTTAAAAATCATCATTAAAAGTGACAGCAGATTTATTACAAATACACTTTTTGCAGACAATCTCACATTTATAAAAAGGCTCATGTACAGTAGCTCAGCTGGACAATGTTAGCATTGAGTAACAGGGCCAGGTTTCATAGGGAATTCAAATGTGCTTATCAGACAGTGTTTGAATTCACAATCTCCATTTATATAGATAGCAGATTGTTTACAGATAAATTGCAATCCACTTTTTGCAATACCAAGTAACAAGGAGTGTTGGACTGGGAATTCAAAGTTGTTTAATCTATCTGCTAAATTGAGATTAACCATAAACAGTAAGAGTGACTTAAGATAAAGTTCACACACAACAGAGTCCTGCTCAGCTTCTTCTACTAATTTATTTCAGTCTGGCTAGCATTAAGTGGTGGAGACAGGTTTTATTATTTTTGCAGTGTTTTATCAGAAGACCTGTAGATAATTTTCACACATACTATAGTCACAGTCCAGACCAGCTTGACCAGTAGTGAGTAGGTGAGGTTGTTTGTAATGTAAATATTAAACCACCCCAGAGCATGGTTCTACTGTGGAATTAATCAATGGTTGGGGAGGCATGAGGCCACTGGCCAAGTGTCTCCAACCACCCAACTATGGATTAATTCCACAGTAGAACCATGCTCTGGAGTGGTTTAATGTGCTTGCAACATGGCAAGTGCAGAAGCAGGGAATTATGCTTTATAAGAGATTGTAACAACACATCCTATATTAGCAAGTGCAATAAAACACTGACACAGATACAGGCAAATGCTTACTTGTAACATGGAGAAGAGAAAGGGTTGCACCTGACTCGAGAAACTGCATGCTGAACAGGCTGATTTTTTTTAATACTGTATTGTGAGTGCAACAGTGAACAGTCATTCAATTACTGATTATCTGTAGAGGGATCAGCATTTCTGAATATATGCTTAATTGGCTGATTTACTTTTATGAACTGTGGAATCATCTCCATTTTTTCTGTTGTGTTTGCTGTTTGGGATTTGGCTGCTGTGCATTATGGGAAATGCATATATTTAAGTGCACAGGAGATTTGAGTTCTGGAAGCTGTTCCTGCAATTCCCTTGACAGGCCAACAGATGGCTATGAAACTTCTGGTAGTTGCTCCTACAATTCCCTTGGCAGGCCAACAGATGGCTGTTAAACAATGATAGCAGGATAGTACTGTTTTACTGCTATTTTTGGATCAATTTCCAAATGTACTGAATTGAGCCAATCTGAAAAAACTTTCATAGACCAAGTAAAAAGGAAAAGAGTCCACATTACATAGCCATATAGACACTTTAAAGCTACTGCAGATAAAGATCATGACAGGGGGAATAGATATGGTGGGCACGCTATTGTAAAATGGGAACACATGGTGAGCACTCTACCATGGAATAAGTCAGAAGGAACCATCAAGTACATGAAACTAAAATGGGGAAGAGATATGGTGTGTATTGTACCATGGATTAATTGAGAATTAATCCATGGCCACCTGATGCAGTTTTTCCAATCAGGCGCAACCCTTTCTCTTCCCCATGTTACAATACTTTTTATCCAAGTAGGAAAATGGCCATGCAAATTCCTTGCAGATTATTTATAGGTGAGCATCTCTCCTTACAGCTTGTTCTGCTAATGTTTCCCTAACAAGAGTGGCAGACAATTAGTGAAACAAAATGTATTACCCTAACTAAGAGAGTAAGGAATGGCACTTGCAATCAACATTTACTGAGATGGAGAACTGTTTTGAACAACCACAGTCCAACTTAGCCAGCCGTAAACAAAAGTGACATTTTTTGTTTGTTTTGTCAGAGTAGAATAATGAGAATTAAAGAGTGCTGATATGCTTTCCTGCAACACATATTGCTGCATATATCACAACATAGACAACCAGCAAAGGGGGGGGGCCTTGAGGCCAACAAGAATTTGTCCGTGAGCCCTTTCCATGATGCCTGGTAGAAGGTGGGTAGGAGAGGAATAGCAAGTAGATGGGAAAAGGGTAGTGTTAGGTTGCTAAGAGCTGCCAGGAGTGGGGGAAACTTTGCCTAGATGGGAGGAGCTAAGAAGCTATTTAAGAGCTAGAACACTGAAGCCCAGTCTATTTGTTCCTTTCTTCTGGACAAAATTCCCATCCCCACCCTGAAAGCAGGGGAAAGAAGGCTGAAGGAGGTAGAGAACCTGTCATCCCAATATAGGGGATCACCATATGGGTCCAGGAGGAATTTTCCTGGTGTTTCCCATAAGATTATTTCAGATTTTTTGCCTCCTCTAACAGGATAGTGTTAGGTAAGCAATGTAGGTTTGTCACAATCATGTAAGTGTGGTGTATAATGGTCTCACAAGTAGAGTACAAAGGGAGTAATAGGGGAACCTGACACTGACACAGATGGGTTCCTCTTGAGGCTGTCAGGAGGCAGGGCCCTGACAATAGGGAACCCTATGGACCTATCAGGGGATAGCATCCTTGGGGGTTTGCCTGCATGTGTAGAACCCTCTGTCTGGGAAGGATGGCACAGCACATGGCACAGGAGCCACCACTTATGCCTCTGAGACCATAGTCCCTCCAGAGGCTGGGCCCCTTTTTAATAAATGATGAGTACAGCTGGAGGGTCCCCTGTGGGCAGGTGGATGGACCAGTGGAAGGTTTGGACCATCTAAAAAGAGGCTTGCTGACACTACTGAGCTGTGCACATCATGTTACTGTGTGTGTGTGTTTTGTATAACAGTTTTATTGGGACCTGTAATTCTGAAATGTGAGGCCATGTGGATGTCACATCTGGGAGGGAATTATTCACCAGGGCTTCATGAAAGAATTGACCTGATGCCATTGATTAGGAAAACATGATTTTGATAAGATGAACTAGCTGGCTGCATTTGTATGCATTAATGTGTGTCTCTACCTGTTTCTTTTCCAAATATCAACCATTCTGTGCCTTCTGTGCTGTCAGGGCTAGATAGCCAGATCTTTGACTGGCAAGCCACCTTGTCATAAGCCTGGACAATGGCACTCAGTACAGGATTTTCTGGAACCTTTTCTTCTTTTGGCTATTGTGCATTCATATTTATGATTATCTGTCAATAATGTAAAATTACTTCTAGTTCTTCCTTGCCTTATATTGATTGTTTTCAGAAGACAGTGCCTACTCCATTAGTGAGTATGAATGGGTTTTAATCTTTGTAAACTGCACCTTTAAATCACTTGTTTATATATTTATTGAATTTTGTTGACTAGGTAGGCCCACTGAGACTAGAAGTCCCTTTTTCAGGGGCGACCTGGGGTTGGGGGGGGGGGTACAGATGGTAACCAACTGAAATTGAACCAGATTAAGCTTATTTATATTAGTTTATATGGATACTACTCTCCTGTTTTCGGTAACCTTGACAAAGCATCTAGTAAAACTGATTGGGTTGCCAACTTGGTGGTTGTCTGTTACACACCACCAGTGTCCAGCAATGTAGGACTGACTCTTTTTCACTTGAAAGCACTGTACTGCACTTTTTTGAATCAAATAAAGCTGCTTTTCTATTTGCATATCCTGTTGCTTGGTACCAGTTTCTTTTTGCTGCTGTACTGTAAACGTTAACCTGGCACAAACTGTTTATGCAGAGCAGCTTTTTATATTTTTGATTCCATAGCTAATACAAAGAGCAATGCTGAGAGTGTGCACCCTTGCCTTGTGCCTTGGTGCAGTGGAAATTTGGATGATAGCATGCAATTGGTCAGAACTAAAGCAGTCGGTACTGAATATAGCCTTTCGACTGAGGAAGTATATTGTAGGCAAATCCTATCATGAATCATGTCCTCAAAGAGATAATCTCAGTACACCAAGTAGAAGGTTTTTTCTGCATCTATAGCAACAAAAGCAGCCATGATTTGCCTTTTCTGCATTGCCACAATCAGATCAGCTAGTGAGCTGATGTAGTTAAAGCTTTGCCTTTCCCTTTGGGGAAGGATGGATAGTATGTGAGAGGACCTTTTCGTGGTGTGTATCAAGTATTTTTGTAAGAACATTTATCAGGGATATGGGTCTATACAGCACAAGTCACATTAAACTGTTCCATCAACTCACTGGTGTAGTATTTTTTTTTTGTGATGCTACTGCAGTGGCAACTTGAACTGTTGAAGCTTTCAACTATTTTCCAACCATCCTTCACTGCCTATTCAACTCACTTGTAACTGTTTAGTGAAATAGCAGTAGTTGCAGTTTCATGGCACTGTTTATAAATATCACAGCATTCCTTAAGAGCGTTGTTTGTAAATATCACAGCATTCCTTAAGAGCATTGTTTATAAATATTACAGCATTCCTTAGGAGTTGTTTAGTCTGCCTTCTGAAATGAAACTCATAAGCACTCAGCTGAAAATAAAGCTTATAATATAAAACAGCTAGATGTAAACCAATACTAACCTTTTACTAATTCATTGAATTAAACACTGCACAGATTAGAAAACTCATTGAACAATGCTACACCAGTGAGTTGAGGGAACAGTTTAATGTGACTTGTACTGTACTTTGAATAAACAATTGAATCTTTATATGGTTTTGGTAGAACTGTGATGGTAGCCTCCTGCATGGAAGGTGGGAGGTGCCCCATCTGGCCACTTCCTGGAAGAGTTAGTGCAGGTGAGGTGCCAGTTCCTGGGACAATGTTTGGAAAAAACCTGCACTAATGCCATCTGTGCCTGATGTCTTACCTTTAGCCAAAGTATGTATTGCCCCCTTAACCTCCATTAACCTAATAGGGGACTCCAGGTCCTGCCTTACTTTCTCTGAGATGCAATGCATGTCCAGTCCATTTAAACATTTCCTGGTGGTGTTATCTGAAGGTCTGGGTCTCCCTGTATATAATGTTTCACAGAATACTAGGTAAATATTATTTATCTGCTTGTGATCAGTTACCATCAGACCTGTGCTGGTGCATAACGCCAGAGATGTGGGTTTCCACAGCTCTCTTTTTGACCTGGTGTGTCAGAAGTTTCGAGGCTCTATCCCCATCCTCCCAATAATGTTGTTTTAGGAAGAATAGTGATTTCTCTGCCTGCTGGAGTATGATCATATTCAGTTTATATTTTTACTGTGTTACAGTTGCTGCTGCATCCTCCAGGTCCCTGGGGTTGATGTAGTGTCTTCTCAGCATCTCCTAATTGCTGTCAGAGAGATGCTGCCTCCACATTACACTCTTAATTTAGCTTTGCCAAAGAGCTAATTATTTAGCCCTTATAAAGGCCTTGAATGCCTCCCCCAGTGTTTACTCAGTTAGCTCAGGCTGTCTGTTGCTATCAATGTACATTTTCATTTCTCTATCGAGCCAAGTCACAAACTCCTCTGACTACAGCATCAGAGGACTGATTCTCCACTGTGGCATTTTGTCTGCTATGTTAGAAAGAACCAGGTTTATAGATACCAGCACATGGTCTGACACTATTACAGGGTGGATCTCTCCATTCTTAAAACCTCTGCCATGGCATTTGTACTCAGGAGGAAATAGTACAAACTGCTTTTGAAGGTGAATACTGGGACTGGTAGTGTAATCCAGTATGGAGCACCCACCATATGTCTTGAAGAGCTATAGTACAGTAGCAGCCACAGACACTGCCAGCTATTTCCCCAAATTGCTGTGATATTTCCAGAAATATCTTATGCTTTCTCCATTTCCACAGTAGGGCAGCAGAAAGAAACTCTTTAGAAATTTGGCAAAATATCTGGAAATAGCCGGCAATGTCTGTTGCTACTACTGTATATCTGCACATAGCTTTTGAATGACCTGCCTCACCCTGCCATTGGCTGGAAGCCCTTGTTCCTTTGGGGTCCTATTCAATAGTGAGCTGTATGCTAAACTGAAATCACCATCAGTCAGAATAATCCCCTCAGGCTGCATTGTCAATTACCTTTTGTGCCAGGGTGTGGAAAAATTCTGAATTGTCTTCATTAGAGGCATAAATGCTAAGCAGTACTATATCCCAGTGGTGCATCTTTCCTTTGATCAATACTCACCTGCCCTCCTTATCAGATTCATTAACTTGCACCTGGAATGAGGAGCCCCACTTAATGAGGATAGATACTCTTCTTTTCTTTGTAGAAAAACAGCTGGAAATTTCTGTACCTTCCCACTTCCTCCTCAGTTTAGCTGCATCTGTTTTAAGAAGGTGAGTCTCCTGTATTTGGGTTATTATTGCTATATCATATTTGAGATTTATGACCTTGGCCTAGATTTTCTTTTTCTTAAAAGGGTGATTTACCCCTAGAACATTCCATAATGCACACTTTAAGTCTATCATCTTTCCTAAGTGTTTGTATAAAAAGGTGTGATAGGTATGCCTGTCAAGATCCCTTACCTTTCCCTCTCAAATTCAGTCTGGCTTCAATCCAGGCATGTGGCCCACTGAGACGTTGAGAGAGGAGACGAGTGTCACAAACACATTCTGCAGGTCAGGCCTCTGCTCCCACAGTGCCAACCTCAGAGCACAATAGTGTGAAGAGGTAACAGACAGGGTAACCCTCCTGTCTGCTTTTGGGTCTGAATCACCTTTTTTTTTTTTGTTATTTTCTTATTTATTCCCCCTTCTCCCCCTTGGCTCTGGTCTCCATGGGAGCACCAAGGAGTCATCCCCCTGTGGTCTGCTCCTATGTGGACAGTACTCCGTAACCTAAGTAGCCTTGGTTTTCCCCCCAGGTGGGGACGAGGTGGGCCCCAACACCCCAACAATTCAGAAGCATCAGTCAGAAGGGTACCAGGAGAGCGGCTGCAAATCGGGGTCAAGCTCCGGTGCTCCATCTCCGCTGGAGCCAAGAGGCATTTTTCCCCTTTTTCTGGGAAGTGGCTGGTGCCCTGATGACAAGGTGTTGATTCCAATGTCTGCCACTCCCCCACTCCTCCTTCTGCTCTTTAGCGCTTGCTGTGTCTTGGGCTTCTGCCAGAGAGCAGCCGAGCACCGTACAGGGACCCCTGTCCCTCCCGGGAGAGGAGAGCTGTCTTCTGTCTTCTGGATGCTCAATCCTCTCCCTCCCCTGCTGACCCCCAGTGGCCCAGGCTTGCTCCTGAACCGAGGTTGCTGGCGTGGCATGAGGTGTGGTGTCCAACGCCTCAACCCTCAGCGCCACCGGGCCAGCAGGTCTGAATCACCTTTAATCTCAAGTTCTGGGGGATTCAAACTGTTATCCTTATGCTAGTGTACCCAAATGTACTGGCTCAGATAATATTCTCTTCAGGGGGGATGCACTATATCTTTCGCCCAAGGGCACCTAACCAGGTATCCAAAATGAACCCTTAAAACTCTATCAGAGACCTTAGGTATAGTCTTACCTTTTATCAAGCTTAGTAACACCATCAAGCTGTTGAACAGTTGTCAGACCTATACCACATATACGTCCACCTATACGTCACATGCAAAAAGAACTGACAGACACCCAGGCAGTCTTTCAAAGAAAAGGTTCTTTACTAAAAGATGATAAAAATATGAAAAAAATATAAACACAGAACAATATATCAAAGAGCTCAGAATCACATAACATAACTAGAGAAAATTACAAAGCAAAACTCCAACCACAATACATTTAGATTTTTGCTACCTAAGGTATTACCTGTGGAAGTGCTTTTAGTTAGATCAGAGAGCTGTTTTTCTCTCAGAGTCCCAAAATAATATGACCTACATTTCAGACACAAGTATCAGTTTAAACTCTGTGTTTCCACACCCCTTCTGTGAGTCATCTAGCTCCTCCTTTTAGAATATTAAATTACAAACAAGATTTCCTACCAGGAGGTATGTTAAATAATGTGACATCAGAAGAAAAAAGACATTTCCTATATATAACTCCTTAATTAACCATTTTTCCTTTGAACTTAGCAATCTCAGCAGTTGTTATTTAGGTGTTAAACTTGATAGGAACAGTCAAATTTCCCTTTCTTTCCTGACATCATAAACTTTAGATTTTGTTTCCACAACAAAAGCCTGAGCATGTCATAAAAGTTAGTAAAATGCCCACTGGAAGGAAGGTAGTTAATTAACTGGTTCCCTTATCAGTTTTAATTACATACTGTGTTTTCAGCTGCTGACACCTTGTAATTTAAAGGGCCAAATCTCACAGACTGACAGTTCATACACTGACCATTTATTTACAATACCAATATCATACAATAATCATAACCAGCTGGCCAAGCATCACAGTCCTCCCCACCTTGACTGAATTTGGGGGCTGTGTCTCCTGCATGGGATGAGCTCACTAAGTCAGTTCACTTCTCATATTGACGCGACAAACCATCTGCATTCTGATTGCTTGCTCCAGCCCTATGTAAGATTGTCATGTCATACCCTTGCAAGGCAAGACTCCATCTTATTAGTCTACCATTAGTTTTTCCCATTTGTGTCAGCCAAACCAGGGGGTTGTGGTCAGTTTGTATCTCAAAATGCTGCCCATATAAGTATGGCTTTAACTTGTTTAGGGCCCACACTACGGCAAGACACTTTTTTCCACAGTAGAGTAAGCCTGCTCCCTGGGAAATAACTTTTTACTCAGGTACACTATGGGGTGATCTTTCCCTTGGTTGGATGTCTGACTCAGTACTGCCCCAATACCCACTTCTGAGGCATCAGTCTGGACTATAAAGGATCTGCTATAGTCAGGCCTTGTCAATACAGGAGCACTGCTCAGTGCCTCCTTCTGTCTGGTAAAGGCCTTTTCATAGGCTGGTTCCCAGGTAATTTTCTTAGGCTTCTTTTTCTTTATCAGGTCAGATAGGGGAGCAGCTAGGGCACTGAAGTTGGGTACAAATTTCCTATAGTACCCTGCTGTCCCTAGAAAACTCCTGACCTGTTTCTGCATTTCTGGTCTGGGCCATGCCTTGATTGCCTCTATTTTTACTTCATTAGGATGGAGCTGTCCCTGGCCTGAAACGTGCCCTAGGTATGCCTCTTCAGCCATGGCCACCTGGCACTTCTCAGCTTTGACAGTGAGCCTGGCTCTCTGTATCCTGCCCAGCACTCCCCTAAGGTGGAACAGATGTTCCTCCCAGCTGGCACTAAAGATGGCAATGTCATCCAGGTACACCATGGCATACTCCTCAGCACCATTTAACACCTGGTTCACCAACCTTTGGAAAGTGGCCGGGGCGTTCTTCATTCCGAAAGACATTACTTTAAATTCAAACAAGCCTATCAGAGTGATGAAGGCTGACCTCTCCCTTGCTGTGTCAGTTAACTCTACCTGCCAGTACCCCTTTTTCAGGTCAGTAGTTGTAAGGTAGGTCGCCCATCCCAACTTGTCCAGGAGTTCATCCATCCGGGGCATTGGGTGGGCATCTGACTTCGTGACTGCATTCAGTCCACAACAGTCCACACAGAAATGAGTAGAGCCATCTGGCTTGGGAACAAGGACTATAAGTAAGGCCCAGGCCCTGTGGGATTTCTGGATTACCCCTAAATCTAGCATTTCCTCCACCTCCCTCGTAATGTCCTTTTGGACAGCCCCTGACACCCGATCTGCTGTCTGCTGTATGGGCGTCTGTGTCCCTGTCTCTACATCATGCATCACTAAAGGGGTTAGTCCAGGCTTGGCACTAAATGGTGGGGCAAAGTCTGCTAAAATCTCCCTTACTTCCTGGATCTTGTCCGGGGCCAGCTGGGGTGACAATTTAACTGCCTCCACAGAGGACTTCCACTTGCTTTATTCCAGCAAGTCCAGAAGAGGGTCTCCTTCATCCATCCCCTCCCAAGGACTACACACTGCAAACACCATGTCAGCCCTATTAGCATATGGCTTCATCATGTTGACATGGTGCATTCTTTCTGTATGTCTTCTGTCAGGTAATTCTATGATATAATTCATGTAATTTACTTTCCTGACTACTTTGTATGGTCCTGTCTACTCAGCTTACAGCTTGTCTTTCCAGACCAGGATAAGGACCATGACTTCCTGACCCACCGTGTATGAGTGAGCTCTGGCTTTGCAGTCGTACCACACTTTTTGTTTCTGTTGGGCAGCTGCCAGGTTATTCTGGGCTGTCCCATAAGCTCCTTCAACCTTTACATAAACCTAAGGACATAATCCACTATGGGAGTTCCTTGGGTGGCATGCTTGCCTTCCCAGACATCCTGGATCAAGTTTAGGGGCCCACGTACCCGGTGTCCATATAAGAGCTTGAAGGGGGAAAACCCTGTTGACTCTTGGGGCACCTCCTTGTATGCAAACAACAGGTGGGGAAGGTATTTCTCCCAGTCCCTCCCATGCTGTTCAGCAAACGCTTGGAGCATTGACTTCAGGGTACCAATAAATCTTTTTACAAGCCAATTGGCTTGAGGGTGATACTGTGTCATGTGCCTCTGCACCACCCCACACTTCTCCCACAAACATTTCATCAGGTCTGACATGAAGGAAACCCCTTGATCAGGGATAACCTACTGTGGAAACCCAACATGGGAGAAAATCCCAAGTAAGGCATTGGTCACTTTGTCTGTCCTCAGTGTGGATAGGGTGACTGCCTCTGGATACCAGGTGGTATAATCCACCACAGTCAGGATGAACCACTTTCCGGAGAAGCTGGGGGTATTTAAAGGCCCCACAAAATCCATTCCCACTTTCTAGAATGGCTCCTCTACTATGGGCAATGGAATTAGGGTAGCTTGGGTTTTATTACCCGCCTTCCCTATTTGTTGGCACTGGTGACAAGACCTGCAATACTCCTTCACCTGGTGGGTGAAGTTGGGTCAATAGAAATTCTGGGCCAACTGCTGCATAGTGCAGATGATTCCCAGATGATGAGACAAGGGAATATTGTGTGCAATCTTGAGCAACTGCTCACGGTACACCTGGGAATGATAAGCTGCCTGCCTATCATCCCTCCCTCTGTCTTAGCATCCTGAGTATACATCAGTCTATTTTCCCAATAAACTTCATGTTTTCAGTCACCTCCCTGTGCTCCATCAGAGTCTGGCTAAGTCCTCAGCTTCTCTAGACTAGGGTCACTTTTCTGAGTAGCTGCAAATGCCTTACACATTCCAAAGGCATGGGACAGGTCCCCGACAGTATCTAAACTAGGGTCCCTAGCTCTAGTGTCAGGGCACTCCATATCATTATCATCCCTAACCCTCTGACAATGGGTCACCCCTCCTTCTTTGGAGTAACCCTCCATAGCTGTTTGGTTAACTGCTACTGGGGAAATTTCTACCCCCTTTTCGTTAGTCTCCATATCAGGAGACACAGGCTGTGGATCCAGCCTCCCAGTCGTTTCCACAGTGGCTTCTATGGGGACTAGGGAACTAAAATTTTCCCTTGCCACTTGGCTACGGGTAACTGCACACACCATCGCCTGTTTGAGATTGTTGCCAAGGATGATGTCAACTGCTAAAGTTTTGGCCACAGCCACCTGTTGCACAGTTCCCCTTGTTTTACCCCAGTCTAGAAGAACACTAGCAAGTGGCAATGTTTTCTCCTCACCAGTTGAGATGGGCAAAGTGGTCCCAATTCACTCCGTGAAGTGATTCACAGAGTGATAGTAAATTCACAGAGTGCTCCGCAACGTGAAGCGGAGTACTTAGCATTATAATGGGTAACGCAAAATTCATTGAAAGCAATGATTTAGCATTACTCCACCTTCCCAAACCACTACTCCACCAATTCTTAAGGCGAAGTACATTGAAAACAATGTACTTCACCTCACTTCGCCTTGTTTTTAGGCTCCAAAGGTGAATTTTGCAGTGATTCATGGGATTTCATGTCACATGGGCTCTAGGTTGTTCTGCACAGCCTCAAGTTTGCAGTAGTGTGTATAGGAAGCTGTAGGAGATAATCTGCTCTGAGAGCTCTCTGTGATTCAAACCTTCTAAAAGCTGTTAAAAAAGCCTTTTTGATTCATTTTTTTTTTTTGCTGAAACTTTAGTTCATCACTTATAGGAAACCGACCTGTGCTCATATCATCGAGCATTTATTGTTTGTGTGTGGATTTTGAATGTTAATGTACAATATTCAGTCTGTGTACTAAGAGACAGTGGAAGTGTGCTTTGGGAAGGGGCGTATTTGTGGTGTAGGTAGATTACCTTGGAGAAAAAGACAGTGCTTTCTGTTTTGGTTATATTTTTCTTGTATAACTGTGTTAATGTACACACAGTAATATTTTCAATAATTCTAGCCATTTTTTTGCTGATTGTTGTGGTGCAGCAGGGCATAATTTTAGTTTGTTTAAAATATGTGGTTATATTACTGAAGGTTTCAATTTGCTACACATTACTTCGTGTGTGTATGTGAGTATGTGTGTGACGCGTGTCATCAAATCAGACACCTTATATTGTGCCACATAAAAATTTCAGCAATGTGAAGCTGCTATCCACTGCAACTGTGTGATTTTTGTACTTCTTTGTGGTGTCATTACTGGTACTAGTACTAGTGACTGTTACTGTGGCAGTGCAGTACACTGCCCCCCCATGGCCCGCCCCAACTGGCAAAGGTATTCTTTTCCAGATTTGAATTTCTGATGGTGAGCACTGGTTAGGTGTTGTGCCTTTGCATCTGCATCTCTTCTGTGTGCAGTGCAATCTTAATCTGTCTGTGCATTTGCATCTCTTTAGGGCCCAATCTCCAGCTCTAACTTAAGTCACAGTTGTTTCTTTGGCTTCCCTTCAGAGTACTGGACAGGTGTGATGCATAATTCTGCGTGAACATTGTACTCATTAATATGCATTTTTAAGTCAGAACTATCATCGTGAGTCACTTGTGATACAAATCACATTCTTCATCATCATCACGGTCACAAATGCAGTCACAAATCACGATTTACGATCACATCACGAATCACAACATTAATTTTTTTACTAGTTACTTGTATGTATTGTAAGCCTGTTTTGTAGTATCTCTCCAGGCTTCACCACCCCACCATTGTACTCATTAATGAGTGTTTTTAAGTCAGGAAGTTTTGTGCCACACCTCATTGGGATCTGGGGAAGTACAGTCGTAGGCATTCATGTTTCTTCATCATCACGATTACAAATCATGATTTACGATCATGTCACGAATCACAACATTAATTTTTTTTACTAGTTACTTGGATGTATTGTAAGCCTGTTTTGTAGCCTCTCTCCATGCATCACCACCCCACCATTGTACTCATTAATAAGTGTTTTTAAGTCAGGGAGTTAGACAGTGTCTGCAGTACATACACAGACTGGAAAGAAGACTGACTGCACTCATGCAGTTTAGCACAATATACTTGCACTGCTTAGAATACAAAGTGTCACGCATACGGAAGACAACAAGAAAAGGGCATAATTACATACAAGGGTCAGGGATGGTGGAGGAATACATTTTATAACACAGCAAGGAAGGTGTGGGGGGCATATGGTGTGAGGAAAAAATAACTAATGTGGGATCCCATGGTGATCCAGCAGCAGTTCCAGCATGGACATAGTTTGCAACTGATGTCCCTCTATGCGGTCCAGCCGCTGCTCCACAGCACTCACCCTCTCATTGTTGTCCTCAACAGCACTCCAGAGAACTGCCAGGTCAACCTGTGTTACACGCAGTTCTCTGGGGTCCACATGTTCTACAGGCTGACCTGCTGGTGGTGGTGGTCGTGGTGCTGGTGGAGCAGCAGGTGCTGCTGTGGCCCTTCTCTTCTTAGGGATGCCACCATGCACTGCTGCATCCTCTGCCACAGAATGGCCAGCAGCTACAGGCATGGTCCGTTCTGTGGCAGCCTGCCACTCCAACTGGTGGTGATTAAGCATATGGCGTGCTGGTTCCCAGTCCCCAGATGAGTCCCCCAGAGGCCACGGTGCACCTCCACCTTACATAGGTGGCACTTGACCACACTGCTGTTCCCCCCAACACAGTCAAAAAACTGCCAAACAACGGAGATGCGAGAAGGACCAGGCACAGGCAGGGGAGGGCCAGATGAACTGGCAGCTGGTCACGGTGCTGAACAGGGATGGGATCCACAACTGGGCCTGGGGGAACAGGCACATCCTGCTCCAGAGGACCTTTTGCAGGACTTGGTGGTGGTGGTGGTGTTTCAACTGCCTCAGAGTCAAGACAGGAGGCAGTGCTGGTCCTGCTTCTGGGGAGGGGACACTCACAAGTTTCAAGCAGTCTGACAGGAATGGGTGCCCATGCCCCCCACACAAGTGCACGGTATGACACTTACCACTACCACGCTCTCCCAGAGCTGCCCCCATCCCAGACATTCCCTCACCCTGGTTCATCTCTCCTACTGAGCAAACACTACTAACATTGTCACACAACACACACACACAGTCACATAGACACAGACAAAAAACAGACTACTTATAAAGGTGAGAAAAATAAAATTTACAGAAAGAACAAATTAAGTAAAAAAGAGTACTGAAAAGACAAAAAAATGTAGCTTTTAAAAAAATTATTGGGTCTAAATCAAAGTTTAATTCTCCTCCTCGCTCTGATCTCAAAGTATCAGCAGTCACAAAACACACTCCTCTCTCTCCGTCTGCAAAGGAGAAAGTAAAAGTGTCTTCTTGTATGACTCACTTCCTTCCTGCCTAGCTAAAGAGCATGTGATTTACAGTACTGTAAGCCATGTGATGTGTGGGGGGGCTGCCAAGTCTGAAACACCAAGTGGATCACTTAGAATCATAATGAGGAACTCGAAGTCCATTAAAAACAATGACTTTGACTTACTTCGCATTGCAATTCCGCCTTAACGTGAAGTGGTAATGACAAGGCGGAGTGAGCACTTTGCATTGTCCACTCCATGTAGCGGAGTGGCAACATGAAGTGCCCACTTTGCATTCACTTCACCAGCAGAATTTAAATTTGCTGCATCTCTACTCACCAGTGAAGCCTTGTACAGTTACAAATGTATTGGGTATAAGCTGACCAGGCTCTACCAGATCCCCTTTTACCAATGTAAGGGATGCCCCATGTCTCTTTTTTTGATTATTCTTTTTTTTATTGCAAATAAAAATAAGTTACAATGTAGGATTAAAATCATGGGTCACCATTCTTTAACACAAATCAAAAATCATGAAAAAGACATAAAAAATATCTATTTATTAGCAATCAACATTTCATGAACAGGAAGCCAAATATTATTAAATGTTTCCATGTGCTTTATAGTACAATAATGAATACATTCTAATGTGTGAATCACAGTCATGGAATTCATCTGTAAGTTGAAGGATGGAGGTATGGGATTCTTCCACCCAAGCAAAATTTGCTTAAAAGCCGAAGCCATACTAATATTAGTGAAATATTGCTGCGTGGGCTGAAGACTACCATATGGATTGCTTATCCTGATTAGCATCTAATTTGGATTCTTAATTAACTTAACTTTAACTATTTTGGACAATAATTCCAGAATTTGATCCCACCGCAGAATAAGCTGAGGGCAGGTTATGAGCATATGCTCTAAAGTTCCCATATTATTAACACACCTCGGGCACCCAAAATATATAATTGGATTAATTTTATGTAAACGAGCTGGAGTATAATATGTCCTATGCAGGATATTGAACATAATCTGTTGTAATCGAATAGATCTCAACCCTCATCTCTTCATGTTTAAAGTGGCTTTTCATTCGCGATTTGGAATAACACATTGCAAATTTTGTTCCCATTTAACCTTAAGTCGTGATGACACATCCACTGTCTTGGGAGAAATAATCTGATAAATTTGTGGAATTAATTTCACCTTAGAACCCCTTGACAGCACATCCTCTGTCTGGTTCATTGTATAATGGGGGTCTTGTTAAAAAATACCACAAATGCAATTTCTAACCTGAAGATAACTAAAGAACTGCTCATTCAGTAAATTATATCTACACTTTAATGAATTATAATCATATGCTTCCCCTTCATGGCAAAATTGATCAAATTCCTTAAGACCTTTATCATACCACTGTTTAAAAATAGAGTTGGATAGAGAAGGAGGGAACTTATTATTTTTATATATCGGTGCATGAAGCAACATAATTTTTATATTTTTGATTATAAAATACCTTATTCCAAACTTGAACCATAGTTTGCATACAAATAGTTAATTTCCCAATATTATGTTTCTTCATTCCTGCACATAGAACATGTTTAACATTCGTATAACTCATTCTGCTGGTTTCCATACTCCACGATGGTTCCTTAACATCTGTCATAAACCAATCAGACCCCTGTGTCTCTTAACCCTTGTGTCTGTACACCATTCACAGTGACTGGGTGCATGGGTTCCCTCATGTTCACAAGCATGCTTCCAGGGACACAAACTACCCACTTCTTTCCTAGCCTCAATTTGCATATTGCTCATCCTTTTGGGACACTGTCCGGCAATATGCCCAGTTTATTTGCAAACCCAACATTCGTTTCTTTTCTCAGAAAAATCTTTTCTTTGAAACCTGGGGCTAACTGGTATTGGTGGAGTCAGGGAGGGTTTTAGCTGCCCTGAAGGCATGTTTTTCCCTTTCTGCATTGCCACATCCACCACATTCACTCTCGGAGCAGTTCTGCTATTGACATAGCAGTCTGAGAGTTCATTAGCCTCTTGCACTGTTTTGGGATCTTGGTCCTTCAGCCAGGTTTTCAGCTTTGCTGGGCATGCCCAACAAAACTATTCTAACAAAATAGCATTTTCAATTTTATCTACAGAGTTTGCTTTAATTCCTTTCCATTAATGTTTTAAACACTGATGTTATTTCATGGCTAGCTCCTCGTAGCTGATGTCAGGGCTTCTCCTGAGCTTACATAATTTAGCTCTGTATGCTTCTGCAGTTAAATCAAACTTTTTTAAAAGTGCAGCTTTAAGTTTTCTGTAATCATTACTGTCCTAATTGTCCATTTGACCCAATGCATCCCGAGCTTTCCCAGTAAGTAGTGAGGATAGCTGGATGCTCCAGGACCCTCTAGGAATCTTTGCCTGAATACAAACGTTTTCAATGGAATTTAAAAAGGCATCCATATCCTCCCCCTCTTTAAATTCAGCTATCAATTTGAAATTTAATTTGTAACCCAGTACTGTAGTTCCAGTTAAACCCAAGCCACTTATCTGCTCTGGTGTTGATGGTTGGAGTCGTAGTTTCTCCAGTTCATGTCACCTCTGGTGCTCATGCTCTTCACGGTCAGCCTCTCACTGTTCACACTCTGCTTCTCGCCATTCTCATTCCCTCTTCTCCTCTGTGGCTCACTGTTCTCACTCAGCCTCTCTCTGTTCTCGCTCCCTCTTCTCCTCTGCAGCTCATTTCTTTCACTCCACATCTCTCCGTTCTCACTTACTTTTCTCCTCTGTAGCTCATTTCTCTCTCTCCACTTCTTGCTGTTCTCACTCAGCCTCTCTCTGGAACTCCAGCTCCATTCTGCGCAACTCAATATGCAGCCTGATTGCTTCTGGCTGCAGAATGCTGGTGACCTTCCCCTGCTGCTGTGGCCCTTGGCTTGCACTGGCCCTGCTGTCCTCCTCACTGGATCTGGACGCTGCACTGGCCACTGGCCCCTCCATGTCCACGGTCTGATCCTTTACAGTCATGGACTGTGACTCGACACTCTAGGCATCAGCGGCCATCTGAGCATCCATGAGGTTCTGCTTGGTGTCTCTCCCCTTGTGCAGGACTCCTCTCTCCTTGCACAACTGCTTCAGGTAGTCTGCAGTATGCTCACTGTAGTTGGACACCATCTTTTTCCCTAACTACAGCTACTCTAACTTGCACATTGAAAAAAAATAAAACAGGTAGGAACTTTGACTGTAAGCAAAATTACATTGTTCTGTTTTCTCTATTAAAAATAAATCACTGCCTTATTTTGCAAGTGAGCTGTACAGTATTAAGCTGACACACTAAGCAGTTAAAGCTTGTGTTACCAATATTTCATCACACTGCTGCCAACCAGATCTGTCACAAACACACTCTGCTGGTCAGGTCCTTTACTCCCACAGTGCCAACCTCAGCGCACAATAGTGTGAACAGGTAACAGACAGAGTAACCCTCCTGTCTGCTTTTGGGTCTGAATCACCTTTAGTCTCATGTTCTGGGGGGATTCAAACTGTAAACCTTATGCTAGTGTACCTAAATGTACAGGCTCAGATAATGTTCTCTTTGGGGGGATGCAATATATCTTTCTCCTAAGGGCACCTAACCAGGTATCCAAAATGAACCCTTAAAACTGTGTAAGAGACCTTAGGTATATTTTTACCTTTTACCAAGCTTAGTAACACCATCAAGCTGTTGGACAGTTGTCAGTCTTAACCACCTGTATGTCACATGCAAAAAGAACTGACAGACACTCAGGCAGTCTTTCACAGAAAAGGTTCTTTACTAAAAGATGATAACACTATGAAAACAAATGTAAACACAGAACAATATATCAAAGAGCTCACAATCACATAAAAGAACAAGGGAAAATTACAAAGCAAAACTCCTACCACAATACAGTTAGATGTTTGATGTCTAAGGTATTACCTCTGGAAGTGTGTTTAGTTAGATCAGAGAACTGTTTTTCTCTTGGAGTCCCAAAATAATATGACCTATATTTCAGACACAAGTATCAGCTTAAACTCGGTGTCACCACATCACTTCTGTGAGTCATCTAGTGCCTCCTTTTAGAATACAAAATTACAAACATGATTTCCTATCAGGAGGTATGTTAAATCAATCAATCAATCAATCAATCAATCAATCAATCAAGTCCTTTATTTAACCAGGCGTTCATCATTGAGCAGAAGCTCATTTGCAAGATGGACCTGGGTGGAGCATGAACAATTGTATATACAGGTCAACTCAGGTATTTACAAGGCAATACAAATAATACTCTTTACAGAGAGGAAGAAAAAGAAGTTCATATGTACATAGAATTTATACAGATATTGTACAGATAACACGGTATTTACATACATAGAAGTGTCTATAGGAAGATAAAGCAGGTTATCTAAGGTTGCAGGAGGAAGTAACGGAAGAAAAAAATAAAAATAAAAATATACACCAGGTAGAGGTGAAGGTAGGGGGAAGGGAGGGAGGTAGGGGGAGAAAGGCTAGGAGGGCACAGTGCACAGAAAGGAGTTGGTAAAATGGGATGTAGAGAAGGTGGATGGAGAAAAGGAGTATGTGTGAGCCTCGGGGATTGAATGCTATAAAGTATGTGGCATGGTAGGATGTCACAACCCAGGGTAGTGAGCTCATTATCCGAGGTTGGGAAAGGAAGAATAAGGGGATGGATGGCCCTAGTGTTGATAAGACAGGGGGATAAGAGAGAGAGAGAGAGAGAGAGAGAGAGAGACAATTAGGCTGGTGAGGAGCAAGCTGGGGGGTCAGTACTTAAAATTGGGTCTAGGCGTGGCTATATACCAGTGCAGACACTGGTACTGGGTCTGAGAGGGTGAAGCAGTTACATACTTCTCTGATTGTATGGAAATAAAGCATCTTGAAGGCATTTATACCGATTAGAGTGCTTAATTTGAGGGTTTTTTGTAGATCGTTCCATAAGGTAGGTAGCACGAAGCTTATGGCTGCCCTGCCGAAGCGGGATTTTGCTTTGGGTACTTTAAGTGTAATAGCTGAGTGACTTCTTAACGCGTATTTCCCAATTATACTCAGGGGAAGACAGCAGGAGATATAGTAAGGCAGCTTATTAGAGATGGCTCTATAGGTCTTGTGACATCAGAAGAAAACAGACATTTTCTATATAAAACTCCTTAATTAACCATTTTTCCTTTGAACTTAGAAATCTCAGCATTTGTCATTTAGGTGTTAAACTTGATAGGAACAGCCAAATTACCCTTTCTTTCCTGACATCATAAACTTTAGATTGTGTTTTCACTTCAAAAGCCTGAGCATGTCATAAAAGGTAATAAAATGCCCACTGGAAAGAAGGTAGTTAATTAACTGGTGCCCTTATCAGTTTTAATTACATCATGTGGTTTCAGCTGCTGACATCCTGTAATTAAAAGGGCCAAATTGCACAGACTGATCTTTCATACACTGACCATTTATTTATAATACCAATATCATACAATAATCGTAACCAGCTGGCCAGGCATCACAGTGAGTAGATATTAGAGGGACAACAACAGAAAGAGTGTGAATTGCAAGAAAGAGAGGAGTGCGAGAATTTGTGAACATGAAAAAACTGGTGAGAGCAACTCGGTTAACGTATCAATATTTGAGCATCTGTAGCTTCTCCAAGCATCCATGACTTTTGCTTTATTGTCTTTACACTGTTAGCATGTTCAGTGAAAGGTTGTAGCTAGCTTTGTAGAATACCGTAAGGATGCCCCAAAGAGTTTGCTGATGTGAATGGCAACCTTTTGTTTGCCTACTACCTTCACCCTTCTATCCCTACTTACCTCCATGATATCTCTGGCTATTTGAGTCCTGTTCAGTAGCCTAAGGTGCTGTAGAAATATCCATGCAAGTCCTATATTATCAGTATATGGGAGCCAAAGGAATATGTTTCTAACCCTGAGTTAAACAGTACCCTGATAGATACACCTTTCCCTTGGTTAACATTTGTGAGAGAAAAAGAGGAGAGGATGAAGGCTCAAGTGATAATAATCTGATGCATTTCTCACGCACTGTTGGGGGGGGAGGGGAAAAGAGACCCGAGTGGCTAACATGCTGTCACATGTATATGGCAAATAAAATACTCTAATCAGACTTTATGTTAGCTTGCTGCAAACAGGATTCTTGGAAGGGGCTGCCTCATCCTCGTCTCTGACTGAGTAACTTAGCTTGAGTTTAATCAATCTCCACCTAGTTGTGCAAGACCCATTTATCATGACAACAGACTAGGTTATTTATTTGACTCCTCCCCAACCTGTGTGCAGGAGATATGCATGTATCTGTCCCTTGTATGCAGTGAAATATTGGTTCCATCTGCCATTGCTGTGGCAAATACTCCCCACACACACACGTCTACATCCACAAGCAGTCTTCTGTATCGCAGCATGCCCTATTAAAATATTTTACCTAATGCTGCCAATACACAGGCATAAGGAAGGTCAATTCAGCTCAATGCTTCTGTACCTTCTCCCCTCCCAGATCCGACAGATCAACTGTCTCTTGCTATGTACAGTCTACCTTAAAATCTCATACCTTTTCACTCCCTTTCCCTTGCCAGTTATTGCCTTGGTGGGGTTAAGAAGGATATATAAATATATATATATATATATATATATATATATATATATTATCTAAGGGATCAGTAACTGGGACTATTGTTCCCATTACCACATTTAATATGAATCCTTTCTCTCCTTCCACACCTCAACACCCCATCCCCATGTAGTGGTATTTCCCCCAAGAGGAAGCAAACACCTACAGTGTGGCTGAATACTATGCCATTGGTGTGTTTTAGCAGCTGTGATTTCCTAGAGATTAATTTGGTAGCTGTCAGTTCCCTGCTAGCATGTATACATATTCCAGCATCTTTCCAGTGCTGTTCCCTCTCTCACAGAGACTGCACCTTCGCGTTGCTTGATGGTGCAGCTCAGAGAAACTTTCCACCATAAGTACAGCTGTTGAAAACCCCTGTGTGGAGAGAATTCATGGACAGCACCAAGTGAAACAGTTCCCATATGCAGAGTCAGAATGACAGTTTCACGTTATGGCAGCATCTCACATCGTTTGGTTATGTACCACTCTGGATCCACTTTTAAGGACCAGGCATACAAGAGCTTCAATGGTGGCAACTTTTAAATTGCCTCCCCCACCCCCAGTAACTATCTGTCTCATAAATTAAACTTGCAGTCAGAAAGAGATAGGGTGAAAGGATCAACCCTTTATGGCCCCAGGTGAAGTGGTGAGTAAGTAAGTAAAGCTTTATTTGTAAAGTGCCCATCCCCGGAGGATCTAGGTGCTAAACAGTAAAATACGCAATGTAAAAATACAAGAATAAAATATAGCAAACAATTATCACAACTAAAATTGAATGAGACTGAATGTGAATGAAGCATTGTCAACTGATTTAATATAAAGAAAAGGCCTCCTTAAATAGGTGGAACTTTAAACCCCTCTTAAAGGCTTCTTGTGAGGGGTCCTCTCTCAAAGACATTGGGAGCAAGTTCCACAGGGTTGGGCCATCTACTGAGAAAACACGCTCACTATATAATTTCATCTGGACCCTGAGAACCAATAGGAGGCCTTCCTCAGCAGAGCGGAGAGGATGAGGGGGTTGGTAAGGACACAGTAGGTCATACAGGTGGCAAAGCCCCAGGCTATATAGGGCTTTGTAGGTCAGCAATCCAACTTTGAAGGCAATCTGCCACTTCACTGGCATTCAGTGAAGACCATGTAAGACCAGTGTTATATGTTAGGATCTAGGAACGTCTGTGAACAGCCTGGCTGCTAGATTCTACACTAGCTGCAAGTGACACAGGGCGCCTCCATTTAGCCCCAGGCAGAAGGCATTGCAGTAATCAAGCCTGGATGTTACAAAGGCATGTATTAGTAAGGCCAGGTCATCAGGAGGGATAAAAGATTTTATCCAGGTAATATTCCTCAAGTGGTAGCATCCACTTTGGACAATGGCCGACCCCTGAGCCTCTATTGTCAGATAGCTGTCGAGGATCATGCCCAGGTTTTTTTACCTTTGTGGAGATGGTCAACTGGGAGTCACCAAGCACCAGACCAGAATTCTCCCTTACCTGCTCAGCATCCCACCAATGATCAGACTCAATAACCATTACCTCAGTCTTATCTGAGTTGAGCTTTAACCAGCTGGAGGACATCCAGCCCTGAACCTTGGCCAGGCAAGAGTAAAATACAGAGACCACACCCTGTTGTCCAGGTGCAAAAGACATATACAGCTGGGTTTCATTTGCATAGCAGTGAAAGCCCATGCTGTAAAATCTAATAATGTCTCCCAGGGGCAGCATGTATACTGCAAATAAGATGGGCGACAACATCAAGCCCTGTGGGACTCAACAAGACGGGGCATTTGGCAGGAGGAAAAAATTCCCATAACCACTCATTGCATCGTGCCTGTGAGAAAACACTTAAACCAGCTGATGACTGTGCTGGAAAGTCCACAGCATTCCCGAATGTGATCCAGTAACACTTCATGATCCATGGTATAAAATGCTGTAGAGAGACTGAGGAGAACAAGAATAGGCTGTTTATCCCCGTCTTATGCTCTAAGGAGATCATTTTGCACCATGACAAATCCAGTCTCCATAATGTGCCTAGGCATAAATCCAGACTAGAGCAGCTCAAAGCTATCACGGTCATTAAGATGTACTTTGAGCTGTATAGCCATCACTTTCTCAATAAGTGAGTAATGTGAGGTTCCACTGTACAGGGAGTGTTTATGAAACAGAAGAATGGAACCATATTTCCACGTGAGTCTGAATGCTGAACCTACTCGGAGCTGGGTTACCCCTTCCCGAGTTTGCACCATCATCCAGCACAACCGTGTGACTCAGAATGCCTTCCCACCAAAAAACACAGGACTCAAACGGTCATTGACCAGTATAGAGTAGAAACTGGAGAGGGAATAGACACCAAAACCAAGTTATGTTGTGGAAATTTGAGGCTTCTATGAAGCAGTGACTCAAAAATCACCACTGCCAGGCAGATGTTAAACCTCTGTTCTCTATGCATTAGTTTTGTCACCACCTTCTACCCATCAAGAAAACCAGCAGCAGACTTTCAGCTGACAGAAAAGGGCCAAGCAGTTTAAGACTGCAACTAGATCTGATACCAATTCTCACCCACTGGCAGGAACAGACTAGTAGTGCTAAGGCAATGATTTTCCTGATGTTCCCCCATCTATTTTGTTGCTTGTCTCTTTAAGAGACAATTATGGAGGAAAAAAATGTAACCTGTCAGACATCTGCAAATAACATCAATGAAAATACAAAACAAGAATCCATGACCTAGCTTACTATAGTCTGCTTCTTTGTCAGACCTGACCTCAAGTTCATGTTCTCGCGACCCTGTGGGAGGAGGGGGTCCAGAGGGAACCAGAAAAGGAAAACACATTAGACAGGAATAAAATATGAGTGATATAATTCAGCTGGTTAGCAGTTCACCAGATCTGTTCAGCAGGTGGCTTAGCGCTCTATACCACCTCCTGTGTTAGCTAGTGAGGTAAGGGTGTGTGTGGTCTTCGTCACCACTTCTGTCCCTTCAATAATGCTCTCTCAGCTGGGACACAGGGAAAAATTGTCATCTTGAGGAGTACTAAAAACAATATCCATTTCTGCAGGGTCCTTCTCTTCCCATTCCAGATGGGACTAATGAGCCAGCGGCGCTACCAAAGTTGGTGGATCCCTGGGTGCCTTACTTGGGGGCGGGGGGCTCCAGTTCAGATAAAAGGAGAGCTTGATTCCAGTGTTAAGTAGTGAGATCCTCTGCTCCTTGATCACAGCTTTTGTTTCTTTTCTCTTCTTATCTGGGATTCAATCCCTGCACCTGACTCTCTGACGCTTGTGTTTAACAATCTTCCAAATTTCTTGAGGGTCTGTGATGGAGGGCTTTCTTCCCATTTGGATGGCTTTGGGGGGGGCTGCTGCTTTTGGTTACCCCATCCCACTGTGGGTTTGCTATGATAATGGTTGTCTCCCTGCTGTGTGCTTGGCAGATCTACAAAGAAACTGTTTAGCCTTCTGTATGTGTTGCCAGCTACCTTCCCATTGTACTTGGAAGGTGGCCAGATACCTTAAGGAATAAGCATATTTCTTTTAGCCAATTCCTTCTTGGCAGGGCTGAAATCTTTGCAGCTATCAACAAAAATCCTTAGAGAAATTGTCGGAGGGAAGTGGTCAAGGATGGACGCAGAGCCAAAGGTATCAGACTGGACCAAGCAATTGCTAGGCAAATTTATTTTAAGTCAGCATGATAAGCAAAGCAAATAAACAAAAGGCGAACTGAATACGACAAACATAAACAGAAGCAAAACAAAAAGAATATATCAATATACACTTCTCTAGAAATAGCTAGAGCATAACAACAGGTCAGTGTACTACCAACCTCTCCACTCACTATCTATCTGAGGAGATGCATAAAAGCTGCTCCTTTTATCTCAGTGGAGATCAGGTGATTTACTTGAAGCTCCGCCCACTTACTTCCAAAATCCTTCATTTTAAAACTAACCATTATTTTCACATTTTAAACACAGGACAGCTTCAATTCAGCATAAGACTATGTAGTATAGCTTTTAATATCAATAAATATGCTTTATTTCTTTTATTGTAATGCTCTTCCTGGTAGGAGACTCCTCCCCTGAGTGACCCAAGGCATAAGTATGGAGAAGAGAGGGCCGACTGACTGCTAAGGATCCATTCATAATGATCCCTGCAAGGAGAAACCCTTCTAGAAGATTCTCCCTGCTTATACCTCGGTGAAACCTTCCATTCTTAAGTAACAAATAAACTAACATTGGCATTTTATACATTCTTTTAACCAAAAGCTGAAAGTTATGTAGAATTCTGCACATTTAGGTACAGAAGCTTCTTTTTTATTTTTACAAACATGCGGCAGTACAGGGAAACACAGAGCTCTTATTGTAGAAACATTGTGTTGCTTTTGTATGGCCATTATCATTCTTACTTTATGTTTATTCAACTATAATACTTACGGAGATTCTGCAGAAAACGTAAACATTAAAACCATGTGTAACCCCTCACCCCTGCCTTTCTAGCAAAACGACAGGTGGCATGCTGTTGAAGCTGTTGGCAGTACCTGGTGGGGACTGGGTTCAGGGAGGATGAGGTTACTCGGCACAGGGGGCCTAGGTTTGGCTACTCTGCACAGGGGCACCCAAGTAAATCCGAACACAGGAAGCATTAACTGTAATGTCCAGAACCAGGAATGGGATTCTCCAGTGAGGCTTTTATTCACATACAAGCTGAACCAACAAAGCATAGACGGACTCCCATGGGGCTACATTGCTGGTAATGCAGATTAGAGACAACAGAACACTTTATCACTATTTCTAGCCCTCAGGCTCTAAACCCACCAGGCACACAGCCCGGACTTGCATGCAGCTTTGGGTACACAGCCTGACTTGTACACTACTTGGGTTTTCCCCACTGGCCCGGCTCCCCCGCCGGCCACTTGATCCACGGTCCATTTCAGGAATGAACCAATTATCCTGTTGTGGCTCCCCAAACCACACTAGAGCCTTTGACTCCTAGAGAGAATTTTCCTTACAATCCCACGTTTGGGTACTTCCCTCATTACTGGCTAAGTGCCTGAGGTAAAGTAGAAATCCACAGAAGAAATCCGTAGAGGTTGACCTGGTCACTAAAGATGGGGGGCCACCCACCTCCAGCTCCCACAGCCCATACATGGCCATTTCTCTGGAAACTGAACAATTCCTTTACTGAAAACTTTCAAATGTAGATTCTGGGTAGACCTCTGTCACATCTCCTCTACATATCATTTGCATCCCAACAAGCTCTGGACTTGAACCTACTTTAATTTGCTTAGCCCATTACTCTAGGCTTCCACTATTTTAGTAGTTCAATCCCCACATTGTCACACAAGTCCCAGGGTGAAAACATAGGCCCTTTTAGCAAGAGCAGACACTCACCCTCACGTTGCAGGTGCCCCACAGACGACTCACAAATCTTCTTGTTCTCCCAAATAAACTCTGGAACAAACAGGCAGCTTCTCCTTTACAAACAGAACTAGGGGATTGCCCCAGGAATCTGCAGGGAACCCTTTCCTGCCCCCATCCCCGAAGGGAGGGGGCACTGAGACCTGAAAACAATGGTCTCCACCACTTCAATTATCTTCTATGTCTCTCTTTAAGGTGGAGACACACACCCTTTTACTTAAAAGTAGCCCTCTGTCAGGGTTGAGGCTTCTAGAGCCTTCACTGAGCTGCTTTCTCAGCAAGCTCCCAACTTCACAGCCACACTAAACACTGACTGAACTCTGACTCTGTTTAAAACTCCCAACGTTCTATACTAACTCCCTTGCTGCAGATTCCAATGTGGCTCATGCAGCTGTGATAGTTCTATTGATGATGTCATCCCCTCAGTCTCAGCTGAGACTGAGAACAGAGTGAGACAGTGTGAAACCCATTTAACTGGAGTTTCACAAGCTGCCTTCCCTGCCTACCACTAGGTCTCACTGGGATTCTAGTAACCTCAGGTAACAAGGGGGTTACACATGTTGTCTATAATTCATTTCACAGGGTTACTAACAGAGAACTTCATATCATTCAGTGTTATGCTTGGATGCCTAGGCCTGAAGAAAACAAAACAGAAAACTGTTCATTTCGGTTTAGGTTTAAAATACAGCTTCTACTGAGGCAAAGTCAGTTTAACAAATACCTCCACATGGAGGTCTCTTTGGACATCTCACAAGGGAAAAAAGGAAAAGGGGGTTCACCTCACAAGTGCGAGGGGGGGGGGTTACTTCTTGGCAGCTTTAAACCACTGCTTTACTGAGTATACTGTGTGCAGGTTTCTAAATGAGGCTAACAGGGCAAGCACCTATACGGCTAAAATCTCTCTGCAGAATGCACTGTGCATAGAAATTCTAGCACTGTCAAAGTGCCATAATGTTGCAATAATGGGACACAAGTGAAGATATATTAGCTACATTAGCTACCGGGTGGGGAGGCATGAAGACATTTTTCTTCCTGAAACCATAAAGAATCACAGGGATAGTACAAAGAGCTTTCCCAGGTGGCCTGTCTGGGAAAGGGAAAATAAAGCAGACAACAGAGACAGGATAGATACAGAAGGTGCTACTGTAGCAGACTTGAAGCAGGAGAAAGAGAAGAAGGTTCCAGAAATACAAATGGTCTTACAGCACCCTGCGACAGAAATCCTGAAAAATATAAATCTGGTGTCTGTTCCATTTACTGTAAGTACCTCTTTTTCTTTTGCCAACCAGAGTATCTGCTCTTTAATGCTGTAGCATGTGAAGTATGCTAAAATGAATGAAGAAGGCTGCTCCTCAGCTGGTTTGGGACCCAAAGTGAAATGAGCCCTTTCTATTTCCAAAGGACCATCCTGGTAGTAGACAAGCAAAATGGGTAATATAGATATTAGGAAGCCGCAGACATCCTTATCTTCTGCTTCCTCAGGCAGACCACAATCTTTATGCTATTTTGGGGTCCTCTGTTCTCTAGGTCATCAGGTCATCCACTTTAGCCCAAAGGTGACTTAGCTGCTGCTCCAAATAGGGGTTGCATTTTGTATCACCGTACAGCATCCCCCCATCCATTACCTCTGGGTTATGTCCATCTCATAGGCTGCAGATGCACATGTGACCAGATGTTGAAATCTGATCTGCCTAGGTCCTGTACCTTTACCACAGGTCTCCAGTAGTTATTTTATGTGCATCACAGAGGCTGCAAGCATTTTTGCCTAGCTTCACAGTATCAGTACTAAGGTACAGTAAGACTTATTACATCTGGATATTACAATTCACAGGAGTCTTGCTGACCCTAGAAGTGTGGGGTTGTACTGCTACAGTGGCTACTCTGTGATGCAAGTATTCTTTAACCCAGTTTTTATTCAGTTTAGCTGTTCTACTGCTCCTAGCCTAGTTAATGTTGTGGCTTTAGGTTGCCAGTTCATAAGAGAAGATAGCTACGGAATTCATTATTTGGCTTGTGTAAGCTGTTGTCTAATAGGCATTGTTGCTTAGATTTGCTTAACTCAGGCTGGCAGTCCTGAGGTCATTACAACTGTTTTTTCCAACTTTCAACTGTATTCTCATTGATACAGTTTGAATCGTTGTGGGCAGGTTATTACTTGGTTCACATTGCCATTTGGCTCTTAGCATGCATTGTGATATTATTTCCTGAGTGAATCCAGTTCCATTCATTTAAAAGAGTTTAAAAGTCCCTAACTCGCTGGAGAAGTTGGAGCTTCCAGCTCATGTGCCTTGCCTGGGTTTTAAATATAGCGACTACGCCACAGACTCTTCCTGCACCTCCCCCTTCCCCCAAGTTACTGCTAGGTGCTTTCCAGCTTGTAAAAAGAGCCATGGCTACACTCAGTGACTGATCCCCTTCTGCCAAGCGGCACTAGAACTGGGAGCCCCTTTCAAGGGGATCCAGTTCTCTCAGCACGGGTTGGGTCCCCTTGTGAGTGGACCCGACTAATGCACAGGGCCATGTGTCATGGTCTCTCCCCTACTCTACTGTCTCTGAATGGGGCAACATAATTTTACAGTACCTCACAGCAGTCGGGTCCTGGAACAACGCTCCTTCAGCAACAAGCTCTGCACCTGATCTGCATGCGGGAGCCTGCTTCACCCTACACCTCCATGAATTTGGTTTTCCAGATGAGTGAGATGACTCATATGCTCGGCCATGCCAGACCAAGAGCTGTACTTCCACAGGCCCACTGGCATATTACATTCTCCAACCGGTGTACATTCCTAAGGACAGGTCACTCATACATGCTCGCTGCACCATTCACTCTCTCATGCCTGCTATATCATTCACTGCCATGTTGGGGAGGGCCACAGCTGGATGGCATTCCAGCCACTCACTAGCATTTGCACCAGTGGATCCATAATTTTGCCAACCAAGCTCCACCATCTTGAGGATGGCAAACAAGTAGTATCAGTAGTTTTTTGACCATGAGAAACTATTCATGATATTGATCATTGCAGGACAACTCACTAAAAAGCCCTAGCATTTTTTTCAGTACACCATTCCCTCCACCTCTAGAGCTACCAAGTCACTCTGAGTCCCTAGCATAACGAATAAGGCAATATAAATAAAAACAAAAATCTTTCACTTATTCCTCCAACACAAGGACTGCTAGCTGCTCTCAGTATATAGTTTTAACAGGGTGACAGATATATATATATATATATATATATATATATATTTTTATACTAACATACTAAAAGCCAGCAGAATAGGCCTGACAGTCTTTTGTGTCTCCTCGATAGCCAGCCCCATTGAGTGCTCGCTCTCCCACCCCAGACCCTGAGAGGGTCATCTTTGGCTTCAGTTTACCCATGAACCTGTTCCACCCCTTCTTGAAGCCCTCCACAGTGCCCTCCTCCACCAGACTCCTGGGCAGTGCATTCCATGGCCCCACCACCCTCTCAGTGAAGTAATGTCTTCTACGTTCTCCCTTGTAATTTCCCCCCTCCAGCTTCCACTCGTGCCCCCTGGTTGTGCCTCCTTTTTTTAGCCTGAACATTTCTTTGGCTCCACCCCTAATTATCCCTTTCACATATTTGAAGACCCTTATCATGTCCCCCTATGTCTCCTCTCCTCCAGTGAGTACAGCCCAAGTTCTTCCAGCCTTTCCTCATAGGTCCTTTCTCTCATGCCCTGAATCATCCTGGTTGCCCTCCTCTGGACCCACTCCAGCAGTGCTATGTCCTTCTTGAGGTGAGGTCTCCAGAACGGCATGCAGTACTCAAGATGCGGCCTGAAACAAGGTATTATACAGAGAGAGGATCACCTCCTCCTCCTGGACATAATTCCCCAGGCTATGCAGCCCAGAATCCTGTTTGCTTCTGCAGTTTTCAGTGTTATTCATTTTGGTGTTTACCACCCCCCCAGGTCCCTTTCACTCGTGGCTTGCAGTGAGACCCCCCAGGGTGTATACATGACCTGGGTTTCTGACCCCCAGATGCAGCACCCTATACTTCCCTGGATTAAACCTCAGTCCCCACCTCCTTGACCACCCCTCCAGGGTATCCAGATCCCTCTGGACTGTCTCTCTTTCACTTTTTCCCCATCTGCCAGTGCTCCCAGTTTGAGTTATCCACAAAGAGGCTCATCCTACTCCTAACCACCTCTCCATATCAGAGACATAGGCATTGAACAAGAGTGGCCCCAGTACCGAACCATGGGGAACCCCACTGAAGACCTTCCTAGGGGAGGAGACTATCCCACCAACCACTATCCTATGTGTTTGCCCCATTTGCCAAATTTCAACCCATCTAAGCAACTGTCCTCCCACCCCATCCCCCCCAGCTTTGTTAACAACCCGATGTGGGGTACCGAGTCAAACGCCTTACTGAAATCCAGATATAGGACGTCCACCAGTCTTTGTCAGTCCAGGGTCCCCATCACCCAGTCGTAAAAATCTATGAGGCTGGTCTGACACGATCTCCCCAGGACAAAACCATACTGTTTGTCATCCAGGTGACCCAACTTTTCCAGTTGCCTCCCGAGCCTCTCCTTGATGATGCCCTCCATTAGTTTGCCTACCACAGACATTAGGCTGACAGGCCTGTAATTTCCCATCTCCTTCCTAGACTCCCCTTTGTGGATAGGCACCACATGAGCCACCCTCTAGTCTTGAGGCACCCATCCTGTCTGCAGAGAGGCATTGAAGAGTGCAGATAGTGGAGCTGCCAGTTCATCTGCCAGTTCCTTCAGAATCCTCGGATGCAGCCCATCCGGTCTCAGTGCCTTATCAATTTTTAGTGCCCGAAGGTCTTCCCTCACCCTATCTTCTGTGATTTCTCCTTCCCAATCTACCCCCTCAATTAAACACGCATCCCCTTATAGTTAATACATAATATAATACATAGAAACATAGAAGTTGATGGCAGATAAGGACGATAAGGACCACAGGGCCCATCCAATCTGCTCATTTCTTTTTCTACCTTATGAATGTGCCATCAGCCTTTGCTCTGTCAATGGCCCATCTATTCCTTCTCATCTGTATTGCTTCCTTATGCCTAACCCATGCCTGTTTGAAGCCCTGCACTATATCCATATCCACCACTTCCTGAGGTAGGCCATTCCATGCATATACAACACTTTCTGTGAAAAAGAACTTCCTCACATTACCCCTTAATCAGCCTCCCTCTTATCTCATGCTGTGTCCTCTTGTCCTGCTATTTTTCTTACATTGAAACATGTTAGACTCTTTCACCTTGTTAATGCCTTTAAGGTGTTTGAATGTTTCAATCATATCACCTCTCTCCCTCCTGTGCTCTAGGGTATACATATTGAGCTCCATTAATCTGTCCTCATATGTATTCTGATGCAGTCCCTGCACCATTTTGGTTGCCTTTTTCTGGACTGCCTCAATTTGGTTACTGTCCTTGTGAAGGTGTGGCCTCCAGTACTGCACGTAGTACTCCAGATGGGGCCTAAACACTGTCTTGTAAAAAGGGATTATTACCTCCTTCTTATGACTTGTGATACCCCTACTAATACACCCCGACATCCCCCTAGCCTTACCTACTGCTTTAATGGTTTGCTTGGATGATTTCAGGTCATCTGTGATGATGATGCCCAAGTCTCTTTCTTCCCTAGTGACTGCCAGCAACTGACAGTATATAGGCATATGCATCTGATTAAATCCCTCCCTCGCCATACACTATGTCAACAAGGGACAGAAAAATTACCCAGAGCACTTTGAATGTCTTTTACCTTAGAGGATCACTGGAAAACTCACAACAGCATCCCCATTCTTTCTCTCTCTCTCTCTCTCTCTCTCTCCCGCTCACCTTTCATCCACAGATTTCAATCATGCTGTAGACAAAAAAATGTAGATCCTGTCAGATCACCCTCTTAGGCAATCAGTTAAACCCCCTTTGCCCCAATGTGCTCTCGGCAGTAAGTGGACCAGGAAATAGCAAGCGAGCCAGATCAAGAGATGGAACAAAGGGCACAGTCTGAAGATACTTCGACAGGTGAACTGACATCCACTATGGAGGAGTTTTTCAAAATGCAACAGGTCATTGTGTTAAAGATCCTAGAGAGGATGGAAGAATTGGCCAAGGCAAACAAAGGGGACCAGACTAATACCAGAAAGCCAAAGAAATCTGGCAGTGAGGCCCAGCCAGACTCTGGACACCCAGATGGGAATGTATCAGTAGCTCAGCAGGTAGCACACTCGCCTCTGATGCCAGGAGATCAGATGGCTGTGGGTTCTATCCCCACACCAGACACTTTGGTTAAATCTCAGTACTGGCACAGTAGTGCAGTATGAGGGGGCTGCACTCCTGAGGTGAGACATTAAACTGAGGTCCCATCTGCCTGTTATGGTGGTAGTTCAGGTGAATGTTAAAGATCCCATGGCACTTCTTGAAAAGTGTAGGGGAATTTCCCAGTTGCCCTGGCCAAATTTCCCCCCATTCACTAAAAGTACCACCAACAGCTTAATCTGGTTCAAGGTCAGTTGACATTCATCTGTATCCCTTCCCTTGGGTCGTGCCTGAAAATAGGCAGATTTGGTCTAGTGCTCTTACCTGGTCAACAAAAAATTAATAAATAAATAAAATAAATAAACACCCCAGATGACACAGCCAATGCTGACTCGGACAATGAAGAGATCCAGGCAGAAGAGGAAGATGAGCCCACACTTACTGGAAAACGTACGGCCATTGATGCCCTGCCGGAGCTTCTGTGGTCAGTAAAATAAACTATGGGCTTCGAGGCCAAGAACCACCTCAGCAGTTCAAACTCAATCTGCTCATCGGGGTAAAGCAAAAGAAGGATTAAGTATTCCCAATATTCGAGGCCCTGGCAGAGGTCATCAGTAAAGAATGGGAGTCGCCCAACCCATCCAGAGTTTCAGAAAAACTGACCTTTGACAGGTTTTATCCAATCCAAGAGGATGTGAACAAAACATAGTGAACCCGTCCCCCCACGGTAGGCAACCAGGTTGCAGGCCTATGCAAGAAAATGGTCCTACCCTTATAGACCACTACACCCCTTCGTTATCCTACAGACAAGAAAATGGAGGAATTCTTGAAGAAATGTTTTGAGATGATGGGCCTGGACTGTACAGCCAACACTGCCGTGACTTACACCTCAAGAGCACTAGTCACATGGATCAAGGAACTAGCAGTGTCCCTAGATCCGAAATCCAAACAAGCTGATCTAGCAGAGTACACAATCCAAGTGGCAAAGTATGCAGCCGTCATGTCCATCAACTCTTTAAAAATGTCAGTCAGACTAGCCGTACTAACTAACCAAACCAGACAGATTATATGGTTAAAAATCTGGAATGCAGACTCAGAATCATAGGCCACATTGAACAAACTCCCATTCAAAGGAAACTTAGTATTTGGCGAGGGCCTAGAAAAATATGTTAAGCAGAAGGGGGATGGCAAGAGCTTGGACAAAGACAAGTCTACCAGAAGCACATATCGGCCGATATTTTGAATCAGATTTCATCCCTACAGGGGCAAACAAGACAGGAGACAAACAGCTCAATACTCCCAAGGAAAAATCTATGATTTCAAACCCTCCTACTTCAATAACGCCAATTGTGGCAAAGCATATGGCAAAGGCCAAAGAGGCAGATATAATACCACAGTCACACGCAGCAGATCCACTTCCAATTGACTATCATCTGCTTGTACCAAACAATCAGGACAAACTGACCAATTTGAATCAACAATCCTCTCTCCAATAGGTACTAGGCTCCTACAGTTTTCCAAAATCTGGAGAGAAACTACATCAGACAAATGTGTCATGGTGGTGTCTCAGGGATACTCCATAAAATTCCAACAAAAACCATCACAAGCAGGACCATGGTATCTCCAGTCTCTCAACACCCACTGAAGATCCAGGCAGTGAGGACCACTCCACAACCTGTTGTCCAACAAAGTGATAGTGACAGATCTGCCAGACCAAGTGGATCAGGGCATCTACTCAATCTTTTTCCAAGTTCCCTAAAAGACTGGAGACATGAGACCCATTTTAGACCTAAAGTTTGTCAACTGCTTAATGCAATACAAAAAAATTCAAGATGGAGACCCTACAGTTGACCCTACGGTCCATAAAACCAAGAGACTACCTCTCCTTCATCAACTTGAAAGATGCTCATCTCCACATTCCGATCAGACCATCACATTACAAATTCCTGATATTCAAAATCCTGTCAGCTCTACCAATGTCAGACCCTCCCTTTCAGTCTAGCATCAGCCCCCTGTGTGTTCACCAAAATGTCAGTCACCCTCGCCGCCAAGCTAAGGCAACAAGGAGTCCATATCATTCCATACCTCAATGACTTGTTGATCCAGGCCAGAACCCCACTAATGGCACAGCATTGCACCTAAATGGTAGTGGACTTGCTACAGTCACATGGCTGGGTAGTCAACTGGGACAAGAGCAGCTTGATGCCCAGCCAAGCTATAGAACATCTAGAAGCCACCATAGACATGGCAGAAGGGAAAGTGAGACCATCACAAAAGAGAACGGACAAAGGCTTAATGCAGGCTCGGGCTCTAAGGGACACTCCAAATCCCACACTGCAAGCAGTTCTATATATGCTGAGCTCCATGGCCTCCTGCATCGGCCTAGTCCCTTGGGCACTCTGGAACATGCGCCCGCTACAGACTCGTGCTATACAAGCAGGACACAGACTGCAGTATGACCTTTCCAAATCAATTCAGTTAGATCCCCCCACCCAAAAATTGCTAGCATGGTGGTTCAAGAAAAGCAAGTCACCAGGGGAGCAGACCTACAAATACAGCAAATACGATGTGGTGATAGAAACAGACATGATCCTAAAGGGCTGGGGGGGGGCCACACTGGATCACATGTTGACACAGAGCAAATGATCAGCCTTAGAGTCAAGAATGCATATCAATTTACTGGAGATGAGGGCCGTGTACCATACACTACATAATTTCCAAACAGTCATAAAGCACCAGAGAGCACTTATACGCTTGGACAACCAAGCAACAGAGGCTTACATATCAAATCAGGGAGGAACTAGACGTGCACGGCTGCTTTGTGAAACAAAGAGGTTAATGGACTGGGCACAGGGTCACCTGAAATCCATCAGCACCATACACCTAGCAGGCATACTCAATGTGAAAGCAGACTGGCTCAGTCGACAGGAAATGGCACCAGGAGAGTGGTCACTACACCTTCAAAAATTCCACCAGCTGAACCAGAGGTGGGGACCACTGGAAATGGACCTCATGGCATCCACAAGAAATACTCATCTACCAAAATATTTCACCGGATTCAAAGAAGCTGAAGCCCTCAGAGTAGATGCCCTGTCACAGGAATGGCACTTCAGAAGGCCATACATAATTCCCCCAATCCCTCTTATACAACAGGTCCTGAACAAAATCAAACAGACAGAATCCACGGTGGTACTGTTGACTCTGAATTGGTCCAGAAGGCATTGGTACACTGCTCTAGTCGATAGACACTGCATGGACACTGCCATTTCGACCAGACCTGTTGACACAAGGTCCAATCAACCACCTGGACCTACTTCCCCTGCATCTCACTGCCAGGTTACTAAGAGGCAGAGGCTGTTAGACAAAGGCTACAGCCAAAAGGTGGTGGATACTATGCTGTAATCTAGACCCATGTCCACTACCACCATCTACAAGAGACACTGGTACATCTTTGATAAATGGTGTTCCGATAATGGAGTAGAGAAACAACCCATGTCTATCGCTTATGTCTTACTCTTCCTACAACAAGGGCTTGATAAAGGCCTTTGTCTCATTATTGGGAGTACAAGCCACAGCAATTGGAGCAGGCACAGGTCTAGTTGAAGGATACTCTTCAGGAGCACACCTGTATGTGCTTAGATTCCTAAAGACTGTATGCAATATTCATCCCAAGCACAAATAGACACTACCACCATGAGATCAGAACACTATACTAGATGCATTAGCCATTGCACCTTTCAAACCAATGCAGACCACAGACATTAAATGGGTATCTTTTAAAACAGTATTTCTTCTGGCTGTTTGCTTGGCAAGGTGAAGAAGCGAAATCAGGGCACTCTCCTGTAATTCCACCTTTCTGATTACACGCACTGATGGGGTAACATTAAGGACAAACCTGGCTTTCATTCCAAAGGTAGCTACACCCTTCCATATGTCCCAAACGATCGAGTTGATCGCATGGATTACTCAACCAAACCAAGACCAAGGCAGAGAGGCACAGCATTGGGACACGAAGAGAGTGGTCACCACATATCTGAACAGAACAAGAGACTTCAGACAGGCCAACAATCTATTCATACTACCCAGTGGGCTCAGGAAAGGACAGGCAGTGGCTACATCAGTGTTAGCCAGCTGGATTAAATTTACCATCATCAAAGCATACAGGCAACAGGGACTATCTCCATCACAGGGCATCAAAGCCCACTCTACCAGAACAGTGACAACATCCTGGACAGATCATAATGAGGCCTCCATACAGGACATTTGTGGAGCAGTAACTTGGTCCTCAATTCACAACTTCACCAGGCACTATAGACTTAATGTAACAAATTCCAGTAAGGCAAATTTTGCTAAAAAGGTACTGCTTAGTTATACTGGACCTTAGCTGGAAAGTCATCTACCCACCCAAATCTAATTCTTACTGCCTTTTAGGACCCAGAGGTAATGGATGGGGGGATGCTGTAAGGTGTTGAAGAATGCAATGGCAGTTTACTCACCTGGTAAAGGTGATTACGTGAGCATCACCTTACAACATCCCTGTTCCCACCTGGGTAATCTAATCAGATGACTATCCAGCAAATGTAACACCACTATCATAGTTCTTGGATTTTTCAGCACGTCATACTGCTGGACTTTTTAGTGTGTATTTAATAGGAAACACTACTTTGCTTAGTGTACCTTTACTTATGGAGTACTCAAATTTAATTCTGGACATTCAGACATATGCCTCTTCTCTCCTCACTCCTCTTTACTCCTCTTATACTCCTGTGTACCATTTCTCCCTTCATGTCATATCATGTTTCTTCCCACAGTAACTCTACAGATCACACAGCTTTGGAAAAACTGAACTGGAGACCTGTGGTAAGGGAGAGGACCTAGGCAGATCAGATTTCAACATCTGGTCATGTGCATCTGCAGCCTATGAGATGGACGCAACCCAGATACTGTAAGGTGATGCTCATGCAATCACCTTTACCAGGTGATTAAAGTACCATTATATCAGACTAGATTGAAGCTTGCATGTTCATTTGCATTATATTTAACTCTGCTACCTGGTATTCAGCTGCCTCCACTCTTTGCCCAAGGTCCCGTAGTGGGCTGCAGAGATGGGGAATATCTTGCAGAAATGTTTTAAGCATAGACTTGATTTCTGTCATATTGTTCGGCTGAGATGCCTCCATCAGGGATGGCACAGCTGTGGTCACCATTTGTTATGTCTCCTGGGACTGCCTGAAGCAATTTTTACTTCTATATGTTCCACGACAAAACTTGTCTGATTGAAATGACAGGCACTGATTTCGTTAGGTCCTGGCAATCTCTAATGAAACGTGCAGTACTTGGGGTTATTTGAACACACTTAAAAGACACAATGTTATGAATTTAAACAGATGACTACGGAGCTCTATTTTCAGCTAGAGATGCAGTGAAGTAACACAAAGTGGCCACTTCACGTTACCATTCGGCTATGCAAAGTACCCATTTTAAACCCTCAATTCGTCACTTCACATTGTAATTATGACTTTGCATTGCTCACTCCACCTTACTTCGCTTTAAGGCGGAGTGAGAATTCACAGGCAGCACACATACATCACACAGCCTTCCTTACTTCCTTCTGGCATTTCTCTTGCATACCTCTAGATCATCTGACACAGGTCACTATCCATTTTTGTTGTTGTTAGTCCTCCGCCATTGTGCACCATTATGTGTATAATAATGTTAAATGTGTGTTCCGTCTTTCTTTTACATAACCTTGTTTACCTCCTAAAAATGGTGAGAATCATGGCCAAAAACAGCTGAAATGAAATAAAGTAAAAAAGTTGTGTCATTGCCCTCATTATATTCCTACTTACAAAACCAGAAAGCCATCATTCCAGATGAATAAATACCAATAAAATATGTGCACTGCTAATGCAAATGTATTTATAGCAAAGCAAGGCACACTAATGATCCTTGCCCTTCAGCAGTTAGGCCTTTTCATTAGTGTGCCCCCTAATGAAGGCCTAAGCACTAAAGTGCAGGGGTCATTTGTGTGTGGCTTGTTTTGTCATCAATAAATTTGCACTAGCATTGAACATTTTTTCTTGGCATGTATTCATATAGAGTACTGGCTTTCTGGGTCTGTCTTGCACTCTTGGAGTTAGCTACTCTCTACCAGAACCTGTCCATAGTGTTAGTGCAGCATGCTTCTGACGGCCCTGTTATATTCCTACTTAATAATGTCTGTTTACCATGAAATATTTTTGGTGCCTCAGTAATGTTTCCTTTCTGTCATGGTGGTTTGTTTGTTGAAAAGCAGGAGTGAGCAGTGCAATAATCTGCTAAACAGCATGTGTGCAGTGCACTGTCAGAACAGGCACATGGCACTGTGGACCCGGTATCACCTTAATCCGTGAATTGCTTCATGGAGCAGATTTTAGCCACCTTGCCCACCTCTATTCTCAACTGTCATTCCCTCAGCAGCTTGCGGATGTGTCCCAAAGCTACTACTTGTTGTTGGCTGTTTATAAATACACACATGGCTGTCACCACTTCTTGCAAAATGCTGTCTAGTGTACGTCTCTTCTGCTCAGGTGGGGGGTGGGGTAAGGGACTTACCAAGATAAAAACTCTGTCTGCTCGCAGTTAGGGTTGGCCAGATGTTGATGAAAAAGGCAGCTTTTATAATAATAATGAGATGAGGTGAGGTGAGGCACTGTGATTGTGATTAGTACTGAAGGAGAGTAAGAGCAGTTTCAGGCAGGTTGCAGTCCAGCTTAGACAGCAGTAAGTGAATAAGGCTATCTATTTTTATTTATCAGAAGTTTTAAATGTTTTCTGCACAAGCAGGGATAGTTTGGAAGAAATCTGCTTATTTGAGGTGTGGGGTGGGGAAGCTTTGGCACCATAAAAACACAGCTGAAAAATACAATCTGCCCTGGGATACCGCCCCCGATAAGGATCCATGTTTAAAAATGTTATTTTATTTTTGTTTTTGCAGTTAAGTCTTTCCATACATTTTTCATTAGAAGAGGCTGATGTATCAATTACATGATACAACATTTTTAACAGCATCACAAACAGTATGGTATGCAATTAACAGGAGTACACGTATGAAAATTATGAGTATAGAATTACAAGTATTATAGGGAAAGTACAAATACAGAGACAAACTGGTTGTATTTCCCAAGCAGACCATAACCGTCTGAGTGTGATAGGGGGCAATACTGCCCTGGGTTCAACTTCAAGTAGGGTTCTACTGTGCCATTATGAGAGAAGATCTTTGATTTGTACATTCTGTTCTGGATTTGATAGCATGTATTGAGATTGCTGGAAGGGGCCAACACCTCCGGGTAGGTAGCCATGGTTTTAGCAGCACAGTGGAACATTGCAGCTAAAAATAGCCAGTGTTTGGATTCTGTCCTCCAGCTTCGTACGATCAACTGTTTGGCTGCTATGCTTACCATTAGGAGCCACTGAAGCTGCAGTCTATCTATGACTACAGAAGGAGGGGGGGGTTCCAATTGGGTACAGAAGAGAGTTCGGTGGAAATGCTAACTGCAGAATATTTATGCAGCAATGGTGAATTTCATGCCAGAACTGGGCAATTTTCATGCAGGACCATAATACATGTATTAGGTCTGCTTCTGGGCAGTGACATCTCCAGCACAGTCATGAGACATGAGGCTGAATTTTTTTCAGTTTTACTGAGTCTGGTACCAATTATGCAGGACTGTTCTTCCGGTACATTGGGGAGTGGAGAAAAACTAAGAGCCATCTCAGCAGATTGAAATCAGAAGGAGGGTGGGTGGAAGAGGCGAGGGACCAGGCAGAGGTATATAACAAGTACTTTGCCTCTGTGTTCACTAGGGAGGGGGATGAGATATCTACAAAGCAAGGCATGATGGGGATAGACGCGGCAGTGAGTGGGATCAAGGGAGCAACAGAAATGGAGCAAGAGGAAGGGAGAGGTACCACAGGGGTGTCACATCTGGATAAGGATAAAAAGGCCAGTAAGGTGGAGGGGAAAGATGATGCTATCTCCACCAAAAGGGTGTGGTTAGCCCTCAAGGCCCTAAAGGAAGACAAATCTCCTGGGCCAGATGGCATTCATCCGAGAGTACTATGGGAATTGGCGGACATACTGGCTGCACCACTGGCAGAGCTCTTCAACAGGTCACTTGAGACAGGGAGGGTACCTAGGGATTGGCGAGAGGCACATGTGGTGCCAATCCATAAAGGGGAGTCAAGGGAAGTACCAGGTAAGTATAGACCCATCAGTTTGACCTCTGTGGTGGGAAAATTAATGGAGAGTATACTACAGGAACAATTGGGGGTGTACTTGGAGGAGGTGGGAGGTCTGGATAGTCGGCAACATGGGTTTGTGCCAGGTAGATCATGTCAAACCAATCTTGTGGAGTTCTACGAATGGGTAACATCAGAACTGGACAGGGGAAAGCCTGTGGATGTATTATTCTTGGACTTCAGCAAGGCGTTTGACTCTGTCCCCCACAATGGTCTGGTGGAGAAACTGATGGGGTTAGGAGTAGGACCTTTGATCGTCAGATGGATTGAAAACTGGCTAGCTGGACGCACCCAGAGAGTAGTGGTCTGTGGGGAGCTCTCGAACCCTAGAGAGGTTGGTAGTGGGGTACCACAGGGCTTGGTCCTGGGTCCGATCCTGTTTAATGCATACATATTGGATATCAGGGAGGGTATAGGGTGTGAAATGAGTCTCTTCGCTGATGACTCCAAGATGGGAGCAGTAGTTGAGGAGAAGAGGGAGGTTGGCCTGCAAGGACCTGGACACCCTGGAAGCTGGGCTCACACATGGAAATTAAATTTCAATATCACCATGTGCAAGGTGTTGCATCTTGGGTGGGAAACCCTAAACACAGGTACACCCTGGGAGGAGGCGCTGGAGGCCTCAATAAGGGAAAAAGACCTAGGGGTCATGGTGGATGCATGTATGAATAACTCTGAGCAATGCTGGAGAGCGACTAGCAAGGCAAACAGGATGTTGGGATGCATCATAAGGGGGATCACCTCTAGGAGCAAGGAAGTGATTCTGCCGCTGTACAATGGACTGGTTATACCACACCTTGAGTACTGTGTACAGTACTGGAGACCACACTTGAAGAGGGACATACAGCTCCTGGAGAGGGTACAGAGGAGGGCAACTAAGACGATACGAGGGCTAGGGGATTTGACATATGAGGACAGACTTGAGGAGCTCTGCCTGTTTTCATTGGAGGAGAGGAGAGACAGGGGGGACATGACTGAGGTCTTCAAGTACCTGAAGGGAATAAATAGGGTAAACATGGAGGGGATCTTTAGACTAAAGCAGGGAGGTATCACCAGAGGGCATGGTTTGAAGTTGGAAGGTGGAAGGGTGAGGGGGGAAAAGAGGAGGAGGTTTTTCACTGAGAGGGTGGTGGACCCTTGGAATGCACTGCCTGGTGAGCTGGTTCAGAGATCCACAGTGGAGGGTTTCAAGAGAGGGTGGGACAGACACAGAAAGTGGATGTATCAGATGATGGCCTGTCCCAGGGGGTGGGGATGGATGATAGGGGTTTCTGGAACACAAGGGAGGGGAGGGCCTCGGCACCCAACTAGGGATCTGAGGTTCGAGCAGATTCGATAGACCGTAAGGCCTAATCTGCTGACAAATAGTATGTTAGTATGTTAGTATTCTAAACTGCTGGCATTAGGGCAGGATATTTAAATCAGGATTAATAAGTGACTCAACCTCCCCTCTGATACAGTGATGCTAAGAGCACCCTTCAGTATCTGTCTAGATGTATCTGTCAGGTCTGGGAGACTGTTAACAATAGTCTCATAAATATGCTCTGCCCATTCCTTTGCTTGATATGAGCCACCACATCATTACCTGCTTTGGGTAGTGGTGGTTTAAGGAGATATCTGTCTCCTTAAGTGTCTACAATACTATGGATATTCACATACTTCCACAAACCCCCTTGGGGATAAGACATATCTCCTCCTTAGGTTTTCATATGAATCTGAATGGATGTGCAAGGGCTGGTATAGGTCTTGTTTTCTTGTTATTCCTTTGGTCTCCCAGTCATTTGAGTATATGCACCTCCCCCCTACTCAGATTTGTGGGTTTCTGCACAATGGAATATGGGAAGTAGGGGTTGGAGAGGGGTGCATCAACTGCTTCACTTTCTTCCATACTTTGACTGAGAGGGGCATGGTGGGTCTCTTGTGAGACTGCTTCCTCTGGTGGAGAGAACAGAAGTACAGTTAGGGTCATCCCTCATAAAATATCTGTTTCAATCTTCAACCACTGTGTCAGGAGCACTAGGGGATAGAGAAATCCAGTGCAGCAGCAGTTCACTTCTAAAGGTGATGTAGTAAACAAAGAAGCAGGGCTGAGACCTTTCCCTGCTCCCCAATGGGCTCCCAGTTTGGCCGTACTGTATATAGAGGCCTTTCCCTCACAAAGGAAACTGCTAATCAGTTTGTCCATTTTAAAAATTGGATTTAAAATAATTTCTGCAGGGCAGTACCCGAGCCACACAAAACTTTACTGGCTTTCCATGAGTCATCAATAAGAAGCTAAAATACTAATCTTGTATTTATTTATTTTATTTATTGAGTCTTGGATTACAGCACCTTTGAGCAATACAACTCATTTACAAGGTTCCACATCAGTAGTACAAAACAAAACAAGGTAAACAATTGATAACTAAATAGCGGACATCAAGAATATACTTTAAAACAACTAATAATACATCGAAAGCAATCAAAATAGCACTGAATGTTACTCAATATAGCAGTAAAGAGGGCTAGAGGAGTGGGCAGCCTGGGAGGCCTTGTCAAAATCTAAGAGAGAAAGTAATGGGGTATAACTTGGGGGGACAGGAGAAACAAAAGGGGGGAAGAGAAGAGTTGCACAGGAGGAGGAGGGGAAAGGAGAGGAGTTGCAAAGGAGGAGATGGGGATAGAGAGATGAAGGGAGGGGAAGGTGGAAGGAGGGGAATGGGGTGAGTGCAGAGAGAAGGTGGGAGCATTGATAAAGGGAGGAGGAGGGAGACAAATTAATAGTAGAGGGAGAAGAGGTGGTGTTTAATCTGTCATAGGCATTCCATTAAGAACTGTACTACTAAGGACTACACTGGTCTCATGTGCACTAAGTAAAAACACTCTGCTTCAGAGCCCAAATAGAAAGTTTTAGTATGAAAGTCACTTGAAATTTGGTAACAAGGTCCCAGTCTAGAAATGTCCCTTAAAATGTTATACAGGCTTTATAGGCAGCCTGCCCCACTCAACAGTGTAGTCCTACTGCAGTCTGTGGCAAAAGCGTGTAAGTTTTCACAGTGCTCTTCTCTCTCATTTGGTACTTTATGTCAATTCTTGTATAAGATCTGATCTGTATTCACAGCAATGGAGACTAACTCTGCATGTAATGCTGCAACTGTTACAGGTTAATTCAATGTCATTAAGAACTGTGACTCCTTCTTCTGGTGCACCCCTGGTAACCTTCAATCTCAAGTGTTCTGTTTCCTTCTACAGCCTCAAGATACTCCTTCTGCCCCATGTACTAGACTCCTGTGTCTGACTTCACTGAACTTCATTGGTTTCCACAGCACACTGCTGGTCATCTCGGTAACTCCAGCTCCTGCAGTACCATACTCTGCATACTGGGGAGGGGGGTGTGTGATACAGGAATTGAACACACAGCAGTCTTTTTTTGGGGGGGGATTAGGTGATGCAGGAATTGCTGCACAGTGGCATCACTTTATAACTTACTGGAGCTGCCATTCTTTGGGGGCAGGGGGTGATATAGGACCTGTCACACAGTGGCATCAATTTATACATACCAGAGCTGTCTGTATTTTGGTGGTGTGGTGATACACACAGCAGCATCAGTTTATACATATCAAAGCAGCCGGTTTTGGGTGGTGCGGTACAGAAATTGCTGCAGAGAGGCATTAGTTTATATATACTGGAGCTGTCAGTTTTGGGGGGGTGATACAGAAATTGCCACACAGATAACTAGTATTGGAATCTACCCGAGAGGGAGCAATCTTAGACCTGGTACTCTCAAATGGAGATGGCGAGAGGATCAAAGATTTAGAAGTGGGTAGCCATCTGGGAACTAGTGACCATCTAACAGTATGGTTCATGATAAACACAGCAGTAGAGTCAAGCCATACAAAAGCAAAGGTACTGGACTTCAGGAGGCCTGACTTTGCCAAAATGGGTGAGTGCCTAAGGAATGCACTAGTAAATGGGCAGGAAGAGGTGTGGAAGAACAATGGGGAATAATCAAAACTGCCATCACAGTGACAACACGCCTTTGTGTGAAGCAAATAAACAAAACAAAATGATTTTAAGAAACCACTGTGGTTCCCAAAGGAGGTGGTAGGGAAGGTTAGGGAGAAAAAGAGAGCATTTAGGAAGTACGAAGAATCACAAAAGGAGCAGGACAGAGAATTATATCAGTTAAAGCGCAAGGAAGCAGGAAAGGCAGTCAGAACAGCAAAGGCCCAAACTGAGGAAAAGACAGCCAACTCAGTTAAGAAGGGGGATAAAACCTTTTATAGGTTTATCAGGGAGTGAAGGAAGACCAAGTGAGGGATAATGAGGCTTAATAAAGGGAAGGGGAGTGGGCAGAGGGTGACTATGAAAAGGAAGAGATACTAAACAAATATGTTTGCTCAGTATTCACAAATGAAGAGGGGGAGGTGCCTAAACCAAACAATAGAAACACGCTGGATATGGGGGTTGATACCAACCCATTCACAGAAGAAAGAGTTCTGAAAGAACTCTTAAAACTGAAGGTGGACAAAGCAATGGGACCTGACTGAATTCATGCCAGAATTCTAAAAGAACTAAGGGTAAAACTAGTGACACCACTGACTACCCTTTTTAATAAGTCATGGGAGGATGGAGTGGTACCTGAGGACTGGAGGAGGGCAGATGTTATTCCACCTCACAAAAGTGGGAGCAGGGCAGAAGCAGGAAACTACAGACCTGTTAGTTTAACCTCAGTGATTGGGAAAATGATGGAATCACTTCTGAAGGAAAGAACTGTTGAGTACCTAGAGGCCAGAGGGGCACAAAACCCAAGGCAGCATGGATTCACAGTGGGAAGGTCATGTCAGATGAATCTAATAGACTTCTTTGACTGGGTGACCAAAGTAGTAGATCAGGGAGGGGCTGTGGACATGGCCTACCTAGACTTTAGCAAGGCATTTGGCACAGTCCCACACAAAAGATTAATATGCAAGTTGGCCAGCCTGGGAGTGGGTCTCAAGATGGTAGCCTGGGTAAAGAATTGGCTGGAGAACAGGGCACAGAGGGTAATAGTAAACAGAGTCCACTCTCAAGAAAGGGGAGTTACTAGTGGGGTTTCGCAGGATTCGGTACTCAGACCAGTCCTCTTTACTGTCTTTATAAGTGACATTGCAGAGGGACTGGAAGGAAAAGTATGTCTCTTTGCAGACAACACAAAGATCTGCAACAGAGTTGATACACAAGGTGGGGTGGAAAGGATGAGAAGGGACTTGGCAAGGTTGGAGGAATAGTCAAATGTATGGCAGCTTAGATTCAATGCTAAGAAGTGCAAAGTAATGCACCTGGGAAACAAAAACCCAGGGAAAGAGTACACAATGGTGAGTGAGATACTAACAACAACAAAAATGGAAAGGGACCTGGGAGTAGTCATATCAGATGAGCTAAAGGTGAGCAAGCAATGTGAGAGAGCAGTAAGGAGGGCTAGGGGGATACTGGGATGCATAGGGAGAGGCATCACCAGTAGTAGTAGTAATATTTTATTGATCGACTTATTCAAGTCATCACAATTAAAAATACATATATTTAAATTCAGTTAAATACACATCTTAATAATTTCCATATTAAAACATCCATCATACATCATCTATACATTAAACTTCAATTTTACATTCATCTATATAGTGTCCACATTATTAAATGTATTTCAATACCAGTATATTGGACTAAACACAAACAACTTAACCCACCCCTTGAAATGAGGTGGTCCTCACGTGCAATTTTTTCTGCTCCATTATTTTTAGAAAGGAGGCCACAGAGTGTAACATTTCCAGGTTATGAGATTTTAACAAAAATTTCTGGTCTAGATCAGTTTTACTCAAAATCTCCCCCAAAATTCTTCTTCTATCTTTCTCATATAGAGGGCATATTATTATTAAATGTCTAAGAGTATCTTTGTCTATTCCACATTTACATAGTATATCCCCCACTTTTTTCTCTTTACTATATATATTTAATTTCCAGTTAGTTGTTATAGTCTCAAATCTTGCTCGGGTTAATAATTTCCTAAGCTCAGGATTAGTCACCGCTCTCAAATAATATTCCAATTCATGTGACCTCTTATTTTTTCATCATCCATTCATTCATTTTGCATTGTGTACACAGTGCCAAATCCAGCTGGGTATATTAATCTCTAACCCTTTCTTTAATTCTTGATTTCATTATATCTGCTGGACAAATCATACTTTCCAATATTATCTCTAGCAGCCCCATTGGTTTTATTATTTTCTCCATGATTACCATACTTGGAAATAACCTATAGTGTTTACTATACTCCATTGCCTCTTCCATGCATAATCTAGGAAACTTACCAAGTACCAAGTCTTCTCATGTCTGATATTAAAACCTTGTATTCGCTGTTCTCAAATGGACCTATGCATCAAACCTGTATATTGTGTCTACTATTGTTGCTTGTACCAAATCTGTTTCATGCATATTACTGTTACCTTGTACGCCACTGTCACCCTGCGCCATGTGTTATGGCCCGGGTCGTGCCTGAAAACAGTCCCTGGATCAGTGCACTCACCCGGTTATCAAAGTCAAAACTAAATAAATAAATGAATAAACTTTTGGTTACTCATATTATATACCTTCAACCAATATTTCAATTGTCTTATTTTAATTTCACATTCCAATTGATATTGTCCCAATTCAGCCCTAACCATTGCTGATGGCGTCCCATTGGGAAGTCCCAACATTCTTTTATGGAATTTATTCAAAATACTTTCTAACTCTGAAAAATCACAAAGTCCCCAAATTTCTGCCCCATAAAGTATTTGAGCTTTAACTTTTGCATTTAAAACACTCAAATTTCCTTTTACTGACTGCCTTTCATGTTTATACGTGAATCTATTCATTACTAGTACAAATCTATTAACTTTATTACATTTCCTTTATATGTTTATTCCATGTTCCATCTTGAGTAAAAACTATTCCTAAATAACAAAATTCTTTAACCACTTCCAATTTATACCCATCTATTTTGTATTGGTATTCTTTTTTCTTAGCTCCAAAAATCAATACTTTTGTTTTCTCATAATTTAATAATAAATCTGCCTTCTTATATTCTCTGACAAATTTGGTTAATATCCTATTTATGCCAATGAAGCTTGTGGATAATAAAGCTACATCATCCACAAAGGCCAAATAAGCACAATACTTCTCGCCTCTTCTAGCAAATGAAAATCTGAGTCATATAATTTACTTAATGTTGTTTGAAAATATAAATTGAAAAACAATGGTGAGAGAGTACATCCCTGCTTTACCCCAATATTGGTTTGAAACCATTGTGTCAGTTGTCCCTTTGGTGAATATCTTACACTTGTATAATTATCTTGATATAGTCGCTCAATCATTGTCACCATAACATCACCAGTAGAAAACAGGAAGTTGTTATCCCTCTGCACAGAGAGCTGGTGATACCTCATCTGGAGTACTGCATGTAGTTCTGGAGACCCAATCTCCGCAAAGACATAGACAGGATGGAGGCAGTCCAGAGGAGGGCAACTAAAATGGTGCAGGGTCTGCACCGGAAGACATATCAAGAGAGACTTAGTGAGCTTAATATGTATAGCCTTAAAGAGAGGAGGGAGAGGGGGGACATGATAGAAATGTTCAATTACCTCAAGGGAATCAATAAAGTCCAAGAGGGTAGCATCTTTCAGAAAAAGAGGTGTGCAAGAACAAGGTGGCACAATTTGAAGCTAGAGGGGGAATGGCTCAGAGGTAATGTGAGGAAGTATTTTTTCAAAGAGAGGGTTGCGGATGCATGGAACAGCCTTCCTGAGGAGGTTGTGGAGTCAAAAACAGTGGTGGAATTCAAGAATGCATGGGACAGTCATAAGGCAATTCTAAGGGGTAGGGGTAGGAAGAAGTAGGCTGTTGGTTAGCTAGGATCTGCAGCTTATCCATTAGGTAGGGAAATGGGCAGACTGGGAGGGCCAAGCAGTCCTTATCTGCCATCAAATTCAATATTTCTATGTTTAGAAGAACTGGTTTATACATACCGGACCTGCTGGTTTTTTGGGGGGGTGACACAGAAACTACTGCACAGAGGCATTAGTTTACACCAGGGGTTCTCAAATGGTGAGGCCAGCCTCCTTGGGGAGGCCCCAAACTGTTCAAGGGGAGGCTCAAGCAAGTCTGAAAAAGTACTGTATTTAAATTTAGAGTTTTATGTATTTTGTGTGACGAGATGAAGCAAACTGGAAGAGGATAACAGTAGGTGAATTTTATGTATTTATTTACTAATAGGTGACAAGGAAAGGTGAATGAGCCAAGGCTCATTTCAGGTGTACCCGGGGAAGGGTAGGGAGTGAATACATTTCAAAAGGTAACTGCAAAACAATCAAGAAATACACAATGAACAATAGTGCAAACAAATATGAACAATAAACTAATAATGAGTGCTGGTAATTGATCAATTTGTAGACTGATGGCAGAACAGCCCAAATACAAGGGTTGAGCGTAGAAGTGCTAAGAGCAATAGCAGGAAGGAGGAAAGTAATCCCTAGAAGTTGCTTAGAAGCAAGGAAGGAGGGGGAGAGGCAAAGTATGTAGGAAGGTTATTTCATATACTGTAGAGAACAAACAGAGAAAGTAGTCTCACTCATGAAGGTACTGCAACAAGGGGTAACAATGGTTCACGAATGAAAATAGCAGAGCAAGTAGGCTGGTATGTGGGGGTGGGGTTACAATAAGCTGAATAATAATATTTGTTTATTTTTATTTATTTATTATTCAGATAACACCCTTGAGCACAGGAGCTCTTTTTCAAAGGTTCCACATCAGTATAAGACAAAGAACTGATGAAAGAACTGAATGTGAGCCAAGTACTCAAAGGGGTTTCAATTTATTCATGGTGTACTGCGCAAAGTACAGTATGTTATTTTTCTTTGGGGAGGCCCACGATTGTTTCAGTTTTTGGGGGAGGCTCAAAATCTTTTCCATGGATTTGGGGAGGCTCACTGTGACAAAGTCTAAGAACTATTGGTTTACACATACCAGAGCTGCTGGTCTCAGGGGGGGCTATACAGAGATTGCCACACAGAGGCATCAGTTTATACATAGCAGAGCAGCTGGTTTCAGTGGGGTGGGGAACACAAAAAGACATGAGAGGGGGATTCACAAAACAAACTGAAGGTGAAAAATCTTCCCTAAGTCCCCAAAAGGTCCGTAGCTGTGAGAAAAAAGGGGAAATTGCTCTTAGTGCTATACACAAAACCTCCGCAGCTGTGGAAAAAAGTGCAGCTGCGGAAATTCCTGAGGTAAAAAAAGTTAATTGATAAGTATGGCACATCCCCTCAAAGGCTATTCTCAGGTTTTTTCTGCAGTTGCATAAAAAAGATGCACACATGAGAGCGTGATGTAACACTCCCTGAGCAAAATGCAGTGCCCCAACAATTGACATATAATTATAGTGATGGTCAGGTACAAGTAATAGCAAACCAGTGGGTGTATAGCAGTGACAGTTGTTACAGCAACACTAGCACACATTGTCATTGAATGACAACAAACAACCACCACCAGACCCAGTGCAGCCCATGAAGGAGCCCCACAGGCAGTAGAGACTGAACAGCGTGCAGTGAGTGCTACTGCAACAGGCAACAGAAACATTCCAGGGAGAGACATGACCAGCAGTTACAGGCAGCCACTTGGTGCATGGTATTTCTGGTACCAGTGGTGCTACAGTGGTCCCAGTTGAGGGAATGGTTGCTGGTTTCTCTGTGGGTACTTTCAGCTACATCTATGGCAAGACTGTCCAAGTCTGCTGCTCCAGCTAATTTGGATCTCTGCTGTTGTGCTTCCCAATCCTTTTCCGTAGTTGCAGATCCACAGTTGCAGATTTTTAGCACTTGTGCAATTTACGCAGCTGCTGAATTTCCACAACTGCTGGGATTTTTGTGGAATTCCACTCATGTGCAATTTTTCTTTCAGAATATCCTGCACCAGTATTTCTGCAGTACTGCAGGTCTTTTTCCAGCACCTGTGGGGTTTATTTATTTATTTGAACATCAGTTTAAAACCTTTGAGCCAGAGGCTCATTTTCAAAGATACCTCGTCACATTGAGGACAAACAGAGACAAGATTTAGGTTACAGCATAAAAAAAAATGATTTTTGAGTTACACATAAGTAGTTTCATACATACACAATTTACACAAAGTGGGTTTCATACATTCAACAGTTTTGTAGCAGTACAGTGATACTGCATAGCACATGCTGGAAAAGACAGAGGCAGAGTGCAGACAGGGGGAAAAAGGAGGGGGGGTGAGGTGGAGAGACACCCAGTGGGCATTGTCAGCTGTGATGAGATCAAGGCCTCATTTAGTGAAAGGAGCAGTTGCGAGTGTTGAACAGTTGGTTCCAAAGGGTAGGATGGGGCTCTGTAGAGGAAGGGTTTGTGGCTGTCTTTGTGAATACTGCCTTTGGCTGCTAGAGGTTTCTCCAGGAATCTGGTTGGAAAGGGAGAGCTGAGCTGGGTGTTGGGTTGTCATTTCCTAATAAAGATTAGAAGCATGGAGCTGTTTTCTCTCTTAAAGAGCAGATATTTAGTAAACTTGTCTGTTTTTTTCAGATTCTGACATTGTGTTATCATTGTGGATCAGACATCAGATGTCCATGAAGGTGGTCCGAAGATTTCAATTCACTTGCTGAACTCCCCGACCACTAAACTAACATGGAAGGATGTCTCTGTTTTTAAAAAAAGACAGCAGCTACAGAAAGAGAAGCCCAAACAGATGTGACATCAATTATAATTTTTTGCTCGGGCTTCAGGGACGCTCACGTATGCTGACATGAACTGCACTCGTTCTAAACTGGAACTGGGTCAGCACTCCATATCGTGAATCACAGGCAGGTGCTTGAGTGGGCAGGACCAGCATGAGCCGTAGGGGAGGTGTTGTTTTCTACCTTAGTTGGCCGGTGCTGAGTGAGAGTTTTAAGGTCCACTATTTTTAAATAAATAAAAAAATTCTGAGCTGATTTAGATTTACAAGTAAATGTTTCAACAAAGCCAGTAATAGTATGTGTGGGGTTATCATTTTTTTGGTAAATCATTGTGTAGGTTGCACATTGTCTTGCACTCCTACTACGGCTCCGCCATTGACAGAGAAATAATGGGAACTGCTGTTACGGGAACCCTTGTCATGCCACGTCATTGTTGGCTGTCCATCTTTACCTCATGGCCGAATGTTGCACATCTCTGAACACGACCTTACATTTGCGTAAAGATTTTTCACACCACCTCCACACATCACATACAAATACATGACAAAGCTTTAGGAATTACTGTCAGTGTCAGTCCTCTTTCATCAGTATGGCCTGCCTGGACTGTCATCTAATTGTCAAAGCACAGGCGGATTTTTCAAAAAATTCATTAGTCATTTGTACGATCAGTCCTAGGCCAGCTGACAGTGTTATTCAAAACATGATCTGATCTACTAATGTGGCGTGACATCAGCAGCATCTGATAATCTTCTTTGCACACCATGGAAGTAGCACTGACATCTGCAGAAGTAAGATTAAAGCTTTTCATTTTCTTTTTATTTTATGCTTAAACTTTATTATATTATGAAGACCAATCTCACAGCCAACGTTAACAAAGCATCACAAATATCAATAACAGGCAGTAATAGTACAGTATATCATGCAAACATACAAATTTGCCAGCAGAAATAAGCCACCTGTTCTATCAAGTCTGCTCATGTGTGCAGCTAGCATCCTCACCTTGCAGCTTGCCCACCCCACTCCCCTTCCCAATTACCCCCGTTTACCTTGCCCCGTCCTCTTTTGAAACTACCCACTGTCTTAGAGGCTACCACCTCCTCCGGTAGAGCATTCCATTCTGCCACAACCTTCTCTGTGAAAAGGTGTCTCCTCATTTCCATCCTAAATCTTCCCCCTGTAATCTAAGGCTGTGCCCTCTCATGTCTCTCCCCCTCCTCAGCCTGAGTATCCCTTTAGTGCCTACCTTGTTTATCCCCTTTATGTACTTAAAGGTCTCAATCATATCCTTCCAGTCCCTTCTCTCCTCCAGGGATTACACGTTAAAGTCTCTCAGCTTCTCCTCATATGGTCTGTCCCCAATTTCTGGATCATCCTTGTTGCCCAGTTTTGTACCTCTTCCAGTAACTTCTCATCCTTCTTCAGATATTGGTGCCAGAATTGCACACAGTACTCCAGGTGCGGTCTGACCAGTGCCCTGTAGAAAGGCAGGATCACCTAACTGATCCTGGAGGAGATCCCTCTCATGATACAACCCAGCATCCTGTTGGCTTTCACTGCCACCCTCCTACACTGCTCTGCATTCTTCATCTTCCCCATTACAGCCACCTCTAGATCCTTCTCCTCCTCCTCCTCGGTGGAACCTAGCTGCACCTCTCCCAGCTGGTAACCCCTACCTGGGTTCTTTGCTGCAAAGTGCAGGACTTTGCACTATTTTGCATTGAACCCCAACTGTCACACGCTATCGACCATTCCACTAATTTGGTCAGGTCATCCTGCAGCCTCTGCCAACCTGCTATATTGTTCACCACTGCCCCCAATTTGGTATCATCAGCGAATAGACTGATCTTAGTTCTGACACCATACAAAATGTCCGCTATGAATATTCCAAACAGCACTGGCCCCAGTACTGATCCATGCAGCACCCTGCTCATCACAGCCCTTGGAGATGATAGATCCTCCTTCACCACTACCCTCTGCTTTCTCCACTGCAGCCAATTCTCAATCCAATTAACCATCTTAGTTTCCACCCCCACATATCTCAACTTCCCTCTCAACCTCCCACGTGGCAGGGGGTGGAGCTAACCAGCCAAGATGGAAGCTGTGTAACTAAGCTGCTGCAGTTCCACTCATCCATCCTGTTACATCCGAATTCTCAACACCCACATCTCCAGGATATTTCTCCGGATTTGCATTCTGTACATCGAGCTGAAGCTAAATCTACCTAAAGTGAATTCCTCTGACAAGGGATTGCTATTTTATTGTCTGTTGAAGATTTTTCTTATTGCTACCTCAGGCCTATAAGACATTTGCAAACCACCAGGCTCCAGCAGGGGAGCAGTCCCAAGAGATGAGATGGCCCACTCTAATGAGCCCCAGATCCCACTTACTCAGACAGTGGACCAACAACTGGGTAATATTACCTGTGTGCTAAACAAAGTATTATTGGATACAACAACACTCATTTCCACCACCTCTAACACTAAAAAGGATGTTGAGAAGTTAGCCTCCAGAGTGGTGGATACTGAACTTCAAAGTAAACAGCAAGACCAAATCCTACATGACCAATTTCTCCAAACTAGGGACCATCATAACCAGATAACAGTATCTACTGGCCAAGGTTGATGACCTTGAAAATCGAGGCAGAAGAAAAAACATTCAGATTGTGGGGCTCCTGGAGAGGACTGAGGGCCCAGATATGATCTCCTTTTTGCAAACTTCTCTTCCAATAATGCTTAAACTGAACAACCTCCTCCCTTGGAACTAGAGAGGGCCCACAGTTCACTAGCCCCAAAGCCTCAGCCTGGGGACCATCCTTGCCTAATACTGTGTAAATTTGCCAGATACCCAGTTAAAGAACTATTTCTAAAAGCTGCTAGAAACCTCAGAATGCTGCATTGGGATGGGCTCCCATTCAGATATTGCAGGACTATTCATATGACTTATCCCGGAGAAGTAGAGCCTATGGTCTGGTAAAGCAGGCCCTTTACAAGTTAAACCTTCTGACCTCTCTAAGATACCCTTTGCAACTACGTGTACTGTATAAGGGTGAGCAGCTTACCTTTAACTCCCCAGCTGAGGTGGAACTCTTCTTGGAGGACATCGGTGGTGAAGCTGGCCAGCAACAAAAGTCCACCCCTCTGCCTCGTGGTGATGCCACGTCGTTCACGGATACCCCTGCTCCTCCCGAAGGCTGTCAGGGCCGAAACTCTATGCCCTCCCATGCCAGCTGGAAGACCCAAGTGGCAGAAGCAGCATAGGGGTAGACAACAAAAGAAAGTGCCTGGCAAGTCGGGGAAGCCCTCTCTGCCTTCTACTGAGAAATCATGAAGGAATCACTCAAGGAGCCAGCAGCGGGTCCCACCAGCTTCAGGGAGCAATGGCTCCTCCACCTGCTCCATGCCTGTGAAGCTGTCCAACAGATACGAGCCACTCAGAGATTTGTTGCCAGCAGCCCTGGTTATGCCCGACAGAAGCACCAGCCATGAAGATGTACTCTGCCTGGACAATGCCGAGGGGCTGGCTGAAAGGGTTCCCTTTGAGACAGACTGGGCAGTTGAACCTCGGAGCCCACAGGAGGACAGGAGCTCAACTTCTTTATTGGTGAAGCCGCAAGATGGGTAAAGGTCCCAGGGTTATGTAATTTTGTCAAATGTTTTGCTGTGGTATATGGGGCAGCTGTAAATCCAGGGCTTCCCTAGCTTGTCCTTCGAGTAATGCCTCCTTTCCTAGGGCTAGGCCGTAACATCCACCTTGTGTGATGTACGCTGAGTCCCCATTACTATGAGCCCCAGCCCCTTTTCTCCATTCCTTCTCCAGCTGCACCACTCGCTCTCTGTGACTCGCAAATGACGTTCAGGTCCTGGGTTAAATGTGCTGTGTACAGTCCGGCCTGATCTGCGATTAAAATGTAAATAGTTGGGCTCCTAGTTTTATGTTAATCTCCTCCATTGAGGAGTTATTGCTGTTATGCGCTTTACAGGGTAGCCCTGCTACTACACTATGTAGCATCAGTGGTTGTCGCCCCTTTGTTCTGTTTAGTTTTTAATTGTCTGCAGGTTCCTGCATGATTTCGGATGAGGGGTTTTGATTTAGCTCCATATTACAAGCCTCTGACATGTTACCATGTAACTTTTCTGAGATTTTAATCCCCGATGCTTCTCCCGCAGATCGGGGCTGCTGCCTATTACACATAAGGTGCTCTGGCACTCAGGGGATAGCTCTCATGTGGAGTAGAGTAAGAATTTATAGAATGTGGGCTGTCTGTAGTATGTTGCCCTATGGAATATGTTTAAAGCCTGAGACTTATTGGGAGCTAATATGGCTTCAGAAGGTTTACTATGGAGTTATTTCCAGGCACAAGCCCACTGGTGTTAGTAGCTGCTATATTTCAAGGGATGTCTGGATTATGACTGTCCCTCTCATTCTTACACTCTAGGGGCCCTGATATTGCAATGATATCACCATGGTGATAGAATTTGTGACATTGCAATGTATAGTTAATGGCACCTCCCATTCTGGTAGAGGTATTTATTTTCTTTTCTTTACTAAGCTGAAAGAATATTAATGTCATTATAATTCTCAATACAGTCTGGGTCTCCTTGCTCTTTCTACCCATTGGTGAAAGCTAGTTTAGGGTTGGTGTGGGTGTATTTGTTCCAGGATATGGAGAACTGGCACCCCCTTTACTATGTTTTTGATGGCTAGAGATGTACGTACAGTGCTATCCTCCTTGTGCGATCCTAATCCCACAGGTTATTCCCATTCCCCCCCACCCCGTGTATAGTCTTGGGCCATTGGGAGTCGATGGTGCGTTTGCCTCCTCCCTGATGGAAAACAGACTACACCCTCCACTCTGTCCTTGGTGAGGCACCTCAGCGTCTGTTCAGCATGCTGACCTACCTCTCAGCCGAGGAGCTGCTCTTTAACTTACCTAACCTAACCCCCTGGTTTGCGTTGGTACTCTGGAAACATCCGGGAAACTCCAGGGTGGTATATAGGTTTCCTTTTCTCTTCTTTGTCCTGTCATGTTTACCGATAGTTATGAACGTGATTTCAGTGTTTATTAGGACCTGCCAAGAACATGTTATGGCCCTGATTAGGCCTGTTGGGCTGCTTAAGTTAGGGTGGGGACCCTTATTTAGTTATTGGAATATTCATATTAGCTTTCAGCTAACAATCTACTTAGCAACAATGTTTATTTATAGTTGTTGGCATGCAAAATGGAAACATCCTGACAATGGCTAAGTTTTCAGATATCACAACCACTACTTGGAATGTCAGTGGTTTAAATTCTTCCATAAAGAGAAAAGCGGTACTGTCCTGGCTAAAAAAATTTGGCACCCAAGTCACTTTTTTACAAGAGTCTAAATTAAGTTCCAAAGAAGTTGTGAAGCTGGTGAGGGATTGGGTAGGTGCAGAAGCTCATTGCACGGCAAAATCGGTCAAACGGGATGTATCCATTTTGTTACATAAATCACTGCAATGGCAGGCTAAAGAGGTTTACAGAGGGGGATATGGTAGGTGGATCATTCTGAAGGTCTCTACACCCTCTGGCCCCCTGATCCTTGCAAATATATATGGTCCCAACAAGGATTCTCCCGAATTTTTTTACTCTATTTCACAAAAACTCATGGATATATCATATGACAATCCTGAGTTGCTCATGGGACGTAACTTTAATCTGGTAATGGACAGCCTTCTGGATAGATCCAATTCCAGACCAGAGCCCCGTTGCAGAGCACAGTAGGCACTGCAAGATCTTATTTCTCTGCATCAGCTGTCCAATGTGTGGAAGGTATTGAATCCTTCAGTAAAAGATTTCTCCTCTTTCTCTGCACCCCGCCAAATGGCTAGTAGATTGGATTATTGGATTATTTCTCCTAACATCTCTAAGGCCGCCTGTAGGGTAGTTATTTTCCAAATGTATATCTCCGATCATGCCCCTTCTCCCTTACCTTCGTACCCACTCTAAAAATCTCCAAATCACTACTGTGGAGGCTGGATCCCCTCCTGCTGTATGATAAGGACTTCACCCAGTGGCTTCAGGTGGCTACAAAATAATTTTTCCTTCACAATCCCCCTTCTTCTGCCTTAGCTGCAAGCACTTGGGAGGCCTACAAGGCCACTATTAGGGGAGGTATCATTAGCTTCGCCTCATATAGGCAGAACATGAGGGACCAGGAACTTCTCCTGCTAAAGAACACTTTAAAAGATATGGAGGCTAAGTATAAAGTGAAGCCCTCAGTACTTCAGACACCGACAGTTTTAACTGATCTGGTTGCCACCCGTTTAAAAATCAATACGCTGGTCAGCAGGAAGGCCGAGCTCTATAGTCACAGAACCCAGCACAGTTACCAAGCTGAGGGTGAAAAGGCTAGTAAGTTGCTGGCCTACAGGCTAAAACAAAGGCAAGCTGAAAGAGCTATCACCAGCCTAAGGGACGGGTCAGGGAAGCTCTCCATGAACCCCACCTCTATTAATAACACTATGACCGAGTTCTATAAAATTCTTTACTCTTCCCATGATTGTTGGGACGGTGAGTCTTACACTCAATTTATTGAGCCCTTGCCTCTCGCTAAGCTTTCTGACTCACAGAAAGCCACACTAGACCAACCCATAACAAAGGCAGAAATTGGCAGAGCCATTATTGAGATGGCTCCTCATAAAGCACCTGGGGGGGGATGGTTTTTCAGTGGATTTTTACAAACTAGTTCAGCCTTTGATTACAGCCCCCTGGCGAACATGTTAAATGAGGCACACTCGTGTGGGCAGCTCCCTCCTACCCTATTTGAGGCCATAATTACCATACTACCAAAAGAGGGTAAAATCTCTCCCTCCCCTCTAGTTTCAGGCCTATTTCTTTAATCAATACTGATGCCAAGATTCTGGCCAAGGTTTTGGCCACTAGACTGGAGGAATTCCTTCCAGAGATTATTCACCCTTCGCAGGTGGGGTTTGTTAAGGGTCGAATCAGCTCAGATCATATCCGGGCTCCAGCACCCCTAATACAGATAGCGGCCGCCCTCCCTACCCCAGCGGCAGCAGTTACAATTAACTTTGAGAAGGCCTTTGACACGGTAGGATGGGAATATTTATTCGCAGTCATGAACACTTTTAACTTTGGCCCGTACTTTACAACTTGGATAAAGACTCTTTATGCCTGCCCTACCGCCAGGGTCCTTACCAATACTGTCTACAGAGAGGGACCAGACAAGGATGCCCATTATCCCCCCTACTTCTTGTTTTAGCTATTTAACCCCTCATGGCAGCCCTCAGAAATCACCCTCATATACATGAACTTCAGGTTAAGGACAAACGTTATATCACTAAGTTGTATGCCGATGACTGCCTGATCCTGACCTCTGACCTACCACACAGCCTACCACACATCCTTTCAACATTACAAACATTCGGTTAGATGTCAGGCTTGAACATCAATCTAGCAAAGTCTGAACTCCTCCCTCTTAATGCTCTTACTACATCAGCTGTTGTGGATTCCCAAGGTCTGGCCTGGGCAAGATCCAAAATAACATACCTGGGCATTCGGCTTACCTCCAAACTCTCGTCCTTAATGGACATAAACTTTAAACCCCTTGTGACCAAACTACAATCTGCCATGAACAGATGGGCTCATTTGCACCTTTCCCTGGCAGGCAAGATTGCCGCGATCAAAATGATGCTTGCACCTAGAGTATACCACCTATTATCCCATATTCCCTTTCTTCTTTCCGATGCATGAAATCAAAAGCTGAACACTCTGATCAGTTCCTTTTTATGGGGTTCGCACATACCTAGATTTAGTAGAGCTAAATTGAGGGCTCAAAACCTGAGGGGAGGCTGGAACCTACCTGACTTCTCTCAGTACTCCATAGCTTTTATAGTGGCAAAGACCGTAAAGGAGGAGGGTCCCTGTCACTTCCTCTCTCTCCGGCATGGTCCCAAATTGAAAGAGATCTCTTGCAGGGCCCTTCGGTTTCCACGCGGGTACCTCACTAACTTCCAAAGGCGCACAAGGCCTGGATCTCCATCCATCATGCACATCAAGCCTGGCAAAAACTGGGGCTCAAAATCTCTCGATGCCTTGGCTTGGGAAATCATACCCCTCTCTGGAATAACCCCAGCCTCTGTATTAATAAATCGCCTGTGAACTGGGTGGACTGGGCCTCTAAAGGAATACTTTGCACTGGGGACTTGAGATCCCCAGAACACTCAGACATGGACTCGTTCCAGGGTTTGCAAAACAGGTATGGCCTCCCCCACAGTGATTTTTGGAAATACCTTCAGATGAGAAGCCTATACCAGTCTTGGATTAAGAAAAGATGCACCTGTGTCACTTGTATAAAATGTAAAGTTGTTAAACCCTCTCTTCCTATAGATGACTGAATTATGCATTCCAGAGGTAGAGCTGGTCTTATACAGAGATTTCAAACAGATAGTGCTCCCAACCCCTCTCTGCCGGCCAAAACCAAGTGGGCCACCGCATTACAGATCACCATTATTGATCTACAGTGGCGACAGTGCTGGCTGAGAACTCACCAGGCCTGCTGAATTCCCCAAAGCCTTCTTTTATAGAATAAAATACTGCATCTCTGGTACTATACCCTGTCCCAGCTAAACAAGATGGATCTTCTCTCCTTTGACTGCTGTTGCAGATGTGAGGACCCAGACGTGGATCTGCTTCACATCCTGTGGTCATGTACTCCTTTGAAGTCCTATTGGGAGGCAGTAATCCTACATTGTTCCCTTATCTTAAAGACGTCTCTTCCAGCAGATCCTGGTCTTTGGCTATTAGACCTTATACCCGAGGTTCTCACTCTCCTCAAAGCCTCTACACTGTGGCTCATATGAGCCTCTAAATTATAGTATAGCCCCGTCTTATCATCACGGCCGAGCCCTAGGTTCCATCCCTGGTAGAGGTGGCTCAGTGCCATAGAAAGGTTGGCCATCCTGGCCAGGATATCTTGTGTTAAAAACCAGTGTTATAACAAGTTTGAAGCACTTTGGGCCTCTTATTTAACCTATGTTGACCACAGTAACCATGCCTTGCCCTCCAGATATTCGAAGGATAAAACTGAAACCCCCATGACCACCCTAGTAGTAATGGTTGATTAATTGTCAAAAGACTGCAATGGCTTTTCTTTATAGCTATCTTGAGTGTCCCACCTCCAGATGGTCATACAGGTCCCCCCCAAAAGCAAGTTTCTACACCATATGTGAAGATGCTTTATCGTTCTTGAGCCCGCCTTTTTAAAGTGAGTAAATACCTTTCTCTGGATTTTCTTAGTATACCCATGGTAGGATTTTCCAGGTTTAATGATGCTTCACAGTTAATACTTTGTTAAGCCAGTTGTAATACATATACACCAGCATGATATGGTTGTTTTTATGGTGCCTCGGCTGTTTGTATTAAGTGGCATGTTTGTAACCACTTTGTCAGCCATTTGGTCTAATGGTTCTACATATGTCATAATCTGAAATCTCCTAATAAAAAGATTAACTGCAAAAACCTCCCATGTGGCACCGAATCAAAGGCCTTACTGAAGTCCAAGTATATGACATCCACCATATGGCCCTTGTCCAATTCCCTTATGACCCAGTGGTAATACTCTACTCAGTTCGTCTGGCAAGATTTTCCGGAGACAAATATCCATGCTGGTAACTGTCCTGGAGCCCACTGTCTTCCACATAGGTCACCAGCCTTTCCATAAGTATTGTCTCCATCATCTTCCCCATGTTGGAAGTTAAGCTGTTCTGCCTGTAATTACCCAGCTCATCCTTTGGTCCATTTTTATGGATAGGTACCATGTGGGCCATCCTCCAGTCATACAGTTTGCACCCTGTGTCCAGGTAGGTATTGAATAGTTCTGCCAGCAGTCCAGCCAGGATCTTGGCCATTTTCTTCAACACCCTGGGGTCTATGCCATCAAGTCCTGCTGCCTTATCCACCCTCAGAGCCCTTAACCCCTCCATTACCCTAACCTCAGTGATCACCCCATCGGTTAACCCCTCTCCCCCCTGCCCACTACCTACAGTAGCTGCCCTCCTTTCTCTCTTATAAATACAGAACAGAAGTACTCATTCAGTGCTTCTGCTTGATCCACCCCTTTTCTCTGCCCACCCACCACCCCATCCTTCCTGATCCTTACTATCTGGTTCTTGCAGCTCCTTCTCTCCCGTATGTATCTGAAGAAGTCCTTTTCCCCATCCCTAATGCCCTGCACCAGCCTCAATTCTCTGGAAGCCTTAGCTGCTCTAACTCCCCTGGTAACTTCCTCGGACCTCTTCACATGCTCCTCCTTATCCTCCCCTTCCCAGATTTCTTGTATTTCCTGAATTCTGCTTTTTTAGCCCTCACCATTTCTAAGACCCCTTTACTTAACCAGCTAATTTTTTTGGCCCTTTCCTTTTTGCTCTAGAATCTGGTACATCATAAAACTTACATAAATATTAAACTTCATATTAATTAGCCTAACTATAAGAATTAAATCACAACGGCAATAAAGAAAAAGGGAAAACAATATAACAAAATAATGAGAATGCAGCTTAACCTGTAACAAAGAAAAAAGAAATACAAATCTTGATGGCATATAAAAAGATGTGCACTGGGGATGGGAAACCCAAAAGTATTGGTAATCCACATAACGTACTCTCCAGAGGGTTAAATAACAACAGGTGAGATAGCCTGATCCCCCACAACTCCAAAATGACATTAACACTCAAGAAAAATAACACACTGTGAATTAGGAGTAAGGGAACCTTCATAAAGAATCCATCTTGACCATCTGTTTTGAAACTGTGAAGTCCTCTGTTGGAGTGAGAAATTAATTCTTCCTAGAGGGTAAATTGCAGTAACTATCTCCCTCCAGTCTGTACTGCTCAGGGGATGAGGAGAAAGTCAGTTTCGAGTGATTGCTTTAAAAGCTGCCACCTATAATATGTTCCACAAGTACTTAGTCTGTTTACCCATCACCCCACCCGGTGGAACACATAAAAGAAGGTTCACAGAACTAGGTTGTGAGTTCAAACCAAATATGGCCTGCTGGTGTCCCAGTATGGTGGACTTAAATAATTGAAGGACCACACAGGACCCCAAAAAAAAATATGAGTCTGCAAGGTTAGTCCTTTTTGCATAACCCTTCCAGCAAGCTGCTGACATAGATGGAGACTATTTGGATACCACCGCTGGGACTCAAAAATACCTAATGCAAAGCTTCCAAAGAAATTCCCTCTATCTCAGGGAGGAGGTAGTCTGCCATGTCTGTTTCCATGTTTGTAGCCAATGTGATTCTTCAGTTTTAATAGCCAATTCTTGCTCCCATTTTTAACTAATTTTTCCAGGGGATTGCTGAAAATCTGAAATATAATTAGCATATAACATCGAAATGGCCTTCCCCCCGACCCTGAATTCCACTTAACTTCAAATTGTGGACCAGACAAAGAACTCTCATCATTGTAAATATGTCTCCCCTGAAGGGACAGAATGTAATCCCTAAGTTGATAGTACCTTATTCGGTCCTGTGGCCCCCCACCCAAATTTAAGTTGAGCTGTCTCAAAAGAAACAACAGATCCCCCCCTGCAGTTACTGCCAAGGGGAAAATATGCCCTTAGAGGTTATGTTACGAAACCAACAATTGGTTTGTGTGGGATGGAATAATTGATCAGTCACCCACCCTTGATATTTCCATAAGTGGAACCCAGTGACGCCCCGACCAAATCCCCATTTACAGCCTTCCAGCATCGCTTCGGTGTCTGGGTCTCCCCCAAGTCACGGGCCTGGAAGAGAACAAACATTGTACCAACAAGGAAGACAAAGGAGAAAAACTCAAATTTATAGTTTTTCAGTGTGCTTGGTAACTCTGATTCCCAAGTAGCAGAGCTAAATGTATTTGTGCTGCCGCTCAATAACCAGCCAAACAAGAGACTGCAAGACCGCATAAGTGTTTAGGAAGAAATAATATTTGTCAGCCAATTCTGGGCTTTTTAGCTTGTCAAATATACTTCATAAACATCCCTTGCCATGATTCCAAATCTTTTACAGAGCCTTCGCAAGGGACACACTGAAATAAAAACAAAAATCAAGGCAAGACATTCATTTTCAGAGATTGGATATGGTCATAAAGAGAAATGGGATGTAATGACCACCTATGTATATCTTGCTTCATGTACGTAACCAAAGGGGGGAAATTTAGCTGGAAAAGGTGCAATACCAAAGACAATAAACAAAGTTTGTGATACTTTAAGAACGGGAGATCCCATCTCATGCGATGCCTATTCCGCAGGGACTGTGGGACATCATAGTTAAATTTTAATACCTCCATTGTAGTGGTATTTAGGGTATAACTGGAAAGATCTGCAAAATGGGAGATGTGATCAAAATCTGCTGGTAATGATACCACTGGCTTAGTTAAATACAACATCTCATCATCGGCATACAACGCCAGCTTATGCTGATAGTCCCCAAGTTATACTCCCTCACTTGCTAGATTCTCCCTAATACCCTGAACCAGGGGTTCAATATATAAAGCAAATAAAAGGAGCGACAGAGGGCACCTTTGGCATGTGCACCTTCCTAAGCTAAAGAGAAGGAGACATGTCCATTAGCTCTAATGTATCCTAACAGGTTAGTATACAACTTAAATAGAAAATGGACTAACTTCTCAGGGAACCCAAACCTAGAAAAGACTGCCCTCAAAAAAGGCCATGAGACCTTGTCAAAGGCCTTTTCTATGTCTAGACTGAGCAAAACTGCTAGTTGCTGTGAAATATGAAGCCTGTCAATGATGTGCACCATGCGACAGAGATTGTACTGAGTTTGACGGCCCGGGACAAGCCCCGCCTGATCAAGGTAAATCAGACCTGGTAGCACACGCTTGAACTTCTGGGTAATGATAGCAGTGAGCAATTTATAATCCATGTTTGGAATGGAAATCAGCCTATAAGAAGTACAAAATGAGGTGTCCTTTTGAGGCTTGGGTAAAACTGAGATAATTGCCTCGGCCCAGCAAGTAAGAACAACACCTTCCTGACCCATGGCATCATGGAACACTCTCAGCAACATTTTCAGTGCAAGCATGGTTACAAATCAATGTGAACTGTGGTATGTGGTGCACTAGATTGTATTCGACTGGATGGTACCCTTTATTTTTACACAGTTACATTTATGTAAGAACACTTTTATTAATAAAATAGAGAGCATAGCTGGCAGGATGGCTTTATTTTTCATTGCCTTATATGTAGTTTTACAGCTGTTTCAATGGAGCAGGAGACTTTAACTGTCAGTAATGCTAGCTCCATTCCTTTGTATTACGTGTAATCACATTCATTTTTTTGTTTTACACTAAGCGCTCAGTGACAGTTTAGTCGGTGGCCAGCCTTGGAGGTGAGAGGTAGGCTGTGCCGGCCACCAGCTGTGTTCCAGGATTGGGGGCAGAGGGGGTGGTGGGCACTACCTGCTGGGGTTGGGAGATTGGGGGGCACTAGACCACCAGTAAAGGGCAATATATAAAATATTAGACAGTGGGCAAAATCAGGGATCATCGAGGGGGAGCCGCTACAACACCAGGAAAGGGCAATTTATACATTAATAAAGAACAGGCAATATTGGGGAGCAGGGTGGGGGGCCACTAGAACACCAGGAAAGGGGAATTTATACATTATTAAACAATGGGCAATATCGAGGATCAGGGCATGGAGGCCACTAGAACACCAGGAAAGGGCAATTTATACATTATTAAACAATGGGCAATATCGAGGGTCAGGGCACGGAGGCCACTAGAACACCAGGGAAGAGCAATTTATATATTATTAAACAATGGGAGATATTGGGAATCGGGGCAGGGGAGCCACTAGAACACCAGGGAAGGGCAATTTATACATTATTAAACAATGGGCAATATCGAGGATCAGGGCATGGACGCCACTAGAACACCAGGGAAGAGCAATTTATATATTATTAAACAATGGGAGATATCGGGAATCGGGGCAGGGGAGCCACTAGAACACCAGGGAAGGGCAAGTTATACATAATTAAACAGGTAAGCCTCCTCAGATGATGTATCAGTGGATAAATCTCCTATTGGAAAGTACTCAGATCCAGATGAATGCACCTCCTGTGCAGCTGCACTGACAAGTTCAACACTAGTGGAGACAGGCTAAGAAACAAGAGGTGTCACAGTAGAGGTTGACACAGCACTGGAAATAGTTGTGCAACTGGCTGAGGCCACAGTGGTAGCAGTGGCGGTGTCACTGTATCAGTACTGGTGGTCGCCATGGTTTCAGTGACAGATGTGGTCTGGGTCACAGTGGCAGTAGTTGTCTTGGTCATAGTGGTGGGAGTGGTCTCATGCACAGTGGCAGGAGTGGTCTTCATTCCACTGTTGCAGCAGTGGGAGTCAGATGACTTGTCCCACCCTCTCAGCTACAGTGCACTCATGTTTGCTTAAGTGGCAATGGAGGGCCCCTTGCCTGGCTTCTTCACAGGAAGATCTCTGATATATTTAATTATATTAATTATGAAATCCGGTCACTGCTGCAATGCTGAGCTGACAGGTCTTACTGAGTGTTAACTAATAATATTCAAGTCTGTTTTTTCTCAGAAAAAAACATTTTTTTATAATCTCTTCTTGGGAACAAAGTTAAGCCATCAATAATAGAAACATGCATTTGTCAATGCTGAACATTCCCTTGCAGGTATTTGCATTGGTGTTTGGTATTTATGCAGGCACCCCCCCCCAGTTGTATCCTTGTCCCTTCAGCATCCATATCCCAACAGAGTACCACTCTACAATTCCTCTTGCATCTAATCAACATTTCGCCCTCATACTTCTTAAGTGTTTGTATTAGGAACTCTAATGCCCTGGGCATGCTCAAGGGTACTTGCCTGTGTGGAAACTATGCAACCAGCGCTTGTAACACAGTCATTCAGTGGAATTATTTCACCAAATTTTCAACATAGGCATTTTGTCACCTCTGGTCATGAACACTGTCACTATGATTTTCTGACTCTGCACCGAACACTGATTTCCCACAGCGACCACGCTATTCTGCATCAGAAGTGTGAAAACACATTTCAGCCAAGATGTGAAAAATGACAGCTTCACTGTTCATACGGAGGTGTGGGAAAATGCAAATGTTGAAAATCTGGAGTGAAAATATGACAAATTCATGAAGTTACGAATGCGTGTGGAAAGTGTGCAACGCACACTCATAAAACAGTAATTTTTTGGAAGTGTTGTATCAAATTTTCAACATAGGCATTTTAGAATGTCTGCTCATGAACAGTGTCACTATGATTTTCTTACTCTGTACCGAACATGATTTCTCACAGGGGCCGCACTATTGTACGCCAGAAGTGCAAAAACACATTTTGGCTAGGATGTTAAAAATGACAGCTGTACTGGCCATAAGAAGATGTGGAAATATGCCTATGTTGAAAATCTGGAGTAGAAATATTACAAATTCACAAACTTACGAGTGTGCGTAGAAACTGCGCAATGCACGCTCGTAACACGGCCATTTTATGGACTTTTGCTACTAAACTTTCAACATAGGCATTTTAGGATATCTGTTCATGAACAATGTCACTGTGATTGTCTTACTAAGTGGCAAACACTGATTTTGAACAGCAACCATGCTATTTTGCACCAGAAGCGCAAAAATGCATTTCAGCCAGGATATGAAAAATGACAGCTGCACTGTTCTAAAGGAGGTGTGAAAATATGCCTATGTTGAAAATCTGGAGTGAAAATAGTACAAATTCATGCACTTACGAGTGTGCGTGGAAACTGCGCAATGCACACTTGTAAAACAGTCATTTTTTAGAATTTTTTTCACCAAATTTGCAACATAGGCTTTTTGAGAGCCCACCTCATGAACACCAACACTGTTGTTTCATTAATAGGTCCGGAAAGGTGATTCCAGGCAGTGACTATGAAATCACCTTTCAGGACTGAATAATGCCATAACAGTGACTGAATTCATGAGAAGGGGTGTCAAGAATCCCATGCTGAAAATTTGGTGCCAAAAGTCAAAAAAATGGCCAAGATATCCACCAAAGTTGGAAAACCCCTATTTATGCCATTATACAGCTTACCGGCATTTTCTTCAGTTTGTGGTCAGCTTTGAAGAGTGCAGACATGTTCCCAGTCCAGCGAAGATTGTTGTGCCAGCCTCCAGAGGTAAGTGTGGGGTGAGGGGTGGGTGCGCAGAGGGTGGGCACGGGTTGGTGGGGGGCCAAGGACTCACCTAGGGACCATTTTCTTGTTTTACAGGAGTTAAGAAAAAAGAAAAAAGGATGCTTTTGGTACATTGGGGTGGGCTCCCTGTGTGCCACCTAGGTGAGAGGGGGTGTGGAGAGGTGGGAGCACAGAGGGTAGGCACGGGTTGGTGGGGGTGGCAAGGGACTCATTGAGGGACCGCTTTCTTATTTCACAGGAATTGAAAAACAAAAAATGGATGCTGTTGGTACGCTGGGGTGGGCTCCCAGTGTGCCACTTACATGTTTGCTGGGGGGAAGACCGGAGCCGTCAGGGATTGGGTACCCCTGACGGCCATACTGTGTGTGTGGAGGGGGGGCAAGCATGAGCACGCTGGGTTGGGCTCCCAGTATGCCAACTGGTTGTTTTTTTTTGCTGGGGCTGCAGCTGATGGGGGATTGGACACCCCCATCGGTCACACAGTGTGCTGAGGAGCCACATGAGCCAAGGGGGATTGGGCACCCCCCTCAGCACACAAGGTGGGGTCTGGGAGAACAGTAGGGAGGGGGAGGAAATTAGCAGAGAAAGGAAGTGGGAGGGTGTTGAAGCCGAGCTGTGCATGACAGCAGTTCAGCTGAGGCAGTATGCTAATTGCATACATGGTACCTCTGCTGATTGCAGTGGTCCTTTTTCTCAGAAGTGAAGACCAGCACAACCAAACTGCTGTCATACACAGCTTGGCATGTGTTGGTCCCCTAGGTTTGTGCCTGCTACACTGAGCACTGCACCTGGGAGGAGGGTCACACTTCTCCAAAACTCATACTGTTGCAATACGTTCCTTGTGCATGTGTGCAAGTGACCGTAAAAATGGGAGTGACTGTTATCTCCCTCCCTTACTGGCACATTTCAGGAGACCCCGAAGCCCACACCATGTTTGCAGTTTGCATGCATTTCGAAAGCAAAAATAAATTGAGAAGGCTGGGGGATGGACATGATTGGGGTACTCAGTGGCAATGAACAAAGTAGAGTAGAGTAGAGTAGAGTAGAGCAGAGTAGAGTAGAATAGAGCAGAGTAGAGCAGAGTAGAGTAGAATAGAGCAGAGTACAGTAGAATAGAGCAGAGCAGAGCAGAGCAGAGTAGAGTTGAGTAAAGTAGAGTAGAGTAAAGCAGAGTAGAATAGAATAGAATAGAATAGAATAGAATAGAATAGTTGGTTTAATATATCATATTTCATACACACTGTATCCCAAGGTGTTTATAGTTGAGTGAGTTAGATAACCAAAAGGACAGGGACTGTATGCGGCATGCATGCAAAAACTATTAATCATGCTAATACCCACAAACGCACAGCCATACTGCATTAGGATTTGTATTACTGAAAGAGGGAATATGGGCCTGGACACCGAAGAAACACCCTACTCTTTTGAAAAGTGCCATTGGATCTTTAACTTCATCTAAGCAGCCACCAGAAAAGCACAGAAGTGACCCCAGTTTATCATCTAGTTTGAAAGATGAATGCCTCAAATAGAAAAGTTAAATGCAAGCAGACTATTCAGCATTTCTCACAAAACAAAAGCAAAGGAGCATGGGCTCAAACTGAATGATGTAAGATGCATTGGAAGTTAGGGATTACATTACATGAAGGGTGATAGGAATTGGTAAGGCTGCCTTAATGGAGAACTGCACTAAACTTGTGTTTTTTTCATGCAGAAGTTTTGTTTTTGTTTATAACAGATCTAAATCTTTTGGAGCTGGTATAGCATTGTGGTTCAGGGCACTGAGCTGCAAACCTGGAGACCAGGGTTTGAATCCCATCAGCCCCCACTTGCATACTGTGTGACCCTGAGCAAGTCACTTAACTTCCTTGTGCTCCCAGGTTGCACCTGGAAACAACCTCAGGCTTAGTGTGCCTTTCCTGTTTAAAAAATATCCCCTTCCCCCTTCCCCTTTTACAGTTTCATTCTACTGGCCATTTAGTAAACTTAGTGGGTGTTTCTAATTTACATGCTGGACCAAGTACCATTTTAGAACTTGGTGATGTAGGATATGTCCCATTAAACCACAGAATTCCACAGTAGAATGTAGACACATTGTACCAGCAATGTAAGAACTTAGCAATAACAAGGACATAAACTACGTCATAGATTTGTAAAATGGTCTTCAGCATCAGAGTGCAAGTTTAAAATACTCATGAAGTTTAATCAAAAGTCAGTAAAGATGGAATAGTATTAGAGTGTGAATTAGTATTTGAAAAACAGCTTAAGCAGAAAATGACTTGGAGGTTAAATGCAGTTCTCTTTTAAAATAAATTTAAAGCATTTTGTTGTAGTTCATTGGACTTGATAACCCATTACCTTAAGGCAGTGCTAGCTTTGTGCAGTCAAAATTAGAATTTTTTTTATCAGGTCCTGCTTGGAAGGGAAGGGATTGAAAATGGAGCTGAACCCACAGACAGCTGATCCCTTCCACTCTGGTCCTCCAGTCTCGCCCCTGCATTTGGTCATTTTGTGATGTCTAAATGGGAAGAGTGCAGAGGCACACCTCATGGAAGTCTATGGCGAAAGTTTTCCACACTTTGTTATATATGTTTAAGGGACTTTGAAGAAAAAAAAGCCACTGCTCAACTAATAGGGCTCCTATCATTTAAGCAGTGGCTTTAATTTTTCTCCAGGGCTGGAGAAAGGGAGAAGGTCACGCATGAGGCTAGGACCCATGAACCAGGAAGTGGAAGGGATAGGCTAGCTGTGGGTTCATCTCCAGTTATGATTTCATCCTTCCTGAACAGGATCTGATAAAAAAAATTCTAATTTTGGCTGTAAAAGGCAAGTGCTGCCTTAAAGTAATGGGCTATAAATTTCCCTTTAAGAAGCAATAGTAACAGACTGAAATTTGAGGAGAACCTGGGGAAACAAGCCACAACCAGAGTGTGCTAATGCATTAGAGGGCAGACCCGATGGCACATCTGTCCTGTTCAAGTCCCAGTACTGTTGTACTGTGCTACTGGAAAATGGGACATTGTAGGGTGGGTTTTTTTTTCGAGGATTGAAGTTGCTGATGCAAATGTGATTTTTGCATCCCTCAATATCCTCCTGATTGTGCCTATACACTGAAGTGCCTAAAATGTTTGCCACAGTCTCTGTGACTTACAGCAGCTTGCTTCAAAAAGTGCTGTGAGCACTGCCATTTTTGTGCCAAAGGTTAGAGCACTTTTTACAGCAGGTGTTATGTACCTCGGTCTCTTTTGGGGTTGCAGACTCTAGAACCTTCTCTGCCTAGGGGATGACACTGTCCGATTGGAGGGATCCCCTGCAGTGAATATTTATATATACCTGAGTGTTGCTACCTGTTTCGGACCTGTAGCTGGCTACGCTCCAGGCCATTAACAATCCAGAATGAGGCAGATCTACTGCACACATGCGTTTACTTCATGTTCACTGTTAAGGTTTGTTTCCAAGATCACTTAGGTCCAGAGATTCCATTTCATTTGCAAAGTGAATAGAGGCTGTGCAGTTACCCCACATCCCACTATGGGTACAGAGCACCCCTGGGGCTAGGTAATACTCATATTCCTCTTTCTCCACTGGCACCAGGCGTTTGCATCTCCTAAGGTAAACCCTATGTTTCGGACATCACGTGATGCAGAGCATGAGCTAACTGCTTCTTCTTGGAGCTCTGTCTACCCAACCTGCATTTTACCCTTATTAAGCAGTTTTCCTCAATTCGTAATACTTCTATTACTCTATCTGTGATCTGGGAGAAGACTCCTACCGACCGGTAGCGTATGATGGAGGTTGAATTGAAAGAGACTTTACCACGGCACACACCTCCGACCACTCCGGAGAAGGCCCCAAAAAAAGCCAGGGCCTCAATTACACAGCAAGGACAAGCTCAGATTGCTGACTCTTATGAACTGGAGCCGCTTACCTTAGCCAGTTTCCATAAAGAATTTCAACCATTTAAGGACGAGATGAAGGAGCTGGCAGGAGAAGTTAAGAATATAACGCGTGCCCTGGAAGATTTAGCAATTCGGACTACCGACAATGAAACCCGGATACGACCGGTAGAAAGGAGAAACAAAAAACTGGAACCTGAATTGGCCTCAATGAGACAACGTATTTCTAAGTTGGAAGGCAAGGTCGAAGACCTAGAAGGTCGGAGTCGCCGTAACAATATTGTTATAATTGGCCTCCCGGAGAAGGAAGAAGGAAGCGAGCCCATCAAGTTTGCACGGCGACTGGTAGAAAAAATTGCTGGTCCTTCACCTTTTGGGCATACCTACACAATAGAAAGAGCCCATCGAGCATTAAGAGCTTCTCCTCCAGCTGGAGCCCCTCCATGCACCTTTATCCTGCGTTTTCTCAACTATTTGGAACGCCAACATTTTCTACTTAAAACAAAGGAGGTTAAAGAGCTGACCTGGGCAGGTGTGACATTGAGGGTGGTACAGGATTTGCCGCTTTCGATTCGGCAGAAGAGAGCGACCTATCACCCCATTATTACCAAGCTAATTGCAGCTAATATTAAATTCAGAATGGGGTATCCTGCTCGTTTTCAGGTGCTGGTGGCTGGATCTTGGCGCAGCTTTGAGAGCTATGATTCCACTCTAGTTGCCCTCAAGCATGCTTTCCCGGACCTATTTAAAGACCCCTGAAATCTGCTGCTGTTAATTTTGTTCAATGCATTTTTCATTTGGCGCTTCATGGTTATCTGGAAGGCTTGTTCTGTGGTGCCATATTTCGTTGTGGAGTGGGACTGATGCGGGCTCAGCTTCACCAATGTTTGGATTCCCCTTTTTGCTCCCTACCTGACTTCTACCTCCCCTCTCAGTGTTGTTGACATGGGGATCCTGGTGTTTTTCCTGGGCTGCTTGTTTTGTTCCCATTGGTTTGTGGACTGCTGCTCAGGGCTGTGATTGCCCGCTTTGTTTTTGCCTCCTCTGCTGAAGCGTTTGCTCATTTTATGTAAACCCGTCTGGAATTTTTTTTTTAGCGGTTGCAAGATATTATGTGGACATACGTTAATGGTATTTCCCTTTAGATGGCGCCAGAGACCGCTGGATTACCAGATAACGTTTGCAGATATAGACCTGATCTCGTCATGTTATTTGGAGCATGACTGTATAGTAAACTTGGCACTTCCCCTGCAAATATGTTATTATTCTATGTTTAATCGCTCCTGCTTGTTTTGAACTGTTGGTTATATGTTTTTTTAACAAATAGCTGAGGAATTTGTTTTGTTGACAAAGGGCTGAAGCGTTTAAGCTCTATAATACTGTCTCAGGGGTTCAGACAGTTTTCTGGATTTTATATATGCTGATGTATGAAGGCTAATTCATTTATTAGAAATTTCTCTAATTTTATTTACTGTTACCTTACTAGATCCAAGTTATGATGTGGGTTTTAATAAGTTAAAGACTTCAAGGCTGTTTCAATACATGCTTGGGCATGGCTGACTCAGGGAGGTTGGGTGGATGAGACGGAAGAGGTAAATCTCACTGAACTGCAATCATGTTCATTGGTAGATTGGGAGGGATGAGGGTGGAGGGGAAAAGGGGTTTAGGGGTTTGTCATTGTTGGGTTTGGAATTTGGGTTATGGGAAGTTTAGAATACAAGGGGGGGTCTGCACAGCATGCATTGTAATGGATATAGAAGGTAAGGCCGGTCATACAGACTTTTATTACTTGGAATATATTAATGTTCTAGTAAATGGCTAGGAATATAAATTTTGTGAGTTGGAATGTTCATGGTCTTGGTCATAAAATGAAGCAATACAAGGCTTTAAAATATCTGGAATATGTGAAAGCAGATATTATGTTCCTGCAGGAGACCCATCTACTTAATACTGAGTGTAATCAGTTACGGAGACTCCAAATAGGTCAGGTATTCACCTCTGAAGGTAGTACCCAAAGTAAAGGGGTGATGGTTATGATACGCAGGTCAGTCCCTTTCAATCCGACTCAAATAATCCACGATAGGTTTGGGAGATACATTTTTGTTAAGGGTACATTGCACACTTTTGAGATTGTCCTGGGTTCAATTTATGGCCCTAATGTTGATACCCCTGGATTTTTTGTTCAGATAATGGAAGTACTCTCACCCTATTGCAATCTACCTATTGTAATAGGAGGGGATTTGAATCTGATAATGGATCCTGCTATGGATAGATCTGGTTCCATCAGGAAGGGATTATCCTCTGGTCAAAGAGCGGTAAGAGAAATGATGGACCAAATGGGCCTCTGTGATGTATGGAGGATTCTCCACCCAGAGGTCTGTGAGTTTACTTTTATTTCTCAGGTACATAATACCTTGTCTAGAATTGATTATGTTTTAATCTCAAACACCCTTTTACCTGACGTTTTGAATGCTGACATATCCCCTGGGCCACCATCGGACCATTCTATAGTAACATGTTTAATGGCATTTTCATCTTTACCTAAACCAGGAGGTAGATGGAAAATTAATAATCAATTATTGAAAGACCCTAAACTGGTTAAATATATTTCCTCTCAGGTAACGGAATTCATTTCTTTTAACCAAAACTCTACCACTCGGCCGGATATAGAATGGGGGGCACTCAAAGCTTTTATACGCGGAACCCTGATAGGGCTTGCCTCCCGGACAAAGAAGGAGAAGTTGAAACGTATTTCAGAGTTACTTGCCCAGATTCGAGAAAAAGAATCCGGGCTTTCTGCCTCCTCGTCAGATGATTATAGACAGGAGTTAACTCTGTTACAGGACTCATACCTTAGGCTTTTAGGCGAACAGGCTGAATGGGCGATCATTAAAACAGGGGCAGTATATACGGACCAAGGAGAAAAAGCTGGCCGATTGTTAGCTAGGAGGGTAAAGCAATTAGAGTCTTCTAGGTTGGTGCCATTGTCCACTCCTTGGAGGATGAATCAACTAAAACTTCTAGGGATATCTTGGGAGAATTCAAAAAATATTTTGAAGAGATTTATGGACCCATGAGGGACCCACCATCGGAGGAGAGGATAGGCACTTTTTTAAGTGGGTTGAATTTACCCTCTTTGAGTGAGTCTAGTCAGGCCCTGCTTACGGTACCTATTACAGAGAACGAAATAGACCGGGTTATTAAGTCCCTCCCTTCTGATAAAACGCCAGGCCCGGATGGTTCTCAGCCAACTTTTATAAAACTTTTTCTAAGGAGTTAATCCCCTCACTGTTGAGATTGTTTCAATGTATTTTGAATGGTGCCACTACTGATGTTTCTCTTTTTGAGGCCTTAATTGTGCTTCTGCCCAAACCAGGTAAACCTCAGGATTTGGTGTCTAGCTATAGACCTATTTCACGTCTCAATCAGGATATTAAAATCCTCACTAAACTACTTGCTGATCGGATTAGTGGGGTTCTTCCTGGACTAATAGGAGTTGAACAGGTTGGATTTATGAAAGGAAGATCCTCAACTGACCATCTGAGGGTTTTGACACACGTTTTCTCGGCTTCCAGGGAAACTGATCACCCGATGGTTTGGGTTTCCCTGGACGCCGAGAAAGCTTTTGATAAGGTTTATTGGAAATACCTATCTATGGTTATGAATAATTTTGGCTTTCTCCAACAGTTTTGCTTTTGGTCAATTCCATTTACAAGTTCCCAACTGCAAGAATTGTGTAATGGTGTAATTTCAGACCCTTTCAAACTTTTGTTGGTACTAGACAAGGCTGCCCACTATCCCTGCTTCTTTTTAACTTATATATTGAACCTCTTATTAGAACAGATTAAACAAGAACAACAGATTCAGGGTATTCAGGTTTGGGGCAAACCCTAAAAGTACTAACGACGAGATGACCTGCTGTTGCAAATTTCATATCCGGCCTCCTCTATTCCTGTTCTACTTGAAACTATCGATAATTTTAGTGCTGTAGCCAACTATAAGCTCAATACTGGAAAATCGTGGTCTCTCTTTAAATTATAAAACATACGCTCATGATATTACCCTTTTGGGTTCGCCTGGAATCCTGATGTAATTAATTATTTGGGTCTCACTTTAACCAGGTCCTTTACCCGTTTGGTTCAACTAAATTTAGATTCAGTATTGCAATGTATTGAAGCCGATCTTAAAAGATGGGCACTGCTTCCTTTGTCTATTTGGGGTAAAATCAATTTAGTAAAAATGAATGTTTTTCCCCGTTTGTTTTATCCCATAAATATGTTAAATATTTGTCTCCCTCTAAAATGGTTTAAAAAAGACCACGGTATAATTACTGCTTTCATTTGGAATCACAAGAAACCTAGACTGTCTTACCATAAATTGATCGCCTCAAAATTGACTGGGGGTCTGAGACTTCCCCATGTTGGTTTGTATTATTGGGCCAGTCATGCTAATAAATATCTTAGATGGCTTATGGTAGCAGGGTCCTGAAACTACCAAGTACGTTCCTTATGGTTAAAGTTGAGATTTCCCAGATAGTTAACTCAGGGCTCATGCGGGCTTTGTTGTATTGTATGCCAAAATCCTCCCCATGTCTCTGCGCAACTCTCTTATCGAGACATCCATCAAAGTTCATGTGCAATTATGTACCTTTTTAAAATATTCTCATACTACAGATTCATCTCAACCAGTAATTGGTAATCCTAATCTTTTAATAGATGGGAAACCCATTAGGGGTGATTGGCTACCTCTATCAAGGAAGGTATTGGTTAAAGACTTGTTATCGGCAGAAGGAAAATGGTTTACTTCAATTGATATATTAAACAAATTTCAAATCTCTCAGGTTATGATATTTAAGGTTTATCAACTCGTCATTTGGTGGTTAATAAATTTGCACGCCTTCTCCTAATGGGGTAGTTCTCGATTTCTATGGTACGTTGGAACCACTGATTGGGAAAGCCCACGCTGTTTCCGCCATATATAGTACACTACTTAATTGGATACACCCTCTAATTCTCGCTCCAAAACAGTATTGGTCTCAGCTCTTTCCAGAGCATAATTTTGATTGGGCAGGCATCTGGAAATCGTGTCATAAATTTTTGCTACAAGTCAGACTTAGAATAATGCAATTTAAATTATTGCACAACATTTATTATTCCCCTTTAAAATTAACTAAACTTGGCATGGTGTCTTCTTCTTGCTGTTTCAGATGCCAACAAGAGAAAGGGGACCTACTTCACATTTTCTGGTATTGCTCTAAAATAGTCTCACTGTGGGACAGTATTAAGCAGAAATTAGAACCTCTTTTGGGGCTGGATAACCTATTTACTGAGGAGATATGTATTTTAGGGGACATGGCCGCTATTGATGTCAGGAAAAGGAAGTATCATATTTGTTTGATTTCTGCCTCTGTTAAAAAAGTGGTCTTGAGGCATTGGAAAGACACTTTAGAGATTACTTATGTGAATGGTTGCAAGAACTCCTGGCAAACCTTAGAACGGAAAGGATTATTGCTAGTCTTCATAATAACTTGTCTAAGTTTAACCGGATTTGGGGTCCATTATACTCCTTCTACTCTATATCAGATTAAACTGGCTTAACGGCAATATTATGTTAAGGATGTGATATATGTGTGCTGTGAGAGGGAGGGGGTTTATATAATAATTTTTTTCTTTTGTGGGGATGAACGGGAATGGTGGGGTGGGAATTGGATTGCATCCGGAGTGCCTTATATTTCATGTTTGTTGTTTTATCACTATTTATGTTCTCACTGGATGTACTCCTGTATTTAATAATTCTCAATAAAGTTTGAATAGCAAAAAAAAAAAAAGGTAAACCCTATGTTTCTCAGGTACCTGAGTGTATGTTTACCCTATTGAAATCAACATTCCATGATTTATTTCCTCCCTCTGTCCAGGGATCTGGATCCGGACTGTGTTCCTCTACATAAGAGCAGCATCAGGGAGGAGGAGGCTAGCAGCTACAGGCCGGTCATTCTTACTTCAGTGGTGGGGACATTAATGGACACACTGCTACAGGAAAGACTAGCAGAATATCTTGCATCCACTGTGCTGCAAGGCCACAGGCAACATGAATTCATAGGTGGGGGGGCCCATGCCAGAAAAATCTGATAACTTTTTTCAACTGGGTGACCTGCGAAATAGATCAGTGGGGGGCAGTGTATGTGGCCTATCTGGACTTCAGCAAGGTATTCAACACTGTGCCCCAGAGAAAATTGATAAAAAAAATTCAGCAACCTAGGAATGGGATCCAAATTGGTGAACTGTGTTAGAAACTAGTTGAGGGATAGGTGACAGAGGGTGGTGGTTAATAGCACTCTCTCTAATCATGGCAGAGTGACCAGCAGGGTGCCGCAGGGCTCAGTACTGGGACCAGCCCTCTTCAATATCTTCATAAGTGAGAAGAGAATGTATGCCTTTTTGAAGATGATACCAAAATTGATAATAGGGTGGCACACGGATCTTGAGGAAACTCTAGGAGTGGTGAAGAGCATGGCAGTTGGGGTTCAAAGCCCAAATCATTCACCTAGGGCATAAGAACCCAGGAGCAAAGTATAGGATGATGGGGGAGGTACAATACTGACAGTCACTAGGCAGGGAAGAGACCTTGGGGTTATTATAACTGACAATCTCAAAGTGGCAGGGCAGTGTGATAAAGCAGTGGGTAGAGCTAGTGGGATGCTGGGGTGCATAGAGATGGGTGTCTCCAGACAGATGGGGAGGGATGCTGCAACTGTATTGCTCTCTGGTGAGACCCAGCCTTGAGTACTGTGTCCAGTTTTGACGTACACACCTCAGAAAGGACATAGACAGAGTGGAGGCAGTCCAGAGGAGGGCAGCTAAAATGGTGCAGGGAATGTATGAGAGTCCCTATGAGGAGAGACTAAGGTCCTGTACACACTGGGCTTGTTCAAACATTTAAAAGCTCTTAAAACATTTTAAGAAGCCCAAATACGATTCACATCCATACTGAGCACAGTTTGAAACCGTGCTTGATAACCATGTTTAAACCCTGCTAGGGACCTGTTCTTAAAAATGGTTTTAAATACGGATTCAAACCTAAAACGCTTTACCTTGTGGTGTGGATGGGAGATCATTTCATGTTGCTCTATTCAGCAACAGTGGATCTGTGCTACTGAATGAGCTACAGAACCATTCCTGAAAACATTACTGCCTTTGGTGTGGATGCAGTGTTACCGTGTTTAAACACGGTACAGGACAGGGTAGACGGACTTCTGTGGTGACTTTAAAAATGTTTTTAATAATGGACCAGCAATGTGTACAGGGTCAAAGGGATCTCAACATGTACACACTGGAAGAGAAGAGAGCAAGAAAGGACATGGTAGAGACCTACAAGTATCTCACAGGGGTGAACAGGGTTCAGGAGGGAAGTTTCTTTTAAATGAGGCAGAGCACCAGGGCCAGGGGGCATGAAGTGAAGCTAGAAGGAGAAGTGTAAGAGGGATGTCAGGAAGCACAACTTCACCAAAAGGGTGGTAGGCACTTGGAATATACTGTCAGCAGACGAGGTGGAGGTAAAAACAGTGGGGGGCTTCAACCATATGTGGGACTGACACAGGGGAATATTAGTAAATAGGCAGGGAGGGTCACTGGAGACCAGTAAGAGTCTGTGAAGACAGAATAGGCAGGGAGCATCAGGGCAGACTGACTGGGTGGGCCATGTTGTCCTTTTCTGCCAATAAATTCTATGATTCTGTGTTTCACTGAAAGGGTGGTGTGGTGGACACCTTGAACAGACTGCCCGCCGAAGTAGTGGAGGCAAAAACTGGACTGTTCCAAGCATGCATGGGATAGACATCAGGATGTATTAGAAAACAGGCAGGGGGGAGGGAGGGAAGGCCTCTGGAGCCATTTAGGGTCTGCGGAGACAGATTAGGGAGGGAACATCTGGGCAGACTGGGTGGGCCAAGCAGTCCTTTTCTGCTGAACACCTCGATGGTTCTGTTTTCGTATTTCCAAGATGTATGTCAAGCATAATGATCCTTGTCTCTCCTTGTTTTTTTCTTTGGGATAAGACTTCAAAAGCCAGTTAGAACATTACATGAGTCAGAACAGTCAGAGCAGTTGTGGTCTGTGACACTGCACTGTGCTGACCTCTCACCAAATCTCCTTTTGTGAAAGCCCAGACACCTAGCTGAACTACTCCTGCCCTAGTTCTGGCCACTGCACCAGACTAAACCACCACCATTAACCCCCTGGGCTATCACTCTTAAGCTATTCATGTAGCCACCCTCAGCCTGGTATGCATTCCTGGAACACCACAGGCTTCCCCTTTCATTACAGCACCTCCTGTCTTGCCACTAGTACCCCTCATCCTGGCCACCCTGCAATGGATCTTTACGTGTCTCTTACCGATCATGCCTCCCACCAGGGTAACTCTCCATAGCTTCAAGGGGGTACAGGCCAACTGGCGAGCAAGGTGTTATCTTTGAAGGAATAGCCCCAACCTAAAGCTGCCATACCCTCTAGGTGACCCCCTTATAGTGTGCCAGATATTTAGGCAATCTCTATTGAAAGGGGTCACAACTTCTTGAACAGACTACCCTCTGAAAGCCAAGAAGCAGTTGGCTCTCCTCCTGTTTCTCTCTTAAGTTCCTCCAACACCACTATCCCTAAAGACCTGGCACCAAGAATGCCCATCTTGGGATGAGCACTGACGGGTAACCCCCTGCCTCCCAGTGGTGGGAAATAATTTTGTTACAGATTGAACAACATCACATATTTGGCACACTTGCATGAAATTTGACTGAAATAATGGCAAATTAATTTGAAAACCTTGCCGTTGGCTATTATTTATGCACATTTTATATGAGAAGACATTCATTTATTCTTTCCATTTTTACTTTAAGTAGCAATTACTGTTCTATAAACAGTCTATTTATGCTTAATCCAGCTCTCAGATCAACAGTGAATCTTGGGAATAAACCCTTGTTTTGCTTTCCTTCTCATGGTGCCTCTGTTTTTGGCACACATTCTGTTTGCACAGCACTTCAAATATGTTCCTTGCAGAAGCCTCTTTGAACACAGAAAGACAATATCATACAAGCATTTGTCAATGCCGAATGTTCGCTTGCAGGTATTTACATTGGTGTTTAGCATTTATGACACTTGTATCCATGTCTCTTTAGCATCCATATCCCAACAGAGTACCTCTCTGCAACTCCTCTTGTATCGGATCAACATTTCACCCTCATACTTCTTAAGTGTCTGTCTTAGGAACCCTAACGCCCTGGTCATACTCAAGGGTATGCGCCTATATGGAAACGTTGCAACCCGCACTTGTAACACAGTCATTCAGTGGAATTATTTCACCAGATTTTCAACATAGGTATTTTGTCACCTCTGGTCATGAACAATGTCACTATGATTTTCTTACTGTGCACTGAAAACTGATTTCCCACAGCAACCGCGCTATTCTGCATCGGAAGTGTGAAAACACATTTCAGCCAGGATGCGAAAAATGACAGCAGTACTGTTCATAAGGAGGTGTGGGAAAATGCAAATGTTGAAAATCTGGAGTGAAAATATGACAAATTTGTGAAGTTATGAGTGTGTGTGGAAAGTGCGCAATGCACGCTCGTATAACAGTCATTTTTTTGAATTTTTGCACCAAATTTTCTACATAGGCATTTTAGGACCTCTGCTCATGAATAGTGTCACTGTGATTGTCTTACTATGTAGCGAACACTGATTTTGAACAGCAACTGTGTTACTTTGAGCCGGAAGTGCAAAAATGCATTTTGGCCAGGATGTGAAAAATGACAGCTGCACTGTTCAGAAGGAGGTGTTGAAATCTACCTATGTTGAAAATCTGGAGTAAAAATAGTACAAATTCACAAACGTATGAGTGTGTATGGAAACTGCGCAATGCATGCTCATAAAACAGTCATTTCTTGGAATTTTTTCACCAAATTTGCAACATAGGCTTTTTGAGAGCCCACCTCATGGACACCAACACTGTCATTTTGTTAATAGGTCCCGAAAGGTGATTCTGTGCAGTGACCATGAAATCACCTTTCAGGAATGAATAATGCCATGACAGTGACTGAATTCATGAAAAGGGGTGTCAAGAACCCCATGCTGAAAATTTGGTGCCAAAAGTCAAAAAAACGGCCGAGATATCCACGTAAGTTGGAAAAACCCTATTTATGCCATTTTACAGCTTACTGACATTTCCTCCTTTTCGTGTCAGCTATGAAGAGTGCAGACGTGTTCCTGGTCCACCGAAGATCATTGCACCAGCCTCTGGAGGTAGGTATGGTGTGGGGAGGTAGGTGTGCAGATAGTGGGCATGAGTTGGCGGGGGGGGGGGCAAGCACTCACCAAGGGACCATCTTCTTGTTTTACAGGAGTTAAGGAAAAAAAAAACAATGCTTTTGGTATACTGGGGTGGGTTCCCAGCATACCACCTAGGTGAGAGTGGGTGTGTGGAGGTGGGTGCACAGAGGGTGGGCATGGGTTTCTGGGGGAGCCAAGGATTCATTGAGGGACTGTTTTCTTATTTCACAGGAATTGAAAATCAAAAAAATGGATGCTGTTGGTACGCTGGGGTGGGCTTCCAGTGTGCCACCTATGTGTTTGCTGGGGGGGGACTGGAGTTGGTGGGGATTGGGCACCCCCACAGGCCATACAATGTATGAAGGGGGGAAAGCATGAGCATGCTGTGGTGGGCTCCCAGCGTGCCAACTAGTTGTTTTTTGTGGGGGGCTGCAGTGGACGGGGGATTGGGCACCCAGTCGGTCACACTGTGTGCTGGGGGGCTGTATGAGTCAAGGAGGATTGGGCACCCCCCTCGGCACACAATGTGGGGGCCAGAAGAACAGTAGGGAGGGGGAGGAGATTAGCAGAGGGAGGAAGTGGGAGGGTGTTGATGCCGAGCTGTGCATGACAGCAGTTCGGCTGAGGTGGTATGCTAATTGCATACATGCTACCACCGCTGACTGCAGAGGACCTTTTCTCAGAAGTGAAGTCCAACACAGCCGAACTGCTGTCATACACAGCTCGGCATGTATTGGTCCCCTAGGGTCTCGCCTGCTACACTGAGCACTGCATTGGGGAGGAGGGTCACACACCTCCAAAACTCATACTGTTGCAAGACGTTCCTTGTGCATGCGTGCAAGTGAATGTAAAAATGTCCCTAAGCCAACTGCATTTCAGTTATACTACTTGCCTTGTTCTTTGTTCAGATAAGTATGTTGCAAAAACCTTACATTCTGAACAAAATAAACCCCTGCAAACCTTCATCCTTTAACCTGTTAATCTTCTTCACTAAACTGCAGGTTTAAGTCTCACTTAGTACACACACACACAGCCCCAGCAGGCTGTGCATGTGTGTGTGTGTGTGTGTTTGTGTACATGCATGAATGCTGTTGGGGCCTCTCTGCCCTCCCTCCCTCCCTCTCTTTCTCTCTCTCTCTCTGTCTTTCAGCAAACACTAAACAGCCCTAGTATTTTCCCTTTCTTAAAAGCCTAATTCTTTACCCTACAGTGGGAAAAACTGACACTCTATAGCTTGGGATTTAGACAGGGAACAAAAATGTCAAGATTTCTGATTTTTTTCTAGTATTAACAAGTGGATGGAAGTAGATTCTCTCTCTGCAGCAGCTTGACTTATCATTTGCCTCTCCTGCCTGAAGTGTCTATGAGTGCTGGGTCACATGACCTGCCTTCATTGAGTTTTCAAAGAGGCCTTTGATTGGACAGAAATTCTTGGGAGATCTTAAACTCCTGCCGAATAACAAAATGCTGAACAGCCATGAATATATAGCATTAATTATTCATTTTCTTCCTGAGTAGCAAATAGCCTATTATTCATGACATTCAGGAAATGCTATTTATTTCTCGCACATGCCTACTGGGGAGTAATAATTTTGGACAACCAAAAGACAACAGCGTAATGCAACGAGGCTGTGGGAATGGCTGATAGTACGCTGGGGTGCATAGAAAGGGCAATCAGCAGGCAGAAGAGCGGTGGTTCTACCACGGTATAGTTCATTGACTTGTACTCACCTGGAGTACTGTACTGTGTGCAGTTTTGGAGACTCTATTTGAAAAAATCACAGTGACAAGGTGGAGGCGCTGCAGAGGAGGCAACCAAGATGATTCAGAGACAACAGGAAAGGACTTATGAGAAGAACTTGCATGATATAATCATGTACTTAAGGAGTGGAGGAGAGAGGGGTACATGACTGAAACATATTGTACAGATACCTCCATGGGGTAAACAGGGTTGGTAGTGGGGACTGGGGAGCTGTTTAAGCTGAGTGGTAATACGAATACCAGGGAAAACTCTATGAAGCTGAAATTGGGGAGCAAAATTAGGACGGATACCAGAGAATATTTTTTCACACAGAGTGGTGGTTGGGTAATTTAAGCTACAGAGACAGATGGTTTGTGTAAAATCAGTGTTGGGGGGGTTCAAACATATAAACGTAGGATTTGTCAGCAGAAAAGGACTGCTTGATCCACCAAGTCTGCCCAGATGTTCCCTGCCTAATCTGTCTCAGCAGACCTTAATTGGTCTCCGGTGACCCTCACTTATCCCCGCCTATATATTGATGTACCCCTGTGTCTGTCTCACTCATGCTTGAAGCCCTTCACTGGTTTCACTTCCATCACTTCTGCTGGTAGTCTGTTCCAGGTATCTACAACACTTTCAGTGAAGTTGTACTTCCTTACACCCCTCTCAAAATCCCCCTCCAGCTTCACTGCATGCTTCCTGGTCCTGGTGCTCTATCTAATTTGAAAGAGAGTCCCCTCCTGAACTTACTTAATCCCTGTGAGATACTTGTAGGTCTCTATCATGTCACCTGTTGGGTTCCTCTCTTCCAGGGTGTACATGTTGAGATCTCTCAGTCTCTCCTTGTAGGGTTTTTGCTGCAACCCCTGCTCTGGACTGCCTCTACCCTGTCTATGTTCTCTCTGAGATGTGGCCTCCAGAACTGGACACAATACTGCAGGCACGGTCTCACCAGTGAGCAATAAAGTGGCAACACCACCTCCCTCATCCTGCTGGAGATACCCCTCCTTATGCATCTTAGCATTCCACTGACTCTATTGTAATGCATAGGGATAGGTATCTCCAGCAGGAAGGAGGGATGTTGTGTTGCCACTGAACTGCTTGTTTGTGAGACCCCAACTGGAGTATTGTGTCCAGTTCTGGAGGCTGCACCTCAGAAAGGATACAGACAGGATGGAGGTAGTCCAGAGGAGGGCAAGTGACATGATGCAGGGGTTTCATTAAAACCCCTACAAGGAGAGAATGAGGGATCTCAACCTGTACACACTGGAAGGGAGAACAGTGAGAGGGGACATCATAGAGACCTACAAGTACCTCACAAGGGTGAACAAGGTATAGGACGTGGGTCTCTTTCAAATAAGAAAGAGCACAAGGACTCAAGGGCATGTGATGAAGCTGGCAAGGGGAGTGAGATGTGAGGACGTGTTATTTCATTGAAAGAGTAGTGGATGTCTGGAACAGATTGTCAGCAGAAGTGGTGAAGGCAAATGCAATAGGGGGTTTCATGCATGCATGAGACAGATAAAGGGGGAATATTAGTAAAGAAACAGGCAGGAGGGAGGGCCGCCAGAGACAGGCTAGAATCTGCAAAGACAGACTAGACAGAGACCATCTTGGTAGGCTGAGTGGGCCAAGCAGTTCTTTTCTGCTGAGAAATTCTTTGTTTCTGTTTCTATAAACACTTTAAACTTCTTGCCCCCCCTTCTTTGTGAGGCTGAAAGTACCTTAGAAAAGATCACTGATGTTTCTTCCTATTTCAGAAGTCTCAGATGTCACTGTTTCATTAAAAAAACATGCACATTTTCTGAACTGATCCAGAACCAGGTCAGTACTAGCAAATTGTTACCAGGATGAATGACAGAACTAGGTTGCCCATATTCCTACCTAATAAACATCTACCTTTTGCCTTATGGCCTGCTAAAAGACATTTTTCCTGCCTACCTACCATATCAGCTCTGGTAGCTGCCTCATGGACCATCCTGCTCCAATTCCCCCTGCAAGATCGAACTGCCTGTCTTGGTGTCCCATTCAGTTTTCAGGTTGCTGTGTACACTGGGCATGATGTCGGGTAAGGACCATGGCTTACTGTCTCAAAAGGGGAGCTACTGCATGAGGAACATTCAGCCTACTAAAGGACATTCGTCCAACCTGCCCTCTCAGTTCCAGCAGATGCCACCACAGATTATTCTGCTCCAGCCCCTTCTTCAAATCTCCAGCTGTCTATCTCAGTGCACCGGTCAGTTTCCAGGTTGCCATGTGTACAGGGCCCATCATCAGGTAAGGGGATGGGCTTACCACCTCAAAAGGAGAACCACTGCAAGTGGCATTCTGTGGAGAGGCACTCCATGTGAGTGTCTCCCGCAGGAGTGGTGGGAGTCACCAGCAGGAGTCAGAGGTGGGAGGCTGATGGGAGGCTTTTTGTAAAAATTTGAGCTTTTATTTTAGCACTCACAGTTTATGTGTACCAGACACTGTGTTTTAACTGAGCTTAATAGGAAGCTAATTAGACATTTATTAACACTGAGAAATTTTTATTTTTTTATTTTAACTTGATTATAAATTTTGCAGTTAGTTAAAATCTTCTGCATTAATCAGACCATGACTTTTTATTTAATTGGATCAGTATACTGATTGTGCAGTAGGGGGTTTGGAACTAATCTGTCTAATCATAATTTGTATTACAGTAGTTGCTAGTAAGTAAAACATTCTGTATTAAACTCTGTGTTTTCTTTTTGTGTTTATAGGAGGCAAGTTAGCTTAGGAATTCTTAATAGAGAAAATGGGTATCTTTTTTCCCTGTGAATTATTCTGACTTTGATCTTAGGGCCACAAAAATGGGGAGGGGTTGCCTGTAGTTAACTTGTATTAGTACCTTAAGTACTGAATCTGTAAAATTTGAATGGGGGGTACTTCCTCTCTGTCATTTCTACATTTTTCCAGCACATCTTTTTATGAAAAGTGCTGCAGTATGTTGAGTTTAAACTGTTCAACACCAATTCATAGGATTCATAGGGTGTTTGACTGGTCAGTTAGTGTAAGCCATATCAGACCAGCACCTGTTTACACTATGAACTGAAAGCAACTGTTACCATAATATATATCTAGTGCAGTTTTGAATGGTTGCATATTACTATAGGATACTACTTCATGTGGCAGTGTATTCCATTTTATCACCACCCTCTGAGAAAACCAGTGTTCCCTCTATCTTTTTGTAAAATCCCCTTTTACTTGGTACTGGTGTCCTCTATTGTTGTTTATGGAAGTTCTGTTCTTCAAGGGTATACAACCTCAAAATGTGTGGACTGGGAATTGGGGAAAAAACTAATTAGTTCTTTAAAATACAATCTATAGTGGGAAGAAGCTCTAGAAGTTTTTTTTTCTCTAACTATATCTACATTATTGAAAATTGGATATGTTAGCCCTTATCCAAACCTATGGTTAGTGATCTTAAAAAACACAAAGGATTATTTTGCATTCATGCTAATGTTAGAGGTCTAACACTAAAGACTGAGTTCATCACAGATTTTGTTGTAGATGGTAGCTCAGATTTCTTGGTTTTAAGTGAAACCTGGCTAAATGATAAAATAAGTGACTCCAAGTACCTCAGTGCAGGCATACAATTTATTATTTCAGTGTCATAGAGGTAAAAAGGGGGTGGGCTGGCAGTTGGCTCCGATGAAAGATTTTCCACATGACAGATCCAGACAGTAGAAGGAAAATCTTCTTGTGAATCTTTAGTACTTCTGATAAATTGACAGACAGGAAAACCTATTTTATTGGTAGGAGTGTACAGGCCTCCCAAATTTAGTCCCAATGACTTTCTGAAATTTGAAGATGCTTTACTGCCTTATGTGGTGTTTCATGAGTTTCCCCGTAGTTAGTGATTTCAACATGGATTGGATGAGCACTGATAAATTTACTAGAAGTTCTGCACTCCAGCTCTCACTACAATACCAATGGATTACAGACCCAACTCCTTTTACTATCAAGACTCCAGAAGCCTCCTCCTTACTAAATTTAATATTTACGAATTCGTCCCACAATTATAGACGCTGGGATATTATCAGATTTATACAATGAACACAATATGGTTTATTGTACATAAGATAAAGATACTATTCTTGGCCCTCCAAAATTTGTCATTTCTCTTTCTTTCAAATCATTTGAGTATTTTGCTTTTATTTTGGATCTTGACAACATAAATTAGAATAGGTTGTGGTTAATTCCTGAAAAACAGCTGGCCTGGGGATACTGTACAGTAAAAAGTTTTAAAGCAATCAATAAACATCTTCCATTTATATCTAAGAAAATTTAAAACTTTTTCAGCCCCAGTTCTTGAAATACAGCTGGCATGTGGATACTTTACATCAGATTTTTTTTAAACGTGTGATAAACATTTCCATTCAAATCTAATAAAATTCAACATTCTTCAGCCCCATGGTTTACCCTCTTTTGTCAAAATTAAAAAAAACAAAACAAAAGAAAGAAAAATAAGGCTTAGGATGCAGCTCACTCTTTTAATTAACTTCAGAACTGGATCAGTTATAGAAAAAATAGTAATAAATATATTTTCAAGGTCATTAATGCAAAAAAAAAATGATCTTAAAGACAAAGCTATGGAATCAGCTGGTGACCCAGCAACGTTCTGGTCAATTACCGAAATCTTAAATGGGCAGGTTACAATTTCCCACAACATAAAAATTAGCATAATGATGTATCCTTAATACAGGGTTGTGTGCTGGCAGACTCCTTCAATAATTTTTTTATTGAAGTTGGAAATTGTCATGAGACTGGGGAGGATAACCAACAGCAAAATGCTTAAGTATTTAGGTCTGTAGGGGAAGGTGAACCTTCTTGGTTCAAGAACATTGGTAGTAATAAGGTACTGGAGGCTCTTCTCAATTCAAAATTTGGAAAGAGTAGTGGCCTAGATGGTTTGTTGTCCTTATTTCTAAAAAAATATCTGCTTTTCAAATTATTGAGCCACTTACATCTCTCTTTAACTGGTCCATATTGACAGTGGAACTCTCCACAGATGGGAAAATGCTTGTATTGTACCTGTTTTTAAGGGGGCAGGGTAAGATGAGTACAATGAGAAATTACCATTTCCTTTCAATCACCCCTGAGATTTTAGAAAGTTTGGAGTCAAAACAGATTAATTGCTATGTCAAGGACCAGGATTTTTTTGATAGATGCCAGTCTGGATTTTGATAAAAGCAGATCACTGTGGTTGCCATGTCTAAGGTGTTGGATGATGTCAGCAGAGCTATGGGCTCTTAATATATCATGGAGCCATTTTTATAGACCTTTACAAGACCCTCAGCATTGTAAACCACCACATTCCATTGATAGATTGTCCCATCTGAGTTTAAATAAAGCAGCACTAAGGTGATTTAAGTTATATTTTTAACTTCAAAAAGTTATGTAATGGTTGTTAATGGGATAGATTTGAGGTCCCTGGAGACTGTAAGGGGAGATCCCCATGGCTCTTTACTAGGTCCACTTTTGTTTTTTATTTATTTAAGTGTATTAGGCAATAGCGTTGTTGATGTCAATTTACCATTTGTATGCAGACAAGAATATGTGTGTATATGACAGGTAAATCTGCTATATCTACACAGAATAATTTACTAAGAAACTTTAAAAAACTTTAAGCTTTTATTAAAGAGTCAAAATTGTGCTTAAATGCAACCAAGACAAACTTCATGATTTTTGCAAAAACAACTGAACCCTTTATCTGACATTAATATTAATGCAGAAAATGGACCCCAGCTGGAGATTGTGGAAGCTTACAAACATCTTGGCTTCTGGTTAGACACTTCTAGAACTAGAAATAAGCACTTTATTTATTTTATTTATTAGAGGTTTTGGAATTACACACTTTTGAGTCAGAGGTTCCACATCACATTGCAAACAGTACAAAATAGTGTTTAGAGATATAATACAGAGGCACTGATGGAACAGTAATCGCACATATATACAACAACTATATAGTAGCAAGCATTAAGCAAAATACAGGTATTCCAAAATTGGGGAAGAAAAACAGTAGGAGTGCAATGATCAGAGGGTTAGCAGGATGGATATCCTTTGTCATAGCTCAAGAGTAGTCAAGGATTTAGGTCAAAGGCTCAAGTTTATGACAAAAGGGGAGTGAGAGTGGGAGGGGGAACTAAAGGGGAAACAATGGGGGAAAGAGGCAAACCTGGAGAAGTCATACGTTCTGTGGTTGGAGGGAGCACCAGGGAGTGGGCTAGTAACAGTCGCAGGTTCTTGAGGAATGAAGGTGTTCCCTGAGGGTGGTTTTAAAGTGGCCTATTTTATTTTCAGAGGAGATGGCACTGGGCAAGGCATTCATCCAGAGGGGGGGTCTATAGCAGAAAGATCTCTGGGCTTGAGTAGTTTGACAGTGGGAAATCAGGAGGGAGGGTTTGGTGGAGCTACAAGTAGGTATCACTGAGGGTTCAGGCAATAGCAGGTTGGTGAGGCCAGGGAGGCTAGGCCGATGCTGATCTTTTTGGCTAGGAGGCTTGTCTGATACTAGCTGACTTTAACTGCCTAACTTGTAAAATTAGAACTAGGGTTGGTCTCTTATACAGGATTAAGTGTAGCCTTGATTCTGAGACTGTTAAAAATAGTATTCAGGTTTACTGTAGCTATTTCTCCTGTTTGATTTTTCTGATTTTCTTTATAAATATGCAACAGCTGATAGACTTCCTAAATTGGAAGTATTATAATTACATTTTTCCAAATCAATCTTGCGTTGCCCAAGAGATACCTATCACTGCTTCCTTTATCAGATTACTTGGTATTACTTGTGTCTAAAGGTGGAAGAATGCAAAGCTCATCGCAACTACCTCCCCTGCACTAGCAGGGGATTTACAGCCTTTTGTTATTTAACAAGAATATGTCAAATTTATGTTACCCAAATACTCAGGTAGTGAATTCCAGAGTTTACTTGCTCTAATTGTGAAGCAGTTTTTTCTTTTGCTTGTGTTTACCTTTGGGAACCAAAGTTGCCTATTATTGCATCTTAGTGCTTCAGGTTTAGTTGCCCACATGAGGCTGAGCTCAATCATCTGGTTTGGGTCCTTCAAGATGTTAAAGAACATAAGTAAATCACCTCTTGTTCTATGAAGCTTTAAATCATATAGCTTAAGAATGTTTAACCTTTCCTGGTATGCAAGATTACCTATGGGTATAATTAATTTAGTCCACCTCCTTTGAATTGATTCAATTAGCCTTGAATCTTTCTCTAGATAAGGTACCCAGAAAGATGCAGCAAAATCAATGATAGGTCTTACATAAGTTGTGTATATTGGTAATAAATGATTTTTTGATTGATGCTAATATTCTATTGGCTTTTATAGCCACTTGTTTTACATTGATCAGATGATGCTTAATCTTTATTAACAATTACCCCTAAATCTCTGTCTGAATCAACAGACTAAATGGGGGACCCATCTAAATAGTAAATAGTGTGAGTAACAGAGCACTTTTCGATACTGAATTCCATTTTATTATTGCCCAGTTTTCCAATTGGGGGAATAAAATGATGGAGTTACAGACCATCGGTATGGGGTCAATACCACACGAGGCAGAATGCTGTGTGACAGAATTGAGTTGCACAATTCAGTGTTATATTTTTTTCTGTGGGGGGCCACACCCCCCACACACCCCATTATGAAGGGCTGTACCACCTGGACCCCCCCACTAAGGATTCTAACTCTAGGGGGTCCAACACAGAGAGTGCACAGGCCCAGGTTTCTGCATAATGCAGTGCGCTATTAAGCGTATGACATTATGACCCAGTATGCAGACCATCATAGCAGAGGGAGAGGTGAACATGGCAGAAGACACCAGGAGAAAGGACTGCTGTGTGGCTGGACTTCTCTGCTGGGACTAAAGAAGAACTCTTGTACTTGGACCTTTAATTTAGGTTAAAAAAACAAAAAGACAAAACAAAAAAGAAGTGTGTGTTTGTCTGAGTTAACTGAGCTGAATGGTTATCTGAACAGTTATCTAGGTGTAAATCTCAGGTGATTGAAAGGACTTAATAGCTGTGAGGTTTACATTACTTGAAGAAAGATCTAGTAATGAGGGGGAGTGACTTAGCTAGAAGGAAGCTACATTTAAAGACTGTCTTAGAAAGATTTTGCTAGTAGCTTGGCAGAAGACACCAGGAGAAAGGACTGCTGTGTGACTGGACTTCTGTACTGGGACTATATTGCCATCCTTCCCTCCCCTCCACTCTCCCACCCAAAGCTAGTTCTACTTTTATAGGCACAGGATTTGACTGACAACATGAACTTCCTGTTTGGGAGCAGGAAGTGAGTGATCACAGAGCCACCAAAGACCCACCATCCTTGAAGGGCAAGAGTAGCTCTCCAGCCCCCTCTAGCTTCTGGAGGTCTGCCACTGAGCAAGTAAGGGGTCTACTGAGAAATATAGGATCTTCTTGTCTCAGAACAGGACAATCAGGAGCTTAAAGGGCACACAGGCAGAAAGTAAGGACAGAGAGAGAGAGAAAAAAAACAGAGGAAAGAGTAAGGATTGGAAACAGTTAAGGGGCCAGAAATAAGACATGATTGGAGTGGTGCAGTGCAGTGGCTGTGGAGCAGCAGTCTTCCTGGAGACATTCTGGAGGATGCGGTGTTGTCCCATCTGCAGACACCTCTCTGGGCTAAGGGAGGAGGTTTCTCATCTCCAGGCTGAGTTGGCCAGGATTTTGGGACCTCTTCTTCCATCCAGGGACCACCAGTGCCACTGCCGTTGCCTCAGAGGTTGCCAAGAAAGAGGAGCGGTTGGACCACAGTGGACTCAGGAAGGGTGAGGGTGGTGGAACAGAGGTGCATCCCTCCAGTTGCACCTCTCCACAATTCCTATGCCATTCTGGCAAAGTGTGGTTCCTCTATGGAGGCACCAGCAGTGGAGACCATGGAGGATGCTGGGAACCTCCACAAAGGAGACCCACAGGAGGGTGGCAGGGGACCCCATAGGGGAAGGAAACAACTCCTGGTGGGGGACTCCATTGATAGGAAGGTAGAACTGGGGGAGGAAGGGGAGAGCGAGGTAAGGTGCCTGCCTTGTGCCATGGCTTGGAGGGACAGGGAGCGAATCCTCAGGATTGCCAGAGCAGCTGCACAGGGGAGGGAGCTGATGTCATTGTCCACCTAGGGACAAATGACCTGACTAAGAAAGGGATTAGAGAAGTGCAGGAAGAGTTTGTGGAATTGGGCAGGGGCCTTAGACAAGTAGCATGCACTGTAACCTTCTTGGAGATGCTGCCCATCTATGGCATAGGAGAGGCTAGGGTGTTCCACACCATGGGATTCAATCAGTGATTGAAAAACTGGTGTGGAGCTCAGGGATTTGGCTTCATTGGGGACTGGGGGTCCACCTGGGGTGATGAAAGCCTATACTGGCATGATGGGCTGCATCTGTCCAGGAGGGGAACCAGGATCCTAGGTGATAGGTTTAAATGCTTCATTGGCAAGCATTTAAACTAGCCAAGGGGGGGAGGCACTGGAAAGGGGCAGGGAATTCCTAGCCCCCCCAAAAAATCACAGTAGTAAGTGTGGCAAACACCAACATAGAGATGTTGATAGGGAGAAGAGCTGGGGTAAATGGAGAAAGTGACAAAGGCAAGAAGTACAGGGATGGGGCAAAAAGGAAATGGAGGGTAAAGAGTACCAATGCCCATAGTCTGGGCAACAAGCTCCCTGAGCTGGTGGCCTTGATGGAAGAGGGATGCCTGAATATCATAGCAGTCACAGAAACATGGTACACAGAGAACCATGACTGGGATGTTAACATACCAGGTACATAACCTAGAGAGAGACAGGCAGGGGAGAAGAGGGGAGGAGTAGTTTCATGTAAAGGAAGGATAAAAGCAACTGAACAAAAGAGTAAACAGGGAGGGGAGGAGAGGAGGCACTGTGGGTCACCTTGGAGACTGGAAAGGGCACCACAATCCAAACAGGGGTTGTGTACAGACCCCCGTGTCAGGGGGAGGGAATGGACAAGGATATGATAGAAGGCATTCTTAGAATGGCAGAGAAAGGGGAGATACTGTTGATCGGAGACCTGAATATGCCAGATGTTAACTGGAGCACATTTGCTGCAGCCACATCCAAGAACAGGGCCATTCTTGATGCCCTTCAGGTGGCAGGCCTCAGACAGCTAGTTTCGGAACCCACTGGTGAGTAGCAATCTTAGACCTCAGACTCAAACGGGAGCAATGAGAGGATTTCAGATCTAGAAGTGGTTGCCATCTGGGAACAAGTGACCATCAAACAGTGTGGTTCACGTTAAACTCAGCTACAGAGTCAAGCCGTACAAAAGTGAGGGTACTGGACTTTAGGAGGGCTGACTTTGGCAAGATGGGAGAGTGCCTCAGAAACGCACTAGCAAACAGGCTAGAAGGAGGGGTGGAGCAACAATGGGGAATAATCAAAACTTCCATCACAGAGGCAACAAGCCTTTGTGTGAAGCAAATCAAAACTATAGAAAAAGCCACTATGTTTCTCAAAAGAGGTGGCTGTGAAAGTCAGGAAGAAAAAGACAGCATTCCGAAAGTATAAGGAAACACAGAAGGAGCAGGACAGAGAGCTGTACCAGTTAAGGCAGAAGGAAGCAGGGAGGGAAGTCAGAAGAGCAAAGGCTCAAACTGAGGAGAAGATAGCCAACTCAGTTAAGAAGAGGGATAAAACCTTTTATAGGTACACCAGCGAGCGTAGAAAGACAAAGGGAGGGATAGTGAGGCTGAATAGAATAAACGTTGGGTGGACAGAGGGGGAAAGAGAAAAAGTAGTGATACTTAATGAATATTTCTGCTCAGTATTCACAAAACAGGAGGGGGAAGTGCCTAATCCAATTAACAGAAGCACTCTTGATAGGGGGGTCAATCCCAGTCCTTTCACAGAAGAAAGGGTTCTGTAAGAACTCCTAAAACTGAAGGTGGACAAAGCAATGAGTCCTGAAGGAATTCACCCCAGAATTCTAAAAGAATTAAGGGAGGAACTAGTGAAATCACTGGCTACTCTTTTTAATAAATCATGCGAGGATGGTGTGGTACCCGAGGACTGGAGGAAGGTGGATGTAATTCCCCTTCACAAAAGTGGGACCAAGAAAGAGGCAGGAAATTACAGACCTGTCAGTCTGACCTCTGTGGTGGGGAAAGTGATGGAGTCACTTCTGAAGGAAAGAATAGTTGAGTACCTAGAGGCCAGTGGGGCACAGGACCCAAAGCAGCATGGGTTCATAGTGAGAAGGTCATGTCAGATGAATCTAATTGATTTCTTTGACTGGGTGACCAAAGTAGTAAACCAGGGAGGGGCTGTGGACATGGCCTACCTAGACTTTAGCAAAGGCATTTGACACAGTCCCACACAAAAGATTAATAGTCAAATTAACCAGCCTGAGGGGGTCCCAGGCTGGTAGCCTGGTAAAACATTGGCTGCACAACAGGACACAGAAAGTAATTGTAAATGGAGTCCACTTGAAGAAAGAGGGGTTACTAGTGGGTACCGTGAGGGTTCAGTATTGGGTCCAGTCCTTTTAATGTCTTCATCAGTGACATTGCAGAGGACTAGAAGGAAAAGTATGCCTTTTTGTGGATGGCACAAAGATCTGCAACAGGTTCGATACACAAGGAGGCATGGAAAGGATGAGAAGGGACTTGGCAAGGTTGGAGAAATGGTCAGAAGTATGGCAGCTAGGATTCAATGCAAAGAAGTGCAAAATAATGCACCTGGGAAACAAGAACCCAGGGGAAGAATACACAATGGGGGGGAGGTAGTAACAACAACAAAAAAGGAAAGGGACCTGAGATTAATCATGTCAGATGACCTCAAGGTTAGCAAGCAATGTGAGAAGGCAGTAGGGAGGGCTGGGGGTATACTGGGATGCATAGGGAGAGGCATCAGCAGCAGAAAACTGGAAGTTGTTATCCATCTGTATAGACAGTTGGTGAGACCCCATCTGGAGTACTGCGTCCAGTTCTGGAGACCTCATCTCTGCAAGGACATAGACAGGATAGAGGCAGTCGAGAGGAGGGCAACTAAAATGGTGCAGGGTCTGCAAGAGAAGCCGTATGAGGGCAGACTAAAGGAGCTTAATATGTATACACTTGAGGAAAGAAGGGAGATGGGGGACATGATAGAAACTTTTAAGTACCTCAGTGGAATCAACAAAGTCGAAGAGGGTAGCATCTTTCAGAAAAAGAGACGTGCAAGAACAAGGGGACACAATTTAAAGGTAGAAGGGGCGGTTCAGGAGCAATGTGAGGAAGTATTATTTCACAGAGAGGGTAGTGGATGCATGGAACAGCCTTCCTGAGGAGGTGTGGGGTCTAAAACTGTGAGAGAATTCAAGAATGCATGGGACAGACATAAGGCAATTATTGTGGAGGGTAGGAAGAAATAGGCTGTTGGTTAACTAGGATCTGCAGCTTATCCTGTAGGTAGGGAAATAGGCAGAGTAGATGGGCCAAGCGGTCCTTATCTGCTGTCAAAGTCTATGTTTCTATCACTGAAACATGGGCCACCTAATACCATAACTGGGACCTGGTGGTACCATGGTACAGGTTATACTTCAGGGATAGGGCAAATGGGAGAGGAGGGTGGCATGTTATGTGAGGGAGGGATTAAAATGTGTAGCAGAGGAGGGGGAGGAGGGCAGTATGGAGTCTTTATGGCTGCTGATCCAGGATTCCAGAAATATGATTCTCCAGATGGGAGTGGTTTACAAGCCACTCTCCCAGATGGAGGAGTTAGACAGGGAACTGGTGTAACAGATTAGGAGGACATGTAGGAAGGGAAGCGTGGGAGACTTCATCCTGACAGGAGTAGATTGGAGTACCCCAGCCACCAACAAAAGATGGGAGCAGGTGCTGCTGGATGCTTTCCGGGACAGCTTACTGATATATATGGTCAGTGAACCAACTGGGGGGGCACCCTTGAGCTAGTATTGACAAAAGGGGAATGTGTGAGGGAGCCGAGGGTGTATGACCCTCTGGCAGGGAGTGACCACCAGTTGGTAATGTTCACATTGAATATGGGTAAAGATTGAGTTGTATTCAACACAGAGATATTGGACTTCAGAAGGGCCAATTTTTTGAGGATGGGGAAGTGGCAAAAGGGTACCTAGCTAGAAGCCAGTCTGGGATGGACACAAACCAGAGATGGGAGCTCATAATGAAGGGGATGGGGAGGCAACCAAATCCTGCATCTGGGCTCGGAGCAAGAAGGCTAGTGCAAAAAGGCAAAGCTGGATGAGCAGAGTTGTTATGGAAAAGGTAAGGAAAAAAAGATTGGCTTTTAGGAGATACAAGAAATCAGGGAGTGGGGAGGACAATGAGGAGTACCTGAGGGAAGCAAGGGAAGTGATGAGGGCGGTAAGAGCAGCAAAAGCATCCATGGAACTCAGGCTGGCTCAAGGCATTAAGGAGGGGAAGAAGGAATTCTTCAGGTACATCAGGGGAAAAATGAGCTATAAGGAACAGATAGCAAGATTAGGAAGGAAGGGGGTGGGTGGAAAGGGGGAGGAAAAGGCAAAATCCCTTAAGGAATACTTCTGCTCTGTATTTACTAATGAGAAAGCAGGGGAGATACCCAAGAGGGAGGGAAGGCAGCTACAGAGGGGGAGGGGTTATTACAGAAAGTAGGGAGCTGGAAGGCTTGAGGGGGCTGAGGGTGGACAAAATGCACCAGGGCCAGATGGCATCCACGGCTGGGTACTGAAGGAACTGGCAGGGCCCTTGGCAGACCTGTTCAGTGCCTCATTGGACTTGGTGTGTGTCCCTCAGGATTGGAGGATGGCTCACGTGGTACCTCTCCATAAGAGTGGCCCCAAGGATGAACCAGGGAACTATAGGCCACTGAGCCTCACATCCATAGTGGGGAAACTGATGGAGACAATTCTGAACGAGAGGTTGGTGGCTCTTCTGGAGGCCAATGGGATGCAGGACTGCCAACAGCATGGCTTTGTCACTGGCTGATCCTGTCAGACCAACCTGGTGGATTACTATGACTGGGTTACTAGACAGTTGGACAGGGGCCATGCAGTAGGTGTCCTGTACCTGGACTTCAGAAAGGCTTTTGACTGTGTGCCACATAGGAAATTGGGAGGTAAGCTAGAAGACACAGGGATGGGTGATAAGATGGTGGGATGGGTAAGAAACTGGCTATGGGGGAGGCAGCAGAGATTGGTGGTGGGTGGGGTGCTTTCATCACCATAGGCAGTGATGAGCAGAGTTACGCAGGGCAAATTGTTGGGACTAGTGTTATTTGAGATATTCATTGTAGACATTTCAGTGGGTATCAAGAGCAAGATCAGACTGTTTGCAGATGACAACAAGATGGAAGCAGTGGTAGATGACCTAGTAGGCTGGCAGGGGTTGCAAGAGAATCTGACAAAGCTAGAGACCTGATCTGACGTCTGGCAAATGGGGTTTAATGCCAAAAAGTGTAAGGTGCTGCACTTTGGGGCAAAAAAACCCAGAAGGAGCTACCATCTGGGTGGTGTACAGCTTGAGGTGACCGAGCAAGAAAAGGATCTGGGGGTACTTATAACATGATCAATGAAGAACTCAGTTCAATGTAGGGAAGTGGCTGCAAAGGCCAATAAAACACTGTGTTGTATTACAAGGGGTATAACCTCAAGGAGGGGGAGGTTATTCTGCCATTATGTAGAACACTGGTGAGGTCACACCTAGAGTACTGCATGCAGTTTTGGTGCACATACCTGAAGAAAGAAATTAAGTTACTGAAAGCAGAGTAACACAGGGCAACAAAGATGATCCTGGGGCTTGGGAAGTTACAGAATGAGAGCAGAATGAAGGAACTGAACATGTACTTACTGGAGGAGAGGAGGGATAGGGGAGATATGATAGAGACCTTCAAGTACATGAAAGGCATAAACAAGACTGGGCAGAAGGGCTTTTCAAAGCAAGAGAGGGGAGGGATACTAGAGGCCATGTTATAAGACTGTAAGGGAGTAGGTTCAGGAGGGAGATGAGAAGACTTTTTTATAGAGAGGGTGTTGGCCAATTGGAAC